>CM065354.1:27165402-29565402 GCA_033032245.1 Poecilia picta
GCACGATGGATCAATACAAGTACGCATCTGTCCTTGCGGACCATGTCCACCCCTACATGCGCATTGTTTTTCCTCAGGATGATGGCATCTTCCAGCAGGACAATGCGAGGTGCCATACAGCTGCCAGTGTACGTGCGTGGTTCGAAGAGCACCAGGATGAGTTTACCGTCCTCCCCTGGCCAGCAAACTCACCTGACTTAAACCCAATCGAGCATCTGTGGGACCATCTCGATCGAGTTGTTCGCGCCATGGATCCTCAACCGCGTAATCTAGCGCAGCTGGCCACGGCATTAGAGTCGGCATGGCTCAACATCCCAGAGAAGACCTTCAGGGACCTAAGTGACTCTCTTCCTGCACGTCTCGTAGCAGTTCGCTCTGCGAAAGGTGGTTATTCTGGCTTTTGACAGATGGTCACATTAATGTGACTGGACTGTGTATATATGTATGGTAATGTTGGTAATGTTGGTGATCTAAGCCAAATGACTCGGATCTCAGAAAAAAACCGCATTTCCCATCAGAAGACTGCGGACTCCTCCCCTTTCCTGACGTTCGGTTTGTTGTCTCCATGGTTACAGCGCTAAACGTTTTCTACTCGGTATAGTTTCAACATCGCTCCTAGCACACGAACTGTGTGGAGGCAAATTTCACACTGACAAAATGAGCTGTTCTGTCACCCAAACTACTAATGATAAAGATAATTGTAAAGCTGCTCCACCTGGGCGGCCTTCTGACGGCTCACAAGGTGAGTAAATGTAGCTGGAAGAACCGTAACGTTTAGCACGCTGCAGCAAGCTGGGTAACAGTCACTGAACCTTTTGCGACAGATCCAGTTGGCGCCGTGCCAACAGAGCCGGACCGCCACAGGTCCAGAATTAGGGCTTTTACGACAAAGGAACGATTTGTAAGTTGATACCACACAAATGTATCCGTTCAGATAACAACAGATGCCACTGGAAGCAAATGGGTGGATGCAGGACTGACTTCTATTAGATTTTATTTATTAACTTTATTGGTTATTTACAATCATGCACACAGTTTTTAATATCAATTAGATTTGTGTCTCATACAATTTTTCTATGTGATGCTTTCTGAATCTTGTGCTGTAGAGAAAATGACTGTAAAAGGCTTTTGACCTTTTTTTTTAATCTAAATCTTGGAGAAAATTTTGTATCCAAGATTTTGTGAAACATACAAAGCCATTCAATAAATTAGAATCTTGAAAATGTTTTTTATTTCATTGACTCAGTTCACTTCGTGAAACGCAAACTTAATTGATTAATGTGTTAAATCAATCTTCAACAAAACAAATGTTGAAGATGTTTGGAAGACTTTTGCAATTTCTTAATTGACAAGTGAAAAAAAAGAGATTACAAACAGTGATTAACTGACCTCCGAGGAGGCTTCTATTTTTGTTAATGATGATCTTCTTACAGTTAATGGAAACACAACATTTAGAATTAATGCAAAATAAAGCACCTTACAGCATTGCCGATAGGTTTTCCCATTAAATAAATGAGGAAATGAAACCAGCAGTGATCGATGAAAATTTAGGATCTTACTTACTTGGTGAATAAAAATGAAACCCCACAAGCTGAGAAAGTCAACACAAATGAACAAACTGATAGTAAATAGCCTTAAGTGATAGAAATACAAATGTAAGTGAAAATCAAAACGCAACACCGGTGGTTAATGAGACCCTAAAGCAACTGCTGGCTGGGATGTTTCAAAATGCCGATCCTGATATTTGTCTTTTTATCTCGCTCAGAGAAAACTTAATGACTTTAACAGTATGTTTCGTGGCGAGCCATTGCTCACCTTCAAAACGGAGCCAGCAGAGCCAAAGCCATCCCACTCTGATTTCCCCTGGCAAGCACAAGCTGAGCGGCGCAGGGAGACGCTGCGGCAACTGGCTGGGTGAGTAAAGTCAGCATTTTTGCTCTGAATCGCCGCAGTTTAACCATGATTTTTCTGTGTTCTAGTTGTGATTCTGAGTCATATCTTTGACAGGATTCATCCGAATCCTCAAACTTGTCTTGTGACTGGAGCTGACTTCTTGAAATACTATAAACGGTTTGGTTTGCCACCATACATTTTACATAAAAACAATAAAGACAGAAGCACGGTACTATCATCCGTATTTCTTGAGGTCACACCCACCAATTCCACTGTGATTAGATGCATATTTTGATCCATCATAATAACATATATAAGGAAAAACAATTGTGGTGGTTTTCTTGATAGATGGGACTTAGATTTGAGTCCAGTGAAAAATGAATTTCATATAATTACCTCACAGTTTAAGCATCAGTCTTATATCAATAATCTCTATCCGATTCTTACAAAACTATAAAAAGAAAAGTGCATCAAAGTACCTGCTTTTGGTTGATGTGATTATAGGTCTTAGTTTTAATGCATTTAGTCAATGTTTAGTTGCTGATCTGCCATTCATAGATTAAGACCGATCAAAGAAAAATGGTTGATTTCAGTCTCTGACAGTGAATGCTTCTGTAAACACTGATATGATGTATAATACATATTTTTATTCTCTCATTTAGGCCTTTGATTCCATTTGAACAAAAGTTCCCAACAGAAATTGTCTTTGAATTTGCAGAGTAAGTTTCCCAAGTTGCTCAAGTTAGATTTTTTTTTTTGGTTTCATCTGTGTCAGTGGCTTGTTTTTGTTTTAGCAGTAAGCATGCTCTCTTTTTGATTGAAAAATCACTGCAGGGGAGATTTTATCGCCGCAGCTAAGGAGAAACTGCCCACTCATCGCTCTCTGGGGGTTCAGACGGACTTCAGAGAAAGCGAAACCCAGACTGACCCATTCAGTCCTGAGTATGTGGTGGAGCGTGGGAGGACACCCACAGAGCTCCTGCAGCTGGCAACATTGACTTGGGGTATTAGATCAACTGACACCCTCCTAACGCAGCAGATTTTCATCCTCAGAGCCGATCAGTGCAGCTTACCTCTGCCTCGTAGGTCATGGCTTGCCAGCAGGCCTTGCTGAGGTGGAAATGATAGAGCGAGCACGTGAAAAGCGAATTTGGGAGACCACCCTGCCTCCTCGACAGGACCTGAGCCAGATCGACAAGAGGAGGCGCATGATGGAGGAAATGGAAGCCAAGGAGTGGGCTTTCAGGGAAAGCGAGATCGAGAAGTGAGTTTCTTCAAATATATTTTTGTTTTTTCACCTGACAATATTAACAATAAGCAGGAGTTCCAACGTGAGGTGTTATTTTTGTTTCTCTTTTTTTAACTAAACAAATCTGTATTTCAAAAATATATATTAAAACCTACAAACTGATGTGTCCCTAAAAGATAGATGGAGATATTTCATTGGTAATTCCTACTAATCAGTTATGTCAGAAAGTGTGTCTTACCAGTTTGTGAAGTTATGTAGTTCTGACATCTGTTCTTCAAAAACACAACAAACTTCTCATCTGTTGTTATTCATATTACAAACATGAAGCCAAAATGGGAAAGCACTGAAAAGAAAAACTACACTCCATGATTTAATAGCATTTTAGAATCACCAAATGGCTTTAAGTGGTTTCTAATAATAAATAATATTTCTCATTGTGGAATAATGAATTCCAGAAATCTTTAGAAGTTACCATACGCCCCATTCCAGACAGTCAGACAGACTTACTTCTCTGAACATATTGCTGATGTCTTTCTGTCTGGGCTCTGTGTTACCACACACCTGTCCGTTCCTCACGATCTAAGGGTCAAACCTGCCTTCATAGAGGTTTTACCCTCTATGAAGGCAGAGAATGATCAGTTCATAAAATGCGGTCAATTAGCACCACCTGGCTGCTACTTCCACTCAAATATGAAAGTAGAAAATGTGTACTTTATTATTATTATTATTAACGTATGTTATACCATCTTGCCATTCTTTTTTGTGGAATTTGTTGCGTTTTGTTTCTTGAGTCTGCATTTCAGAACTAGATCTGTTTAGGTTCACATGCAGAAAAGTCTGAGTTTAAAAGAGGATGTACTTTCTTTTTCTATTAAAAGTTTAGTTATTTGAAGTCCCTTTCCCAACTCAGGGTTCTGTCGGGCTTGCTTTTGATGCTCTCTAGTTTTCAGAAATAAAAAAGAAAAACCTCCCAACGCTCTTTGTATTTCATGTAAAACCAAACGCAGAGTTATTTCTTTGCTGAGCAGAGTGCAGGTGACACGCCTTGCTGTGCTGGAGGAGCTGCTGAGGCAGAGAGATGAAACTCAGAAGGATGTTGCATATGACCGACTAACCCAATTGTACGCCAAGCACCTGAAGGACAGGGAGCTCGAGCTCAAGAAAAGCCACCACAAACACGCGAGATGTAAGACATCCCATAGTGTTGATGAGATGTCCGCATTAATGAAGGCTCTTCCTCATTCTTCACACTCACTCTTATGTCTGCAGCTCTTAGAAAACTGGAAGCTAAGAGGAAGAATGTGGAGGGAAAACTGCAGCGACGGGACATCGTTGCTGATTTTCAGACTCACAATGGCAAATTCCCTTATGGCAATATGAAAATGTTCAACAGTGACTACATAAATGCATATGAAGGTCTGATTAAGTGTCTTAGCAAGTTGCTACTGCAGACCCACAGAACTGGTATATTGTTACAGTATCTGCATTTGATCATACACAGGCTTAGAAGAGCTGGAAACAGGACTAAAGGTGTCACTGGAACAAGTGACGATGAAATGGAGAGACATTAAGATCAGAAAGAAGACTCTTGCACAAATAGCAGTGGAGCTACTGGAGGATTACAAGGTAAAAATAAAGCTTAGTGAGCGCATCATCTAGCATCTGCTTCCATACTCACTACAAATTGTGGTTAAACAGGCCGTCAAGGAGGAGGAGGGCAGGGAGATTGTAATGAAGGACCACCGTTTTCCGTTTCGAAAAGAGAAGCCACTACCTACTCCTTCTCCCAATCCCGTAGTGGAAGGCCCCTCAGAGGTCAGTTAGTCACTGTTTGTAATCACTTTTCTTTTTTTTTAACTTGTCAATTAAGAAATTGCAAAAGTCTTCCAAACATCTTCAACACTTCTTTTGTTGCAACCACAAACGTTAATGTTTGTCATTGGGGTTTTGTGTGAGAGACCAACAACAAGTGCTGCCAAACTGGGAGTGGAAGTAAAACGATTTTGTTTTGGGCATTTTAATTCGAGTGTGCATATTGGTTCATCCCCCTTTATTCTAGTGTTCCTACATTAGTAAGTCCAGTTTAACCAAGTGCTTTAAAAAGTCACCCCAGTTTAAAAAACAAAACCTTGACCAACATACTTAATAGCCTCATTAAACCGTACAGGGAAAAACAGCAAACGTTTGGAAGAAGATGATCAGTTAGATGAGACAAAAATGTAACTTTCTCACCTACATGTGACAGAAGTAAAACTGTAATAGAAATTGTACTTGTGAACTGACTCGTCACTCTTCATCAAGGAGGATGAGAACACAGAGCTTGCCGTCATCTTTTTGCAGAAGCTACTCAGGGGAAGAAGTATCCAGTTTCAGGTCGGTATGATGAGCTGGCATCATGGCTCATGATTTTCAAAGCTCCTCTAGAAACATCTGCATGTGTTTTAGTATACAAAGAATGCGATGCATCCATCTTCTTTGATTTGTGACATCATCCAGATCTTCAAGGGCAAAGAAAACCAGCTGGAGCTCATCAAGGAACTTAGGAAGGTTCACGCTCTGCAGGCTAGGGACCAGGAGCTGCTGCAACTAGAAAAAGACCGCATACTGGCGCTGAAGGCACACAGAGATCAACAGATGGAGCAGGTGAAGCTCACTGCTACCGGTCATAAGCGAGAACAAGCTCAGCAATGATCCTGTCGCACCTGATCTTTCTCCTCCGTAGGCCGCGACGAGGGAAGCGCGTCAGGCCGCGGTGATCGGTGTGGACCTCGCGCAGGTGTTCTTCATCTTGTCCCAGGAGCTGATCCATATGCAGGAGGAGCGCAGGATCCACGCTTTCTTGCTCCTGGCTCAGAGAGAGCGGCGACGAAGGGAGGCGGAGGAGAGCGGGTTGCGTCAGGTGGAGGAGCACAGGCGACAAGAACGAGACGAGATCTTCAGAGAAGTGAGTATCGTCTTGGGTGACCTTATAAGAAAAGACACTATGCTGAGGTCTTGATTAGTTGTTTCTTTCCTTCTGCAATATGTAGTAAAACAATATTGAACATCTCTACAGCTTTATAGTCACCTAACACATGAAAACTTTGATGTGTCAGATCGTGCAGGTGCACCAGGAAAGTGTGGATATGTATTTGGAGGACATGATTTTGAGAAATGTGGATTATTTGGCCGAACAGCAAGCCAGAGATGAGATCCACAAGAAGGCACAGCAGCTCAATGAAATCGCTTACGCCATGGAGGAAAGGTAAACCATGACTTAAGTGTGTCTGTAATTCAGAAATTATAACCAAAAAGTAATAAAACATGTATATATTTTCTGTAGCATGGAGAAATGTCAGCCAGAAGAGATTGTGTCAGAGCTGGTGTACAGCTTCCTTATTCCCGAGATTGAGAAGATGAGAGTCAGGCGAAGAGGTTCGTGTTCACACATTTGGATGGTAGAAATAATTAAAAAAGAAAGATCCGATGTGAAAATGTCAGGTAACTTTTTTTTTTTTTCTTGTTTGATGAACTTCACATTGTTCTTCAAGTTCAATTGAAGCAGCTGAGACACTTGGAGGCAGCTCGGAGGATCATCCATGGCTTTGAAGTCCCTACGGAAATCCAGTCAACCGAAACTCCACAGGAGAGAGCCGCTGATGTTAGCACGTCTGGACCGGCTGAGGACGAGACGACGAGCCAAGAGTAGCAGAGGAAACAAGCACAGCAGTCATAATCGTAGCAAAGAAAGGAGTAAAGGTTCAAATTTAACTCGTGGAGCTTTAATATCTGATGCTAAACTTATTTTCAAGGTTTGTTGTCAGTCTAATAGAACTCATTCTAGATTTGTTTTGGAAAATAAGTCACATTGACAATAATTTGATCTAGAGTGATCAATATGGAGCACGAACTTAATACTTGGTTTAATGAAAACATCTTCAGCCCAAGTTTTGACGAAAACCTTGACTAAAAGGGCTGACGGAGAATACTTACAGGTTTGAAGTTTTTGTGTGTTTGTCCATGTTACGACTGGCTCAAGGTCATAACAAAAACAGGAGACCATGCAGGGGTTAAAGTGTAGAAAAATGAATATTTATTAACAAAAACAACAATGGATTGTAGGTATATCAGTATCAGTGGTGTAGTGCAAATGCTTGGATGTGTTGTATGAGTGCATATGGAAGAGTTGAAGTGCAAAAACAAAGACAAAAGCAAATGTGCAAAAAAGGAGGGGAGCTGAGGCCTGGCAACAAACACCACGAGCGTCAAGCGGCAGAGCGGACGCCATAGGCGACCCAGAAGACGGAGACAGCCAGGTTCAAATACTCTGGCTCCAATCAACCTGATCAGCAGCATCTGTAGAGGGGAGGAGCACAAAGACAGACAACAACACACCTGCAGCCCAGCCTACAAGCCCAGGGCCGTAACAGTCCACCTTAGCAATTAGTAGCATGTTGGAAATTAATATTTGTTTGAGTCTGCATTACTGAGGGAAACTTGGATTTCATGTTTGTTGTTTGTATCTTTCAAATTTTCCCTCCTACAGAAATCTAGTAATTTTAGGAACAATTTCCCTTTTTCTGGGTTTAAGCACCGGTGATTTGTACAAATCATGTTTTAAGCCACTTTAAGTTCAGGTCCAAATAATGATTTATGTTAAACTTACTGTAACTACAGATTATTCTGACAATATAATCGATGCTGGAGAACCAATATCACTAACACCAGATAAATGACATTGATTGAAGTGGCCACTTATATAAAAAGACAATGCAACCGAAATCTTTTGTTTGCTGCAGATAAAGCTTTTGTGCGACTCAGTGATGGCAGCTCTGATAGCTTCTTTTTAGAAAGTAGTTGCCATGTGGTTATTGGGTAACGACAGACTTATGTAATGTAACTGAATCAGCTGTGAAAAATAGTACTCAATGTCTGCGGTGCAAAAAGGAAACAGAGAACTAAGGATTTCATCAGTTTCCCAGATATGGTTGATCAGGCCACCTTTCAGGTGTGTGACAACATAAACAGATATTCTCCCCCAGGTTTTCAAAGCTTTTCTCTTTTCTGACATCATCCACATCATCAGTATGTTCTGACCTTCATTACATCAATCTGAGGCTTCATAATGTAGCACTAATTAAACATTGGATTATTGTGGGTTAAATTATACTATATTATTCTGGTCTTGGACTAAACCCAACCTTTGTGTCTCCAATCTGGAGTTTGGGGTTTTAGCCACTAGAGGGCAGAATATTTTCAGTCTGAGCTCAAAGTGGAAAAGATTGGACCGAGGAGAGAGAAACTTTTCAGATTCCGCCCTAAGAGGGAATAAAAAGTACATTACATATTAAAATGGACGCTGTTTAACAAACTAGATCAACACTTTTTTTGTTTGTTTGTTTATTTAAATATGTTTGCATGTTAAAAAGAAGCATTTTGCTTTATACAGAAATTCAATAAAGCATTTGATGAAATTATTTTTTTTACGGTTGTTGATGGATAAATACCGATAAAGAAATAATTAAATATCTAAATATAAAACTATTCAACAAATTAGAGTGTAACAGCTATTCATTTATTTTGTTAATTTATTCATCTTCTACGTTTTTCCCCACTAAAATTAAACATTTGTAACACTTATGTTGTTTAAAAAAATAAACAAAATAAAAAAAGAAATTCAGAATTAAATTGAACAATGTTTTAGAATATTGCAAACATGGGCTATAAAGTCCTCAGCTGTGTCAGTAAAACAAGTTTTAAATAGGTATTGATTCCACTCTCCTTTTGATTAACTTTAATCTGGTTATCAGCAGGTCAAACACGGAAAAGGATCATTTTTTTCCACAATGTGTAGATTTTTTTCATTCAAAAATGTATCAAATCTAGGATCTCCTATTATTTCGGATTTGAAATAACAGGAAATCCTGATTTTAGAAATTGGATTTCGGATACATCAGCAATGAATTTTGAGTTTAATAAAGCTCGGATTGGAGCAAACGCTTAATTGGAGGGATCATCTTGGAAAACCTTCGTCATACATTTTCATTCGAAACTTTTACATTAATGAACAAAACGATTAAATTTTTACCTAGGAATTCCTTGTCAAACTATACTCCATGTATGTGCAAGTTTAAAATAAAGTGGGGAAAGAAACTATGAGCGTGTACGTGGCATTACAGTCAACACGGTGACTTTTACGCCAACACAGCTCCGCTGCCGGCTGGCGAACGCGGAGTGGGTACCAAGGTAACGGCTGCAAACGGTGTGGGCGGGGTCAGACCTGTAGCTCCGCCCTCCTGAGAAACACTCGTAGGAACCAGCGCCGAACAAAATCTGCCAGGCGAGCAACAGGTCGGACCGGCCTGATAAACAAGCAGCGGCTCTCACCTGTGGTGAACCCAGGGGGGAAACAGCCCTGAAGTCCTGCGTGGGTCAGCCGCGGGGAGGCGAAGGTGTCAAGACCGCGACTGGCTGGACATCTGGAAAACTCAGGTGAGAAACATGACTGACCCCGACTGTCTGTTTGATTAAAGATCGACCTTTAGCCAGGTGAGGGAACGTCACACACACAGAAAGTCGTTATTAAAGTCGAGGGGTTGAACAAATATGAAGCGTTTCAAAGCAACGTTGTGCTTCTGAATCAGTACTTTTACGCAAAACTGAAGCGTCCATTTCTAAACGTAGCAGCGCTTGTTTGGGTTGGTTATTCACTGATTTACCGAATCATAGCAAGACAGCGAAATGTATAAAGTGGGGCTGCAAGACGGGAGTTGGCGGCTGTGTGTTTTTCTTTGGTGCGGAGATGTATAAAAAAAATATAACAAGGGCTGGGGAAGAGACGAGATGTTTATCTTATGCAGGTTTTTGAAACGTTCATTCAAACATTGTCCTTTTATAGTTTTTTTTTTTTTTTTTTTTTTTTTATCAAAGCCTGGTTCCTGCACGTCTGCAAACTGTGAAGCAGTTTCACGTGGTGGCAGCTCACACTGCGAGGATAAAAGGTTCAGAATAAAAGACAATCATCATAAGTGCAGCACTTCGAGCTATTACTCATGCATCCATCTGAAGCCAATTACACGTAGTTTTGCTCGTCAGACTGTGTATCGGCTGTTAATGTTAATTGGCAACAGTGACTATTTCAGTTCAAAACAATAAGACAAAACGTAACAGGAATATGACAAATGAAAATCAAAACAGGTGATTATTGCAAGACAACATCTTCTACAGCAGGTAACTTTACAAATATACAAAACAAACAAGTATCTCTTTCTCTAAATTAAGCTATTTGGCTACACATTACTTTTATTCTGGGTATCTTTAATAACTGTATAATAGTATTTCTTATATGTTGTACATTTTTCCTTGCTCTAAAGACTCTTATTTTTGTTTGTATGGATGTTCTTGTTCCAACATAATTTTTTCCCCTAATTTGCTGCTGGCACATCTAAATTTCCACATCATGGGAAAACTGGACTTCTTATTTGTTTTTCTTGTTATCAGAAACTCTTAGAGTAAATAAAATGTAACTGTTTACTAAAAACCTCCAGGCACACCCCACATTTTGTTCAAATCCACACAGATGGGTAAAACCTACATCGCCTGGAAGTGAAGAGGACTTTATAATTTTTTCTTTTCAGCCGAGAATGAGCAGGGAAGCTGCTGATATCCACTTTGTCTATGAAGATCTCAACAAGCCACATGAGGAGAGCGAGGAGGAAGAGGAGGTGACGGAAGACGAGGAGCCCAAAGCCTGCGGCGTGTGCGGCGATCTGGCGAAGGGTTACCACTTCAACGCTCTGACATGTGAAGGCTGTAAAGGCTTCTTTAGGTAAATTATATAGCTCACATCTTCCTGTTGTGGCATTATCTGTGGAAATGATTCTAATGACACATTTTCCTCCTCAAAGTCCAGCTTCTGGTAACGAAATGCTGCACTTAGACACACTTTTGGCATTACAATATGATTCATGGTGAAGCAGCTGCCACTGTTGCCTTGCAGCAAGAAGGTTTTGGGTTCTAATCCTGATCAGTGGGTTTCCATGTTGAATCAACACGTTTCCTCGTCCACGGGTTAGATGGAGGTGTTCCAGCCTCACTCCTCCATCCAGACACATGCATTTGAGGGTTAGGTGCCTTCAAGTGTGTGTGCGCGTGTGTGCATGATTGTCATTGAACCTGTTGAGCTGTTGATGGCGTACCCCTTCTGTTGGGAAAAAAATCTTGCCCTAATAAAGGCTTAAAAAGTTTCCATTTGTACAACTCCTACCATTCTTGAAGCGCGATGCAAATGCTGCACAGAACCAGAATCCTGCACTTCTGGCCCCTTCGGGTTGAAGCTAAAAAGGGCCAGAGTTCAGAAATCAGACAAAATCCGCCGTGGAGTCGGGTCTTTAAGAGCATTGTTCAGGAACAGGTGGGCCATCCACGTGACTGCTGACCCCTCTTAATGCATCCTAGCTACAACTCATGCATTTTTGTATAGGCTGCTGTGGTTGTTTTTCCTTTGGTAGACGGACCTTCCAAGTCTGCCCAGGGACAGATGTTTTTCTTTCAGATTTTCCTCGATTGATGCCTGTTGTCGTGCTGCAGAAAGATGCTGCTCCTTAGCAGGAATTGGTTGCTTTTGTTTTGCCTTTGTGGCATGGACTACTTTAAATGGTACATCAGTGTGTTTCTCCATGTGTAGCTGCAGGAACTTCAAAAGATGGGGAGACTGAAAGCTGTTGCTGCTGCCAGCTTTCAAAATACCCTGAAGTTTTATTTGTTAGTAGGAATTAAAGATTTTCAAATCAGTCATCAAAACTCTGGCACTTTAAAAGTCTATTTTAGTGGGTAAAACAAAATGAAGCATGTTTTATCTCTTTAAATGCATGGTAACCACCTGGCTGAGTGGGGCGTGTTATTAACGCAACACCGTCTTTTCCTCTTCTATGTATGACTTTTGAGATGACAAGTGTAACTATGATGGAACAGTCCAGTTTGTGGAAATAATTCATACTTATTTTCTCACTCAGAGTTAAAGATTATTGTTGATGATTCTCTCTCATTATGTTGGAAGACTGCTTCTAATTTTAAATTTTCTCAAAAATCAATTTAGACGCGCCATAAAGAGGTCGACGCAGCTCCGATGTCCGTTCCTGAATAAATGCATCATCACCAAAAACAACCGGCGCTCATGTCAGGCCTGCCGCTTCAGAAAATGCCAGGCCATCGGGATGCGGAAAGACAGTGAGTAACATCTGGTTATAATATTTCTATTGGTTGGTTAACACTTTCTTTTAAACATTTTCTTTGTTTTTAAGTAAGAATACTCTCATGGTAAAAAAAAAAAAAAAGATGTCAAAACTCTCTCTTGTACATCTTGTCCATTAGATATCAAGACATTATCTTGAGTATCTTTGTCTTCATAAGGATGTAAAATTATTTGAATCTTAACATGAAACATACAAAACCACAGCAGATTCTTACAGTCGTTGTTTAATAAATCAAAAACTAAAATGGCAATGCTGTGAGGAAAGTATAAGTACACAAGTTGTTCTCTCTCACATCCTTTTAGAGGATGTGAGAGAGAACCGCCTTCACCACATGATGTGGTGAAGGCCACCCGCCTTCACCACATCATGCCCAACTGCTACTTTCAATCTGGTTGAAGTCTGGACTTTGACTAGGCCAGTGCAGGACATCTGTTTGTTTCGTTTTATAGCCGTTTTCTTTGAGATTTTCAGCTGTTTGTTCTCTTTGTTTGGTCAGGTCCAGCTGTAACAGGACTGATGCCGTTACAGTTGACTCAAAAACACTGTGGTGTGAAGAAGGGAATATTGGCTGCAAAATGAGTCCAAATTATCATGTCTTCACCCCTAGGATTGATTATTTCTTTGAGGTCTCTGTGCCAACACTGTGTTTGATCGCTGTGCCTGATGGCAAAAAAAATAATCCACCTTGACTCATATGAGCTCTGTCCTTCCAAACAAAACAAACTATTCAGATTGTTTTCTGTCCTATTTTTGCCTTTAAACATTTTGGATTTATTTTTGCAATTTCTGTGGACCCAACATTAATTATCTCTCTCACTATTGAATAATGGACTTCCGATTGTCTGGAAGTGACTCTATAACCCTTTCTAGGTTCGTCGACCATAGTAATAATTGCATTTTATGGTCATTGCTGATGGTTTTCCTTCTTGGTGTGAGGCTAACACACATCTTCAAATCTGAAAAAAAAAACTGCTGCTTTTGCACCAGTAGTCAAGTGATTTCATTAGTCCAACACACGCTGATTTATAGAAACAAATTAACAAAACTAAAAGGCTTCAGTAGGAAATACATTCCTTTTCTGTGAAGATCATGTCTTCATCGATCTTGACTTGCGCTTGACGTTTCGCTGGGTTTTGTAAATCAAAGTACAGGTTGAACATTTCTGACATGTGCAGTGGTCATGACGGAGGAAGCGGTCTTGGAGCGAAGAATCAGAATAAAGAAGAAAAAGATGTGCGACTCGACGGCAGAGCTGTCGACCCAACAGGAGCAGGTGGTTGAGGAGCTGCTCTGTGGCCTCCGCAGCACATTTGACTCGTCGTTTTCACGTTTCACCGGCTTTAGGGTGCGTGACTTGGCACGTGCGCTTAATAATGGGCACTGTCCTCTCTGTTGTTTGAATCATTTTTACTTTTTTTCTTTACCAGCCAATGGACAGAGATGTGTTGGGTAGCCAGCCGTCCAGACCGCAGACCAGCAGCCTGATGAAGAGCTGGTGTACGGCTGAAGAACATGGAGATGATCCTTCAGCGTCCCCTTACCCCTGCTCCCTGTCCGCCGCCTCCTCCTCCTCCCCGTCTCTCTCTTCCTCTTCCGCCGGCTCTTTCCTCACCGGTTGCTCTGTAAAAGACAACGTCGGAGACGAAAGCAGCAACGTTTACACTAACCTCCCGCATCTGGCCGACCTCACGACCTACATGATCCAGGACATCATCCGCTTTTCCAAAAGCCTTCAGGACTTCCGGTGAGCATGTCCTTGTTCGGGTAGAGACAAACGAGCTTCCCAGAACGGTTCTCCAACACCTCGACTCTGGAATTATCAAGAAGCTTTAATGTATTGAAAAATAGTTTGAAAATATCTTATTTGATGGCTGCAGCACATGACAACTAACCGCTGTGTATTTCCCTGCTAAGTATGAGATTTATGCTGATTCTATGTAGTTCTGTGATGTTTAATGCTCTGCACGTGTTTCAATAGTTGTGGATTTTAGGACCACGAGTTATCCTTAAAGCCTAAAAGGAGTTGCTTGTATTTCCACTTTTGCCCATAAGAAATCCTCAGTGGTGTTTCCCCTTGTTGAAACATATAAAGGCAGATTTTAGCCAAAAGTAAACAGAAATAATATCCTTATTGTTGACGATGAATGTTGATCTTTATATAGTCTGAAGCACATGTGTCCTCACTGGTCATTATGGCTTCCTGGGGGCTCAAAAGTCATGATCATCGTTCCGTGGTTTCGGTTTTCGTTTAAACGCAGGCATTTCATACGACTGCCTAAACTTTCTCCGCAACATTCTTCTCTATAGATTGAGCAGAGAGCTTCGGTTGCAAGATTTCCACCTGATTCTGAATTACATTTACGTCTAGACTTTAATTGGGACGTTCTAACCAACCATTATATCGTGCATCCGACTGGGTTTATGGGATTGTTGTCCTGCTGGGTCCACCTCCAGTCCATTGTGGCGTCTGACAAGAAGTTCTTGGATTTAGCTCCATTTTTCTCCACCATCAACTTTGACCTATTTGCTTGACTCAGCTGCAGCAATGTTCCCCCTGGCACCCCCACGCTGCCACCACGATGTTCCCACCACAAAGTTTCATGTGAAAGATGGTATATCGAGGTCGATGTGCTAGTTTTCTGCCACCTTCGTGGGCTTATCTTCACACTACAAAGTTTGCATGTAGGTCAAAAACATGCATTTTGTTCTTATCAGAGAACCTTCTTGCATATGCTTGCGGTGTCCTTCAAGGTTTTGTGGCATACTCTAAATGAGACTTATTGTTCTTTCTACCACTGAACAGTCGTGTGTCGGTAGGTTCACTCTGATTTTCAGATGACTGAACAGAGAAAGTGGAAATGCTTGGAACTTTCTTTTTAAAAAAATGATTAACATTTGAAAAGATTTAAAGTCTTCTTCATTAAAGTCCAATAAATTATAGTAAAACATCTGATTGCAATGGTGAAAAATATTGAAAAATAAAAAATCCAAGTGTGCAAATGTGTGTGCAAGACAAAACTTTAATTTTGACCCAAATTTCTGTTCCCGCCATGTCTCATAAAGCATTTGTGAGAACTGAGGTTTGTGTTTCGTCTCTCCCGCAGGTCACTAAGCATTGAGGACCAGATATCTCTACTGAAGGGAGCCACGTTTGAAATAATGCAGATTCGCTTCAACATGGTGTTCAACACTACGACGAGCAACTGGGAATGTGGCTGTATTACTTACTGCATACATGACGCAATGCGAGGTGGGGTTAAACGGTGCTTTAATTTGCTGTAGTTGTTTCAAAACACCTCGGTTGCGAATATTTCCTGAATTTCTTCCTCTTATTTTGCAGTGTGCGACGTCTGCTGTTAGATGGGTAGTCAGGCTGGCTTCTAGATGATGCCGTCTACCTGCTGCAGCAGACGTGACTAGAATGAGTAATAATTTAAGCAAAATAGCAAAGCGTACAAGGAGTTTGATGCTAACTGAAAAAAAGTAGCTCCCAAAACAAAACCTTTTAGGAACCCACACAGTTTAAGTCATCAAACCAGTTCAAGACGTGTTAAAAGTTTCTGATTTTACAGAGGTGGCAGGCATCACACAGCATTTTACTTAATTATTCTTTGTGTCAAGTGAATGACTCAACCAGAATATTTTTTTGATCAGATAAGAGTACAACTGGGGGAAATCTGTGTGGTGTTTGTGCTAGTTTTTTCTTGCCTTTCAGCACTTCGGCATTGCACACAAAACCTGCAAAGTACTTGTGTGCTCATTAGTATCCTGCACGGCCTGCGTGATAACAGACATGTGTGCACAAGTTCTATCTGCTACTTGGTCTAGGTTGTGGAATATCCCGACTCCTGGAGAAGGAAGCTTTGGCAGAATGCAGTCAAACTGGTCCGGTTGCTTTAAGTTGCGTGCCAAATGGAGGTCATTCACACATCATTTTGCACACAGACGGTCTTGCAGCAGATGGTTGATCAATATTGTCTGCTTTCTGGAGTCGAGAAAGATTTGGGGGAGGAAAGGATCCTTTTCGGTTTGGACCCTGCATAAATAAGCAGGTTTAGACGACAACTGGATGATTGAACAGGTCGGACCGGCCTGAGCAGCTGTTCTGTGGGTTTTTGAAGGAACAAGAACACCTGAATTTAAAGATTCAGGTTGATTAATTTAGGCCAGTGGTCTCAAACTCCAGTCATTGAAGGTCGGAGTCGTGCAACTTTTAAATGCGTCCCTTGTTCGACACGCTTGAATTAAATGGTGAAACTGCTTCACTAACATGCAGTTAAGCACGACACAGAGCTAATGAACTGATAATGGAGCCAGGTGTGCAGACGCGGAGAGAATCCTAAATGTTGCAGGACGCTGGTCACTGGGAATTTGATGATTTGTACTAGTATGTCATACGAGTTACTGTCCAATTCTCTTGTTTTGCTTTGTCAAACTGAAAATCTAAAATTAAAGAACATATATATATAATATATATATATTATATATATATATATATTATATATATATAATATATATATATATGGAAAAGAACTGGAAGGTGAAGACCACAGTGGTGCCTGTGGTCATCGGGGCCCTCGGGGCAGAAACCCCCAAACTGGAGCAGTGGCTAAAACAGATCCCAGGAACAACATCAGACATCTCAGTCCAGAAATGTGCAGTACTAGGCACAGCCAAGATACTGCGCAGAACCCTCAAGCTCCCAGGCCTCTGGTAGAGGCCCAGAGCTCAGAGGATGAAAGAGAGAGAGAGAGGAGACCACCCGCAGAGGGTGAGAAGGGAATTTTATTTTTATATATGTTGCAGAAATGTACATTAATTGAAGCAAACCCAGGATTTTAAGGCATTTATAGGTGCTGAAGTGAATTTACCAAGTGGTAAACGTGGCTCATTGGTCTCTGCTGCATATTTAAGACAAATGGTAAAACAACTTTTTTTTTTTCTTTTTTCCATTAGACGTTACCTTCACTGCTTGTGGTTATGTCTAATCACTGTGACATTTTTGGGATGAGCTTTAAGTAACTATGAAGAAAACATCTCTTTCTTGTGCCCATCGCTCTGTTTGAATAACAGGAAATGATCAAACCGACGCCACAAAGTGCTTCTTTCAGTTAAATAAAAGCACTTGTTTGCACATTGAAACTGGCTAATTTGTCTGCCAAAACATCTTAATTTACTACATTCAGATGCAGTAAATTCAGATGTTTTAGAAACCTTAAAACTGGAAGATATATTCATTTTAAAATCTCTTCTGATGAACTTGAGAAAAATGTTCACATCTTGAATTTTTCTAGATTTTGTCGTACTAAAACCGGATATCTTTGGCTGGATGTAATAGTTCAGATGTGATGGCGTCCTGCATGTTTTAATTCTTTTCTTGGTTCAACTCACCTGAATCAAACATTATGCCATGTTTGGGAGGTATTTTGATTTTAAATCAGCTGGGCAACACAGTCTAAAAAACAGAAGAAAATGATATCTTAAAAAAAAAAAAAAACTTTCCTACGGAGCTTTAAAGAAAAAAAAAGAATTTTAAAATGCTTTAGTTACTTTCTAGGGAATGTCTGTGGTTCTTATGAGACAATATTGCTCTGAATAAAAAAAAACGTAAAGGTTTTTAAAATCCACATTATTTTATGCGTCCTTTACAAGACATGGCAATTATTACTTTGCTTTCACTTGATTATATTTCCATGTTTTCATGCAGTTCAGGTTGAATCTGTGCCAGCTCATGCATCTCGCTGAACTGTTTTTTTTTTTCCTCACGTTCTCCCAGGGGGTTTCCAGCCGCTCCTGCTTGAGCCCCTCTTCAAATTTCACCACAATCTGCGCAAACTGGACCTGCAGGAGGAGGAGTACGCCCTCATCCAGGCCATATCGCTGTTTTCTCCAGGTAGCGGCAGAACCTCCGCTCCAATCAATCATTAATGAGCCCTGTAAATATTTAAACCTTACAAACTGCGTACGCTTGTAGCCGCACAGATGAACGTGAAAATATATATATATATGTTTAGATTTTTCCATTAAAATTCAACCACCAGATCGTCCCGGAGTGCAGCATCACGCCGCCATCGATAGAGTTCAAGAAAACCTGGCAGAAACTCTTAAAGCCTGGATCGACTGCAAGAAAAAAGGCCCAAAGAAACAGTGAGTGAAAACCCAACGGTCAAGCCACATCCGCTGTCAAACCTCGCCACATATTTGCAAACCTTTCGTCTGCAAACCTTTTCAGCCTGCGGTATCCCAAAATGATTGCCTGCCTCACGGAGATGAGAACGATGACGGAGGAATACAGCAAGCAGATCCTGCAGATCCAGGACGTGCAGCCCGACACCATCTCTCCGCTCATCATGGAGGTGGTCAGTAAAAACCCCTGCAACAGCGTCTGAGGCCTGAAACCGGCCACATTCGGCTCTTACTTATCCGTTTGGGGAGGGGAAAATCTGAACGTGCCCTTAGAGTCGCTGCTATGTGAGGCACACAGGAAACGTGACGAAGCCATCTGCTTTTTGCACAATTTCAAAGCATTCGCTGGGCAGAAGCGAGCTTTACAGACTCACCGATCTGCTGGTTTCAGGTGCTTTTGTTGTGGGATTTTTGAGATAATACGAGTTTTGATGTTTACGATCATTTTCACTGCACTCAGAACGGAGACTGTTCAGGACGCAAAGAGAAACCGTCTTCTGGAAACATTTATACCGTCTCGCTTGTTACCTCAGGTTGTGTTCAGTTTTGTGTTTTTTGTGCTATATAAGACAGAAGTTTAACACTTATTGTAAATAGAACTGAACAGTAAAGGTGCTTTTTGAAATCTGTTATTATCCAGCCTGATTAAGATGTGTTAATTTATATTAAGGTTCAGAAATCCCTCAAAAGTCGAATCAATGGTGATAGCGAATCTATCTGAAGAATCTTTTTCACATAAAAAAACAAAAAAAACACAAGTAGACTGCTGTGCTTTTTTTTAGGACATTAATTTATTTAAGCCACAATTAAGATGTCATTTAAAGGTTAATGAATGAATCAAGGAGAAGTAATAATCAGGGCATAAATGAAACAAATTATTAATCAGATTAATTAGATTTGTTGACTAAATAAAATGGGCAAAGAAAGCCACAAGCAAAACTGCAACACTGCTTCTGCATCGATGAAAAGGACAGACGTTGGATAGAGAGCTTTCAAAATATTATCTAAACTGATTAAAGAGCTAAAGTTCATCTTGGGTTTATCTGACTTTGAGTTCTAATGTCCGTCTTGCACCTAAGAGGGAAAATTAAAAGGAAGACCAAATTCCAAGTCTTTGAACTACCAGGATCTGTGACCTTTCAGGACATGACTGCCGGTAAAGGAAAGAACCAGATCTTCTGCTGTTACAGATGCAGGTTGGATCTCATTTTGTTTTCACACCTCATTTAACTCTGAAACTGCAAGACATTTGATTCTGGATGTCATGGTACTTTGAACTGAGTTTGGTTCAAAATCGAAATGCTCTTAAAGGAAGTGGCGGCTCAACGATTCCTATGCAGAAGAACAAATGGACACTTGTTCAGCTTTACACAATAGACAAACATAAACTAGATTAAGATGCAAACTCAAACAATTAATGTAACCAAAGCTCACAGATTGATCAGGTTTTATGTGTCCCAGGGTTCAGACTGTCTGAACACAGCCCAGCTCAGGAACACGCTTCTGGGTACGGAGGGATCAGGAGGTGCTAGTCGGCCAATCACAGGCAGAATTTGGGTTACAAAGGCAGCATGTTTTCCTTTAAAATACAGAACAAAACATCCAGGCACAGAGTAAGTCTCAGCAACATCAACAAACTATCCTTTCAGACATTGTCTCATGAATTAGGCTCTTACCAAAAAATCTGTAACAATAAATACATTAAGCTTGACTATAAATTTTGATTGAACTAGAATTGTTCTGAATGATTTCTAATCTTGTGAGGTTTTAAATAACTTCTCGTTCATAAGGTTTATTCAGTTCTGAAACTCGACCTGGAAGAATCGGGCTTATAAGCGGTAATCAGAAACAGCCACAGTTGCAGGAGAATAGAGCTCACCGACATGATCATCAACGAGGTCCTGGAGGTCACATTAGTCTGCGACTTCATCCGTCATCTCTATTGCCCTATCACTGTTATTGTTTCTACGCTTGATGCTTCCAACCCAGTTTTCTGAATCCTTTTGGCTGAAACAAGAAGAAGTCCAGTTGTTTTTACCTAAAGCTCAGAAGATTAACATGTCCCAGGTGACTGAGGATTTAAGCTGTCTTGGTAAAATCTAAATCAGCAAAATAAGCAATTTAAAAATGACAAAATCTTTGTGTCTTTTACATTCATCCAGCTCCACTTTTTAACTAAAGCAGTTGGTCCCCTAAAATATGAAAACTCTTCTTTTAATGTACTCAGTTATCCCACATCAATTAACACATATTTCAGTAAAGCACCCATGTCGCCACCTGGTGGTTAGCTGGGGATGAAGAACCACAGCCAAATTCTACGTTTAATAGTTTATACAAAGCAAAATTGACTTGTTTTTAGCTTTATATAGTGTTGTGTTATTCCCTCATCAAAAACATACAAAGTGTTGCTTTCATGCAACCTTTGCAGAAGTTGTCATGTAAGAAATGTTTCATGCAAGAAACTTTCCAGTGCCAAGGAAGGTAAACGTAGCTCCTGGTTTGCAAACCTATGCCAATAGTTTGTCAAGTAGCATTTGTCCAGGTATTTCAGCTTCCCAAACCCCTTTTTTTTTCAGATATTTTATGTCTCCTGCTAAAACATGTTCATTTAGTCAAGTTCCACATAAAAGTCTGCAAATTTTAATTGAATAGGCAGGAGTCTGCTGTAAGATTGATTTATGCTGAGAAATATGGAATTAAATATTAATATTGCAATTTTCATGTCCAAATTATTTTAATACAGCTTTATTTAACCCTCCAGCGGATGGAGGGTTTAAAGGTTCCATCAGACCATCAGTTCCAAAAGCCACGACAAAACTTGTAAAAGCTCACGTGGGGTCAACGTGACCCCGCACAAAGTAAAAAATAAAAACTCATGGGATCCAAATGACCCCCATCGTTTTACCATAACCTGCGGACAGGTTCAGGTACTAAAGTACTAAGAGGACAGTTCAGAAAAATACTTTTTTGAATTCAGGGATATTCAACACAACCAAAACTGTTAGATTAAAAGCAAAATGGCACAAAATGCCATTGGGATTTCTTCAGAGTTGAGGAGCATTTATACAAAACCACATATTTTCTCCATTTATTGATGTATTTTTTCCCTGTGCCTTGGCATAAAGCTGTGGAATTTGTTCATGCCTTCTCCTGGCTGATGCCTTTGCAAACCTACTTCAAATTCACTTAAACTTACTAGTTCATTATATCTGAGGGCAATTTAAATCAATGACTAAGTGAGTCCTTTTACTCTATCAAAAGGTTCTTGAATTAAGCATCAGATTTTTTTTGTTTCAGTCGATTTGTTCATGTCATGTCAGACAGTAAAAGTTCCAGTTTGAAGCTTTCCGATCAGGTCGACTGTAGGTAGCAGAAACCTTCTTAAATAAGGAATATAACTTTAGACTGAGATTACATTTATTTTTGTACTTAAATTATTGTCCTCTTCTGTTTCACATTAGTAGATATTTTTTCCACACAAATATAGCAACGGTTGTAGCCATACTTTCTGGAAAGGTTCTCCTGCAGCTGCCTTAAATGAGCCCTCTTATTGTAAAATAATTCAAATTATCCTGTTCATTTTACTGCTTGTGCCAGAAATGCACAGCTAACACTAAAAGGAAAACCAGGCAGACAAATTCCTTCATCATTTCCAGGCTATCCTACTCTTTATTTGTTGCAAATTACAGTACCAGGGAACTATTCCTCGGAGCACGCAGAGGGAATATTTACAGAGGCGCAACATTTAGCATACCTTCACAGAAACGAAAGGGGAAAAAAAATCAAAACAAAAAAAAATTCAGTCACAAACAGAGGCATTCAAGTAGTAGTACTGTTATACAGGATGTATTTGTTGTATTTTTTTTTCTTATACTTTGTTTCTGTCTCTTTAACCCCAGATAGCATATGACCAGTATAAATGCTAGTATGACTTATTATACTAGTAGATATACTTGTTGTTTTTTCTGTTTTTGGTAACCGTTTTGTTTTTATTGAACTGGGTGTTAAGGGTTGGGGTACAGTGGTCAAACCTTCTGGTGGAGGGAAGCAACACGTTCATGAATGCAAAATTACAGCAAGCAGGAGACGTGGGAGATGGGCTACATGAGTTGCCCCCCCCCCTCACACCCCCGTTAGGTGCTACTGAGTCCTACCCCAACCCTCCCTGTCTATGTTTCAAGATATGCAGCCCAGAGACAACAGAAATATCCAGACAGAGGGGAGGAGAAAAAGAACAGAGTTATTGCCTCTGATGGCTCATCACAACTACGTCGACGTTCGGCTTTGGTAACAGAACCAACACTGTGAGCGATACTGAATCTCTACTGTAGTCTATATTTACAGTAAGCGAGGCCTCCTGCTGCCTCGGCGGTCCACGTGCGTGCCTGTGATAAAACATCTATCAAAATAAACACCTGTCTATATCGTATCTTCAGCTGTGGGGTGAGGGTGAGGTGGGGGGGGGGGGTGGGATCCTCACCATTATTGTCTGTATAATCCACGAAGTGTGCGATGAAGGACAGGGGCGAGGATGAGGAGGATGAGGAGGCGGCGGCTCCTGTGGCGCGACGCAGTTCGACAGCACCGAGGGGGGAGTCACGACATCGAGGGACGGGGGTGATGGAGGAGACAAGGCGCAGGTGTATGAAAGCAAAGGCACTCCAAACTATAGTTACACTATACATGACTAGTTCTTGTTACAATAATACAGCCGTCATCTACTGTACAGGTAAGATTGAACATATGGCTGGATAAAGCTGATCATTGTCATCTAACAATATCCATAAACAATATCAGTTCAGCCCTGATTCTTTTTTTTTTTCTTCTTCTTTTCTTTCCCAACTCTTTGTTTTCGCTCATAAACAGTACATGGGTCAGCGTATATACATACCTTAAACACAACATGGGAAGAAAAAAAATAATCGTAACATAAACAAGATACAAGACGTACAAGTCAGAATTTTGGTGAGGAGCATTTATACTGTATATACAAATTGTTTTTTTTTTCCTTTTTTTTTTTTTTTTTATGTAGTGAGTGTCCTTGGTAAATAAACACATCTGGACTGTACCGAGCAGCTCTCTATGCACTGTGCTGCGAGGATGAAGGGTGGTTAACACTTTAAGGAGCGCGCTCGCTGGAAAAACAAACAAAACAAAAAAACCTGTGATCATCTGGAAGAGAGAGGCGGAGGCTGACAGGAGAACCGGTTCGTCGAGACGCTGCACCGTCGCACCGTTACAGAGTCCAAGGCAAAAAGGAATTAAGCAGGTGCTCTAAATCCACCTACAGCCTTTAATACACAGGAGAGGAGCGGAGCTGCTGCTGGACTCCAACGCTTCCAGCAAGAACAGGAGCAACAAACAAAACATCAACTCATCCAGGTCCGTCTTTAGGCAGCGGCAAATATTGCCGCTACGCTGCCAGATATGAGCTCACCATAAATGATTTCTGAAACCTTGTAGTTATTTTACATTTATCTATATATACTTTTTATACAGAAAGAAAAAGTATTATATAAACTGTGTGTATGCTCGTTTTTGTACTGTACGTATATATTATACAAGCACACAGGAAGCAGATACACATCACATCCGTCGTCGCACACCTTCCCCTCCCCTCCACCAAAACGCTGCCCAGGAGTAGAGGAGAAAAAAGAAAATAAAATAAAAACAATGAGTAAGACAGGCTGCTAGAATTAAAAACCCCAGGCGAAAGAAATAAACCACCCGACCTGCAGAGCTTCTTTCAGCGGACGCCATCATGCATCAACGTGTGCGAGAGGATGTGAGTGTGAGTGTGTGTAATACTCGTGCATGAGCCTCATGCCTTGTCTGCGGAGGTGAAAGGTCGTGGCGAGCCCCCCACTCCGGTTGGCCCTTCTGTACTTGGGTCATGCACTACAGGAGGAACCAGAGGAGGAGGGGATGGATGCAGAGATGTGGCTCGATAACGAGGGAGGGGCAGTCAGGAGGTGACGAGGGGCAGCAAAGGACTTTTTTTTTCTTTTCTTTTTACAGATTGTCCTCTTACAAATGGAGGCTACCATCGACTATACATGTTTAGTACACTTGTAGTCGGCAACGCTTCTGCCCCTATGATTCCCTGTCGAAGGGAGCAGGGGGTGGGGGGGGTGGAGGACAGTTCAGACGGCTGGGGGTCAGAGGTGGAGGTCAGGGTGGCTGGGTTCGTGTCGCCGCTGAGCCCCGGGCCGCTGCAGCATCGCCGCGCCGCCGCCAGGAGCACAGCTGATCGCAGCTCACCCCCTGGCCAGGGGGGGCGCAATGGAGAGGGGGCTGTGGGCCGGGGGCTGAGGCCGGGGCGGGGGTGGGGGGCGAGTGGGGTCTGCAGGCTCAAGAGGTGGAGTTGGAGGCTGAGGCGGAGGCGGTGGTGGTGTTGGGACCTCGCTCCGTGCTGCTGCCATCTGTGGGCAGGAAGAAGGTCGATGAATGTTAGCTGAGAGAAACTGATTAAAAGAAAGAAGAAAAAAAACTGTAGACATGCGAGTTCTGTTTTTTCTATGCAAACATGCTTCTTAGAAACAAAACGTATTGTTTTATTGTCAAAGCTGAACATTTAACACTGCTGCCGACTACTGCTTGGTGTCTCCTTATACTGATCACACACTACTGTGGGACGGCGTCCCATTCTTTATCTGTTATTGTTTTGCAACTTGGTCAGAGTGGTTGTGTTGAACTGCGCAGGTAGATCCTGTCCCACAGCATGATACTTCCTCCACCACAAGCTTCTGGGAGTTGGCAGAGAGGATTTGGCAATTTTCCTCACTTATGTGAGGAAAATGAATAAATTGAAATAGAAAAGCTTTCCAACATTACTAAGAAGGATCATTACAACTACAAAGTAGCTGACAAACACTAACCTAATGCTCTAATTGACTTAATATTTTCTACTTAGAATTAATCTATAAAAGTTTAGCCTCTGCTCATTATAGCCTCGTAAATAAGGCAGAGCCTGACCAGTATGATTATATCACATGAAAATTATAACCAATAATCATTAGTTCTGGAGTCATCAATTGTCAACCACAGTCTGAACTCAACCTAACCTTACAGATCCATTTTAATAAATCATCGACATTTTTTTTTCAGTAATTCAATAGGGAATTAGCTTGTAAGTTGCTAATGGTGAGGAAAGTCTGCTGGAAGAAGAGCGGCTCTGACCTGTGGTGGCAGACGCGTTGGTTGGTGTCGAGGCGACAGCCTGGTTGCGGGCGTGGGCAGGGATGAGTATGGAGGCCAGAGAGGGATTACTAGACAGCTCTGAAAGATAATGAACAGAAGTTATCAGGTCATGCTGCTGCACAGCTTCACCAAACCCTGGAGAGACACTCAGATCCGTCAAAAACGAACATTTCCACGAGCACGGAAACACGGGATTAACCGGAGGAAAAGCTGAACGAGGGAACAGGAAAACTTCCACCGAGGGAGGCGGGGCGTGTCTGGAGCGTACCCTGGGTGGTGAAGTTGAAGAGCGAGGGCTTCTCTCTGCCGTTGGGCAGCTTGATGTTGGGGTCACGCAGCTCGTCGAAGAAGGAGTGAGCGCAGGCCTCCAGAGGGGTGAGGCGCGCCGTGGGCGTGTACTCCAGCAGGCGAGAGCAGAGGGCGATGGCCTCCGGAGGGGTGCGAGGCCGGAAGACCTGGACAGCGGTCAGAGACGGCATCAACGTGTTAAGACTGGCCGCTATCGCCGTGCAGGCGGACGTCTGGACAGCTAAGGTACAACCAGGGGAAACAATTTAAACGTTTCTGTGATCTGGCGCTTTGAGGGCAGCGAATTAAACGCAGCCGCAGCGAACGACCCCAACATGGCTCCCACACGTCCATGGAGGAATTTATACTATTCTACAACCAATTTCTCAGCGATGGGTTTCTTACATCCAGTTAAAAATTCATGGTGAACTGCTGTGACAGATACTTCTACAGTCCTACCACTTGTACGTTGAACCTGGAAACATCAGAAACTGGAATTAAGAAAGGAAAGAAGGAAGGAAGGAGACAAGGAAGGAAAGATGAAGAAAAGGAAGGAAGTGAGGACTGAAAGACAAGGAAAGAAAAGAAGAGAGGAAAGAAAGAAAGGATAGCAGGAACTAAAGACAGAAGGATATAAGGAAAAAAAGGGCAGACAGAAAAAAATATATATATATATATTTTTCCATTCTCTTATTTTCTTTTTCCTTTATTATCCAGGCTTGGGAAAACACTAAAAACGCATTCTATGTTTTTCCAGACTGCGTAGGATCCCTGCAGAACAGAAAGGCCAGCGGCTGCCTGTTGATTGGAGGCTAAATTTATAAAGTAAGAGCTTTGTGTGAGGAATGGAGATAATGTCCACCCACTCCTTACAGCCTCATATTTACTGTCTGTGTCTCACTGTACAAGATAAAAGTAAAGAGTCGATTCTTAACCACAACCTGCAGAAAGGCTGATGGAAACCAGCTGTGTAAAAAGGGTTGCTGATCCAACTTTGCTCACAAAACCATTTTCTTCCACAACCTGATGGTAATGATTGTCAATAATGATAATAACCACAATAATAATAATAATAATAATAATAATAATAATAATAATAATAATAAGTTTCAGTTTTAGCTTAATGAGTGTTTTCTTGTCCTGCTGTCCAAACGGTTTTTCATAGAAATTATTGTGACAGAATCACATTTTTCAGTTAACATGAAATACTACACAGTACATACAGTCCTGAATAATCCCTTATTTCTTTACATTTTGGGCTCAGGGTTTTTAATCAGGTTTGCTTAGCATTATAAAAATACATTTATCTGAATATTAGACACAATTTCAGCTCATTGTTATCCAAATACTTGCACCTGACCATTTTCAGAAACAATTGTTTTCAAGTTTAATAAGCTTCCAGACTTTGACCTGTCAGTTTCTCCCAGATTTAATTCTTTGTAAAGCCCCAAACTGATCCAGGTCAACATTTCACAAGCTTTTATTAGCTACACCCTTGAGAAACATTTATGCGATGTTTATGGTCTTAATCCCTGGATAGCATGTTCTTCAATGCAACACCCTAAAAGTCATCACTTACATCACAAGTTCACAGTCTTACCTTTCTATTTACATTTACTTGGCTCATGTCAGTTTAACATTTCCTGTTTTGTAGTAAACATTTCTTTAGTTAATGTGATGTTATTCTATCTAAATGTCTCCATTCAGAGTAGTTGTTAAATTCAACATAGTTATTGATCTGTATTCTACATTTTTTATCGTTTTGTCTTATGTAATGATGACCTTATGTGAATTAAAATGGGAACCAGCAAATAATTTAAAAATATGTTATGTATACTAACTGTTGGCCTTAAAAATCTGTGGTTTTAACCAAAGAGCCTTTTTATGTACATGGTATGCTACATTTATGCAATGTTTTACATGTTTTTGTTTTGTTTCACACATTTATTATACATATATGTGGCAATAGAATAGAGTAGAAGCCATTAAACAGACTTCAAGAACAATATCTGATGGAGGAACCCAGAGATCCATCATTTCACTGAACACATTATTGGTGATAAATACTATTCTACATTTGTCAAATTGTTCTACTTGATCTTCGCTATAGATTGGTCAAAAAGGTGTCGTGCGTCTTGAAAAGCAAAAATCATTTCCATGAAAATGTTCAGGAACTGTTCTGAAACGAGAGAAAAATCAGCAAAGCTCCTCAGAAAAACTTAAAGACTTCCAGAAAGTCTGAAGAAAGTTTTGTAACATTTAAAAGACATTTAAAATACAGCTTATCTCACTGGATCTAACACACCAAGGCATTAGGGATGATTCAAGTCTGTTTGCATAACACACTCAGCTTATACAAATACTGTACTTATGTTACCAAACACAGGCAAAGGTGAGCAAGACAACAACAGAGCAGGCTTAATATAAAAACACATACATTCACTGGCCACTTCATTAGGTACACCCGTTTAATCGCTTCCTAACACAAACAACAATTCAGTCAGTCAAATGGCAGAATCTCAGAACATTTTAGAAATCCAAACGCAGAAGACTTTGGTTCACACACCAACAACTGTGCCACAGTTGTTGATGTGGATATTTGATCTGCTGGGATCTCCACATGCAAACTTTTATGGGTTGTAGAGAACAATTTTTTTTAAATAGCCAATTTAAAAATTACTAAATCACTTGTTACAAGCAGATGAGCTACAGCAGCAGAGGACAAACACCTGCTGCTCCAGAAATTGGAGTGAACCACAGGAAAGTATGGATCCACCCTGCTATGCATCAGTGGGTCAGGTTGCTGGTGGAGCGATGGTGTGATTGATATTTCCTTGAGTACTTTAGGACTAAACAAGCACCTATACCAAGTTAATGCTCCATGATATAAACCTCGTAGTCACCCGTTACCCCGTTGTTGCAACAGAAGGTTTGCATAATGAACGTGCAGAAGCGAAATCTGCACCAAAGGGAAAAGGAGGGCTCCAGAACTAGCCAGGTGTACCTAACATAGTGGCCAGTAGATCAACATGTCACACAATCTGGTGCATGATGATGATGTTCAACATGCAATGACAAAAAAAAAAAAAAAACGAATTACAAGAGCAGTAAACTAAACCTACATTTTTAAAACATGAGTTTAGTGAATGCGAGCAGCTAAAAGAGGAGCTCTCAAATCAGCATGCGGCTCCGGTGGACGGATGTTAAGACGATGGGATGGCAGAACAAAAGCGGTGGGATGTGGCAGCAGAAGAACGTAGAAGTAAAAGTGCTGCTGTACCTGCTGACTCACCTTAGTCCAAGGGTGGGCCTTGATCTGGGGGAATTTGAACTCAGTGTAGTTGGGGTTCATCTCGCGGATCTGTTCTCGGGTTGGAGTACCCAGAACCTGGAAAGGAACGGCGGAGCGTTGTTAACCTTCAGCAGCATTCAGTCCTGGAATCCAAGTCCCGCTTGCTCAAACAGAGTGAGCTCAGCACGGCCGGCTGACTCTCACCTTAATGATTTCCACAAGCTGATCCACCCCACTGTCTCCAGGGAAGATTGGCTGTCCTAACAGCAGCTCTGCCAGGACGCAGCCAGCTGACCACACATCTGCAGGAGTTGGAGGGAGAGAGAAGGAGGGGTCAACAATAAGGAAAACAGGGTCAGACACCACAACACACACAGCCAGATCCCCAAGACTGGCTGAGTCAGCTGGGGGGCGCGTACCTATGCTGGAGGTGTAGTCAGTGGCACCAAAGATGAGCTCGGGGGCCCGGTAGTAGCGAGAGCAGATATAGGACACGTTGGGCTCTCCACGGACCAGCTGCTTCGCGCTGCACACACAATAAAAGCACATCGTGGTCAGAATCACCACCCACTTCTGCCAAAAAGAGAGGAACGTGAAACCAGTGTGATCAGAGTCTATTTATAGGCACAGGGGCTAAACAGGGATTTGATGTGTGAAGGGGGGATGTGAAATTTTTTTGCAAAGAGAGCAGAGCCCTCAGCAGACATGACGACATAAGTGAAACAAGCCGACACATCCGTTCCCTAAAGACAGAATGATAATCCTGCTGTAGGTTCTTGATGCTCAGATCTTTAACATAGAAAAAAAAAACAACTCTTAGATGTTTCAAGATCTAAACTCAAAATGAGATTAATAAGTCAATTGTCTAGTCATTTGTGAGGTTTTCTGAGCCATTCAGACTTTCTGGTGTCCAAGTGAATACAAGCTTAAAGGGAAACTGATGGCTGTGGTTTTATGCTAAAGAGGAGAATTATGACAAGGCGTCCAAGTTTCTAAAGCAGTATATCAACCGCAGACCATCACATTACCACCATGATGAAACCAGAGTGTTCTCTGGTTAGTTTCACAACAGATGTAAAATGTTCCACTTCTGCCTTTTAACTATATTTCTAAGACAAACTGGAATTTCTTTTGTGTTGTTTGGGTCAGCAAGGGTTTCAACACAGATGATATTTTTGCTCTCTCTCTCCGTTTTACATCATGAACATTGATTTTACCAGATAAGTTAGGCCTGCAGTGATTTCTTCAGATGCCTCCTACTGGACAAATCACAAATTTGCTCTTGAGGTAATTTCGGTGAGAAAGTTCCCCACCGTTTCATATTTTCTCCACATGTTAAAAAAAGGCTCTTACTGCAGATTTGATGGCATCCCAAAGCTTCAGAAACAACATTTTAACACATTTCAGACTGATGGAGGTGGGACTCTATATTTCATATCTGTTCTTAATTTGTTTAGACCAGGACATGAAGGTTTACATTTTTGAGATGTTTAAACATGCGTCATGTTGTCAGATGGGTTTTCTGTTGGTGATTTCTTTAAGTGACTTCATAATTGATAATTAATTGCATTTAATTAATGGGTCAACAAGGCGACTAATAACATATTTACACTGGGAATCCTTTTTGAATCCTTTTATGTATCATTTGAAAACTGCACTTTATGTGTTCTCTGGCCAACTTTCTCGTAGTAATTTGATGATCTCAAACATTTAATCAAGATATTGCTTGGAGAAATTGAGATGTTTATATTATGAAAACTGTAAAGGAAACAACTAGTTTCCATACTCTACTTTGTATTAACATACTTATTCAGATGTGGAATAAAGACCCCCCACCTCTCCAGTCACACCACTCATACCCAGCTTGACAGCTGAATTGTAACTAATGTGTTTCTCGTCTAATGACTTTATTACCATTTAGTCAGTAGCTTTTTCTTTCACCCTTTGTGTTTGCACTGGTGCATAATATCGTTTACATCTTGATTTGTTAAATTTTCACACGCAGCACTTTGGTGCAGCTTGTGCATGTTAACAAAATGCTTTTTAAATTAAATTGACAGTGACAATTCAATCAGCCCAACGGGGCTGTGCTCAGTATGTACTTACACAGAGCAGGACGGCACCGTGTGCTCAGCTGAGTGACAACAGCATTGTTGATTAGAGCAGCGTGCTGCACCATCGACCCCCCACTTCACACATAAATGCCAATATGGCTCCGTGACTGTCTCTGTTGCTGACTCAGTGGCACATAACAGGCAGATCAATTTAAACCTCCTCACTGCCTCTGTAGTTTGACAAATGAGGCAGATGTGCGGCAATCAAGTCTAGCCTGAAAGTATCGTTAAAAGATATTTGTTCACACATTAGCAACATTGGAGCGCTGCTTACTTTTGGGTTGCGACAACAGATTGGGTTTCTTTGTTTTGTTTTTTTCCTACAGCTTAGTCTTCTCTGTTTCAGACCTGTTAATTCAGTGGACGCGCCGATTAACCTGCATCCATGTTAACAGCATGACTGCGTCTCACCTGCCAAAGTCGCAGAGCTTGAGGACAGCCGTCTCTGGGTCGAGCAGCAGATTCTGGGGCTTAATGTCCCGATGGCAGATCCCAAACGAATGGATGTAAGCCAGGCTCCTGAACAGCTGGTACATGTACAACTACGCAGGGAAGAAGATACGCAGACGGGTCACAACTGCAGAACAAGCAGTCACCTGATATTACAAAGTTTATAGCAGGTAAAAACACACACAGGGTATTTCAGTCCGGTCAAACACAGAACGTTTTATTATCCTGTCACGCTGTCTTTTTTAAAGGAACACTGTTAACTGTGCCTTGCAGAGATAAAACAGCACGAGTTTCATCATTTGCAAAGTTGCAGCTGCAGTGAATATCAATCAACTAATGTTGAATGAAAGAAAATGTGGACATTTACTAGCTTAAATAGAAAAAAAAACAGAATAAAAAGTAAAAAAAAAAATCAAGACAAGATAGATCTATTGTTGCTAATTTTGCTATTTGTAATCTTAGCAATATTTTCTGCTACACAAATCATTTTGAACCAAAGCAGAAGTAAAACATAAATGATGGTAGATAATACCTACAAATGATTTAAAGGCTTGACTTTAACAATGTTGCACTTATTTCCTGTATTTTATCTATTTTTGCATTTTTAACCAATGTGTGTTCTTAGGGAAGTATCACTTTGTTTATATCATGCTAATTAAGAAATCAGTTGATAACCAGGTCTAGAGAAAAACATACGTTTTGATTTTTAGCTCACTAGAAAATACACACAGCTGTACAGCTGTGTCTTATCCACAGTCAAATGGTCATTCAAGTAAATCACATAATTTTAGGCCAAATCCTGTGTTTTATATTTAAATCCCTTGATCTCAAAGTCTCTCTTAAATGGAGAAAGATTAAACATTTCTGCAAGATCAAGAGTCATCTTGGCCTGAAACAAAAAACAGAATCCACTAAGATTCAAATATGAACATAGCAGTAAAAGAAAATTGAAGCTAAGAATAAATGATTATAATAAAATTACCAAAAAGTCAGGAAAAAAAAATCCAACTCTGGTTTAAGATCTCCCCTTCAGAGTCTCTGAAAACCAACGACGTCTGTCTCTTCCTGCCATAACGGTAATAAAATCCCAGCCTCGGTTATATTTACCTTAACATAAACCATGGGCAGCGTCTGTTTGGCTCGGCTGTAGTGTCTGGCCACTCTGTAGACGGTCTCGGGAACGTAGTCCAAAACCAGATTCAAATACACCTCGTCCTTCTGTTGAAGAGAAGAAAAAACAAGGACACTCGAGTTAAAACTCACAATCAGAAAAACCAAACAGACATCAACGATGTGCATCAATAATACAAAATCATATCCAGGCTCATCTCAGTTGCGTGTTAAATTTTTCAGTGCGTTATCAGTCTCTTTTGCCTTTTACAAGACAATAAAATAGATTTTCATGTCCTATAAGAGAATCCATTGATCTCCCTGAAGGACAGAAACCACACAGGCGTGAGTCACAACGGCCGGAGCTTCACCAGCGACAACAGGCAGTGACATTTCTTTGCAGACGGTTCTCCACCCAGTTATTGTCACACTTCCTTTTTCCTCTGAGCGAGACATCAGCTGCTCAAAGACGAGCCATCGGACTATTAATGGAGACTAATAAATAAAAACTACAAATTATGACTCAGAAATGGAACTGCTGGAGACGGGACAGCAGAGGCCTCCATTTTCCTATTTACCGTCTAATGCTGAAATACTGAAATCATGACTGAAACAATTCCTCTGAGGTCACAAACGACGTCAAATTTCATCCCTTCATAGCTTAAGTGACTCAATTTGACTCGTAGCGCTTTTGTGACGCTTATTTTTATTGTGGGTAAGGATCAACATTTCAAGCAAAATACTGCAGAAATTAGCTAAATATATATATATTACTCAACTGAAAACCAATGCAATCTGTGCAGCCCCTGTCAGAGTAATCTGCTTCAGCTGATGCATTTCTGCCACCTTGTGGTAGAAGTAACACATTACAGCTAGCATGTGAAGCCAGACTTTTCATTACCTACGCTTTCTGGGTCAAAACAATATTTACAGACAAGAGAAACGTATGGACATAAACATAAGATGATTTTATTTACTGGAATTACACTAGAATAAGTATTTGAAACTTTGGCAATCTCTCATCCCTTATCGAGTGAGGGGATAAATTAAAGTTTGACTTCCCATATTTAGCTCTGTGCTTTAAAGATAAATGTTTTAGGTTAGTTGATGGAAAAGTTTTTAACTCGACTGTAAGAGTTAAACCTCGGCTGACCAGGTGGCATCACACAAATGGATGAGACGTGTGCACCAACCAATATAGTCGTCATCAGTTATTTTATTATGAACGTCATCATAAAGGTTAAGAAAAATATTAGCTATCTGTATGTTTGATTACATCCACATATTAATAAACTTCAGATTATTCAATATTTTAAAGTGAATCCTGGAAGCAGCTGATTTTATAAATAATTGTAAATCGTAAATTAATTTTAATGATTATTTGGGTCAGAAATCAACATTTGAACCAGTTTGACTACTGAGCTGCAAGACATTATGCAGTCAGGTAATCTTAGTAGTATGTCTAACTGTCACAAAATTCATAAGGTAAAAAATAAGCTACAGAAAAACAACCTGTAGGAAACCCATAGGGTTCCAACAGAACCCTGATAGATCTGTGGAAAGAAAGATTGATCTACAGAGACGCCAAAATGTGATCTACATAGCTCAAAGAAATCTAATACTCTCTGTCTCTGTACTGGACATACATTTCTCCCCTCTGTGATTACTACACAGAGCTCTGGGTTAAATAGACAGTAAATAAAATGAGATGAAGAGCCCAAGAACTCAGAGACAAGACAACTTGTAGATTAACATTTTCCTACAATCATGTTCACACTTTGGCAGTCAGCGCTTCCCTTTCCCCGCCACACATGCATGTCTGCAGCCATTCCTTCCATTGATAACATTTGTGACGACTGGGGAGCCTTTTCCGCCTCCCGCTAGCGCCATCATTGCTATATTTAGCCTAGCAACAGCAATGACTCACTTCCTGCCTCACTGCAAAGCCACTTCCTTGGCTTCTTCCCACAGGGATTGCCATGCAAAGCCCTGATTGGCTCCTTGTTAACTCCCAGCTAAATAATAAGACATCTGATTTTGGGGAGAAAAATGCCCGCAGTCACCTGACCAACTGGGAAAGCTTTTCTTTTTCAGCAATAATAATCTCCAGCTATACTTTACTAAAGGCTGAATGTGACTTATATATTACACATTGTGCAGAGCTTATTTCAGCAGGTGTGGTTGTGCTTCATGTCATATGGACACGTTGGCTAAATCAGTTCTCAGGAAGCATATGGGAATCCATATGATAAGGAAAATGAGCACAGCAGTAATGAGATCATAAGGACAGGCAGAAGGAAGGACGATGAGTGAGTCTCCACTTTGTCACACACTAATGAAGATGCTTCCAATGTTGCACTTTGTGTCTAAGAATAAATCACTAAACATGAGCAGAGGGCACAGTTTGTCTGTGCCCTCTGTCGTTTACTTGCCTAAGTTAATCTTGTGCCAACTCTACCGGCTTGCTAGACCTCGACTAACCAGAGGCGGTGCTGCTCAGTCGCATTCTGTCTGCCAACATCTGGGTTTCTAGAGTAAGAGCTGAGAAAGAGCTGTGGTCTTCCGAAAGCCACAAATGGATTAATCACATCTACCGTGACATGTAGAAGTAATGTGGTGTGACCGGAGGAAATAAGAACAGTTGCATGGTAGCGACGGTAGCTCGGGTTCTGGCAATTGGAAGGTTGAAAATTTACCCTGCTGCATATCAAAGTGTCAATATTTACAGATCAGCTCAAATGAGTGAAGCTTGATGAATTTGGGTTTATAACAATGTTTACCAACATACCCAGCCAGAGTTTTGACTTAAATTAAATAAAGAAACAGGGTGAGACGTAAAGATTAGAGTGATGGTAAGGAAGCCTCCATTCTGGTCAACATAATCCTAATGAAACATTATTTTTTCCTTTATGTTTTTTTTATGTTTATCTTACTTGGCTCGATAAATGTAACTAACATTCTGTAGATATATTTTCTAGGTGACAGATGTTCTAATCTGATGTGTAATAAGCCCATTACTACCATGACTCAGTCCCTTTATGACTCAGTTTGACTTTAGTCCTTTAGCCCATATTTATCTAAAACATTGCTCCATCCTTATGAGCTAAACATACTTGCATAGCTCATAATTCTATCTAAAAATGTGCCAGTTCTTCTGAAAAGGCTGAAAAATAAGCTTTTATTAGTTGTGGGCAACATGACGGTATTAGATCGGGAAGGATTAGATCTGCCAAAGCAGCAAGACGGTAAGGGGCACTGAATGTTCAACGCTCTTGCTCAAATTAATCAATTTTACTTTCGTGCTCTTCCTGTCCTTGTGAGGTAAGAATTAAACGGTTACAGGCTTGAGATATTTGGTCTGGTTGTCCATGAAATGGAGCATTCAGATGTTTCTCTTCGGAGACGAGCACAAGGCAGGGCTATTTCAAACACCAAAAAGGAAGGGTCTAATGTTGAGAATTTTTGAACCAGTACATCCCCATTATCTCACCGGAGTGCCCTTTTCCCAAGTGATGGTTGTTGTTCACCTCTTAATGCAGGCATTATGAAAATCTGATCGCTTGTACTTGAAACATGCTGCTAAAAATATTTTCATTATGCACCTTTGCACATGAGAGAGTTGAGATGTGTGATTGTGAGCTGCTCTGCACTCTCAGCTACACTGCAATGATTACTTTGAGGCAGATAACGTTAAGGGTGACTGTTCCACTCGAATGCCGCATTAAAACTTCATTCTCAGGAGGTAAAAGTCAAGCAACTATTTGCTTACAGCCCACGCTATTTGAAACAGCGGCCTTCATTTTAAATAGTCTTATACAAGAGGTTAAAGGGTAAAAGCTGAAGCACACCGTGTGCTCTGGGGCCTGCCACATGTCAGTAATTGCATAAGACTACCTGTCCACATAATGACAGCTGTGGCAGCTGTAGTTGCGTGTCTGACAGCTGCCTCCCTGAAAGATGCATCCAGTGTGAACTCTCACTCCATGATTCAGGGTCTTCTTATTAAAGACCCTTCCATCCATCAGCCTGTCTGTAACTTTCCATCCATCGTCTAAGCACTGACTTTACCTTTCGCCTCCACAACGATCCCTCCCTTCGGTTTCCCCTCTCACTCTAGGCTCTATGGGTGGTAAATCCTCATACCAACAACATGGTGCCAGTCTCCATAATTAGCCAAGTGACACGATGAGAGGGGATAGTAGGGGGCAGGGGGGATAAACGAGCAGGAAAGGCAACACGGTAGAACTGAATGTAAGCGGGAATTTTATGGATGCAATGATGAAATCAATTTGAGATTGAAAAAAAGGTATTTTTAAAAGTTACATGGAGAGCAGCAGTTTGTTGCTGGTAGTCTAACAGTCTCTGGAAATAAATGATTAGCCATGTATTCCCAGAGGTCACTGAGCACATGAGGTAAGAGGAAGCACTGAGGTGGAGCTTAAAGAATAGAGGGGACAGCTTGAATAAATCTAAAATTAACCAACAACCCCTGATCTTCCAAAGTTATGCCTCCTCTCCCCACCCCCACCCAACCACCTCAGTCAGCTTCCTTCACACCAAAACTCAATTCAAGCCCACGACCTCACGTTTCCTTTAACTTTGGTAGGTGTGCTGCAGAGAGCATTCCAGGCTGCGATGTCATGAGTATAGTCCCCACAGCGTGTGTGCCAAGTCCATGTGCGTCTATATTTGACACGCAGACCTCGGCGGGCCTGTTTGTCAGCCAGCTGAATGACACCTTCCAGCCTCTCAGTCTCCAGGAGACCCCCCACAGGTCGACAGAAATAGAAAGCAAGACAAAGAGGTGACTTTCCTGTCCTGATGGACACGATCTGCTGTTGGATTTGTCAAACGCACTGCCAGTCAGACACACAACAATTCGAATTGACATAGAGAAAGTAATCAACTAAAAGCTTCAACAACATGCACCTTCCCTGAATATCATAACCAGAAGATAAAAGGACAGTTTTTGATTTTTTCCCCCTTTTTTTGTAAAGCGCAGGTAAATAAAAGCATAGCAAGTCAACTTTTCACACTGGTTGCATTAGGACTAATAATATTCAGAGTTTATGTTTTTAGCATATAGATACAGAGATATTGTTAGTTGGCTAATACATTGTTTAATGCGATATCTTTCAAAAGCATTTATACTCTAAATTTTTCCCATTTTGTCACTTGACTCTAAGTTGCCTACTGACCTGTGTGTGCATGTGTGAGGATTTGTGAGAGCAGCTGGGTGAATGAGGTCAACCAGAAAGTATATTTTAGTGGACCCCTAGCATTCATGGAGGTTTGGGACCACAGCCACCTGCAAATAGCCAAAATCCACAAATACTTGAGATCCCCTCTATAGATGCTTATAAATGCTAGTTTTAATAATTTAAATACAAATTGTACTTTAATGTACACTAATAAGAACAGCAGAAACCATCTTAGCACCATCACATTTCTTATTTCCCTTTAAGGTGCAAATAATTGAGTCATATCCCACATAAAAATCCAAGAATACTGAACGAACCATAAATAGGCAGGTGTTCACTGGATAGCTAATGACAGCAGGATAAAACGATAAGTAGAGGAGATACTTTTCAATGTCCTGAAATCTTCAGAACTATATATTAAAACCAACTATGGCAAATTCCTTAATTCCTCGAAGAAGAAGCATATGAGTTGAACAGCATGAGTTGTGTTTGCCAACACCTCTGACAGCTACAGGAGGCTACAGAAGTGCTTCCCCTCTATGGATCCAGCAGACATATTAAACCAGCTTCTTCAACCAGATGAATGGGAGCTGAAATGTTCATCTCTGACTGACCTTGTCTCCACTGGAGTAGAAGAAGTAGCGCAGGCGGACAATGTTGCAGTGGTCCAGCTTCCTCATGATCTGCAGCTCACGATTCTGAGAATAAGAAATAAAACTGTTTTAATGATGACAAATCAGCATGAAGTATCAGGCGTGTTACTTTAATATGTATTTGGGAAGGTCTGCAGTTTTCAGTTAAACCAGAAAAACTCAGCAATAATTTCTTTTATGGATAATTACGCAACATAGAGATGGAGCTGTTATATGCCATTGCAGTAGAGTTGAGGTACATAAGCATAACATTTATGAAAAACTATTAGCCCACAAGATACAATATGAGAGAAATGTGCCAGCTAGCAATAATGGCATACGATGGCAATTGGTTAGCACAGAAAAAGATTTTGAGGATAAGTGCTCCAACAAAGAGAAGCCAACTGGATTCAAAATGCAATCACTGCATGATCAGGGTATCCCCACAGAAAGTAACAGTACACTCAGAGCATTTCCAAGTGAGGACAAGAATTTAAAATAATAGAAAAAGCTCCAACAGCTCCTTTGCAGATCATACTTTTAGCACAAATCTCCATTTTCCTCTCCTCCCTCCTCCCTTTAACCTCAAGGCTTTGTGGTGGCTTGATCTAAAGTGCTTGTATAACCTTTGCAGGCTGAGAACCCCAGTGCGGAAAAAAAAACAAATGCAGGGTGGTCGGATTCAGAGAAAACAACCCGAAGACCACACGAGCATGAACGAGGTCAGAATCCAGCCGGTTGCATAAAAACCCAGCTTTGATGTCGGCGTCATATTCAACGGAGCACGTGGCCTGCTGGTTGCTGGGAGACGCATAATAATATACGAAACTTTATTGATAGTAGTCTTGTATACATGTGAGACTTTGATTTCAACAACAAGCTCTAGTGGATTGAAATAAGTAAGACGGTTTTCTCTGTGTTTGTGTTATAAAGTGTCATAGGACATTTTCACCCACGAGCAAAAGAAACAAACCTGGCGTCATTTCATCAGTATTACATGGACGACTAAATGAGCAAGGAAATATCTGAGTCCAGACCTAAAGCAATAATTGTTTAAATAAAAAAAATTTACTTTATGGAAATTTATCACAATATTTTGTGGAACTGTTGTGATAGTAAAACATTTTTTTTTAAAACGTACTTATTTTTTAGATAACTGAATGGTTGTGACTGAATGTAACAGCATTCATAGTGCCACCAACAAATACTGTTCTTGAAAAACTTTCCCATTTGAAATAGGCTTCATTATAACATTCCCCTAAAGAAGTGTGATTTATATCACTAAACTGCACATGCAAAATGTATTTAAAATGTTCAAATGTAATATTTATTCATGCTCTTGTGAAGAGCATAGTAAAATAACATTTCTGATGATACTGTCAGCTTTGAGGTTTCTAAACATCATTAAGTAGAATTTATTGAGACAAAGATAAATAAAAATACTCATAAGGAATCTGCACAATAAATGAAAAACAATATGATAAACCACTAATATTACAAATATGATTCTTATAGATTTTTATGTCAAAATCTTCCAGGAACAAATTTCCATTTCTCTCGGGGTTGTATGAACAGATAGATATACTAATGGAAGGATGGACAGATTAAAAAAGGCATTAAGTCTTGAAATAGAAATATGTCTATTGTTTTATTTTTACATACCAATCCAGACGGAGGACACATTTCATCAAAATCCAGAGTTTTCTAAACTGCATAAGAACTCTGCATTTAATCAGAATAAATCAAAACAAATCGAGTTTCAAACACTATAGTGCTAAATCAGTGAAGGGATATCAAAGATGCTGCTTCAAATCAGAATTGGAGTCGTCTCAGTCTGTTTATCCTTCATAGTTCATCTTTTGTATTGGTCTTCTCTGTGTCAGCAGCAAACCATTGAAGAGCGGACTATAGCTCAGCAGCCTTGTATAGGTAATACTCTGAGTCACTTACAAGTAGATATAAATTGTCTATAGCCCCCTCCATCTCACCTCCTGTCTTTCTGACTATGACCAACCCACTCAAAACCCCCCACTACTCCCACCATGACGTGACATCACTGCATGTAGGTCACAGCCCAGACATCGAACTATTGTGCACTGCAGCCAACGCCCTCGTCTTCTTGCACTGGACTGTCCCGGGGTGTGTCTTTGTCTGTGTGAGTATGTGTGTGTGCATTATGTGCGGAGGGGTGATGGTAGCATATGGAGGAGGAGCAGGCAGACTGTTGAGTCAAGCCCAGCTCAGCTCTTGTTGTACTGCAGTCCACCAGAGTCTCAGCAGCGCAGACACAGAGTGGCACAAATGGGAGACGAAGCCGGTGGAAACTGGAAGGGGGAAAAAATGCCCTAACTGCAGGGTGCTAAGGGATGCTACAGCTGAGCACTTCATGATGCTGATGGGACAAAACTGCATCAAAACCACATCTAGTAGACTGAGCTCATAGGTCCAAAGCTCATCACCTACACAAACACATACTTCAATTTTCTCTTCTGCTTAAGGATTAAACTGAATTCAGCCACAAAATAACTTGAGGGCATCATTTTTTTAATACTGTGACTAAAACGTCACACATTTCATTTGGTGGTAATAAAGCATCCCACATATTCATCCGTCTGTTTTTAAATCTACATACTGGTATTTTTCTGAAGCCCCCAAAAGAGACGGCTAATGCATTTATTCTCACAGCATTATGTTAAGAGTTGATTTAATTAAACAGTTTTCTATCAATGAGACTGATGGGTCAATACTATCTATGGTATGTGACAGATTCTCATTGGCCAAGACCAGCAGGTTCTAGATTTCTTAACCAACTAACGCAATGGCTGATAATAGTAACAATAATAATAAAAAAATAGACAATTTAATTTACATTTTATGCTTAAATGTATTAAAACTATGGTTTAGAGACATTCAACCCTAATCGTATTACTTTAACTATCAATTATTTCTATGTCCTCTTTCTCCTTCCAGGTTTATCTGAAAGTTTTTTAATCCAATTTAAGTGAATAATGACAGCTCATGGTAGGATGGTTGGAACAAATATATATTTTCAGTGCTGCTCCAATATCTTCTTGTAATACAGTTGAATCAGCTTACAAAGAATAAAAATCTGTATCAGAGTTACAAACAGCAGCTTCTGATCTCCTGCTTAAATTTAAAAGAAGAGGAAAGACCTCTTAAAACGCAGAGTGCTGCACTTTGTATTACATCAAAGTAAAAGTAATGGATATTAATGCATTTCCTGGGAAACTATTTTATGTCTGTTGCACATTAATGAACATTTGGGTTTCCATTAAGTATTTACAGCAGCCTCAAAATAACTTGCAGCTTCTGCCCTGGGTGTGATGAAGAAAGGCATCTGCAGCCAGGCTCAGAAATGCAATTTTTCCTCATTTCAAACAATCGCATCAAGGGCCTGAGGAGGGATTGATCAGATTTCCTGAACTTCAGCTGACCTGGGGGCTAACAGCAAGCGCCATTGTTCATTAATGTTGCCAAAGACTAGCTGCCACCGCTGATGCTCCAGCTCTTAGTGAGCATTCTGATGTGAGCATCCATTTTCCAATAGGCTGATATGTGATCCCTCAAATGGGAATAGGAGATGGAGTCTATCCCATAATGCACCACAAGCAGACTGTAACCCCCACCAGAACCGTCTCACACTTTCTCATCAGCTTCACCCTAATGCAGAGCCTACTCATGTGATTACTTTGGCTTTGTTCGCACGAAAGTGGGGGAAAAAAATTACCTTTTCAGTCTCGCACGGCAACCAAAAATAAATTGTCAATGAGAAAAAAATTAATAAAACGTGGGGGAAAAACTTGTGTGTGTGAAACTTGGTGTGTATAGCGCATGCTTGACAGTCATGTGAAGAGTCTTAGCTCTCATTTGCCTCATATTTCCTCACCAGCTGTTGGCGAGGAGGACGGGGCTGAGTGAGTAAAAGGAAAGGGGGATTCAGAGAGCCAGGAGGGGCGGAGGGCTGATGCAGAGAGTGGCCTGCTTCAAGAAGCAACCCACTAATCACAGCCTCACAGAGAACAGGATATGACTTCATCACAGCCAGTACGCAGAGTCACAAGGAGCGTGCGTGCGTCTCCGAGAAGCGCTGCGAATTCAGCAGCAGATGGTCGACCTCCATATAAGTGACATCATTCTTCTTGTCTGGTTCCAGAGTGTGCTGCACTCGCACAAACCCTCAGAAAGGTTAAAAATAGGCCACGGCTCCACGGAGGCGTTTAGCTGAACCGGTTGGCTTAAAGCGCCGCAGGATTCAGCTAAATTTTAACAGCTATCGGGGCAAACGGAGCTGCAGGTTGGAAAACCTCGGACAGAGCAGCCAGCGCAGATCTACGCCGAGGAGCCGGAGAGGGGAAAGAAGGAACAAAGAAATATCTTATATCCATGTTAAAATCAATAAATTCAATGTTTTTGGAAAATTTCTAATTGTTTCCAGTGTTGTCGTTCCGTTACGTTAAGGTGTAAACTGTTCTGGTAAAACACATCATAGGACAAAATGTGCCTCCTTTGAACGCCATAAAAGCAAAGACAAATGATTCCCTTTTATTCCCACCAAATATTTACTGGCAGCTGCTGTTTTCAGTCACATTTTTTTGGTTAAAATTATCCCATCTAAAAAGAAGTTTAAAACTGTTGACTCACTTATTTAGGTATTTTTAAGGTTTCAAGCAGTTGGTCAGTTGCATCTTACAGAGTTTTTGTTCTCTATCTTTATTTAAAGAAAAGCACCCAGATTTTAATTATTACATCTTCTAAATGGGGATTGAAAGCTTCTATTAACATCCCTCTAAAAACAGATTCAAAATTTGATTCAGGTTTGGGCTTTGACTGGACCATTTTAAAATGTGAATATCCTTTTATTTAAACTAATCATTTGTGGCTGTGGTGGCGTTTAGGGTCATTTTTAAAGATGAGGACAAACCTTCACCTCAGTCTCTATTTTTTTTTTGTAGCCTCTAACAGGTTTTCTTCCAAGTTTCACCGATCATCTAACTCTTTATTACTTCTAACTAGCATCATTATAACAGCTGAAGAAAATCGGTCAGGCTCCTGAACAAATAAATATTAAAAATTTCATGTTTGTTAGAAAGAGAGAAAAAAAATCTCCTGGCAATTGCAAACACACTTCAAGAAAAAAAAAGAAAAATACACTCCTTTGACACACATAAGCAATTGTGTTGAAAGCACGTTTTCTTTGTTGCTTTCTTTGGTTTTGGAGTTTTTTGTTTTTTTTAAATCTCCCTGTAAGTGTAAAAGATCAGGATAGTCACATTTCCTCGGCTACATCCATTAACACGGCAAATGTTTATGTTGGACATGTTGTGCAAGATGGAAATAAAACATCACGACTAAAGTTAAACCCAAAAGGATGTTTGCACATCCTGCTTTCCTTTGCCTTTTTGTGTACACATCTTTCATGCATGTCTCACCTTAAACCTCTTATCTTGTAGGACTTTCTTTATCGCCACTAGTTCCCCAGAGTCGCAGAGTTTTGCTTGGTAGACGACGCCGAAGGATCCGTTGCCGATGACCTTCGTGTCTGTGTAGCTGACCTCCTGTGGCCTGTCGGGGCCTTGGCCAGGAGTGGCCACAACTGTTGTTACCTTGCTGCCATCTTTGTCTCCTACAGAAGGACACAAAGAGACATACGGGAGTTTTTGACAAAGTGGTGAAGCTTTTGCAGAGAGCAAGGAAAGAATATGACGGCTTAGATATGAGAGATAAAATGAAAAGAAAAAAAAGATTTATTTTTTTCTGTGACAAAACCTTATGTTACACAAGAACTAAATCTTTGAGAACATCAGTGTTCTCCAAGAACCACTGGATGCTGTTGACCTATTTTAATATTGGACAATCTGCATAGCCCTTTTTCATATCAGTGATGCATGATTTGCTGGCTGCCATCACACATTCTCTCCAGTACTCTAATTGGTCAAGACACCAAAACTGTCAAGAACATTATTTGGCTATTTCAAACACGTAGTAAGCTACATTTCTGAATTTTCGATTACATTTTCTGATGTTTTCCATCATTTCACAACAATTCCGAATAAATTTATGATAACCACAACTCATTTTCTGATCGTTTCTGACTAATTCCGGCAGTTTATAGTATTTTTCTGAGCTGAGTTGCTAAAGAGAAAAAAAACATAATTCCTTACATTGTTACATGTGTAAGGAACAAGTAGAAAACCAAGTGAATAAGAGAAACAAGTAGCATGAATGACATCCACTAGAAAAATAAGTGGATGTTGAGGAAAACCTGGATCCTGGAGCTGTTGCAGGTGACGACAGTGACGAGTATGAAAGTAATGAACCTAATTATGGTGATGTAGGAAGATCTTCGATGGACTTTAAGATTAACATTATGAATTCGGAGGGCCGCATAAAATGGCTGACAACTTATCACAAGATAAGCATTTTATAGCAGATGATATGGATAATTATTGATTCATTTTGTGTTAAATATCCGAAATGCTGTCAAACTAGTGGTGTGACATTTCCAGTTTTATCCACAGCTTTCACATTATGCCGTTGTTTTTTTTTGTTTTTTTCCCCTAAGTAGTTACGAGGCACGGTGGCGAAACCTGAAACTGCTGCTGGGCAAGTTACTCAACAGGTTGTTGCTAGGTAACCAAAGAGTGAGTGAGTTAGTTGATGCCACCAACCTTGCTTAGTTTGCTGTGAGAGGTTGAGCAGCTAAAGCCTTTCCTCTGCCTACATTTCCCAAAATGCTGTGAGGTTCTGGATCGAAGTTCCGTAAATATTCTATATAATAAATATTCTACCAGATGTATTTTCTATTGATTTTGATCACGTATCTATCACGATAGATAGAGCTTTATGGTAACTTCCTAGAGTTTCAAGTGTAATGTGACATGACATATTGGTAAATAAAGTGGTATGATGTCACACTTGTATCTTCACTGTATCTATACTGTACTGTTTAAAGTACAGTATAAAAATCTGTAAATGTCAGAGGTCTCCACAACAACCACTGTTAAATAAAGACAAATTTAGAGCAGGAGTACATTCTCCAATAAGTTTTAAAAATGTCCTGCCTCAGACACTACCAGGCCTTCTAGTTTGGCAGCTTTAAGGTTTTCACAAAGTCTGTAACATCAATAAAAATACCAGGAACCCAAGTCCGTCGTTCCAGATTTCACACGAACTTTGACCAGCTTCTTTCTGAGTACAGAGTACAGTCAATATCTGACTGGTGATGAAATGGATCAGCCATAAGGCTCATTAGCTTGAAATACAACACTGACCTCTGACATTACAGGCACGCCTCACATACATTTCACCCGACTATTTTCTGCTGGAAAGAAAACAGCATCCAACTTAAGTAGTCGCCATTAGACATTAGTCCAAGTTTGTCTTTAACACTTAAATAGCAAAACTGAGATGAGAACTGGAACATAAAGTCAGCACAGCAGCTTCAATTCTTTACAGGTTTGAGTCTTCTGAGAGGTGCTTTAATCCTGAGGAGACCCATTTAACTTCAGAATTACCCGAGAGATCTGGAAACATTCAGGTGCTCTTGGATGTTTGTCTTTCTCTGCCAAATCAAACCTATGGAAAAAGCATCCAGTGGGAAGCATGTCTCTCTAGCCATTTAAGTTCCCATTCAAAAATAATGAGTCAGGCCACTGATGGAAGAAAGTAAAAGTATTGCTGGCAGTTCGCACCAGCAGATAAAGGGGAGGACAGACTGATCAGGATGTTGACTGAAGCATCCACAGAAGAAATCAAAGAGGAACAAATGTTATGTGAGCAAAGTCTTTTATTGGATATAAAACACGTTGGGAGAAGACTGACAAACACATGGACTGGTAGAATCAAACTGAAATAGAGTCAACATATTAAAACCTTGTCCACTAATAATGGTAACCACAGAAAAACGTTCACTAGTAGGTGTGAAACGGTGGGCAGCACAAGCAGTTATTCATTAAAACTAATAACGTCTGCGTCACTAACGAGCTTTGCGATTTGTGCTAACAGCGTGTGGTCATGGGATGTGAGCACCTTGCCTCATTTAGAAAGGGGGGGGGGGGGGTAAACCAGGGGGTTTTCCCCCTCATTTGTCCACAGTACACAGCTGACTGACAGCTTACAGGACAGCTACTCTTATGCTCTTTACAACCAAAGGAAACTCTGCATTGTATATCTGAACAAACAGCAGGAGAATTACAACTTAAGAATTTTAGTGCTTTTATAAAATGACTCCTTAAAACTGTGGGATTGCGTTAAACTTTAAACAGGCAAATGCTGAAGTTGCAATCATGGTCCTCTTCTATGTCTCACCACAAAGACCCAATCATAAAGCCAGTTTGTGTAATAGTGTGATTTGTTGGAGAGAAGTCTGTCAGTGCCATGGCCCACTTGAAGTCCACCCCCACCTACATATAGGGCTGGTGCTGCACACATAGATGATTCAGATACCTCTTTTCACTACAAGCAGATTCAACTGGTTTTCTCTAATTGAATATATAAACCAACAACTTTTACATTTCAACAGTGCCATTTACGGTGTGTCTAATAACATGGTGATGATGTATTTGTAAAAGATTGTCATTTTCCATCTTAAATTTTGTAGAGAGAGCGTGGAACTAAAAAGGAAAATTGAAGAGTTCCCAACATTCTACTGGTCTCTGGCCTCCAGCTCCTGACGAAAGTGGTTCTTTACTCAGGCCCAGCCAAGAGATAACACTGGTTTCTCTGTCAGCGGTTACGGCGGTGGAAACAGAACTGGCTGTGCACAGCACTGGTGGAAAAACCCTCCTGTGCTGCGGGGTTTGATTTGAGGTTGAAACTACATTTTTTTTTACAGAAATTACCATCATACAGAAGAGTGAACAGATGTCAAAAGACGACATTTAATTTCTGCTAAGATACAAGATACAGTACACACAAACTGGGAATACATCATTTGATATTCCTGATCCACAGGGACATCATATCTTGAACAAGTGTTGCTAGGAAGCAGCAAAACAAGCATAAATCTGATATTAGAAGATAAATGGCCCTTTAAAAGGCCAGTTCAGAGGTTTCTCTCCACCTGCCTCCCACAGCCTTCCCTCACAGCAGCAGGGCTGAGGGCGAAAGTCCACATTAGCTGGCAGTTAAAAGCAGATTTATCCACTAGTGGGTTCCAGTACGTGCTGCCTCACACCTGCAGTCTTTGGAAGGACTGAAATTTAACCCCAAAATTACCACAAAGGAGTCGACCACCACTGCAGCACATGTTCAGTCCTCTCTTAATCATCTTGCACTGGAAAAAACAAAACCTACTTTACACGCACATAAAAATCAACAATTAAATTAGAGGTGTGCCGATCGATCGGTAACCGATCATAATCGGCCGATTTCCGTGAAATCGGTGATGATCGAGATCGGCCGATCATTGGCTCTGTTACCGATACCGATCACCTGCATCTCATTTCCCAGCCTGTCTGTCCAGCTGGTCTCGTCTTTCCTTCACTCTGCACAAACGCGCAGCAACAAATCCTAAGCGATGTGTAACTATAACGCACTGAGTGAATGAGGAAGTTTGCGTGTTGCGGCGGAAAATTGAAGCAGGTCAAAATGCATCAACACAACGAAGCTAATAGACATAAAAACAATGACGGAGTTTGGCTACATCGAGGCTCAGTGCAGTAAAAAGACACGGAGGATCAGACAGCAGGTAAAGCAGCACAGCTACAAACACTCACCGGATTAGCATGACGGTCAGAAAATAAACTAATAACCCGCTAAATGATTTAAGTCTTGGAGCTGCGATGTAAGACGCTGGTTCTCCTGTTGAACCGCTGCTCCGCTACAGGTAGTAATATTTAATATTTAGTAATATTTGACACGCAGCCGCTTCTGCTCCACCTGGTAGAGACTCTCACACCGAACCTGTTTAAAGCTGCAGCATCTAACTTAAAAATACATTTTACTTACGTATTAAAACTTTCTCTGTCCTAACATGAGACAGATAATCTCTAAAAAAAAATAATTGATCTCCTCCCTGTTACTCCGCTCAGTCAGAAACAGCCAATCAGAACTAGCAGTAACCAGCTAGCCGCCATGCTAACAGGAAGTTTTCATTCAGTAACTGGATTGTTTATTGTAATGGATCCTGTTTTTGCCTTTGAATGTTAAGTTTTATACTTCAATTTTTTGTCAATGTTGAGAGGTTTTATTTTGGCTCTTTGCATTATTTAGCCTCTTCACAACCTTCATATGTCATCAGTCTGTTAAAGATAGTATTATTGATAGCAGTTTAATTTGTACAATGCCTGTTTAGTTTTCTTCTTGGAAAAAGTTATTAAAAACAAGTTTTTGTCTAAATTAAGGTGAATTCATGGTTCCATTTTTTCACATAATGTAACGGTAGTGTTTATGGTAAAAAATAAATAAATCATAATTATGTGATCAGTATCAGGGATTGGTATCGCCAATCATCCCTCAGGGGTGATCGGTATCGGTATCGGCAGAAAAAAACCTGATTGGCACATCCCTAAATTAAATGTATTACTTCAAAGTAGTGATTATTTATTCTTGGTAGTTTTAGTCAATCTAATGGATTTGTTTTACCTCAAATATTCTGAGAATATGTTCAAAAAAAAAAAAAAAGAAGAAAATCAACATTTTTACTGAGACTGTAAGAAGTGCGGATGTTTACTGGTCTTATCATTCACCCTCACTGGCTGGCTGGGATAATTTTCCAAGAGCATTATTGATTCTGACACAAACAGGGCCTGCATGGGCAGACTAGCAAATGAGAAAGCAAGCACCAAACAATCTTGTCACATGCGTGTTTTCCTGTTTATGTGTGTGGGTTTGTTTTTGCCAAGGACTGAGCAGTCAGAACATGAAGTCTCAGCGAATGTGACTAAAAATCAAAGTGTGAGAGAATAAAGAAGATGAAGGGAGGTCAGAAAGACTTCACTCTCCAGAAAGGAGTCTACAGAGAGTAACTGAAGGCAGATTTTGGAAGAACAGGAGAGTTAGTGTGCGTAAGAGGAAGAAAAAAAAAAAAGACTGCCTACGTATTCCAGCAGGGCCATTTCTATGACGCCTCTGCACTTCCTCAAACCGTGAGAAATGTCTGCCGACTCTCACACACACACAGACAACTATGTAGAGCTCACAGTATGATCACACACTGGTGCCAACCAGGGATGACCATGCAATATGACCACATTTTTCTATAGCTCATTTTCTGCTTCGGCTTCTTTCACTGACTGGAAACCTCGATTATGTAACAATAAGAAAAAAAAAAAGGAAATGAAGGATTGGCCTCACTACTTCTACTAAATTAAATCTCCATTCTGTCAAAGCAAGATAGAGTTTTAATGTTTTCACCAGAAAACTAAATGCAAACATCCTGGAATAATAATAAGTTTCCACAACCCTGCACTTGAAGTATTGCTCCAATCATGTTATAAGAGAGGAAAAAGAAATTCTTAAAAGTAATTTCATCCACATAAGCCCTACAGCTCTGGTGCAAAGTCTAGCAAAGGGACGGCCTGTGCAATTTCAAACCAGATCCATCAATAGTCAATTAAGGTCACCAGGCTAGCCCAGGCCACAGCTGGAATCGCCTGACACAGGAGCAGCAGAGCCGCTAGGTTGAGAGACAAAACTGAAGCAGGGTGTCATTCAAAGGCACCACAAGCGTCACACATGGAAGTGAGGCAAGCTTTCTTCTAACCTGAGTCTGTCTACACAGGAGGAAAGTTTCAACCCAATCGCAGGTATTGGTTGAGACCAGATCGAGGCGTTCTGCCATCGATCCGTACTGAGGGTCAAAGGGTATGATGTCTCTGATGCAGCTACCACCATGACATGTTGTAGCTGAAAAGAAATGATCAATCATGCAAGTCTAAAATTACAGCAATTCCAAAAATGATAGTAGCAGAACTCCATTAAATGCATCCATTAGATGCATGTGAGATCAGAAGGCTGGGCTTTAATTGTGATTTAATGATACAAAAAACAAAGTTGTGCATATTTTTGAAGTTGGATTGAAAATTATACGTATATAAAAATACTACCAAAACATGAGGCTTTCCATTTGTAGTCCCTCATCTTATTCATAAACCCCAAATTGAAATTCAAGCCAGCCAAGTGCATCATTAACCCAAAGAGCAGCCAAAAAAGCCACTAGCAACTCTGCAGGAGCTGCTAAGATCCAAATCGCCTGGTAAGACAACTATTAGTTGCTCATTCTAGGCTTTACAGAATATTGGCATGAAGAAAAATTAACTTGTAAATTAAAGATCTATTTTGGGCTTAAGAGAGCACAAAATACACATTTCTGGCTTCCCATAAAACTTTACTGATGCTTTACTGGGAAGCGTATCAGTAGATGGTACGACGGAAGGAGCCATTGTGGAAAAAAAAACCCCATAGAGGCTGCAAAGACAGAACTATGAGAAGAGGTTCACATTTCAGCTGGACATCTCTAAACATAGAGCCAGACCTACAATGAAAGTGTTTTTACTGAAGCATAGCCATGTGCTATAATGGCCTACTAACCCAAAACCCAATCCTAGACTCAGAATCAGTGAAAAGACTTCAAAACTGTTGTTGAAGAAAATCCCTGTCCAGTCGAGTTCAGCGTCAGAAATTCTGTAAAGTAATGGAGATCAGACGTGCAGCTGCAGCTAATTCCAAACAAAAGCTTATTTAAAAAAAATGCAGTCTCTCAAATTCTGTACAATACTGCATAAAAAGGGATTCATTCCTCTGATGCACTGAATTTTAATCATTGTTCCATAATGCTAAGCCTCAGCCCTCACTGAATAGATTTGTTACTAGATCAAACAACACTGCTTCCAAAAGACTTCTACATGTCAAGCATCAGTATATGTCAAGAAAATATACAGGAAACATTTGGAATGGCTGAGCAATGGGTCCACTTTATGCAAAGCCAAGAATATGAGCACAAAGTGTGATGTTAAAGAAAACTGTTTAACGAGAAAGTTATTCTCACTCTTTTGAAGTGTATCAAGCTGCCAAGTATATACTGTATACTCAAGCATTTTTAAAACTATAATGGTAAAAGTGTGAAGTAAAATGCAAATATGGTACTCAGGTCCTGTTACAGCTGAATACCATGTTAAATTATTTAATCAGTTTTAAGTAGAGGAGCTACACAAAGAAAATAATAATAATAATCACAACTGCTCAAAATATGGTCAGATCAGTGTTTGAAAAATTAAAGGCCAAAAAATAAATTGCGTTTCTCTTTTTTAATAAAAATGATGTAAATAGTAGAGTACTAAATATTTACATGTTTAACTTTAAAACGATGGATAAGTGCCAAAATTGGAAGTAGAAATAGGACAGAAATATTCTATTAAAACCCAGATTAAATATCTAACTTTATTTAAATAAAAAAAAGAGTTTAAACCCAAAACCAAAAAGAAAACATAAATCAATATCTTTCAAAGGCACTTTTCTGTGGAAATTATGTGACAAAGTATAGTCTCCTGCAATTGCTGTCGAAGCTCTACTGTACAAGGTAATCTGAGAGTAATCCTTCCAAACTGTTAATAAAAAAAATCCACATGGATGTTTTAATCCCCCAAACCTTTGCTCTGGAACCGCATACGATTTGTGCCACGTACGCCATAAACTGTTTATTCATTTGTGCAATGTCAGTAGATATTATTGAAGTAAAGATAGTTCTACCTTTAACTTCAAAGGCAAAATCAGGGGTAAATGAATGTGACAAGACCAGAAAAATTTGATTTATTAAACCAAACAGATGCTGGATAAAATGAAATAACGAGGGACAATTTTTGGGGGGAGTTGTGCAAATATCTAATAAAAAGCATTCATTTATAAAGCAAACAATGATAAAAAGCTACAAAAAAAAATCAAAGTACACAAATAATGACTGAAATGCATGTCCCCTTCTGCCTGGCTTTCTAGTCACTAAAGCATTCATCGTCTACTTTCAAGGCGCTGGATGATGCCGAGACTTTCTCACCTGACGTATCGGACTTCAAACCTTTAGCTCGCAAGTGGGTGATGATTTACACGCCTGAATTACAGCACGAGCGCAAACACCGTGTTGACGCGTGGAGGCAATCATGTCACGCTGCCGCTGTCCACCTGATGAGACGATTCACTGCATTCCTGAAACGTCCGGTAAACAGGAATGTCAGTTCTGACAACAAAGCAAACAAGGCCAGGCCGTACCGAGATGGAGACAGAGGGTTTTGACAAGGCATGACGTGGGTGCACAGATTTTTAGATATCACAGCAATGCACAGCCACCGAGCTGACTGCACCACAAACGCCAAGCTTAACTTGGTCAAGCCAGTTTTTTTAGTCCATTTTCCTGTTTGACGGTAACAGCTCTCATCTTGCCTGTGAGCCCTGCTGTTTCAATCAGAATCAAAGTGTATAATTAGTTCTTTTTGTTCTCATTATCACTTGCAAAATGCAAGAGGGGGACAGCAAAGGCAAGGAGGGTAGGGGGAGAGAGCTGCAGCTTTGAAATGCTAAACAGGCCTCTCATTGTTCTTGGCCAGCTGCTTTAGCCCCCCAAAAACAAAAACCTACGCGTGCCCCTGTGAATGTATGCACACATGTATGTGCACGTCTCCATCTGCCAGAGGGGGCAAGGGGGGCAACAGCATTCTCTCCGTGATTATACACACATGCTACAGCTGCTTTAGATCATCTGCCAAAGTATTCACACGAAAGCATGCGGCGTACATGTGTAGCAGTGGGACCTCCACCATGCGGCAGACAAGAGCTAAATGCATCCAGTCAAATAATACACTCTGCTATCGTGCAACTCTGAAGGAGTTTAAGAAAACAAGAAATATTAAAAACAGCATTATATGTTTCTTTTGGCCACTTGCTACTCAGGACTTTGAGAAAACATTATTTATATCGATAAATGACTTAAATAAAATGAATCTAAGCACTAAATATGGACCTTCTCCTAAAGCGTAGCATCTTGCTAACGAGAGGCAAGCAGATTATTAGGGTTAGATGAGATTCGTCATCTAACCCTAATGATGTCTTTTTTGCACTTTTATCAATACTGTATGTGTCATAAAGCATTCACACTATTAAGCATTGAAAAGATCATGAGTCAGCAGAAAAATACAGCAGAAACTCTTCAGCAGCACAGCTAACTACCTGCTCCTGTCACGAACCATCTAACCTGCTTCAGCTGTCCAATCTGGTTTAGTGGTTAGTTATTCTGCATCTTCGGTTTCTCAATTTATTTTTGCTGCAACCACTTCTCATGAGAATATTCAGTTTCAAGACTTCAACAGAAGTTGCAAGAAATTACATTTATTTTGGCAACTTTGGAGCAGAATGTTGATTTTACTTGACTTTTCTACTACCAATTCTTGAGACCAGAGAAGGGAACTATGCAATATAAGCTCACAAACATGGACAAGATTTTAACAAATAAAAACAATATAATTTGAAGGATCTCAGTATTAGCGTTGAAGCTTGACTTCTACTGCATGTAATAGAATGTAGAGTAATCTAAAGAACCAATGAGGAGAGATTGTTCAACTTTAGAGAAGCACTAATCTTCATTGTTAAGTCATTGTTCATTTTCAGTTTTCTTCAGAAATCTGAAATGAAGATTCCAAATGTGGCCATTTATAGTTTTTATTCATAAGGGATATGAAAATACTGAGGTTTTACCATATGCTTACAAAAAAATACAATAGAAAGACGATATAATGTAACAGCATTTACTTAGTGATATCAAAATATATTTAATATCACAAGTATAAAACTGTCATGCATACAAATGTAAAACACATCCTTAATTTGAGCGCTACATAACACAGTGCAGAAAAGGCAATTCATTCTGACTAAAATATGTCATAATGTAAAAAAAATATTTAAAAAATAAATCCTGGAAACCACATACTCACACTGGAAAATACCTTCACCTTTTGCTTGGTACATTTATCGTGAAACAAATGCCTCAGAACTACAGCTTATACATACAAAGGACAGAGATAAAACTAAAGGTTAACTGAGTGGCAGCCAGTTTGGCTTTCACTGGGAGACGCACTGAGTGACCAGAAAAACAGCATATTCAGAAATCACCATAAACTTCCACAAACCTTAACAATAAATAATCACTGACTGGGGAAAAATGCAACCAATGGTTCTTTATTTCAACACCCATTGTGTGTTTGCCATTCTGACATTGTGGCGTGTCCCAGGAGGGATTACTGCACTAAAACTCTGAGGTGACCCCCAACCTAACCTTCAGGCCAGATTCTACTAACATACATCCTGATCGCATCTCAGCTGCAAGGCACCTTTAACCTTCCCTAACAGACTCGTTTTCATCATGACGCATTCCTGAATGAGGAAAAACAGAGCAGGGGGCAGTTTTATTTTGCATATTCAACATTGTGGATGTGACCATCACAGTCTGGTGTGTGACACACACTCATTTTACATGTTATATTATCCAAATCCCTTAGCACTAAACCGTTCCCCTGTCCCATCGCCCTAAACTTAGGCATAACTTGGACAGTCCTTTACAAAGCTGACCCATCATCACTCAATCAGAGCGTGGCGTTTAACTTGTCTGGTTATTAATTAATAAGATAATATTTTTTAATGATTCTTAAAGAAAGAGGGATTTATTACAGAATAAAAACTATACCAAGCAAATAAATTTGGATCTATTTAAAATAACTCTAGGATTATTGATTATGTGCATCAATAATAATAATAAAATAAAAACATTATTTAGGTTTATTAATTGTTTCAAAATATTAAACCGAGTACACAAACCTTTAAAACTTCCCTAATGTATGATGATGGTGGGAAGACAGGCTGCGTCAAAATCATCTGTGTTTACTACATTTATTTCAAGACGAATCGTAAAAACTAGATATTTGTGTTTTTATGCTTTTGTTCTTGTCGCGACATATTTTAAAATGGAAACATTTCATTATTTTTGAACAACTAAAACAAGAAGCATTTTGGATGCATTTAAGAAATATTCTAAAGGTTGTCGACATGGTAATTTATTTAAACCGAGAAATATTTGGTATTTGCTATTTTCTGAAGTAATTAATAATGACAATAAGTCACCACATCTGAAATTACATTGCGAGTTACATTTCTAAGAGTTTTTGCAATGAACGCATAAAAAAGTGCACCTCTGAAAGATCTGTTTTCATAAAGCCCTGCTCCAACCAATACCCACCAGTACGCGGGTATTGGTTGAAAACTGCAGTGGAAACAATCGAGTGAATTAAGGAGAAATGGAAAAAAAACCTGAAATATCCATCGTGCAAGATTTATAAATGAATATGAGTGGAAAACTGAAGGATTCTTCCTCAGAGTGTGTGCAGCCCCCCCATCTCCTCAGTACTACTACATTTGTCTCGTATCTAGAACAACATGCTGGACAACCTCCCGCCTCCCCTGCCGCTCATGCTGGGCAGCCTTCTCGCCTCAGTAGCTGCTGTTCCAGCATGGCGCTGTCCAGGTGCTTTGGTCCACATTGGAGGCGCTGAATGAAAGAGAACCAAACCAAGTGAAGGTGTGAAATCTTCTGGTATTCCACACCCAAAGGTGCAGGAGGTAAAACGGGATTAAGCCACCGCCTCACCTTTGGCTCTCATTGTATTAACAGCTGATATTTTAGCGTTGACGAATCTGCTGCTATGCTTTTCGCCCCAAAGGCTCTGCTGGGGTTAGGGTTAAATATTATTTTTTTGCACATGAAGCAACATGGCTGGGCTTATCAAATGGACTTGGTCAAACAAATGTTTAGATTTTTCTGAAAAATAGAGTATTTTTAAACAAATTGTTTGTTTTCATGTCTTTTACGTAAAAAAAAAATCAACCAATCAGATGTGTGGTTGCAAACTTAATAATTACCTTGTGCAAAATCTATATTGTACCAAAAAAAGCTGTAACTTGAAATAGTACACTACAGTAATAAACATGACCTTTTGACTTAATATGGAACTATTACAAATCAACCGAGAGAAATGTAGGTTTATTACTAAAAAGGGGAAAAGAATTAATCACAGATCATTGCTGTTGATGGTTATCGCTACACTCACAAGTGAAATTACTTTGCAATATCAGCTTTTAAAACGAAGTCATCATCTTCATTTTTAACCTATGCACAAGATCTTGGCATCATTTAAATTGCAGAAAATGCTCCTTCAGAGGAAATTGGTATTAACACACAGCTCCTCTACTTGCATACCTGTTTCCAGCCCCAACATTCCTTACAGCCTAAATTTTCACCACTGCTATGCTTAAATAGGTGAAAGGTGAAACAGGGATTGTAGTTCAGCATGTAAAAAAATTTGCTCCAGTCAAGGTTCAACGTTTCAGGTGTGCTGTATAATTTTAGAAGCATGTCATAAACACGTTTTTTTGTTTTTTTTAATGCTTTAGTACCTCTTGTTTTTAATGACAGAAGCGAGTAGGTGGATTTATTTCTGAGATTTCTGACACACACCAAATTAGATCATGGCCCCGTGTCTGGATGGTGATGACCACTGCCAGCCTGACCACCCCTGGCAGGTAGGGCTTCATCTCCGCCTCCATGAATCTGATTACTCTGTGTCCAGGCGTCGAGGCTGCTCGTTTTTTTAAAAAAAAAAAAAAAAAAAACAAAAAAAAAAACAGGCCCAACAGAACCCAGCAAACCTGGATGTCCAGAGACAGAGTCGGTTTCGCTCGAGTCAACTCTGGGCGAACCTTCCGCTCTGCTCAGACACTTGCGTAACAGACACCGGCCCCACCGCTTCAGCCCTGTGCGGAAAAGGAATCCCGCTATGCGCTGTGATCTAAATCCAGACATTTATTATACCGGATCTCCGGGAGTAGGAAGGGGCTTGGTTGGTTGATTTTTTTATTTTTTTTCCCCCCTATCCTGGGTTGGTGCCAAGCCAACGCTTCACTCTCCGGTGGCCCAGCCCAGCCCAGCCCAGCCCAGCCCAACCGAGCCCCGGTGCGGCCTGCTGCTGCTGCTGACCGGCCCCCCGGTCAGTGCGCGCCGCTGAGCGACATCCAGGCTAAAAGCTACTTCTGTGCTAGCACGACACTTGGACGTGTAGAAAAAAAAAAAGAGAGAGAGAGAGGAGAAGGAAGGTAGCCCAAACCGGGGCCTGTGGTGCATGCAGGGGGGTTGAAACAGCAGCTGTAGGATTACAGTAAGGTTTTTTTTTTTTTTTTACTCACGGCTGACTTTCATGCTGCCGAAAGCTGAGGGCTGCGGCACTGGCTTGCAGCTCTCGGCGAAGGATGTGGTCCTGGGCCGACCCGACATGATCCGATCCCTTTAATTCTCTCTCTAAACGGCAGGGCTGATCGAGTCGCCGAACCTTCTCATCCAAGAAAAATAATAATAATAAAAAATTTAAAGAAAGGAAAAAAAAAAAAAGGTTGACAGTAAATTAATATGTGTTTCTCGGAATAGGGGCACAGGCAGAAAGAGAGCCCCGTTAGCACAGTTTTGTAATCACAAAATAAAACTGTCCAATCTTTCCCACCGACGGCCAATCAAAGCATCATTTCCCTCCTTTATAGTCCAGGTTCTTTCAACGGGCCTCATAAGAGACGTTTCCGACTGAAATAGTCATGAATCCTGGCCTCTCCCCCGTGTGGCCCCGTGTTTGATAAAAAAAAAGTCCTTTTCAGGGTGAGTTCCACAAAAATGAACAACGGTCAGCTCGGCTGTCGGTCCAGAAGCAAAACGAGCCGTTTGCTTGCCAGTTCAGGGACACATGCAGCTCCTCTTCATATCCCGATGTGGAGCCTCAGTGATCCGACTGCCATGGCGGCTCCCTTCACTAAACCAGAGCCTAAAGATCTTCTAACGGAAAACCTGTCCGTCGCCGCAGTCCTTATGCGGCTAATTTACACACTTTACGCTGGTGCTAGGCTCCGGCCTCACCGTCGTCAAATTTCGGCGTCTGTCCCTCGCCCCTGAAGCCGTGAGCCTCTCAGAAAATGATGGTCTTAAGATACAGAATGCGACGATACCGAATGTCTTTTTTTTTTTTTTTTTACTCCTTCCCCATAGGTTTCAGGCTCGCAGTCTTTGTCGCTGCGTATTTTACGTACGCAAATTTCGTAAAGAAACACGTGTCAAAGAAAGGAGTTCACGCTGTGAACGTAGCTCGCGACGCTGAATACGAAAACCGTGAACGCGCACACGCTGGATCTGGGGTGTTGAGTTTAGCCAATCAGAGACAGTATCCTTCAGAAATGGGTGTCAACCGCGTGCCTGTGGTCCAATAGCAATGTCGCTCTTGAACACCACATGGCATAATTTGCTCGCTGCCCTCCCTCAAGACTTCAAAGGCTTTTTCCAGTGCCATGACGGGGACAATGGGCGGGGTTTTACACAAGATTGATGACCTTTTCGACCAATGGAGCTTGAAAACCAGGCTGCCAGTTCAAAATCCTCCCCAGCTGTCACAGAGCACCGGTGGTCATGCAGCACTGTTGCTATGTTAGTCACAAAATCCTATCCTCTACCTTTCATGGACAACTTTTTTTAAACGTCCTCTTGGCTCCTCCAATTAATTGTTGCCATATTGCCGAGTCATTCTAATGAAGTGCATGCACATGCGTGTATGAATACCGGTATATTAACACTTATGTTACGCTTTTTTGCAGCGGTATCACAGTTGTTTTGTAAAATCACTATTTGTGTTTGGAAGAACTTAATGTTCTGATGATCATATACCATCATGATAAAAATTATGATGGTGATTATTATTGTCAATATAATTATTTTGTCCTCGACAGGAATATGTAATGTCCTTTACGACATAAATACAAGCCATAACACGTCATGAAATCATAATAGCCCTAACCTTTCAGTATTATCTATTGATATTTATTATCTAATTAATCTTACTGTGCTCAGGTATTTATCATAGATATTTTTCATTAGCTGGATGTGATTAATAGTTATTTAACAGTTCCCAATCAAATTATTGCAGAGCTCTGTACAGACTTGCTATTTGTATTAATAATATAATAAATTATAGTTATTATGGTAGGACAGGAAATGAAAGATATTTTTTTTGGGTGGGGGGGAGGTCTTTTATGCTGAATATTCAGTAAAAAATATTAAACAGTAATAAATGCTTATCTTTTTTTATTTTCTTTTGTCCATTAAATATACATTTATTTATAGAGATTGTTACTTTTAAAGTTATTGTTTAAACAACGTAATATTTATAAATCTAATATTGTGAGTAGAGCACAATATCTGATTAAGAAATATTCTAATTGTTTGATGCGAGTATTGCACATCTCAAAGAGAATGCAAATCACTGCTCCTAAAAGGAGAATCTTCCTTTTTTGCTGACGTTAGTTGTGTCGGCAGTGTATCTTTTGTGTGATCTATTTATACTTTGTTGTGTCATATATCAAAGGGAATTTCTCCGAGGCTGTCCTTCAATGATTCGTGCACAGCAAGATTTTAAATACAGGCAGCTGGGCAGAAGTAATGAAGGAAACTGCTTTGTCTTCATAGCAACTCGTCCCCTGGCAGCACAAGTGGGGAGAAAAAAATCACAGAGGAACATAGATAAACAACAGTGAAAGCAAAACCAGTACTGAGCAGACAACGTCTAATTAGAAAGAGAAGAATAAATGTGGTGCTCTGCAAGAGTACAGCTTTTGAACATTTTTTTTTGGATATGGACTTTGACATTTTTCATTTTGTTTAAGGTGTGGAATTTGACTGAACCATTTGTGCATAGGCATGTGTCTTAATCTAAAACATCACAGTTCTGGTTGTGTTTTTATAGAGTCATTGTCCTGCGATATGGTAGTTCTTTTCTTCACTCTCACGTTGTTTTGCAGAGACTAAAAGGTTTTCTTCTAGGATTGCCTCGTATTTAGCTTCATCCATCTGACCATCAACTCCAATTCTTAATAGCTTTGTTGTCCAGAGTCAAAAAAGCACCATACAGCATGATGCTGCCACCACCACAAGATGTAAAGATAATGTGCGGTACTGCTTTTCATCAGACCCAATTATGTATACGAGTCAAAAAGTTCAAATTGAAGCAGAGCGCCTTCTTCCACATGTTTCCCGTGACCCAAGGGGTGGCCCTATTGTGGCTGCGAAGGCTCATAATATCCCCAAGTTGAAAACAGAAAACAAAAAAGATTATTGTTTATAACCCAAACGCCTTGGGGTTTCCCCGGAGGAGCTGGAAGAAGTGGCTGGGGAGAGGGAAGTCTGGGCCTCCCTTCTGAAGCTGCTGCCCCCGCGACCCGATCCCGGATAAGCGGAAGAAAATGGATGGATGGATGGATGGATGGATGGAACCCAAAAATGCAAGATAGCTCAGGATTCATCTAGACTCAATTACAGTAATATTAACAGCAGGCAATAAACCTATGGATTCAAACATGAATTTTAATATTCAAAATAAAGCCCAAATAAAATCAGCCCAATCCCTTCTGAAATTGTAACATATTCTATTATTTTAATGGCTTAAATGTATTGGTTTCTGGGAAGAACAAAAACAAAGTATCTCCAGCTGCTGCAGCTCATCTGACACCCAGCAGCCACAATCATCTCCAGAATCAGTTCACTGCCACAAAAGACTGTTTGTAAAAGGGTCAAATTATTAAATTGCGTCATTGGTCTTGAGTGATGTCAGAGGTTCTTGTCAGGTGATTCATCAACACTCAGACTACTGCTTACTCAATGATTTTAGGGCATAACTAAATAATGAGAGGCAGTGTTTAGTTTCTACACTCCTCAGTTGTGGAATAAATTTCCTGAAAACCTGAAACCTTCAGGAACTGTTGGCGGCTTTAAATCAGGACTGAAGACGTTACCATTTACCGCAACTTCCCATCAAGATCAAGTACAGTTTTAGGCATTATTTGTCTCATATTTGTGCATTTTTTATTTCAAAAGTATGAAATAATAACTATGAGAAGTTTGAACTTGTTTTAAGACTTTTCAAGTTTTTTGTCCTCAGCAATCACACAATTACTGTACACTGAAAAGTTCACTCTGTGATTCTGCCTGCTGTGATTGGACCATTGATATAGCGAAAACACTTTTTTATATTAAAGATTTATAAATAAATATTAAAAGAAATTCAGTGTTTACACAAAAGGTAAATGAATGTACATCTGTAACCATCTATAAAATTCTATTAATTTTACACCTTTTTATGCCTGTTATAATGACTGTTTTCTGTGTTAGTATCATGTACAGAACAATAACTTAAAGGTAATTAATAATATTATCAAAACATCAGCAATTTTCGGCAATACATTTTCATAGATTTAAAAATCTTATGAGCAAACAAACAGAATTCAACAATTATGCTTTCTTCATATAAAAATGGAAAAACAAAGCATTTCTTACTGAAATTAGAGCTACATTATCTCCAAGTATAAAAGTTCATCTTCTTTAAATACAATAATCATTGAACTGGTGCTTTAAGAGTCAATATACTATGCTGCAAATAAAAGTATTTACTCCCTTAAAGACATATTCTATTTTTGTTGTTTGTTTTTTTTATAGCACTTACAGGTTTCAGATCATCAAACACAGTTTCATAACTCACATAGAGCCTAAGTAACTACAAAACTGAGCTTTCAAATGATGGTTTTGATAAAGGCAAAAATAAATATATAAATATTGTATCCAAAATAAAATATATTCGTATTAATGTTATTTACTGCTTTGTTAAACCATGAGAAACTTTGACTAACCAGATTATATGATTCAGTTTCATTAGTCACACCCAGGCCTGAATGCTGTCAGACCTGTAAAATAATGAAACAATTAAAAAAAGAACCAGTCTGACAAGATATATTACACCAAAAAATCATAAAAAGAAACACAATATCTTAATTTAAAGACTGTTAAAAAAAGATGAAAAACAAAAGTTCCTGACAAAATATATCAGTCTGGAAAGGCTTACACTTAGACTCTGGGACTCCAGTAATCCTAGCTGAACAGAACCTTCTAGAAGATGTGGTTCCTGTTACAAGTAGTGTACATCACAGCAACAGCGAAACATGACCATGGTTTGATTCTTTGCTGCTTTGGGATAACTTGCCATAATTGAATAAAACATAAATTCTGTACCTAAATGAAGATGTCTGGGGATGAAAGTGTGACTCTAAACTCAAACGTTACCCCCCACTGCAACCAAAAGTTCACGTTTCCCAGTGGTCTAGTCAATATCTGAACTATTGAGACAGTGCAAATAGACTTTAAACTGGCTTGATCATGATTGAAAGGCCTAAAATGAGGCTGATCAAAACTACTCTGTGAAAAAAGTGGTATAAATTTCTTCACGGTGATGAAAAAGACCCAATTTCAAATTTGGCAAACATTTAATGCCTGTTGCTGCTGCAAAGGGAGCTATGGAACCAGTAGGTAGGTTTAAGGAGAAATTCTCATGTGGCAAGTTTGGTGTGGCTAGTTGGTTTCCTTTAATAGATACAATTATTCTGTGAAAATTGGATTTTGTGTTTATTCTAGTGTTAAAACGGGTTAAATTATCTGAAACTTTTCAGTGAAACAAACAAAAGAAATGTATAAGAAAGCAAATGATTCTTCACAGTAAATTCAAGTGGTGGAAATAATTAAATAACACATAAAGTGCAGTAAACCTTTTGTCATACTAAAGTAGGTTTGAGGTCATCTTTAAACACAACGGGCCGCGGGGGGCGACAGAGGGTGGCGTATTCCTCGTACTCGCTGTCGGACGAGTCCGAGGAGCTGTCTGAGGACAGGAAGGAGCCCCTCTGCAGGCAGGAATCACAGTACGGACGATGGTAGTAGCAGTAATCCGTGGAGCTGCTGGAGTCTGAGTCCCAGTATCCACTCGAGTCTCTGATGCATCGATGGCGTTGCTTGCCACTGTCGTCTTCTTCTGCACCGTGTTCAGGTGAGCAGCTATGTCTAGCGCAACGCCAGAGTGGGCAATTGTGAGACCGCGAAGCATGCTTTTGATAGTTTTTCGCTTCATCCTCTTGCTCTTTATCACCCTCTTTCTCCTCTACTGACTTGTCTAAGTTGGTGACGCTGCAATCGGCACGAAAATGTGTCTCATCTGGGTTTTGGTGTTCAGATGTGTCCCTTTTCAGTTCACAAATGGGAACGTCTGAGCCTGTGTAGAAGCAGGACGAGGACAAAGCTCTCCTGGAGGGGTGGAAGGGAGGCCGACGTTTTCTCATGGAGTGCGGAGAGATGCTGGGGTATTGGAAGAGAGAATGAGAGGAACAGAGGGACAGAGGGGACAACGTGTTCAGTCTCGTTTGAGACGACGTCTTAGACGCCTGACCTGGAAATCGAAGCGCTGTCTCCATGACTGCATCCATGCTCAGCTCCTGGATGATCTCTTGCAGCTTCTCGCTGCTGACAAAACCAGTCAGTTTGGGATTTGGTCCCACCTGCGTTGGCAGGCCACAATGACTGGCAAATTGTTCAACCCGAAAGGGATTCAGTCTTCTGCGGTTTTGAAGAGAAGTGACAAAATGAACAACCTCCTCTGCTGTCCTTCCTGGAAATGTGGGGGACAGAGGTTGCTTGGCATTCTCTCTCACTGCAGATTCAGCTGTCTCTTTAGTTGCACAGTCTGGGACATCTTTCCGGCTCCCACACAGGATGTCATCAGTGAAGGGGGAAGAAGCAGGATGGAGGTCCATTGAGTTTTGACTGGAAGGTATCCGGAGTGCATTTGAGGGATCAGGAGGTAGAGTGAGATTATGAGAGGCTGGAGGAGGCAAAAGTCTGGATTTTGTGTCTCTCTGGGATAAACAGGAAGAGGAGCTTCCTTCAGACTGAAGCTCAGTGGTCTGGGTAGACGAGGAGTTGAGATAAGCAGCAGAGGAATCAACGTCCTGGTCCCCTAGGGGCTGGCTTGCTGTCATGAGCCTCAGGAGTTTATCCTTGGCGTTGTTTACCTGCTCTTGAAGACTGTCAATTGCAGCATTCTTCTGAAAAGTGAAAAGAAAAAGCAGAAGTTTAAATATTTGAAAACAAAAAATGCTAGATATTACTACTTAACTGGATTACGAGACATTTCCACAACTTGTTCAGATTTTAGTGTTTGGCTCATGTTCCTGTCAGGGCATTTGTAAATAATGGTGTTCATGAAACTAAAATCCTAACACCTGTCCTTGGTGTACTGTCTTTAATTTCATGCTTGCAGTGAGGCATCAGTGAGCCATGACACTTCCTTTAAAGCAATTTCCATAAATCATAGCATGTTTTGTTACTACAGCTTGTAAGACCACAGTACACAATCTCACAAATCTGGACTTTTGACCAATAATTTACTTTTTACCCTTTACAATGATGTTCACACTGATATGGAGAACATTACTGGAGCAGCTTGGTGTCAATCTGGGAGAATGAAACTATTCGACATTCAAATCAAGTTTATGAGGCAGGAGAGTTCTTTTGTCAGTTTCGGTCCCAGTTGTAAAGAAATGCTTAACAAGTTAGATCAAAAGATAGAGAAAGCATGCTAACATTAGCCTAGCACTTCACCAAACTGCTCCATATGAAAACATTGTCAGGAGGAGGAAGATACGAATTTATTAAAGACAGAAACATTGTGAATGGTCTGTACTTATAGCACTTTATCAAATCCAGAGTACACCACATGCAATGGTCTCAGGAAAAAATCCTGTAACCTGTGGGTGCTAGGAAGGTGGGAACCTTTCTGCCCACCATTGCTCAGAAAGTGGCTCACCGTTGCTCCAGATAAATAAAATCGCTTACCATAGCTTTTTAAACTTAAACACCTGAATCTGCATTTTGAAAGTCATTGTTAGCTGGGCTAAAAGGGACACAAGTGACCACGGTGACCTCTGACCACAGCAGAAAACGGCAACAATGGGCTCATGAGGGTCAGATGTGGTCTACATTTTCAGAGCAGCAATAGTACATTTAGCCTCATTAAAATATTTAATTTTGGTTATTTGACACACAAAATCATCCCTCAATATGTAACAAGCTAGTTTAGAAGAGTTTTAACTGATAAAGAGAGGATTGAATGAGCTAAACATAGAGCTTAGACGGGATGAAACTATGCAATACTTGCTAAGGTTATAAATTATGCTTTCACTGGCCTGGATGACCATGAATTTTAAATCCTCTTGCCCTAAAAAGGAAGCTGCATTTTGTTCAAGTCACCAAGGTAGTTTTTCTAAAGAGAATTGTGATTTACAGAAGTAGACACATTGATGAGGCAAGTTGACAGCTCGAAGAAAGCGTCTGCATTAAGCAGCTAATCAAAAACCCTCAACAGCTTTTAATTACAGCAATATATTTTATCTTCAAATAATGGCATCGTCTAATTTCTCTGGCTCACTTTTTAGGGGCCATCCTCTTATCCTAATATGGTCATAGCTGGCTCCACAAAGTAAAAGACAAAGACAGCCATTTAGAAACAAACTTGTTACATAACGACAGTTACATTCACTTCTGTCTGACTGCTCGTCCATGAACAGGCCTACACTCTGACAAACTCTAACAAACAAGATGATGCAAATGTTCCCAAACAATTTTCAACATTGTAACCAAGGGAGAAGTTTGGATAACTGATGCTCACATGCACTGAAATATTAAAATACACATATAATGAATATAATCTCTGTTTAAATTAACCACTTTGTGCATAAAAAAAACCCCATTACCTCATTCAAGAGCTTTTTCATTGAGCTGTTCTCCCCCAGCAGGAAGTAGATCTCGTCCTGACTGTAGACAGATGGCTGACTCTTACTGGGGCTGCTGAAATATTTGGCCATCTGACTCGGGTTGTTCTGATCCTCCTCAAACTGTCGCCACTGGGTCAGCTGCAATAAGACAAGTTTGATATGTAGGAGTTTTATGTGTGCTGCACAGATTCCCAGCAACACTTAAACCTCTAGGACAAGAAAAAAATCCTTTCGGGGATATCTATACGAGGTGTGCTTTAGAGCACTGCTCATTGTTGAACTATTTCCTTCCCTCTCGCTACAGACGCATTCCTTTATGTTAGCATAAACCTGTTGTTAGACTCTCAGAGTCGTAAACCTGTTTGCAGCCTGCAAAGTTTTGACTCATTATCAGGACTTCTTTGTGAGTCATCTTCTCCTGACAGACACCGAAACCTCATCCATCAGTGCAACAAGCACATGTCAGGTTTATTGGTTTTACCCTAAACCTTCCTATACACACACTGTCATCTGTCCATCTGTTACAGTTTCTCTTTGTGGGATGGATTTCCTCATGACGGATCTTAAAAAAAACCCGTCACATTTTGGGATTTAAGGAAAAGATAATGAAAGTTTAACCAAAATTATAGACAAGATTACTTTATCTCGTGTTTTTTGTTAAAACAAATTACAATCTAAGCTAATATTTAGTCATTGTAGTCAGGGATCTGCTAGGCTTGGTCTCTGACCTGTGGCACAAACAGCATGCAGTTAGTGACCAGTGTGCAGATGAAGATGGCTCCAGCCACTGTGCTGTAGACCAGGTTGGGCCAGGCGTGCAGGAAGAAGAACACAGGGAAGGCCACAGCAGAGGAAAAGGTGACCAGAGTGACGGCCGTTATGATGGTGGGAGACTGGTTGACTGGAGGATGGCTGACGTTGCTGGTGAGTCCAGCCAGGTATGTGCCATAAAGGAGGAGGCAACCCTTGATAAAGAAGAGCAGAAGTCGTTATTTTCACACGCTACTGTTTTACTAAATTTACTCTTTTGTTATGCTTTGTTTTTTTGTTCACTTTTCGTTTTTTTAGTATTTATTTAGATTTAGATTTAGACTCTAATCACAATTAGAGTGTAATCACAATTACTTTACTGGATGGGGAAATTCAAAATTCCATCGTGGTAATTTTGACATTCTTTTATCCTGTTGCATGTCAATCACTGGGAACCTGTTTTTATTCATTTGTGAGTTTATTATTCAAGAAATAATTATGAAAATTAGCACCTAATTTGACAGTTGAAGCCTCATTAGCATATCTAAAAGTAGCATTTCAGAAAATAGTTTCACTCAGGGATTTGAGCAACTTCCAAGATAATTAATTAGTTCAGAGTTTTAAAAACGTGTTATCAGTGCAAAATACCACACCCCATACTTTTGGTAAATATGTGTAAAAAGCCTTAAAATGAATTTCTTTTTAATTGCACTGGCAGAAACTGTGCTTTTAAATTAAAATGATCATCTTTTTTTCACATAATCACTACGCCAAACCTTTGGATACATTATAATTTCAATGGATGTAATTATTTTAGTAAACTATTGTCTGCCACTACAAGTCAATCTGAGTGTCTGGGGACATTTCAGAAATAATTCATGACTGCCAGTCTCGGATCGACATAAACATGACACAAAAGACAATTTATATTTGTCACCCTGTAAAACAGTAAAGAAAATACAACATGCCAACATGCAAGAGGGTATTAATCTTCACAGGTAAGGAAGGTAGCTGCTTATCTAAGTGCGCTGCAGTCAGAATAAAAATTAGAAAGTATGAAACAGCTGGAAGATTGCCACTATGAACAATGAAGAGGACTGAAATGAGGGTAAGTTTTTCCTTTTGAAATTATGCTACTGTAGTTAAACATAAATTTGCACATTATTCCCAGAGATACCAGTGACTATGGAGGGAGCTGTATTCCAGTTTAGCTTTGGTCTTGGACATCCTCACTTTATTTCTAAATCTCTGCTGGTTTGTTTTTTCTAAACTGGAAATGGCATTCTCGGAAAATTTATTACATAAAATACGTCACTATCAAAAAACACTAAATGCAGTGAGTCAGTGGTGTTGTTAATGTGTATAAGCATAAATAAAATTGCTGAAGCTTACTTTCTGAACAGCAATGATGATGAGCCAAATATTTGAGAATTCTGAGGAGCAAGAGTCCAGCTGTGACAAAGAGTAGGAGGTGTCTCTCTCAGTCGCCTACATGAATGGAAACCAAATATTACATCAAAGTTGACACATCCACGCAAAAAAGAAAAATCACCTTTCATGTACTCTGTTTAATCAAAACACATCTAAAGAACAAAAAATTCAGACTCAATCATGACTCAGTAATATATTGCATATGAAATCTACCAAACAAAACAATGCAAAGCTTACTGATTATTCTCTCACCTTGGCAACAGCTCTGACAGATCGCGAGCATCTCACCGGGTCTGTGAGATTCCAAGTGGTGAGAAGCAGAATTTCCAGTAGAATCAGCAAAACCACCATGCCAATCAGCTGGATGTCTCGAATGATCTGAGACGGAAAAAAAAGCAGAAATAAAGATGAACACTTTACAACTTACAGCTTTACACCATCTACACACAAAAACGTGATCTGCAGATAATAAAATAGAGCTCAGAGTAATTACACACAGAGGCTAATTTAGTACATGCTCAATCTAAATTTGACAGTATTCAATTATTCAGAGCAATGTGCAGCCATGCATTACTGTTGTCAGGGTGAATTACTCAAAAATACTTCATTAATTACTAAAGAAACAAAATACGTGAGCGTCCGTTGAAATGGTTTATGTGGCTCAGAGCTTTAATGTGGAATATATGTTGTACAGGACAACTGAAAACTGAACCCGTAAGGGAAAACTTATATATATATACTATATATATATATATTATATATATATATATATATATATATATATATATATATATATGTATATATATATATATAAAGCTCTGTGAGAATCAAGTTGCATAAGTGTACACACCCCTAAACTAATACTTTGTCGACACAGTTCTTGATTTAATTTGAGCATTTTCAAGGCATCCCTCTTCAGGTGAGCAACACACTTAGTTAAGGATGCTATTGGACTTTCCAAACTGTAAATTTTTCTAACATGATGCCAGCCTTTAGTTTATTTGTATGTTCGATTGGGCTTTTTGTGATGCTAAAATCTTAAACCCAGAATCAGTTTAGGGGTATGGATGGAGTGGGATCTCACCTGCAGAAACGGGGAAATTGCTCTGGTCTGTTGCAGTGAATAAAGAGCTTGAACCTCTTCTGGTTAAAGAGGTTCAAGTATATCTGATCAGGATGCTACCTAAGCTTCTCCCTTTGAAAATGTTTTAGGTACTGCCTCCTGGGAGAAGAGCCCATGGGAGAATCAGTACTATATGAGGGACTACATATCCTTTCTGGCATGGAAATGCCTAGAGATCTTCTATAATGAGCTGGAGAGTGTTGCTGGGGACACGAATGTCTGGCTTTCTCCTCTAGACCAGTTACCCTACAACCTGGTCTGAAATAAACAAAAGGCAAAGAATGGATGGATAAAATTTTTTTAAACCGAATTGTTCAGAATATATGTTGTATTAAGAGAAAGAATTTGAATTAATTTATTAATAACTTATCAATAAGTTACACAAATCTGGGATTTTACGCTTTGAATCTGCTAATGTAGTGTTTTCAATAAAAGGACAGTGGATAACAGCCAAAAAGCTGCCTTTTTTTATAACCGTTTTGCATCTCAGTGTATCATGAGGCAACATGAGATTACATACTAAGACAATCAATTTCTATATTCAATTACTTTGAGGTTTGTGATATTGCAACAGTATGTTCTTAATTCAAACTACAGTGATACAAAAGAAGAAGACAAGAATGTGCATGTCAATGAGCCTGCCTACCACTCTCTTGTCAGGAACTCGCTGAGTGAAAACTCTGTAGAGCCTCCAGGTCTTTCCCAAAATTGGCCCAAAGACCAGGGTGCTTCCAATGCAAAGCATCCACATCCGAGCCTGGAAGAGGGAAAACCATAAGAATCACCTTAAAATGTACCTCCAATGGTATAAAACTGCAGCTACAAGGATTTTAGATACTTACTTGAAGCAAAGTAATAGATAATTCATCTTGTGTTGCAAATAGAAAGCCGCTGATATATGTGAGGACACTTCCAAAGAGAGTCAGGACGTTTAGGTTGGGACTGGACATCTTTACTATCCTGATGGAACAACACAAGCGGACTCCTTTAACATGACAGTATACAGTACAGTTGCTCGATGAATTTGTTATTAAATACACTTTTCACACTACCTGTTGTTTTTGAAGCGCAGGGTGAAAACCAGAAAGCAGAACGCCAACAGGATGCCAGACGATAGCATCGTCCAGACAACCGCTCTGAGCGCAGGAGAGAGGGACTGCCTTGGGACCTCTGCTGCCAACTACACACATAGACATGGACATTTATTCCCCATAACGTCCCAGCCCTTTCTGGTACCACTATGGAAAAGATATTTAATCATTCAAGTGCTCCAGAGTCCAGGTTTCTTCAAATCCCAGATGTAAAAATTAAAACCAAACGCAAATTCATAAGGCAGAATTTTATTGCAGGGGGGAAAAAAAGCATCAAGCATTACAAGACAGATGTGGAACTATAACTTTAATCAGTAATAAAGTTTGCTGAAGCATCTGACAGCATCGTAAAAGATAGTACATTGTGAAAATTTAGATATTCAAAGGTAGGATAATGAGAGGTGCTGAGTTGACCCCACTGTGATTCCGTCGCGGGTTGAAGTAGGGGAAAAGTCTCTCACTGAAAGTGTATCCGGTGTACGTGTAGATATGAGAGTGAGAGTCTGAGTTGTAAAATGAAACCTGCCCCGCTTCCATGTCCACGTACACCAGGACGGTCTGTGGTTTTTCCACCAGTGGCAGTCTAAGAGGAGGACTGCTGAGTGCCCAGTAGCTTTCATCCTCCCTCATTCCCAAAGTCCAGTAGCCTCTTTCAGGGTTCAGCAGGTTCCCTCCTTTTCTATTGACCGACTCGAGTCCCACTCCGATATCCCATTCTCTCTTCCCTTTCACCTGAACCTCATAGGAGAACCTTCTGAAGCAGAAGCCTTCCTTCCCCAAGACACTAACACAAGGGTAAAATCTCGCTGGATTGTCAGTGAGGTTCGCAGCCACGTCGCTGTGATAGACCTGCTTCCGGTTTTCTGATAGAACGAGTTTGGGGTGAGCTGTGTCTGGATCCAGCGTCACATCCACAGCGTAGGCTTTTACTCGCTCAAATTCAACCTTGCAAAGCCTCTTTATCTCTGCCTTGACGGTTTCCTCAAGCTGTGACGCTGCTCTCCTGAGTGCCCTCCTCACCGTTCCCACATAAACTGCACTTTCTACCCAAATCTCAGACCAGTCTTTGATGGCCAGCTTAGTGGAGAAAGTTGGAAAGCTCTGGAGAAGGTAGAGGTCATCATTTGTCTGTGAGAGCAGCTCCAAATCAGTGCTCCTGTTTGTCAGTTGATTAATCTCTTGCTCAAGATCCAATGTGATCTCACTGGCCCTGCTTTCGACACGCCTCTGCTTTGCCAAGAAGGCCTCAGCCACTTCATCTTGGACTGTCTTAACAACTTGAAGCAATTTGTTGAAGACCAGAAAACTCTCTTCAACCTCTTTTTCAGTGTTTCGTTTGCTAAGCTCAACAGCTTGACTGATCTCACACGTTTTCTGTAGCCTATTGTGGATGCCTTCTTTCACTTCCATGTTCATACTTCTGATCTGATCTCTCCTGTCTTGGCTTTCGTGCTCTATAGGAGCCATACGATGTGCCTTGTGGTCATCCTCAACACAGACCTGGCACACGTACGTCTGGTCTGTGTGGCAGAACAGGCTCAGGAGGCTCTCGTGTTTCTTGCACAATCTGTCTCGCATGCTCATAATTGGATTGATCAGTGTGTGTTTCTTGAGGGTGCCCAGAACGTGATGGGGCTCCAGATGTGTCTGGCAAAATGAAGCCAAACAGTCCAGACAGGTTTTAAAAGCTTTCACCCGTTTACCGACACACACATCACAAGCGACTTCCCCCTTATTGCCTGACTTGTCCATACTGCCGAGTCTGTTTTTGTATCTCATTTCCCCATGGTCTTTAAATTGAGCAGCCACCTCTGATATGAAGGTGTTGACTTTGAGGTCAGGCCTCTTGTACAGCTTGTATTTACACATGGGGCACTGTGGCAGATTGGTACTCTGCCAGTATCTCTGGATGCAGTCACGACAGAAGTTGTGCCCGCACGGAGTGGAGACCGGCTGGTTAAACACATCCAGACAGATGGGGCAAAGGAGCTGCTCCTTGGACAAAATGCTGGCGGCTGTAGCCATATCTGGGAACACATCCAGAAAGAATAAGAAAACAGGTGGGATTTTATGGAATACGTTGCCTCAGCTTCTTTTATTTTTGGCTTTCCACTATTTTACAAGGCATAAAAATACTTGTGTCCTAGTTAGCCATGAACAGTAACAAATGCACCGTGTTATGTTTCATTACACCATGTCACATGCTATCAGGGTAGTTCTTATGTTAGCCAGGAACAGCTAGCAACACCAGTGAGGCATTTTATGGACAATGCAATGAAAAACTAAAACAGAACATTTGCTGGATTTAGATGATGCAGTCACACAACAAAGCTCACACAAAACTTGGTTCAAACTGTTGACTTGCTTTATGGTAATTAATTGCACAAGTTAACATCATGAAGCATGAGAAGATTTCTAAGAGGAAGCTCACCTTTGCTTCTTTTTGGTCCTTTGAAGAGAGAAAAACTCTATTGTGTTCTTTATCAAAGTGTTTCTGCTGCTTTATCTTTTATTTGAGAAGTCTGTTTACAGTATCTCCCGTCCGGCTTCTGCTGTTGGTCTGTCCTCCCTCTTCTCTTAAAGGTATTGGGGACAGAGGGGATTCTAAACATAGCTTCAGTCCATGCCCATTACCTTTCCCGATTTCAGCTGTCTCCATCAACTGGAATGGTACCATAGTTCAAACAAATAAACCCGGTGCATTTAAAGTTGTTGTTAGGACTGCATTTACATAAAATATAACCTATCTTAGGCGTAGATAGACTCAAATGGTTGTCATGTAGTCTGGTGATCTAAAGATGCCACTTTTTGTTGCAGTTCTCCAACAATGACCTATGGATATTTTTATATTTTTCTCACCTCCATTATGTTGGTCAATGTGTCCTAGAACTTTAAGAATAATCAGACCCACCATTTGTAAAAACTCAAAACAGTGACTCAGAATACTTCAAGTTTTCAAGGCCAGTAGGAGATGGAGCAGAATGTTCGGGATAGCTTATATTTCCTCTATTTTTGTCACATACAAATAATGTCAAGCTACTTTTCTGACTTTGGGGCAGCCCAACTATATGAGGACCACCCACTAGAGCTGTTACTCAATTGTAATGGAAAACCCACCGTAGATTTAAGCCGAGTCAAGGTGATAGTGGAAAAGAGACATGTCTTTCCTAGTTTGTAGATTTGCATGGAGAACTGGGTTTTTGTGCTACGTCCTATTTTAGGTTTTCCCTCCAAATACATTATTAAAAAAATTTTAATTTATTTTGGTGCAATGAACATTGCAGAGTTATAATATCACCATAAAATATTAGTTTATTTGATGTCTTTTTACACATCATTACCAGGATGCCAGTTGTTGATGGCTCTATGCATGTCAGTATTATGTACCTATTTATACGTATTTACTCTATGCTGTAGAATTGTAATTAAAAATGTCCATATGAAAATTTTAGAGAAAAATTCTTATCAGCTTTTGTTAATTCCACTGTTTATCATTGTTGATTGAGATGCAGGATAGCTGCCATGATAACTAAAGAAATTGAAGACAATTCCAAGTTATGTGTAACCATCTAAAACATTGAGCCAAATAATTTAAATAACTGAAAACAATAAAACAGTGTCTGAAAACGAATGTGTAACAATAAATCTTTACAACATAGCCACAAGCCTGGAAATCTGGCATTCAGAGTTGTATCAAGTTCCAAACACAGGACCCGAAGGCTGTCAGTCGTGGGAATAAAAATTAGTGCCAAAAGTGCATCAAGTGGATTATAATATGTGTAAAAAGATGCATGTGGCTGGCACTTAAACATACAACTAATTCACTTGAAGTTGTTATCTAAGATACAGTGCCCAAAGTTATTTATTTGTATGCCTGAATTTTTATATTTTTTTTAAAGTTAAGATGAATAAATCTTTTAATCGTCACCGCAATAAAGAAACGTATATGCATTCATATTCTTCAGTCAAGAAATAGCGACAAGAGATTATAACGAGGGAACTGCAACATTCATCTCCACTACAACCATTGGAAATATCCAGAGTTTTGAATAGAAATCTGTAGAATTGTCCTCGCATCACTGGGTCTTTCAAACACACAGACCGGTTGTTGTCTACAGTCTCAGCACCAGGCAGAAAACTCAAATTGTGTGCATACATATGTGAATAAACAGAACAGAGAGACAGTAGAAGATGTAGGTCAAGAAAAGAATTACCGAGTTTAGGATGCATAGTCTCTGTAGGACGTCCTGGCTTTCCTGCCTGCTGAGTCCAGCCTGGATGAGGCAAAGTGGGGAATCACACACAGAGCTGCAGTTCAACTCAGGCTCCATGGCTGCCCCCAGTCTGTCCACCATCACAAACACATTCTGTGGGACAATCAAACAACGCAGCTCATAAGGTAAATAAACAATGGACTTTAAACAAAGCAGTAGATGCACTTAAACTTCTTACATTATGTTTGGTGCTTCAGTTGTTCAGTTTCATTTAAATTGCGTTTCTTGAGTTGCAATCATTTAAGAATATGTCACAATGCATCAGCAGTTGCAAGACCTAGGTACACCACAGTGTGGTGCTATGACAAAAACAAGGAGGAGTGGGGGAAGCAGATAATTTTGCATTGTGCTGGTGGTAGAAAACAACCTCAGAAAAACAAGAGAAGCCTTTGAGTTTCTCTTTGTCCTCATTGTTTCACTCTGTCATCATAGAAATGACCTGGTATACAGTCAGCTTTTAATTATGTCGACATATTCTGCAGTCAACTCAGCTGTGGAGTTAGAGCGTCTGAGACTGACTTTACAGGAACAAAAATTGTCAGTGCTGCCACGGGCATTTTTTTTTCTTTCTTTTTTTATGAGGCTTCACTTAGGTTGCTCTGACATGCTGGAGTTGGAAAATGAGGCACATCTGATACTCAGAGCTGAACCTAGACTTTAGTATGATGATTGTAATTGCAGATGTGACTCAGCCGCATGATACCAGGGCGGGTTACAATCGCTTTTATTGATACATATTGGCAGACAGGTGTGTGTGTTTATGTGAGCAGGGTGAAATCAGACGCAGCACGTCTCACCCATGTCTGTGGAATGACTAACACCAGAATGGCCTTGGATGTGCTGAGTAATTGGACATTCAGAAAAACATGGATTGAAATGTTTAAAATGAAACGACCCAAAGTGAGAGAAGTTCAAAGACATAATCAGTTAACTCAACAAAGCAGCCCTACTCGTTTGGGAAACGACTGAAGTTCCTGCTCATGTCCTGTCGTCACTTTCCCAGTATAGATCACAGCCCAGCTTCTTCCCGCAGGAAAAGCCAGAGGAGTAAGGCATTTCCTCTAGCTTTTCAAACCCTCCGCCTGAAACCCTGTTGTTTTTAACTTGGAGAAGAGCCCACCACTGTACAGGTGTCAGCGAGATCTACCCAACATCCAACTTTGGGTGTGGGACGACAGAAGGGGGTCAGTGTGTGAGCAGAACAAACAGTTTGTGACTTCAAACTGTCTTCCGTTTTTCTGGACATGTTTTGACAGTTCACAAAAGTCATGAGGAGTGTCTTCTAAAGTCCTGAAGGCTAAACCGCAAGTAATACCTGAGCTACCTGTGTGAGTGTGTGTGTGTGTGTGTGTGTGTGTGGGATGGGCCTACATCCTGTGTAAAGTTTAGCTTGTACCCAGCTACTTTATCTTCAACGTAACGACTTATTGCGAAGGGTATTGGCATTGTCATATTTTTGAGGTAGAAAACATACAATTCTTAAACGAATGGAACAAAAATAAATCCCTTTCGGTCTTGTAATTGGTTTTTCAAGTAGATTAATCATTTTAAAATGCTTCCATTTCACACAGAAAAAGCCTTTCCAGTATTGCCCTCATAAGCAGATGAGCTATTCTTTAATTTCTAATGCTGTAGAATATGTCAACCAACTGTTTCTCATGATAATCATGGCACAAATTATTTTTTCAACAACACATAAAATGCTTCTTAGTGGGAAAAATTCAAATGGATGTGTGGTGGCTCACTGGCACCACATAAAGTATACAGTTAGCAAATTTGCTACAATGACAATTGGATTTATGTGGAAGAAAACAGATGAAGAGGAAATACTTCCCCTCAATCAACCAAAGAGAGTCTCTATGTCAAAGGATTATGACTTTGTTTAAATTCAGCTTTAAGGACAGCAACAACTCAAACTTGAGGAACACAAACACAGCATAGTTCTCATGTCAAGAGCAGAGGCAGGGTGTAAACAGCCAGACCATAGAGGAGACTGTAGTTACTGTAAGAAAAGTTTTTTAATTGAAACGAAAATGCCTTCTTTAATCATAGCTTTCTTGAGCGACATGAGAGATGCTATACTACCTACTTGAACTCTCAAAAGTAAATTATGGACTAATTATATGAGGAAAAGTGTCACTTAACCAACTGCTGCCTGAGTCCAGAGTGTACTCTGCCTCTGCCCCTCTTGCAACACACAAAAAATAAATGGAGAGGGACAATGGATGGTTGGTGACAACTATTTAGAGAAATGGAAATGTTGGTGAGGACCAAAGCTGAAATTGAGTTTTATTAAACGCTGCATTTCATTGTGTCCTGAAATGTGTTTCTAAATCCAACAGTGGGATGCTGGTTTGTTAGATCTCCACATTATAGCACTGAGACAACATTACTCCTGATTACCTCACTGGATAAATCTCTGTATAGATTTCAAGTTATGAACTTAAATTCAAGCTGGGGATTTCGCTATCACTACTTACTTCTCACCAAATTTCAAATGTAATGTCATCAATGTTGCTTTAATTTCAAACATAGAAAGAAAAAACTCCAAATTGAAAAAGAAAAGTAAAACCGATGGCATGTGCCCTTATAGGCTGTCCTAACAGGTCGCAAGACTTCGCAACACTTTTAGGGAAGTTTCTTAAAAATTATCTAAAAATAGGAATAAAGAGATTTATTATCCTATCAAACATTAAGAAAAAATTAGAGCTGCAACTGCCAGATTTAGGCCCGATTCAGGGGCCAAAATTGAAACATTCTTTCTGAGTCAGTAATCCGTTTATAAGTTCATTCTTTAATCTGAGTTAGAATGCAATTACAGGCAGTCACAAAAAAGAGCTCTTTGGATCTGGTGCACACCACACGCAGAGGATATTAACGTGTGTTTTAAGTAACTACTCATTTGTCGTAAATTGACCTGAATATATGTTACATATGCGGCGGCGGCGTCGGGGCTGAATGAAATGCAAACTATAAAGATTAGTTAAAACATTTCCCAGAAATAAAAAAAGATTGTCGAATCCCTTTAAATTGTATTTGATGCGGATTTTAGGAGTGATCCCCAAATGCGGAGCGAACCTTTTTTTTTTTTTTTTTTTGGTTGAAAGAGATCTTTACGCATTGCTTTACGCACGCCGGACTACTTCAACTCTGTTGTAAAGCCGGTGATTTAAAACCCGAAAAATAAATAATAATAATAAATACAAAATTACTACGTATGATGTCAAGAAATTACAGCTCCAAACCTCGGGCTTCAGTGAAAGAGGACTCCTCCATTGCGACGTCTTGCCTCAAATTCCATCGTTTACGCCTCCAAAAACTTGTGAAAAAAGATACAAATAAACACAAATAAAAGTGATCCAGCATCGCTACATGGTTTCCAAGGCTGCAGATCCCACTATACTTGACCTCGCCGCCAAAACTGTCAGCCTGAGGATCCTGTCACTCAAGAGAAATTCTCAGCAGACTGCAGGAGTTTCCATATGAGCATGACGGGAGGGAGGAAGGGCAAGGGTGTGTGTGTGTGTGTGTGTGTGTGTGTGTGTGTGTGTGTGTGTGTGTGTGTGTGTGTGTGTCAGAGAGAGGAGGTAACTTTTCCCTCTCTCTCCAAAAAAAAAAAAAAAAAAAAAAAATCGCCCCTCCAGCCACTCAGTGTGATGCGACCGTGCGGTGCTGGACGGGATGTCACAAATAAATTCCTCTGGAGACCCTGGTTGGCGTTCGGGACACGCTGGGCGGCTCATCATCTGGACACCATCGCAAACAAACGGGCGGCTTGTTGGAATGGAAACGCAAATTATAACTGACTTGTTGTTTTAAATCAGGCGTTTCTGATTCTCCGAGCAAAAATAATGTTTCTGCAGGCTGACAAATCACATCAGCGCGTGAGCTGCTCGCTAACGCACCAACGCGGATATTCGCGCATTTGTTCCGCCAAGCCAGAAGAGGTATAAAGTTGTTATTAGGATGTCACAGAGATTTACTGTGGGAGCCTTCACACACACACACACACACACACACACACACACACACACACACACACACACACACACACACACACACACACACACACACACACACACACACACACACACACACAGTCATTCCTGATGAGGGAGTGCCACTGCTGACAGCTGTGAAGAGAGGAAACCGAAGATATGCCCGGATTATGACCTATAAAAGAGGACAATATGCGGATTTTCACTCAAAAGCTCATCAGTCAACTTTCACTGACTTCTAATGTCTTCCTTCCGTGTTTACCAGAGGGATGTTATGTCAGTTTAGACAATGGGATGGGTTTTATTCCCAACACCATAACAGTTGTGTTATTTAACAGTAAGTATAAAGTCTTAAAATGAACCTATAGCACATATCTGGAGGCATGGAGCATCTTGATAAACCTGCTTTTCAAAATCACGCATGTCTTCCCTATAGAGTTGATGGAAGTGTCTGTAAAATCTCACATCAACTGCATCGCCTACAGGAGATTTAAACTAAGAGCATGTAATCTTGGGGACAAATTAGCTGGCTGTAAAATCTTTGGCAAATCCTCACCGCCAAGCTCCATCTGTACTCTGTCCAGATTTGTCAGTAAGACCACAACTAAAGAGTCACACATTATGAAGTTTTTCATCACTGTTCTTATATCAACAATGACTTAAACGTTTCTGATTGACCATTGTCAGAAAGAAACAGTTTGATGGTATAAGTGACCCATAAGAAGAGGCCAGAGTTGTCATTAATTGCCAATGTTTTACTTGGGAGTTTCAAATTAGCAAGAGTTAGGGACTTAACCTGCTGTAGGTTGAAGTTACTTCGCTACACCAATCAGACCCTAAAACATGTTAGAGGCATCGCTGATCAGACCACAGACAACAGTGGAGATGTTGTCAATCCAGTCTCTGAATACAACAGAGGTGTCTTCAACTGAAAACGAGTGTGGAGGTATCATCGATCAGACCCTTGGACTCAGGGATGGAGATATGGGCAATAGCATCGTTGCCACTGAGACTTGAGCAGGAGCTGAAGCCGTAGTGCTGGGTGAGGTTGCTGTGACTGGAGCAGGTGCCCAGGATGATTTTGATTTGGCTCCTGAGACATTGTAGACAAAAATCAAAACACTTTAATTCCCAATTTCCCTAAGAACCAGACAAAAACCTAAAAGTTATTTGCCCGTTTCCCCTTGAAAAACATCCCTTTGTACACTGGTGGAGACCAAAAGAGTGGCAGCGGCTGACTGAGAAAACCAAATAACACTAAAAGAAGAGAGAGACCAATAACTAGAAAACTCAACGAGCACAAAGCAGAACACAAATCATTGTGTGAGCTCCTAAAAGACAAAAGGAGACAAAGAAGCACAGAAACATTAGCAACAGGAAACATGAAGAAAAGAGAACACAGAATAAAAAGGGAACGACTACAAAAGAGCGACTCAGTAACTCTGACTAAACAAAAGACTAAACAGAACTTTAAATGGGACTTAAGAAAGTCCTTAAAAACTTGACTGTACATGGCCAACCCAATATTAAGCTAACTAGCTACATTTGGCTTAAATAACTGCAATTAGGTTTTAAATGATAAAAAACTAATTAACTAACTAACTAACTAAGCTATATTTAGGTAAAATGCTAAATAACTGTCTACCTTTAGCTTTCGTTTATTTTACCCCTGTGTCTCTGCTAGCAGCTCTGTTACACGCTAAGCCTGACTATCATTCTCAGGTTTCATTTGCGATCAGGTTCACTTAGACGGCAGCAGCAGGAGGCCGACAGCAGTTTTACTCAGATTACTGGGGTCTTAAATATTTTAACTAAGGACAAGGAGCTGCTTCTCAGACGGCACAAGTCAAAACACAGAAGCTGCCCGAGGAGGATTGAAACAGGACACATGTAGCTCTACTGAGGTTACCAGAGATCAATCAAACATTTAGACTTTATAATTACCAAATAGAGGTGTCAGTAACAGCCTCTTGTTTCACTGGACAACTGGGCTGTGCACATGTGTCAGCTGGAGGTAAACCTAGCAAAAATCACATGCTGTTTCCTGTTGGGCCACTCCTGGTGGGCTGCACCTCTGCATCCTGGCCTGGAAGCATCTGCAGTTGTAGTTTACCACCCGACCACAGTGCCAGTGAGTCCCACCTCTCTGTGGTGTTTGACTTTGTGTGGGTGGATAGGGACATTGTTCTGTACATGTCATGAGACATCGCTGAACCCTTTTAGTTTGATGTTGGTCGTTTCTCTGGCATGCCCAGGTTTGTCCACCCTGCACAGAAAAAACAATCTTCCCTGGAACAAAGCAGTTCTTCCTTCAGTGTTGCTGTGGGTCTTAAGTAGCAACACTTAAATTAAAGTTACCAAGCAACCAGCTTGTGTTTCATTGCACATCATTAACTTACATCAATGTTTGCAAAAGCTATTTTACAGTATGAAAAAGCAGTCTTGCAGATCCCGATGCAAAAACTGGAAGGTAATGGGATGGAGGTGTATTTTGCAAAGTATTGATTCGGAGAGCCATTTAGGTCCAAGAAATAGACAGTAATTCAGATGATAGATGTTTGGTTATGCATATGAGTTTTTGTTCCAAAAGTCCAGAAGTCCTTTACTTTCACTTGTTAGGAACGTTTATTGGGGATGTGCCCTTGAGCAAGGCACTAACCTCCAGTTACCTTATTATCTCCATTCAGGTGTGAAGGTAAGTGTGGCTCTACTGACCACATTGTGTGGTCAGTGTGACAAGAAAAGTGCTGTATATTCCATTTTACATTGAAAATCTCACAGGCTGCATTGAATAAAAAAATTTAAAAAGTGCTTCAAGTAACTGATTTACTTACGTAACGTTTTTTTTATCTTACCCCCCAAATATTTAATATGTAAATCTGAATTTAAGAATCTGTTTTAGCAGGATTAAAATTGACTATTGTTATACAAAATTGCTTTTGTTTTCAGTGATGCTAATTTGGATTTGCAGACTGACTCGGAGATTTGGATGGTTACTTGATAACAAAGCAATTTTCTAATATTTTCAGTTTAATTGCTTTGAAACTCCAGTCCTTAAGGGTTGGTGTCCTACACCTTTAGATTTGTCTCTTCTTCAGCACACCTGAGTCTCATAATCATAATCAGGTAATTAGGGGGAGTCTGAGTCTTCATAATTCTGCCATTTGATTCAGTTACATTAGACCAGGGACACATCTAACAGTTGCAGAACACCGACCCTTAAGAACTGGAGTTGCAGACGTCTGGCAAACCATATTAGCGATAGCTTGAGAAACTGAAATAGAATAGAGCCACTGTTGAGAACGTAAGGCCAGAAGTTTACTTCAGCTTGTTCACTTTAAACACTTAAATTCATTTTCTCTGATGAAGACTTTATTTTAAAGTTAGTACAATGTCATGTTCATTTCTTAATGTTAACATGTGTGGCATAGTGCTAGAGCTGTAAAGCAAGGGACATAGAAATGAGTCACCCAGGAGAGAACATGAACACCAGATCCTCTAGATTTACCCAGAAATGGTTTCTAAATACAGTAGTTTCCTGTTGGAAATTCTCTAAAGGCTGCTTTTGTTTACCTTGTGTGTTTACCTTCAATCTACATCATGTTATTTACGTTGACCATTTATTTTTCTTTGTATTTGTTGAGCATCTTTAAGTATTATTGCATATTTGCTAATATTTCTGGTTATTGCTATGGGTAGTATTTTCTTTTTTTTGTTAAATGTTACTCAAATTTAAATTGCTCTGTCAAAGTCAATAACTGATGCATCCAGTTGATGCTAAAATAATGTAATGAAATTAGTGATAATGAGTTAAATTTGCTATTTTGCTATAATATAAGAGCTTAATGAGATAGTAGATGCAGATAGACTGCAGACTGGGATTCGAACCCTGGACTTTCTTGCTGCAGGGCGTCAGTGTTATAAATTTTACCTTCATCATCAACATATAAGTTTGCACATTGTAAACAGAGAATGTGTATGTAAAATCAGCCCTCATTAATTAAATTAAAATCACTTTTTTTTTTGGCAGAAATACATTCTTACAGAGAAAAACATTCAACTTTTAACTTCAGTGTCCAAAAATAGCACACACAAGAAAAACCTGTATGAGCCACATGTACTGTAACTCTTACTTTTAACTCATGACATACGTCCCTATTTCCAGCTTTTCTGTGCTTATATTATTTTTCTTGTCGCCGTTGAAAGAGAAAAAAATCCCAAAGCATCACAGATCCTCCCCCATGTTTACCAGTAGCCTTTTGGAAAACTCAACCTTGGTGTAATGTAACTAAAGCACACAGTACCAGTAAAAGCCCCACGCTACATTTATGGACAATCAATGAACAGTACCACTAAATCCTCTGCTTTTCCAAAGTGTGTAGACTGTTTTTATTAAAAATGAGTGCTATAAAATGTCTACATAATATAAATTCTGTCATTATTGTCTATCTCTGTTAAAGCTCTTTTACAGGCAAAGTGAAGATGTACACAAAAACAAGGACATGAATGCTCCACATATAGACAACAACAGACATATTAAACTGTGTTGTTTTTTTCCCTGGTTGCTGTTTCACCCCATACTCCACCTCCTCCTCCCAGTTTGCGGTGTAGAGTTTCTCCCTGAGGGATTAGCTGAATAACTTTAAGGACAAGGCCTGATTGTTGTCAGGGTGTCTGCAGTGTGTGGCTGTCGTATGTAGTGAGCTTGAATTGGAAGCTAGTCATGTGTGAGGTCTGGCAGGCATGTCAACGCACACTGGCTAAGTGAGCTAATAAGAGCTGGTATGGCTCTGACTTAGGATGATAAGAGGATTACAGTATCAGTACATCAAAGAGTTTCCCTGCAGCTCTATGATCACCTGAAATACTGTATGCATTGGTACCGTCAAGGTCAAGACAGGTCACACCTTCAGGCATGCAGCGAGTATTAAGGAGTTTACAAATTCTTGGTATTTAAAGGTACAGTAAATGTCTGTATGCCTCCTGACAGATTTCTTCACTTTTTGAAGACAGCTGATTTTCTAATTAGTTTCTGATCATCAAAATAAATAAAATCAGATAAACATAACCTGACTTAATTACAAATGACATTTTCAAATGACAATTTAATACCTAAAAACCTTTCCAAAACAAAACGATTGGTCTGTTAAACATATTGGATCATATCCTTTGTGTCACTGTGGAAGCATTTTGATCCACTCTTGTTTGCAGAATTGTTTTAATTCAGACACATCAGACAGTTTTCAATTATGAATAACCCGTTAGCCTCCAAACTGGATTTGGGACTGGACAACTGAACTGGATGATTGAATATTCTCTTTCTGGATTTTCTGATACACAGATGTTTTTTGTGATCAGCAGTAGCTTTCACAGATTGTTGGGTTGTGAACATTGAGGCACATACCGTCTGCACTAGCCTCAAGTCATCCTCTGTGACCCTCCTGGATGAGTTGCCACAGATCTCTTGTTGTAATTTTTTGTGGGGCATTTGCTCCCGTTTTAAGTTTTTTCCATTTCTGCATAACTGGCTCTTGTAGAAATGATTTTGCAACTCTTCACAGACTGAGGTATAATCATCTCTGTTCCTCATTTGTTCCTGAATTACCTCATATTGAGGCAGGGTGTGCTACTCTTTCAGATCTTTAGCCTACTTCATGTTGCCAGACAGGTTCCAATTAAGTCATTTCCTGAATCTTCAAGTTTGGCAATCATTTCTGGTTGTGGCTTATTAATAATGTAAAATAAAAAGATTAATCAAAGTAAATTTATAATTTAACAATACAAAATGTACTTTTGTACTTACTAAAGTTATATTTCATACACAAGTGTTTAAAAAACAAAAACAGAGGCAATCTGGAAGGGGACAAATACTTTTTGACAGCGCTGTAAGTCCCAGGTTCCCAGGTGGATGATAATATATTATTTAGTTTACTAAGTGACCACAGCAGAAGGTGAAATTACTCTCTTCTCTTGCACACAGTAGCGGTTCATCTCGACTCGCATGTCAGGTTGCACTTGTAGCAGCGCCTTCTTGTTTAACATGCAAACCAAGCCAAGTGGATAGAGAAGTGATGTCCATGGTGAGGAATGTTTCTTTGGTGTCCTGACTTTTCTGAGGATAAGAAGAAAAACAGCAGAACACAAGAACCCAGCTGTGATTTGGCTAAAGACCATTGAAAACAAGTAGAACGCTCTAACCATTATGCATTTTTAACCACTAAATTTAAAAACAAACTGTGAAATAAAAAGAAAATTCAATGAAAGCAGAGTGTAGGGACAGATGCTGGAAAAAAAGCTCTCAATGAAAAGAAACAAATGAGTTTCTGGTTCTTGGCAGGAAACTGAAGGGATTAATGGACTGTGTGAGGTAGAACAAGTGTGTTCTTGAGTCTATTAGTTCTGGGTTAATGAAAAGGTCAGACTGAACTTCATTTACAAATGAAATCACTTGAGCCAAGATGTGGTGGAACTCGTGCAAAATACACAAACAACACAATCAAAATAACATCCCAGATTGTGTGTTGCATTGTGTGCTTCGCTTCTGTATGTCCAACTAGAATCTGGGGAGTTTGGAGGCTTGATTAAAACGTCCAGCTGTGTTGACAGCGGGACTTTCACTGTTGTTGCCATGCAGGCTGGAGATTAGTGTGAAAAAAAGATGCAAAACTAGTTGTTACTCAGTGTAAGCAAATACCTTGAGCGAGTTTTCAGACACAGATTTTCCCCGTCAGAAACCACTTAGTTCTGACATGCGTCATCCTGGCAGACAACTGAAGAGTGAATCACGTCACAAGTCTTGTTGGATCTTTGTTGGAGTTTTTTTTCAGTCTTGTCAAAGTCAATCAAAACATTATTTACACACCATTTAAGATTACTAACCCGCTTAAGTCGGTTCACATTCTGTCAATCAATGTCCTTTAGAAGTAACGCGAGTGATGCTAAAGAACATTAGTGGACTGACATCTTCAGCACCAACAAACACGGCCTTTTCTGAAGATAAGTTGGTGGATGTTCTCATTTAGTTTTAAATGAAGAAAACTAGGCTCATCTTATTTTAAACACTTCATCTCCAACTCTAGAGATTTTGATAGTTCCTTTATTTGAAAAAAAAAAAGGCAAGTAGAAAGTAGTACATTTTCCTAATTTCTTTTAAGAAAACAACACACAATGTGCTGTATATGAAATGTAAGATAATGAAAGAAGTTTGAAATAAAAAGCTGGACAAAGTTTGAGAATGTTTTCAAATATCTTATCACATACAAACAATTGGGTTTAACCATCTACAGAAAGTGACAAGAAAATAAATCTGAAATCTTGAAACTGCAAATTTAACATATTTCCCACATTTGACAGGCTGCAGATCAAAATGATCACAGTCAGACTGAATCAAAATACATTAGCAACATAAGGCAATAAACTGTTTTATTCCTTCCTGTTCACTTACACCATGTTAGGAGTAAACCCACATACACACTATAGGTCAAGAGATACTGAAAGACATTTAAATTGTGGTAGTTTGACATTACAGAATGTTTTTATAAAAAAATCATTTTGATATCATCTGATGTTTTTCACTGGTTAACTCATGTTCATAATACCTCTTAATATTAGGTCCATCACATTTTAGGGTGAATATGTAGTCACAGCTTTTATATCTCGGATTACTTGTTAGAAATCAGCATTAATAAAGGCACATTATTAAAATATTGGTGCGGTTGTAACAGTTCTTCTGTTTTTCTTTTTTAAAAATAAAGAATAAAAAAAAGAAAGCGTGTGAGATAAAAAAAGATTTCTCAACACAAAGCTTTGAGAAAAGAAACATTGTAAACAGAAGACCATCATCTGACATAAAACAAAAACAATGAGATGTGTCCGAATGTGTCGAACAAGAGAAAGCCGACCGCCCTGAACGCACATGAAGGCTGGAACTCTTCAATAGCTATTGTTTCCGTGCTCACATAGTTTTCCCTGGTCCGCCCCACGTTCACTTCCTGTACGTAAGGCTGAACAAGCACACTGCTGTACGACTGTGTTAATATAATAAAACTAAGCCTCTGTGCTTCAAAACATGGTGTATGAAAAGATTGCATTGCTAAAAAAAAGAAAATTGCTACAGAGCTTAATAACAGGTAGGACACCATTAGGTTTATAAAGGTCATCTTCCATACTTTAGTGCCAGAAATACTTCCTGACCGCACATGTTGATCATTTGGTCACAAAAATGGAGATCAACTGCAGCTCCTACAAGAAAAGATTCAGATCCATTCTTTAAATACAAATTGTGACACATTTACTAAAAAGGTCAAAGTGTTGCAACAAATTCAGTCCTTCAGTCTTCATAGTCCAAAGAGAAATGTTAGCGCCCCCCTGTGTTCATGAGGTTGGGACCCAGAGCCCAAATCCTTCTTTTAGTCAAATATTAATCTGGTGAGACGAAACAGACCAAATCCAAGAATTGAAGCTTCCCAGTCTCAGAAATGACTCTCTAATGTCCAGTGCGTATAAGCAACTGAATGTAAAACCTTTACTGTGTGTGTAAAGAGGGTTGATGGATGTATGTGCGGCAAAGTTTGAGGCAAGCTCTGCGTTTTTTTCCTTTAGTATTCTCGGTGTGGGATTATCCCAGCAGGACCCTTTGGAGGCGGTCTGCAGGGACGCTGTTCTCCTCCTCAGACTCTGCGTCGCTCTGAGGGTTGGAGCTGCAGGGAGACGTGCACTCCGGGGAGCACAGGTAGTGCATGAGGGGCAGCCGGTACTTTCCACAGAAGTCAACGAATTTGATCTGTCGCACGCATGAATCAAAGTAAACACCTGGGGGGAGACGACAACAAAGTCAAACATACGTACAAAGTGAGTACAAAGTGCATCGTCGCTCTGCAGTTCAAGGTTTCCGTTCTGTCTTTAATTTTTAGAGTTAATGTTTTTCTGAGACATCTGAGAACAAAATATTAACCTTCATTTGTTCAAACTGTCATTGCGTCTCATCTGTAAGCAACACAAATCATAAAACAAACTGATGCTCAAATTGGCTTCAATAACTTCTCAGGATTTGTTCATAACATTTTGTACATTTGTAGCAAAAGTCCATAGAATAGCAGTTTAAATGCTTCCTTTGACATTTTAGATCCAGTTCAAGAATCCCAGGTTCAGTTCAACCTCAATTTATAGATACGAGTCTAAATCTGTGAAAACTGTCTTTGACATTTTTGTAATTAGTGAGCATTCAATCAGTGAGTCCAAATCCAAAATACTGATGAGTAAAATCTTAACTTCTGATGAGGCAAATTAAAGAAGGTAATAAAAAATAGAGATTTGTAGCATTTACTAAATTGATTAACTATTGTTAGATTGTAGCCATTTATAAAATGTACGAGGAAAATGTTTGGAAAACCAAATACTTTCTCTGATTTTGATACGAAATATTAAAAGCATAATCATACCAGCACATTTGGGATTGGGGCACTTGCTGGCAAGGTCCAAGTAGCGCACGAGGTTGGAAGGCATGTCGTATGGAGAGTAGGGAATATTTCTGCTTTTAATGGTACGTCCTGCTAGCTCTAGCAGCGAAGGAGGGTCGTACATCATCTCTTTGACAAAGCGCACCACAAGAGGGTTGCCTCTAAGACTGAGCTCCTGCAGGTGCACCAGGCTGAGGATCTCTCTAGGCAGGTAGGTGAGCAGGTTGTTATGGAGACTTAAAGATCGTAGAGAGTGGAGCCTGGAAAAACAAAAGGGGGGGCGGAGGGGGGGCATGAAATTTCAATTGCAAAGTTCAACTACTGGAACACATGTACATAGCAGATCTATTTCTTAAGCATAGATTCGGTGGAAGCTGTTAAGATCTGCTGGTAATACCTGGCGAGCTGCGGAGGGACACTTTGGATGCGGTTGTCACATAGCACCAGGTAGGTGAGGTAGGGCAGGTGTGCCAGTTCAGGAGGAATGTCTGAGATGAGGTTTCCACCCAAATACAACATCTCCAAACTAAAAACGATACATGAATAACAGAGCACTTAGTACTGAAGGGAGAAAACATTTTTTTTTTGTCTTAAAACACTCGTTTATGCTATTCAAGTCAGAGCAACAGTTCTTTAGGTCATCATCTTCAGTTTTTAAAAGTACAAAATAATCAGACAAAAATATCTTCATTATTAAGAAAAAGAAAAATGTGACAGGTAGGTTTTATCAGTCAGTTTATTTTTAAGATGCCAATCATCAGTTTTTTGGTAAGAAGCTTAGAATAAAAAAAAAAGTTTAGTAGTAAAAGTCAAGTTTTCGTTAAATTTAGCCTGCATTAACAATCCACAAGGGGGAGCCAAAGATGCATAAATCTATGTTTCAAGGATATTCATGGCTGATGTCTCCTTTTTACCTGTTTACAGGCTGGCTTTCTAAATAAAGTTAGAAAGGCAAAATATATGAAGTCATAGAAAGAGAAAAAAATGTTCAACTTCACAACTCATTCATTATTATGAGGAAGACATTTGGGAGCAATATCTACAGACATATAGTAGATCTGTTTTAACTTCATTGGCAATAAGATGGTCTTTTTTTTGTTTACCTTTATGTTATCTTTCCCAAACTGCTCCCAAATCAGCCAGGTGTACACACATTTAAAGCATTAGTAAGAACTGCATTCAGCTTTCTAGATGTTATTTTGCCATCATTAGTAATCTTGACTTTGTGCTCCTGACCACAAATTAAACCTGGCACTACTATGTCTGCATACAGCTGTAATAATTGTCCGTTTGCGTTAAATATGACACGACCTGGCAAGTTATTGGCGGCATAGAATACAAGGTGGTGCAATTAGGAGAAACATGGCGAGAACTATGGATGACTAGTCAGCAAAAGTGAAGGGCCAGACCATCTGCCTGCTGAAACTGATGACACAGCAAGTGCTAGTGAGGAGGCCATTATTCTGTCCTGGTGGCAAAGCAGCGAAAAACCCCACTCCTGTGATGGGAAAGGAAATATTCAGGTCTGCTTGCTGCCCAAATCAATGCACAGAAACGAATTATCCCATTAAGTTTGACACCAGTTGGATTTGATGCAGTTTAAGGGACACAATAACGTACTGCTTGATAGCCTTCAGAAGCTAAAACCACCTTTACAGCATCATTTTTTTTACCACAGAGATGGGAGTTTCATCAATAATCCATAGAGCACTACAAATACTTCAAAATGCCTAACATTTGTTTTCCACACATAATTACAAAGAAAGTTATATTTGATACATAAATGTCTCCTCTGCAGCATTTTGAAACGGCTTGTAGAAAATGACCTACAATAATAGCAAAGGCAGAAGGAAGCCTGCTGTAGTTTTCTTTGCAAGTTTGCTTCTGATACTGCATATAAATCGACTCTACAATTGAAAACTCAACCCCATCTTTCTGATGTGGAGAAGATTGGTCTCAACTAGAGACTGGCCAGCTGGAAACAAAAAAGATTTTCAAAAATCTGATGTTTTTAATGGAGCTGCCGCATCAAGAAAAGTGCTCAAATTCATCTGATTTTTGTTCTGTTGAGGTATTTAAGCATAAGTCAGAGAAATCCGACAGTTGATAATTATTTAGCTTTCACCTTCTAATAAAACCTGCTCAAAATTTTAGAGTTAAAGTAACAGACATATTAATGTTTACAGTTAATGCCAATAGCACTTTGTGTTAACTCTGATCATTTGTCTTGGTTTTAAAGTTGAATTTAAAAGTTGGTTTTAAAGTTTAAAACTTTAAAACTTGGTTTTAAAGTTGACAGTTCTCTGAAATTTTATTTTGTACCGACATGTTAAAGACTTCCAAAAACTGGATTAAGGATGCACAATACATCAAAGATTTCGCCATCACAGTAACAGTACATGCAATATTCATCTTGCAAATGACCGGTTGGACTGCAGTAATTGTTGGCTCATATATTCCAAGTGTTATAAACTTGCAGTTTTGTGTCAATACAAAATATAGCCAGTTGGACAAAAGTCTCAAGGCAGCAGATGCTCAGACTGGACTCAAGTGGCATTGCAGTATTTAGATCCCATTTCTTTCTTATTTATTTTTCTTTTGTCCACCATGTAGAATCTGCTGCATAGCAGATTTAACAGTAGCCTACAAGAGTCTACTTGAGAAGTAAGGTCAGCCTCAAGAGCTGAAAGTGGCTTCATGTAACTGGGAAGTTAAATAAGGGTAAAAACCACAGCGTCAGAGGTACAAAATGTTTATACAGACCAACACACCTATTGTATCTTGAAGACAAAGACAATGGCTTAGATTAGAGGTCAACTCGCCTTCTTTATCCTCCACGTGTCTGATAAAATAGTTTGGAGGTTTAATCTTTGCTCTGGTCTTGGGTCACTCTGACATTTTGTCAAATCAACTCAGGATAAGATAGAAACCATCTCATGACCGATCGATAACATCTTCGAATGCAGACAAAAATCAAGCATAAAATCCATCTATACCCACTAATCTTCACAGGGTCACTGGCGCCCATCTCCAGTGGTCAGTGGGCGAGAGGCTGGGTCCACCCTGGACGGCTCCCTAGTCCATCACAGGGCAAAGCTTCAAATGTTTTGGGGATTCCTTGTTGTTGTGGCCACCAGTTTTTCTTCTAATATGTGAAATTGTGATTTACAAATGAGCTTTAATAGTACTTTAAGCAGGTTTTCTGTTTTATTAAATTTTCTGCTATTAATGTCATTTCCCTCTCTCACCCCCGTACTATAAATGAGTTTTACATCTTAGTTGCTAGGTGGGTTACTGGCCCAGTACACCAATACTGAATGCATCAGTCAATCATCAGGCTTACAAGTGGAATATAAAACCTATGATTACCGCACCAGAATGCAGACATGGATAATTTAGACCACTAACCAACAGCAAATCTAAATTGATTAATGAACCAATACTGAGGAACACAAAACATGAACTGCATAGCTTCAGCACCAGGACAGTTTATAGCAGGGTTATGCAGCCCGTGGCTCTTTGGACCATAGGTTGCATAGATTTAGCTTTTTAAATACTATTTTCCACAAATATAACTTTTCTTTTATGTGAAAACTTATTAGAAATAAAATTGAGGCTTCTTAAAAATTTGAACAAATTTCCTGTAGTAAATATTAAAATTAAAACTTTTTTTTAAAAGGACTGCGTCACATTTGTAGATCTAAAGTTTTAATTACTACCCTTTGCCAAAGCGTCACCTAATAGAAGGCGAAGATAAATACAATGTTCAACTGTAACTGTCTCAACACATTAAGATCCATGGGTTTTAATCTGTAGAGGTTCAAAACCTATTCCAGGTCTTTAAAACTGTATTCCATAATTTTATCTTTTGTCTCCATTTCTTTGTTTTTCGATATATAATTTTTCACTCATTTCACATATGGGGTTCATTCACTCCATCTTCCAGTGCCGCCCTGGGCATCTGCCTGTGCTGGTCATATCAATAACTGTCTCTGGTTAAAAGTCCCAACATGCGATGTTGCATTCACTGATAACAGTGTGACTACTATCAGTTGATGCCACCAGATTAAGTAGGTCAAACTGACTCGTGAAGCACCAGGCCCAGAGTGAAGAAAGTGGGTTTACAACACTTTAAATGACAGCTTGTAATTGATGACTGTTTGCTGCATATGCAGCAAACAGTCAACTTTGACATTATGCTAACTATGGGAAAAAGAAACCTCAGCTAAACACATTCAACTACTTTTGTCTTGTACCAAAACGCAGCATATGATAAGTGAACAGTTCAAAATGTTCCTCAGTGCAGTCATATTTATGTTAAACTGAAGAAAAAAAAACTGAAACGTTAAAGTGTTTTCACTTAAATTACTTATGTTAAATTATCAATCCTTGTTTAATTTTTTTTTACTTTCACAGTAGTTTAGATCTGAAATGTCTACCTGTCTTTAAAATCTGACTTAAAGAAAGTTCTGGTGAAGACATTTTGACCGTGAAGCTGCGAGTTCTTTCAACAGAACCAATGGCTGATGTAAATCAGCAAAGTTGGGGAGCTGGCTAAACTCTGTGACCCCAACACAGGCAATTGTACCGTGCATGAATGGGACCTCTTCTCCCTTAGCGGGAACCTATCCCACCAGCAGAGTCGTTTGCAGGAGTTAAAAAAAAGGAAGCCACTATTATCTTAGAGGTTAATCAAATTTATCAGCCTACCATCTTTTCAAGTGTTGGCAATAGGTCTTGACAGGACAACTTTCTTTTTTTTTTTTAAAAACACTACCCTTTGATAGCACAATGCTGCTGTATGAACACAATGATGTGCAGAACAAAAACTGCTTCTTTTGTGTTATAGTCCTTTATATTAAATAAACACCAGATGTTATTGTTGGAGAAAAAAGTACATACAATCCTATTCTTTGCAGAAAAGCATTCACATATGTTGGCGTTTTGCTAGTTTCAAAGCAGCATTGGGTTTCAGAGCTAAATTATTAAAAACCATTATAATAAGGGTCTCCTTAATAGCTGCATTTTTGTATAGATATGTTAAATGTTGCCTTATAGTGTTGGATATGGTACAGAAACAATTTTACAGGGCTGAGAGGGCTTTACATGCTCCATTTAAACACAGAAACATGTTTTGTCGAACAAGTGAACTGAACTTCACTCATTATTTACATATATGTGCTAATAAATAGAATCTCCTTTGATATTCTCCTTACAGTTTGTGTAAAGCTGTAAGCTAAAATCGACATACCAGTCAAACGTTTTTGTTCACAATGATTTCCTTAGAAGCAGAATAGGCACAGAGTTTGGGGATGCATTTAATGCAGGAGACTCCAACCCCAGCCCTCACCATCTACCCTGAAGTTTGGCAAAGGCCTGGTAAATACAAAATTCATATGATCCAGGGGTCCATCTAAAACCTGCAGGACAGTAGGACCTCTGATTTAATGGATGATCGGATTCTACTTTCATTGATGGGCACCATTTGCACTGATATTACCTGTGAACTGCTGAGAAAAGAAAATAAGGGCATAGTTTTAGTGGTGAGAAGACCTGCAGAAGTCCATAACTTCAGTGCATAAAAAAAAACCCATCATATGCCATACTGTTGTCTAAGCAATATAAAAACTTGACATGAATTGTAAAAATGTCTTCCATATAACTGTTTTTTTGTACAAAGCTTACTTCCAAACATGTACCCCATTATGTGGGTTGTGTGTGTGTGTGTGTGTGTGTACACAGAATTCAAATACTTTAATTTTGCTGATTAATTTAAATATTCCAGATGTATGACTCCAACAACTTTACAAAGCACGGCTGACCAAAAACCACATGGATTTGAACTTTTTGCATATAAAACAAACGGATTTTTGCTAGCAGGTCAATCAGCGCCACCGGCCTTTAGAATAATGGTCACCATAGCAACAGCACATTAGCTCTGTAGTTCCGTTACAAATTAATCCGACTTAAATTGATTCCAATCTCTGCATTTTGGGAAGAAACCAGAGTTTGAACAGCTCAAAAACAGGCTGCAGTACACCGATACTGCCATATGATCGATTGGATTTACAAAAAAAAAAGAAGAAGCTTACATCAACGAGGACCTTGTAAAGCAAACAAAAAAACAGCGAGCTATCTCCTCTGGGTGACCAACCGGCGCTGTTACCTACCTGGTTAAATACTCTATCTCTGCAGGAATACTTTTCAGCCTGTTCCCGCCGATAGAAAGCGACTGCAGGCGCACCAGTTTGGTGCACTGGAGCGGGATCTCCTGGAAGCGGTTCCCACTAAAGTTCAGCACTTCCAGCCGCAGAGAGCCGAACTCCTTGGGCAGAGAGAACTCGTCCAGGCGGTTGTTCTTGGCTAAGAGGGTCTTTAGCCTGGAGAGTCTGGTGATGCCCTCACAGATGGCCGTCAGCCCGTTGTTACTAATGTCCAAAAACTCCAGGTTGTAGAACACGCTGACCGACGAAGGCAGCGAGGAGAGTCGGTTGTAGTTTAGGAAGAGCTGCCTGGTGTCCCTCTGTCTGTCCTCGCTGACGCTGTTAACGTTAAAAGTGTTTAAACTAAGACGTGAAAAGTCAAGCACACAGTCTCTCGTTGCTACTGCTGCTGCTTCTTGACCCTCCATTTTGGTTATTTTCTTATTTTCACCGTGCGCGCTTCTTCCTAAACTCTTCCCTCAAAACTGGAGTTGGCTCCTAAAGTTTTGTTCTTTAAAAAACGAAAAAGGCATAGTCTACTCGTTTAACACAACTAGCTTGTGTAGCCAACATTTAACTACTCTCAATGCAGCCCTGCCACAATACTGCCTTTCATTCACTGAGGCTTTACTTCCACGTTTTACGATTGGTTGATTACTGACATAAGCCCCGCCCACTGAAACGCTGGTTGGTCACTATTCTTGGCAGTCACTTTGTAAAAGTAATGGAGTAGTTTTTAAGTTTTCCTGATTTACTGCTCAATTCTGATAAATCACAGCGACGCAAAATCACGCCAGGGTGTGTTAGAACGGCGAAGAGGTTTTTAGGTGTTGTAACAGTGGAACAATGCTGGTTGATGATCCATCATGTCTGGGGGACAAACCCTACAGTCATTATGCAACTCCTGTCTTCTGTTGCATTATGTAATGCTCTGCAGATGTGATATGTAGACGAGAGACAAGTATAAGATAATTTAGTCCAAATTAAGTCTTAATATTATCGCAAAAAAGAAGAAAATAAAGTTTATCAGCACCATATATATATATATATATATATATATATATATATATATATATATATATATATATATATATATATATATATATATATATATATATATATATATATTATAATATATATGGTGCTGATAAACTTTATCAGCATATATATATATATACACAGTCCAGTCACATTAATGTGACCACCACGTACTTTCCACTTCAGAGTTAAATAACCAATCACAGAAGGCAGGTGGCAGCACAGTGCAGTTGAGCGTATATAAAGGGTGTGTGTGGGCTTCGGAAAACATTTCAATCGTTGGCGTAATGCAGAAACGAAGCGATTTATCCGACGTCCAAAAGGGCATGATCATTGGCTTTCGGGCCAAGGGTGGAAGCATTTCCGAAACGGCTGAGTTTGTGAACTGTTCGCGTGCCGCCGTGGTAAAAGTGTACCGTGCATGGCAAAATGGGACTGTCCAAAATCAACGACGTGGCAAATGTGGTGCACCACGGGCCATAGATGACAGAGGCGAACGACGGTTGCGGAGATGCGTTCGGGCAGATAGACGGGCTACCGTTGAGCAACTGACCACTAAAATGAACCAAGGGGCTACCACAAGTGTCTCCCAAACCACTATTCAGCGAACATTGCTGCGTCTGGGCCTCCGAAGCAGACGCCTGGTTCGTGCACCTATGCTGACTGGTGTTCATCGACGACGAAGGCTAGAATTTGCACGCCAGTACAGCAGCTGGACGTCCACTGAGTGGCGACAGGTAGCGTTTTCAGATGAATCGCGTTTTATGCTCCATCGGACAGATGGACGTTGGCGTATAAGGCGTGAAACCTCTGAAAGGAACCACCCTGCAACCATTGCAGGAACGGTCCAAGCTGGAGGCGGGAGCATTATGGTCTGGGAAATGTTTTCCTGGCATTCTCTGGGTTCACTGATTATTGTGGAAGGCACGATGGATCAATACAAGTACGCATCTGTCCTTGCGGACCATGTCCACCCCTACATGCGCATTGTTTTTCCTCAGGATGATGGCATCTTCCAGCAGGACAATGCGAGGTGCCATACAGCTGCCAGTGTACGTGCGTGGTTCGAAGAGCACCAGGATGAGTTTACCGTCCTCCCCTGGCCAGCAAACTCACCTGACTTAAACCCAATCGAGCATCTGTGGGACCATCTCGATCGAGTTGTTCGCGCCATGGATCCTCAACCGCGTAATCTAGCGCAGCTGGCCACGGCATTAGAGTCGGCATGGCTCAACATCCCAGAGAAGACCTTCAGGGACCTAAGTGACTCTCTTCCTGCACGTCTCGTAGCAGTTCGCTCTGCGAAAGGTGGTTATTCTGGCTTTTGACAGATGGTCACATTAATGTGACTGGACTGTGTATATATATATATATATATATATATATATATATATATATATATATATATATATATATATATATATATATATATATATATATATATATATATATATATATGTATACACACTTACTGTGTATACTCACATATGAGTAAAATAGTAATAAAAGGGAAGGGTAATTTGTCAAGATCAAATTGGTCTGTTTTACTTTGTTTTCCCCTCTGCATGATGCTGCCATCATGATTTTTCAGTGTGTGTGTGTGTGTGTGTGTGTGTATAGGGTGCTGATATTGCATCAATATAGTGATGTTAAGTTTTAGAAATAGAGCACATCATTTCCAGCCTGACTTAAAATGGAAGAATAATCGACATCACTCATTTAATTAAGAAGTTCAGGTAGAAGACCTTTCACTTTTTACAGATTATGTAAAAAGTCATATTATATAAGACTGTTGGTCAAGTTTCTTAACTGCTACTGTGGACTGAGCAAAAAGAGAAAGTTATGGACCAATAGATTGATGACCCCTGGTTTAGGTGATGATCATGTTTTGGTATATTTGCATACTCAATTTTCAGATAATGCCTTAACAGTGCTTTATGTGACAAAATAGACTACTGAAGGTTGTGGTTGCAAGGTGTAATTTATGTTGTTGAATAGAAATATATGCCTCAGATTTTGTATTGTACACCAAGTCATATATGTTTGTACCAAAGAATACAATAAAAGGAGAGTGAAATTTGTGATCCTAACATGAAAAAGTTTAAAGGGTATGAATACTTGTGTAAGGCACATACTAAGCTATTCATTTAATTCAATATTTATTTATTTATTTATTTATTTAATATTTTAAATTATTTTTCTTCATTTCACAGAGTCTACACAATAAACTCTTGGCAGGTAGAAGAGCTCAAAACAAACAGAGAAAGTAGTGTTGTGTTGTAAGGGCTTTATTGGCATACATTCCTTACAGTCTGCACTTTTTGTGGATTAGAAAGATGTAGCTCACACCTAATAATGCAACATTCACACAATCGTCTATCAGACAGAGTTACAAAGCAGTGGTTTACTGCTAAACTTAAGCAGCGCCCACTCTCATTCTTTTTAGAGGCTGATACTGTTTGCAGGTCTAAGGCACTCGTGTGTATTGGTCGACACCTCAATTTAGATACAAATGAACACATAAAATAAGACCAACTACTCCAAGGTCACAGCACACACTCACACACTCACACGGTTTATTTGCACCCAGATAACTGGTACGTCTATGCTACTTCAGCTGAGGCTAGTCCTTCTGTTAGTGATTTTGAAAGCACAGGTATAGTGTTGTTGCTGGGTCCAGAGTAACGTTTTACCTGGATAACTTTGTACATCATTCATCAAAACACTTCTTCACGGCTTTGGTTTCAGTTCTCACCATGTAACACTCAGATCAGATCTCCTTGAGGTGCAGCTCGTCGCAAAAAAAAAAAAAAAGACAGACAGACAGACAGTCAGGAAAATGTTCAAGCAACAACAAAAAGATAAAAAATAAAATAAAAAGAACAGCTTGTCCAAGCATCACATGGTAATACAGGGTGAGTTTCAACACAAGCCAATAACACATTGCACACAGAAACAAAACCTTTTTTTTTTTTTTGCTGAAAAACTATAATGAAAGCATCAAGTTACACATACAGTACTTCTGCTTTTTAGTAAACTAAGGGAAGATCGGAGGAAAGAAAGAAGTGCAATGGTTGTAGCGGTGGCCACTGTGGCAGTTCTACGGCAACAAAGTAGCAAGTAGCTTTACCTTCTTAAAAAACTCTTAAACCAGGTACCCTCTTTTCAACAAGTTTAAGTTCCTACCTTTACCACCTTCAACAGCACAAACATATAAAACCCGAAAAATCTGCGACTTCTTTCTTTTGTAGTAAATGTAAAAAATATATAAAGATAGTAGTAAAAAAAAAGAAAGCCCTGGGACTAGTGTAGGGGCGCAGTAATACAGTCGAACGTAACAGCATGAGCAAAAGGCGATCTGTTTCCATTCAGAATGCCCTTGAAACAAACAAGACACAGCAAACACTTAAAACACTGCAAAAATGTAGAATAATTAACATATCGGGGAAACATAAAAAAAGTCAGCTAGATAAAACTTGTTCTCGAGGGAAGTCAAGTATTAAAGAAGGGTGATGGCACGCATCCTCTTCTTTTTTTTAAGTGTCCTCACTCAGACCTCTTTTGTGCTGGCCTTCATCTTCTCAACCGTTTCCTGCATTTAAAGACAAAGATAACAAGAGACAAAAACAAAAATTGAGGAGAGTAGATCTGGGAAGAAAGATTCAATTTATTCTCTCATATCCATTCATTACGAGCAGGGATGTCATAATAAATCAGGGTTACATTTTTAGGTAGAATGATGGGCTCATTAGGACGCTGTCAGGACACTTAATTGTGTCCAATTTGAAACCGTTTACAGTCCCTTTTGATTGAAAAGGGTCCTCTAGGTTTTTGGAGCAACTAATCTGGTCAATCACACAACTCTAGTTTGGAGAAGACATGAGCTATTTGCAATATCAAACCTTCTTTGACATCTACATAAACAAAAGGTAACGTTTGCTGTTTGGTAAATTTAGTCCAACTGTTAAAACTTGAAATTATAAAACAGAAAAACTTTTCATTGGTGTCAGTCAAAAAATGAAAAATAAAAAGAGGGAGGTCACACAAAGACAAACCTGCCTCTGTTAGGGCTCTAGGGCATTTACCACTGCTCTACAACTTTCTTGGAAACACGATTATGTTTGAAAGGTGAGGTTAGAGTCCCTCTGTCAGAAATGATTCCCTCAGAGCGACATCTGTTTGCTGTGGCCTTGCAAATCGTTCCTCTGAGGGGTACAGAGCACACGACCCAGCTGACTCAGCAAATGCCTCCAGTCAGTCCCCTGCAGGCACCTTTAGAGGATCAGATGCTGATTTACACATGCAAGTAAGCACACACCACCAAAACTAGTTGAACAACATTAAATAGCTTTTGCTAACATGGAATTAGTTAAGTGTAGTTTAGTATAGATTGTTACGTAAAACATCCGAAGGCCACAGGAGAACAAGAAAAGCTGAGGATGATTTTTATCAGTTTCATATATATGACCCAGTTTTATTGCTCTAATTGAGGTAGCATCGCTTTTTTCCCCCCCAAGTGTTTGATTTATCTTGATATGCCTGTGGTGATAAAGCTACTGATAGTGAGATTCACCGCCTCACCAGTGTGTCAGGGTCACTTTAAGTCCTTAATCTATTGTTTTGTGCCAGTGGAGGGTTTGGAATCCAATGTTCTTTGTCCAGACACACACCAAGTTCAGAGTTCACAGAAGGAATATTTGCACACTTTTAGTCTGGTGCTGTTTTTTTGAAGGACAGTCAAAACAATATTGTGTGAAAAAAAAAAACAAACAAGTACTGGGGATCATTTTGTTCCAGAAACTACTTGTAATTTTGATAAATATTGTCGCTCATCTGACTCATATACGTTATCAGTCGAAGAGCGATTTCCACATTGGAGATACAAACCTGGTGTTTGTTGAGCTCAGCCACGCGGAGGTTCCACTCCTGCTCCGTCATTTCTGCTTCAGCATCTGCTGACTCACCCACTGCCGCCTGTTTGTCTGGACAGATAAAACAGAAAAGGTCACGAGGCATGTGTTAGGTAAAGCGGATACCTTGAATCGCTCCAACAATTCTTAGCAGCAAATCAGATCGTTACCGCCGCAGGTCATCGCGGTGCAGACCCAGTTGCCGCACGCGCAGACGCAGCGGTTGCATTCAACCTGGGTCTCTGCCCCGTCCTCGTATGTCTCGTCTTCCAGGGCGCATTCTGCAAAGAAATAAAAAATAAAAAATGCATGGACTGAGGAGCCAAGAGGACAGACTGTGAACGGCTGCAGAGGGATAGCAAAAAAAAAAAAAAAGAAGGCATTACAGATATCAGCTTCGACAAACATGGCTCGTCAGCATTTTAGGATGCCATGTCATCTCGCAACCTCGCTGCAAAATTAAATTTTAGCTTAGTCATGAGTGGTCAGCAGATTTGGCGGCTAAATATGCAGGCCATGAAGTTTAGTGACATGGTTATCACAGGACATAAAGCAAAAGTGGATCCAAAAACCTACAGAACTCCTTTCATCAGTGTGAGCGTGAGCAGAAGCCGGAGTTTTAAAACGCTTGTCAGCGAGCCAAAATATGTTTTCGTGCGTTTGCCCTTGACACTGAAGTAGCCACAGGGATCAGTGCTCCCTCCATGCTGACTGGCTGACAGAGTAATGCTTCCACTTCCTGTGAACTTTATCCCACATACATCCGCACCAGATGACTGACCGAGCAGACGGCATTCCAGATTCTTGAGGGAAGGAAAACACGAACTGGAGGGCTCATTTTCAGAGATATTTTTGGAATCTTCGAGGATTCAGTGTAGCGTTATGTTTTTTTTTTTTTTTTGTTTTTTTTTTTTAAAGAATCTCTTTCAGCTCACTCTTCTCTGGTGGGTTGAAACCAGGCTTCAGACAGTTGAGGAACTCATCAAAGTTCAGCTTCCAGTCGGCGTTCTCATCAGAGAGCTCAATGAGGGCGTCGATGCAAAGGCTCCTATATGAGAAACAAACAAGCATGCAAATATTAACGTAATATTAGCTCTCACAGACACATAACAACAGAGCCCTGGAAAAATAAGAAATGTGAAAATATAATTATAGTATTTAGCAAAAGTGTTAATTTACCCTTTTTTATTATATTACCACCACAAATGTTTATGTTTTATTGGGATTTATGTGACGGATCAGCAACAAGTACAGAGTTGTGAAATGATAGAAACTGGTATATAAATGTATTTTTTAACAATTAAATAATCTGATTGGTTTACTGGTGTTAGTATTTAGACTCCTTTACTCTGAAAAGCCCAGATAAAGTACACTGAAACAAACGACCAGAAGAAATCATGTTAATAAAACAGCCATCTGGGCATAATTTACTCTTAAAACTGTTGTCTGCTTCTTTAACTGAATCAACACTTTGTATAAATACATTTTGTTGTAATTACATACAGATCATTTGAGGTTTGTTTCTAAATTGATTTTCCACAAAAAATAAAATAAAATAAAAAATCAGGCACAATGACTGAAGAGTTTCTATGAGCATATTTTTAAGCTGTGCTAAAGATTCTCTCCTAATCTTGGATTTAGGCCTGGACTTTGACTGGACCATCCCGACGTGATTGTTCTCTAAATCATTCTTTGTGTGTTTGCCTTTATGTTTAGAGTTGTACTCCTGCTGGAAGGTTAGTCTTGTTCGCTTTATTTATCTTCCCTTTGTTTCTCACTAACACAGTTGCTCCAGCAGTTTCTAGTTCATGGCTTAAAGAAGCTTTCTGCAGCTGTGTTCCTCAACCTTGCACTGTCTGTGTTTTGCAGCCAATGTTATTGTTATGCAACCTAATCAATCAAACCTAGAGAAGTTTGTAGTAATAAGACAAAATGTGAAACAGCTTAAGAGGAGTACATCATGCTGCAAAGCACTTTAGATGAGAAGGCTTTTATTGTGCAGCGAACAGATGCTGACGCCTTAGTAAGTGACTACATGTGTCCTTCTGTGCTGTTCGCTCCGGTTCTGACAGGTTTCATCAAGCTTTCTCAAAATAGCACCACAGCAAACACAATCTAGCTCAGAGTACAACTACGAGAGCGGATATTTGGCAACACCTGGAAAAAAAAAGTGTTGTTTCTGCCAACCCGACCTCACCGTACAGACTTATGTAAGCGAGCGAATCAACAAACGCCCACTGACCTGAGCAGCTTGTTGCTCTCCTGGTCTGCGTAGGACTGCAGCTCTCCAACCGACTCGTTGTGCTGGATGAATTTGAGTAGCTCAGAGGAGTCAAGCTGAGAATCGCCATTGTCGTACGACTGCAGAAACACGGATGAATGTAATGAATGTAACAGATGAAAGGTACAATTAAGAACTACATGTGGCCCAGAGCAACCTGGGATGAGCTGTTTTGTGTCCATTTCTGAACATTACCAGGCACTCGTGCTGTAATTCTGATTTGAAGTGAACATATAGCCCTTGAAAGCAGGTGCTTTATGTAAAGGCATGCCTCTTTTCATTTTCTTAAAGATGAGTGGGTTGAGGCTTTTTCTGAATAATACCAATTACTTGAATAAAACTGGATCTTTGCACCGAGATATTGTCAGCCAACAGAGAAGGTTTTGCTTTCCTGCCTCTGCAGGGCAACATAACCAGAACATAAATATCTAAAATCTGGTATTTTCATATGCTGTCAAGAACACGTGTGATCTTCCATTTCTTACTGTCCCAAATGCTTTGAGTCAGTCACCAAAATCATTTATATTAATTAAATTTTGCAAGTAAGTAATTTACATACACGAGGATTACTATGCCTTTAAACAATTCGGAAAAGCCCAGATGATCATCATGGCTTTGGAAGCCTCTGATAGATTAGCATAAGAATGTTCAGTTCCATCAAAGGTTCTGTGTGAAATTATTTGGTTAAGAAACGTCAATATCAATACTCGGATGAAAGGAAAAGGCACAGTGAAACAAGTCCTGCATTGACATGGGCTGAAAAGCTCCTCAGTAATAAATAAGGCTTTACTCCAAAAGCAACAAACAAAGTCAGATTACATTTTGCAAATGCACTCAGGGTCAAGTTCTTCAGTTCTGGAGACTGTCTGGTGAAGATGAAACGATGACTATTTTTACATTTGAAGGAAAAAGTGGGAAGTTTGCTAGCCTTTGAATCCCAACTAAAGAGTGAAGCACAGAGATGGAAGCATATGGAGTTTTGACTGAAGTTCAATCTGGAAGACTCTCTAGTCGCACCTGCCTCCTCAATCAGCGCCTCCCTCCCTGCAACCTGGACCTATCAGCGCTGGTCCAAGCCTCGCTCCAGCCAGTCATCGTTTGGGCTCCAGTTCAAAAGGACCTTCACCCATGGCCTCCTCTGCTCACCAGCTGCGATTGACCCACCTCCGCCCCATCTCCACCTGCTGCTCCCGGCTCTCAGGCCTCATCTTCCTCCGACCGCCGCCACCAGTTCAGGCCCCGGGGGTCTACATTCCTATGCTGCTTCAGGAATGTTCATCGAGCTTATCAAAGTCCAGCTCGACGTCCCCGGCCGGGACCTGAACGCCAAAGAACTTTGTCTATTTGCATGTTCATTTTGTCATTAAACTCTTTTAATCGCTTTTCTCTCTCCATCTGAGTCTCTCTAGATTGAACTTGTTTTAGGAGTTTTTGCTGCAGGAGGGACTGGTGCACTTCACAAAAGTGCACCATGAGAAAACTACAGTGACTGAAGGATATCAAAAACATCTACCCAAGTCAAACAATTTAAATTCAATTGTACCAAATACAAGAAAGATGTATGGAAAATTATAAATTTAAGTCACTTAAAAGTCTTTCATTCATTTTTTCTGCTTTTTAATTAATTTAATTAATGTCTGTAAGTCCAACAGATAAAACCAAAAGAAAAAAGTGTTATTTTTGAAAGTTTAATGTCAGATCATAATAGATATATATCTAATTATACAATTAATGTAAATATCAGGTTTTAATCCAATTCAAAATGTTACAAAAATGGGCCTGGAATTCATTTTTCACCAGTCAGCCACCGTTAACACAATTAAAGCAACCAAATTTTAAAAAGATTTACCCAATCCAGATAAGAGAGTAAATCCTTTTTGTTTTTAACAAACTGTTCCAGGAGCCATCTACTCTTAAGCTTTAATGTAATTGAAGTCAGTCAATTAAGAGGCGGGAGGAGTAGAGGGGACTGAGACCTCCTCTGCAGAACAGACGTTCTCATTAAACTGAATTATAACCAGTGCTCATGTTTGATAGGTCTGTAGCAAAAATAATTAGATCCAGTCTGAGTCAGCAATCGCAATCTGGGAGGTTGGAGAAAGGCAAACATTATGGCTGGGCATGAGAGACGGTTGAACAAACAGAGGAAGACCAGTGATGTGCACAAAAAAATCCCACCTTGAAGTATTTGAGGAGGATTTCAGAGAAGTTGGACCCCTTGGCAAACCAGCCGTCAGGGACGACTTCGGTCTGCAGCCACTGGATGACGCGACCCCTCAGCTCATTGCGGTCAGCAGCGTAGCACACCACTGCAGCAGAGGAAGCATTTTCAAAGGTCAAAAGGTTTAATAATCCATTTGAATAATAAATGCTATCTTGACAGCATTTTCCCAGTTGACTTCTGTCCCACTCCATTAAACTTTAAACTAAAGGAATTGCATTTTACATAAGAGGTAAAACTAAAATAAAGATCTTCTGTGAAATACTGTGTGCAGACTTTAAAAATAAATAAATCACACTTTTGAAGTAAAAAGCCTTCAAATTAATAAATGTTATATTACACTACAGTAACGTAATCACACACAACTGTTTGAAGGATGAATATGCTCTTTTTTATATTCATTATTTTGTAGAAATCAGTTTTTACTTGGACAATAAGTCTTTTTTCCTTTTTTTTAAATCAAAAAAGGCAAATTTTGTTCATCATGGTTGTATTGTAAAAGCAATAAAAATGGTAAAACAAGGGGATAAATACATTTTATGGGTATTGCATAGAGGTTTTTTAAAAATGTTTTTACCAGGGAAGCCAATAAGTATGCAGTGTTCTGGATGCACACAAACACCAACTCACCCGGACTGGCAGCTGCTTGATCTGTTTTCTTTTCTAAAGATTAGAAGAAAAACAGAAATAAACCACAAATCGTAAAGCAACATTGATGGAGATTAACTTTGTTGCAGCTAAACAATGAACCATTAAGGTTATGGGGGGGAAAAGGCCTCCTGAGTGACGCAATGATCCTGAGAACCTACTTTGAATCGTGTGGCTCTGGTCAAGGTTCAGGTCGGCAATAAAACAATGACGCCGTCGTGTGAGAAGCGAAAGGTTTACTCAAGATAAGATGCTGCTGTTTAATGTATTAATAGTAGAGTTAAGTAAGGCGTGATCCAGTGCAGCACTGTGTGGTACGAACTCATTCACCCCACATTATCAGGGCGAAGGATATGAGCCAGTTCAGAGGTCACACATGCTGCTCACCTCGTTAACCATGTGCAACAATTATCTGCACCTGCGCCATATTCAAAGTCTGCTGAAGAGTCTCTTACCACCCTGACTATTATCTAACAAATATGTGTAGCATCATATATTAGGTACACAGTTGTACTTGTAAAAAAGTGGACTTTTTTTTGCTCCTTTCACACTGACGTATTTGGAGAAAGCATTGACATTAAAGAGCCTAAAGACTGTTTCTTTTCTCATTACACAAAAATATGTCAGCTTTTATTATTTATATATATATTTAACACAGAAACTAGGTGAGCTTATGAAAACATTTGAACTACAATGAAACAATTAAATATCGGAAATTGATTAGAGACCAGAAAGTCAAATCCTGAAATCTATTTTAAAAGTCTGATAAATATTAGGGACAATATTTAGTCTGATAAATAAATACTGATTCCTTTCAACAGCAACAACTGTGAATGTGTTATTCATAGCTGCAGGGATGCACTTGTAGAGATTTAATGAGACAACAACTAATTGAGCTTCTGCTTTGCGCTGTTCTTTACCCCGACAATGTCCATCATGAGCCACTTGGATCTTCAGGCCGCTCAGACAAGCATCTCTGTGAAGCTCACAGTGATTCCTGTAGGTCTTCCCATTGCTGCCACACACTGACCTCTTATGGGGCTTGCAGCTCTGCAAAGTGAGAAATTAAGATATAAATAAAAACTAAGCAAAATAAAAAGATTAAGTTTGTATTTCGACTGTGCTTGCACATGGACGATTGACTCAAGCCGAGAGGCGGCGTTTACCTCAATGCAGAGGCAGCTGGGTTCCCCCTTTTCGTTGACTGCGCACTCTCTGCCGGCCCCGCAGAACACATTGGCACAAACTTTGCCCTTGCTCTGTAGCTCCTGCATGAGAAACACCGGAACGGACACTTGAGAAATGCATTCTGCATTCGCGCACTGGGTGGTGCTGTTGCGATTGTAGGAAGATGTGACAGTGCCGAGGGCATTCAAACAAGATTAACGAGCACATTTTGCATTTGGGGAATAAAACATAGTGTCTTGTTTGGAGTGAGAGAGTGCTTTCACTTTGCTTTACAGGCTCTCTGAGAATAAACAACCTTTAAGAAGTCCATTATAGAGCAGTCCTACACATAGGATGCCTTGCTAAAGTAGCACAGTATTCAGTATTTTAAAAATCCTTTCATTGTACAGATGTTCTCTACTTTGTGATGGTCTGTTGCATTAAATTCCTGATAAAATGCAGTGAAGTTTGTGCTTGTAACAAGACAAAATGTACAAAGTTCTAGGGGCGTGATTATCTCTGCCAGGCACTGTAAAACCGTTCTGTTTTCATGAAAATAACACTAAAACACAAAAGGATTAGAACAACAGAGATTGCTTGGATGAAACGCATTCACTCGTGTGCTCTGGGGTTTTCACTTGCATGAAGTTGCTCTCATTTTCTCATGTTTATTCCTTTCATTTGTTGTTTAATGTCTTTGTTTCTGAACATTGCCAACAGGCTAAAGAAATTAGGTCACCTCTGCTGCAGACCAGCCAATCACAAGATGCCATGCGGAGCCTCCAGAACTGTTTGTTGACCCCAGCTACCTCCTTCTCAGTGCGTCTTTGTATGTCTGTGGGCGTATTTAAGCTTACTTGTTTGCGTGCGTCTGCGTGTGTGAGTGTGTGTTTATGCAGGGTGTTTCCACATCTGGAGTCTGAGCTGTGTTTTCCTTCTCCCATACCCTGTGAAATCCTTTCTGCTCTGTTTGTCTCCAGACTCCACTCACATTCCCCCCCACCCCCCGTTTCCCCACTACTTCTCCCAAAGCGACTGTTTCCTGAACGAACGAAGCAGAAAACTTGATGCTCCGAAGACACGTGAGCTGGATTCCAAGTTTCCATGACTGAGAGTTTATGACAGCCTAGTTTGGTATGTAGGACTGAAAAAAAGGGGAGGATTGTTGTCTCAGAGCAAAACGCTCTAGCGATGAATGTAGACGGATGGATTCAGAGGCTGGAGGGGGGGGGGGTGACAGCAAGCGTCACCCTGTACCTTAAAACTGGTGAGAGGATTTGCTCATTTCCTTGTCTAGTTCGCACACACAAACTTGCACTCATAAGATGAGGTCATGGAAAATCTTCAAAGCGATTTGCGAAGCCCTAAGCATATTGAACTATTGAGTTTGTTCGATACAGATGGGCGGAGGCCTGTTGAAACCTGTGGAAACACTCACAGGTCATGAATAATGGAGGAGCTACTCAGATCAAGCTGCTACAAACGTAGATGTGTGTCTGTCGGCCCGTTCCTCTCTGAGCAGAAGTCCCTGACATTTAGCTAATGAACATGGAGGCTTTTGATTATTCAAATGGGTTGTTGCCATAGTGAGGACATGTGCAGGCTCTTGCTGGGGAGATTTTACAGAGCAGACCGTCAGGCGGCCCTGTCGATGTGAAGGCAAAGTGTGGTCACAGCAAAAACGTTGGAGTTTATGACTGACACAAGTCTCTAGACGGCAAAGAAAAAAACGACTGCAGTCCCACCTTCTCTAGACAAGGAAAGGTGGTCACAAATCTTGCCTGTTTAGATTTTACTGTGCATACAAGAACAAGGACATGGAGCTCTTTATATCCACTATTGGATTCATGACAGTCTTAGTTTTGAGGGTGTATTTGAATGGTGATATTAAACCCTGTGAACACTGACATATCCTAAACATCTGTCGCACAGTAAACATGGTGTTTATCAATAAGGCCCTGAGTTTAAATCCTGACTGGCCTTCCTGCAGTTTGCATGTTCTCCCTGTGCATGAATGGGTTTCCTCAGAGGTACTCCAACTTCCTCCCACAGTTTGAAAATCCTGTTAGTCTTGTGTTTGTTCCTCCCTGTGATGCCCTACTGACCTAGCGAGTTCTTTGCGTTTCACCCGAACAGTTACAGTCCTTTAGCAGGATATTATTTATGTGTAAAAATAATTTTTTTATAAGCAAGTTTAGTGATTGTAATATAAGCATTAAAAAATAAAGCTGTACACACAAAAGCTATAGTCACAAAAAATACTTTTAATTAAAATTATCTAGCAACAAGATGTTAGTCTTGCTATGTGCAGAATTTGCTAGTTTTCTTATTTTCTTAAATCAAGATAAAAATACATAAAGGTTGTTTTATTCTGATTATACCTCAAGAAACCAAAGCTTAAACCTTGAACAAGTCCATCCTTTACTTTTAGATTAGAAAAACTTATTTTAGACCCAGAATAATTCCTAACACATTATTTTTTTTAGATCATATATTTATTTCAACCAAAAAACCACAACCATATTGCAGGCACATCGTTCCTTATAGCTCAATGTATTACTGTCACATATCAAGCTCGTTCACATTTCACTGCTAATAGTTTCATTTTACCAATGTCTCAGAATTTCCTGAGCAAATGACACTCCAAGTTTGTCTTGGTAGGTGTGTAATAATAGAAGTATCTCAAGATATTAAAGCTTAAAAATAACTAGTGAGAATTTATTTTAACCCAAAATTATGACTGTGATGCTGGCAGATGGATTAAGTAAAAAAATAAAATCCATTACAAGCCTTCTTCTGCTATAGATCATCCCCGAGTGACAGCAATACTGAATGATGAAACTAGCTGCAACACAATGACGGCTGATTTTTGCACCAGAATCACAAGTGCTATTTAAAAAGACGCTTTCCTCTTAAAATAACAACACATGGTGTGGAGAATTATCAAATCCAAATGTATGACACGATGCATAGTCGTGCTTCAGCTTATATAAGGCATGTCCAATTTTCAAACTATGCTATACTTTAAAATGAAAATAAAAAAATGAAAAGCAAATAAGTGGTTGTTCAAAGATACACTTTGGACGACCTTTGAGCAAAGTCCAGTCGCCAAAGCTACGAGCTGCATGAATGTTGGAGCCAACTAAACTCCCAGCTAATAGCAGTTTGCTGTACTAGTGTTACTTTTTAAGGAGCAGAAATATAAACAGGTTAATATAAGCTGTTGAAAATAGGTACATTTTATGGGTGTTTCATCAAGGCTATGTTTTACACTAACAATAACAAATAATGCAGATACATTTATTCTAACTGTGTAAATTAGCAAAGAGTTTTAGCAAAAGGGACATTTGCTACTTTTCTGTGTAAAATAAAATATTTTTTCTAATTTGAAACTTTTTTAAACTTCTGAGTAAATACTCTGCTACAACTGTTTTACTTAACTATGAGACAAAGTATGAGGACCTCATACTTTGTCAAAAATACCCTTCAGGAGATCTTTGCTCTCTCTTTACTACTCCCAACCTCACCAGACAACCCTCTGGAAATGGTAATCTGAATTTTAGACTTTTTCTTCAGCAACTCAAACTGGGATGTTAAATATTTCAATCTTAATGTTTAAATTTTTTCAAAGCAGATGTCTCCATAGGTTTCTCTTTCTTAGTTTTTGCAATATCTATGTTAAATTAATCAGAGTGCTTGCAGAGAGGTACGTGGTTTCACTCAGTGGGAAATAAAAATCATTGACACCTCCCTACTTCACCTACAGACATTCTTCGTACAATCTTCTCCTACCTCCTCGTACAGATGCAAAAACTTATAAAAATGATTAATAAATAATGAAAGTAGGGGAAAATCTATTAGTGCAAATGTGACAAACATTATTTTGTAAGACATTCTTGAAAGCATTAGTATTAACTCAATCATCAGCAGAGCAAACACTGCAAGGAAAGCACAGAGTCAGACAGTTTTAACTACAGGGACTCCCCTACTTCACTCAGTAAATCGTGCTCTCCTCCCATTTAATGTTAATAATAAAGACTGTGGATCATAAAAACAAAACAAGTCCTTCATAAAGCAAACCCCCTTGTGCTAATTACTGACTGCATACATAAAGTGCATTGCGCATTTTTCTCAGTTCTGCCACTTTTTAGTGTAAGCAGCAGGAAACTATTTAAAGGCTCTAAGTAGATTAAAATATAAAAAGTTTTTTTTATACCCAGTGAAACTCCCCAAGAGAGCTTAGAAATGAGACAAGGGAGGGCAAGCTGGGAAAAAAAAGGAAATGGAAGCTGTGATGGGAATATCAATTTGAGTCCTGCCCATATATGAAGCTTAGGAAGACTTGAGTAAAATATCCTGCTCTGGTGATGAACATGGAGACAGTGAAACATACGAGGATAAACAAATGTGATGAGAAAGCCTTTCACGTGTTCTAATATTTTTATACATATATACACGAGAAAGAGTTACAGTGCAGGTTGGACAATGTTCTGTGCATCCATTTGTGTCTGAAGGCAGCAGATCAATGTTTGTGTCCTCAGGAAGTGACTCTACAGATGTCATGAAAACAGTCCCACAATGCACCCTGCCTATCATTAGCACAGAAAACATTGATCTTGTGACTGTAAGCATCCGGCAGTTCCAGCAAACATGATAATGATAATGATAATGATAAAATAAGCTCATTAAATGCCTAGTGTAGCTTTTACGTTGATAATGGAGAGGCTCATTTAATCAACTTAAACAGTTTTCTGTTGGCTTTGCCAGCAGCGTGCTGTAATTTAACAAAAGACACTGCAACAGAAATTCAGCTTGTTCCTTTTGCGCCCAATTTTGTAAAGCATCCAGATCAGTTTAACTATAAAAACACTAACTTGCCCTTGATTTTATTTTGATATTGCATGATAGACCAACTGAGAGTGGTGTGTCCTTTAGGAAAATAAACTAAAATGATATGTTGTTTTTTATCTAAAAAGTGTGGCAAACATTTTAATTCAGTCCCATTACTCAAGAATTTTGAAATAAAAGAATTCCTGAGTAATTTCAAAATGCATTGAAATTACAAAAATAGCTGTGAAAACTGCACTTGTGTGGTAAAACATCACCATGCTGTGGAGATATTCTTCATCAGGGGACAGAGTTAATGGCAAGTTGGATGTATATATAATATAAATATAATGTAATCAACAGGCAACATTAAACATAATGCAATCAAATTATTAGGACCAAAGCATTATTGTGGATTTGAGTGGTCCAGTCAAAACCTAGATCTAAATCTGTTGAGCATTCCTTAAGTGTAATTATGACACTTGTTGGGTCAGCTGTCTGAAACATGACAAACTCTGACCATGCAAACCAAATAGCTCTAATTATCCTCCTGCTGGAAGGACATATGTACTGGTGCTAATCAGTCCAATTTAATGCAGTGGACTATAAGAAGATTAGAGAACATTTCTTCAAATTAAATCAGTCATCAAACTGGGTTTGAAACATCTCAAGTTGACACAAAGCTATGCAGTGTGTTATGGAAACATCCAGCAGTGTTGGCTCTCTTTCATACCCCAGGAGGTCAGAAAAGACCAAAATAATCAAAAGGAGAAAATGGCAAAATGACCAGCATACAACCCACTCACCTGCCCAGAACTCCAGTGTTTCACGTTGTGCCTGTTATTTCAAGCTATCACCTTTTAAAATGTTGTGGTTTTGGATGTTTTCATGCCTGACCCTTTTTGTTAAAAAAAAAAAAAAAAGAGAGAGAACTTTGTGTCATGGGGTCATATCTTCCAGAAAAACACTTTGCACGTCCTTGACGTAAAGTAAATTTCTATATTCTGCTTTACTGAAACACGGTGAGATGACTCAGATAAAAAATTATCTACCGGGAAGTGAGAGCTTGGTTGGTGTAGTCATTGTTGTTTTTAAACTCTGAAATTGCCCAAGAGGAGATCAGAACGAGACAAGTGAAAGCAGGATGTGATATAAAATGATAGGTTAGCATAAAATTATATTTACTTCTGCAATAGGGTTGAATAATTTTAAAGGCTATTAGTCCCTGATTAATGAAGATTAATTATTTAAAAACTAATAATTCCAGCAATCCTTAAAATAATAAACTTCCAAGAAAAACAAATATGCAATGGTTATGTACATTGGTACAAAATGAACTTGTGAAGGGACTCAATACTTTTTTTGCATGTATTTTTTCAAAAATACAAGACTGCATCTATCACAGCTAAAATGAATAATTTTATCACAAAGGAAATTAATTTCTGATTTTGGCAGGAATAAACATGCAACCTGGAGTTTCCAAACTATACAGTCAATTTAAAAAGAAAGTGAACCCTTTGCTGGGTTGTAGCGCAGAAATGATCCGGTTTAAAACAAATTCTCAGCCTATCTATATCCAGGCTCAAGTGTGAAAAACCACACACTATTCCACTGAGTCATAATTCAATAAATAAATACGAAACCAAAACGTTATGTCTAAAAAAAGCCACACGCATACTAAAAACCTAAATGCATAAAAACCATAAATGTATACTTTTATTTTTTTTAAAACCATGTTTTTAACCATGTTGTTTTTTTTAACTGAAGTGGAAAAAGAGATAAATAAACTGAAAAAAGAAATTGATTCAGGCAGGAGTTGGGAGAATGAGAACATTGGGTGGGGGTCGCATTCCTGAGCAATGTTTTGCCTCAACTGATGTCCAACACCATTCGTCTTGATCCAAAAACTCCTCCGAATCTGGGTCAGATGCTGAGGAAGTGCCTCTGCTCTCCCCCTCTCCAACATTTCCCGTTATTCCCCTTCACCTCTCAACAATTAAACCCTCGACAGCTTTAGGAGATGTTTGCTCAGGCTAACAGAGAACAGGATATTTTAGGGTTAAACTTGAGCAACGCAAAAGATACATTAAGACCTCCTTCTCCTTCTCAGGTCTCCTGAAGCAGAATTTACCAGAAGTGAAATAGAGCACAGCCAGAAAAAAAAAATCTTACTTCACACCCTCTGAACTACATTCCAGTTTTCTCCTTTAAGGAATTTATGCGAGTTGTGGCCTAATCCATCACACATGGGAGAAACATGACAAGACCATCATCCGCTCTAGCTAGTAGTTACTACGGAGATGTGGCTCAATAATTTACATCCCCACCCTCCCAAATGCTCAGGACCTGAATTTAATCAACTTTATCTGAACTCGACTCACTTTTTCTGTACCAGGGAGCCACTTGAGAACCGACGTACAGTAAAAATCTTTGATCAAACCCCAAAATGACAGAATCCACTGGCACGCTTCCCACAGGCTCAAACTCCTGGTGAGCGTTTGTTGGATTAAACGACAACTGACTGGCAGTTTACAACAGAAAATACAGGGTATGTCCTTGAATTAATGAGGTCAAAGACTTGAGGGCATTGCTTGATCTCAGCGGGGGATCTTTCTCTCCTGGGTGCGCTAGGTTTGAGATTGAGCCGGCAGAAACAAAAGGATGACCGATTTACACTCCTTCACTCTTCTCGGTTCTTTCTTCGGTGTGAAAGGAATGCACCAACGGACAGGGTGATGTCACCTCAGTCTGCAGTCTGTTATTTTACACCCACCCAAGTCCCGGAGTTTTTTTGTGTTTTTTTTTTCAGAGCCAAAACCTGGTGACTGAACCTAGAAAAAAAAAGTCAGAAACTGAAACAAGAATTGAGAGAAAGAACCATAATGTGGTAAAACTGGAAACAAAGACAGGCTAAACAAAGCAGGAAATAAGTCACAGTCTGGGCTGAGCTACATCTGCAAGCAGTTAAAACGTCACCAGGACATAAGAAAGAGCCCTACCCCCAGCCCTGTTCACCCTCCCGTTCATCAGCTGTCCCTTCTTTCTGTATGTGCTGTATTTCACCCAAAAAACTTACATCTCACTCTCTTTCACCAGCCGACCAACTGTTTCTGTCTCTACTTTGTCCCCCTTCAATCTCAATGGACCTCTGCTCTGGCCAGAGCCTTTTTTACGCTACAAGGAAGGTGAAGTGAGGGTTATGAGAAGGGAGGGCTTAGGCTCAGGCTGCAACCCGAGGAATGAACAGACTGTCTACCCTCCTCTCTGAGGCCAATATGAGGGGCTAATGGCTAGAACATGTCTGTAATGGGAAAAGACCCGGCTTACAGGCTGCAGGGTGGATTTAAAAGTTGTGTTGGCCTGCAAGGATGAATCATACCACACGTTCACCGGCTCTAATATCTGCAGCAGTTTATTGCCAGTTTCCAAAATCCAGTTTTTAAACCAGGAAATACAGACTTCCAAAGTAAAACAGGGTTCAGTGTTTTTAGAACAAGTGATTAAATGAAACATTTATCTTAAACAAGTAAAAACTTTAGAAGTACAGCTAGCGTTACAAAAATATATAAGTATATCCTTGACCTACAATGTAGGTTTGAGGTCAGCAACTTCTTGAGTGCAACTGTCCTGCAACCTTTGGATGGATCCCACACACCTGAATCAAAAGGCTGAGATACCTCCTTAGTAGTATTTTTCAAAGTATTGTTCATTAAACATTCATTTGATTCAGGTGTGTTAGATCAGAGATCCATCCTAAAGTTTCAGGGCAGTATCACTCGAGGACTAAAGTTGCAGACCCCTGAGGAAGCACCTTACCTTAACTCTGAGATTTACAGAAGACTGAATATTCACAGCAGACAAGAGTTAAAGATTCTTAGGTTTAAAGAAAGCCTTCCTGTTATCTGTTGTTTCGCTCTCTCTCACAAACTGAATGAAATGTCTCAATGTCTCACAAGTTGGTAGTGCAGATATATTTATTATTCAATTTCAAATCTGGCTCCAGAATATTTAAAAAGGTAAAGTAATCATCAGAAATGTATTTTTCAATAAAATGTCTCTGCTTTGGAAACATGCTCTTATTTTGAAATTATTTTTGTTGTATGTTTATCAACTCACACCCTGATGTCGCAGTGATTGTGTCAATTTTTTTGTTCGTAGATCCCCCGACCCCCCTCTCTGGAGCAGGACACAAGTCAAACTTTCTTCAGGAGTGACTCAAAGCGCACAATCAGCTGACCCTCCAAACTCTCCAGAACCCAGTTTGATGGTGTCTCAAGCATCCCTGAGAGTTCAGTCTAATCCCACAAACATCACGCCCCAAAGCATCTGTTCAGAATGTCACAGTAGCCACACAACCTATCAGTGCTGCTTTGTTAAACAAGAACAGGGGGAAGGGATTCTACTTTGTCCTGTGTACACAGAAACTAAAGTAATTAAAATGCTTGACATTTTAGTGTGAAAAGAAAAATACTTGCAGTCAGCATTGTTGGCAGATAACACACAAAGCGCAAGCCTGAGCAAATGAAAAATTAACACCTCCCTGCAGCTCCTCACCATTGTTCTACAGAAGAGTGGTTAAAAAAACTTTGACTATTACTAACATTGTGCGCTGTCATTACATAAAAGGTCTAAGACAGCTCAAATCTTTCACACTTTTTGAAAAAGATACTGAATTTTTCACATACCACTACTATGACCATTATCTTAGTGCTTTGGTGGCAGTAACTTTAACATTAATAATACGTCAAAACACAAAAGAAGAACATCTTGAGCACGGCCACAGATAATCCCAACATAAAAGCAGCTCATGCTTTTTGTGTGCCAGAGTTTACCGCTTCCTTTGACTGTTATGTTTTTCAGCAAGTTTAATATTGGCAGCATCAGGAAAAAGCAATAAGCAGGAAGGTAGAGGAGACCCCAGCTCTTTAGTGGATTGTAAAGCAGAACACATTCGAGTGCGCATGTGAAGTAAACCTGTGTTATTGTTGTTTGCCGCGGGCCACTTGGACTTTAATGGAAACGTTTTCACAAATGTGCTTTGAAGATTAAAATTTAAAATAAAATGATAGTTATTTTAGAATTCATATTAACAAAAATATCAGTATTATGTGGTTTTATATGGTAGGCTAACACAATGTAGCACTTATTTTAAATAACAAAGAAAAAGGATGCATAGTTTAAAAAATATATATGAAGTGCGTTTTTATCAATATTCTGGGATATCCTTTTTACTGGGATATCCCAGAATAAAGTCCAGTTCAATTAAATGCCTTAAGAAAACTCTACTTAATGATTACTAAACAAAGTTAAATAGAGAGAAAAGACTCTATTTACTGATTATTAAATAGTCTCTGTGTGTATATGCTCTACACTGAAGATTTTGTCCAACATGCAAAACCATTGTGTGACAGCAATTAAAAACTGAACATAATCTTGAATACACCTTCCAAACCGTGATTATGGTGATGGCAGCATCATGCTTTGGGGTTGCTTTTCTGCAGCAGGAACAGAATAACTGGTCACAGGTTGAGGGAAGATGGATGGCATTACGTACAGAGTGATCAAAGAAGAAAACCTCTACTAAAGACTTGAGGCAGAACCACAACTCTAAACATGCAGCCAGAGCTACAATTAAAGGGTTTTTATATTAAAGCCTATTGATGTGTCACTATGGCCTAGTCAAAGTACAAACTAAGATACAATTGAGAACACTGATGTTACTTCTGATCTGACTGAGTTTGAGCTATTTTGCAAAGAAGAAAGGGATAAAAGTTTTGTGTTAAAAAGTGAAAAGCTGGTAGAAACTGGCACCTCTAATTACAATGGAAGGTGGTTCTACAAAAAATTGACTTAGAGGGTCTAATTTCAATCCTTGCCAAACATTTCTGACTTTTCCTTTTAAAACCAGAACAGGCCGACGTAAACTGAGCTTAAAAATCACACATGACTAATTATGTCCCTTCTGGATTATATTTAAAGGTGCCAAAGTAAAGGCTGCATAGTTTTGATGTGTGAAAAATGTCAAAACTATGTATCTTTTTATTATATTTCACAACTCTGCCCTATTCGGCCCATCATGTAAAAATCCCATTAAAAACAGTAAAGTGTGTGGTTGTCAAAAAATAAATAAATAAATTCAAGAGTTTTGGTTCCTTTTCAAGACACTGAATATATAATGACCCAGTAACTGTAAATAGCTACTAAGAGGTTCAGAACATTATCACAAAGTGGAAAAAGAAATTTGGCTAGGGGCATTTAATGTCTTTTTTTTCTCTAACTCAGATTTTTTTTTTTTTGTGATATTGCTCATGTTAGCTGAGATTCTTCACACTACAGCTCACCATCCTGTATAAATATATATTGAATGTGTCTCAGCTGGCCTTGTTTTTATCTCTCCGGGATATTTATTGTGCTTTTTCTTACTCATTCAGGCACTGAAGTGGTCTGTCATTTGAGTGCATACGCATACATACAGTATATGTGATTGTGTTAATTTCTGAGCGAAGCTCCAGTGAGTACAGAGTGCTCATAATGATAAGACACCAGTACAGCTAGTGAGCTAAATAAGGGCTCGTTTCAAGTCAAGCCAAGCAGAGGAGAACAGATACTGCAGGGACACGACACAAAGCACCAACCCACCTTTTTTCCCTCTTCACACAGCCAAACCTTACATCACTCCCCTTCTCCTCCCAACCCCCATGATAATTGCCTGACAATGGCTCCGTCTCCTCTCTGTTTTACATCAGGCTATCTCACCGGCTGCCCTGCACAATCCCTGCTCGGGATCCATGACCGACTGTTGAGCTCTAGTAATTAGAGCAGGCTGTTACAGGGAGAGGACACGGCGTCCCTCTAATGCTCATGTTCTGTCCACCTGGGCAGATATTTTTAGCCCACCTTGAATGAGCAAGAACAAGCATCAACATGTAAGCAATGTTGGACGGCCATACCAGGAGCCACAACTCAATTAGGCCTGCTGGAGAGCTAGAACCACTAAAACAGTCAGTTTCTATTCTTCTTTGTCCTTGATGACGGCAGTGGAGAGTGCAGAATGTGTGCTTTCCTTATTGGGCGTACTTCCTGCTGAAATCTAGTATTTTTTTCACTCCAGAGCACTGATAACAAAATTAACCACTGTGTCATTCCACCCCAGTTTCCTTCCACCCAACACAATCACACTGCATGCCATAAAAACAGTAATCCAAACATTTCTCTCCCTCTATTTATGCGCGAGTATGTGCGCACACATGTCCCCCAAGGCTGCAAACTCTTATGACTTTCCCTTTCCCTGCATCTCACCTCCTTTACATATCAGACTCCTGGTGTGCTTAGTAAAACATCAACATTATCCATAGACATATCTCTCCCTCCAGCCTGCAGACCATACACACACACACACACACCCAACCAACACTCACACACCACACACCATCCACACCACTACAACACACTCCCAACAACACACACATACAATTAGATGAGTCCCGCCCTTTCCACCGCAGCCAACGCTCATTCGAGCAGCTTATCTTCAAACGCAGCAATTTCTCACCTCCAAAGCAAACAGCCATTCTCCTGATAACAATGAAGAGTGTGTCCCTATACTTATCTCATCATAAAAGAAACATCAGTCATGCAAAGAAATGGTTCATCCATATTCAAGCTCTTTGAGGCTTTTTTTTTCTGTTTCACATTCTGGAAGAAACATTTACCATAACAACCAACACCCAACACCTCCGCCCTCCATAGCTTTATTCTGAGAGGACTTTGCTCAAACTCGCTGACCTCTTCGGACAGCACCTGGTATGTCAGCTCAAGCATCACGTCAGTCAACAGGCCATTTTATCAAGTAATACCTCTCGAATGGATGCCTTTCACATACTCCCATTGCTACTCACACCGCATTCTTCAGTCCTCCCTCCGGCACATACCTCACAGACCAAGCAGGATCCATAAGCAATCAGAGCCGCATCCAGCCCACTGGCAAGAGACAGAAGGAGCAGTGGAAGGTCAGGAGGGAGGGCAACCACGCCAGGCGTCGAGCAAGGCTGTTGCAGCATGGAGTCACTAAATGCCATTTGCAAAATAAGACTATAGCAGCAGCCACTGCAAGAATCTGAAATGTCTAGGCTCTAATTAGGTAAATGTTCGGCAATTATTCCTTCTTCCTGTAACTGTGCATTTGAACAAAACAGTCCACACAGAGCCAGGTGTTGAAACAGCTGTGTGCTTCGATGGTATCGCCATCAAATGCCAACTGCAGGGTGTGTATTTGTACTTCTTCAAGGAATGTGTTGGAAAAACACAACTCATTTTCGTGTTAAGAGCTCAGTAACAAGATCCACACTGTTTGCACCCAAGTACGATAATTGAAAGCTGGAGTGAGAAGAAGCAGAATCGGAAAACGCTGTTGTCTAATAGATTGTTTACTTTTTTTCAAGTGAAGCTGGAACTAAGCTGCAAAGGAAGTACCAACCAAGATGGAGGTTCTGGCTTTCGGGAAGTTTAGAGAGATGTGATGCCCGCAACATCGCTGATACTTTTATTCCATGGCAAAATATGACTTTGGTGAAGGAAGTGTAAGCTGTTATTATGGGCCCAGGAAATGAAGGTGGGTCCTTTAACCTTGACATCCTGCTATGATACCAAGGTGGCAAAGGTCAGAGGTAAAAGCATTGAAAAAGTTCAACAATGGCTGTACAATATGAGGACATCATGTGTTATTCAATAATTTAAGTTTTGATGACAATAGGACATTTGGATCACCACATACTGCACAGTTTCTGCCTGAAATCCACCAGGGGTTCATCTAGGAGCTGCAGCCCACTTTGAAAATCCCACACAGGGACGCTATCATTTCATTAGAGACGTCTCATTCGACAGCAGTTGTAAATAGTTTGAACCTCCCTCTGGTGTGCCCTGGATGTCTGGAGAGAACCACAATGCTGGAAGGCAATTTATCTTCTGAATATTTGTCACATTTTCTCTGCAACTCACTTTGTCGTATTTCTTCGATATCTAGTATGTAAACGAACTTAGTGAGCAGGATTTCTACATGGTTTTCATGTCAAGCTTCAAGACTCTTTATTGTTTCCCCAGCGTTTTCAATACATTACGAGATCATTTTTACAGCATCAATGAAAAACTTGGAAACTATGATTGGACGGACGGACGGATGGATGAAACACCTGTAAATATTCTTCAACCATTTGGGACACATACACCCAACTTCCAGGAAATGTTAGTTTGGTTTTAGTTGCTCTTATTTGCAATGTAACACTTTAAGGATTTATGTTTTGCCCATTGCAATTCCACTTCCTAGCACTGATGCTGAAATGAGTCTCATTTGCTCCCTAGACTTTGTCGAACAGTGAATGTTTTTATTTAATCAGAAATCAAAATGTAACTTGTGCTTAAAACAATAAATAAAAATGTATAGGATTGCTCCAAATGAACAAAAATAAATGGAAATGTTCAAAAGTAGCACTTCTGACAACTGAGTGACTGCAGTTTGTCAGATCACAAGAAAGACAGATTCGGCTGCATGAACACGTTCATGGTAGTGAAATGCACAAACAGTAAAAGTGTGAAAATAATAGAACCACCACCCATCACTGTTATTAAACTATAATTTTAAAATTTCACTTGCCAACCTACTAACAGCATGACAGTTAATACCTGAACGTTTACTGTCATTGTGAAAAAATGTATTTATCATTAAAGGAATTAGTTGTCAAATGATAATAACAATAAAGTATAATTGGTTATGTTTGCAAACCAAAAAAACAATTTTTATTAATTGTATAGATTTGCTGTTTAAACCATCTCTCTACTATTGGATCCTATCATCAACAATGTGCTTATGCTTCAAAATATGATTGCCTACATTAATCTAATGATGAAGTAAATATTTTTATATTGGGTATGTTTCTAAGGTTCTGACTTTTTAAAACTGATTGATTTATAGCTACAAATAACAATAAAACTTTAATCACTGTTGATTTGTAATCACAATAACTCCCACCGCCCTTGTGATTAAAACGTAAATAATTATCACTGTTCCCTAAATGTAGTTCCTACCTGAGTCTGACCAGTGAACTTGTTACGCTTGTGAAGTTCAACAATCGCGGATACTGCTCTGCAGGAAAAAAAGCAGGTTCACTTGAAAGCTATGATTAAATTAGCGTTTAAGTAAATCTTACTGATAATATAATTCTAGCCCTAATGATCCAGTAAGTCCATTATTTATGTCTGTTTCAAGTAAAAGCAATTGCAAATAATAATATCTGTATTTTTCTATGTGTAAATACAGTAAAACCTTACTTATTATCTTACCGATACCCATACTGATCCTCGCCTCATTGGAAACCCATCCTGTTTTTCGCATGGTCCCATCAGGCCTCCTGACGGTACATTACCTCTGTGTGTTTACTCAAAGGTTCTACGGCTTAGTGCTGCAGTGTGATACCCAGAAGGTGAGTTTTCTCACAGCTCATTAACATGAAATAATGCTGTTTGGCATACTAGTACAACACAGTGCTGGTGTGCCCTCAGAACAGCTGGCAGCTGGTTTCACAGGAAAACATCCAACAATATTGATAAAGAAGCCCAAGAAGCCATTAGAGAGCCGTCCATCCTTCGATCCTTGTATAGAGCTGAATGCTGTCACTTTCTTGGACTCATTGAGGGTTTTTCAGAGATGACTGTTAGACAGCTGACCATAGGAGAAATGTGGCTCACCGCCAAAACAAGAAGGATCTTCACCCCCCCAGTTGCACAATTATCAGAATGCCTATAATAAAAGGCATCCCCAGTGGTAATTTAGCTAAACCATTTGATCGCAGTTGAGGCTTTATTGTCCCTGTTGTATAGAAACACAGATTAAATCTCATCTAATCATATTTGGACACATTCCAACCTTTTCCTGATGTGTGGACAAAGCCCGGATGTCTTACTTCATGGACCGTTACAAAGTGGCCAATACAAACTTATAAGCCTCATTTTACAATAATAATAATAATAATAATAATAAAAGTTGAAATTCTAAAACTTACCTCTGCTTTACAGAGAGCCACGGCCAGCAGAAGGAGTACAGCGACGCGTCTCCACATCTGGAAGCAAAAAGGAGAAAGTGAGGTTTTGGTTTGGTGGATGAGAGAAACGGTACAACGAACGCGTCTTTTTTTTCCTCTCCCCCCCTCCTCCCCCCGTTTTCCAGAGCGAAAACTTGAGGAAAATCTTTTGTTCCCATACCGTTTAGATCAAACAACAAAGCCGTCCCGCTCAGGAAGGAAAAAGCGGTGCTGGTCGGAGTATTTTATCCGGATGGAGTCGAGCTGGAGATCCGCGGGTCGAAGAAATTTGAGGAGAGCCGAGGAATTCCTGCCAGTCCGTCCGTCCGTCTCCTCCTCCTTCTCTCTCCGCTGCGGCCAATGGGAACACCGGGAGCCCTCCGAGGAGGCAAGCAGGGAAAACTGAGGGGGGGCAGCAGAGAAAACTGAGGGGGCAGCAGAGAAAACTGTGGGCTCACTGGCGACTGCGTGGGTATTGTTCTCCGACTAATTTGGGCTGCATTAAACTGCGCATTATTTCTATTTCAATACCTCGCTGCAGATTGCTAAAGAAAGGAGAGGAGGAATCAATATGAAATGAGTAGCAAAAAGCAGCTGATTGGAAAATAAAACTATTTGTTCGGATCAAAAGTTTGTTGAGCCTCACAGAAGTACTTCTCCTTTGGTAGGGAGATGTTTATGATTTACAACCCATTTAGCTTTAACGCAAACGTGGTTCCAATTACGTCAGCCCAATAGATTTCCAACCTATTTGACTTTAATGGTTCCAATTAAGCCAACCCAATAGACATAAAAAGCAAGGCAGACTCATAATAGCGTAACACTGACAGGCTCAGATTTTGGTACGGGCAAAATGGCGCATTGCCCAAGGGGGCCTGTGGGCAACAAGGACCCTAAGGGGAAACATATCAGTCATCTACACTCAACACCTTTTCTGTGGCTTATATGTCAGTTCAGTGGGGAAAAGTATATTGTCCACATCATTGTATCACAATTATGCAGTTCATTGCAGCTGTCTAATGAAGCTGCAGATTTCAAAATAGATTCAAATTTTACCTAAAATTCTGGTTTATGTCACAAATGTTTTTTTTTTTTGTACTTTGTGTTTTAAATCATTTCCTTGTTCATGTTCTACAGGTTTTACCTTATTCTGTTAAGTTCTCTGCATTTGTTGTTGTTCTAATGATGTTTGCATTTTCTGTAGGATTCCTCTGTTTAGTTTGTTAGTTAGGGCCTGCCATTGCAATGCATAAGGAGAGCAGTGACTGACCTGCGAAGCAGGTCAGTCACTGCCTCCATGCATTTGCATGGCAGGCACTTATTGTTCTACACCCAATAGAACACTTAAAAACCTTTATTATATGTTTATTCTTCCGTCACCGTTAATGCGGCTCGTACCGCTGCGTGCCCACCCACAAAAGTGGTATCAAATCGAGCGGCTCGGCGCCGAGAAGGGAGCTATTACTTTTATTGGGGATCGGAGTTACGACGGCGATGTAAAAAGCGAAAAACGAGCGAAATTTCCAACTGCCGAAACGCAGAGTGTAACTGAAATCAACTGCCGCTTTTTTAGAGTGAGAAACAGAGTGGAATTTTGACCCAAAGATCATTTTGAAATCGCTCTCATGCCTTCAAAAATTGCTCTATTGGTATGAAAGTCGGTCATGACATAGATAAATTTGTCTGCTCCGGTAAAATGTTTTCGAAATTTCTCTAGGTCTTACGGTTTTCTGTCCAGGTGCGTCAGAGTAAAATTATGGGAAGGGGTAACTGACGTCGATCCCTCTATATTAGATACAATCTGCCCTGCACTTCACTCCCCCAGCTGACAGTTGGAATTTAGGATTGATCACCATGGCAACAGAAGACAGAGAAAGGCAGAGCTTCTGCTTTGGACTACAAACCGGCCATATTAACTGTAGTTCTATCTACGGCCATGACTCAGAATGTCAGAATTTACAACATGGCGGAACTGTCTGCTACTGCAGAGGAGGACTTGGCTGGTATTTAGAAATACCTGTGTTTTGAGCATTATATAACTGATTTAACCCCATCAATATTACATATCGAATTAGTTTGGCCATTTCAAATTAAGATTAAAGAAAATTTCAAAATAAAAGCCTTGACCATTATTCATCATGTATTTGCTCTTTTGGGCATTAGATAACTGCTTATGAAAACCACTGTTACAAATGCAATGAGTGTTGCCATTTCAAATGAAGCTTATGAAAAATTTCAAAATAAAAGCCTTGACCATTTTTCATCATGTATTTGCTCTTTTGGGCATTAGATAACTGTTTAAGACAACTACTGTTACAATTGGGATTAGTGTTGCCATTTCAAATGAAGCTTACTGAAAATTTCAAAATAAAAGCCTCGATAATCCTCTCAGGTAAGTGATATTAGCTGTTGGGTTCAGCTGTTGCACTATTGCAGTGAGTTAGATCAGCTATAGAACTATGGTGATGGATCTGGCAAGAGCTTCAGTCATTAACAATTGATGATGAACAGTGTAAGACCCTTCAGTTTGTGTAATACTGACTTTAAATAGGCCATTTAAACCCTGTGAGTCTGTGCACTGCCATAGGTAGGGTGATAGTATTGGCATTATATCTCTGATTATAGAACTGGCTTGAGAAAACTAGATCAATTACATTTTTGGACTATAATTTAACTTAGCTTAGCATTGATGCTAATATTAAGCATCAGATCACTTTTCTTACTGACTAGCAACATTTTGTATTGTGAATGGAGTAAGTAATGACAGACAACATGCTAGTTATACCAAACATGATACTGTTAGCAATCATGCTAACATTAGCATGTTCGCTAATTTCACCTTATGCATTAATGTGAACAAAATTAATGGTGCAAGTACAGCTTCATTAAGATGTTTTTGACTCTCCACAGGTTTTTGACTACAATATAGCTCAGGTTAGCATTGATGCTAATGTTGAGCATCAGAACGCTTTTCTTACTTAATATCAATGTTTCATATACTGAATGTAGTAAGTAATGACAGACAACATGCTTGTGATGCTTTACATGCTACTGATAGCATTCATGCTAACATTAGCATTTTGGCTTATTTTAGCTTATGCAACATATTAAGTGGTACAAAAAGAGCTTAGTCAACATGCTTCTGACTCCCTGCAGCTTATTGACTACATTGCAGCTTTCTTTAGCATTATTGCTAATTTTTACCATCAGAACGCTTGATTGAAAATCCGACGGGCACACTTTGGCAGGCCCTTTAAAATTTCTGCAGGAATTTTCTAGTTAGGGCCTGCCATTGCAATGCATAAGGAGAGCAGTGACTGACCTGCGAAGCAGGTCAGTCACTGCCTCCATGCATTGCATGGCAGGCACTTCTTATTCTACACCCAATAGAACACTTAAAAACCTTTATTATATGTTTATTCTTCCGTCACCGTTAATGCGGCTCGTACCGCTGCGTGCCCACCCACAAAAGTGGTATCAAATCGAGCGGCTCGTGCCCGGGAAGGGAGCTATTACTTTTATTGGGATTCTGACTTAAAATGACGACAAAAATTAATAAAAACGAAAAAATTGGAGATTGAGGAACTCGCAGCATCAGTAACCTTTCTGTCTGAAACACACACACAGGACCCCTGATGGCTTACTGAAAAACTGTGTTTAACTCGCCCTCACAGGCATAAATATTGCCCTATTGGTCTAAAACTTGGTCAGAACATAGATACACATCCCTGCTCCCGTAAAATGTTTTCAAAAATTTTCTAGGGCTTATGGATTTTTGTCAGGGTCCTTCAGACTGGCGCTGGGTGTCTCCCAAGTATAGAAACGAGGGAGAAGAGGTTTTTCCCGCTCTTTGTCTCCTCACAGCTGCGGGGCATTAATTACCATAGTAACGGGTTCCAGCCAGCCGCAGCCATTACTCTGAGAGACAGCAGAGAGTATTTCCTGTGACTATTGATATTTTGTTTAGATAAAATTATTATTTCTCTGAATTTTTCAGTGTGAAATGACATCCTTACTATGAAGGCTGAAAGATTTAGAGATTATGGACTGTTGTAATTTTTTTAATATTTTGTACCGTGAGTGAGAACATGTGCGCAGCTTCAGTCTCGGTCTGAAGCTCGTTAATCATTAACAGTGTCAATTAGCGGTGCGCTGCGATCGTTGTCTCTTGTTGCCAATAACCTGCATGTGCAGCTGGACTCACAGCGGCGGAGCTCGTCAAAATATATCAACACAATGAAGCTAATACTTGACGCAGATTGGCTACATCGAGGCTCACTGCAGTAAAAAAAGACATGGAGGATCAGACAGCCGGGAAAGCAGCGCTGTACTCTCACAAACGGGCTCAGAGGTCACAATGCATTGTGGGAAGAATACATATTTCCTGTGATTATTCATATTTTGCTTGCATAAAATTATTTTTTCTCTGAATTTTTGAATGTGAATTAAAATACTTAGTATGACGCTTGAAAATTTTCAAGAAAAAAACAATGACCTCTTTATTTATTTTTTTAATTTCAGACCGTGAGTCAGGAGGACATGTCCAAAGTTTATATAGATGTCAGTCTGGTACTGAATTTCATTGAACAATGAGTTCAGCTGTTGATTGTTGCTGTGAATCAGATCAGCCACTGTAATGTTGTGATGGATCTGGCAAAAGCTTCAGTCATTAGCAACACGGGCAACTGTGGCTTTCAATTGGAAGGTTACAGGTTAGACTCCTGCTTTCTCCAGCACATGTTACTCTGTCCCTGGGCAAGGCATCCAATGTCAAATAGCCTACTAAGTTGCATATCAATGTGGGACTAGCCTGAAGCAATTTGATTTGTCAGAAATAGTCAAATAAATTGCTATAAGTTCAGTCTATTTACCATTTAAAACCCATCAGTTTATGTAATACTGATTTGCAATAAGCCATTTCTACAGTGTTAATCTATGCACTGCCATAGGTACGGCTATGGCAGTGCATCTGCAGGAATTTTCTAGTTATTATTATTATTATAACATCTTCTTCCATTACCGTTAATGCGGGTCGTACCGCTGCGTGCCCACCCACAAAAGTGGTATCAAATCGAGCGGCTCGTGCCCGAGAAGGGAGCTATTACTTTTATTGGGGATCGGAGTAACGACGGCGACGTAAAAAGCGAAAAACAAGCGAAATTTCCAACTGCCGAAACCTTAGAGTGTAACCGAAATCAACTGCCGTTTTTTAGAGTGAGAAACAGAGTGGAATTTTGACCCAAAGGTAATTTTGAAATCGCTCTCATGCCTTCAAAAATTGCTCTATTGGTATGAAACTTGGTCATGACATAGATAAATTTGTCTGCTCCGGTAAAATGTTTTCGAAATTTCCCTAGGTCTTACGGTTTTCTGTCCAGGTGCTTCAGAGTACAATTATGGGAAGGGGTAACTGACGTCGATCCCTCTATATTAGATACAATCTGCCCTGCACTTCACTCCCCCAGCTGACAGTTGGAATTTAGGATTGATCACCATGGCAACAGAAGACAGAGAAAGGCAGAGCTTCTGCTTTGGACTACAAACCGGCCATATTAACTGTAGTTCTATCTACGGCCATGACTCAGAATGTCAGAATTTACAACATGGCGGAACTGTCTGTTACTGCAGAGGAGGACTTGGCTGGTATACAGAACTACTTGTGTTTTTAGCGTTATATAACTGATTTAACCCCATCAATATTACATATCGAATTAGTGTGGCCATTTCAAATTAAGATTAAAGAAAATTTCAAAATAAAAGCCTTGACCATTTTTCATCATGTATTTGCTCTTTTGGGCATTAGATAACTGCTTATGAAAACCAGTGTTACAATTGCAATGAGTGTTGCCATTTCAAATGAAGCTTATGAAAATTTTCAAAATAAAAGCTTTGACCATTTTCTCATCATGTAATTGCTCTTTTGGGCATTAGATAACTGTTTAAGACAACTACTGTTACAATTGGGATTAGTGTTGCCATTTCAAATGAAGCTTTCTGAAAATTTCAGAATAAAAGCCTCATTAATGCCCTCCAGTAAGTGCACCACCACAGCCAGTGCAATTATATTAGCTCTAATTATATTATCCCATCAAAATATTCTCTTTATTAGCTTTTTCACTCAAGTTATGGCACTGGCTTGCCTAAGCCAGAGCATTAGCATTTCAACTGATATAATCTTTTAGCCAATTTTCTTACTTATTAGCCATGTTTAGTACACTAAATGAACTGAGCCAATGACAGACAACATGCTAGTTTTGCTACTGACAGCAGTCAAACTAATATTAGCATTTTAGCTAATTCCACCTTATGCATTAATTTTAACAAAATAAATGTTACAGGTAAAGCTAAGTCAACATGTTTCTGACTCACCACAGGCTTTTGACTACATTCCAGTTTTCTTTAGCATAATTTCTAAATCTTGGCATCTGAACGCTTTATTGGCAAAGTTTAGCTTATGAATTAATTTCAACATAATGGATGGTACAAGTACAGCTTAGTTAACATGCTTCTGCCTCTCCACAGGTTATTGACTACATTGAAGCTTTCTTTAGCATTAATGAAAATTTTTTAGCATCATATCGCTGCGTCAAAGTCGACGGGCACACTTTGGCAGGCCCTTTAAAATTTCTGCAGGAATTTTCTAGTTAGGGCCTGCCATGCAAATGCATGGAGGCAGTGACTGACCTGCAGGTCAGTCACTGCCTCCATGCATTTGCATGGCAGGCACTTACTGTTCTTCTGTCAATAGAATGTCTGTTTATTATTTATTATTCTTCCATCACCGTTAATGCGGCTCGTACCGCTGCGTGCCCACCCACAAAAGTGGTATCAAATCGTGCGGCTCGGTGCCGAGAAGGGAGCTATTACTTTTGTTGGGATTCTGACTTAAAATGACGACAAAAATTAATAAAAACGAAAAAATTGGAGATTGAGGAACTCACAGCATCAGTAACCTTTCTGTCTGAAACACACACACAGGACTCCTGATGGCTTACTGAAAAACTGTGTTTAACTCGCCCTCACAGGCATAAATATTGCCCTATTGGTCTAAAACTTGGTCAGAACATAGATACACATCCCTGCTCCCGTAAAATGTTTTCAAAAATTTCCTAGGGCTTATGGATTTTTGTCAGGGTCCTTCAGACTGGCGCTGGGTGTCTCCCAAGTATAGAAACGAGGGAGAAGAGGATTTTCCCGCTCTTTGTCTCCTCACAGCTGCGGGGCATTAATTACCATAGTAACGGGTTCCAGCCAGCGGCAGCCATTACTCTGAGAGACAGCAGAGAGTATTTCCTGTGACTATTGATATTTTCTTTAGATAAAATTATTATTTCTCTGAATTTTTCAGTGTGAAATGACATCCTTAGTATGAAGGCTGAAAGATTTAGACAAATAAACTATTATAGACTGTCTTTATTTTTTTAATATTTTGTACCGTGAGTGACAACATGTGCAAGCTTCAGTGTCGGTCTGAAGCTCGTTAATCATTAACAGTGTCAATTAGCGGTGCGCTGCGATCGTTGTCTCTTGTTGCCAATAACCTGCATGTGCAGCTGGACTCACAGCGGCGGAGCTCGTCAAAATATATCAACACAATGAAGCTAATACTTGACGCAGATTGGCTACATCGAGGCTCACTGCAGTAAAAAAAGACATGGAGGATCAGACAGCCGGTAAAGCAGCGCGCAGCTACAAACACTCACCCGGATTAGCATGACGGTCAGAAAGCTAATCAAATAACCTGTAAAATTAATTACTCCGCTCAGCCGGAAACAGTCAATCAGAACTAGCAGTAACCAGCTAGCCGCTATGCTAACAGGAAGTTTTCATTGAGTTACTCTGGAGTGTTTATTGATCCTGTTTTTGCCTTTGAATGTTATATTTTATACTTGAATTTTTTGACAATGTTGAGAGGTGCAAATAGGAGCTTAATCAACATTTTTCTGACTCTCCACAGGTTTCTGACTACTATTTAGCTCAGTATAGGCAGCTGTACTATCACAAACGGGCTCAGAGAGGTCACAATGCATTGTGGGAAGAATACATATTTCCTGTGATTATTCATATTTTGCTTGCATAAAATTATTATTTCTCTGAATTTTTGAATGTGAATTAAAATACTTAGTATGACGCTTGAAAATTTTCAAGAAAAAAACAATGACCTCTTTATTTTTTTTTTTTTATTTCAGACCGTGAGTCAGGAGGACATGTCCAAAGTTTATATAGATGTCAGTCTGGTACTGAATTTCATTGAACAATGAGTTCAGCTGTTGATTGTTGCTGTGAATCAGATCAGCCACAGAAATGTGGTGATGGATCTGGCAAAAGCTTCAGTCATTAGCAACACGGGCAACTGTGTCTTTCAATTGGAAGGTTACAAGTTAGACTCCTGCTTTCTCCAGCACATGTTACTGTGCCCCTGGGCAAGGCACCCAATCTCAAATAGCCTACTAAGCTGCATATCAGTGTGTGAATGTGGGACTAGCCTGAAGCAATTTGATTTGTCAGAAATAGTCAAATAAATTGCTATAAGTTCAGTCTATTTGCCATTTAAAACCCATCAGTTTATGTAATACTGATTTGCAATAAGCCATTTCTACAGTGTTAATCTATGCACTGCCATAGGTACGGCTATAGTATTAACAGTCTAAATCACATTTTACAACTGGCTTGTGGAAGCCAGAGCATTAGCATTTTTAGACTACAATTTAGCTCAGGTTAGCGTTGATGCTAATGCTGAGCATCAGAATGCTTTTCTTATTTATTACCAATGTTTCATATACTGAATGTAGTAAGTAATGACAGACAACATGATAGTGATGCTCCACATGCTACTAATAGCAATCATGCTATTATTAGCATTTTGGCTAATTTTAGCTTATGCAACATACTAAATGGTACGAGTGCAGCTTAGTGTACATGCTTCTGACTCCCTGCAGGTTATTGACTACATTGCATTTTTCTTTAGCATTAATGCAAATTTTTTTAGCATCATATTGCTGCGTCCAATCCGACGGGCACACTTTGGCAGGCCCTTCAAAATTTCTGCGGAATTTTCTAGTTATTATTTATTATTCTTCCATTACCGTTAATGCGGCTCGTACCGCTGCGTGCCCACCCACAAAAGTGGTATCAAATCGAGCGGCTCGGTGCCGAGAAGTGAGCTATTACTTTTGTTGGGATTCTGACTTAAAATGACGACAAAAATTAATAAAAACGAAAAAATTGGAGATTGAGGAACTCGCAGCATCAGTAACCTTTCTGTCTGAAACACACACACAGGACCCCTGATGGCTTACTGAAAAACTGTGTTTAACTCGCCCTCACAGGCATAAATATTGCCCTATTGGTCTAAAACTTGGTCAGAACATAGATACACATCCCTGCTCCCGTAAAATGTTTTCAAAAATTTTCTAGGGCTTATGGATTTTTGTCAGGGTCCTTCAGACTGGCGCTGGGTGTCTCCCAAGTATAGAAACGAGGGAGAAGAGGATTTTCCCGCTCTTTGTCTCCTCACAGCTGCGGGGCATTAATTACCATAGTAACGGGTTCCAGCCAGCGGCAGCCATTACTCTGAGAGACAGCAGAGAGTATTTCCTGTGACTATTGATATTTTGTTTAGATAAAATTATTATTTCTCTGAATTTTTCAGTGTGAAATGACATCCTTACTATGAAGGCTGAAAGATTTAGAGATTATGGACTGTTGTAATTTTTTTAATATTTTGTACCGTGAGTGAGAACATGTGCGAAGCTTCAGTCTCGGTCTGAAGCTCGTTAATCATTAACAGTGTCAATTAGCGGTGCGCTGCGATCGTTGTCTCTTGTTGCCAATAACCTGCATGTGCAGCTGGACTCACAGCGGCGGAGCTCGTCAAAATATATCAACACAATGAAGCAAAATATATCAACACAATGAAGCTAATACTTGACGCAGATTGGCTACATCGAGGCTCACTGCAGTAAAAAAAGACATGGAGGATCAGACAGCCGGGAAAGCAGCGCTGTACTCTCACAAACGGGCTCAGAGGTCACAATGCATTGTGGGAAGAATACGTATTTCCTGTGATTATTCATATTTTGCTTGCATAACATTATTATTTCTCTGAATTTTTGAATGTGAATTAAAATACTTAGTATGACGCTTGAAAATTTTCAAGAAAAAAACAATGACCTCTTTATTTATTTTTTTTATTTCAGACCGTGAGTCAGGAGGACATGTCCAAAGTTTATATAGATGTCAGTCTGGTACTGAATTTCATTGAACAATGAGTTCAGCTGTTGATTGTTGCTGTGAATCAGATCAGCCACTGTAATGTTGTGATGGATCTGGCAAAAGCTTCAGTCATTAGCAACACGGGCAACTGTGGCTTTCAATTGGAAGGTTACAGGTTAGACTCCTGCTTTCTCCAGCACATGTTACTCTGCCCCTGGGCAAGGCATCCAATGTCAAATAGCCTACTAAGCTGCATATCAATGTGAGACTAGCCTGAAGCAATTTGATTTGTCAGAAATAGTCAAATAAATTGCTATAAGTTCAGTCTATTTACCATTTAAAACCCATCAGTTTATGTAATACTGATTTGCAATAAGCCATTTCTACAGTGTTAATCTATTCACTGCCATAGGTACGGCTATAGTATTAACAGTCTAAATCACATTTTACAACTGGCTTGTGGAAGCCAGAGCATTAGCATTTTTAGACTACAATTTAGCTCAGGTTAGCGTTGATGCTAATGCTGAGCATCAGAATGCTTTTCTTATTTATTACCAATGTTTCATATACTGAATGTAGTAAGTAATGACAGACAACATGATAGTGATGCTCCACATGCTACTAATAGCAATCATGCTATTATTAGCATTTTGGCTAATTTTGGCTTATGCAACATACTAAATGGTACGAGTGCAGCTTAGTGAACATGCTTCTGACTCCCTGCAGGTTATTGACTACATTGCATTTTTCTTTAGCATTAATGCAAATTTTTTTTAGCATCATATTGCTGCATCCAATCCGACGGGCACACTTTGGCAGGCCCTTCAAAATTTCTGCGGAATTTTCTAGTTCATTTTTGTTCTCTGCTCCTTTTACATTTGATTTTCTTAGTTCATTGGCAGACCTTTTCTGTCATGGTGAGTGTTTTTAAGTGACTATTTTTTGAAAAATGAAGAGAAAAGCAGAATACGGGAAGCCAGAGTTGAACAAGAATAAACCATAACAAAAAGCCAACCAGGAGTCATGAGGAGAATGCAGTGAACCTGGGAAGTAGCAAAAGGAACCAGTGAGGAGTGACTGAGAAAGAGGTGCTTAAGTACTGGGAGGTTGAATGCTCAAACAATGGACCTCAGCTAATTAGGTAAATGACTGCAGGTGTGAGGGGAGAGAGCAAAAATCAGACTGGGGAGAGAGCGGGAGAGAGAGGAAGTGGCACTAAGAAATTAAACAGTAAAGCAACCTAAATATAATTAAACTAAAGTAAAAATAATAGGACAAAATAAGCAAACTAGAATCACTAACAAAGGCCTGAACTAAGGAACAAGACTTGTCTAACCAAAACAAGAAACAAACACACAAAAGAATAATGAAACTAGAATCAAACTACAAAACAACCTAAGATACCAGGATCTTAATACTCTTCAGCTTTTATTGTGGTAATTCATCTTCCTCCTTTAGTTTCCCTGCTGTCTTCCTCTCACAGCTGTTCCACATCTGGTATATCATCATTTTCCACACTTAGCTTCTCCATTCACCACCTCAACTACCTGCTCACCCCTGCATCACTTTTATCATTATTATCTCTATTAGGACACTCAGACTTCAATTTAGTCCAAGTCTGATGTATCTGCTATTTTAAACAAATCAGAGCTTCTTAAAAATAGATATAGCTATGAAAATGTATGTATGAGTATGAAAATGTACATAGTTCATTTAATTATTAAATGTCCTTATTTTATTTGGGAATTTTTAATGTAAAGTTGCTGATATTATTTGTGAGTGGAGTGGTTGTAGCTTTGACTTTGGTTGTGTTGCAAGAGGAGGCATAGAAAGACAAGCAAGTGCTTAACATGATTCTAAGTGGAAGCACATTATTTGGTCAGGTGAGGCAAAGTCTGACCTTTCCTACAACAAGCACACAGAAACTTATATGTAAAGCAATGAAAGTCTATATTACTGTTCAGCTTTTGTTATCTTTGTCACAGCTTTCTAATGCTGTCAGGAATGTTCAAGAGAAAAAAAAAACTTTTATGATACATTATACAGAGTAAGAAGAAATATTACAATGCAAATCCTGAATGAATATCTCACATCAACATAACAAAACAAAACCAGAACCATTTATATTAAGATGGGGAAAACCAACAATTATCACTTTGAATAAAGTTTAACACTTTGTCTACCTCAGTATCCAAATGTTTGCCTTTCACATGGGCAGCTTGACTTTTTCAAAGATTTTTTAAAACAAATTTTTTAAACTTTCATTAATAGAAATGCCTTTAATTTAGCTGAAGCTCACATCCACCACCTTGAATTAAAATCAGTAGTGTCAGGTGACTCAGATTTCTGGTTTTAGTGTTTGCAGATCCTTCTTTCTTCTAAATATGTCTGTATGTTTCAGCTTTTATACAGGCAGCCACATCATTAATCTTTGAGGCAGCACTTGTCCTCTTCTGCCATCATATTTCAGTTAGATTTCTTTATAACCATAAAAATATATATATTAGTAAAATTACTTTTTAAAAAAACCTCATAAACAAGAAAATTCATCCTCAGAGCTTCAAAGCCTGATTTCAGCGTTTCAGGGTTACACACCACCGCTGGTGATCATGCTCTAAAATGAGTAATTAGAGTAATTAGGAAGAGCGTCCAAGGCAGAGAACGCAGCGGCACGCTGAAGTTTGAGTATAAAAAAGAAAATGAATTATTTTTTGAACCACAAGCCATCAATTACAGTATGACCTCATCCCCTCTCAGTTATTTTACACCCCAAGGCCTTTTCCATTTGTATGCACAATGTGTGTTCAGGGTGAATAATGATAAACCAATTCTCTTTTGTTATCTGACATTAGTTTCGTGCTCTCGTGCTCATATTATTGTTGATGGTTATTCTATTTTTTCTTCATACTGTCTCTCTCAATCATTGGCCTTTTGTTTGCTTCTCTGCTTTGTTGCCATACATGAAGCTGTGAGAAAAGGTTTCATTCCTAATTTTTATTCTTGCCTTCAGGAGTTGCCACACTAAAGTTCAAGACTGAATTAAAGCAGCAAGGCAAGACAGATAAGCTAAATGTATCATCATGGTAAGAAATTCGATTATGGAGATATATTTTTTTGTCTTTAAGAAAATGGTTTTTCACTGTGTATCTAGGCGCAGAACCTGAATCTAATTTTGAAATGGAGAGTACCACTACAATGCCAAATCTGATATAACACAGATAAACGTCATGATCTGTGAGTGTTTGGGCTTTATTTAGGGTTGGTCTTTTTCATGTTTTATATTATAAAGTTAGTCAGCTGTAATTTTCACATCTCTAATTTAAAAACTAAAAGTAAACAGAGCTGTCCGATTATTTATTCTGATAAAAGTTACATTTTTAAACATTCTATTATTGAATTAAATTAAAGGAGTGTTGCAGGAAACAGAAAATACAACCCCCAGCATATTTTATGCCTTTTTATAGTTGTGCTTTCACGGAGTTAGAAATGTCACCACGTTCTGTCTCTGATTTCTGACTTTTTCTTTTTGAGCTTCCTGCCTTTGTGAGGCAAATGTTTACTTAGAACCTGCAGCCACCAAGCATTTTTGCCTTCCAGTAAACTGTATCATTGTTACATTTAGATAATTTTAGTATTTGCCTAAATTTGTCTAAATTATTTAAATGATAAAAACCTAGAACTGAATTTTTTTTTAACTTTAGCAGTTCTATCTACAGCTATAAATTTATTTTTCTTTCCTTTTTCAGGATGCACAATAGCTTGGTTTCCCAATCGAAAATCTGCCCTCATTGTCTAAATTGAAATCACGCTGACTGCTGTCCACTGATAGGACTCTCACAATGGTCTTTGGGAAATGTATTTTAGGATTCGGAGTTGGTGCTTAGTTCTGCTTTCTTGGTTTTCTTTCCGCAATGTCTTAATTTTCAAGTTGACCTTTGTTTCTTTGTTGACGTTTACTTCCGTCTTTCGTCTTTTCAGTTTCTACAGCTTTATGTATGTCATCTTGTTGTGTTTATCTTGTTTGGTTTGTACAGTTCCTGTTTTTTCATTGCGTCTGGGCTTTGCAACCTTGCTGTGTTACCTCAGGCTGTCAAAGTTTTCACAACTTTCTGCCTGTGTTTATGTCTGCTTGTATTCTCATAACAAAACTCAAAGTGCCCAGGCACATCAGACACAGTGCCATGCAAAGTTATTGATACAACTTGAGTTTCCTACGTTATGTCAAACTTTAATGTTCTTTATTGGGATTTTATATTATTGTCCAACTCAAGGAAAGTTTGTTTGTCCATGAATATTAATTACACTTGCACATTTCTTAGAATATGCATCTGTTATTTATTTTTAGACAAAGTTTTTCCATGGTATATTTAATTTTTACGAGACAATTGCTATTTATTTGTTCTATTGTGTATTTTTACGTCTGTCTTTGCTTTCATTTGCCTGTCGCTGAGCTGCTGATACAATTGAATTTACCTACAGATAATAAAGGATTCCATTTCTCATCAAAACATTTTCATATTCATTTTCAAACAGTCCTTATTCATTTATCTAGTATTAGTTGTAGAGCATTTATAGAGCATTATTCTGCTCTTTTTCTTTGGAAGAACCCCTGCCTTTGTTCTCCTAAATCTATAAAATGTGAATAAATATAAACTGAACACTGTGAGGCAGAATTAATAAAAAAAGATGATCGCAAACACAACTATGATAAAACAGAAAGTACACTTGGTAACACTTTATTTGAAGGGTGTGCATAAGACTGACATGACACTGTCATAAACATGACATAACACCTGTCACGAACATAAAGATGTTTTTATGAATGTTTATGAATGTTATCATGCATAATTTTGTAAATTATAAGTTAATGCAAAGTTGGCATTTTTAATGGACTTTTAATGCAACTTTTAGAGCAACTTTGCATTAAAAGTGTCATTATTTACCGAATGACACTTCATGATAACTGTCAAAAACATTCATAAAGACTTATTTATGTTCATAACAGGTGTTATGTCATGTTTTTGACAGTGTCATGTCACTCTTACGCCTTCAAATAAAGTGTTACTTACACGTACACTTTTATTTAAATCTATGGTTTTTGCACTAGGACATAATACTGTAATTACTCCATTAAAGTCAGAGTTTGTGCAGTTTAATGACTTTGCAGCAACCAGTTCAAGGAAACCACACAATGGCCTTGGTGCTATGGTGAAGCTTAAACAGAGCTGTGCAAAATAAATGCCTGCAAGCCTCAATGAAAGTGGAAAGTATTGGAAAGCACTACTAAGTTATTACTGTTAAAATTTTGATCAAACTTGCTTGATCATAACTTGACTTAGTTTCTCACTTTTTTGCATGCTGACTTCATTTTTTCATAAGAATTCAACTGAACTTAGCTTGTTTGGGGTCTATTTGGGCATTTTAGGTTAAATATAGAACCTAAGTAATTTCAGACTCTTGCTGTTACTTAAATAAACTATTGAAAAGGGTGCACAGTTTAACCAGTTTTATTTTGTTTGATTGTGTCATTCAGTTAGCAAACATCTCCTGAGAGAAGTATAACAGAGAAGAGAGTCTCAGCTCGTAGCTGCTCCACCGGTTTCTCCTTGAACTTTACACAGCGCTGAGTGCCAGAGAACTTGGCCTGTCTTTGAAAATGTCTTGCCTGTCACTTTCCTGTCATCAACCTCTGTTTCCACACCTTCTGCATGCACAAAAATGTGTTGCACTAAGATGAACTTTCTCACACACTGTCTACCTCTGCATGCTAACTCTGAATGCTAAATTAATTTTTATCTCAATTTTGCTTTTTGTAAACAAAGTAGATATTTGACCTGATTCGATGTGTGGAAAAGAGAAATATTTCTGTACAGGAGACCTTATCAAATGCTCAGTGAGATGTTCAAAGTTTGGAAAATTGTTTTCTAACCTTATCCTGATTTAAACTTTTCAACTGGTCTGCTGTGAAACTTGGCTAAGATAAAATCCACACACAAGACTCTTGTCAGTTATGTCTATTTTGAAGACTGATTTTATTTAAGCACGCCAGAATAGAGGGGCCGGATTCAAATGTATGGCAATGTTTTCAGTTTGTTGGGTTTATTGAACATCAAGTTATCTGTGTAATATTTTTTCTTCCATCCATTTGAGTCCGAAACATGAAATCATGATGAGGTGCATTGAAGATTGTTATTATGTGACAAAATAGGCACCATATGTAGCATACCTGTTCTTTAATGTCTGTTTATTAGATTAAAAATCAATTTTCCGTATAGATTATAAATGTTATCATAGGTTTATGACTTTTTTCGGTTTTCTGCATGATTTCTTTATTTACCGTTTGTTGGCTCTTTCTCCTGATAGTCTCTTCAGCCTGCTGTGTTTCTTCTAACCGTTCCTTATCACGGTTAGAAGAAACGGTTATGTTCCTTTTAACACGTGTGAGAGGACATGCACACCACACCACATTCTGCCTCTCATTTCTTACTTTTCTGTCTGAACTTCCTGTCTTTGTGATACCTTTTTGCCTTTGTGTGAATAAGATTTGCTTGAGACCTTCAGTCATCAAACATTTCTTCCACGTCAAACATCACTTTCACCACTAGTCATTTGCAAACCTGGTGCATAACAATTGCTGATAAGCTTCACTTGGTTTTCCCGAACCCTGTGCTGTACAGAAAACTCAGTATTTTCAGGTTTTTCTAAACTGAAATTACATATTGTATTTATTGTTCCTACAGAGTTGATTATGATTTACTAAGTCAGCCCAGCCTTTTTGACTCTGGCTTATGCACAAACATACAAGACAGGAATTTCAATCAAGCATGAAGCTAACAATAAATCAGTCCCATATCTTTCAGGCACAATTGAATTTAATACACTGTACACCCCACTGTGATAAGAGATGTAGTTTAATCCTTATTCGTTCTCATAAGCACATAAATAGGTTTTGTACTGAATAAGGAACAAGAGGAAAGCTATGTAGTTCAGAAGGCAAGCTGTTATTGAAATACACAAGCTAATTTTCTGTCATCCAGCGTTTTTATAGTACACAAGAGCATTTTTGATGAGCTGTGGTTTCTTTTTTTTGTAGCCCTTTTAAAAATCTCAAAATCGCTCACATTGTAATGGTGACATGTGCCCGGTGTTTTTGTTTTGAGACCATCCATGTCATATCCCTCATCTCCCTGATTTCCTGCAGCTGTGTTGCTCCCTGATTGCTTCCCTTCTTAAGCCTCCCTCTGCTACTCACACACTGCCAGATTATCAAACGCTTCATGCAAGTAGTTTCTAGCTCTCCATCCACGCTTCATGTGTTACTGCCTAGCCCTTGTCCTCTGGATTTGCCCCTTTTGCTTGACCCACGTCGGACTGCTGTTTTGCCTACCCGGATCTCGACCCTAGCCTGTTTCTCTGACGCCGCTCACGCCTACTCCCTCGGACTCTGCTATCTTCCCTTTTGTGTATGACCTCGGCCCGGCTGACTAAGAACTTGGATCTGGACTCTATTCATCTGATTGTTGTGAGTAGCTGCCCTGCATCAGCGCCTCTCCTCCTGCCCCCCACACACCATCCTCTAGCCAGTGCTACAGCTGCCCATCCAGTGTATCAGTGTATCAGTGTATCTCAAATAAAGATCTGAGGTTTTCTGCTCACTCCTGTCTCGTGGCTGATTTCGGGTCCTCCTAGTGTGCTGTTACAGTCATACTATAAACTCATCTATTACAAATAAGAAAGAAGACAACTTTTAGTTGTTGTGAGAAATATGTTGCAGACAACATCAGCTTCTCTTGGTATTTTTGGCACCTTACAAATGTTTTTGAACCTCTTGTACATTTCCATGTTTCATCATTTTTAAAAAAACTGTAATTTGACAAAGAATGGAAAAAAACAGCACAGTCGTCAGATGTGCAAACCTGGTGGAGACATTATCCAACTCATTTGTAGCTGTAAATGTGTTTCCGCAAAATGAACTGAGGATGATTGAATACACATGCTCAACTTGCTTTTCAAAGTTTTATTAGTAAAAATATTTGAAAATCCTCCTTCTCCTTCCACTTCTCAGTCAATACACTAAATCTACACCCAAAATACAAAATATTGTTTTTGAGAAAGTTTGAAGAATTACATTTTGCAACACACTGTAAACAGTAGAAATATAAAATGTTCAAAAGTCAGATTTTCATTCAAAAAGTAGACCCAGTAAATGATTTCAAAATGTTCCTACTTTTAATGTGCAGTTTGTCTTCTACAATGTGACTGAAAATAAGCAAATCAAGCAAAAAACGGTGCAACAATCTGTTCGCAAAGTGTGGACACAGATGATTACCGTACTTTGAAACACTTTTTGTCAGCATCCCAGAGCCTGGTATGGTGTTTGTCTTCTGGACCCTGCAAAAGTTTCTTAAACATGATTGAGTTGTCCACAGCCACTTTCTGGGGATCCCACATATTTTATGTCAGATTTATTTCTGAAATATATAAAATTCCTCTGTATCCCCAGCTTGCTTGCAGACACCTGAAGGTTTTGGGTCAAAACTGAAAGTTATTTAGAACAACTCATGATTTGATCCAAGTACATTAGATGGTTTAAAACTCAGAAATATTGTAACTGTGCTTAAGGCTTATGTTTATGCATCTCTTAAAAGCGGCTTTTATAACTATGCAGAAGTAGGGAGCTCTGAGAAAACCGTAGACTTAACCAGAAGAGCTTGATTTTTTTCAAAGATGATGTGTTTCATCTTCTATCAGGCCATAGTAACGGTTTCAACAAATAAGTGAAAAAGTTATTTTTAGAATGTTTAAATACTGTATCTATACTATGAAAGCTAACTATTTGGTGATTCTGAAGACTAAAATATGCATGCAAATTTGGAGATTAATAGCTGAGATCAAAATAATCAGCCTACTGAGGAAAGAAAAGTAGCAAGTACACCTTGGCCTAAAAATATGTTGTGGTTAATTTGTGCTTCTTTATTTTAGTCTCCGTGTCTTTGCTCTTTGTACGAGCATGCGTTGGTTTCTTCCGGGCCTGTAACCTTTCTCTCACAAACTTCAACCTTGGTAGCACATAACTAATACAAGACCTCAGCAAACCACAATCAACAATATGTTCTGATCGGGTTGGACACTCAGATCGGCCTCTCTTTCTGGGCTTTACATTGTTAACATGCTTTTTTTCAGACCAAATTAGCTGCATGATGGAGGATTCTCTGGATGACATGGTCGTCGTGAAAATAGCAACACGATAATTAATGCAACAGCGTCTGTGTTCCCAGCCTACAGAAACTGGCATTTTTATTTATTTTTTTGTCCCAGTTACTGCAACCTTTTATGACAAATAAGGATTAAACATGCAAACACAGTTTTCTTCTTTGAAAAACGAGGGATGATTAAAGATTCCTTGTAGTTTCTGCCAGCAAACATATGCAGTCTCACACCAATGCAAAACTGGCACAGAAACAAAACAACGCAATCAAGACATGTTCAGCCCATTGCAGTTTATTCTCCTTTTGCTGATTTAAATTCATGCACAGAGGACATGTGTATGTGGGAGCAGACCATGCAGTGTTCACCACACACAACAGAGGTAGAGTAGCTGCTCTGATGTCTCTCTGTGTTCTGCCAGGGGCTTTCTAACAGGCATCTCAAATATTCACAAACATCCATCAATGCCTGTGAGGGTCAGAGACGTGATGTAGCCACTAAGACTCGCCCATACACACACATCCGTGCAATCAGTGGTTGCTGTGCTCCCTGAGATTTCTGTTATCAATGATTTTTCTTAAAATAAATAAATATATATAATGGGGTTTAAAAAAAACCATTGATTATATACATATAAAATCTGAAATCTACAGAGTAATTCAGAGAGTAGTTGTGTTTATGTCTGGATTGTGGTTGCAAAAAGAGGCCCCCGTAACGTTATGCCAATAACGAGGAGTTTTAGTAATACTCCTCGTTATATAAGTTTGTAGATTGTGCATTCAGGTGATGGAAACATAGTTGTTGTGTTTGCACCAAAGTGTGAGAATCTGTGTGGTTGAACGTTGAGGCTTCCTCTGGTAGGTAGGAGAGCCCCTACCTCTCCTACGTAGGAGAGCCCCTACCAGAGGCTCTCTGGTAGAAGCTCTCCTACTCTCCTACGTGTGTAGGATCTAGGATAATCCTATTATCCTAGAAGATAATAGGATTAAGGCTCCTTGGTCAAAGTGTAACATGAATAGTATCTCTCTCTGCCTGCTGGATATGAGAAGTGCAAAAAATTCAAAGACAGAGGAGGAGAGATAATAGATGCAATCGAATCAGCTAAACACTGCTACTCATTAGCTGGCTTATTTTTCTGTCTTCACGGCAACAAACAAGAATATTCACATGTTTTTGAGTAAGAACCATCGCTCTCTATTCAGTGATCTTATCTGAATGCTCTCAACCAGGATCCCAGTCATGGAAATCCATCTGAAAACAGTTTCAATTAACAGAATAGACATAAATAAGTGTGGGAGGAGAACTCAGTGCAAACTCACACATGTATTACATCAGACATTTGCAGAGAGATGGCTCTTCTTAGTCAACACTCACACTCAAGGGCAAAGTGTTAAACAAGTTTTCTGTTTGTCAGAGACAAGCAGCCCACTGATGCTAATCACCCTTTAAATAGAGCGACATTGGTTATCAAGATCATACTCACAACTTAGTGAAATAATTTAAGCCATAAATTTTTCATTGAATTATTAACGGCACTCATGAAGAAGAGATTGTCACAACAGGAAAACTCCTCAAAATAGTTAGTAAGAGATTTATCGAGGCCATGACTAATAGTCTGTTAGTTATTCATGAAGAGAGGCAAGAAGAAAGCAACTTTTGAAAGAAAGCCACATTTGCAGTTTGCTATAAGAAATGTAGGGGGCACTGCAGATATGTGAAAGTAGGTGATTGGATCAGATGGCACAAAAAATGTAATGTTCTGACCTACAAGTATATGTGTATATGTTGTTTGTTATTGTGGTTTCTTGCATAGTTTTTTTCTCTCTCTCGCAGGTCTAGAGGCAGACTTTTAGCAGACTTGTGTCCTCAATGCTTCTTTCTCTCCTCTACTCCTTTCTCCTTTCCCTTTAAGCATTTCCTCCACCTTTCTTCTCCCCATTTCTCTCCTTTTTTCATCCCTGTGTACATTATATTTGAAATAAACTCACCTGTGTAAGCCTTTGATGAAAAAGTAAGACATGTGGTAAAACTGCAGTTACTGTTTTATTAAACCAACTTTGGTCACATATTACCTCAACCTGTTCCTCTTCACAGGTCATTTTTCAAATGGAAATCTCATTTCTGCTGACTTAACCACAATTTTCTCTGATAATAAATGCTACAACAAAGATTTCTAATGGAAATCTGATGATGTGGGTGACTTTTGACTCAAGCCCCTGCAACACACGTGAGTTTCCTTTTCCTGTTCTTTGACATTTTCTGTGGGCTTTTTGTGAGACAGTATGTCTGTGTGGGCAATGAGTAAATGAGAAATGTACTGAATAGAAGCCACTTCTATAAAGAACAGACACTGTCTCAAGTGTCTGTTCTTTTTAATCCATATCATAGCACTAGAGATTCATTAGAGCTTTACTACAGGATTATTGTGCACAAAGACATACAGGTGACTAAAGCTGACCTTTACATTTTATCTTCTAGCTTCTTAAAGACCATCTCCTACAAAGAGTACAGATACTAGGGTTTAGCTCATTGTCAGGTGCAGTGTTTTAAAACCTCACACACATCAATACATTCTTGAAACTATTTCATGTGTCTTATCTGCTCTTGAATTTCCTCGACTTGGCGAAACTGTTGTTTCTGATGTCTTTCAATCTACTGCTTTATGTAGTCAAACAGGTACTACTTCAGTAATGTGTTTTTTAATTATTCGTAATGTCTGAAGGTAATTTGGCATGAGTGTGGTAACCAAAACTGAAAAAGAAAATTTTGTTGCAACACTTGTTAAAGATGCAGTAGGTAAATTATAAAAATATTTACATATTTGTTGAAACTTTCACAACATATAACATGAAAGAGATCTGTTTTTTTAAAAAAAAGTTTAGCTCCTCTGCCTCCCCCTGTAATCCTGCTGTCATGTGCCATACACAGCTTGGTCAGAAACAACCACTCAGAGCCACTATCCGAATCTTAGCACTGTCAAACATGCTAGTGTAAGCACTGCTTAAGATTACCGGTTTGCTGCAGCAGTTGTGTTGATGGTGCAGAAACAACTTAGCATTACAGGAAAACTGTCTTTGGTGGCTATGTTGCCAGGTTGCACCTTCACAGTAAACTCCACTTTGAGGAAGGAGACAAGGGTCAGGGTGTGAGCAGCGTGTATATGAGCATGATTGACAGTGCTAAGACCCTCCTCCTTTGTGCAGATGGCAGTAAGATCACAGGGAGAAGGCTTTTTGTTTTCACAGATTACGTGTTTCATTTAACACTGTCATAACAAATGGAAAAAAAAAACAAACATACTTTTTAAATAAAAGTTACCCAAAACCTTTAAGGATTTAATGTTATCACATATGAACATGTTGGTTTGGATAATGTTTTTCCATGCATTTTGTATTTGATTGGATTATCTGTGTTTGATGTAAATATTTTTTGTACAGAAAAACTCGCTCTTGGCACATAAGCAAACAGTTTCTCCATGTGGAATGCCTGAAATACACATTACACAGGGGCATACCAGTCATCTGTCAAAGAGAAAAACAACTTACTCTTACCAAATCCCTAAATCATCCCCAAAACACCAGGTGCAAATTTACCCTGATGGGCTCCAGGTTGGTCATAATGAGTCCATGCAGGATAAAAACCTGTCAGCTTCTGCTGGATTTACATGATGATTCTGTGAAAAGTATTTTGTCCACCAGTGCTATTAAATTTTTAGCATTAAGTCTTGTCAAACCAACTTAAAAGTAAAAGTAACAAAATATGTGAAAATGTAATCCAGAGGATCAGTTGTCGGTGCAGTCAGTCCATCTGTTCTGTCAACAGATCCAAAGAGAAAAACAATTTGAAAATGTTTCCATCTGCGTTGTTTGTCCCTCAGGCCTCTTCTACAGTTTGCCAGTGAACGTTAAATGATTCAGAAATGAAACTATTGTGGTCAGATGATCGACCTCTTTGGCATGACCTCAGCCTCTCGTGTTTAGAAAAAGCTGAAAAGTTGCATGTGAGCTAAGATTAAACATTATGACGTGGAACAGTTTCAACTCTTAGAAGATGGGACATACTTGGTCCTTATTGAAACATCTTGGACTTGGAGAATAATTCAAAACATGCTGTCTAGGCAATAGACTGGCTGAAGAAAACTTAAGGTCCTGGTGAGACCTAGCATTTTTATAGACATCAATCCTACAGAAAATGTATGGATGCAGCTAAAACTTTGACTTACTCTGTGACTGTCAAGAAACATAAAGGATTTAAAGTCAAAGGTTAACAACTACATATAGTTTCTTACTGCTTGTGCTTTCCAATAAAGAGTTATTTCCCTAATGTCTGCTTAGGTAAGGGATCAAATCCTTATTTGACTCGGCGCCAGCACTGTTTGTTTAAATCTTTGTATGAAATCATCAAAGGAATGAAATGAATAGTTCTCTCTGTGTATAATGGATTCTATAAAACTGGTAACTAAAACCAGAAGAGAACAAAATGTGACCAAACGCTCATCATGAGCACAACTTGTGTGGTCCATTACTTTAGCAAAGCTTCCTTTTTCCTAGCAAGCAACGTCGAAAGGGGACCTAACAAAGCTGGGCAGATAACTACTGTGTAATATCTAAATTTGTACAAATTTACCAGCCTCAATTATTATTATTTTTTTAATAAATCCTTGCAAGACTATACGTCACATCTACCAAAACAGAGAATGCTCCATCATAAAATGCAGCATGGTAATCTTTGAGTGATTCAAATATTTTTTTTCCTTTCCTTCATTCTTATTTAGTTGCTTAATACATAAGATTATTTTGGGGGTTTTTTTGCTGTGTGAAAAGTCACACTTGTCAACGCTTGAAGAACTTTCGCACTACTCTGCACTTGGTTTGCTTTACATTCTCACTAGAAAGCATTTGAGGAACAAAATGAAGACACAGTCTTACACCACAACGCTTGGCCAAGCCATGTAAACCATTTTACAATATAAACCACTGTTCACATAACTTACACCTGCAAACCTATGCAGAAATGCATATCCCACATGTCATGGTTCACACTCTTGTAACTTCACGTTGCTTCACCAGGTACCACAGTTTTCCTTTTCCCACATGAAGTCTAACCATAACTGAAATCGATGTAGTTTTTAAAGCCTCAACTCTGGATGCAAAGTGGAACAGAAGTGCAGGTTTTCAAAATTATCTAAAAGAGTTGGACAAGAAAACAAACACTGCTAATCATCTGAATCAGGCTCTTAAAATCTCTATCATCACCTGGTCATAGTGGTTGTAACGTGGTGTAATAAAATTCAAATTAAACCATGCGGCTCTGATGTCTCCCACATCTTTTTGAGTCTATACTCCAGCTATGTTGCTCTGCATGTGAATTTTATTTTTATGCATAAAAATAATCTTTCTTAACAATTAACTCCAATTTTGTTTAGCAGAAACAAACAACAAAATCTAAATGATTTAGTTCTGTTTTTAGTTATTTTTAAAGAACTGTTCACATGATTCGAACATGACTTTACCTCAACCCTGACAATGTTATACGTGCAGCTTTGACTTAAGCTCTGCCAAACAGCAACTAACCACTTCCTTTTCTCAGCACCTCCTCTGCAACAACATTTAAGGCAGGCAGTAATGTTCTAGCTAGTCTCTCACTGTCTGATGGTCATCATGTTCAGCCTGAAGCAAGCTGCTCTGCTCTTCAGTCAGCTTTTACAGACAACCTACGTATTTGCAGGTATAGAGACAATTTATATTTGTTATGCAAAATTCTTAATTCAGGATGTCCTGTTTATTTATTTTTCTTCCCTTCAATGTCAGCGACCGTTACAACAGGCCACTACGATGTGTTGGTGTCCAGAGGAGACTCAGTCCTGCTCACTTGCAATATATCTAACGGAAATACAGCAATTATCAAATGGACCAAAGACAGATGGTTTTTTTCATACTCCTTCTCCTGTAATCAAACTGTTTCAAATTTCTCCTCTCACAGACTGAGAATAGACACAAACATTCCTTCTACACTCAGTATTGATAATGCTCAGCTTGATGATGCAGGACTTTATACTTGTCAAATAACTGGGGATAAAGGCCTTAACAACATATCATGGACCGTAGCAGTTCTTGAAAATCAAAACGGTATGTAAACATTTACTGACCCTTTCTGTAACACACACTGTAATATTTAAAATTTAATCTGTGTGCCATGTGGATCACCTTTCTTAGGGACCAGTTCACCACAGTACATTATATTCACACTACCATCTGCGTTTGGATTGATTTTATGTTGCTCAGCATTAACTATTTGCCTCTGCAGGTGAGTGATATTTGATATTTGATTCTAGATTTGCAACAAGCATTACTGCCACAGCTGATGTCACTGTAATGATCATGATCAGTACATTAGTAATTATATATGTAAATAATCTTGTTTCTTTTGACCTGTCATGGTTGTTTACCAGATAGTTTGATTGTTAAAATTATTTAACTTTTTAAAATGTATCTATTTTTTTTTACAAAGACATCTCAGAAGCAGACAAAACAAAATCAAAACTACCATTTCTGAAAATTATGTTGCTGGTGAGTCTCTTCTTTTTAGGCAAAGGATGCCTAAAAAATGCATTGGCATAAGGTGCAGTAATGTGATCATGAAGGCCCTAAAATGTTGAACATGACAATAATGGAACAAGGACTGCCAGAAAAAAACATTGAGAAACTATTTTAACATAGATTTATCTCTCTTTTTATTTTGTATTTGTTGTGTTTTTTGTGACATCTCACTCAAAACATCTTGGATCCTTATTGTTTTTCATATTATTCTCATTACATAGGATATTGAAAATATATCAAATATAAATATCTTATTTTTAAATACCTTTTTTTGAATAATCTATTAATATTACATTTTCTTGTCTTTGTCAAAGCTCTTGATTAACTCACATGAACATATATAGTTTACGTTGCACAAGAAACTCTTCTTGTGCAACGTAATTCTTTTATGTTCTTTTATGTTTTATGTAATTCTTTTATGTTTAATATTTGTTTGTGGCTGACTGTAAAAACTTTGCATCATATTTCTTAAACGCTTTAAAAACACAGAATATATTTTCACTACATTCACCACAAAAAACAGCTTTGGTTTTTTTATTTTGGTGAGTCTGCGTCTTGTACAGTACTTTTCAAAATCAGAATATGTCAAATTTGATTATTTTTACTGAGCCTTACTAAAAAGTATTTCTTGTCCAGCACTGGAAATTATACAGCTGCTCCTTGGTAATATCAGAATTAATGTATTTAAGATTAGAGTATTACATCACACCAATAAAAAAACCAATACAGCAGTATGGGCTTACTGAAAAATATCTTGAGGGTTATTTTATGTACTTTTAATATGACAAACAATCATCACATTATCTAATTATGGAATAGGACTGCATGTGTAGCTGAGCACACAAAATGTCAATATAATTAAAAGGAAGACAACTAGAAGACTCATTTTGAAGTTATAATTTGAAAAATATGTACATAACAGAGATGGATTTGGGTAACATTCACTTCAGTAGCTGCATAGAAAAAATAACTTTTAGGAGTATTTTTTCTGTACTCCACTTTTTTTCTTTTACTTGAGTAATATATAGAAGTAACTTTTATTCAATTTCAGATAACAGGTACAGTAACAGGTACAATTTCTGGCTACTCCAATCAGCTCTTTTGAATGTCACTGAATGACATACAAAAACATTAATTAAAAAAGCTTCAGACACAAACGTCTGGTGAGACTTTTGGTTTGTAAACAAATGTTATTGTCATTATTTTCTGTCTCCTGAGCCTGGTGCTCCTTTTGAAGATCAAATAAAAGCCACATGTCATGATTTAGGTTTGATGGTGGATCCAAATCCAGAGAGGAGAGACGGAGGCAGCTTTTAGATGAAGAATGTTTAGTAAAAGAAATGATGAACAAAACTTATAATAAAACCACAGGGAACCAGAGTCAAACAAAAACAGGAATCCAGACCAGAAAGCCAGCAGGATAAAATAGGGAGTTAACAGAATCTAACAACAAATCTCCAAAACAATCCTGACAATAGAGGAAATAGCAATATATGGTCACTATAACACTTTGCACTTAGATAACTGTAGGTTTCAAAAGTTGTATGTTGTGGAAAACTGAGATTTGGAAATGGGGTTTTTTTGCTAATATTTATTATTTTGCACTTATTTTTAAGCATTTTTTATGTACTAAAACCTCCACTGAATGTCATATTGTATCTGTATGACTACATAAATTTTACTAATTAAATCAGATTAAACGGAATTACTCAAATACTCACTACTTAAGAAAAAGTTTTACCAAATACATTTTTACATTTACTTGAGTAAAATGTATAGCTGTTCTTCCAGCTCTGCATATGGTTTTGAACAGACAATCATGTGATTGTCATTATCAGATCTAGAAATCAGATATTAGAATCTCACAATTAATGAACCACAACATCTGGATGCTCGGTGGACAATGTTTTTTTTAGTTTTTGCTATGTCTGACTTATTACATCTATTACTATCGGAATGCCAGCAATTTTAAAATATCCTTATTGTGCAATGTGTTACCTGACCTTGTTAGTCTCTTTTACAAAGTAGTACCAGAATAGTTATGAAGATTAATGGTTATTGTTTTATCTCTGCAGAAAATATAGCACCAGAAAAGAAAGACAGAAACCAGTCCAACACCAGCCTCAGCTTCAATCGGGAGGACAGGTCAGAACATTTTATGTGATTTGAATACTTTTATTTCTGTCTTTCTGACTTGGAGACTAAAGTGTATTTGAAGCTACTGACCTCACTTTCTTCTTTATTGGACCGTTTTTGTCTGCTTGTACTGAAAACTGGCAGAGCTTCAGAGATGAGTGTGGCTACTTCTCCAAACAAACACAACTCATCAGAAAAGCGTCATGTTTTGTATAGTCATCTCTGACCCCTGGCCTAGTCATATTTCATCAGTGCTTGTACCCTTGTCTAATAAACAGTGTGATTACTTGTTCTGCTTTCTGCATACTTCCGCTGTTTGGCTCCTCTGACCTATAACTGCGACTCTGTCTTTTTGCTGCAGGAAGTCCACACTCAGCTGGATGGTACAGGTCAGTGGAGGAGCAAAAAGCACAGAAGAGACTACATGGAAAGACTGAATTCTGTCTATGGTCAAGTCTGAGCTCAGACCTCTTTTATTTACTTGAAGAAAGAGACCCAGTTTGAAGGACATTAATATGGTTATTTAACCAAGGAGATGTTTAACATGTCAATAAAAGAAAGTCACAAATCAACAACACGTATGTCTTTACACATTGTCTATAATATGCACAATATTTCTACCCACAATGTACTTAATGGGGAAAATCAACTGTACAAGAGAAGCAACGTAGTTATTAATTCCTGTTCATTTGAATTTATTTTACTGCTTAAATGCAGTGTAGTAAAACTTATGCCCAGTAGAGGGCAGGAGTGTCGAGTCTTTTTCCACTTTCTCTCATTTGCAAACACTATTATTACTCTGAGTCTATTTTCTAAATGCCAGTTTGCCAAACATTATTTTCCTGTCCATAGTAAGGTGAAGGTACATCTAGTTCTCTAATAAGGTACGGTAACAAACAGTAAACTGATCAGTTTTAAAATCAATATGTTGACACGGCTGTGTTACTAAAAATGCAAAGAAGTTTATGTCCTGAAGATAACAAAATATGATGTGGGAGGCAGATGTAAAGTGAGAAAATGTGTCAGAGAGCAAGAACTGAAGCATGAATAATTTCTAGGGAACAGTCAGTCACATGCAGAGGTACTGAGGTCATGTAAAACCGCTTTTAGTAACTTGTTCCTTCTTAAGGACTTCACGGTTTGATATAACTGAAGAAACTTCTCTGGATCTCGCCATGTCATCAAAACACCCCATAAAATTAAACTTCATAAGCTTCTTAGGCAACCAAAATTTCATTTGTAAGTTTGGATTTTTTTTTTTTTACATTTTTTATTTTTTTACACAACATTAAAACTAAATGCTGGGCCTCCAGTTCATCTCAGTTTCTGAAACTGATTCCATCATGAAGAGTTCTCCAATCACCCCAAATCTGACCGAGAAGAGAAAATGTAATGATGGAAAACCAGGCACTTGATCATGAGAAATCCCATTACTATACAAAAAGAGATGTAATTTATTTCTATATCACAGATTAGAGTGGTAATTTCTGTACTCTGCCAAAGTAATAAAGAGTACAGAGTGACTCTTTTGCTACATATCTTCATTACTCAGGTCACGTGACGTTCATCACCTCCACCTTTCTGCCCTCTGGCTCCCTGCTGTGCGCTCCAGTAGTACCTTCTGGTACCACATGGACCTGTGATGTTTCCTCATTGCAATATTTACCCTCAATAACAGGATTCTTATCAGGCCTATCCTCCCCTCTGAGACCCACGTGGAATAAGAACCATCAAGATGCTGCACAGTCACGGTTAATTCTGGAAATATATCTAATTTTGAAGCTCTGTTGTTTTATTCCAGTTTTCTCTGCATAAAGGTCAGAACCATAACAATCAGTTTATAAGACGCCATTTATTAAGACTTTTTAAATCCTTCAACTACTTTTATGTGGCCTCACATCAGCTGTCTACTAATAATGTCTTTTAACTTTTAGCTGAAAATATATGTTACAATTTCCAATTCTGACCTGATGTCAGACTAATTTGAAGTTTATTAAACTAGATGTATTTGTGTGCTTTCTATTTACTTTAATTTTATTCAAATCTAAGCCTATACTACTGCACATATGCATCAACACATGTCTAATCAATGGGACATTTTTCTTTGAAATAGTGTCTGCATCTACTTAAAATAAAATAAGGACTGTGTGACTTTACTTGAGTGTCAAACTGCAGTAGGTTTGTCAGATTTAGTGCAGTGGGATTTCTAGCATGATTGTGCTCTAAAAAAATCAATACAAGAAACAAAGGAGCTGAGCTTATTGTCTATGTGTAGTCAGCATTTTTATTAGCAAAATATAAAATTAGATACATAATTATATAGACTTAGAACAGACAGGGGTTGTATGAGTTTCTTCCTGTGAATGTTTGGCTCCTCTGGGTTCTTTGGCTTCTTCCCACGGTCTAAAAGCATCTGCATTATTACAAAATCTACAGCAAGACCAGAGAGGTTGTGCAACAACATACCAACAAGTTTGTTTTAAAGGCACAGAGTGACCTTTAAAACTCATTAGATACAATATTATTAGACACAATATTTGACTTGTGTCTAACATTTATTACGTTCTAAATGTGTATACGTTGGCAGAATAATGGAAAACAGAAATAGTTCATTTTTCTAATTTGAGTTAAAGTTCTTCATTAACAAAATGGATCAAAGTTTATTTAGCTTTTATACTCCGAGGTTAGTTTCTGATAAACATTTGAGCTGTACCTTAACAGTTTTTTTTTTCAAAGAAACGAAACCGCCATTTCCTTTTCTGCACTCCTTCACAGCAGCATCAGATAACAGAAAATCTGACTCCTCAGACATAGGTGGACATCATGCTCCTCTTGAAGCAAGAAGCTTTGCTCTTCATCCAGCTGGTAAATACCTGGAGTGTCTCAACAGGTAAGGAGTGAATTTCTGTTTAATTTTAAAAAAAAGAGAGATTTTAACTATAATTATTAGTTTTTCAATTTTATCGTCTCCTACAGCAGACCACTGGGATGTGTTGGTGTCCAGAGGAGACTCAGTCCTGCTCACTTGCAATATACATAATGAAAATACAACTATGATCCAGTGGACCAAAGGCAGTTGTTTTTTTTCATACTCGTCCTCCAGTAATCGAACTTTGTCAAATTTCTCCTCTCACAGAGTGAGAATAGACACAAACATTCCTTGTACATTAAGTATTGATAGTGCTCAGCTTGATGATGCAGGACTTTATACTTGCAGTATAACTGAGACAAATGGCTTTTACAGCATTACATGGACTATAGCAGTTCTTGAAAATCAAAACGGTATGTAATGAACACATCTGCTACACATATACTGTGAAGTTTAAATTTTAATCTTGGGTTAATAATCTTTTTTTCAGCAATCGGTTCATCACAGTATGTTACAATCATATTTCCATTTGCCATTGGATTACTGTTATGTTTCATGACTACAGCTCTCTGCCTCTGCAGGTCAGTGGACTTTTATTGACTTGTGCTTCTGATTTTTTAAAACTAATAAATAAATAAATAAATACCTTAAAGTGAAGCCAGACAAATGTGTTTCTTGGTTCTGTGGATAATTTCTTACCCAAAGCATGATCCGTTTCTGTGAATATTTCCTCTTCAGAAAACCAATGTGTTTTACAGATGTTGTAAACAATACTGAGAAAGAAACATCAAGTTAAAGTTTTGTGGTGAAAGTCTTTGGTTATTGTTTAATGTTAGCAGGAGGAACATATCTGGAAACCAAAACCAGGACATCAGAACATTTACTTGGGTTCAATACAACATTATGGATGGGGTGAAGGTTAGAGAAATTTTATCATGCAGTTTGGTTTTTTTTTATTCCAGCAAAGTGCTTTTATTCCTGCAACACTCACTGCTTTTGTTTTCTTTGACAATCTTGACTCTTTTCCTCTGTCAACCCTTGTAGGCAGTTCCTTCACCATTCCAAACTACAGCCATATGGAGGAGAACTGACAAGCCGGACGTGGAGGCAGTACTGATGACCAGAAGAACAATGAGCAAATCACACTCAGGAAATGACTGACGTAAATCTATTTAGTTCACACTTTGATTTGAAGGATTATTCAAAAAGATCCAGTTTAGAAGAGTTAACTTATATTTTGTTCTTAAAAATGGAAATTCAAACATGGAATTTAATGTAACTGTAATATACAACATCTGTTTTCAACTGAAACAATTTATGATGTTTGTGTCATGTTTTTATGATAATCTAAATAATAGCATGCTTTATGGGAGATGTTCTTACAAATTCTAATCCTAAATGCTTCTTTTAATAGTAATAAATTAAGCTCAAACTGACTCAAACATTTTAGAATCAAATTTATCAAGTGGACTTTATCTTATGTTTTTCCAGTAGGGGGCGTGGTTCGCTTCTTTTGAAATGGAATTCGCAGAGAATTTAGAAGTAGTAAATATTTTACTAATTGTCACAAAGTTTGTGATATTACAATGGTAATTATTTAATGTCAGACAACCGCTGCATGGTGGTACAGTTCCCTCACAGGAAGAAGGTCACATGTCTCAGTTTCATGTTTTCTATGTGGAGTTTACGTCTTTTCCACATGGCCTTTTAAGAATTGTTGGCTAAACCTAGCAATTACTCTGACACGGCACACTGAGGGATTTACCCCTCACTAACAGGTGCTGTATTTTTTACCTTCTATATACTAACTAATTTAACTGGTAAATGTATTGTTTTTGTTTGGAGGAAAGTTTAAACTGTGACTGTGGCCCTCAGGGACCACAGTCCTGAATTTTTTAAGTGTTTCCCTTCTGCCACACACCTGACCTGAATCAATGGGCAATTAACATACTTCTACAGTCCTTGATGACACATGGGAGATAATGCTATTATTTGAATCAGGTGAGCTGGAGTATAACATCTAGAATATGCAGGGCAGTGGTCCCTGACAGCCAGGACTGAGAGACACCGAGCTAAAGTCAATTAGTTCTGCATCAACTTTGTATTTATTTGTCCAGTAAAACAGTCACAAAATGAACAGCCAGATACAGAAGCACTAATGTCTACTCTAGACAGGTAAAACAGAGTCTCTTAAAAGGATGCTCCAGGGTGAATTAGAGCTAATTTTCATGGTGTGCTTGAACTTAAGGATTGGCCTCACTTTCTTCTTCTTTGGAGTGTTTTTGTCTGCTTGTATTGATAACTGATGTGCACAAAGATGTGTGTGACTTCTTCTCCAAACAAGCGAACAACTCTCACTTCCCAGTCACACCAGATCTCAAAAAGCTCGTCTTCTTCTACAGTCATCTCTGACCCAGAGGTTTCAATGAACTGAAACTGGTTTTTAACTAAATAAAATATTCTGACTCGTTTATTTAGATTTAGTCCAGTAGAGGGCATGTGCAACTGTCTAGCAAAATCATGCTGTAGCACAGCATGTCCTTTGTTAATAAACAAAGGAGGTGAATTTTTATTGGACATAACTTAGTCAGTAACTTTAAGAAGAAGGTAATCTAAATAATAGCATGCTTCCTGGGACTGCAAATAGAGACTGCAGGATTTTCATCTTGTGCGTATGTGGTTACTATGACAATAACTAAAACAGAAATAGTTTCTTCTGCTTTGAGTTGAAGCTTTATATGATATTTTTTGTTACTTATTAATAAAACAGATTGAAGTTTTTTTCACTTCTCTACTTGAACATTAGTTTCCAATAAACATTTCACCTTACAATAAGGTGAAATGTTTTTTTTTAAATGTTTCCTTTTTTTTCAAAGAACCACAAACAGCCACTTCCCTTACTGAGCTCCTTTACTACAACAGTATAAGATAACAGAGCATCTTCCTGCTTCTCATATGTCATCATGTTCAGCCTGAAGCAAACTGCTCTGCTCCTCATTCAGCTGTTGCAGACAAACTACATATCTGCAGGTATACAGATCATTTCTATTTGTTATGCAAGATTTTTGAATTAAGTTGTCCTGTTAATATATTTTTTTCTTCAATGTCAGCGACCATTACAACAGGCCACTACGATGTGTTGGTGTCCAGAGGAGACTCAGTCCTGCTCACTTGCAATATATCTAACGGAAATACAGCAATTATCAAATGGACCAAAGACAGATGGTTTTTTTCATACTCTTCTCCTGTAATCAAACTGTTTCAAATTTCTCCTCTCACAGACTGAGAATAGACACAAACATTCCTTCTACACTAAGTATTGATAATGCTCAGCTTGATGATGCAGGACTTTATACTTGTCAAATAACTGGGGATAAAGGCCTTAGCAACATATCATGGACCGTAGCAGTTCTGGAAAATCAAAACGGTATGTAAACATTTACTGACCCTTTCTGTAACACACACTGTAACATTTAAAATTTAATCTGTGTGCCATGTGGATCACCTTTCTTAGGAACCAGTTCACCAAAGTACATTATATTCACACTACCATCTGCCTTTGTATTGATTTTATGCTTCATGACTACAGCTTTCTGCCTCCTCAGGTCAGTGAAATCTCTTACATTTTTAATCCAGAATGAAAACATACTGTGTACTTTTTCTGCTATGAAGCTATAATGTTCAAATAGTCTCAATTTACCTTGAAATTTCAGCTGAATAGTTTTATACGTGCTGCACAATTTAGATTATTTTTAGTTTTCAATGAATTAACAAGCACAGGGATTCATTTAGAGCGTATTCTCCATTGTTCAAACTGGTTATATCATAATAAAGTTGACCACTAATCTATTTTAAAAACAATAAATGCAATAGGATTTGTGGAAGCATGTTGATAATAATCACAAAATGTTGATCATCTATTTGGCTGCTCCTCTTTTTAATCTAATATTCATTATATTCATTGCCAATGCAAACCAGAACTTAATTTGTGCTTTTTTGTGGACTTTTATTGACTTATGCTTCTTTTAAAACTAATAAAGTGTTTTCTGAAACTACCAATAAAATAAAAACATATACGTTAAACTTTTAATGAGTAAAGGCATTGAAATGTCTTTTTTGGTTTTGTTGATCACTTCCTGACTGAAACGAAATCACATACAGTGAATATTTCCTTATCAGAAAACCTATGTGTTTTACAGGCTCAGCAGGTTATTGTTTTATGGTGCCAGTCTTTGATTATTATTTAATCTTAGCAGGAGGAGGAACACGTCCAGAAACCTAAACCAGGACAGCAGAACATTTACTTGGGTTCAATACAACATTCTGGATGGAGTGAAGGTTAGAGGAACTTTGTTATCATCCAGTTTGTTTTTTATTCCAGCAAAGTGTTTTACTTTCTGCAACACTAACATTTTTTGCTTCTTTCCCAATCTTGGCTCTTTTTCTACCTTCAATTCTTGTAGGTAGTTTCTTCACCATTACAAATTACAGCAATAAGGAGGAGAATTGACAAGCAGGAGTTGGAGGCAGTACTGATGACTAGAAAAACGAGTACATCACACCGCTCAGGAAATGACTGACCTAAATATGTGCTCACTTCTTGGTTTGAAGGATTCATCAAGAAAAAATTCCAGTTTTAAAAGATGTAAAAAAAAATTATCCTTAAAACTGTAAATTCAAACATGCAATTTAACATTTTAGTGGTACCATATAATCTATGTTTGCAACTGGACTGATTTAGGATTTTTTTTCCCTCTAAAAGTGTTTTTATGTTATAATATGTCATGTATTGGGGATGCTTCATGTCCCTTTATGTCTTAAAAAGGTTTTCAATGCACCTTCATAAAATGTTTATTTTAATAGCAATAAACTCAGCTCAATTAGACTCATTTCATTTATTGTCAAACGTGTCAAGTGGAATTATATATTATTTTCTTCCAGCAGGGGGCGTAGTTAGTTAGTTTCCTCATTTTACGCTTAAACACAGAATTGACACAGAACTACACAGAAGGTGGTTCAGTTCTTTTAAAATTGAATTCATTTAGAATTTAGAAGTAAATGCTCCAAATGTTTTAATATTTAGTTTTAAGGAAGAATATGATTGTATAGCACTTATTTCACACCGAAGAGAGACTAAAAAACATCCAAACACAAGTTTATTAGTCCCAACACAAATTCATCAGCTCTGGTTAGTTATTAGTGTCAAACATCTGTCAGTGAGATAGATCTCATGGTAAAAACAATCCTACATTTTTACACAATTTTAGCTTTTTTTCACTGATGGATTTTGATACATTCAATATCAACATATTTCTTCTAACCTAGAAGAAAATATAAATACAACATTCAACAACTGATCTACCACTATTAAACAAAAGGTTAAAATTACTCAAATGAAACTGAAGACAATACGCATAAAAACATGGATTAAGTCAATTATTTAGTAATCTATCGATGATGCATTCAGTGTAGCAGAACATAACATAAATCTATGCAGATGTTTATATTTTCTGTGGTGTGTTATCAGGATCTTTTCTTGAGCGACAAAATTGATATGAGATGGCATGATATGATTAAACCTCATTTTCTTAGACTGTATCATGAGCAGCTTTTGTATCTCTGCACTGTCCTCCAGCTGATGTCCATCAGAAGGAAAAACAAACAGATCAGAGACACTGACAGACGAGGAGGTTCTGCTTCTGGTTCACAAAAGATGTTACGATAAAGAAAACTTTGGGATTCTTTGTTCATAAAAAAGATTCAGTGGAATAACTTAGTCAGTATCTAAAAACAAACATTTAGTTTTAGCACAACAGCTTATTGACTTTGATTATTTATTAGACTAAAGGTGAGATTATTTTAAAGACATATTCGATTGCTTCACTTTCTTGGCACTATGCATATTCAAATCAGACTTTCTAAAATGTGGTCCCTGAAAAGTAAAAGTAAACCCAAACATTTCTTCCAAGCTCAGTGTCTTTATAGATTCACATGATAATGCAGGATTGTATACATGTTCTATCCTGGGCTTCTTGTCCTCTGCTACCACAACCTTGAAGTGTTTCCCTTCTACCCCACACCTAGCCTGAATAAATGGGCAATTAACATATTTTACAGCACTTGATGACATGCAGGAAATAATGCTATTATTTGAATCAAGTGAGCTGGAGCAGAGAAACATCTAAAACATGCAGGGCAGTGGTAGATGATAGCCAGGACTGAGAAACGCTGAGCTTTATTTAATCAGTTTTTGCATCTACTTCGTATTTATTTCTCCAGTAGTATGTGTCAGTTTCCAGCAAAATATGACTCAATGAATTAAAGGAACAGTTCAGCATTGTGCCACAAAACTCTAAACATTTTACTTTGCAACCTTTGCTGAGAAACACCTGGATTAAACTCAAAGGTATTGTATAATTTTGATGGCTGTGTCCAAGTTACTTTATCTTTCTAATGTGCTGGAAAAAGTTTTATGTAAGTCAAGTGCATTTCAGTCTGGATTCAAATCCCTCTCCCATAGTCTGCTCTATGGAGTTTGTTTTTTGTTTTTTTCTCGTAACAGATCCTGGTGATACTGCGTTCAGTTTTACTGGCTTTACCAGCCGTCTGCTATTCTGTCGATCATGACTTCCTCAACTCAAGACTGAAGCTGTCGGTTTGCATCTCATCAGTTTCTAACAGACTGTGTCAGTTTCTGTGGTCTTAACAAAGACTCTGCTTTTCTGTTCAGGGGTGTACCACAGGGCTCCATTCTCACGTCTTTGCATTGTTTATCTGAATCCATTAGGAGCTTTTGGAAAAACTAACAAACACCTTTTGTCATATTTATGTATATGAATTTCAAGTCTAACTCCCTGTGAAAAGTGTAAAACACTGTTAAGACACTCCTTGACTGACTGATTGACAGAAACTGGTTGACATAATTTTTTTTTTCATTATTTTCAGAAAGAACAAAACTAAAGTACCGTAACTCTACTTTGGCCAAAGAGAATCACCCAAAAATATTCTCCTTTTGACTTCATGAAAAAACGCTGATGGCTAAATGTTAATATCTTGATAAAATTGAACTCTCTTCTCCAAATGGTCAGTTGTGAAGTCAGTTGTAATTTTCAGTTTTTATTTTACAAGTTGAGGAGTTTAGTAAAGATTAGTTGACAGATTAAATCCAAGACTCAGTGAGTATCTGAACATTTATGTTTAAGTTAAAAAAACAGAAGCTTATTTTACCTCAAGAGCTTTCTTATCTGAAAAATGTTTCCATGAACTCTTTGATAGCTACTTTGCCTCAGTTTGTGAAAACACATTTAACCACTTCCCTTTCTTATCATTTCCTCTGCGTCTACATGTGTAGCAGATGATAAAGTGACAGTCTGGTTCTTTCTGTCAGATGGTCAACATGTTCAATCTGAAGCAAGCATCTCTACTCTTCATTCAGTTGTTAAAAATGCAGAATGTCTTTGAAGGTTTGTATAGATTTCTTCTTGTTTTGCATATTTTTAATCCAGATTTGAACTGAGGTTTACTGTAACGTTGGTCTGTATATTTCAGTGTCAGCGACTCAGATGGAAGCTCATAGGAACATGTCGGTGTCCAACGGCGACTTGGTCGTGTTTATTTGCAACATATCTGAGAATGCCACAACGATAATCAGCTGGAGCAATGACAGATATTATTTTGCATATGCCACCTCATCAAATCGGACGTTCTCAAATTTTTCCTCTAAAAGAGTCAAAATAGACACTAATATACCTTCCAAGTTCAGCATCTCTAGAGCTCAACATAATGATTCTGGACTGTATACATGCAATGTGACTGATGGAGGACGTGTTCGATATATGACATGGAATTTAACTGTATCTAACAAACAAGGTATGTAGAGATAAAAGAAAAATATTAATTCTGTAGCATAACAATTCAAAATCAATCTGCTTTTCGGTAATCTTCTTTCTTTCAGGTGTTAATTTCTCAAGGAATATTTTTTTCATTCTGTCACCTGTCATTGGATTGCTTTTATGTTGCATCATAATAGTCGTCTGCCTCTGCAGGTGAGCAATTCTTCATAGCATTAGAGTTAAAATTAAAATACTTTATGATTCACTTAACTGTGAAAGTTTTCACAGTTTTTTTAACTGTGGATCCAGATAAAATGCCATAAGGAAGTCATTGAAAAACCTTTTCAATGATTTTAGTGAGTTCTTATCTCTTATATGGATCGATGATGTAATTATTGTGGGGGACTACAACACCCATTATCGATTATTAGCAAAGTTGTAAATATTTCCAAGATCTCTGATGTTCCCCTATCAGATCTCTGGGAAAGTCATTTCTTTAAAAAACCCTCCACAGGCTGCAAAAGATTATTTCAAAATTTTGATCGTTTGATACTGACAGCCTGCCAGGGACAGACATTTCTCAAATTTAATCAAAAGTACCAAATATAACACATTTTATTAAATATGACACAGCAATATACAGCAAATTATGATGACATGTCAGGTTTTCCCCCTCTATTTTAAAGACATGCCTTTTAGATATTGCCCATTTCCTTAGGCCTATATGTGAGTGCAGAAAAAGATCCGAAGAAAGACTCTAAAAGATCTCTTCAATAAAATTAGGGAATCAAAAAGTCGCAACTAAGTTGCTACCAAAGGTGCTGTCTCTTTGATCATGGATTGTTTTTGTTTTTTGTCAACGTACTATGTACTTTTGCATCTTTTGGTGTGGAAATACAATTTTAACAAATACTTTACAATATGACATTAATAGCCAAAGCCTTTGTGCTGTCTGGTCGATATTCCTTTTTCAAATTAATGAGACTCATACATCCAGATCATTAGTGTACTGTGCTTAACAAATTCAGAACTAATGTCCAGCAGTTTGATGGGTAAAATTCCTCTTATTGAGCAGCTTATTGCTATAAGTAACCATAATTATAGCAGTCTCAAAATGTCTACCACTCATTATCAGTCTGCTTCTAAATTGGGAAGCAACAGGTTGTTTTTCAGAATATTTTTTTAGTTATTTCATGTCAGGAGTAAAAATGGAAATGGAAACCAAAATTTGGACCTGAACAACAGCGAAGTCTTTAGTTGTGTCGTGTATGACATTCAGCCTGGAGGAAAGGTTGGAAAAACTTTGATGACCAATTTGTCATTCTTTTTCACAAATTGCCCTAATCCCTGTGTAAGACTTACTGTTTGTTCCTATTTTTTTCTCCACTCTCTAACTTCATAGGTAATTCCTTCACAATTTAAAACAACTGCAATATGGAGGATAATCGCCAAGCCATGTGGATCACCAGAGGAATAACGAGTAGATTAGAGATCTCATTGAACAGCTCTACTCAATCTGAGAGGAGCTGCTTCACCAGGGAGAACAAGTTTAAATGATCTGCGATTTAAAAGCAAAATCCTTATTTCATATCTTTTACATGACAAGATCTCAAGTAAAATAATATTACCTGTACTGCATTTAAGAAATAGCACAATAAGTCAAGTACTTAGGTATTAAGTCACAAATCTGTATCAAACAGCAGGTGAAACAGAATGACTAAATTTATTTAAAGTAATGTAACTTCAGAGAGAGCGCAAATTTATTTTTGTGACGTATTATGTTGCACATTATACATATATTATCACATATATGTTATACATAGTGGAAATGGGCTTTCAAACCAACTGTAAAATGAAACAGTTTATAAATAAGCGTTTAAAGTATTAACTAAACAACCCAAATCGTTCCATCATTAGATGTTCCAAGACCATGAGCAGCTAAGTTGAAATTATATTGTAAAATATAAGGATTCTGTCTAGTTTTATAAAATACTTCATGGTAGAAAACTACCAATCTAGCTCTGGAAAGCCAACAATATCAACATGACCACGACTAAACATGTACCATTAGGGTTTAAGGTACTTTAAACATTGTTTACTTACCAGTAATACATTAGCTTGTTTGTTTTTTTTTTCTTATTTATTTATGCTTGATGGGTCTTTTAACACCAACCTGTTGGTGGGACTGGATGTAAATATTAGCCATTTGACCATAATCTCATGTATTTACACACAATTGTTCATTAACATGTATCGTCATAAAATAAACATCACAGAACTGAACTGAACCTTCATGTTCTACTGTGTACAATATTCTTAAAGTTCACATAGTTATGATGTGTTCCTCCCTGGTTTACTCTGTCAAACAATCAATAACTTACTAAAATGTGATGTCATTTCACTTTATCTGGGCATCAAACTAGATTCTACATGAATCTCAATCCTGGTCCTCAGGAACCACAGCTATGTGTGTTTTTAAGGTGTTTTCCAGTCTGCTACACATCTGACTTCAATGAATGGATATTTAAGGGCCTTTAAAGTACTTGATGACATGCGGGAGATGATATTATTTGAAGCAGATGTGCTGGAGAAGAGAAACATCTAAAATATGCATTGCAGTGGTCCCTGCTAGCCAGGATGGAGAAACACTGAGCTTGAGTTGAATAGCTTTGCATCAACTTTGTATTTATTTGTCCAGTAGAGAGCGTGTGTGAGATTCCAACAAAATATGACTCAATGAATTAAAGGAACAGTTCAGTTATTTTGAAACACCTTTTTAATAGGGCATTTATAGGAAGTGAGTATCTTGTATTTTAGGTGTGGAAGATAAATTAAAGTGGATAAATGAATGAAATCTGTCCAGACCAAGGCTGCACCAAGGTCCAGTTAGTTTCACAACTGTAGGAATGGGTTTGCTTTTTTATTCCCCAAATCCTTAGAGCAGTTTACCTACTAATGTTAAAGAAGTTACTTTGTAAAAAAAACTATTGAACAAACAAAAGAAACAAATTACTGTTCAGATAGTGAGCACACGGAATTGTATTGAAATGAAATATTTGATCATTTTTGAGCTGAATATTTACGCGGCCTTTTTAAAGGAAAAGCATACGTGTCTCAGTGAAGTGTTAAGACTGATGTATTTAAAGCAGTTTCAGAAATGACTTCCTTTTTACTCTTCTTTTAATCATGCTCATCTTAAACACACACCAATTCATTTCTACAGATGTTTCTTTTCTTTAGGTTGACTGAGAGCTAAAGGCCTTCTGTCTGAGGCATCATGGCAAGCTTGACTTGGTTTTGAAACCCACAAGATACCAGAACCCTTGAAGTAAAAACACAAAACAGAAAACCCACACAGAGCCAATGTCACAGAGGAAGACTCTGAAGAAGACTTTGGGCCCTGTGACTACACAGCATATGATATAAACTGTTTAAAGGGACAGAGTGAATATTATGTCTGAGTGGTGGTTTCTGTCATATTTAGCTTTATTTAGTGTACTTAGGGGGCCCCTGGTTCTCAGAGTCTTCAGCAGCTGCATAGCTTCCAGCATGGTGCCACAAAACTCTATACATGTAACTTTGCAACCTTTGCTGAGAAACACCTGGATTAAACTGTGTCCAAGTTTCCTTGTCTTTCTAAGTCAGTCAGTTATTCATGGAGGAGAATGAAATTCAAGAGAAATTTCAGTCTGGATTTAAATCCCTCTATAGCACAGAGTCTACTGTACTGAGAGGTTTTATTTAATGAAATTATTTTAGTAACAGATCCTGGTGATACTGAACTCAGTTTTATTGGATTCACCAGCCGCCTGCTATTCTGTCAATCATGACTTCCTCAACTCGACACTGAAGCAGTCGGGGTGTATCTCATCAGTTTCTAACAGACTATGTCAGTTTCTGTGGTTTTAACAAATATGCTGCTGTGCTATTCAGGGGTCTACCACAGGGCTCCATGCTCGCACCTTTGCATTATCTGCAGCCATTAGGAGCTTTTGAGAAAACTAAGAAGCAAACACTTCTTATCATCTTTATGCATATTAATGTCAGGTCTATTTCCCTTAGAAAAGTGTAAAACACTGTTGAGACGCTCCTTGACTGACTGAAAGACTTATTGACAGTATTTTATTTTATTTTCAAAGAGATCAGACTGAGGTAACTCTACTTGGGCCAAATAGCATCAATGGGACCCCAAGTATTCCCTTTTTGTCTTTATGAATAAACACTGCTGGCTAAATGTTAATATCGTAATAAAACCGAATGCTCTCCTGCACATGATCAGCTGTGAACTCAGTTGTGAATTTTTGTTTTCAATTTACAAGCTGAGGTGTTTAGCAAACATTAAATCTATTTTATTTAGCAGCAGTCTGGAAACAGTAATGTGGGCTGTTATCACATCTCAGCCTAATTATCGTCTTCTTTTGTTGTTTCCTTCGCTGCTAATGCTCATGTACAGCTACTTCAAAACACTGTTATAAGAAAGCAAGAGCACATGTTTGCGATTTAAGCCTGACTTTATTGGCTTCCAGTTGACTTCAGGGTTAAATTTAAGATCCTCTTATTTGTTTTTAAGTCCCTTCATAACTTGACTCCATCTTGTCTTCCTGATGAGCTGCACCTTCATGTCCAATCTCAGGTCAGCAGATCAAATTCCTTTAAACAGAACCGAAGGTTTGCTGGACTTCCTGGGGGGAAAGAGCCGTTGCATCGGCGAGTCCGACACTGGACTGGACACTGTAGACCCCTACATCTTGCACATGACTCCATTGCTAACTATTAATACACATGTTTTCTCTGTTGTCATTTTGACAAAGTGAGTGGCGTCTGCTTTCCTTTTCCTTTTCTATTTCTGTGTTGTTAAATGTGTCCTCTCGCCTCATATCTGCTGTTATATTTCTAATTGTGTTTACTCTACAGCACCTCAGTCAAGCTTAAGGTCAATTTAATTTGATTAATTGACTTTGTTTCTTGTGTAGCAGGAAGAAGCTTGCCCTAATATTCAGAACACCTGGCCACTAATCACCTCATGATTGCTGGAGAGTATAAAGGGAGAGACTCTCACCTGGTTGCAGATGCTGGCATTTGGTCACATTCTTATTGGGAATGTCACGTGGAAAACATGCAGGTCTTGAGCTCTAAAATCAGTAAGTAGTGTTTCTCCTTTTGCGCAAGACCTACAGATCCAGTGTTTGAGTTGAATTGTTTAAATCTAGAAACCATGGACTGTCTCCTGCTTGGTACTGGGGTGTGGCTGTAATCTACCCTCCCCAGTGCAGTTTTCATCTAAAACTGGTATGTATTGCTTTATTGAATCCTTGCAGTTCCATAACACCAAAATAACAATTATTTATACATAGAACATATGGGAAAGCTGATCCTCTGGCCAGGGGCTGAAAAGGGATTCTCTGGGGTCAGGTGAAGTCATCTGGCTCTGCTCTGACGCTGCTGCAGCTCTCTGGAAACCCTGCTGTTTTGTTTCATTTTGTTTTCCTTGGTTTGTTTTGTTTTTCTTGGTTCAGCAGTTGATATTTTTCTATTTTTGTAACTATTTTGTTTAATTTTCTTAGGTTTAAATTAGTTTTGGTTTTGGAGTATTCTTTTGTTCTGCATCCTCCAACCCGGCGTCAGGTAGCCGTTTGGCATTCTTTTAAACTATCTTATTAAAGTATTGATGTTTTAATGGATCGTGTCGGAGGTAACCTCATTTTAGTAGTTTAAATCGTAGTACTTGTTCCTTTTTTTTCCCCTAATTGTGTTTGCTTGTTTAACCCCAACCTTTGTCTCCAGGCTGAGAGCTGACAGTAGTGGGAGGGGCTTCCAGGGAGACTGGAACTGTGTGTCGTGCGAGTGGCCGGTGTTGGGATTTCTTCACGATTGAATGCCTGTTCACAAGTGTTTGGGGTGATTTAGTTTAGATTTATAAATTTATTTTAGGATCCAGTTTCCATTTGGACTGCCCTCCCCCTGCTGGTAGGCCTCAGTCTGTGCACCCCCTTCCTATTGTGTTTTTTTATGATGTGATTGTCCTGTTTTATTCTGAAAAAATAAATGTAATTCATTTCATTTAGAAAAGTCTGTTCTCTCTGGCCACGAACCTCGAGCCTACCCACAAGTGTATTTCCTTGGGTGTAATTCCCAAGGTGGCGTTGTTGACCACTTCTGGTTACCCTGCTGTGAGGAGCAGAGTACCAGACTCCTAACCTAGTGTTGCCACACTTGCATGGGCCTTCGTCATGGGGTTCTATACAACTGTGAGAGCTGAATAAAAATGTTGTGCTTGCTGTGATTTGTGTATTTTTGGTTCTCACTTGTTTCTGTATTTGGATTATTTAGCGTTTTCTATTATTGCCACTCAGGCTATTGTTACGTTTCTTAGTTCTTGTGTTTTGTTCTTTGTTTATCTGGACTCTTGTGTTAAAGTTGAGGCCTGTAGATGCGCCACTACAACAGAGAGAATTAGTTCTTTTAATTTAAGTCCTTGCTCACTGGAAATGTTATACTTTGCAAGAACTAAAATGCAAAAGTCCCGGAAAATCTTTATGAATCTCAAAGCTTATTGTTCTCCTCGATCCACTTCCTCAATCAGTATTTTCATATTTTTTTCATTAACCTTTGGCAGCCCTTTTTATTTCTGTGTCTTAGTCCAAATCTACCACCATTACAACTCATAACAAAAGTGTTACTAGGGAGATAATACATCATTTGATCTCAAATCTAAAATCCTAAATTTAATAATTGATGGATGCATGACTCAAAGACCCAACATCATAAATCTGAACCTTTGGAACAAGTGATAAATGTTGTTTTGCATTGAATCTAAGCCCATTTTATTACTATATGAAGGTATTTACAAAAGTTTTTTGTTTTCTCAAACTGTCACCAACATGCTCATTCTAGCGTCCTTCAAATTTTAGCTCTATCCATGATCCAATGTACTTAAATCAAATATGAAATGCCTTTTCAAAATTCAGTAATGTTGTACAGATAATTATTCAGTTCACTGTTACTGAAGTGGATTTGACTCTATAAAAGTTGCAGGACAGGAATGTGTTTTTCCTCAGCTAGTGGCTTTCTTCAAGTACGTAACCTACGAACCCAGAGAGAGGAGACCGAGGAAAGCCCAAAAGCCATGATCAGGACAGGTCGGTGGTCGAGAATGACAAAGCACGAATGTCTGGGATTTTCAGAAACTAAAATAGCAGGAATGAACTTTACCAACAGTAAACACTCCTTTTAGTGACACTCCCTAGAATCACAGCCTCAAACTAGACAATCTACATGGCTGCTAATTGCGTTTAAAATAGTTTTTGTTTTTTTTCTCCAAAAAAATCTTCAAAATGCATATTTTTATGGTTTATCATTCTAGTAAGTATAACTCTTAATGATTAACTACCTATTCTGCTGAGAAGTTCTATAGAACAGGTCAAAATGTATCTTCACATTGTCGTGATCCGTGGTTTTGTGTATTTATTTGAGTTTTCTGTGTAGTCCTGTTCCCTGTCAGTCCCGTCTCTGCATCTTCCCCGTTGATTGTCTCCCAGCTGTGTCTCGTTCTCTTGATTACCTCGTGTGTATTTAGTCTCCCCTGTTGTTTCTGTTCCTGGTCGGGTCCTGTCAAAGTTTGTCTGTTTGTCAAACGCATTTCTCTTGAGTTGCCAGTAGAACTGTCAAGTCCTGGCTAGCTTACCTCCTTGTTGTCAGTCTGTAAATATCAGTTGCTACCGGTACTAGCTATTTGCTAACTCTGCCGTGCTGCCTGTCCTGGACTGCGAGCTTCATTAAATTCATAATTTTCTTCATAACCTGGGTCTCTGCGTCACTTCTCACCACTTCAACCACCACATCATGACACACATAAGTTGATTAGCTTTTGATAACCAGTAACACTGGCTGGTTTACAAGTGTTGAAATCATTTTAATAGTTGTTATGGTTTGTTTTTTTGTCATACTGCGGCTTGTTCTAGTTCTGATGGTAGGTAGGGTCTTGGATTATTTTATAATGCAGCATTTCTGTGACGAGTCCTGGGCCCCATTGCTTACATGGAGACACATCAAACTAACGTGGTTTAGCATAATAAACTACATATGTCTGAATTGAGCAAACACTTGTTTAGCAGCTCTTTTTGCATCTGCTGTCACTTCTCCCTTCACAAGTGTAACAAATTGTTAACAAGTGCATCTCAGAAGCCGAACATGAGCACCAGTAATATCATTAAAATAAACACATGACTTTGTGGTTGTGGTCGCTCTGTGCTTCCTTTTTCCCGTACGAAGAAAACATCAAGGTTAAATCTGCCATGAACAGTCAATGTGAGAGTTACAATCATTTTTTACTACCTGTTCAGGGAGCTGAAAGTGAAAACGCAGTGTTAGTCAAACGGTTACCACAGCGAACTGATTCAGTCCTGTGCACATGAACTCTGTATTTCATCGTGAAGAGGAGCGAAAAAATCCTTACTTCAAACGAGAAAGATGGCTTCTTAGGTTTACAAGAAGGTGAGAAACTCAAATGTGTCCATAATTGTGTCATGAGCTTTACCAGAACTGGATACATCTGTTGATGTTTACAGAGTCTGCAACTGGATTACAGTTTGCTGATTTTGCAAAAAAGGGGCAATCTGAGTGTGTATCTGCGATATAGCATGAGATGCTGAGGCAATATGACCTCAATTTCTGTATCGGGTCTCTGCAAGAGCTCAGTCAGTATCTAGAAGAATCTAGAACTTTTTTTTTTAATTTTCAAACATTGACTTATTGCCATTGATTATTTAGCATGTCATAAGCTTTTGTATCTGAAGGTTGTTTCCATGAACTCTTTGACATTCTTCCTCAATTTTTTTTAAAGACACATTCAACCACTTCCCTTTCTTATCATTTCCTCTGCACCTACATGTGTAGCAGATGATAAAGTGACAGTCTGATTCTTTCTGTCAGATGGTCAACATGTTCAATCTGAAGCAAGCATCTCTACTCTTCATTCAGTTGTTAAAAATGCAGAATGTCTTTGAAGGTATTGTGCAGATTTCTTCTTATTTTGCATGTTTTCATCCAGATGTGAACTGAGGTTTACTGTAACATTGGTCTGTATATTTCAGTGTCAGCGACTCAGATGGAAGCTCATAGGAACATGTCGGTGTCCAACGGCGACCCGGTCGTGTTTATTTGCAACATATCTGAGAATGCCACAACGATAATCAACTGGAGCAATGACAGATATTATTTTGCATATGCCACCTCATCAACTCGGACGTTCTCAAATTTTTCCTCTAAAAGAGTCAAAATAGACACTAATATACCTTCCAAGCTCAGCATCTCTAGAGCTCAACATAATGATTCTGGACTGTATACATGCAATGTAACTGATGGAGGAGGTGTTCGATATATGACATGGAATTTAACTGTATCTAACAAACAAGGTATGCAGAGATAAAAAAAGACTGATCACTTCTGTAGCATCACTTGTACAGTTCAAAATGATCCTGCTTTTCTCTAATCCTCTTCTTTCTGTCAGGTGTTAATTTCTCAAGGTACATATTTTTCATCCTGTCACCTGCCACTGGATTGTTTATATGTTGCATCATGATAGTCGTCTGCCTCTGCAAGTGAGTAATACCTTTTAATTTTAGAGTTACATTTATGATTTTTTTTTTTTACTGTTAGGTTTAAGAACTGCTTGTAATATTAATGTGACTCCTCATGTTCATCGTTATATTGTGTGTTACACTAAAAACATAAACTTACTTGAAATGTGTTTAAAAAAAAGAACTGTCTTTTTTTTGTTTGGATCTATTGAGTAAGTGTGACTTTTCTAAAGTTTGCTCTAGATGATGTGAGTGTGAGCATCGTTTTTCTAAAAACAATTGTTAAATACATTAGATATGCAGCTGTGTTTTCACACACAGTTTGGTTGTGTTGAGGATTAGTAGGGAGTAGTGTGATGTGAGCCGTGTTGGGCTGAAAGGGATGCCAAATAAAATGAGCCCATACATACAAACAAATACATTTTATCCACAGTAAAAGTTAAACACCTTGGTAGGAAGGAAAACAAATAACCCCAGATAAAAGCTGCCAATGTAGAAAAACTAGAAAATTTGTATTATTTTTCCATTTTCTTTATCCACAGTACTGTGAGGAGGTTTTGCTTCGTCCCTCATTTCTTCAAGCTTTGCTTCTACACGCAGTTTGTAGCCAGTTGAAAATAAATATGATCAATAATTCTCCTCTTGTTTATTTTAGACATTTTTGTATTCAGTACAGCAGTGTCTATTTCCAGTGCAATATTTAAATTTTTTAAGCTAACCTCTTAACTCTAAATGAAAAAACCATGAATTATCCATGAGCCTCCTGAACTCAGTGGATGAACCCATATTGTCTCAAAACATAAATATCTTAGCAAAGTTTTACTTTTAAATTTGATCATTGATTATTTTTGATACTTACAGCCAATGGTAGAAACACATTTCTCCATTTTACTGAAGAAAACCAAAGATATCACACTGTAATAGATGTCAGATAGCATAACACCTCCACCATGATGATGAATGGTTGTTTTTCACAGTTTATGATGACACATCTCTGAGGTTCTACATCAGATCTTTGCGAAATTTTACCCTCTGTGCAATATCTGGTAAATGTTTTCTTTTGACCACTCAAAGTGGTCACTTACAGCAACATTCATCCATTTGGACCTGCCCTGCTGTGACTCATTGCTTTATGGTAGCCACAGAAGCCATACTGTTGCGTTTTAGACTGCCCACATGGTGATGACAGACATCAAGATCTCTGTGTTCCTGCTTTACTCTCATGCTTGTCTAGACAAAAGTTGTTTGGTGATCTTTCTTAAATGGTGGTTTTTGTAAATAGAATGGGTTGCTTCTGTGGTCATGTGCTCTGGATCTGTTGGTATTTTAACAAATGTGTCATGTGTTGCAGTGTGGACCCAAATTCAGCAGGCAGGAGACGTAGTAGGGTGTGAATGTGTAATGACAAACCAAAGAAACAAACTTGCAAAATGTGAAAAGTCCAGGGGAGCACAAAATAGTCTAAAAAACAAATCCAAACAGAAGACTCGAGGAGAACATAGGGAACAAGGGAGAAGAGGCAGAATGACGAGGACATACAGGGATGTGATAAGACAGACTGACGAGTTGTGACTGAAATAGAGGAGCTTAAATACAAGGAAATAAAGCAGAAAACACACAGAAAACAAAATCCCAACCCAAAACCCAGAGTCTTGACAAAATGTACAGAAAAAAGTGGATGTTTGAAAGAGTGACATATTTGAGTCTTTCTCTGGAATCTAGTTATGTGTCATGCAAGGGTAATGTTATTTGTTGTGACTTCTGCCATAAACCATTAGTTGGTACTCAGAACCCTGACTTGACAGGCTTACATCTCAACAATACAATGATTAGATTAGGCCAGACACATAAATTAAATTAAATCAAAACATGTTGAGCATGTTAAAAATCCCAGTGTTATTTCTGTCCAGGCTGTAATGCTGGAAATGTGAAGGAGGCATTTCTCTTCTTGTGAAAACTTGCTTTGTTGATAAAAGCTCAAACTTTTCTTGCTCAGTGTGGGTGTAGTCTTTTTTTCCCTTGTGTTCTTAATTTTTGTTTTGAAGGGCTAAGTCTGTGCTCTTGCTTCTCATGTCGAGTCACGGCTAGAGTCCTAAAGAACATAACTCAGAAGGATGTTGTTTCAGAAAATAAGAGAGACGGCTGCACTTTTTCATACAGACCTAGACTAGTGAAAATGTTTTAAGGAAACTAAAGGCTTGCAGTGGCTTCTTACTAAACATCAGAATTTGTTTCCACAGTTGAGTCAGGCACTTTTATCACCGAGAGGTGTGGAAACAGAAAAAAATAGTTTCAGAATGCATTACTCTAAATTTCAGTGCTGCTTATCTTGATCAAATAACTTTCAGGTTTAATTGCACACATTTAGCTGTTGATGACTATGAAGAGTTTACTCATGTTGTCTTGAGCACAAATATGTAAGTAAGAATCAAACATCATAAAAAACTGACATCACATGTATTTAGGTTTTCTCACCCTGTGCTGTGAAGCTTCAAATGATCACAGCTGAGATGTCTCCACAGCTTAATTTGAGGCCACTTGTGATGATGTGTGATGATGGATGAGATATGGAAAACACACGCTGTCCTGCAGTTAATAGTTCATGTAAGAGAACAAACCAAACACACAGTGAAAGACAACATACACGCATAAAACCCCTACAGAAAAGTGAACACAGCGACCTTCATCATTCATTAATGGAAGACGTTTGGAACCAGCAGGAATCCTCCCAGAGCTGACTGACCCTCTAAACAGAGTAACTGAGGGAGAAAGGCCGAGGTCAGAGAGATCAAGAACTGCTTGGTCAGTATTTCAGAGCTCTAGCTTTGCACTCTGGATATTGGAGTAACCTCCATTTGATAATCCTCTCTGCATCATTTTATCAGCTGAGAAAGGCTCTCAGACCATTAGAAATAATATGCTGTGGGACAAACTTTGAACCCTGTGGCATAAATGTCATGCATCATGTCTGCAGGAATCCAGACACTGTTGAACACAGGGCCAATAGCATCGCTACAATGAGGCATGGTTGTGGGACCATCATGTTTTTCTAAGGCAAGATCTGGAAAACTAGTCAGGATAGTAGAAAAGATTAATGAAGGGGCAATAGTTCATCTTTCAGTAGGAGAAAGGCCTTGGGAATCCAGCCAAGATATTCAAGGTACCAGGACAACTCTGAATGTCTTTGGGTGACTCAGCCAGTTCAAACTTGTATTGGTATTCAGCTTTTGAGCTATGCCTGCTAATTCAGCAGGTTTAGGAATGTCTAGACAGCTGCAAAACAAGATGGTATTGAGAAAAAGGCAATGGATACTTATGGAAATACGTTTTTTCTTAGTTTTATTTTATGTATTTGCAAAAATAAAAAAATTAAAAACTTAATTCATTTTTGGTATTTTTGGGTCTCATGTATGAAGTTCGGAGAAAAAAAAGATATTTAAAGCATCTTGGAACAAGACTGTAAGGTAAAAAAAAAAACATGAAGGGCTGTGAATACTTTCAAAAGCGGATAAAATATGGCTAAAAGTAAAACTATGCAAGAGTAAAGAAATGTGAAGGAATGTTAATATTATCTGGTTTATCCCTGCAGAAAGAGTAGGAGAGGAAGACAAGACCAAGACCCAGTCGACAGCCAGTACCAGCACTCCCAGTCTCAACCAGAACAGGTAAAAGAAAAAATAAAAATGTATATTTTCACAAACCACTGCTAAAACTACCACACATAATTGTCTTTCATATAAATATCTCTGCTATCATCAAACCATTACAGTATTTACTGTTAAAGATCACAGTTTTCTTCACGATTCCTCATGGCTGTAGTTTGAGTTCATAGCTAAGCTTAGTTAAGGTTTGCATTTTGTGAGTGTCATTGATTTTCTGCTTTCTGAATCTTTCTAGCTTTTCCTCTATAAGCCAGTGACTCTGACTCTGTCTCTATGGTGCAGATCTACCAGCTGGTCAATCTTCCAGCTAGTCCAGACTGTTGGAGGAACACCCAGCAGAGGAGGATGTACATTGAGAGACTGAATTCAATTTATGGCCATCTCTGATCTGAGACATGTTCTGGGCCTTTGAAGAAAGAGATAAACGTTTGATGGACGTTACATGTTGTCTTTATAATCAGAAGAAACACAAGAGAACAAGAAGTAGACCCATCCCAGCAACATGGTCGTCTTTATATTAAAGGGTTCAAATCATAAGGCACAAAAACAACAACCAAGTACTGTATGTTGTTATCAGCTTCTTATTGAGGGTCTGTTGCATTGTCAATGGTGCTTCATTAAATTTGCATTTCATGGTCAGCAGGTCTGAACAGGTACAACTTGTGTGTGTTTTTATAAGGACATTTTATATCAGTTATGTATTTATTTTTTGTTTGCTTTTTAAATTTGATATCATGGGGTATAATATAGTAATATGCAGGGAATCTATAAACTGCAGATTATGTTGTTCTTGCTGTTCATTGTGTTTTTACATTGCCTATGATTGAGTGTACTTTCATGGAAATTATGACTTGCTTGATATTTTTTTGTTGTTTTCCTTGTTTATTTATTTAAGTAGCCAGTGTAAAGTCGCTGAGCAAAATATCCCTGTTAGGATAATAAAAGTTGTTGATTAGTTGTTTGTTGTTTAGTAGGTAAACGACTTTTATATTAGGACAGATTTTTGGATCTGGTCCCTCAATAAAAGGAAAATAAAATATTGAGAGGATTTATTAAAAAGTCTTGATACAAGCAGTGCTTGGCATAAGATTGATTTTTTTATGTCTATGGAGCGCTTTCTTTTGCCACATCCACAGTTCTGATAGTATCTAATTATACTAGAGTGAGACTGCAGCCTAATCCAACAGCAAACTGGAGAGTGGTGATAAAACACCAATCTGGTGAGCAATGGAGACATTCAACTGTAAATCAAACGTTGGCTGAAACCTTTAAATGTATTTGAGAGAGGAAGACAAGAGAAAAGAGGATGAAATATATTTTCACAAAAATCATTTTTGTGAAAAAAAAGGCAGCAAAAGGGCTTAAATTTGAAATGGGAGTGCAATAGAACAAAACTAAGATGTATTTTCTCATCATGCTGATATTTCTACTTTCTAAAACATAATTTAAAAAAATGTAACTGTACAGGTTGTTCCTTTGCAACACGATTCAAGTCTTAAGTCTTTGCCTTGCCTAGCCTACAAGCACCCAACATTTTGTAAACTAGTACAGGAAGCCTCTGCACAGATCTGACACGCAGACGCCAGTGGAACAAAACCAACAGCAGCAAAGAAAGATAAAGACAGAAGTGTGAAGTTATGGCGGTTCTGTAGTGACACTTCAGCTGCTTAAAATGCAGGAAATGACTTTCTTAACGTTTGCCGACTGCTTCAGTTATCGTGTGTGATTGATGACCTTCAACATCTAGGACGTTGTTAAAGCATGCTTGATGTTTCAGGACAAGAAGACGTACTGCAGGTAATTAATTACAAGAAGCATTTATTTTATTTCAGTTCATCAAACTAGTTTTTACATCAAGGATGAGATATTTATGTAATTTTACCTAAAGCTGAACATATGTAGCATGGGTGATAATTGAAAGCTACTATGTTTTTTAAACACCTACATTTTTTAACACATTGACCACAATAACATTTTAAGTGGGCAAAAAAGTTCCAGACTGTCTCTCACCTCCTGCTGGCCAGCTTGACATAAACACCTCTTATATTTATCCAGCTCTTCAACATGTATTGTCGTTGCAGCTACAAGAAAGAATTGTGGGTTTGTGATACGTTTTTATCTGAACCAAGTTGAAATGTTCTCACATATGTCTTCTTTTTTTCCAACATCACAGCCTCAAACCGCTGAACACTGAACACTGCTATGTGTTGATATCAAATGGAGAGTCAGTCATGCTGCTTTATCGAACATCGATGATGCAATGAACCAAAGGCAGATCTTATTTGACACAATCTACTCCGCTTGCAAACTGACTCAGGACCAAGCAGCTCATATGTCAGACAACAAATTACCAAGTACAGCCACATTCTTCATCAAATTTCAAGGCGTATTAAACACCTTCTCACGTCGCTGCAGCATCAACTTGAAGCTCAATTTGATTTTGAACCAATGAAGATGTTGTGTGAAAAGGCACACAGAAATAGGTCAGTAATCTTCAAATGAGATTGTTTTAACTTTACCAAAATATATCTCTATCACAATGCCTAAGAAACATTTTTTTATTTTGCATATTTTGTAAAAAAAAAAAAAAAAAAAAAAAGTATTTCTAGGCGGATAAATTGGATTTTCAAATGAGGATTCATGATTCATGTTTCTCTGATTTTCTCATGTAAGCAAAATCGATTTTGTTTATGTTACTATATATTAATGAAAAGGGACAATGATCAAAGATAAAATTAGGGCCAAAAATAAAAACATGAGCGATATAAATAAAACTGTTTTGCCTTACATAGACACGTAATCTGAGGAAATTAGGACGACTGATAAAAATGAGATTGAAGCAGCGGAATATCACCCCCGTATTAAAAATCACGTGAAAGCGGAAGTGCGCTCTTATCACGTGTTTCCGGGGGTTTCCGGCACATAAAGCGCCAGCAGCCAGAAGGAGAGATCCAACTACCTTCTTCGGCCAGCAGAGGGAGATGGTATACAGCGCAGATCACAACAGTGAGTACAACCTTCACTATTTTATAAATATTTTACTACATCTTTTTATGGGAAAATATTGATGATATCCTTCTGACTACCAGTAGTTCATTGTTGTCCCCTGTAGAGGACATTTCTGAACTTGAATATCTCCCACCCCCTGCATTCTAATGAATTAACTCCTTTTGGTAGCTGGAGAGGACAGTTAGGGCTTTTCAATGATACCACATGTGAAGGGTTGGAACTTTTGTATGTACCTTTTTCTAATTCATAAAAATGGCCCTCATCAGTAATAACACATTTTATCGGAAGAGACAAAGTAAGTGCATCAAACCTTTTATTACCTTACAAAGACTGTGGGATTTAAAAAAAATGGTGATTGGACCTTTTTTTCTGAAAAACAATAGTTATTTTTCTCTCCTTCTTTTGAGCAATTGTTCTACCAATAAAATATTTGAACATTATATTCTCCCTTATTAAGCTTATTTCAAACAATCATTGACAGTATAAATACAAACCTGTCTTTGCCTATCTTGAAAAAAATCTCAGTTGCAGCAAATTAGAAAATTGAATGCATGTTACACACACTTCAGAAACTGGTAGTGAACATCCCTTCTTTTATCATGATGACACTTAGTGATAGTCAAATCATTTATGCTTGATTTCATGTGTGTAAATTCCAATGGTTGTGCTATGGCAGCAGGAAAATGTGCTGCATTAACTGTGGTATTTACAGTTAAGCACCTTTTTATAAAGTTTATTTTTAAGCATTTTCTTGAAGGCAAATATGCAAAAGCCAGTATTGTTTAAGTTATTACTCACATATTTTGTAAGTACAAAATATGTCTGACTCATCTTTCACACTCACATCAGACTTTGTGCCCCTCATTCTTTCTCTGGCTAAGAACGATGTGGCCTTCAACAGATTCCTACATCGTGTCCCACAAATCCCCTTACAGACCTGATGTAGGACTCTTGAGAATTATCTTGCCAGTCGTCCTTGCCTAAGTGTTGGCTGATAAGGAAAAATGACTCCATGTTGGTTAGGGGGTTAGTCCAACCTTTGACAAAATCCTGCACTAGCTTGCGCAAATGTGTGTGTGGTGCATTGTACATACGAACCATTTATCAATTGAAGTCAAGTACTGAATAAATATGTAGTTGGCTTGCCATAAATGCTAATTTACTAAACAAAGGTCGGCCAACTTTAGCAACTACAGATATGAATTCATATTTTTAGTTTATTTGTTATTTTTTCATTTTCTTAATACACTGTCATCATGACTTTTATTAAACTGTCAGGAGAGTGTGACAGCTTTAATAAATGTTACATAACATTTATTAATTATACAAATATTACATAACCCAGCTTTAATGGAATGGTGTAAAAACAACAGGCTCGATCACTGTAATATTTATTTCTTAATTGAGGAATATTTTGTATATTAGGCCACCACCGAGTTATACATTATGTGACAGAAACTTTTCTAGAATGTAGTTTAAAGAGTCCAATGTTCCAGTTCTCGGTGTGTCTCCTCTATGGATGGGTACCGAGTTCCATGGTTTTATTTTTTTGTCGGTACCTAAACGCATTATCGTGACGCTAGCCTAGAGAAAGAATTGGGGGGACGTTTCCATGGATGGATGTCTATGCTTGGTTGTCATGGACAAGCAGCGTAGCAGGCGCAAGAGCGTAATGACGTCAGCAGCCGCTGTTTCGGTAAACAAACTAAGCATGGCCGATAGAAAACGCTCAAATGTTTGGCTCCACTTCTCAAAATGCGACGCAAAATTATACTCGTTGCAATATTTGCGACACAAAGTGCACGGACAGTGGTGAAAACGCTTCTAACCTGGGAACCTGTTCTTGAAAAAGAACTGCACAAGGACCGAAGAGAAACGGTACATGTTTTTCACAGCAAAGAAGTTTGCTTCACCTTCATAACTTGTAATTCCTCAAGTTCCATTTGTAAAATAGAATAAATTTTATTTATCTTAACTCCATCCTCTTTTGCTTATTTGCCTTTCACGGACCCATCGCACTTTTTTAACAGGGGAAACGACAAATAGGAGGAATACATGGAGCTGGATTAAGTAATAAGCTTATAGTAAGACAAAACACTGCGTTAGTTGTTCTGAAGAGTTTTTACTTTAAAGACATTTGTTAAACAGCTGTGATGTTACAATACAAAGAGTAGGATGTTGTCTATTTTTGTTAAATTTTATTGAGAAGTATAAATAAATCTCATTATTAAAAATCAACACACACAAAAATACTAAAAATCGGTACCGTTGAGTACCGACGCTGATTTCCAGGTACTAGATATTATTACATAATCTATTCAAGTGTGAAATGCACCATTTCTTCCCTGCTCCTTTTGCCCCTCTCTGTCCCTTTAGCAGAAATATTTTTAGGGTGTGACAAAGAGCTTCTCTCAGCCACCACTCTATTATGTTTCAGTCTGGTGGACCTTCATCAGATCTGATCCAACAGATTTCTGCTTTTCATCTGTGATTTTTTTTAACTTAGGCAAGAAAAATAGTATTGTATGTTCATAAAAATGGTGTTAACAGTGTTTCAGGATGAATGGCTTTCAGAGAGCCTCCAGATTGACAAAGATGTCCTTAGAAAAGGACAAATCAGACTTCATGTGTCCAGATGGAAGACTGAAGACTCTGGTCTGTATCTGTGTCATGTGAAGACACATGACTCTGCCACCTGTCAGCTCAACGTCTCTGGTGAGATTTTTTATCAGGGTTGCTTTTTTCCATCTTTTTCCAGATAGCCTGATGTTAATCTTATAGAGCACTACAATAGAAGTTATTTAGAAAATATACTCAATATCTAAAAGATGAGTTAAAATATTTTTACCATCCTTGAACCAAGTTCTGGAGCGAGACAAAATCATTCCAAGGGCTGCAAACTGGACTTCACTTTGAGCCCTCTTCTTGTCTAACCAAATAAAAAGAGCTGCAGAACCTGGTTAATAATATGCAAATTGTCTCATTTGCTTAAAATTTGTACTTCGTTTCACTAAAGTAAGAAAGCATGTTAGTATCATCAAAACGACGTCTTGAGTTGTGTCATGTTTTCTTTATGAATATTCACTATTCTAATGCAAAAGGATTTAAAGATGCTGAACTGTATTAACCCTTGTGTGTGCAGGACTAAGGGAAACGTAGAGGACTGTGGGAAATGATACAAGATTTACGTGTGTGGGGTCAGTTGGACTTGCGACAGTCTGGCGACCTGTCCAGGGTGAAACCCCGCCTCTTATGGCAAGCCGTTTTAACATAAATTCGGTTTCGTCTGACTATCCTTAATTACATTCCAGATATCTAAAAATGCATTTTGACTAGGCAAAACTACATTTTGACTATCCGTAATGGTAATTTAAGATATCTGTATTTACATTCTGACTAGTAAGAATAATAATTCAAGATATCTTCAATTACATTTTGACTAGTCAAAATTCCTTTCAAGATATCTCAAATGACGTCACTGGATCTGTCATTTGACGGGACATATATCCGTAATTACGATTTAAGATATCTTCGACACAATTATGACTAGTCAAAATTACAATTTTAGATATCTGAAATAAGAATGACGTGGAAGCCCCTTTGTGCTGTCCAAACAGTTGCCTGCAGAATTTTATGTTTCCTGAACAAAATTGTCAGTAAAGTAAATGCCACAAATTAGAAAGAGCTCAACAATGTTATGCGGACATAGCAAAACTTCAGAAACTACAGGATTGCTTCTAACATCTACAAAGAATATCCTGTTTATCAATTTCTGACAAACCGAATGCACTTAAAAACAGCTAAAATTGTTATTGTCAAACCATTTTCAACATGAAAGTAGCGCATTTTTAAACATCTTTTTTCGTTTTCTCTATTTTTCATTGTTTTGTTAAACTTTCAAAATGATACGTAAGTCTGGGACGTTTTGACTAGACAGAATAATAATTCAAGATATCAGTGATGTCATTCTGACTAGTCGAAATGTCAATTTAAGATATCTTAAATGGAAAAGCTGAATAATTTATGATATCTCCAATTCATTTAGAGATATCTTAAAAGGAATTTTGACTAGTCAAAATTACAATTCAAGATATCTTTAATTTAGTTTTGTCTAGTAGTTATTTGCTTTTAAGATATCTATAATTTAGTTTTCACTAGTCAAAATAACATTTCTCCTATCCAAAAATACATTTAAGATATCTTGAATTATGGAGTAATTCGAGATATCTTTAATTAGAATTAAGACTATATCTTTAATTAGAATTATGACTAGTCAAAACTAAAATCAAGATATCTTGAATTTACTTTATGACTAGTCATAATTTAATTGAAGATATCTGAAATCTGTATTTCAGATAGTCAGTAATTCATTTAAGATATCTTGAATTGAAGTCTCCATTCAAGTCAATGGTAAATCTGACGTCATTTAGACTAGTCAGAATGTGTGTAAAGAAAATGGATGGGTGGGTCGGTTGGACCCCATTTCTACATACCAGGGTTAAACTGAGAAGGTATTAGAATAAAGTTGTAGTGTAGACATAAAAAGGCTACGCCCCCCCCCCCCCCACCTCGTCACAGCCGTGGTTGCGCACGTTATGCAGACGGTTAAATAGTTGGATGATTTTCGCCTCTTTTTCGTTACCATATGGTGTCTTAATGTCCCCCACGCATTTTTTGTTGATGTTTGCGCTCGTCTGTAGCAGAAATGCGCGAGGTATGTACGTTTTTAAAAGCAGGTCTTTTATGTTTTCTGGAAAGAACAGTGAGAATTGTGTTTTATTTGTGTCGATGCTGCCGTCGCAGTAGGTAGGTCCATTGTAGTGACATTAATGAGGAGAAAACGCCACGACTCTTTGTGCTGCTACGTGATGATGTTGATTTCGCTCTAATTCGTGGATGCCGTGTGTCTCGACGTTTGCCGTCTGTTCTCACGGAGAGAACGAATTTAGCAGGTTCGCTTTATTTATCATAATGCAATTTTCCACGTCTCTGCTAAACATTCTGCACGGAGAATACGATGCTAGATTGAACATTATATCTTATTACATTTTGACCCACTGCAAAATATTTCAAATTCTTCTTGTTTGTCTTCTCTCTCCTCTTTTTTTTTTTTTTTTTACCGTCGAGCACATGTAAAGTGCACATGGACGGTTGAATATGAGGCTCCTCATAGTTGCAGGTTTGTCTCCATCTATATAAGGACGAACGTAGACTCAATTTAACTAAACTGTAAAAACAACAAGATTACGTTGATATTTAATGATTTCATTTAGCTACCACCGAGTTATAAATTATGCAAGTGAGCGAATAAAAAGACATGTTGCAGCCTTACAATAGGAGTATGCAAATTCAGTCATACTGTACAAATAATTGTGCAGTCGTGATGGAGAAATGGTCATGTTATGTAATTCTGTGTTCACAAGTCACATTGAGCAACAGTGTCTTGCAAAAATGTTCATCATCCTTGAACTTTTTCACATTTTGACACGTTGTAAAATATTACACTGTACCCTTGTCTTTTGTGACCTATACTCTACACAAAGTGAGGCAAATTTGAACTGATACATTGTTTTTTTTTAACAAATATAAAGGTGAATACTGTTATGTTCAATGCTTTGAATCCCATTTCACTGCAGCTACTGCTGCAAATCTATTGGTGTATATGTGTGCCAGCTTTGCACATCTAGAACCATTTGGGCCCATTTGGCTTCAAAAATGTCTCTAAAATCTTTGCAGATTAGGTTGAGTTCAGTTAAACTGAATAGAGACACCTAGAAACCGTCACCTTTTAAGAATTTTCAGAGATTATAAGTTACATTTAGGTGTGGGTTTTTACTCGGCCGTTTTAACACGTGGATATTCTTTGTGCTTATCCATGTCCTTTTAGCTTTAACTGCATGGCTGGGATTGTTGGACTGCTGAAAGTGCTTATCTTTTCCCAGTCTAATGTCTCAGTGTATTTTCATCCTGGAATGCCCTAATTAGCTCCATCCTTCAACAAACTAATTATCTATCTTGCCCTTTTGAGGAAAAAATGAGAACTCCTTACTGTAATATATTAATTTGTGAAGATGTTACTCAAGAATTTGAACTCATAAAATGTACAAAAATAGATTATTTTGCCTTTTCACTATGGGATATTATAACTTTCAAATTTTAATTTGTCTATAAAGGCCTTTTTATTCTTTACTATTAATTTTGTGACATATAGGATGATTAAAGTACATGTTTATAGCTATAACATAAACGAATAATTAAAAGGAAAAATTAGCTGCAAATAGTACTGAAATACAAAAATTCCACAGTTATGACACCAATGCTGATAACATTTTTGTGAAAGTCTTAGAACTCGTCACCAAAATACATTGTCCAAACACCAGTTGAAACATCCAAAAACCTGGTCAGCTGTAAGATTTTTCTTTTAATTATTGAGATTACTACAAAAAGTTTAGACATGTTTTTTTTACTTAGATATAAACATTAAGTAACAGTCTGTGAGTACTCACAGACTGTTAGATGAACCACTTTCTGGTAAGAATTCCTTTCTTAGCAGGATGTGATTCTTCCTGCCAAGAACCACTAACAGCATTTCCAGGTGAAACTATGTTTACGATGTCACTCACCACCATTCAGAGTATGAATTTGTGCGTCTCTGACTGACTGTAGTGTGAAGGACTTGGAGCCCTCCATAAATCGCTACAGCAGTACAAGCCTTTTACCAATACAAGACTGACAATTTACTATATTGTTTTGAGAGCTACCTGTTTTGTTTTCTACAAGTCGCAAAATCCTTGGTTAAATGACAATAATTAAAAATCTAAATCTTCCTTCTCTGCTTGTGCAGCTCGATGATATAACTTGTAGTCGTGCTTTCAGAGGTTCGCCCTGAGCTAGTGGTGAGAACGATTCATCTTTGTCAACAAAGAATTGTGTTTGTTGTTTACATCTCAACACTGGCTGTATTTCTGTGGTGGTAAATGATTTTGTATGTGGTCCCAGTTTTTCTGGAGCGTTAGTGTTTAAGCGGTTCAGTCTGTGGAGGAGCTGAAGGCTTGTCTTGTAGTCATTCATCACACTGGTTTTATTTTATTAATATTTTATGATTATTTTTCCAGTTACGCAAAGCATCAAACCATATTAAGAGCGTTGTCTACTTAGTCAACCAAAGTGAATGCTTATGGCCATGCAGAGATGTGAAGAATTTGTCCCATAAAGCTCAGGCAACCAGAACAGCTTATTAAAAACTCAACAGAAAGGCTAGTAAGCCACATAAAATGCATCTCTCATTTGTCCCTCTGTATCCAGCAGAGATGTGCAGTGCAGTAGATTTATCTCATCGTGCAGGTTGGTTCAAGGCTGGATGGGGCCTTGAGCAGAATTTAATTTAGGGGCCCCTTTTCCTGCTAAAATTCACACACAAATGCAGCACAACTCACAGGCCAGAAGCAACTTATAAATCAAGATATATTTGTGTTTGCATGTGTGAATCTCGTAGTATGCATTTGTGAATCTCACAGTGTGCATTTGTGAATTATGAGACAGTTTTAGCTCCATACTCCAGCTGACTTAATTTGGATTAAACAGAAGTGCAAATAGTTGATATTCAAGTGTATTTGCTTGATTTGCTGTTTTAGGACTCTACTTGTGGGTCTAAATAGCATTTCACTTGGGATGTCTTCCCATAACAATTTTACATTTCCTGTCCACTTAATGTATTTTAATACAAAAAACTCTGTGGACTGCCTCACCACCCTGACCACTGGGCAAGTTTTCTGGGGAAAACCCTGAGTTATTAATATATGTGAATAATTTTGGCCTTAAATCCGTACACTTTTTATTGTTGCCTTTTATTTTGCTGCAGATTTTAGGTTCCTAACGTTTATGTTTTATTACAGTGCAGGTTGCAGGTGGGAGCATCACTGTGGTTGAGGGAGGTACCACCATCTTACCCTGCAAGCTAACACAGAAGTTATCAGACGGTTACAGCGTGGAACAGATTTCATGGCAGAGAAAGACGAAAGAAAAACCGGATTTGGACAATTTCTTTACCATCACAAAGGATTACGCTCGTCCCGTTAACGGGGATAATGGGAGATTTAAATTTATCGGGGCATTTGCTGGACATAATGGGACTCTCCAGCTATCTAATGCAAGAGTGTTGGACACTGGAACCTATTCTTGCATCTTTTCGGTTTTCCCCGCAGGATATCCTACTATATCTATAGAGTTAACTGTCCGTGGTAAGTTGAATTTTTAAAACCATGTTCTGGATGTTGAGTTTGTGCAGAAGTTAAGATAAGTCTTGTTTTTTTCTTGCAACCCCAGTACCTCAACGAACAAGTGTATATGACACCCGACCCACTCTTGGAAACAAAGAGGTTCCTCTCGCGACCTGCACCGCTTCCGGATTCAACCCACCGGCCAAGGTTTCGTGGAAAACTGATGATGGTTTAAAAAACAAATTGACTTGGACAAGCAACTCAACTCTCCAAAACAGCGATACAACCACCACAGTGAGCACATTGTTTGGAAAGCCCACCAAAGAGATCGACAGAAATAAGGTCCAATGTGTCATCTCCTTTGAAGGACGAAACGAAATCCTAGACTTCGAAATACAGATCAACTGTGAGTAAACGCATACTTCTTTAACATCTATATAGCACGTAGCTGGAATCATAAAACAATGCAAATATTAAAAATACCCAATGCAAAGCCACACTAGGCATTAACTTTCAAGATATACTGAACATTATGTGACATTGTTATTCTTTAGGGTGTGTATGATTTACAAACTCGGGGAAAGGAAATTCCAGTAGATGGTAGGACATTCCAAAATAAGAGGCCTAGAAAAGGGTTTAAGCAAAGCAGTTCGAACCTACAGTGTGTTGTGGGATACGGCCTCATGCTTGACTACTAAAGCATGTTGGCTTTGGGGAATCATGACACCTGCCTCTGCTGTTGCCAAGGTAATCCACTTTCTTTTCAGTTTGGAGCTGTTTATAGCTTTCCTTCCCCTCCTTCACCAATACCTGACTGCCTCTTACTCAGAGTTACACTGCACTTCTTTGATGCTGCTTTTGTTGTTGCATTGTTTCTGATGTAAGATTAGGAAATAGATTTTACTAAATATAGGCTTAAAAAAGCGTGATCACAAGATGATTTAATGAGTTCATAAATGTATTTACACAAGATGGAAAACTTTCTTTTCTTTTTCCTCTGTGTTTAAATCTAGTTTTAAACACAGACTTTCCTGGAGAAGTCTGGGCAGAGAAACAAACTTCTTTTGCCAAGTTTGTAGTTTTTCTAAATAATTTTTTCTTGTTTCATTTTGGATATGCTCATACAGTTGCTGCTGACTTTATTTCTGTAGACAACAGTTTTCACTGATTTTCAAATTTACGTAATGCCTCCCTGTTTCTTCTTGCAAGGAGGATGTTAGAAAGTCTTGTTTGAAACTGCAGCTCCTGTTTAATTTTCATTGGGATGTGCTTTTAGCTTAGCATTAAATGAAAGAAAGGTGCCAGTCTTTACTGTCATGCCTTCTTTGATATTTAAATATGCTGCAAATACCAATGCAAATTAGTGCTATTAACAGCTGGATGATGACAGGTTTAAATTTCTGTGGCAGTCAGATATGATAATATTCTTTCATTGGTCCGGATTCATGGTGCATCTTCTTCAGTTTGTTGGTAATCCATTCAGAATACAGTTAGTCTCATTAATCGCCATGCTATCAGAAACTTGGATTGGATTTGCAGGACTGATGTGGTCTACTTTATGCTAAATCAGGGCTCAGCAACCCTTTAAGCTGAAATAACTTCTTTTGCCACCTCTTCTACAAAATATAATATGTCTAGATATGATTTTTGAAATGCACTATAAATTACTTTTTTTATTTTGAAAGCTAATTAAACGTATCTGAAATTTGGTATATTTTTGTATTTTAAAACAAAATGCATTCTGTCTCACTTAAATGGAAAGGTAATGAGAAAGGCTGTTCGTTTTGAAAAGAAAAGAAATAAACAGACATTGACAAAGTCTCAATCAGATGTATAACAGACCTGTTATTTGCCAGATAACAATTTGCACTCATTCACTTTGTCGCTATATTTATCGATTTTTCAGACTCCTCGAGTAGTTTGTTTTTTTTCCCCTAAAACATCAATTAGTGATAAATCTAGCGATTCTTTGTCTGTGTTGTGGGAGACTTTTATGGCAAAAACAGTCTGCCATAAACGTCTTCAGGCAGCCTGTCTGTCCTGAGCGAGCAATAAGCTTCTGCATTGCGAAAGCTAATGTCAGCTTCCGCAATGCGGAGCTGTGTAAGCTGGCCTTACACAGCTCTCTGACCTTGGCCACTATAGAAACATTGACGTTTGTTTGAAAGTTCAAACATGTAGAGTTAGTACAGGTAATGAGTGGAGAACAGAACGTCTTAAAGAAGAACTAACAGACCTGTGAGAACCAAAATTCTTACTTGTTTGCTTATGATAAGATATTTATGACATGCAATAAAATGCTAAATATTTCCTTAAACTTATTAAACTTTATGAGGTACAATCAACTTTTTTGAGCTTTACATCATGTTATAATGTTGTTCTTTTATTAAAACCTTCATTGACACCACATCCTGGGTTCACCATGCCTCCATCCTCACCACAAACAAAGTCAGTTTTATGACAGTTGAAACTGTCACGAACCTGCAAGTGAGGAAACATCTGCTTGGAAAATTATGTCTTAGTTCTCGCTTAGGTTTGCCCAGTCTGAAAGGCTCTTTGTTCTGTTGCATATTTCATTGAGCTGGTAAGTTGATGAAGGAGGTTAATTATTTGTCTTTGTGTCTTTATGCTAATAGTACAGACAGCTGGAAAAACCTGCTGTCATAGAGGAGATTTTTCATTCCCCAGGCTGTTTCTCTGATACACAATGGACACCTTGTTGTAGCTTGCAACTCTGCTGTTCTCTAAGGGGTAGGAATTTATACTTTCGGAATGCTGAGACATTAAAACTCAAGTCAGATTCCTCGTTTGAGGACATACCTGGCCAATAAATTCTGATTGTGGTGTTTTCATTCCTACAGTGAGAGCCAGAATACTTACTGGTTGGAAGCTGATTAAACACTCATGTCATGCAATAAAATGACAATTACTTAAAAATTATACAATGCTATTTTCTGTATTTTTGTCTTCGTTTCCGTCACTCACAGTTTAACCCTTGTGTTTAGAAATGGGGTCCCACAGACCCCACACATGTAAAACTTGTATCATTTACCACAGTCCTCTATGTTTGCCTCAGTCCTCGCATGCATAAGGGTTAAGGCACCTGTGACGAAAGATGAAGACCTCTACATGCTTTGTAAGAGGGAAAACTTGCTAAATCAGCAGTAAAATGTACTTGTTCTCCCCATGGAAAAGTAAAACTTTGACATGTGATATAAAGTCAAACCTGAGTGTTTGTGCTCCAGGTAACCAGATCAGGGTGTGGTGTTATTTTTCCTGTTCTGTATCAAACGAGACAACAAAGAATATTTGTTGCTGATCAGTTTTCGATAAAGCTGTCTTCCATCTGACCTCAGATAGCATAACAACTTCACTTCCTTCATGTCTTTCTTTTTTTTTACTTAACAAAGAGCTCATTGTACATAATTGGCACACCAACAGTTCAGAGACACAGAAGTAAGAGAACACTTTAAACTGAAAATCACAATCTATATTAACTATTGTTGATTAACATTAGACTGAATATAAATAAGTAATAACAAAATGATAATACCAAAAAATCTCTAACACCAACAGTCACTGGATCTCAATGCTTTACATTGTTTTTTCTTTTGTTTGTTTTTTTTTGTGTATGTGTGTGTTGGGACGGATTAATGGTGGCATAGCAGCCAGTATTACTGCTCAATCAGGGACATGTCAGCAAAATGTTTTGTTCTGATAGCGAGCAATGCTTCAAACTTCATTGGTTCTTTGTCACATGTTTTAACGTGTGTAAAATGGGTCTAGAGGTGTGTGAAAGAAAGCTTTCTGCACATGGTAATAATAGATCGCATGAAACTGTCAGGATCTGTGTTTCTGTGTGTTTATTTTTGAGTTTTCTGTGTAGCCTGTTCCCTGTGAGTCCTGTCTCTGCGGCTTCCCCGTTGATTGTCTCCCAGGTGTGTCTCGTTCCCCTGATTACCCAGTGTGTATTTAGTCTCCCCTGTTGTCTGTGTTCCTCGTGGGGTCCTTGTCTTGTGCCTATTGTCTACTGCATGTCAGTTGTTGGTCTGTCGGCTCGCCAGTAGAACTGGTTAAGTCCTGGCTAGCTTAGCTCGTTTTTCAGTCCTCCGAGTAACAGTTGCTACCGGTGTTAGCTGTGCGCTTGTTTCCTGCCGTGCTGCCTGTTTGAGACTGTGAGCTTCATTAAAATTCATCATTTTCCCATAACCTGGGCCTCAGCGTCTCATCTCCTCACCTACAACCACCACTTTATGACTATAAACTTTATCAATCAGTGTTGTACTGCAGCAAAAAGTTCAAATTGCTTTAGGTCATAAAAACACAAAAGTACAAAGTCATTAAAAACACCTTACAGCCAACAATTCAGAAAACCAGTAGCAAACATTACATTTTGATGAGTGCCATCACCAAAATCATCATTACACATCAAAATAGTTGGTCAATGTTTAATTTATTATGGTTCAAAAGTATGGAACCCCCTAGTGGAAATGGGGAAAAGTTTTTATTTTGCGCTGCCTTCTAAAATTGTTGTTTATTTTGTATACAATCAAAAATGTTCAGTTTCAAATTTCAAATGTATGCACATTTAAAAAGCCTCAGTGAAAACGTGTTTATATATTCTTAACTCTTCGATTCATTCACTGCATGTTTGTCTACTTGTGTAAGGTTGAGATGCACATGAGAACGGGCCCTTTAAGCCATTCAGACAACCAACACAAAATAGGCACAATCAAAACTGTCATCCCATGAAAATAACTCGGAAATAGTCCAAACAGTTTGCATGTATTTTTCTCCTTCCTCCTTAGGGAAAGTTTCTGTTTATATCAAAGGTTTGTGGTGCGATCCTTTCCTAAAGAAAAATATATAAAACTTCAGACATTTCACAATCAGTTATCAACATACACAGAAAAACCTTACAAAAAAAGCTTTGCGAGGGAGTATTGTGTTACCTCCACACCCCCCATGTCCATCGTCTTCTAATCCTGGAAATGTTCTTCAGGTGATAGAAAGCCGACGTTGTAACTGTCTTTGGTTTAGATCTGACTCCATCATTATACCCAGATTTTGGAGCTGATTGCTAGTTTCTTGCTGTAAAAATTGAAAACATGCGTTCACTGTAAGTCGTTCCTCTTTTGTTCCAAAGATAACTTCAGCTCTGTTTCTGTTCAATCTGAAATTTGAGGCACATCCACACATTGATTTGCTCTAAGCATCTGTTTAGTGCATGAGTGGGTTCTTCTGCAAAAAGCTTAATGTTCACTGTAGAATTAGTTTAAGTTGGATCTACTTATTTAAAAGCGCGTAAACTAAATGATCCAGGATGTTTTTCCTCCAGAATACAATTTCCAGGAAGATTTTATTTTACCCTGCCTGTCTGCTCAGTAGTTTTCTCACTTAGCAGAAAATCAGACTAATTTTCATGCTCACAGCTGCAAACTTTACAGAAGCATGCAACTACTGTGGAAAGTTTTAGTCTCAGATCCTCCCTGATTTCAGTAGCAGGTTTCACAACTGTAAAATAGGTCTACATCATTAGCAGATTTTAATTGAATCAGAAAAAATCCTTATCTGAATGTTTTCGTGGCAGTTATCTGACAAGAACTTATTTTCAGTGTGGCATTTCCTGACATTCGTTTGGCAGTGTTTCTAAATACTGCGGTTTACTGTCTATCAAGATTTTAGACCGAACTCTGCTCCAAACTTGAACAATACCTCCTCAGCATGCCGTTGTGTGCTGCTGAAATTGAACAAACCCGTTTAATCCCACTGGCAACAATTGTTGCCAGACATTTTTTCTAACTTCTGGAACCTCTAAAATAATTGTTTTGACTTTTAGAAACTAATTGAAGTTTTTTTAATCAAATAATAGAGTGTCTACTCTAAGCATTATCAATTTCATGCATCTTGTGTGAAAGGTCACATGACCAGACCTCTTTATGTCCTTCCTGTGATGCTGGAGGTAAATGTCGGTCACAAACCTCTACAAGAGGTAGTCAGCAGGATTGAAAAACACTGCCAGATGGTAATGTACATTTAATTCTGTTTAAATGTTACGGAGTCTGCTTTGCAATGGCCCACTGGTGGAGGACATGTTTAGTTAATAACGCTGCCTAGCTACCCAAATCTGGCAATAAGTCTTCAAAATAAAAACAGATTAAAAAAAAACATGGAACAAAAATAGCATGTTGTATGCAGAATCGACTTCTACTACATCTAATTTACATTTGTAAAATGTAACTAGGGTATTTCTATAACATGAAGGGGCTGGTCGGTGTTTATATTTCAAAACAGAACAGAATAAAACGACTTTTGCATCCCATACCAGACTCTGTTTGGATGGTTTCACTTTCCTCTGCCTCTTACAACTACCAATTGGCTTGAGCAGCCAAACTACAACACTAAAAGAAGGTTATTAGTTAATCAACTGGATTTCATTTTAATCTAATAAGCCACTATTCAGCCATTGAAATCATACATCTATTATTTGTTTCCATCCCTACATCAAAAACATATCACTGAAGTATTTTTATGTTCTCATTGGAAATTCCCTGCACTTTTTACTTTCAGCCATTGGTAGCGTGATTTACAGGTGTGCAATTTTATATGGCTGGGAGCTTTGTCCCTGCTTTCACTGTGTCTTCTTGTGGAGGGAACCTTTTGTTACCAGAGTAACATAATCTCCTTGAGAGACATCCTCAGTGGAAATTTGAGACAGAGCCTTATCCTGTAGCCATTATTTTTTACAGGTAAAGGTGTGGTGTTGTTTTTTTTAAACTGACAGTCAACCTGGAGGACAAATCACTAAAAGGGATCAGTGACAGTCAACTTAATATGTAATATTTTTATGGGTCACATATCAATGTACAGCTTTAGGGAAGTATCAGTAAATTAGTATGTTCTGGTACCTGGCATGTTTAACTTGAATATCAGTAGTGAAGATGTCATAAGATGTGCACTGATAAATACGTTGCATTTATAACAGTGGTTCTCAAATATTATAGGGTGTGTATTAATTTGTTTTATAGGTGGAAGTAGACTAATATTGCATCAGTTGTTTTACGACACACATAAGGTACTGTGGCTGTTGCTGAGGGCCGAGATTTTGGGTGGACAGAATCTTTACAAGCAAATATTTGATTTTCTGTCATTTTTATCTTCTTCTGACTGCAGTGAAATTACACCTAATACAGAAAATCCAATACATATGATATGGTAAAGATGCTTAACAACATTTCCCACTTTTAACAATTTGTATCTTGGTAAATCTTTCACAATGCGGTACTACCTGATCTAGTTTAATATTGCTATTCATATTTTAGTGCACAGCTTGGAGCTGGGACCTGGTTAGAGCTGGTGTTATTTATTTCTGAGGGCTGTGGTTTATTCCTTGGTTTGAGAGGTTGCAGTAAACATTCGATACAGGTACATATAAAAACATTTAAAATTATATGTCCCCTGAGGTTTCAGTTTCAATAGACATCAACTATGCCTGAACAATACAGACGTTGTGCAGGACAATGCAACAACTAATGCCTTACGAAGTTCTTACAGGTCTGCATTAGTGAATCCAGGTTTGGTATGGGTTTTCCATCACCGAATCACCATTTTTACCTGTGAAAGAATGGCTTGTAAACCGGAGTTGAAGCAGATGCAGCTGCCATTTTGTAAACACCAAGTTCACTGCAATGACAGGGAATGGAGAGGGATGCTCTTCACTTATACCAGGGCCAGAGGGTTAGCACCGTCATTGTATGTTAATTTTGATTGGCTGATAATTGTGTCAGTCATGCCAACTATGGCCTAGTGTCTAGTATTTTTGACAAAAGGGTAGCTGGATTTGTACAGCATGTCCTGAAGAGGAGCAGCTCATTGGCTGTGTTTAAGGCACTTTTCTAAGTAGGAAATTAAGTGAAACCTCAATAATACTGATAAGCAACTCGTTTGCAGAATTATAATTAAATTATAGATAAAATTAAATATGAGTAAGATGTTTTATACTTTTTCTTTTCAGTTTTCTAGAGCTATCAGAGAAGGCCCTGCTGGCCCTGCTATAGGCCCTGCTATTAAAAAAAAACCTGAATATCCTATAGATAATTTACTTTTCTTCTTAAATCAGGTAGCAAAGTCATGGTACCTACTATAGATAGGAAAGGTCTCCAAGTCTCCATAAATTTAATGGTTGAGATTGTATAGAACTTCTCTGGCCCAGTGATCATAAGACGGTGTTGCTTAGTTTCCACTTGAGTAGAATACGTCTCCGAGCCAGCAGGGTAGTGAAGGCCAGGGCCTGCCTCAAAGAACTTGAAAGGCCCAGGTCTGTAGGAATGCCAAATATTGCCGATAATGAATTGGGGAGAATTGTCTGATTGTATGCTTGACTTAATATATTAAAAATTTTACTCCAATACCCGATTAGCTTTGGGCACGTCCAAAACATGTGGGCATGGTTAGCTGGTGATTGTCCACACCTATTGCAAGCGTCGCTGACTGATGAATAAATTTTTGTCAATTTTGCGTTAGTGTAATGCGCTTTATAGAATATTTTGCACTGTATTAAAACATGCCGGGCACAAATTGAAGACTTATGAATTAGATTCCTGTCAGCCTGCCACTGCTCCCCCTCCACCTCGACACCCAGCTCCCCCTCCCACTCCGTTTTAACGAGAGCTGCAAATCTTGAGGTGTTGTTATTACTAATAAAATTATATAAAAATGAAATTCATTTCTTGCGTTGAGGATCTAATTGCAGAAGAGTATCCAAAAGTGTTTCAGGTGGACGATTAGGAAAGTGTGGAAACACCTTTTTAACATAATCCCTGGCTTGAAAGAACCGAAAGAGATGAGAATTGGGCAGTTGGAATTTAGATGAAAGTTCAGCAAAAGATGAAAAGGTATTGTTGCTATAAAGGTCCTTTACAGTTTTGATCCCTCTGTTCTGCCACCAGTTAAAAACCAAATCAAAGGCTGAAGGCATAAAGTTGCAATTTTTGACTAAAGGGGTTTGTATCGAGGGGCCTTGCAGGCCAAACTGTTTCCTGAATTGGCTCCAGATTCTTCATGTAGCCCTGACTATAGGATTATTCTCTACCAGAGACAGGGGAAGGGGGAGCTGAGAATAAAGCAGAGAGGACAACAAATAACGGCTAGATGCCCTTTCAATCCTGCACCCAGGCAGGTGAAGCCTCAGCATCAAAACCCCAATACAATAATTTCTGAATATTAGCTGCCCAATAGTACTGTCTGAAGTTGGAGAGAGCAAGTCCACCCTCATAAGTTGGGGACTGTAGCACTGATTTGCGAAGTCTGGCAGGTTTTTTAAGCCACAAAAAGTGGGATATCTTCCTGTCTAATTTCTCAAAAAGGTCTTTGTAATTAATATAGGAACATGTTGGAAGAGGTATAAAAATTTGGGTAAAATGATCATTTTAACCAAGTTCACCCTTCCTATCAGAGATAATGGTAAAAGGGACCACCGGTCAAAATCTTTCCCCATGCTCTCTAGTAATGGTGAGAAATTCTTATTCATCATGTTAGACATAGAAGCACAGATGAATATCCCCAAATAACGAAACCCAGCTTCTGCCCATTTAAAGGGTGAGATTGAATGCGGAAGGTTCCTTGCCAGAGAGTTCAAGGGAAATAATTGGCTTTTCTGGTAGTTGAGCTTGTAACCCGCCAAAATGTCTTTAAGCACATACTTCAGGTGTGGAAGCTTGAGCTCTTGGTATCTCATTATGGCTCTTCCCATCTAGTATTTATAGTAACTCACAGTCTCGAGTTTGGAGACTTAAGTACATATTTCCCATCTCCAGCGTTCTACTCAAAGCTGTGATTAAATAGTTAAGTACCTTACCACCAATACCCAACCTCTTTTATGTCTGTCAGTCTGGTTTCATGTTCACAGTGGTGAGACTGCCTTATGAACACAGACTGTAGAAAAACCAGTGGTGGTTCTGCTGGACCTCGGTGGAGCTTTAGACACTGTTGAACATGATATATTACTGAAACAGCTGGAGAGTTGGATAGGACTCCCCGGTCCTGCTCCCACTAGCTCAGCTTATAACAGGAAATAAGACTAGCTACCATAACTACTAGTTATGGCAGCTAGCAGAGTTCTACATTACGACGTCACCAGGTGACTGTGAACCCATCCAAGCACTGAACAGATGCTTAGAACAGATAAAATGTGCGGATGTGCCAGAACCTTCTTCAATGCACAGTTCAGTTATTGCAACTAAAAACCAGTTATCAGGTCCACATATGGACAGTTACAAAGTCGGCCTTCTATCACCTGAAGAACATTTCCAGGATTATTCTGGATTCTGCATCCCCAGAACCAGAACTAAATATGAAGCAGCATTCTGCTGCTTTGCACCACAAATATGCAATATACTTCCAGAAAACTGCAAAACAGCTGAAATACTGAATGCCTTTAAATCTAGACTAAAAATCCAGCTGCTCACAATTGCTTTTGAGACAATATAAATGAAACATTAATCAACATTCTGATGTGTAACGATGGGACTTGACAAAATGTTTCAAATGTTGACTGTGCATTCTATGATTTTGTGTTTTTGTGATGTAAAACACTTTTAACTGCCTAGTTGTTGAGATGTGCTAAACAAATAAACTTGATTGAATGACTTGATTGATATGCTTAAGCCAGATGATAGTTTCTTTGGAAATACTGATGCTGGGGTTATTTAAAGTCTTTGCCTCTTTTGAACCAACAGTCTCTTCTCTGAAAGGAATTATATATTGTCAAGCAAGATTGTGGTGATCTGTGTTTTCTGTGTATTTTTTGAGGTTTTTCTGTTTATTTAGTGCTGCTCTGTGCCATAAGAATTTATTGCAGGTTTGAATCCAAAGACTGTTTTAGTCATTGTGTTCTTTGGCAAGATACTTAGTCTGTGGAAAAAATAATTACTAGATCTTAAAAAACATTGCATCACATTCATTCTTGTGAAAAATACTTAATTAACTTTAGGAGGAAAACGGGTGTGGTGCAGTATTCCCTGGGTGTGGTGCATTACCTGAAGTTTCCTCAGGAATTACCCTAGTAATCCAGAAAAAGCAGAAAAACAAAGATATTTAAATGACAATTATAGTTGCTTTCATTCCTCCTATGATTTGAACTTTTGAACGTTTTATTTTTTATTTTTGTGAAAGAAAAAAATTAAATTTTTTTGGGCCTGAATTACAATCTAAACCACCATCCTTAGATAATATAAATTATGTAGATTCTACAAAAAAGTAACATGCATTTAATTTAAGTTCTTCAACTGACTTGAGCATTTTTATGTTTATCTTTCTTTAGAATTGATCCGACTCACTTGGCTCCTAAGAGAAACGAGCTGATGCTCTATGGCTAAAAACCATGTCTGAACGGATTTGTTTACCAGTAAAGAAAATAAGTTGAAATTAGAACACAAAATAAAGTTCATGAATTGTTAAACTGACTCAGAGGAAAGCAAATTAGCAGGAAAATATTGTGTTACGTTTCTCAAGTGACAGTTTGGTCCACCTCATGAGAAAAAAGATACCTCAAGCTGAAGCTCAACGACGCCTGATATTAATCTTTCATCTAATTACTCTTTCAGTTTTTATTTTGTCATAGAAAATCCTTGAAAATTGATGACACATTTGATAATAACTCGTAAGGCATACTCCATCTCTGTGTATTTTTATGTTAGAAGTTGGCATAAAATAAGACTTTTGTCAAAGCTGACCACTAATGTGTCTGGGTTCTTTATTACAGTAGTTTGTAAATGAAACGTAGCAGTCTGTTCTGAGCAGACAGGAAACTGTAAATGTAGCGCTGCGTCACTGCTGACGTTGTTTACCAGAGCCCTGCGGTAATGCAATTAGTTTTTATGTGGTCATGTTAATAACATATTTCCTTTGTGCTTACAGATCCACCTCTGAATGCGAACATCAAGAAACACCAGAGGGTCTGGTTTTCACCTGTGAGGCTGACGGCAACCCACGCCCAACAATTACCTGGAGCAGGTGCAGTAGTTTTGAATAACTGTTCCTTTATTTAGTATGTCTAAAGCAGTTTTGAATAACAAATCATTTTTATCACCAACCCCAGAGGTTTGGTTATCATTCAGGCAAATTTAGCTTGGAGAGATCAGATAATGGTTTAGCATGAGTCAAAAAACATACAAGTGCTGGTCATAAAATTAGAATATAATGAAAAAGTAGATTTATTTCAGTAATTCCATTTAAAAAGTGAAACTTGTATATTATATTCATACATTACATACAAACTCATATATTTCAAATGTTTATTTTGTTTAATTTTCATGATTACAAATGATAACAAATGAAAATCTCAAATTCAGCATATCAGAAAATTATAATATTACTGAAGACCAATAAAAACAAAGGATTTATAGAAATGTTGGCCAACTGAAAAGTATGAACATGACAAGTATGAGCATGTACAGCACTTAGTTGGGTCTCCTTTGCCCTGTATTACTGCAGCAATGCGGCGTGGCATGGAGTCGATCAGTCTGTGGCACTGCTCAGGTGTTCTGATAGCCCAGGTTGCTCTAATAGTGGCTTTTAGCTCTTCTGAATTGTTGGGTCTGGAGTATTGCATCTTCTTCTTCACAATACCCCATAGATTTTCTATGGGGTTAAGGTCAGGAGAGTTTGCTGGCCAATTAAGAACAGGGATACCATGGTCCTTCAACCAGGTACTGGTAGCGTTGGCACTGTGTGCAGGTGCCAAGTCCTGTTGGAAAATGCAATCTGCATCTCCAAAAAGTTGGTCAGCAGCAGGAAGCATGAAGTGCTCTAAAACTTCCTGGTATGTGGCTGCGTTGACCCTGGACCTCAGAAAACACAATGGACCAACACCAGCAGATGACATGGCACCCCAAACCATCACTGACTGTGGAAACTTTACACTGGACTTCAAGCAACGTGGATGAAGTGCCTCTCTTCTTTTCCTCCAGACTCTGGGATCTTGATTTCCAAAGGAAATGCAAAATTTACTTTCATCAGAGAACATGACTTTGGACCACTCACCAGCAGTCCAGTCCTGTTTCTCTTTAGCCCAGGCAAAACACTTCTGACGCTGTCTGTGGTTCAAGAGTGGCTTGACACAACAAGCATTTGCGACAGCAGGAAACCCATGTCTTTCATACGTCTGTGTGTGGTGGTTCTTGAAGCACTCACTCCAGCTGCAGTCCACTCTTTGTGAATCTCCCCCACATTTTTGAATGGGTTTTGTTTCACAATCCTCTCCAGGGTGCGGTTATCTCTCTTGCTTGTACACTTTTTTCGACCACATCTTTTCCTTCCCTTCGCCTCTCTATTAATGTGCTTGGACACAGAGCTCTGTGAACAGCCAGCCTCTTTAGCGGATGACCTTTTGTGTCTTGCCGTCCTTGTGCAAGGTGTCGATGGTCGTCTTTTGGACAACTGTCAAGTCAGCAGTTTTCCCCATGATTGTGTAGCCTATAGAACTAGACTGAAAGACCATTTAAAGGCCTTTGCAAGTGGTTTGAGTTAATTAGCTGATTAGAGTGTGGTACCAGGTGCCATCAATTTTGAACCTTTTCACAAGATTCTAATTTTCTGATAGGCTGAATTTGAGATTTTCATTTGTTGTCATTTGTAATCATCAAAACTAAATGAAATAAACATTTGAAATATATGAGTTTGTATGTAATGTATGAATATAATATACAAGTTTCACTTTTTAAATGGAATTACTGAAATAAATCTACTTTTTCATTATATTCTAATTTTATGACCAGCACCTGTACTGGTAACACTGTGAGAATGAGCTCTAACTGAAAGGCTGCTACCATTTCTGAAAATGAAGGACTGTTTTATTTTATCAAACAAGTTGTGGCAAACAGGTGTCTTGTCAACTATCAGCTGCCTGCTCATGGTCATCACATAACACTTTCCATCCAGAACAACTCTTGACTTCTTCCAACTCAGGAAAGTGTCGGTGATGAATCACCTTCAGCGTTGAGCCAAAAATATACTTTTGTTATTTTTCTTCTTTTATATGTGGTTAGTTATTCAACTGAGAATCAAACTAATTTACAAATGTTGTATCTGGCTTGCTCAACTATGTTATAAGTTTTGCAAAAGTATATTTTTCAGTAGGATTTTTCTGCTAAGATAAAGTGTAACAATTAAAACATCTCAAAATGATGGTAATTAAAGCTTGTAAAACTATGTTTGCCTAGTTACCTTAGAAGCTTTAACGTTCATCAGTTCAATATGCAGATGGATTTTGTACAGCCATCTTTGTAATTCTGTATGATTCTTGTTTTCAGAACACAGTCCCTTTTGTTAGTCCATCAAGCAGTCATAAATCCACCTGCTTTGGGGCCTCATTTTCCAACAAAGCTGTTGTTGTGACATTAAATAGACATAAAGCCATGCTAGTTTACCTGGGGCATAACGCTTCTTCTTATGTATTGCATTGTCAAGGAAAAAAGGTGTTTTTTGAAAACAAGGGTTTTAGAACACTGTGATGGGTTAAAACAGAGTGAAGGATGTGGAAAATGTTACCCTGAGGGCATTTGTTTTATTTTTTTAACAGTACCTAAAATGTTATTCAAATTCTCTCTCTTTACCTAAAAGAGTTTTTGCACTCTGTCTAGTCATGTCCATACTTGAATATAATGACTAAAATGAGTTCCTGAAAGGTGCTATCAATTTAGATTTGATCTTGTATCTGCAGGTCGTCCCCTGCTGATGTTAGTAGAATCAGTGAGTTAAACTAACACATGCATGATTCAGGGCCTTCTCCTCATTCCAGCTTAGTGAGCATGAACTGCAAGAGAGTACATGAAGAGAGAGTTACAAAATTGCTAGAAAACTTCTTTTTAATGAAATGGCTGAAGCTCATTTTGTAAAACCAGCAAACGTGGAGTACTGAAGCCAAAGGTAACTGTTAGAGCCCCTGAGATTCAGGGCTTTAAGTGATCTTTCTTTTTAAGACAATGCAATCATAGATGTGCTTCAATCTGTCACCCAAGAGATCAGGAGACAAAATAGGTTAGATTGTAAATTCTAAACCACACCAAAGTAAACACCAAAGGTGTGGTCTCTGTTCTAATCTCTTATGAGCACAAAAGAAAAACACACACAAAAAAATAAACACAGCAGCTCTGCACCTGCTGAATGTTTCCCTACGCCCCAAGACGTAGGGGAACAGCAGCTGGTGGGACAGCGACTGCCTTAATATACCGGAATAGTTTAGCAATGCATGAATGGAGGGAATAATGGTAACATTTCTCTATCCAATGTGACGTCGTTCAATAAGTCAGTATACCAAGAGTTATTGGGGATTGTTGTGGAAAGAATTACTACCAAGCACTGTTCAGGTAAAATCACTCAATCAGATTTATTTATCAATTTTGCACAACTCGGAGAGCTCGTAGGACAATCGATCATGAAGCAATTCTGGATGGAAAGCTCTACCATGCAGAGACAACACATGAGTTTTATACTACAGATAATGAATTCAAAACAAATGGTTCATACAGTCTGTTTCTCATGCAGCTGTAGAAACAACTTCCAACCTTGTGCATGTAACCCAAATAGTTCTTTTGGTGAGAGTTCACAAGCATTCAGCCAACATGATCAGCAGATGTTAACTCCTGTGTCGGCGATTGCTCATATATGTCAGTCATTGTTGATTCAGTTGCTACCGGTGTTGAGCTTCAGTGTTCCCGCTAATCTGTGCTACCTGAAATCTGGACTGTACTGAGCTACACTTATCATTAAACTCATTATTTCATCTATAACCTGGGTTCTGCGTCTCTCCTCACCTCCAACCATCCTCACCTTATGACAGAAAAGCTTTTAAATTGTTTAACAGTTAAATTTAAGATTTTAAGGAGCTGGCAAGCTTACTTTGTAAAAGTTCAACTCATCTTTTAGGAATTATTCTGCTCTGCCAGTGAAACAGGGAAAAAAAATTAATTAAATGTTTTTTTGTTTTTTTTCATCAAGCACTGCTTAGCCTGGTAGGGGTGGGTGGGGCAGGTGAAGCCTTATAACACACTGGGGAAAATCGTGCAACACTCAGTCACTCATGATTATGGGGTCAGTGCTACAAAATGTGGATAGGTCATTTCCAGTGAAAAACTATAAAAGACCCTCTTAAGATCTGAACTTGTTACAGCTGGTTTTACTGTGTTCCGTCCTAAAAGCCCCACTGTGTGTCATAATGTGCACAACAATGATTGAAGTGATAAATTACAGACTATACAGAATAAATGTGGGTCTGACAGACATCCATGCCTGGTGGTAAACATGGGCGTAGTTAAGCTGTCTGTATGATCAAGGCAGTTGCAGTTTCCACGCCCATAGTCGGTATTTCCCTAGATTAATGTATGTAATCATTTATTATCCTGAACCGTCATTCCTTTGTGACCTGTTATTTACCATGAGACGGTATTATGTGTTATGTGTCCACTGTGTGCTAAAACATTTTCCTGACTTTTTCTCACAGGTCAGGCGACATTTTGTCTCCATCAGTCTTGGCTCAGGAGGCCAAGCTTACATTTGTGAAGGAATCTCAAGACCTAGCTGGTCTCTACCAGTGTGAGGCAAATAACACATACGGAAGTTACCAGAGTTTCCTCTACGTGAGTTTCTCAGGTGATAATTTGCCTTTGACCCATTTAAAATAAGCTATTTTTGCTTTTTGTGGAAGTATTTTCTGTACATTTTCAAATATTTGGGGATGTGAATATTTTCTTCTTTAATAATCAATGTTCTCCTCAACTTCTCTAAATTTGTAGTATTTTGTCCAGAGGCTTGTTTGAACTGGGGTTGTTTCAGTGGTCGTGTTTTGATTCCTCTCGCAGACAGCTGCTCTGTGTCTGCAGATAAGCTGTATCTGCAAATAGTACTCGACACAAAGGTCACTTTGTACATAAGCATATCTTCTCTTGCCTTTAAACAAGCAACAAAAGAAGGGGAGAAGTAAAAATAAAGGAAATAATAAATCCATCACCTGATATACAGCCTGTGTTTCAGGATATTAACACATTTAATGGAAACACCCAGTATATTTCCGCTTTATGCCCCGTGTAAAAACACATAATAAACCAGCTTCTGGAGGAACAAAAGGCCGTTATGAAACTAATCCCCTTCAGTCCCAGTAGACGGTTTAACAAAATGGCTTTAATCAGCTGATATGATTGCAAACTGTCATAAGTTTGTTGAACTTCCATATTTTAAGGCGCTGTCACACTGCAGGAACGGGATGGGACAGAACGGAATGGAATGGGTGTGTTCACATTACAACTTGTGTTCCAGCAGCTGATTGGCTGATATTGAGACGAAAATCAGCGTCTGACTCCATAACAACCAGCAGCCAATCAGCTGCTGGTTCTAAGCAGAAACGCTTGGGGCCGGGTTAACAGTTACTACGAAGACAACAATGGATGACATGGATTTAATTTTGCTGCTTATCAACCTCATACAATTAATTAAATTCCGCCAACAAGCTGCCCTCAAAAGACAAAATGCTGAACGACTTCTACATATTGCAAGGAGAAATACGGAAGAAAAATACCACTCGTTACAAAATACAGTGAGAGCCAGCTGTCAACGGGAAATCAACGTCTGACTCCATAACAACCAGCGGCCAATCAGCTGCTGGAACACTTGGGGTCTGGTGGAACGCAAGTTGTAATGTGAACACACCCATTCCGTCCCGTTCCGTTCCGTTCCTGCAGTGTGAAAGCGCCTTTATTGCAAAGATTCCAACAAACTGTGTGTGCATTAAAAAAAAATCTACTGATACTACTTAAATCATTTTTGATTTTGAGAAAGTTACAACCATACTTTCCCCTACAGATTAAAATCCGAATCATGTCTTGTGGAGTTGTATTTAGTCCACTTTTACACCAATACTCGATCGCTCGGTGACTTGAGCTTTGAGTTTCTCTTGTGTGCAGTAAATCCCCAGAGTTGATGTTGAAGAAACTTGATGCCATGTAATCAGTAGTGAAGGGAATGCTGTGTGTAATTTACGGACTGCATCTCTAGTCGTGCTAGCTGCACAGTTTTCTATCGACTGCACTTATGTATTGACAACCAAACGCTATTTCAAATGTCTTTCGCTCATTGCAGACAAAATGTCTTAAAATCTCGCATTCTTTTCTTTTGCTGTTGAGATGACTAAATCCTTCGTGATCCCCAGTCTTTATTTTGTAATTTAGAGCGTACCCCTGAGCACGTAGCAGCTCAGACATGTTCAGACTTGACTGCAAAGTTTTTTTTATAGAGATGACTCTCCAACACTAAAGCAATAATGGATAAGTGAGGAGGAGACACTCTCAACCGCTATTTACTGCATAATAACCTTGTGAAACACATCTCACATAAGATCCAAATGAAACCATTTAAATGTTTTTATGCAATAGGACAAATTAAAGGAGTCCGAAAGTACTTATGCAAGCCACAGACCCACATATTCCAGACAGCATATTTTATTATCAAACCTATTTCAGTCAACAACATTGACTGATTGCAGTTCTGACTGAAAAGGAGGGAAAACAGTTTAGGTCACAGCAAACTTGCTAACTTGTTTTCTAAAGGAAAAGGATGTTTTCAGAGGACAGGAAATTCTGCTGCGCCTGCAGGCTGAAAGTCCTTTATCAGGACAAAAATCAAAGCTGAGTTTCTGCCCTTCCTGTCTTTCCTTCACAGCTGCAGATTGTTGCAGTTGGAGGTTTTTGTCCTTCTGACAGGAAACAAAATTATCATTTCATTAGCAGCTTGACGGGGTTTAAACTGAAATGGTTTGTGTGCTGTGCACTACCAAGCTTTCTATTCTGTAGACTAATGTCAACACGGGAAAGCATTTTATTACACAATCTCCAAAATTTGTTTGTTTTTCCTTGAAGCCTGAAGCTATTCTCAATACATTTCTGGACCTGTGGGCTCTTTGATCGGGAGCTTTACTTCTGAGAAAAAGCCCAACAATAACCCAACTCTGTGTGCGAGAGGGGCTCACGTGTTTTTGGTGCTTAATGGTGCCGGGGACTGTGTCTGTTCCATCTGTGAGATCTTTGTAGTTGAAGGATTTGGTCTCTTTACAGGATGAAATTTTCTGCTTATGAAAAGGCTACTGTGCAGGGCTGAAGGATGGGGTCAGCGCTAGGGGTTGCACCGAATTCTTTTCTCTACAATGACTTTTTTCTTGGCCAGTCGACTAGTCGCAATCACGTGACACAACATATTTTTCCAAGGAAATTAAAGAAGATGGACCAGGTGAGTTAGCCAGAAAGCTCAAATTGTATAAAAATGTAAATAATTTAGCAAAGAGAAGCTGTAAATTACAGCATAGGCTCCCGCAATAGGGGCGTTACGTGGCGCGGTGGTTAGCGCGGCGCCCCGCATATAGAGGCCATAGTCCGCGGCAATCAGGAGTCCGACTCCCGTCCTCCAGTCGCTGGGTCCATCAGGCCTCTCCGGTCTCTCTGACCTCTCACTATCCGATTATTGTCAAATAAACTACTGTCGAAAAAATACTTTAAAAAAAAAGACTACCGGAGTAACGTGCTACAATGTGACATGATGTCGGGATTTTTTTTTATCTCTCAACTACCCCCAGCTGATCAGCGTCACCCTGCTACTGAAGCTTCTAACCAGGCAGCTTTGCGCTCTTATAAAAATATAGTTTGACAACATCATCCTGAGAATCCGATCGAGCCGATCTCTGCCGTCTGCATGTCGGTTCAGAGCCGAACCGACTTAAGTCAGCAGAGCTTCATGCTGCGTATCGGGCGGAGGAGCAGCACGGGAGGAGCAGCGGGAGGCTCCGTAGAATTAAACTGTAACCAAACGGGATCCGTTCATAGTAAGTTTGGTTTGTGATGCTCCAAAGCACCATTATGGTCAGTGTCATAATTTGACTCCTATAGTAGCAGCTATCCAGAGATCATCAGTATCAGCCGGTGTTTAGAAAAAAAAAAAAAAAGTCAGACCGACTTTGTGCAACGAACTTTTCTCCGGTGGTCACGAAGAATCATGTGTTTATTGCTCTTTTAATTCTGCATAATAGACTTAGTAAAAGCGGGAGGAGGGGAGACGTTGTAGGGGTTAATATTTACCGTGAAAATAGCTCATAAAGCCTCCAAGTTGTGAAGGATTTTGCGCTTACGTCACTATGACGTCATCGCGACTAGTCGACATCGACTCGACTATCATCATGCTGTAGTCGACCTTAAAAAATATGTAGTCGTTCAACCCCTAGGCGCGGCCGTTCCTGTTTTAAGTTTTGTTTTGATGAGTTTGTGCAGGAGTGTAGACTGTGAAACGGCCCTGAAATTAAATATAGAAGAAAAGCTACACAACCAGATGTTGAATTAAACAGTTTAGGTCATTTTTGACATGCTCAGACTTATCTTTGGCAATACTTGAAAAAGCTCACAGAAACACCCAAATTATTTTTCTGTATTGAATAAAGGAGGCTAAATATTATTACCTAGTTGGGTTGCTCCTGAAGGTAGTTTGTTGAAATAAACTTTTTATTTAAAAATATTAGTTTTTTTCCCCTCTTTCCTTTGCAATTGTGCTCTAATTTGTGTTGGTCTATCATGTAAAATCACACTATAATTTAAGTTTTAGTAAAGCCAAATGTGCACTCTAGTAAACTTTGGCAGGAGTCCCGTCATGTAAACAGCCTGGATCTGGGTTTCGGTCTGTATAGCCTTTCATGGCATGTTATGAGCACCATCCAGGGACTGATTACAGTAAATCCAAAAATGGTGAAGAACAAAACCAAAACATACAGATGAATAGGCTTTGACAAACTGCAAACCAAAATATTCATTTGAACACAAGGAAATAGTTTATCAGATCATTTTTGTCAGCAGTCTGATGTTAAGCGGTCGGATGGCAACCAGTCATTTAATCTGATTTACTTTCATTAAATATTTCAACAAAACATAGCACAGGTTTTCTTTCTTCTTTCTTTTTTAAGGAGTGGAAATTGGAGAACGAGACACATTTTAAACAGCTAAGACAAACAGGGCTCACTGCTAGAGGTTGCCTTAGTTGACTGCAGTGATTCAGGAAACATGCAAGTTGTCATCAACATCCCAAACCAGCATGTTTTATGTGGTTAATTGAAGGGATTTTGATTTCAGAGGGGGGAAACCTGAAACTTGTTCTCAAACAATGACATCAGTTTCTGGAACACTATTTTTGTGCAAGTGGAATAACATGTCAGAGCAGGCGAATGTATATACTTGTGAAGTCACAGCCTATTTCAGTCAGGCAAAAATATAGGTCATCAGCTTCTATCACCTCTTGCACTGTAATCTTTGGCTCTGTCGGCACCAGAGAGATTCTGGTCTGGTGCAATTCTTGTTTTTAAGTTCTAGGAGAAGCTACATATTGAGGTCTGTGAGAGTTATGTAAATCATACATTTTACCAGTTTTACCTTTCTTTCTTGTTTAACAGAAACAAGCTCCGTAACTGGTTGGATTTTTTTTAGTATTCTTCTTCTGATCATTGTGGTGGCTGGCATTGCTGCATTTCTGCACAAACATGGATTTTTAAAACTTTTGAGGTAAAAGCTACAAGCGCCTTTAACCATTAACTGATGCCATTTTAAATTCATGCTGCTCAAGTTATTGTGTTGTTTTTACTTGTCGGGTTTCTAAGGTTTGACGGAGACCCAGTACGAACATCCTCACCAGACGAAGCAGCAGATGAAGCTGCTGCTGCACTATGACACCAGAGGGGAAGAGCTGGATCTCAAGACATCCAAGCAGATACTGAAACTTAAACTTGTAAGTCACGCCACTGCCACGCATTTCCTTCTTTTTGTAATTTTTATGTGTAAATGTGTGTGTTTTAAAATCCTTTTAAATGTGTGTATTCTATGTACAATTTATTGAGTTGTTATTTCTTTTATTTTTTTTAACAATAGCCCACCTTCTCCCTCATTTCTCACAAATCTTTGGGGATTTAATTTTATGCTAACCAGATGTGTGAATTGTCTTGTTTTAGGAGCATCTTTGGCAGAGATTGAAACAACAAGATCATGGCTTGCTGGCTCGATTCTTGCCTCTGTCGCTTTGTCCTTTAGCAAAACGTTCCAACCACCTTGCCTGCTGGTCAGAGGGTGCATGGCAACTGTGCTGCTATCTGAGGCATTATGGGATATTTTGTGTCTCATCACTTCCTGCTTCTTCAACAGATAAGCTGCTCGACGCTTGGCATTTAAATGGGAACTAAACAGAACTAGCCCTCCCATCATCAAATCATGGCCAAGAATAATGTTGCCAAAGTAACCCTGATTGTCAAGAAACAGAAAAGCCTGATGTTTATTTCATTTAAACTGATTAAGTATGTTTCCTCCTAACTAACACTCCTATCCCACTTCAAAAGAAAAGATTCTCATCCTCTGGTCAAACATCCTCTTTATCGCTTGACAGCACGGCTGTCAGCTGAGAATCTGACTGTGCCTTAAAGTACTAATCTTGGCTTGGCCTCAACTCCAATTGATAATGAAGATGTTGTTTATTTAGACAGGAAGTCAGCGAACCAGGACTGCATTATGTAAACGGTTTTCCACTAACATACTGATGATCACTATTTTTAGCAGTTAAGCTGAACTTGATCGTTTTTAGTGAAAACATGAGAATTTGGAGTGAATAATTTGACTTAGTTTTCCAACACTACAAATTTAATTTAGTACTTCAGCCACCAACATTTGGCTTCCCTTTTGGTTACTTTTCTTCTCATTGCTGTTGTGGATCTTAAGCAACTGTATGTTTAGGTCTGATTTAGATTTCAGCAAGCAAAACATTTCATGTGCCATTTTTATATTTGAGAACAGTTATATACTTAAGAGATAAAAACCCATGTCTCGTCTTTAGAGATGATGTAAGTTTTTTTGTAGAGAAGCACAGTGGAATAACTTTTTACTACAACAGAATTTATTTTTAACACATTTTTGGATATTTCTCAAAGCAAAGAAATATCCAAAGCAAAGATATTCGATGTTAATCTGACAACTGACAGATTAACATCGAAATTTGTCAGTTTCCTGATATTTACCTCAAAAAGTATTTTTGAGGTAAATTTTTTTGCCTAAATGTTTATGATGTAAGAAAAGGATGTAAGTAGAGGCCCCATATATTGTGGCAACAATGTCTCAACACATGACAGCTTAAAACAACAAGATATAATGCATCTCAGCATTATGGAGCCTTCCGACATCTATTAAGGCTGAAAATTGAATGTACAGCTGAGAATGAGCAGACATCCATTTTTCACTTCTTTCGCTGAGATAAAGCATTTTTGGCTTCTAAACGTCAAACATATTGAAGCTTGAGAATTAGACCTGATTCCATTTTAAAACAGCCAGATATAATGCATCTCAGAATTTTGGAGCCTGCCAACATCTATTAAGTGAACTCAACTTACACTTTCATTATAGTAAGTGTAAGTTACTATACACTTACTATAGCCTATAGTACCTGTACTTACTATAGTAACTATACAGTTACTATAGTAACTATACTATAGTAACTATACAGTTACTATAGTATAGTAATAATATAATAATAATATATTATTATTATTATATATTATTATTATTATATAATAATAATATTATTATAATAATATAATAATAATATTATTATTATTAATAATAGTAATATAATAATAATTATTATAATAATAATATTATTATTATTATTATAGAAGCACAAATACCTGTTAAAACATCAGTGAGCATGAAAACTAAGTTAAAAGTTTTTAACAAAAACAAAAACCTATAATAACCCTTCTTGGATGGACGTTGGTGGAAATCAGCTCACATCCCACACCAGGGCCATTTCAGAGCTTAATTTTCCCCTTATGTCGTTATTTTGTTGATTTTTAGATGCATACTTGGAGTCACTATGATGAAATAAAATGAAACCACCGATTAGCATCTAGTGGACGACTGAAGGGTTTTTGAACCCAAACTTTGTTTTGAAGTATTTATGACCTTATCCAAAAAAATCCAAAAAATCCTCAGTTCCATATGAGGAAAATAAATCCTCCATCATGACCCAGCCACCACTTTGTTAAAAAAAAATTCCTATCATTTAAACTTTAGAGAAGCACTAAATGCATATCAGGCAGTGAGTATGTATGCTATGCAATTAAAGTAGTAAGTAGGGGCAATTAAAGCCCCTTTATATTTAATGTTAGTTAAATATAAAACATTAACTAGTCCAACCTATAAAAATCTAAAATTAAGCATTTTAGATTTTAGTTATTGGGTTTTATTTGAGTTGAAATGTGTGGAAGACGTGTGTCACTCACCCAATCGCCTGAACAGCCTTTTTCTCTTTTCTTTTTTTTATCTTTAAGGCTTTATTATGTTTTTGAAAGTTGTGGTGGACTCAACTATTTCAGTGACTGAAAAACATAGACAATGATCAACCTACGCTCCCTTTACAGATGTTTTCGAAACCAAGTGTTTGCTGTACTAATAGTTTAGTTTGAGACTGCATATCAGCAAGTTTCATACTTCGTCAACATCACCTCCTGCAGGCTTTGTTTGGGTTAGTTACACTGAGGAAGTATGTCAAGTTCCATATTTTAAATGGTCTTTTTTATTTAAGTTGTATGTTTTTTTTTCTTCCCAGAATGTCAACGGATCAGCATTATTTATTTTCTGAAGATAAAATGTGTTATTGTGTTAATTTGTAGAGTTTGAGTTAACTATTATTAACTTTATTGGGTAATTGGAAAAGTGTTGAGTTATGGTTCATTTGTTTAAATGTTTAACTTATAGAGCCCGGGCTTGAAGTATTTCAAGGTGTTTTTATCAGTCCTTCAGATTTTCTGAGGATTTTTTTCTTCAGAATTTAGCTGCCTTTATCATTTTACTTAATCATCGGACCATTTTCAGAAGAAATTGTTTTTTGGGTTTTTTTTGTTCTGTTCTTTAGTTGTTGTTTTTTTGTTCCTATTTAAATAGGGTGTTAAATGATGAATCACAGTTTGATCTGAAGGGACTCAAATTTATCTTGTTGCTTTTTAGGCCTGAAGCTTCCTTTGCCTCAATCTACCCTCGCTTTGCTCAAACGCTTCCTAGTAGAAAACAATAGATTAAAAAAAAAGAATCCAAAAGTTTTTGATCAAGAGCTAAAGTGAAATGTTTGCACCTAGAAAATTAACAAATTAAGTTTCATTTCTGATGAGACTATCTACCTGTAAACACAACGACACAGCATTATGCCGGTTCACCATTTTGATTTTAAAGTGAACTGGGATTTAAAACTCGTATTTGTACCAAAGCAGGTATATAAGAATGATTTCTCTTTGGGTGTGTTCACCCTTATCAAACTGCTGAACTTTTGAAAATCCAAAACCATGATGATAAAACCTTATCTATGTTTGTCTCCTTTTTATCTGATGCTGCCTTTCTTTTTTTTCTTTTCGGCAAACATTATTTGTGACACGAAGTCAGCGTCGTTCTTAACACCGTCGAACTCGCTCGTTATTGTCATAAAGTGTGAATCTACAGAAACTAAAAATAGTATTTAGTGACACCAAGTCAAACTTCTGCTCTGTTTTAAGCACCCAAGCATAAAGACATGACACGTGTCACGTGTGAAAATGTACAATAGCTGTTTCGGTTTTCATAAATGTTGCTAATGTCGACTGCGGCGTCCAGGTCGACCAGCATCCTGGTTACCATGACACTTTTTACACTCTGCACAGAAATGTGCAAAGTGTTTGGACTTGTCCTTTAATAAAACTATAGGTGCTATATATACTCGCATAGCTTTAGTGAGTGAGTATGTACTTTTACAATGAAATATCGACAGAGGCACCAAGATCGTGCCTGTCTCAAATTCACTGGTATAGCTACATTACAGACCTAGCATGCATTAATACTGTTGCTGTATAACAGAAAAACTAGATGTAATCGAATGTTTTCCTCTTTTATATATATATTATTATGTACCAGTATATATGAATTATTTTCAAAATGAATAAATAAATATTTATATATATAGTATATATTATATATATATATATATATATATATATATATATATTATATATTATAGTATATATATATTATATATATTATATATATATATGTTTGTAGTGTGTGTGTGTGCGTGTAAAAAAATTACTGTATAAGGAAAAATATACTCTTACCAATATGACAATGATGCAAATAAAAACGTACAATAACTAAAAATAAATTTAAATTAAAAACAAGTCAGGGGAATTATCTAAATAACTGGCTCCACTACACTGATTACCAGTTACATTTTAGGATCGAACTACCTGTCTATAAAGGCCTGGAACCAATGTGCACCTATACACTTCAGAGAACAAGTTGAAAATGTCACACCAATAGTGGAAGAGTTTGGGGCAAGACAAGAACAGACGTGACAGGGAGCCATCAGCCGACTTACATTTATCACATTTAGAAAATATTGAGGGGGACATTCTGTACAGTTTCATCTTAGAATAGTGGAGCCTATGAAACACTTTGAACAGAATTAACTAGTGCTTTACATTAATGGAGCATGACCGAATCCTCCCAAGACCTCCCAGGCCTCACTCCCAATCTGCACACCCAGCTCCTCGTCCCATGCAGCCTTCAAGAAGTTTGTGGCAAAGTTAATTTGCTCTGCAAAGATGTCAACAAAGCTTGAAATTGATATTTTTGATCCTGGAGAGCCCAACAGCAGTTCGCATATCTTTTTTTTTCTCCAGAAGAAATTCAAGATGTTAATTTGAACATAATTTCTAATTTGCAGATATCTGAAAATGTCTGCATCCGGAAGCGAGAAACATTCCTTCAACATGGTAAATGAAGCAAACTTTGACAGAAGTGTTTTAACAAGTGAACAATACCTGGTATTAAAACTATGTATTTTTGTATAACCTGGTGTTCGTAGATGTAGTTTTAGACCGTGGTTCTATTGAACCCTGGGGTTCGATGAGTCAGTCTCAGGGGTTCGGCGGAGCCTCTGCGCGGAGGTAAAGACACACTTGCGTAAAGTCGTGATGATGCGCCCCGCTCGATCACTTGCTGCAGAGGATCACGTTACATTGCTTGGCCAGTGAGTGCTGTAGTCAAGGGCTGTCATAGTTGTACGTCGTGTGGTTTATTTCTTAATATTTTAATCCATACTAAATATGTCAAGCAAAAATAGAGGAAAAGGAACAGACTTTGCTGCGAAGATGACATGAGCGTAGCACAAACTAGTAGTTTCACCTTGGCAACTACTGCGGGGACATGTCTGAGCTGGTCTCCCCAAAACAATAGCAGAAGTCACACTGATTTGCAGGTATGTAATTTGTGCAGCGACCCCAAAAAATAATTTTGTGGATTCAAAATGACAAAAAACAAATAAAATTTAAAATAAAAAAAAAAAAGTTTTTAAAAAAGTTTAATTTTTCCAAAAATCCAAATTAGTAACATAGTAAAAGAATATTTTTTGGGGCTGAAATTCTTTTATGGGGCTGAAATATTTTTTGGGGCCAGAATAAAGTAATACTGTAATTTGTTGTGAGTTCATGGACCATGTTGGTTTTGTTCATTGAGCAAGGTGAAGTTAATACGCAACTCATTTTGTGCACCAGTAAAAAAAAAACAAACATGTACCTATGCCTTGAATTTGGAAAAAAAAATATCACATTTTATTTATCACTACAGAAGGGTTCAGTGAATGTGCATATGAAACTGGTGGGTTCGGTACCTCAAAAAAGACTTAAGAACCGCTGCTTTAGAAGTGTACGTTTAAAACATTTGTTTATGCTTAAAGTTATTCACAGTATTACTTTTTGCATAGCTACTCTGCCTTTCATCTTATAACTTGAGGTATTAGAGGTTTCTATAGTTACACACTGGAGTTATTGCTATGCTGAAACAACTGAAGAATGTACCGTCTCTGTAATTCATGGCTGATTCAGCAGCTTGATGTGCACATTCCTTGCTAGGTACTTTCTGGATATTATAAACTGCTGAACTTTATGAAAGATTCCCATTTTTCCTCCTAACTACAAGAGGTCAATTATTCTGTCTAAGCTGAACCATAAAGGAGAAGGAGTTTTAAAAACAAAGATCTGAGACCACCTGCTGGAAGTGAAACAGCAAACCTGTTACCTCAAAACCACATGTAAAACTCCCAAATTATTTGCAGGCCAGTTAAGGACACGCAGAGAAAGGACACACTGTTGCATTTAACAGGAGACATTTTTCATGGCTGCTCGATCTAACACTGAGAACAGCACATAGTCTGTGCGTCACGATAGCATTACATGTAGATTTCCTGAGACGAGGTGGCTGCTACTTATAAATCTGTCACAATGACGACATTTCTGATAAGAAATTATTTTTTTTAACATCACTCTCAGTTTTTGTTAACATTAAAAAAAACTGAGATTTAGCCTTTGAGCTAAATCTGGTTCCACTTAGAAGGGGCAAAGTTGTGTGATTTTAATTTTTTTTTATAAATGTGTGTTCTTGGTAATAACACCAAGTTATAAACCTACATTCTAAGTTTATAGATTTTGTTCATCCTTGGGCAAAAATCGGAACATGCAAAATCTACTTTCTCTGCTTTCTTTCTGTTTTGTTTTGACATTTTGCTGTTTCAAATCATGTGTAAATATATGTGTAGACATTTGTTGTTTTTGCTTTTGCAAGCTTTAGTAAGCAAAGTGAGAGATATTCTTAAGAAACACATGATGTTCATATTTCTTTTTCTATTTATTAGCTGCAAGAAGAAAAAAACATTTTTAATCTTTTTTTGTGCCTCATATCTTGCTGTACAATTTTTATTCTGCTCCAGCTTTTAGATTTTCATTCTGTTTCACGAGTTTTCATTTACATATTCTTTGACTTGTCTTATTTTCTTTGTATTTGTAGCTTCCTTCTTTATTAAAGGTTGACCTAAAAACAGACCCGTGCCTCCGTTTTGTTGTTTTTAACACCCAACCCCTTTGAGATCAGACGTATATAACAATAGAGCTTCAGCTGACCAAGTGTGAAGTAGGTTAACGGTCTAAATATTGAAGTCGCTCAGTTGTGCAACTATCAGTCGCACAACTGAGGAAATAAGTTATGAGATTTTCCTCTGAATGTTTTCCAGATATGTCTGGTATGGGGCGTGTGTTGACAAAAAAAGGAAAAACAGGGATTGTAACAAGGTTAGGCTGTGAAAGAATGCTTCAGTTCGGACAGTGATTGCGCCTTTTAACTTTATTTGTACCGTTTGTTTCTTTTTAATTTCATGTGTCTTTGTCTGGAATGTCATTTCAACCAACTACCTAAAAAATAAACCCACTGTTTTTGTTGATTAAACCGAACTTTCATCAACTCTTTGTACTCTTATATTGCTACTTTGTTCAATTTCATACCCATAGAAAAGAAAATAACTAAAAATAATTTGACTGCTAGTTTGAGGGGCGGTTACTTTTTATTTCAATTATTTCCATTGAACTCTCTTAATATCTGCTACAGTGACTCATTACGTCCTTCAACAGAAATGCCCACTCGTTTCCTTGTTATGACATCTGTATGGAGTTAAAGGAAGCAGGATCAGCACAGTATGAATTGTTTGGTTATAAATGAAAATCTTAAAACTAACTCTGGTCCCGTGTCAACACCTGCTTTGCATGTGTAGACACATGTGGGTTACTGTGCATTACTGTGCATCGTTTGACTGGATATAACATCTGCTCAGTCAATGATAAAATGCTATATTTAACTGGCTTTTAGGAGGGAATGTTGCTGCAGGATATTGGTGTCTTCTATTTACCAGTGTGCCAAGAGTTGTTATTACACCATGGTCACAGACTGTGCTGCGTTTCAGTCCTGTACGATTTTTGAAATCTCACAACATGTACCAAGTTTAAAAGATGATTTGAAGTGGTAATTTTCCTTCCACAATGTGTTGGTCTATCACCTAAAATAAAAATACAACCAAAATATATTACGTTTTTTTTTGTTAAAACTTTATGGAGGCTTCAGACTGGCACAGTGATACAACATTTGCATTGTTGCAAGAAAGTCCTGGGTTTGAATCCCGGTTTGGGGTCTTTCTGCAAAGTTTTGGATCTCTTTGTGATGGACTCACAACCTGACCAAGATGTTCTGCTTCTTGCCCGATGACCAAATAGAGTTATGACAAAAATGTTGATTAATTGGAAGTGGGGAACTACCTTTGAATAACACTGTGGTTTTAGTGAACTCCAAAAATACTCAGTGGTCTTGGTTTATAACAAAACTCTTTGACTAGGAAGAAAAGAGAACCCGTGTAAAGTAAAGTTCAAAAAGTGTGGTGAATTTAAATATTTGTGGAAAGCAATGACTGCGTAAGTCACAGAGCAAACAGCCTGCAATACTAAAGCCTGTTCTGTTTAACCTGGGAAAAACAAATATTGCCTGTGTCACGTTTCCTCGCCAGAGACTGGTAGCTATCACCATAAAGAGGGCTTTTAAGAGTAGATGGTGGATTCAGAACAACGTGTCCCTTGTGACGTTCTACTGAAAGCAGCGTAAACAGCAGCATCATCAGGGTTTGTTAAGGCAAGCTTGGCGCCGAATTTCCAAATGGTTTTCATAAATATCTTCCACTTGCTTTTGCTGCTGTAAAAAGAAGAACAAAACAGATGTCAGATGATTCATAAGTTCTTTTCAGAACAGCTTTATGTGTTCAAGAGAAACGTAATGTTTCTTCTATAAATGCTTTAATCAGACAATGGTAACCTCAGTAGTTCAAATTACAGATTAAATGTAATCTGTAATCTATTTCAGATAACATTTATTTTGGTATTTAAAAAAAGCAATCCACAACAACTTGGTTTTCTATACAAGGAAACATCCAGACCTAATAACAGGACTGTTTCAGTTCAGCCAGTAAGTAGCTGGATATTCTAGTAATGGAGTTTTGGCTAGAAGTCAGAATCCTTGTTTTCATCAATTATGAATGATAAAGGAGCAAAAAGGTTCACCACATTTCAACCACTATAAATGTCAGCCTGCTGTTCTCTTTTTGAAACATTTGCTGGCATTACACCAGACATGGCAAGTTGCACATCTTCCAAAACTAGTCACTCAACTAAATAATTTCCAAAAAATGTTAGTTCTCATCAAGATGCTTTCAAGCCAATCTGAGATGAATCTTTGTACTCTTTGAACTTTTCTTGCCAACAGTGGTTTTAGCTGGGCCAGTGAGGCCAGCAGTGTTATGGATGTTTGTGTAATCTCCAGAATGAGTTGGTGTTTAAGTAATTATAGCAAACTCCTCATTCCTAAGAAGGTTCCATGTTTACGCAAACCCAATGCAGACTAATCAACGTCAAAGACTTTGCTTGCTTCTCATCGTTCTTAAAACTCTTTTGGTGGGGGCAGGATGCCATGCTATTTAAAATCTTTAGCCTACTTCCTGTTGTCAGGCAGGTTTTATTTAAAGGACTTCTTGATTCTACAGCTCAGGCTGTAGGTATGGGTGTGGAAAGCGAAATATGCTCAAAAGTAACTTCATAATTTAACAAGAAGGGCCGTAGTATTTTAACAAGGCCAGGTTGGCGAGGAGCGCATCTTTGCACATGTAGATAAAATCATCATTCGAAATCTACATATTGCATTTACTCCAGTTAACCTTGTCTGACGGGACTGGTTTGATGACCTAAAATGATTAAGAACGAAAGAAATCTGACCTTAAAATCTCTCAGTATCTGCTATGAAATCCATGTCCCACCTTAAATTGCAATGCATTCTAAGCACTCAGCTTCATATTTTCCTTTTTTTCTCAAAGTAAAGATTTGCTTATTGACTGAAAACATATATAATCCTTTTATAATACAAATATTGTTTTCCCTTTGCAAACTTACAAATAAATTATTTGGGAGGTTGAGGTTGCACAAGAATTGTACAAAGTGACACCATCTTCCTTTAATCACTGTTTCTCCTGAAGTATTGAGCAAACAATGTGCTGGACACTTTGGTTCCTAAAAGTGAGTAAAGCATTACTAATAAATTGTAAGGTTATATTTACCCGTATTTCTGAAGGAGATCTGTTCCTGTGAAAGAGATAGAAATTCAGCTTCGATCCAGGAAGAGATTGTTGTCATAATCAAAACTCCAACAGTAAGCACTTACTTTTTTCTTTGTTTCAGAATGACCAAAGCAGATATTAATATTAAGAAACATACAGAAGGGACAGCAGCTATGATGATAATATTCAGCATGTTGGTGCTTCTTTTTTCTTCTGTGAATAAAAAACAGAGGGGGCAGCAATTCATTTTAGTTTCTGGTTTATATGCAACTATAAAAGTTTGTTGCGTGTTTGTTTGGGATACATTTTTTTCTTAAATATTTTTAGAAGTTGTGCTCACGCCTTGTGGTTTCTTAAAAAAACATTTCTAATTATGCTTTGGTGAGACAGTCCTACACTTATTATCCATACTGAAGAAAAATTATCCTGTAAGGTTTTGGCGAGAAAAAAAACAAACACCAGAATGAAAAACACACCCTTAAAAATAGTTTAACTGTTTAACAACTTTAACTAGTTAAGCACTTTAACCCCTGTTCTTTCCTGTTCCTGATTGTAATGGGTGATTAAAAACAGATTTTACTGACCTGTAATTATAAGCTCCCAGAACTCATCAAAAACTCCTGCAGTTGTAGTCATCTTGCAAATGTAGTTTCCTTCATGTGACTTCTGGGCTTCTTTTATGATGAGTGCATATCGCTCACTTTCTAATTCAGATGTGTCTACGTTAAGGCGGAAACTTTCATTAAACTTAAATTGATTCTTCCGTTACTTCTGAAGGAGATAAGATCTGTTCCATTAAATTTCCAAGTTGCTACAGTTATATTTCTGTTTAAGTCAGTACAGTTCAGGATCACTCTGCTGCCTGCCGCCTGTGTGACTGTTTTTGCTTCTGTGCAAAAGAAGAGGAAAGAAAAGGACTTCATTAGATGAGCACTGACTCAGAAATAATAATGATATTAAGAAAGGAAAACAAATCTAAAAACAAAGCAGAAGCCGTGTTGAACAAACAAACGACAAAAGGTGATGAAAACGTACAAAAAGATCACTTCATTATTAAACAGGTCAGACTACGTAGGGTTGACCATAACCAATTAACATACCACAGTTAATAACAATAAGGACAATCAGAGTAACATCAGAGTGAAAAAAATTAAAAAGTTGCCATCACTTTTTTCCGTCTTGCTGGTGAATCAAAAAGCCTAGAAATGAAACTCATTGCGTGAAACATCACATCTTGAACTGTACCAAGTGCGCAGTGTTGTATAAAGTACTGAAATCTCAGAGTCAAGTAAAAGTATAGGTTCCTCTCCAAAATATGACTTTGGTAAAAGTCCAAGTCACTGACTGAAATGTTACTTGAGTTAAAGTCTTAAAGTATCTGAATTTTCTTGTACTTAAGTATGGAAATTACTGTAAAAATTTATGTACTCAAGTAATGTAATGAAAAGTATAAGTAAAAAGTAAAACAAGGCAAATGCAGTTTGAATTACACTTTTTATATTTTGGTAAACTTGTCAAATACAGTTAAAGTAATGTACACAACCAAGTGCAAGCAAAATTAAACCTTGTGATAGAAATACCTGCAGGCATTGTTTAGTTAAGAAAATTAGGTGCTTTACCTACACGGTTAACTTAACCTGCTTTACAACTGAACCAGCTTCTGACATGAACCACATAATGTATATTTGGTTCATGTCGTATGGGGCTCCATTTGTGTCCGACTTTGTTGCAGTCAATCAGTAGGTGGGGTCAAAACACCAACGTTTCTCTCTCCCGCTTTTTTGTAACGAGTAACTAAACCACACATTGAAAATGTATCGGAGTAAAAGTATGCAATTAAGTTCAGAAATATATTGAAGTAAAAGTGAAAGTTATCAAAAATTGTCATACTCGAGGAAAGTATGAAGTACTCCAAAATATACTTAAGTAATGAAGTATTTTTACTTCGTTACTATACAACACTGCAAGTGTGTGCCATTTATGATGCCTCCTGCATCTGTTTCTTATGTAAATTACTATTTGTTGCTGTTCGTTTTGTCAGTTTTCTATAACGATCACTTGATCAAACCTGGGACAAATATTCAATGTTTAGCTTCCCCTCTCCAAAGTATTCACACAAAAAGTTGTTGCTTTTTGTTGCTTTGTCTGCAACAAAAACGCAGCTCAAGCTTATATTATTTGGAGAGCATCTAATAAAATATTTTTTTAGAGTAACCACATAGAGTATCTTGTACATAAACTAAGAGTTTATGTGCAAGATACAGACACCTTTTCTCTCATTCTCAAGACCAAACGTTGGTTGTTTTGACAGTCAGAATTAACAAAAATATTTGAGAGAAAGAATATGTGAGATATTTATTTATGAATGTATTAAATATCCTAAATGTATGTAAATTTTGTAGTTAGCACTGCCAGCTGCATGACTTGGGTCATATATGTTGGCCTCTACAAGCATCTCAAGATTCAAAATTTACTGTTTATCAGTCAGCACTGCTTCAATGCACAATGCTAAGGGGAATTAAATTTCACAAAAAGACATAAGTGTCAGTAAAGCTCAAGTATCTGCAGCATGGCGTAATCTATAGTATACTATAGTATAGCGTAGTAGTTAACTATAACTGGAAGTGGTGCAACAATGACTTCCTGTAAATGAAGCCTAAAAATGGATGTGTTTGGAGCTGCCTGTTGATTAATGACAACTCGAACTTTGGTTCATCGGTGCAGACATTAGTTTGCTCCTTATAACCAGGTTGGACATGCAGAGGCTGCAACTGATCAAGAACGAACATGCATCACATGAATTTCCAGGAATTTAATGTGCCGCATGTTCGTTCTTGATATGTTTGAGATCAGGGATTTGTGATAGTTCAATCACAACATTAACACTGTTGTTCTTAAATCACTCTGTAACCACTTTGGCCTTCTACTCAGGGTCATTGTCGATTAGGAAGAGTCATTTACACTTCAGCTTTAGTTTCTTAGCTAGTGTCTGTAGATGTTATTTCAGTATTTCCACATATTCTTCTTTCTTCATGATACCATCCACTTCATAAAGTGTGCCAGTTCCTCCTGCAGTCCCACAACATGCTGCTCTCACTCCAATGCTTCACAGCTAACATTGTGTTCCAAGAATCATAAGACTCCTCACTTCTCCTCCAAATATAATCACAATGCCACAACATCTGACCGGAGGACATATCTCTTATAATAATTGTATTTGTCAATTTTTCTGGATAATGACTCTGTCATTACATGTTCTTCTCTGGGACATAGAGCCTCCTTCATGAGGAGTATGATGGTTGGACATTCCCATCATGTCTGAAAACATGAACACAGCAGATTCAAGAATCTGGAAAGTTTTCCCCAAAGATTAACCAGACTTTTCAAACTCCTCATTTATCTTCCTGACATCTTGGTTGACTTTCTTTTACTTTCCCATTATGTCAGACAACAAAATAGTGTGTCAACCTATCACCTACTTCTTGATTAATGAAAAATGAAACAGAAATTTCCTGACAGAACATAAACCACAAGAGGAGACCGATGTGCGAAGAAGGCAGGAGAAACCAAAGCTGCAACAGAACAAAAATGTGGAAACGATAGTCAATCACAGAAGTAGGAAAAAGAAGCAAAAGTAAAACAAATGAGTTCAAACAAAACAGCAATTAGATCATTAAAACCAAAGATATGATGATCAAACATTTAGCACAAAAAGCAGCCATTTAAATATTTAGTTTCCAAGGAGCCTGACTCTCTTTCAATCATTTAAAGTCATCTTGATTCGTATTTGCTTTCGCTGTGTTTAGAAAACATTTTATTTGTGCTTTTTTTTTCATTTTAGGTTATCATTTAACTAGTTTTACTCTTAAGTATAACTGATTAACTGATCGAGGCATAATACGGCTCCTAACGTCAAGGGATGATCCAGCACTTTGCCAGTTTCTATCAATATTAACAATGACTTACCAGGATCCCTCAGCCATTTTGTTACCAGCCAATCTGCCTTCATATCAACATGTGTTGTTTATCTCTTAACCAAAGCCAACAGATCAAACGAAACACATCTGGAACCATTAAACAAAGGTTTGGCACCAACAACATCACTCTTTAAGAGCTAAACTTATGTCGACATAGAATCAATCAATTGTGGGACGATAAATCTCTTCCGTTCTTAAAATAAACTAGTCTAAAGAAAAACTTGATGGACTTGTGAAATTTACAGAATTACAAGAAAGTCAGGCTTCTTGTTAATGCAACATTAAGAAACTAATAATGGTTAAAAGTTTTAAACAGTCTTTTGTGATCTATTCATAAGGAACTTGTACCTGCTGGCCAGAAAATCCAGAATATGCAACATATCAACAAAGAGTTGATGCTGCAATATCTTAAGAAATTCACCATTCCACCTAAAAGCAAAGCACATTTAACTGCATCATGGTATTCACACTAGAGCTTAGAGTGTTTTTTATGAAAAATCTGAGTTTAGATGATCACTTAAAACACTTTTTACTTACATTTAAAGCATACAAGAGTTTACGCACTCAATTCGTTGCATGTAATTAAAGTAAACAAGTAAGTTTAAACTTCAAAATTATCTTACAGAGGAACATCCGGTCTAACCATCAAACAACAAGCCGTGTAGCTTACCTGCGTGTAGGGTCCAGCAGCTCTCTGATTTCCTCTTTATCTGTTCGCTTTGATAAATTTGAAATGCAACAAATCGAGAGACGTTTCTTGCTCTATATTTTAGTACCGTATATAAAATGCTTTTTCTTGCACCACCAGCATCTGGTATAACTACCACTTCTTCAGCTCGCACTTGATTGGAACCCCACACACATTCAAAAAAAGAAAACTTGCTTTCCACACAGGAAGTGAGAGCTGTGATGTTTGTTGTAGTGGGAGGGTGTGAGTAATCAGCTTTTTTAGTTTTCAGGTTAGTCTGTCAGGGGGAATGGTGAAGGTTTTAGCCCTCCGGGGGCCGTCTCTTTCCACCTTTCATCTATGTTTGTTTTTTGTTGTTGTTTTTCCAAACTCTGTTCAGTACAACTCATTTCATGCAACCTTCACAAGAGTAAAGGACAAAGTTTACTTTTATTTTCTTCTTCCTCTTTGCATGCATTCTGAAACGATGCATTCTGAAATAAGTCAACATCAAATGACCTCCTGACACGGTTAAAATGGAAATGATACAAGCTGATCTGTGGGAACATTCAGCTTATTGTTATTTTGACAATGAAAATGCAAGCTTGTCTCATGAACTCACCCTACAGATGACATAAGCCGACTGATTTTCAGCGATGCATGTTTCAGTGCAAGGTTAGTATTTTCCCGTTCAGGTTCAGGAAGGTTTCATTCAAAACGTGTATGAAACCAGTCAAACGCAGACAACTGAACAAATACAACAGGTTTGCATTTCACAATAAGACGTTGCTTTATTATGTTCTGTCAAGCTGCTTCTGTTTGTCAAAGTGGCCAGAAGTTTGCTTGAGGTTTTTTTGTAAAGATTTAGCTCAAGTATTCTCGGGAGGAAACGATTGCTCAACTTAGTGTTTCAACGGAAAATTGATTCAAATGATCTGTCTATTCTTAGCTTCTCAGGAAAGACTAAAGCAGTACAGTTCTGCTTTTGCGGGCCTATTTGTTGGAGGCTGAGCCACGTTGGCTTTAATTGATCTCTGACACAACCTTAAATAAAAATAAGCTTTAGGAAATTAAAAAAAACTTTTGTGAAAAGTAATCCCAAACACTGCACAGGTGTTCTAGGAGTTTCTGAACATTAGGAAATGCTACCAAAGACTCCCTTCACAGCTAAGATTTCTTTACAGATGAAAAGTGAGCCACGATACGGGTGGTCTTCCGCAGTCTATCAACAAGGAAGTGCACACCTGTATTTCTGCAGTGGCAGCATTTCTGTCTCCTGTGTGTGATGTTAGTGAAGCCTGGAAGCAGCTCTTAGCTTAGCCACACCTGTCTGCACTGCGGTCAAAATTTATGTTCTTTGCCCTTTGTGAGCAGTAATGTGCTGCGCTCACTGTGGGATTGCTGAGAAACTCAGGGTGGTTTGTGGTTTTTCAGGAGGACGTTGAAATGTGCATTCGGTTTTACAACATTCACAGCACAAACAGCTTCAGAACCTTGCTGTAATCATCTCAGTGGTAAGTGGTAAATGACCTGTTGTTGATCCACACCACTTTTTCAAGTCCAGGGGACCTCAAAGTATCTCACTCTGCATTCAGACGTTCACACACGCACGCTCACACATGGTGGCAAGCCCTGAGAGAGCCTGACAGAGTGGAAGCTCCCATGCACTTCTGACCTCCACCAGCAGGCAAGGCAGGTTAGGGTCATTCCCAAGGGGTCAACAACTGAGACAGGTGGAGCGAGTTTTTGAATTGGCAAACAAAGTACCACAGTCTTTCTAATGAAAAGAAAAACCTTTTTTTTATTTTGGCTTGGATGTCACTATAATGTGTGTGTGTGTTTATGTGTGTTTGTACACCTTAAAATGGATCAAACCCTTTACATTGACAATAAAACATACTTTCCCAGCTCTGTCTATTGTTTTGTGAAATAAGCCATCCCACCTGATTGAAAAATGTTCATTCTGTGGTTTCCATGGATAAGGCATTTGATTACTGACTGCAGGACCTTTCTTGCACATCTTCCTCATCCCATTTCATGTTTGATTACTGTGAAATGTCACTTATACAACAGTGTTTTCTCCTTCATTTGTAAGGCTGAAATTGATTGTGGAGGTGTAAAACTTCATTTACACCAAAAAATAGCACACAGTGGAAGAAAATATCTGTATGAGGTTGAGACCGTTAGCATAGGATTATCAGTAGAGCAGCATGTGACCTGTGTGCCTAGTAAAAAGGTCACGGCACAGCCATGCTTGTCACAGCATATCTGTTTGAATGAAGCCAAATGGTGTAAGCCAAGGAAGATTGACTTAAAAAAGAAAAAGAAAGAGAGAGTAATGCCACATGGCAGCCATCCACAGTAATTACGAGTAATTTGCTGATCACTCAAAGAGAAAGTGAGGCTTTTTCTTTTTTAAGTGCCCTAAAGAACTTTGTAAATGTCAGGGTAAAAAACCAAATGTCTTATCCACAGTGTTACCTACTGCAGCTCTAAGCCTTGCTAAAACTATCTGAGATCATAGATCATGACATCCAATGATATAGAATTTTCAAACTAAACTGTGGGCTGAATTTGTAATTGACGTGACACCGACTCTGCCCTCATGTGGAAATAGAGCAAACCTCCGACAAACAAGTGTTACAATAGTGAAATGCATTACCCGAGACATCTGAGTGATTTTTACCTCATCAGCCAAAACGGATGCAAAGACGAAATATTCTCCAGCAAGTTATACATCAGTTCTGTAAGGTTATTTGTGGGAAACAATGGAGAAATCAACATTAAAGCCAAAGTCTCATTTTTGTGTGAGTGTGAAAGCTGTGCTGGACTCATTTTGCACACACAAAATAGGCAAGTAATGACTTAAACAATGCCAGTTTGTGAAAATCTGGCTTCAGAAATCTTTTTAAATAGAAACAGTATAAAAATGTGCTTAACTTTAAATAGCGCAGTTACTGCAAAGTTTTTATGTACACATAAAATCAGGGATAACTGTTCACTTATTTGACTATCAAGTGTAAAAAATGGGATGTTTACTACCAGTTACCTTCATACGGATGATTCTGATAGTTGACGCCAATCACAGCTGGACGTGAGGTCGGCTGCAGGCCTTAATAACATCTCTTGTGTCAAGAGGGGGTGGGGGGGTGGGCGGACCGACAACTACTGACGTTGATACACCTTTCTCAACAGGCGGGGGCGCACTTTGTCACTTTCTCGGTCTATAGTCCGACATTCGAGCGACTTGAATCCATTCCTCCCTCCCTGGCTCCTCCAGACCCGGGCCCCCACCGGCCTGGTTCGGAGGGGGGGGGGCAACCGCCCCCCCAGCCCCCCCCATAGCTCCGCCCCTGGGACCATGACTTTCTATTATTTTCCATGAGATCTCAATGATCACAGTGCATTAGCAATGTTCACAGAGGTCCAGATAAGGGGCATGTAAATGAGGACAAATTTCAACCGTTGAGTAGTCAGTTGCTGAGAATCCCCCTAGAGTGATAGACAGGTGGATGTCAAATATCTTCTTGGCTGTAAATGTGTAACTTGGCAGTTTTTCTTCCTGTCACCTGAACATTACAATAGGTGGCCTTCATGGCTCTGTTAACACCACACTGGCTTTTTTTTTTTATCTTTGCTTGTTTTTGTTTTGTTTTTCACATTTTATTATGTAATCTTTTGTTAATCTCAAAGACAGTGTTGCTTTGTGCATTTGGTTTCCTCTTTCAGCTTTCTGTCAGCTTTTTCTAGTTTTTCCCAGTCTGTTATCAGCTCTGTTGAAACAGGCGCTGGCTGTTCACGTCTGAGACATCCTTGAGAGATAGTGTCTTCTGAGAACAGGTCACCCAGCATCTGCTTTATTTCTCTTTATGCTCAGATATATAAGGAGTTTGCTTCATTTTCCCACCAATAAAGAATCATGGTTAATGCACATGCTTATTGTAGTTACTGCAAACAAATAGGAATACATGGATGTCCCGATCGTAGACATGAAGCTCACTTACTAACAATAAAGCTTCAGACTGCATTGTAAAGTCAGGTTGCCAGGCCAGGAGACACTAGTCTGTAGGCCACCAGGTGTTTTACAGATGGTGTAGTCTCAGAAGACTGAAGAAACACTGAGAGGTTTGTTGTAGAGACTTCAGTTTAAGGAACACTTGCTCCATACCAATCCAAACACAGAGCAACTGTGGGTGATTTTCCTGTTTCCTTCATTGCCGTCTATGTTACAGAATGTCTGAGGTTAAGCTCCAAACGCTCTGACTAGCCAGGACTTTTGCTTGTTTGGTTCATTGTTTATTGCTTCAGTTTCTTTTTTAATCTAAGATAAATATTGGGCATGTCCTGCTGCAACAAAAAAAAATCTAATTTTTTTTATTCTTTTTTTTCTTTTTCATTTTTTTGTATTGATTTTTGCACCTATGACAGTGGATTGTTTGTTCTCCGGTGTGACAAAACAACAACTTTTCGTTGTGGACAAAACAACTGCTTTTCTTTTCAGGACCAAACTTAAAGTTAGTAGAAATTAAAATGTTCTTCCTTACTCAAGGCTGGTGGGTGTGCATGTACACTGGTGGCCAGCATAGAGGAGAAAGTTCAGCAGGTCAGAGATCAATTGTCTCAGCTTAAGGCTGACAATGAACGACTTCGCCAGGAGGGACCTCTAGCCCAGGCTGGACTGGACTGCCTTAACCCGGCTTCAGGCACTCCCATGGGCAGCAGTTCATCAGCCCCAACTGTTTCCATTGAGCGCATAATAGTTATACCTTGTGATCGCAAGTGACCCCTTTTCAATGGTAGGATGGGTCTGTCTTTAGATGTCTGGATAGAGGAGGTTCAGGCTTGTATGCGGCCCCTCATCTTTCCACAGGGGACAAAGCATTATTTATTTTTGATCATTTGGAAGGCGAGGCTAAGAGTGAGATTAAGTTTTGCTCAATTGAGGATTGGCAGGTTCCAACTCGGATTTTGGACATTCTTCGGGAACTGAATGGCTGCATGCAGCCATATGTAACTTTACAGGCAAGCTTTCTTTTCCAGGAAACAACAAGAAGGAGAAACCTTACAGGAGTTTTCACTTGCTTTAATGTCTCTTACGGAACAGGTTGAACAGAGAACGCCTGACGGAATGCCTGTTGCTGCAGTCCTTCTCTGTGACCACCAGTTTATGTGACCATAGGGAGTGGAAGCGTTCTCTTTATAGCATTCTTTTCTTGTCTCACTATGGGGAACGCCCTTGAAGTGATTTGTGGCAGTTCAGCTGCTACTTTATTGCAGATGCCTGCTGATGCCCTTACATGGGAGTAGGAGTGGCTGCCAACTGCTCATTAGGAATGTAGTTTCTCCCTTTCATCTATTCATGGCCTCCAATATGAGGTTCGAAGTAGTGCTTGCAACCCTGCTTTGTCAATTCCAGAGCTTAGTGAAGTGATGGAGTTACAACAAGAACTTCCATATATTGGATATTTGGAGCTAGATGTGGCTCTATGTCATAAAGTAGTAGATCACTGTGTCATGAAACGTGGTCTGGTGGGATTGGACGAACTCACAGGCAGGCGGTGGCATGAAGATAAAGTAAACAAGGGACACAGATAAACACAAATAAACCCTGAACAAAACCAGGAAAACACAGTAAAAACAGGAAAACCTCAGAACATAATTGTTTTGTGAAATAAGCCGTTCCATCTGATTGAAAAATGTTCATCCTGTGGTTTCAATTCACTGTACAAGTATTCCACATACTGTGGAATACTTATAAGGGATCCCCCTTCTGTGGAGCCTTCAATTCCTGGTATTCTAGGGATGAATGTAATTTGCTGCTGTTACCGAGAGCCGTTTGGTGCCCTTGGCCGCTCCCTTTTTGAGCATCCTGTGGTGGTGCAGGCACCAGGCCCAGTTGTTGAGGCCTTGGAGAGATGCCATCAAGCAGTTTCTCACCAGCCAGAAACATTAACGGGGACGGCAAAAATGCGAGATCCATGAGTTGTCGGGTATCGAGTGGTACTATGAAGTTTGTTGCTAGCACCTCCCCCTGGCAGTTTGCTGGTCAAGTTGTTCTCTATGAGCCTGAGGAATCTGGCCAGCCAGCTGGGTTGCTGGCCTCTCCGTGTTTGGTGACAGTTGATAAAGGAACGGTTGACAAATTAAACCTACATACAAAAGAAAAACTACAAACTGCACATAAACATCCTGAAAAATTATAAGGACTCATGGTTCATGGTTCACCATGAACCATGAGCCCTGACCTGAATAAAAATAAATTATTAATTGGGTAAATGACACCCAGCTGAAAAAGGCATGAAACAAAATAAGGACAAAACAATGGCATTGAGTTGGCTGCGCTCCCCATTCATGTTAGGTGCATGCACCAGGAAGTGGCAGGAGGAGGGAGAGGGGGAAGCCATAAACAATCCACCGCCAAGTCCCAAGCAACTCATTATCTAGGTTAATGACCCCACTCCGCGTGCCTGATCACACGCACTCCCAGAGAGCAAAACGAGACCACCAACCCAACCGCAATCCTGAAAACAATCACTCGACGCTTGAGGAACAACAGGATTATAGAAGTCCACACCACGCCGTCTTCACTGCTCAATACAATAGTGTGTGAGCGTTCACCCTACACACCTGGCTTTAAAGGCTGCGTTGGTGCCGCCCACCACTCACCTTAAAGCTGAATCTGCACCAACATACCACATAAAAATCAGGATACCTTCTTGGTGACTGATGGTACAAGCTATGGGCCTATTATGGAAAAAAGCCCAATGCAGGTTTTTAAGTCCCAGTCCACCACAATTTTAGATTTTGAACTTAATTTTTTACATCTGCAGTGTTTTTGCTGTAAAAACGCAGCAAATTTATGATTATTAGCAATATTCAGGAATAATGTCAATGCTACAGTTCTCAAATCTTTGGTACAAGTAAGTCGGTCCTTTGTGGTTGTAGTTATTGGGGCCATGCCATAGCAATGCATAAGGAGAGCAGTGCCTGACTTGCGAAGCATAAATATCACCCTATTAGCTAGCTATGACTAGCTAGCTAATGTCAATACATTGCCTTAAGCTTATCAAGTAGCCTATAGGCTACCGATCTTGTCTATGTTCAGCTACATACATTCATTTTGCCCCCAAAAATGTCGATTCCCTCCCATCCCCCCTCCGTTCTGAGAGATCGGGAGTCTCTAAGAATCCCACCCACCGCTCCCCCTTCCTCACACACGTCGTTCAACCAGATAGCCAATTGTAATTAATAAGGTGTGTGTGTGGGAGGGGGGTCAGAAAATGTTTGGAAACCACTGGGGGGTGCAGGAGAAAATGTTTGGCAACCATTGCTCTAATGTAAAATTATATAAAATACTAATCTTAATAGTAACACTTGTAGTAGTAGTAGTAGTAGTAGTAGCAGCAATACACTGGTGTCAGTGTGGCAGTCAGCAGCTGATTTTTACATTATATTCTGTCTTTTGTATTTTCTATCTCCATGTTTTGTCTATAGTAAAGGAATGATGGCAATTGAAATCCGCTCAAAGTGACCATGATGAAGATTATTTCTGTGTATGTCAGGTAACAAGGTCTCTGGGGGATGACGGGTGTTTTTAGCTGCTACGCACTGCCCTCTTGTGGTGATAATATTACTTGCAGTGTTATTGTTTTTTTAATCACGGTTTTACTTTTTGTCTGGTTTCTTTTAAACCTGACAATAATGGCAGTAAACAAGTTTTAATATAGCTTCATTCACATTACATACATTACTTTATGTAATAATATTTCTCTCTTGTTTCTGCTTCTATATGTACAGTTAAGACCATTTTTATGCATTTCACAAATAAACACTTCCCCATCCCAGCTGCCTCATAAAAGACAAAGCTTCTCTCTTTTTTAAGTCTGTTAGGATTGCCAAAGTTACTCAAATTTTCAAAAGAAGAGATACATTTTTTTGGATGAATATATTTTACTTTCTGCAAATTTAGAAGCGTACATACACTTCCTTTGTATTTGTAATATAGATTTGCCATTAAATTGTTTGGCTTGGGTCAAACACCATCACTTTTCATAATAATTTACTGGAAGTTAGGCCCATTTCTCCAGACAAAACTGCTGTAGCACTTTGTAGGCTGCACTAGTAGCCTTCAAAGTACTATGCCTTTGCAGTTCTGAAAGTAATTTTCTGTGGAATTGGGTTCAGAACTTTGTGATATACGATACACTTTGTAAACAGTGTACCAGTCCAGACCTCCCACCCTGTGTGTCCTGTCACACACTGACAGAACATATCTCCAAAATTTAAGGTTTTTGCTCCTGGGTGTATTTGCAAACTGTAATGTGGCTTTTATCATCTTGCCTTTGGAGTAAATACTTCTTCCTCCCTGAGTGCCTGAGAGGCGTTTAAGCCAGTGTGAGCAGATTGCTTCCACTTTAGCAGCTTTACAGAAACTTTACTTTGTTTTCTGGATTCGATGTCTCCATTTTGCACAAAATATGTTCATTCTGGGACACGGAGAAAAAAAAACAGAACCATTTCAGACCTTCTGTCATATACGTCCAACATTATTACAGAAAAATGCACATTGTTACCATGCGACATAGTGTGTTTGTGCAGAACAACTCATCTTGACCATGTGGGACTTTTTATTGTATTTATTCACATTTCAAAAGAATCTATCATCAGAGAAGACTACAAGTTAGTAAAAATTATTTTTCCCCCAAATATTAATCATTGTGTCTTCTTACAAACATATAGGTAATGCAACAGTTTCAAGGTACAAAAAAAATCATACATTACCAGCCATATTACTGTAAAAAAGACCCAGTGTCATCCTTGGAGCATAACAGTGTTGAGCACTTTTGACTTGTTTCGGCATTGGATCAGAAAGTTGTGCAGAAAATAGTGAGCAGGAGGAGGGCAGCGTGTTCGTGGGGGACAACAGTTGCCTTTCTATGTGAGAAGTACTTATTCTCATCCCAGCCTTGACAGTACCAACACTATGAGTTCTGTAAATACGACCAAAATCTGCTTTATGAATACATTATTTGTGTTGACGTAACAGGTGACTCAGAGTGAAAGACATGTTAATATCTAAAAAAAAGGAAGAAAAGAAAAGAAAAACATGAACTTCACAGAATACATCCACTTTCTACAGTTTTATAATTGGGAATGCACAATTACAGATAAGACACCCATAGTGGTACAGTGTGAGAAAAAAAAACAACAAAAAAAAAAAAAAAAAAACGGAGAATTTAAAGATTTGTGGTAAATCTGGGGCCAAAACTTGTGTTCACTCTGTTTCAAAACCCTTATTTATTACTAGCAAAATATTTAAGTTGAAAAGATTGCTCCTCAAAATTTCTATTTGTATTAGCTTTGTTAGGTTTGTGAGATTAAATGAGTCTTATTTTATAAAACTTAATTTCTTCCAGCCATTCAGTTACCTGAAATCAGCTGCTTTAATAATACTGTATTTCCTTTAGCTTGCTGTAACTGAAGTAGCACATTAATCCTCTGAAACTTCATGCATTTTGTAGTTTGCCCTTATTGTGTAATGATGAATGCCAATGTGTAAATGAAACTGAGTCAAAGGATTGATTTCCTGGGTCAAGGATGCCTGTTTTCATTGATGAGCGTCGTTTCTTTTATTGTCGTGCCCCCAACAATAGCTTGTGCTGATGCTGCATGATCTTTATCGTCCGGACGCCTATTTGTACAGCACGCAGAGAGGATTTGGCTTGAGGTCACTACTATAGTCCTCTCTCTGATTGGGCAAAATGAGCCCTGCTGTCTTGCATGGACAGCTGATATCACAGTACACAGGTTTTCCTTTTTTTGAACGGCTACAAAACATAATCAGATCTAAAATAAAAGATGCAAATCACATTGAAAAAGACATCCAACATGTGGTAATTTTTCTCTTGTTTTTACTCTTGACTAACTGCTCTAACTTTTACCACCTATTATATGAACACAAAAAAGGAGAGAAATGCTCTGAAACTGATGCAAATCCCTCTTCTCTTGAAAGAATCTCGTATAAATGGATCCGTAGATGAGGTGTTACGAGGGTTAAAGGCCTTGCAGAGTTGAGATCTCTGAATGTGCAAAAGAAGTACGGCCCTCTGAACCTAAAGCAGACTTTTTTGCCTTTAAATATCTGCAAACTTTACCAGATGTTGTGTGTTTCTATGCAGTATGTTTCTCAGCAACAGCAGTGTGGCTGCCTTTTCACTTTGTCACTGTCTAAATAGAAAAGTCATTGTCCATCTACAGCAAACGCATCGACTTGCAGACATTCTAGTAGTCTTTCCCTATCAACTCAAGCCTTGTATACAAGTACCTATTTCTCCATTATAAATAGCTATAACTCTTTCAATAGAAAAGATGTCTAAAAACTGAAAATGATTTCCATCAAGTAAAAACATTTCCCCATTTTTCTTTTTAAATAAGTACACACTTAGTAAAAAAAAGTCTCCTCTTTAAACCCTATTTTTATATCCCACTTTACCTCAAACACTCTGACTTTTTTGTTTATTTTATTTTATTTTATTGCGGGTGTTTTCTGCAGAATTCCACCCTGAAAGGTTTTTTCTCTATCCCTGTCGATTTTTTTTCTTTTTCATCCACTTTTTGGCCTGCCTGTGTAAAAAGTATGTACTGCTTTGAGTTAGTGGTGTATGCTCTCCCTGATGTTGAATGTGTGAAGGCATGCATGTGCTTTGTCTCACGGGTTCATACGGTGAGATCATCTGACCTGGCCCTGCTGCTTGCTTTGCTCAGTCGACTCAGTGGTCTGGTGTCTTCTATCGTATCCGTCGCCTCCACCTCTCCCTCAGCAGGGGTTTCCATCTCCTCGTTCTCTGCCTCCTCTCCCTCTGCATCCTCATCTAGACCTTCCTCTATTTTCTCTGCTTCCACCTCCGGTGGTGGCACCTCCTCAACCTCTTCTTCATGTAACGTCACTTCCCCTGTCCCCGTTGTTTGACTGTAGGAAGGCAGTGTCTCGTCGTACACCTTAGAGATGTCCTCCATGGGCAGCACCTCCTCCACCTTCTCCTCCAGTGTCTGGAAAGGTGGAGTCCCTCTGCCAGCCTCCATGCCGACCTCAGCCAGAGGGTAGAGGTGAGTTACAGGTGGAACCTTTTCCTCCTCTAGCAACTTGTAGCCTTTTGCTCTTTGCAAAGCGGGAACAGCCAGCGGGGACAGACCTTTTCCTTGTGACGGCAGAGGCGGAGCTGTGCCCTCGCCTTGGGCTGGAGCTGGGGCTGGCTTACGGAAGACAAAGCGGATTTTCTTCAGACCCAAGTGGCTGATTTCCACGAAGTTGAGGAAAAGCGAGACACAGGCCACAGCCAACATGAAGATGATGAAGACAGTCTTCTCCGTTGGGCGAGACACAAAGCAGTCCACTGTGTTGGGGCAGGGCCATCGGCTGCATTTGTACAGTGGCAGGATGCGGAAGCCATAAAGGAAGTACTGCCCTACCACAAAACCCACTTCAAATAGTGTCTTGAAGATAATGTGGCAAATGTAGGTCCTCAGCAGGGTGCCCTCCAGGCGAAACTTCTTGCTGCCTTTGGTGCTGGTCTCCTTGGTGGTGCGGACACTTCCCTGGTCGGGTGCCAGAGGCAGACGCTCCTCGCTCAGTTCCTGTTGCCGGCTAAGCTCTGCCTCCTCTCGCTCCTTACGTTTCTCCTCCATGTGCACATGGTGCACAGCGTGACCGACGTACACCAGAGACGGCGTGGACACAAAGATGATCTGGAGCACCCACAGGCGGATGTGGGAGATGGGGAAGGCCTCGTCGTAGCACACGTTCTCGCATCCAGGCTGTTGCGTGTTGCAAACATAGTCGGACTGCTCGTCGCCCCACACGAACTCTGCCGCCGTGCCCAGTATGAGGATGCGGAAGATGAACAGCACTGTGAGCCACACCCGGCCGATCACCGTGGAGTGCTCGTTGACTTCCTCTAAAATATTACCCAGAAAGCTCCAGTCACCCATGGTCGGTCCGTAGCACTGCGGAATGAAGGGTGGGGTAGGGATGGACACAGAGGGTGCAGTCGCACGGGGAGGGTGGGGTAGGGAGGACCCACAGTGGGAGTGGGAAAGAGAGGGCCAAAGGTAAGCAATGCATTAGAGGACAAATCAAACTTTGAAATTCTTGTTCATCAAACATTAGCTGCTGCTAATGATTGCATGCATTTCAGTTTAAACACTTAACATACTGAAACTTCACAAAAGTCTGAATAGTCAATTGAGAACCTTCAGTTCCTATTATAAATAATGATAAGAAATATCAATGAAACAGAATGATTTGAAGTAAATCTAAAGTTCTTACAAAATCTCTGTAGGCCATTCAATTTCACTAAAATGAACACATGAATATACATTGCTGTCATTAGCTCTCAAAGGCAACATTCTAGTAAAAGCAATGGTAGATTGAGAGATCAGTAGGTAACATAAAGTCCCCTACTAAAGAATAAAAGGCAATCAAATGGGCAACTTGCCACAGCTGCGGCTCCGGCAAAGTTGAGTCCTGTCCCGTTCTCTTGGCACCCGGCAGGGGAGAGTGAACTTTTTTCTGCCCTCTTTCCCACCTAAAGCCCTGTCCTTGTCGCCCCACTGAGCAGATGTGAATGAATCGGCTCTGATGGTTGGTTTTTAGTTTGCCGCAATATTTAAGCTTGGAGCCAGACGGCCTTTATTTTCCGGGCGACGTGCGGGTGACGCAAAAAACAATAGGATCAACAAAGCCAGAGCAGGGATGTATGGAAGCAGGCCTCAAGCTCCCGCACCAACATGGACACTGTCGGGGCACAGAGTCCACAGCAGCTCAGTCACACTCCTACTTACTTTCTTAGCCGTCCAATGTTCTGTGTATGGAAACGTGGACACAGCAGACACAATTTGAAACGGTGCCTCCAGCAATAGAGCCGACATTAGAGGCAGGTCAGAAACAAACTATCAGCTCAGGCAAGGATGAAGGAGAACTTTGTGGACGTGCAGCAGGTCATTTAGACTCCCCATAACAAAACATTTGTCTAGATTAATGCAGTGTGTGTGTGTGTGTGTGTGTGTGTGTGTGTGTGTGTGTGTGTGTGTGTGTGTGTGTGTGTGTGTGTGTGTGTGTGTGTGTGTGTGTGTGCTTTTTGGTATATAACTTCTAACACACAAATTTTAATTATTAATAGAAGCAAATATGTATAAAATGCTGCAGTAAGCTTGAAGATCATTAAACATTTTCATGCTATTTATTGTATTTTGCTCAATAAATAGGTATGAATTGTAACGTAAATGTTTCATTCTAAGCTAAGCAGAATAATGAAATTTTCCCACTGAATGGTAAATCTCAGAGAGCCTTTTTTTTGTATTTGTGTAAATGTATTAATTTTCTTCTTAGCTTTTTAGTCAGTTGTCCATGTTGTTGGTGTAATGTATGATGTTTAACTTAAAAATTTTCAATTTTATTGTTAGCAGATTGTTTCTAAGATTGTGTGTTTATGCTGCTTATAACTGCTAGTTGAAAAAAAAAGAATGCAAATCTCAGTGACACACCACATTGACATGCTTCCTTGAGGGAATAGAAATAACTTTCCCAGCTCAGAAGGCAGAAATAGTCACCAGGAATGTTTTCTTTCAGAATCTTATGGATGCTTGAACATAATGCTGAACCCAAAGGTATTTCAAGTTATGCAAGAAGGAAGTAAAAACTAAATCTGAACAACATTGCTATATATTATACTTGTCTATGGTATGAAACAATTTTTAAAATAGAAAATAAGAGCAATCATCCAGACCTTTTGTTCTTGTGGTTAAAGATTTTAATTAAAAAGTTGTGGAACAATTTCTCTTATAGCATAGTGAGCCCATTTAAAGGAAACACATTCTGACATGGTGTAGCCAATTGCCAAATTTAGCACAGAGTGGATAGTTTTATCTAAAGGTAGATGCTTTATATACTAGTGAAGAATATGTATTTTTATTTTTATGCTAGTTTTTTAAATTATAATTACTCCTTTTATATAGCCAGAAGAAAGCAAAATATGACTTAGAATAAACTGAACTATTAATTCAGTGCTTAACAGTTGGCATTGTTCCCTGCTACTGTGTGAAGTTTTCCATTTATCCGTCATTCCTTTTTTAAAAGTTCTCTTGTTTCCACTCATAATAAAAAATGTATTTATATGCATGTGTATAATAATAATAATAATAATAATAATAATAATAATAATAATAATAATAATAATAATATACACAATAAGGATATGTTACAGAATGTAATCAAATGAAATGAATCATGTAACATGTACATTTGTTTAGTAAATAGATTTATTTATTTATTTATTTATTTATTTATTTATTTATTTATTTTAATCCCCCCACAAAATGTTTGTTTAAATAAATCTTAAGTTTTATGTTACTGAAACACTGGAAAACCGAGACTCAAGCCTGTTGCCAGCATCTCAAAAAACATAAAAAGTGAAGAAAAAAATAGCTCTTGGCCATTCTAATGGTTGTGAAAAATAACTGAGTAACTTCATCACTCTTCTACATGTAATTGTAAAGATAAGGTTCTGGGATAAACATCAATATGTTTTCTTCTGTCAATGCTCTTTTTGTATTTCCTACTTGCTCCTTTAAGGTTTAAGATAAACTGTTTTTTTGTTGTTGTTGTTTGAATTGTAAATGTACTTATTTTTCGCAAATTGTAGTTTTGTTTACTTGAGTTCAGCTTGGTTTTTAACCTGATTAAAAACCAAGCTGTTTTTTTTTATCATGGAACAAGTGTTTGCATATGTTCAAACCACTATGCACTGTAGTGAATTACAGTGGTTTACATTATTTACATTTTAACTCTTTTAACTATGTGTTCTCTTTGTTGTTCAGTTTTTTTTCCCACAGTGGAAATCCAGAACCATGCCTACATATATCCATGTTTACATGACTATAATATAAGCAAGATCTTATCCTCACATTACAAAATGTGGCAAAAAATAATAATCCTGATTAGTGTGAAATCCTGTGGGTAAAACAACAGCATTTTCATCTGTGCCAAATGTTCACACATTTTATTAAATCCCAAGGTTCATTTAAACAAAGTTAGTGTTTATCAGTAGTGTAAACTGTTACAAATTTATACTCGTGCCAAATCACTGGTGCATCAATTTAAAGGAATCAACAGAACAATTGTTTGGCAGTGAGCGGCATTTAGAGTTTATTTATATTTAAACAATTCATTTCCTTTAGCTCAATCAAACATGGAGGCTTCACAAGAACTTTATCGTTGCTGAAACATAATATATTCAGTAATAGAGTTGCTATTTGCAAATAGCATGTTTGCTGTTTAATGTTTTTCCATGTATTTCTGTGCCCAGCTTTTAAATCAGATGGTTTAAAAATGCATTTGGCGTCATCTGTTCTCACTCTGCATGCTAGAACATCAAATATCACAGCTGTTTGTCTGGAATATTAAATGTTTTCTCCGCTTTGCTCGTCGTTCATTTAACTTCCACTGTAAAGCTTTTCTCACTCTGTGGTGGTTTCACTGCTGTGCTGAGATTCAGAGTCCGTCTCTCAATGTCTACTTTTAGATCTCTTACTTGGTGACACACTAAGGCTTTAGACTTAGCTTTTCAAAATGTACTTCCTAATGCAAAAACAAGAACCTTCTTGTTACAATATAAATGATGTTTTACCGCATGATACATGGAAGCAGTCATTACATATCTTGGAGAAGTCACATTTTCTTATAAAAAGATTTAATCTAGTAAAAGCTCAAATGTTCACTCCCCTGAAGACCTGGCATGGCGCATGGGCTCACAGGCATATTCAGGGTGTATCCACATAGCTGGGGGACCAGGGGAGTCCCTTTAAAGAGCAGTGTGTTGGTATAGTGGATGCTTGCATGCTAAGCCCCACACTGGCCCAGTGAATGGAGCTGGGATTTCACACAAAGACATGATGTCATGATGCAGGGTGCGGGCTCTATTGAGCACATGCATTGAGGCGTGAGGCCAGATTAGACCTTCGCAGGGTACCAACTGGGCCTTAATCAGGATGCTAACAAGCTAACAAACATATAGTGTGGTGATCATCTGCCTATGGTGCTGTGGTGCCACGTGACGCTGCTTGAAGGGCCTTAGAGAGTCTGGAAGTAACTTAAATCTTATTTCTGCATTGAGCTTATCAATATGACGCAGTTTAAGACATTTGTTTGATCTAACAATGTGCATTATGTGGTCGAACATACGTTGGCAGCAGCTTGGTTTGATTTGGCCTTCTTGTTAGCTCTCACACAATGAATATCTCCCACCACTCCCTGAGGAAAAACACTTTCTTAACCATTCTTACTTGGGCTCAAAAAAATATTTTTCTTAAATTCTAACAAGATTGGGAAAAGTCATTCTGTTCATGCCATTTACCTATATCACCATCAGACAACAATGTAGTTTTTCATTGGGCCTTTGTGTTTCTGGTTGACCTCAAAACTGAACCATAAGTGGCACAGCTAGACTGGTCTGTCACTCAAAGGCCTTTAGAAAAACAGCTAAAATCTTAGTCTGACTAATGTACTGAAGGAACGTTAGGCTGGTACTGCATTTCCACTGACGTAATACAAGTTCAGTAATATCACTGCTGATTTTATTTAATATCAATAGAAGGCACTGCTTAAGAAAGCTTTTCTACTGTTGAGATGCTGGCAGTTGCTTTTGAAATCACAAATCTGCATATCTGTATGCTCAGACTGGCTGTTTATGAGCACAATAACCACATACAAAGCACCTCATATTTGACTATATGAGATAAGTAGAGAAACTCATTTTATTTGAACTTTTTCTTGGACTTACTTATGTTGTAGGTCCAGGTCAGTTCACATATTTCTTTATTTGTATAGTAGGTTATCTTATTTTAGAAGAAGTAGATGATTTGTAGATATTTTTAAATGTCAGTTTTGTATTGTACTTCCACATCTACATTAATTTTGGTTCATGTTATTTTTTTTTCAAATGCATATGTTGATCATTTTAGTAGATATGAAGATTATAAATGGTCAGTTTGAGAAGTAAATCCAGTTTTTAGCAACAAAAGATACTTTCGAAGAAAAATACTTTATATATTTTATTACCTCTCTTTGTCACATGAACTTCTCTCACAAATTGTCTGGTTTCTGCACTTGCAGACAGAGGAGAAGCGTTCACTGCAGTTTTACAGAGATGGTATCAGCGATGACCCTTAGAGATACAACCTGACCTCGGGGGGCAGCGCTGCATCCCATGACATGGCAGGACAATAAGACCTGAATGGCGTAAGGCTTAGGGCTCGAGACAGGTTCTTGTTTCCAAACACTTGTTTGTTCAGTGTGCAAACATACATACATTTATATCTGGGTTAGTGGGTGTGAGTTTCACCATTTCTCTTTGTGCTGTGGCAACCCTCTAACTCAGCAACTCAGTTTTTCTCTTTGTGATCTTTTTTTTGTTCATGAGTCGACTGTCTGAACTCCCGTCTTTTCATTTCAATGGAGGCTTTAGGCCTCAAGGAACCAATCCCTCTAAACAATTGGAGTTCAATGGACGGGTGCCTTTTTATCATCATGGAGGGTAGACCAGTTCTCAGCTTTTCTATGTAGAAAATCAAGCTTCCTTTTGACCTGTGTCCTGTGTCTCTTGGTCGCAAAAAATATACTGTAAAAAATGTGACAAGAAAAATATATGGGCAAAGAAATGCTCTCATTAAAATCAACATAGGAACATTCTGAGTCAACATATTTTTTTGACATTTTTAATTTTGGTTTTTACCGCACACAAAAAAATATCTATGATCTTCCACCATACTCAATTGTTAATTTTAGCAATAAAAAATTCTTATACATACAAAACACATCCAAATTCGAAATGGGAATAATCCAGCTGTAAATTTGTTTATATATTTTTTGTCCACAATTGTTAAAATATGTATTTATACAGGATGTATAGAACTAGTAAATGTACAGCATATAGATTTTTGTTCACTTTGAGGAAATCAAACGTTTTGGTTGTATTTAAAAAATATGTTTTTAATGAGGCTACCTGACTCTGCGGCCTTGGTTCTTACTTCATTAGTCTATGAAAAGTGTCAGAAGATCAAGCAGTCAAAAAGATTAACTTTACATCAATCAACCCCAATTTGCAAATCAGGTTTGTGCAGTGGAAAGCATAAACACATACACTTTCTTATTTGTCCTTCAACATCTGTCACAGCTGGTCCCAAACCACAGCATTGTTTTTCTGTGGGCTGAGTTCTTGACACCATTGTGTTTGTGAGGTCAGATTTGTTGAATTTGGACCGGGCCGCTGTCCTTCATATGCTCAACTGAGCACACAAAAACAACAGCCTCTTGGGAAAGAGTCATTAAGACCCTGCAAGTGCATAACCAGGCCTGTATTTTACTACAGGAACTGCCAAACAGAAACAGAACTCCTTGTAAAAAAATTTAAAAAAAATTGGGTAGCTGCAGCAATAAAATACGTCATTTGAAAGAAAAAGTGCTGCTCAAAAATTCTAAGTTTTTCCTTTGGTAAATATTTTTGCCGGTTATTGTTTGAATGTTTACTGGAGAGTAAAATACAGATTGATTGTTGTCAAGATTACAAGAGGGAGTTGTGTATTTAAACGGTGAGAAGGTTGAGCTGCTTTGACTCACTACCTGAATTTATGCTTAAGGTTTCCCCTCCCATGTCCGGTTATAACACCAGCTCATACCACCCCCCTGTGTCTGTAAGGGGACTTGCTGCTGTCTTATGCTCTGAATTTTTAAGAGACGCAGTGTGGTGTAAAGCAGATATGCGTACATTATCCGTTTCAAAGTGTAGCAAGTATTTTGAAAGCCACGGTTTTTAAAGTGAACAAAAGATTTCCTCTACAGTTTACCAGTATAACAAAGCGATTTAAAGTGTCAGAAGGTCAGAAGGTGACATAAGTTTTATCCACCTGTATCAAACTCTTACAAGACAATTCTGAATATTTGGAAAATCGATTTAGTCACAAAAACATGAACAATGATGTGGAAACTAAAGCATCCTTTACACCTCTAAAGATACATCTATATTCAAAAATAATAATTGTGCTTATACTGTTTTTTATTATAGCAAATTTAAACTGGATATTAAATGAAATTATGTTGTATATTTTAGTTCAAGATCTTTATTTAACTATCCTGCAACTGCTAAGATAAATTCATTCAGTTTTTGCCTTTTGCATAAATCATACTACCACTTTTATGTCCTTTTAAAACTCGCAGATGTTCAAACAGTCTTATTTATTGCGAAGCTTTTGGCTTCAAGTGAAAGGTTTGGCTTCCCCTCAAAAATTACAACATTTTGGACAAAGAACAAGGACAAAAACATAATTCAAATTGTTTGTGATTTGCCATTTTCTGTGGTTTTGTATCTGTCAATGTTCATTAATTCACCTAATCAAATTTTCATGCCTCAATTTTGACAATTATGCTGTCATCTATTTAAAGTTTATCTCTCAGGCTGGATTTATGTTTTCAACCTGCTGAGCAGCATAACAAAATCTACAATTAAGACATTAATAGACAAGAACAAATATATGCATTGAATAATAGTCACAAAATTTATTATTTTTATTGTGCATACCTGCAGAAAAGCAGTTTGTACAAATAAAACAACCAGAACAGCTCTGGTTACAAACAGTAGCATAGAAATTTGGGAGCTCTAAATTTATTTAATTATTAAATTATTAATAATGCAATACAGATGCATTATGTATTGCATATATTGACCATATATTATCTAATATATGGTCGCAATGTACAGTAATTATTTTTTTAAAATAGGCCACAAAGAAGTCAAGACAGAATTAGGACAATATACCAGGGTACCATAAAATAGAAAAATAATATTCATTTTACACCCAAGTTGATGTCCTAAAGAGCTGCATGTGTTGCTCTAATATCCAAAGTATTTATGCCAGAGTTTATTGTCATTACTGATAAAATATTAGTCACCTTGTATGTGCTAAAGTGTCACCAAGGAGTTTTCTCTTAAACCGTTTCCACTTTCCCAGAATTATTTTCTTTCATGTTGAGTCATTGTAGAGGATTATGCTTTGGACAAACCAGTAGCCAGTTTTTAAATCAGTGGGTCATGCGTCACAAAGCCAGCAGCTCTGTGCACTTTGCAAGTCCGTCCCTATGAGAAACAGAGAGACGGTGTGAGAGACGAGGCAGGAATTGTTCTCACCAGTGAAAAAGGAAGTGGAAAGGCAGCTTCCTCTCAGTACACTGGGAGGGACAGGAGGGTGAGGAGAGTCGATGCTCACACAATGGAGGAGCGGTGGGAGGAGGGTAGACAGGAGGCATTAACAGAGGAAGGATATAAGTGCCATGTGTGACTGGATTTAAAGACCTGGAAGACAGATATTGTAGTTTAGGATGAGTGTTTTGGAGTTCACATGACACAGGACAATCTTAAAAAGCTGAACTTTGTTTTTGTATTTTGATGTTTTTTGCTTTTTTCTGCAGGTCTTATTAGGATCATAACTTTCCCACAGCCTGACCCACAACCTCTCAGTGATGTGAGATTCCTCGAATGACCCTCAGAGGCAAACAATGACCCAGTCTAGTGACAAATATGCCAGATTGCAAGCTATGAAAATGCTTTACATATTGTTACACCATTTTAATATGTGCAACTTTTATTGGAATAAATATTTTTATATTTTTGAATGTTCTATTTCACCTCTCACCTTGGAAAATTAATTATGAAAACATTGTATTTGAAAAAAATCACATCAATTTAAAATACAATATGTCCTCAAGATCTTTATTTTTTCTAACACATTTTTAGAGTTCCTCAGTTTTACATACAAAGCATCTCCAAATTTTCAGACATGTCTAGGAGAAGAAAATATATCAAAAATACACAACACTTTCTAAAAAACAGTACCAGCAAAAACTTTGGGCAAACAGCAGGACTGTAAAAAGAAAAACATCAGTCCTAAAAAATAAAAGATGTCTAGTGGATGACAGCAAACAAGAAAAGTTTTTGCCTTTAATTTAACAATCAAAAGGTTTTGACAAACTCTCCATCTATGCAAGAACAGTCAGTAACTTCTTACGCTGTTCTGAGATTTTTTACTCTGAGTAGGCTACGCAAATACCAATTAATTTTAATGAAGATTTTAAAAACACATCATAACTGCATTTTTAACATTTTGTTTTAATACCTATTAAAAATATTTTATCCTTAAAATTGTGTAGATTGATCCAAAGACAGACTGATAGTCGTATCAACAAGGACTGGTCAGAACAGAAACTGAATCAGAAATAGCTAATACTGTGGAGCTTGTTCTCATGTCTCCATTAGTTCCTGATGGGCTGATCTATTTGTTTCATACTCATATCAATAATGTTATGGCTGAGAGTAAAAGAAAAAAATAGAATCCAAGATTCTTATGTTTGTAACAAGATAAAATTGCTGTAGAGGAAAATCTCTGTCAAACTGAGGAAATCTTTACCTTTGAACCCTGAATTTATGATACTGTGTTTAAAACTCAGCAGGAAGTTGCATAATTAAGTCTAAAGAAATGGAGTAAAATGAGGACAAAAACAATGGAGATTTTGGATCAAATTACTTGATGGGTGACTGGGTTTCTGATAAGCGCAATGCATCAGGAAAACTGTGGGAGTGCGTATCTCAGAGGTCAGGAAGCACTGCCTGAAGGCCTGGAGGCCATTTTCAAAGGAGGGTAACACCCTCTGGCTTTATCAGGGGCAGCATGGCTAGACAAAGGATGATTTCATACCCTCAGGTCTGTTCAGTCAGCCTGCTGTTGAATACAATGTAATCTAAGGATAGGAGTGCCGGTGCACACGGCCAAGCATCCTCTAGAAAACACCCGTAAGTTTTTCACATACATACACTTAGTTACTTAACTAACTAAGTGTATGTATGGTTATTGTCCTCAGACAATAACCAGTGCATTTAGGAAGTCATAAAACACTGATATAGTAAAGTGTAAAAACTAGATGTGGAAAAAGAGGCAGAGATTGAACATTAACTCAGTGATAGAGAATATTTTAATAGTGATTTTTTAGAAAAGTTGCATTTTCTTAACCATAATCAGACATCCATATATGCTTAACACTAGTATCGGTTCACAAGCAGGTTGCTAAAGCAGCAGTATCTTTATTTGGTGCTTTAGAAACAAAACTGATCATTTTTAATCATGCGTGCCAACAGAAAGGAAAGTGGTAATCAGAGAAGCAGCCATGAACTCTGAAGGAGCTGCAAAAATACACAGCTCAGGTGAGTGAATCTGTTGATAGCACAACTATTAGACTTTCAATTCACTATTCAACTTTTATGGAATAACTAGAATAGAGACATTAGAAAGGAATGAGAAATCACATTAAATATTTGATACAAACCCAGTTTTGCCTGAATCAGGTGAAACATCATGAACATAAAAAAGGTTATTTCTGCTCAGTGCCACCAAGGGTTTAAATAATTTCTAGTCCTTTGTCTCTCTGGTCAGTTCTATTTAACTATTTTTTCTGTGGAAGTAATTTCCATACTTGAATAGAAAAAATATGAATAAAAACCATGATTTGAATAAAAGAATGCCACTTAAATTTTAATGTTGTTTGTATTCACTCTTTCAATGGTTAAGTGTATTCAGAATGTTTTTAACCTAAAAAATTAATTGTTTTTATTTTTACATTAAAATGTAATTGGTTTTTTCACTAAAATCTAAAAAAATCACATTTCAGTGATCAAATATTACCTGTCCCTCCACCCCTCTTCAAATCTAGATTTTTACTAAAAGATTAAAATTAAGATTGCGTTACTGCAAAAGAGAATCCTTTATTAATGTGAGAAGGTTTATGTGATTTATATATATAAACATTTTGTTGAAAAAAAAAAAGCTTATTCTATTTACTGAACTAAAAATAAATTTAGCCCAGCAGGACTAACAAACATTGCTCAATGTCTGACCTGCATTTTCATCCTTTTCACTTCTGCTGCACAGTCCTTTCATTCACAGCTTGTTTTTATAATTGTATTATATGCATGCCTGTGGGCATGCATATGGCCTGTGGGACTCCGGAAGCAGCTGATGGGTATCGGCGGGTGAAGCAGATAGCGCTGAGGCCATCTGAGGCCATCCGAGTTTTTGCCTCGGGTTGCTGAGGCAAAACCTCGGGTGTAGGAGGAGTTTGGAGAGGCTATGGAGAAAGACTTCCGCACAGCTTCGAGGCGATTCTGGTCCAGTGCAGCACCAACACTGTTTAAAGTGGGAATGGTGTGCTGCTGACCTCAAATCAGGATGTTGTGGGTCGGTTGGCAGAATACTTCAAAGACCTCCTCAATCCCACCAACATGCCTTCTGTTGAGGAAGCTGAGCCTGTGGACTCTGGGTCGGGCTCTCCAATCTCTCGGGACGAGGCCGCCGAGGTAGTCAAAAAGCTCCTTGGTGGCCTCAGGGCCCCGGGGGTGGATGAGATCCGCCCGGAGTTCCTTAAGGCTCTGGATGTTGTAGGGTTGTGTTGGCTCACGCGACTCTGCAATATCGCATGGACATGGGGGGCAGTTCCTCTGGATTGGCAGACCGGGGTGGTGGTCCCCCTGTTTAAAAAGGGGGACCGGAGGGTGTGCTCCAATTACAGAGGGGTCACACTCTTAAGCCTCCCTGGAAAGGTCTATTCAGGGGTCCTGGAGAGGAGGGTCCGTCGGATAGTCGAACCTCGGATTCAGGAAGAGCAGTGTGGTTTTCGTCCTGGTCGTGGAACACTGGACCAGCTCTACACCCTCAGCAGGGTCCTGGAGGGTGCATGGGAGTTCGCCCAACCAGTCTACATGTGTTTTGTGGACTTGGAGAAGGCGTTCGACCGTGTAAGTCGGGCTCGTTTCCGGTGAGAGTTGGACTCCGCCAGGGCTGCCCTTTGTCACCGATTCTGTTCATTACTCTCATGGTCAGAATTTCTAGGCGCAGCCGAGGTGTTGAGGGGATCCGTTTTGGTTGCCTTAGGATCGCATCTCTGCTTTTTGCAGATGACGTGGTCCTGTTGGCTTCATCGGAACGTGATCTGCAGCTCGGTTCGTGGCCGAGTGTGAAGCGGCCAGGATGAGGCTTAGTGCCTCCAAATCCGAGGCCATGGTCTTGAGCCGGAAAAGGGTAGAGTGCCTTCTCTGGATCAGGAGGATGTACTGCCTCAAGTGGAGGAGTTTAAGTATCTGGGGATCTTGTTCACGAATGAGGGAAAAAAGGAGCGGGAGATCGACAGGCGGATTGGGGCGGCGTCTGCCGTGAAGCGTGCGCTGTACCGGTCCGTCGTGGTGAAGAGAGAGCTGAGTCAAAAAGCGAAGCTCTCGATTTACCAGTCGATCTACGTTCCCACCCTCATCTATGGTCATGAGCTTTGGGTCATGACCGAAAGAAAGAGATCACGGATACAAGCGGTCGAAATGGGTTTCCTCCACAGAGTGGCCGGGCTCTCCCTTAGAGATAGGGTGAGAAGCTCGGTCATCTGGGAGGGACTCAAAGTAGAGCCGCTGCTCCTCCACGTCGAGAGGAGCCAGTTGAGGCTCGGGCATCTGGTCAGGATGCCTCCTGGACGCCTCCCTGGTAAGGTGTTCTGGGCACGTCCCACCGGGAGGAGGCCCCGAGGAAGACCCAGGACACGCTGGAGGGACTATGTCTCTCGGCTGGCCTGGGAACGCATTGGGGTTCCCCCGGAGGAGCTGGCTGATGAGAGGGAAGTCTGCGCCTTCCTTCTGAAGCTGCTGCCCCCGCGACCCCGGATAAGCGGAAGGAAATGGATGGATGGATTATGTGCATGCATCCATACATGTAAATGTAAACCATATAGTCAGAACAAAGTCATTTTTGTTCACACTGGTGTACACACACACAGTCCGTCTGTCCTCGCCTCAGTTCGAGGCTGCCCTGGATGAGGGCTCTGGTAGATATCTGTCTTCCTGCATTTGTTAGGCTACTTGACCTCCACGACTGCACACTGAGCAGCTTGTGGCTCCATGGCGTTGGTCGGTGCCATTAAGAATACATGCTTACCCTTAACTCTCTCCATATCTTGATAACCTTGTTCTGGGCAGGGTGGAGGAGGAACTGACAAGGTCCACAACATGAATTTTGTTTGCTTTCATTCAGCTTTCAATAATCTAATGAAAACTTCTGGAATAAAACAAATTTAAGGCTCTCTGACACTCTCTGGAGCCGAAAGGTGCCTGTTAGGAAAGCTGTTTTTTGTCTTCACTGTCACCGTTTAGGACAAAAACACAAACTAAATTCAGCTGCTGATGTTGCCCTGGATATCATGGGTTTCAGATGGTTTCCATGTATGATGCTGCAGTGCATGTGTGTTTATTTAATCCTTCTCTGTGCATTCAGATGAATCTTATCTAAAGATTTATGTTTATAAGTGTATGAGAGTGAAATGTTGTCATTGCAGTTACTGGGTTTAGTAAAAAAAAAACTGCTGAGTAGTAATTTTATAAATGTAAAATTTTTAATGTATTTTATTTTTGTTTGCATTTGGAATACTTGATGCTTTGTGTTTTGATCCTGAAGTTAATCCTAAATAACAAATAGTTTTCCAGGATTAGGAATGTATATCTGAATATTAACTGTATAATAATGAATATGTATTTTATGATGTTTTACCTAAACAAAAGTATCTATGAAAGTAAGGAGCCTTAGGAATTCCATGATAAACTCCGGGTCATTCAGGTTTTCTCATGTTTCCCTCTCAGTAGACGCTCGTCACTTGTCACTTTATCTCCATGATATTTTTGAATTAAACCACAAATTTCAACTTAAACGTTTACAGGTTTCTTTTTAAAAGTTACCTATTTCAACATTAAAGTAAGCACTGTTTTGCACGCTTATATTAATAGTTATACTTGTAAAAACAAGTGTTTTTAAATAGCACATTACAAGGTGAATCCATATTTTTCCTTTTACTATTAAGGTAATTAACTTTTTTCTCCACATGAACTGGGGAATATTAAAGCTAAATGAAGTGGTTAAATCTTTTACAACACACGATTCCATATTCCTTCGACTTTGTTTCTCGCCATTTCCAGGCCGATCCCTTAAGAGGAACAAATTTTCCAGACAACCCCCTTCCGGTTTTGTTTTTGATGATAAAGAAGCAAAAATATAGGAACTTTGCTTTCAAAATAATAAAAACATAAACAGTTCCATCAATCTTTACTAATTAGGGAAGTAGAAATAAAACTGGGCATTCAATCTTTTACAAACCATAAAGTTAAGGCAAAGAAAGTTGATACTTTTTGTTTTGATCATTTGGAATTAAAGTTTCAATTTTCATACTAATACTATAGAAATAGAGCTTAGAGCTCCATAGAGCAACATGGCGACATACGGTTGGTTGGGCTCCGTGTTCGGCTCCCCGGATTCTAATTTTAAAGCCTATTTACCCAGTATAATCCTAATGAAGAATTCATTTGACGAACCAACGCAGCAACAATGCAAAGATACACGCCAACAACGGACTTCCGGTAATCTTTGCAACGTACACGGTAGTCTTGCTCCTCACAGACAAGGAAGACAGCTTCACTTTCTGAAAGTCTTTCTGGCTCGACTGCTTCTTCTGTTTGTTGTCGGATCTCTGCTACGCCGCCGTCCTCATACGGAACAAAGACTGGACTCACAAGGTGAAACCACGTCGCGGGGGGGGGGGGGGGTCACGCCATCGTTGAGATCCAGTCCTCCAATTCTGTTGAGGGGGGGCAGGGGGAGACTTAACGCGAGCCAATCAGAAAGCGCGGATCAACCGCGTGCTTTCTGAGGGGAAATTACCGAGGGGAATCCCAAACAGCTGAAACGCTAAGCCTGGCGGCAGGGGTAGCTTGGTATGGCGGGCCGCCATGCCTATAATACACTGGGGGAAACCCTGCACGGTCATTTTGCAGTATATTATGCTATCCACAGACTAACTTCGAGGCGAATTACTACGCTTAAAAAAATCAAGCCGTTCGAAGGAGATATTGACATTAGTACACATGGCCTTCCTGCTCCGGTTAGCGGGTGACGTACAGCTTAATCCAGGACCGAACAAATCAGCTGATGCCAGTAACGAAGAGCAACTTACCAACGAGGCAGGGATGGCTGCTGGAGATCGGGGCTCTGGTGGAGCGGGCGGCGATGTGGCGGACCACATGTTTGACACCCAGGAACATATCGGACAGCAGTTTGATCAGACTGTTTTGTGTGGCGAACGCGGCATGACTGGTGGGAAAGCTGTGGCTTGTTACCATGCTATGGCGTCTGATGTTTTAATGAAGCTTTCCAGCCATTTGTTTTGCAAAAAGGTTCGTAGTCGATGCTTCATTCATGACTCACTAGTGACATCTGCTGGTGAAACTGTAACAGCCTTGTCACTCAGTTGGATCATACTTCCAAAAATTACTAAATGCAATATTGTCACAAAGTTTTAATCAAACTCATGTTTAGTAACAGGAGAATCAATGAGATCATATTTAACTGTCATGTTTTAATTATTAAAATGATTTGTAGCCAATCTAATCCTGGTATATGTTGAACATCAGTGGTTGTGTTGGGTTTTCTTTTATATCATAGAGGGATTTGACAATAAAGATGTTTGATGTTTTAATGTCTTGAGAGTGCAGAGCCTGTTGGGGCTCCACTTTTTCTTAGATTTCTAATTGGCTCAGACCCCTTATATTTGGCTACCTGTTTAATTTTAGTCCTGCAACAGCATTAAATCCGTTTCTGCTGTGAAAGACTGATATATCTTTGCTAATTAGACTACAAATAATATTGGAACTTTGCAAAAGATGAGAAATTGGGAGGTGGAGGGGTTTATTATTTAAGAAGAATTTTATTGTGAGCGATCATCTCAAAGTATTCCCAGATGTCAGATTTTCCTCTTGCTGGCTCCATTTCAGACAATTAATCAAGTTGATTTGTGTAGCACTTTTCAGCCACAATGCAGTTCAAAGAGATTTAAATCATAAAATCACAAAAATATAGTCATAAAAAACAACATAATCTACAATTGAGAAAACCAGTAACAAACATTACATTTTGATGAGTATACAGTATGATCAGTATGTACAATACACATCAAATATGTTGGTCAATGTTCATTTTATTTTGGCCAATGAAGACAAATATTCTCCTCTGATGCGAGACCAAATGGACAACAACCCATGATGCAGCGCGGCTCATTGCACTTTTATTTTGAAAACCGACACGCAAAATGAAGCAGTCACATGACTAATGCAAGGCGAGGCCTCGTTTGTTGCCAGTCACGTGGTTTTCAACAAGACGACACAAGCCTCGAAGCGGGGCTTCATCGGACACGCCCCCTTTTTACTCGGTACAAGGCTCGAAGCCTGGATTCAGATCACTAGTTTCAACTCGGAGGACTTATGGTGTCAGTACACTGTCAACAAACGTTTGTACTAACCATCTTCCTCATGGAGATCTTTGGATCTCCTGTCACACTGGATATTAACAGTTCTGGGATTATCAACAACGGTCTGCTACGGAGATGTAAAGTTAAGAACTTGGCTGATTCCAACAAGACAAAGAGACATGGGCCGGCCCGACGTAAGCCAAAGACATTACATATGGAGGCAATAAACAAACAAAGACAGTATTTATTTTTTTCAGACTGTTAATCATGCTAGAGTGGTCTGGGACCCTGCACTTAAGCCTAAAGGTATTTTTGGAGGACATTTAAATATAAGAAGTCTCTTACCCAAATGTGAGGAAATAAGAACATTGCTAATGGGATCTAATCTGGATTTTCTATGTCTAGGTGAAACTTGGCTAACTGATAACATTCCAACTAATATGATTGATGTACCTGGATACACATGTTTCAGAAAGGATAGAGTTGTGGGGCGAGGAGGGGGAGTATTAATTTACATAAAAGACTCATTTAATGTCAACGAGATGGTCATAGATGAGCATATATCAATAGAATCTGTATGTTTAAATGTTTGTCTTTCACCTTGTATGAATTTTAACATTGTGGTGGTGTACAATCCACCATCAAGTTGTAGCACAACTTTTTATCATAACTTAAAGGAATTGTTATCAGGATTTAGAAACAACAGTGAAGTAATCATTTTTGGGAGATTTTAATATAAACTGGATGGACAATAAATTGAAAAAAACAATTGAGAACTGACAGCAAAATTTGATTTTCACCAGTTAATTCATGGTCCCTCTCGTATCACTAAAAACAGTCAAACTTTAATAGATTTAATTTTTTCAAATTAACCTGGTCGAATCATAAAATCCTATAACTTGGTGTGCGGCTTATCTGACCACAATATTACTCTCATTGCCAGAAAATTGTCTCAAAATCGCTTTGTCAGTCGCTATAATACTCAGAAACAGACTGTAATACAAATTCCAAGACAGGATGTACCTAAATTTGAGGCCGAAGTAGCTAAGATTAATTGGGATGACATTTCCAGCCATAATCAGATAAATGATTGCTGCAATACATGTATTCTCAATGTTTGTAATACTATGAATACGTTTCTTAAAACCCATACAAAGGGCCGAAGAAATCACAGCTACCTTGGATATCGGATGACATTCGGCTGTTAATGAGAAAGAGAGTCTATGTTTTAAAATCTTTTTTTTAAAAATAAAAGGACCACAGATTGGCTGCTTTTTAAAAGTTTGAGGAACAAAATAGTTAAAGAAATGTACAAATCCAAAGCTAAATATTACACAAATGTCTTATCAGAAACTGGAGGGAATGGTAAGTCGATCTGGAAACAACTAAACAGTTTACTGAATCCCAATGCACACACTAAACATAAATATGAACTCGCAACAGCAGGAAAAACCATAACTGATCCTGCTAAGCTGGCAACAATGTTTAATGATTATTTCCTCTCTTCAGTTAAAGATTTGGCATCACAGTTTCAGCCAGCTCCAATGGAAACACACCGTATAAAACCGACCAAAAAGTGTTCTGATCTCTTTGAGATTAAGGAAATTCATTACTCTGATGTTCAAAAAGCCATTAACAGCTTAAGTAATTCTCACGCAAAGGATATGTATAATTTAGACGCTATGTTTTTAAAAAAATACAGTAACATTTTAGTAGAACCTTTAACTCATATAGTCGACATTTCCATCAGAACAGGGCAATTTCCTGATGCGTGGAAAAAAGCTTTGGTGAAACCGATTTTTAAATCAGGAAGTCGACATGAAATCAGCAACTTTAGGCCAATAAGTCTGGTTCCGGTCATGTCAAAAGTGCTGGAGAAAATTATTTTGGAACAACTAAAATTAGAAAGTAACAGTCTTCTGCATCCGCTTCAGTTTGGTTTCAGGCGTCAACATTCCACAGAGACCGCTGTAAGTTTGCTGCTTGAAAAGGTTAAACTATCACTTGACAAGGGATTTTTCTTGATTTGAAAAAGGCCTTTGATACAGTGAACCACAATTTACTAATTTTAAGGCTTTCATCATTTAATTTCTCAGAACGGTCATTGTCTTGGTTTAAATCATATTTGGAAGATCGTGAACAATGTGTTGTCATTATTAACAGTAAATCTGTCTTCTGCAAAATTGCAACAGGGATTCCGCAAGGAACCATCTTAGGTCCAGTCCTTTTCAGTTTGTATGTTAATAGTCTTCCTGACATTTGTCCTGAAGTCAATCTGCAAATGTATCATCGGACAAAAGCGGTACTGTTGTCAGTGAAAAAACTTCAGAGCAGTCTGCAGAGATTATCATCATGGCTAGAGGATTCTTGCTTAACTCTCAATACAAACAAACAAAGTGCATTTGCTTTTCAATTAAGAAAACATCATTACAGTCTTTGAATATTCAGATCAATGGGGACCCTATTGAACAAGTATCACAAGAAAAATATTTAGGAATAATTCTGAATGCTCACTTAACTTTTAAGATCCATGTCGATAAAATCTGCAAAACTGTTCGATCAAATATAAACTGTTTTAAAATCATTAGACATTGTTTGACACTTCACTGTGCAGAGATGTTTCTGAACTCACTGATCCTCTCACATTTTACCTACGGAGTTACTGTCTGGTCTCAGACTAATCAAACTACTCTCAAACCACTAGCAAGTCTTTATAATCGGGCCTTAAAGGTTTTATATCAAAAGCCAATTAGATTCCATCATTGTCACATTTTGGCTAAATTTGGCATTTTGGATTTTACAAATTTCCTAAATTATAACGTTTTAAAAATGATTTTTAAGTGTTTAAATGGACTAGCACCAATACCGTTAAGCGACTGCATACAGAGACTGCGGGGCAATAGCAGATCTACCAGAGCAGCTTTGGAGGGAAATTGTAAGGTCCCTTTTTGAAGAACCACTTTTGCTCAAAGTGCTCAGTCTGTGAGAGGATCTGCAGCTTGGAACTCACTTCCTGTTCACTTAAAGTACTGCAACCAGTTTTAGTATGTTCAAAAATCAAACAAAACTCTGGTTATGTCAAAAACAGACCTGTACTCATTTTTAATTTTTTACACTTCTCTGTTTGTATATATATTATGTTGTGTTATTTCAAATGATTTCACTTCAATTTTTAGAGTTATTTTTTAAAAAAAGCCCATCTAGAGACAAGTGCTATTGGCTGATTAGCTGTTGCTATTGCGTCATGATGCAAATATGGGACTGCTGTTTCATTCAGTTTGTCTATGTAAATGTGTGTCTGTCCCTATCAAATAAACTTTAATAATAATAATAGCAATATTTTACCTTTTATGTTCTACTTTCTTCAGTGTCGCATAACTCGGCAGTACATTTTCCTTATAATTTTATTTGTGCTTTTTTTCATTTCAAACATAAGGGCCCACACTTTGCCTGGTTTACTGTTGCAGGGATTCTGACTGTGACACAGTAGATGTATCACTTTTTATTTAATTCTCTGTCGTAACTAAACATGAATACTTGCTGTGTTTTTTCACAATCTGCACTTGTGAATCTAGTCAGAGCTCTGTTGCTAAGCTGTCATGGCCCTGAGGACATCATGACTTTCCTGAAATACTGTCTGCCTCTGTGTCTCCTATGTTGACTCTTTGTTACCATTTGCTTGCTATTAAAGGTTTTTTTTTGACCAAATACTGAGCAAATAATACTCCAGATTGTTACAACCCCACCCTAAAACGCCTAAAGTAAGTGCTGTCACTGGGCTTAACATAAAAATCAATCGGTCAATTGGAACAGTTGATGTTGATAACAAAAATATAATTTATTTTATAATTCTGATTAAAAAAACAACTACAGGAGACAGAAAACAGAGGGAAGCTTTATGCTTCAGGGTCTCCAAGGCCAAAATAATGAACAAAACACCCCCTTATAACTATAAAATGAAACAACCACTTTCTAAAGAAGAACTAAAAGAAAATACAAAACCTAAACTCCCTTGCTAACCACAAAACAGGAGAAAACAGTTTGCAACAAAAATGGCAGAGAACCCCTACCAGCTTCCACTGTGAACAGAAACACTTCTTGGACAATTATTCACCAAAATGCTCACAGCAAGATCAGTTCAGTCCCCACAAACAGTCAGCTCTCACACTGGATCACATCAGTTCAAGGCCCAGGACAAAAGAAAAGGGGATCTGGCATCTCCAGCATGAATCTCTTCATAGGGTGGCAGACGAGCTCCAATACACTTCAACTGCGGCAGCCAGGTAGAACTGAAACAGAGAGAGAGACACAGAGCGCTCTAAGAAAGAGCCCCTAGAGGTCAGTGACCGTAACACAGATTATTAGTATTAGTGCCTGCGACTTCTTCCCTAAGGTTGTTTACACAGCTTAAAGGTAATTTAAACTCCCCTGAAGATTTAGACGGTTATGCACTTTTAGTTAAATACTTGAAAAAAGTTTGAAGCGTAACTAATGTGATATAATGGTGACAACTTTGATACTTTTTATTGATTTGGCTTCTCTTGTAGTCAGAGCTGGCACTAAACTACTGATATATGAAACACCATTAAGAAATCACATTCAGGTTTTTCACTCTTCACTCTTCTGCTGGAGAAAAACTACAAACAATGCACTGAAATGATGCAAAGCAACATCAGATTGTGTCACACATCACTGAATGATAATTTACTTCCAAATTCATTTCTGAAGATTAGCACAGCATAAATGACCTTCAGACTGTGAAAGATTAGATTTATCTGCAGCTAGCAGCAGCTGCTACATCCTTACAAAACCCGATCAATGCCTACAGGGATGTTAGGCCCAGAAGAAGTAAATCTTAGAAGAGAAAATGCTAGAAGAAAGTGGCTTTACATGCAAATTATATACTTCATAAATCCATATAAATATTACACAGCACGTACTTAATAATTGGCAGAAGTTAAGAGTCCAAGCTCTTGATTAGAAGACTAAGAAGAAGAAGGTTTTGTCATGGGATCCTTATCACTCTATTCCTCGGCTATTTTTACCTCACAAAACATTTCTGTGATTCATGTTCTGTGATTCGCACAGTTGTTGTGTGGGTGAATTTGGACTTTCAGACCCCTGATTAGGCCATGACACTGGCAGCAAGCAACAAAATGAGTCACACAGAAAGACAATCAACGCTCCAAGTCTTTGGTTACTTTATCATTACAGGGTCAGTCTGCTAATCTGATCATATGGAAAAAGACAAAATAATTTAGCTAAAGGTTTCTAAGTTGATTTTCATAGTGATTTTTAAGTTGGTATAAATTAAGCCTTTCATGAATGTCTTGGATTGGGAAAGAATCCATAAAAAAACACGCAAAGAAAGTGCAAACCGCTCGACAAGATCATCCACACTATATATAGAAGTTGTTTAAAACTCAGTTTTATTTGTGAAACCTTTATTATGTCTGTGAATGTTACAAAGGGGAAGAGTGATTTGCTTTGTTTGGCATGCATATCTCCTTAAATCAGGTCCAGTTTGTGCTTTTCATTCTGGAGGAATCCCCAACAGGATCAACCTTTCTTAAATTTCCACAAACGCATCCAAGGTTGACAAATCAAAACTGTGCTTGTAATACTGTATTGTGTCTAGGATAATTTTAAATCAATTTCCTAAATCCAAATTAGCTTTTTTTAATTTACCTGATTAAGAATACAAAAACAAGCCAACTATAATTTTTTTTCAATTGTAATAAAACAAAATTAAATTTTTACAAGTATGTCTTAAATGATTTGCCTCTAGTTTAGGAGAATGCACCCTGTGCAGTTCAAGGCAGTATACATGCTCTTCTCCAGGATTAATCTCAAATTACTTGTTGGCTATTAGTGATTCATTTAAAATAAAAATATTTCATGTATTTTAATTTATTGTAAAATTTGAACAAGAATAAAATTGCACATTTATAGAGAACTATTTGCATTATCCCCAGCTCTGGTTTATTTATTTCTGGGGCAATTACGAAATTAATTCAGAAAAACTCAAAGTGGGGCAGTAAGAAATACCCCACCTTTAATTCAGGGCTCATCCAAGAATGCTCATCTTTTGTGCAGAGCTGTTTTCATGGTAGGTTTCTGCTTTCATTTGATTTAGTCCTGATTCCTACGGTGGCGTTGCAGGGAGAGTAAACTACCGGAGTGCAATGCACCAATACCACCAGCAGCTAAACAGGAGCTCAGCAGGAAGACATCTCCACCACTTTGAACGGTGTTGAAAGCCTGGCTTTTGTTCATTCCTCCAAATGTACTTGTGGTAAAACAGCTCAATCTTTGTCTCCTATGACCAGAAAACTTCTTGACTTGAAGGCATTTGGTTAATCTGCGCAGCTGGGAATGGGTGTGTGTGGTTGGGTGTGTGTGTCCTTTTGAATCGTTTTTGAGAGGACCCATTTCAAACTTGAGTGCCCGGTTTGAGTTTGAAAAAGATGGTGGATTGTTCTTTCAATCTACCATGCAAAAAGAATGATTCACATGATTCATGAAAAGCCCCAAAATAACACGATGTGCATGATAATAGTGACTGTGTGAAAGCTGCTGACCAAAACCACTCGTGTTTGGCTTTTTGAGGCTCAGAAAGCTATTAAATTTGCCCTTTCCTCAGCTTTCAAATATGAAGCTGTGAAGCAAGTAGAAAGCCAAATTAATTTCTTACAAATTAATTTCATACATTAATTTCTTACAGCCTTTCTGTGTTCAGTCCATTACATCAGAGACAACTGTGGGATTTTGCTAAATTACCTAAACAAGAGAAGATAAGGATTAATTCACCAAGTAACAATTGTCAAAGGCCCTCTAACTCCACAGCCAAAGCCATGAACTTTGACCTAGACTGCATGCGTGCCCTAACAACAAAATTACATTCATTTGAATGAACATCAGCCTTCAGCAAGGAGGAATTAAAGCCAAAAAAGAAAGCTGAATATTCATTGCAACATCTCTGTGTCAGCAGACAGTGGAAACTGATCCGAGGCTGAGATTCACAGCGGTTATGTCAAATAGATCCCTATGTAAAAAGCAGGACAGATAACGAGGATTAGTGCTTTCACTTAAAGAGTCTTAAGGTTTCCCAACTTGAAGCTGCGGTTTCAGATTAGGATTTTCCAGGGACGAGCAGATGAACAAAGCAGGTATAGTGCTTCCACCAAAACCTCATGACTGCTTCTCTACACGGCTTTTCTCTGCCGCGTAGAGAAGCAGTAGCACAAATATCAGTTGCATCACGTGGCTATGCTGTGCTGAAACACGTCTCATTTGTAGAAGGACAACTTCTAAGTGGACGAAGACAAAGCAGAAGTGTAAAACTCAAAGGAACACACAGTCACTTGGAGCGCTCTGGACATTTACTCCGAGGCGGAATTGCCATTGATCTCCGAAAACAATTCCACTTCCTCCCCGTCTGCTGGAGAATGCTTCCCAGCAAAAAATAGAGCACCAGGGATGTGAGATGTAAAAAAAGGGGTAGGTGGAAGAGGAAGAGGAGGAGATGGAGGAGGAGGAAGAGAGGGAGAGGGGAGGTCCGAGTGTGGGGTGCGGAGCTGGGGAAGGGGGGGGGAGACGCACACTCTCTCTTGTGATGCCCCAGCTACTCTTCTGGTGTGGACCAATAAGTCAACGCTCAGATGCCACCACTAAAACCAGTTCCTCCTGATGTTCCTTAGAAGGAGGTAACCTCACTCACAGCTCTGCGCTCTTCATCTTCACCGAGAAGTTAAGAAGGACTTGATCTCCTCTCGTTTCAGCAGACGAATAAAGACCTTCTACCTGAGCAGAAGTCAAGACAAGCAGAACCAAAGGTAAGTGTGATGCATCTCCATTTTGTGAAGCCTGCAGAGAATGGGTAGGTTTGGGGGGGGGAGACTCTCAGACATTGCTGCCAGATTGCGGTGGAGTTTGTGAGGTCGGGGATGATTTGTTGATGGAGGCCTGGGGTTTGTTAGAGTCGCTGTCCTCCCTGGCAGGTACAGTCTTCGACCCGATCGCTGTCTTCTGTCTTTATAACTCTCAACAAAACACTCAAAGAGTCAAACAAAAAGCAGCAGTGGGGACGTTTAAACCGAGAGCCACCAGCGACGTTTACTTAGCAAATAATAGATTTGAGGAAACATTTTGTCAGGATTGTCTCATGATCTGACAGCTGAAAATGTAATTCAGTACTTTCACGCTGCTCATCGCTTTCAATTCATGACATGACAAATAACAGCAAAAGATTATTACTACTAGTACATGTGAGTAAATTGGCATTTCTAACTTGATACTTTTACGTTGGGTTTCTAAACTTTTATTGATTGATATTATTTTGTTCTAATTAAATTTGATCTGAAATTATTTAAATTGTAGTTTTATTGCACTTTTTTGTTTGACTTGAAATTGTTTCTTTACTGCTTCTGTTTGTCTTGTTTTATTTTAGTGGCTAATGAACATTTATTTGTTTTATTCCTCTTTTTATTATTTGTGACGTTAATTTTAACAATTTTATCACAAATATAGAACATTTTCTTGTTCTTTAAAGTTGTTTAATCTACCTCTAATGTCTCCATATCATCATCATTAGCCTCCCAATGTTACCTCAATTAATTACACATTTCTTTACATTTTATTCTTCTCCTGGGTTTGTTTTATTTATTTCATTATGTTTTTGGGATTTCTTGTTTCTGTTTGTCGTTTTTTTTAATTGCACTTTGTGATGACCTGATCATCTTATATTCATAAATTACTAAATTATTATTTATTTATTTATTAAATAAAAAAACATCTTTATATCTCTAGACAACAATAAAAAATCTTTCTATTTTATTCTTATTACGTGAGCAACCACAATGAGATCATCAGCCTAAGCGTTGATTCATAGAAGACAATAAACTAAAAATTAACATTCTTCATTAAATCAGCATAAAGGATTCATTGAGTTCAAGATACAAATTAAAGGGATTAATTATCAGAATTACCTTCAGTCAATATTTTATGAATCTGTTATTTTATTTCCTCCACAAATTTCTGTAGTGAAACAGAGAGAATAATTTTAATGAAGGAAGTGAATGAGATTCTGCAGTTTAGCAAAAGTATAAACATCACAAATTAAAATGTTTTACTGCAAAATGCATTACTTTATTCAGGAAAACCTTCAACCAACAACTTGCTTATTTGAAATTTTCAAGTATTGTGAGCAAAATGTTTTTTAGAATCAAAACAAGTATTTTATGTACCACTTTTTTCTTTTTTTCTTTTTTTTTTTGCCGTGGTTCACATATCAATATTTTTGCCCCTTTTGTTCACAATATTTAACTTGTTTGTATGTTGCAGTGTTTGTAGCACCATTTCCCAGTGAAGATACTAAATAATCCAAGAGTATCTATGAAACTCATCAGCTTAAAAAGCAGATATTTAACAGAATAAAAGTCATGATAATTATTAATTTTATCATAGAGAGTTGCAGCATTACACTCATTTAGAGATGTGGGTCACTGAGCTGGAAAGGTATAAAATCAAATTTTAATACAAAAGTATACAAAGAATAATTTTGCTACATTGAACCTTACATGTAACCTCACAGATGAATACAAGCAAAATACATAGGCAACATATAAAGCATAAGGGCTCAACTTGGATATTTTAATTTTATCGATGTAATGACCTGGTGCATCACATTTAAACTTAATGTGTATCAGACTGTCTACCTGCAGGGCAGCAGAGGATGTTCATGTATCGTCGCTCTGGTTAAAATACATTCAGTAGTCATGAGAGCAACAGATCGGTGCTCGATTTTAATCTTAGTGAGGCTCAGAAACGTCTCTACCTTTTTAAAAAACTTACTCTGGGACTGCTAAGACTATAACACCAGCGTAAACCTTCCCCCCAATCCCCGCCAGTACAATACTGATATAAGGAATATAAACAAAAGGGAAAGATTTGTGTAAATGTACCTTACCGCTGGTAAACTCACACAAATTGTGTTCATTGCCAGGGATGAATGTTTCACATCTGACTACAGTGCAACAGATAAAAACGGATGAAATTGTGCCAAACGTTTAATTAGTTCCCCCCCTCCTCCCTCCACAAATAGCAGCTACAAAGAAATTTCTTTTGGGAGCGAGTTCATCCAAACGTCCCGCACATTAAACACCTCTCAGCTGTCTGTTCTAAATGTTCCAGTGTATTGCCATAAACAGCCAAACAATAGATCATAACGAGGCCGTGGCTTTGTGTAAAGCGGTGGGCAGATGAACAGCCATAGAGCCATGTAAGGTAGCAGGCAGCATGTTGGCCCGCTAGCTTCTGCTGGCCCGACTGATGTATGGCAGCCTAGATGCTTCCTGGATGTGTGCAGGGTAGCAACAGGTGACTCACATTACAGGGAACCGTGTTCTCCCCCTCATTCTGCGTTAGATCAACTTTCTAGGTCACACAATCCCCAACTCACTGCTTCACCAAGTCAATACAAGCTAAACTTAAACACGCTCTTTGTTGACTGTAATCCTCCAGGGAAGGATATACACGCCACCCTGCAGCCCAGCATCCAGACAGCTGCTGTACTTTTAAAACTGAGCAAGTGTTAAAGCCGCGCTTCAAATATAGAACTAAGGGACTTTAACGTGTGTGCTACATGCAAGTTGGACCGAAAAACAATCCTTCAACGTATGTTGCAAACAAAGCTGAAAAAGAATGATGTGAGTCCCTCAAAACTAAAACAACAACAACAACAAAAAACAATGTCTTAGCCTGAAAATGACAGTCTGGGTGTTTCTCATCCCCTACAGAGCTGTTGATGTCTGTTTCAAGTGAGATTAATGAAACCTTTTAAGTTCAGGGAGCTGTGGCTGAGATAAAAAGAAAAAAAAGGATCAGGATCCCATGCAACACTGAAGCTCCAAATTAAGCTTTGTACTGCTAAGAGAGGAATATATAAGGATCTACAGTGGATGCCCAGTATTTGCAGAGGTCAGTGAGCACAGCCACTTACAGATAGATAAAATACTTTAAACTACCTCTTCAAAGTCATACAATGGCCTGTTTTAACAGTCGAAACACCCAATGTACCTTCATTTCCATTATCACGCAGAGTGGAAACTGTCTTAGCACAACAGCAGAACCTGATATCTATGGTTGTTCTTGTTTCTTTGAGCTACAGCCAATCAGCGCTAAGGAATATAAATGGCGCTCCTGGATTTTCCTGGATTGGATTCCTGTTAAAATCATGCATGTCAAGAATCATTGCGCTTACACTTCACTTTCCCAAACTGCATCTTGTTTCAAATATTCTAAATATGCTCCATAAAAAGAATCAGTGAGCAGGTGAACGCTGAACAGCAAATGAGGGCAGATCCACTGTATTTACAATCTGCTAAGAGAAAAAATATCTTATGAAACAAAATGTTGATTTTAGTTTTATTATGCCTTACAAATTAGTTAATTCCCCTTAAGCTACGTAGTGCAGAATGTCACATTACTTCCACAAAATGTTTTATTGAATGTTTGTCTTGGGGTGTTCAGAATTTACCACTCTGAACACCCCCTCACATGTTTTTAGTAAAAAATAATAACAGTGATAAAAAATAAACAAAGGTTTAAGGTGTGGTGTGGAGTTAAAGCGAGATTAGTTTATAAATGTATATATATATTTATGTGCCAGGAGAATGTGTTGTATGTGAGAAGAGATTCTTTTGTAATCAACAAGAGCTTGTAAAATGTGCTTTGTGTGTGTGTGTGGTGTGTGTGCTTTGTGTGTTGTGTGTGTGTGTGTGTTGGTGTGTGTGTGTGTGTGTGTGTGTGTGTGTGTGTGTGTGTGTGTGTGTTGTTGTGTGTGTGTGCAGCATGTTTGACCTGTTTGCAATATTTTGGCAGAAAATCACTTCCATGAAAAGGATTCAAAAGAACAATACTGAATATAAAGTCAAAATTGATATAAACTATATAAAATTTGAATGTTACGTGCATTTATCGATTCCTGTCAGTGTACATTTTGGCCTCAATCAGAGCAATTTTCTGAGGTAAGCTTGAAACAAAACAACCTAAATTTACCATCCATTGTAAACACCTTTTCCTCCTCTGATTGCAGTCTAAACAACCCGAGGAAATGTAAACAATGCCACCTAAACGCCTGCGTGTTTTAAAAGATGGCACAATGCAAGCAATGTATTCCAGTCTGCTAAGAGGATCCTGGGTCTGTCAAACATGGCGGCTCAGCGCTGAAAGGTGCAGAGACATTAAAATCAGCCTTGTTACTGTTTTGCACTTGTGCCCAAACTTATAAGTTACTGCGTGAGTTTATTGGAAACCAATTAAGAGTTACAGCCTGTCAGAAAGAACTTTAAACCATTGCTCAGTGCTTTGCTGGGTAGTCATCTAAACATAACTTGAAGTGGTACAAAATTGTCTGCAGGGTTTCTCCAGCCTTGTTAGCTGCCTAGCTGACCAGATTCCTGAATCCGAGCCACTGCCCTCTAAGGCAACAAGTGAGGAGAGTCCAACAGTCTGCAGGATTTATTGTTGTTTTGCGAGGAGGAAAAGGCACGTGGCGTTTCTCCAGTTATGATTGCATCCAGTTACTTGAGCAGCATCTTTAGTGACCTCTCTGATCTGGAGTCCGCACCAGCTCTGTGTCGGCGCAGACAAGTTTCAGACACATGCAGTTGAGTTTCAGTTGACCTCCAACTAATTAAGAGGTGCTTTCTCATTTTTATTGTTCATTTGGCTCTTTAAACTCGCAGTCAACCTTGACTTTATTTTCAGTTTAACTTAGAAATACATAATACCGTTTAATATGAGAAATGTACCACTCTGAACACCCCCCTCACCAAATAGCTCATTGCTTCTCTATTTACCCTCGCCGTGATTCTGAGCAAACCTGACAAGGATGATTATATGCAGGCCAGCCAGGCTGCTCGGCAAAGGGCACGACGGACCACAGTAAATCCCTGGTTATTGCTAGCAGCGCAGGTATGACGGACAACTAGAAAGTGCTTTTAACACTACAAAAATAATTACTGAAAGAGACTGACTGTGACCTCTGTCCCTTCTCACATCCAGTCAGTCGTAGTTTAGAACCACGACGCTTTTGTTTGGCGGAAATCATATTGTTTGAGATTGCTTCCTTTGAGAGTGAGAACAGCTCAGTCAAGGCAGGAAGACACTGACAGGTCTCCCTAGTAAATCGTCTGCTTATTCCAGGTACATTTTTTTTTTAACCATTATGCATTGGGTACTTAGTGGACTCTTGTTTTTGACTGTCATGCGATAACTAGGTTGACTAAATTCAATATTAGAACAGTGCAAATAAAGTTAGATGTTCTCGTGTACGAAAAAAAAGTATTTTCCATACTTACTGTGTACAAAGAAGTAAAACAAAAGTTGACACTGGATTTAATAGCAAAGCAGTTATTATTGTCACTAGTGTCACTAGGAATATTCTGACATATTAACTGTTAGTTTTATAACAGTGATGTTTATAGAATATTTGCATAGACTTCTAAATGTTTACATTTTCTAGTGCTGAATCTGCTTTTCTCCAAAACAGGTTATTGTTAGGCAGTTAATTAGTCAGGCTGTCTGCTCTGGTAACCTGCCAGCAGTTAGTTTGCTTAACAGATGAGCTGCTTTATGGGTGTGTTTTTTTTCCAAAACACTCAACTGTTTCTGTTTTGTAGGTAAAGGAAAAGACATATGCTATCTTACACCCATCTGACCAGCAGCAGCAGCAGGCGAGGGAGTGGCAGTCCACTGTTACTCTGCTACCCCAAAGTAGCAAAGCATGTTATTACCCCTTGCATCCAGAAAGAATTGTGCCTGGAAACCTCTTATAATGTGTAATTATTATTTAAATTACTATTGTGTCTTATCCTCAACAAATACAGTAGCAACTCTGTGTTTTCTCAAGTAAACACCCACAACTGGAGACCTTTCAAAGGTGAAGATGATTTAATGATTTGCAAGAAACAACCATTTAGAATCCTCCAGTGTCCTTTTTGTCTCACGTTGTTACAACGTAGGTCAAGATTTTTCTTTAAAAACAAAGTTACTTTCCTCAAAGACCTTAATTTCTGACCCAGAGGACAAGCAGTTTTATCTCAAAACTGAATTTATGTGGCGATGTTTTGTTTTTCTTGCTTCACCCAGGTGAGGGAAGCCTGTTGTCAGTATCAGCTGATAAGAGCGTTGGCTGTTTTAATGTGCGACCTCCTGCCATTGTGCTGGCTGGAATCTCATTCCCTTCCTTCAGCTCCGAGCCTGTTTGTGATTTACTTCCAGTAAAGATCATCAACCTCATCCGAGCAAGGCTGGGAGCCAGTTCCCCACAGCTTGTCGCAGGTAGTGGGTGTGTTCAGGAAACAAAGCAGCAGACCAAACAAACTGTGCTACGTTGCGCACCGGTTCGCCAAACCTGGCCGGGGCTGAAGTTTAGATGTCTATGCAAATGTTTTCATAACCGTGATCTATTTCCTCCCGATTTTCTCATGTTACTTTATATACAGCAACCTCCAAATGTACTGACATCTTGTATTGGCTGATGTGAAAGAAAATCCTCTAAATGAACCATTTCTGTGTTGATTTGGCCAAACATTTAAACATTTAACTTGCTGAAAGACTTTATCCATACAGGCTAAACTTGATAAACAGATAAACTTGAATTTAATAGATTTGTTCAAAATGTCAGGCACTCCAACCATTTACCAAGTAGAGAGCCTCTAATGGTTGTCTAAAAGATTTGGTGACTATATGCTGCTCTTTGCCACACTGTGAGATTAGGAGATTTTGTTTTCCTCACTTACTCTTCTTCCTCATAAATGTGGATCGCCCAAGGTTTGGGAGAGAGCAGCAACCAGGGAAGAGGAGTCCTTGAGATAAGATCCAGCTCATTAATCACTAATCCAAATCCCAAATATCCCTTTGCATTTTCAATTAGTCCAATCAAAATCCAGAATCCTTCATCCAAACACCCTCAATCCAGTGAGAAAGCAGTGGTCTGATCCAAACAAATGTAAATGCACACTTAGAGACTCAAACTGCTGCAGGTTCTTACACAGCTGATAAATATACCTTATATTGTCTTTTGCATTCTTCAAAATGGGAATAATAATAGAGTAAATGTGGTAGCTTTCATTTTGGAACAGAAATCTGCAACCTTGGGTTTTATTTTCCTAGCGAATAATTCAGCCTTGTTTTAAATGTCGGATTGCTGTTAAGAATCTTTCGGAGATAATACAGCTGCTATAAAAGCTGAATTTATTATGACAGAATTGCTGATGGTGAAAGAGAGACAGAAAGTCGGTTGTGTTCATTCTAGGAACAACCCTGGACCAACGTGTTGCTTCCAAAAGAAATCACCATTAATGGATCACATCCAAGAGTTAATAAAAGAGAACATTAACTCTCTGCTACATGTTAAATTGTGTACCGTTTCCCCACTTCAGACGCCATTGAAGTTTTTCAATAATGTACACATTTTGCATAACCACACCAAGTAAGGCAGTGACTGAAAGTGGGTAGTTCACTCTTCCTCTCAGCTTTTACTTTCTTGCAGCTCATCCATCACCGTAAAAGCCACAAGCGGCCACACGTACATGCGGCATGCAGGCGTCGCAGGTCACCTCTCAACCTTTTAATGATGTGGGGGGCCAGAGGTTACCGGTGGCACCAATAAAGCTGTCTGTTGAGCTGCCTTATAGGGTCATTCTCAGCTGAGAGCTCGTCACTGCCATGTTTGGGTCTCGTGCTTCAGCGACGGCATGTTCTCACGAACCGCTTAGGAGGTCAGATGTAGAAAAGCAACTGACGCGTCGAGATGCGGATCTGTGGGAGGCTCGACACACAGAGGACATTAAAGCTGGCACTAATGGTGATCTGCCCGCCTGCAGCTCAGGCCAGGTCACAACTGCAAAGGACAGAGTCTTCGCTCTAGCCTTGACTTAGCCCCTCTCTCTCTCTCTCTCTCTCTCTCTCTTCTCTGTCTTTTCTCTCTCTTTTCTCTCTCTCTCTCTCTCTCTCTCTCTTTCTCTGTCTCTCTCTCTCTCTCTATTGTGCACAAATGAAATTGAATTATTCCTCTTAAACTAGAGTGGATATAAAAAGTCTACACACCCCAGCAGTGGTGGTTCTTGTTTCTCTGTTAGCAACAGCTGCTCCCATGATGCAAATATCCACAAAAATGAAAATTTAATTTCTTTGACTTTCACATTTGATGTGGTTAAAAGTAGTGCTCAAGACTCTTTAGCTAAAGCAAAATAAAGAAGTCACCAGCTAGCTTAAGTGTTCATAAGAACCTGGTCTTCATAGCAGGAAGTGAACACATCAGAGCATTAACTCCATGTTGACAAAAAAAACACAAGTCAATCTGAGAAGAAGCCAAACCAAATCATGATGTTTTCACCAACGTATTTCACTGTGGACATGTATTCTGATGACAATACAATGTTAGTTTTACGTCTAACTTGTATTTTTAAATAATACAAGTGCAAGTTTAGTTTCATCAGATCAGAACACGTTCTAGAATCTAGATGGAGATTTAGGCAAGTTGGGAAGAAAAGTCTCGGGTCTTTCAGCAAATTAATGGCAGTGTTGTGGTACTCGGATCCGGTCTTGGTCTCGAGTCCGGTCTCGAGACCGTTTCTTGATGGTCTCGGTCTCGTCTGGGACTCGACCGCATTTGGTCTCGGTCTCGTCTCGGTCTCGGGCGCTGAGGACACGGCATTTTATTTCAAGACCGGTCGAGACCGCGACTGTGAAAATATCACTAAACATGCAGCAAACTGTCCAGTTTATTGGTTAACATCTTTGTTTTCAGTGGATGCAAAACGCACCGATAAAAACACAACCAATAACTACTTGCCAATTACGTGTTTATGTTTCTCCTGCCTCACCTTTCACTCGCAGGCGGCGCTCTCAGACATGCGCAGTGGTTTCCTCTCAGCGGCAGCAGATCTAATAGTCAGTAATAGAATAAAGCTGCATAAACCATAAGAAATCTGACGGCCACAGTAACTCAGCAGCGCGTCGCTTTCACAGACGGTGGGACAACGTCTAACTTTTATCATCACTTAGAAAAGTATCTCAAAGAAGGTAAAGCTCCGTTAAAGTGACGTTAGCAAAGCTAGTTGTATAGAGACGCATAAGCATTGCGATGAAAAAAGTTGTCACTCACTGCGCTGAATTATTGTGCGGAGATGTTGACTGACTTGTTGCACATATGGGACAACGCTGTGTCCAAAAGTCTGCAACGTAGTGATGCCACATTCAGGAGCAGTACGAATCTTCTGCACGGGTCTTTACTTATTAGACAGGACTGGAGTGTCACTGAGAGCCTATCAGATTATCATACCCTGTCAGAATAGCATACGTCAGAGGTTCCCAAACTGTGGAGCGCGCCCCCTAGAGGGGGTGCCGTGTAATTGCAGGGTTTGGGCGCGGGAAGCCATCTGGATGAAAAGAAAAACAAAAAAACATGAACGCTGTATGCACTGGGCTTTTACTTTAGAACGGCCAACTCTCTGTTATTCCTCTGTCAATTTGATACAGTAGGGGCTTCTACACTTCCCATATCCGTGTCCTCTGTAACTTTTATCAGCAGTTAAAACAGTTTAATCCATTGTTAACATGTGGTAGCCTGTTTTTACGAGCCACCTTTAAACGCAACATGACGCTATGATGCTGGGTTTACACCTGTGAAGGAGACCAGCTGCTGCTGCTGTGCGGAGCTACAGGTGTGTTAGAATCATGGCAACAAACCAGCAAAACACAAATAACTTTTCACAGTTTTCCCCCCAAACTAACAGACTGTTTAGTAGTTTAGTTTGATCCAGGTAAAGTTAGCTAAAAGGTGACTAGCTAGCTAATATCAATGCAGCACCTTAAGCTTGTTAACAAGTAGCTTATAGGCTAAGTTGTTGTCTGTGTTCAGCTGCATAGATTCATTCTTGCTTGTTGCTCCTTGGTCAGTATTCATAGTTGAGCATCAGGTCTTTGCCTCAATTGCTATGTTTAATGGTGCAGACAGTGGTGGTTTCTGACATGAGCAACATGGGTAAACACCCAGGGCGTTATCGTTTTAGGGGTGGCAAGAGACCACCGCAGATCGTAGCACAGAGATGGAAGCAAAGCAGAACAAAGAGTTTGTTAAATTTAATATTGGTTAAATTTATTAAGTATTTAATATCTATGTGTTTTTATGGGAATATGGATCTTTGAGATCAATTTGAGAAGTAATTTTGATCATATTTCACATTCTATCATATCATGTAGAACGCTGCGCTGGTCTTGGTCTTGACTCGGTCTCGACTTCCCTCGGTCTTGGTCTTGACTTGGTCTCGGACCCTAAAAGTCTTGGTCTTGTCTTGGTCTCAGGTTAGGTGGTCTTGAACACAACACTGATTAATGGTCTAATGAAGGGGTGTCCAAAGTCGGTCTTTGATGGCCGACATCCTGCATGTTTTGGTTCTCTCCCTGGTTTAATGCACCTGGATCAAATGATGGCTCATTAGAAGGCCTAAGAGGAATATTGACCTGCTGAAAAGATTGTTACTACCATCAGGGAGAGAACTAAAACATGCAGGACTCCGGCCTTCGAGGACCGACTTTGGACACCCCTGGTCTAATGCATATGTGTCAAACTCAAGGCGCTGGGGCCAAATCTGGCCCACCATAAGTTGTCATGTGGCCCTCTAGACTCTAGGAGGAAAAATAAAAATAACTTTCAAGATAATAGTTGTGTTTAAATATTATTTTACAAATCCAATCAAAGCATTTGGCAGTATGTTGCCAAATTACATAGTTAAATATTAATTTCAAGAACTGCTCATCAAATCAAGAGACATCTATTTATTCCTATTTTAACAGTTTGCTAATAGGTCGTTTTACCAACACATTCTACCATGACCAGCCTCTGAAGACATTTGTGATCGTGATCTTGATTAAAGCCGGAAAATGTTTTACCATGCTCTCATTTCTTACGTCACAAAAACTTGTTGTTTTAGTAATGGTGAGTAGGCTTTTTATAGCCACTGTGTGTTATGTTAAATGACTCCTAGCCTTCCTCAACGCCACTCTCATGGGAAATTGGTTGCTTTCATTCCTCAAGTTTCCAGTCCTCAAGCTTTTCACAGCCAGAGAAGCTATTTTTGAACACATGGTCTGACACACAGGGCATTTCATTCAACAAGAATGCAAACTTTATTTTTCTTTTTTTCTTTTTTCTTCCCCACTTCCTCATCCCAGGTGTGTCCTTGGACTTTGAGCAGAGATGGGAGACTGGAGTCTTCTTGGGAATTTCCTTGAAGAGGTCCAGGAGCACTCCACTTCGGTCGGGAAGGTTTGGCTCACCATCCTGTTCATCTTCCGCATCCTGGTGCTGGGCACGGCGGCGGAGTCCTCCTGGGGCGACGAGCAGAGCGACTTCATGTGCGACACCCAGCAGCCCGGTTGCACCAACGTCTGCTACGACAGCGCCTTCCCGATTGCCCACATCCGCTACTGGGTGTTGCAGATCGTGTTTGTCTCCACGCCCTCACTCATCTACATGGGCCACGCCATGCACACGGTGCGCAGGGAGGAGAAGAGGAAGAGGATGGAGCAGGAGGAGAGGGAGGCTAGAGGGGACGATGGAGAAGACCTGCAGAAGGAGAAGGAGTTCCTCCAGCAGAAGGCGACTGCAGCTGAGGGGACAGGTCGTGTTCGCCTAAAGGGAGCCCTGCTCCACACTTACATCCTGAGCATCTTGATCCGAACAGTGATGGAGGTCACCTTCATAGTGGTGCAGTATCTCATATATGGGGTATTCCTCAAGGCGATGTACCTCTGCACGACCTGGCCTTGTCCCAACGCCGTGAACTGCTACATGTCCCGGCCCACAGAGAAGAACATCTTCATCGTCTTCATGCTGGTGGTGTCCGGCGTGTCTCTTCTGCTGTCCGTGTTGGAACTCTACCACCTCGGCTGGAAGAGCATCAAGACGTGCGTACGCAACAAGACGCTGAAGAAGAACAACCACAAAGCCGTGACAGTGGCCTTGTCCACGGGGCTGGAATCCAACAAACGCCAACCACCTTCCGCCTCCTGCACCCCACCCCCGGATTTCGATCAATGCCTGACTGAGCCAGATCTATGAACCCCATGACCTCCATCGCCTCCCACCCGTTCAACACCAGGATGGCACTGCAGCAGAACTCGGCCAACCTGGCGACCGAGCGGCACCACAGCTGTGACAACCTGGAGGACGAGGAGGACTTCCTGAGGATCAGATACGAGCAGCTGCCTGAAGAGCTTCCCAACGGCTGCTCGCCACTGCCGCTGCTGCATTCAGGCTTCCTGAAGGACAAACGGCGCCTGAGCAGGACCAGCGGCACCAGCAGCCGGCGCGGCAGGACGACCTGGCAGTGTAGGTCCAGTATGGGCCAAAGAGTGAGGATAGAACTATCACTTACAAACACAACTCTAACAACTTGCAAAAGTATTAACAAAAATTTGACATTTTGGTAACACTTTATTTGAAGGGGTCTGCATAAGACTGACATAACACTGTCATAAACATGACAGCTGTCATGAACATGAACAAGTCCTTATGAATGTCTATGACTGCTGTCATGAAGTGTCATTCGGTAAATAATGACACTTTTAATGCAAAGTCGCTTTAAAAGTTGCAGTAAAAGTCCATTAAAAGTGCCAGCTTTGCATGATTTTGTAAATAATGACAATTTAATGCAAAATCTGCATTTTTAATGGACTTTCAGTTCAACTTTTAGAGCAACTTTGCATTAAAAGTGTCATTATTTACCGAATGACACTTCATGACAACAGTCATAAAGACTCGTTCATGTTCATGACAGATGTTATGTCATGTTTATGACAGTGTCATGTCAGTCTTATTCACACCCCGTCAAATAAAGTGTTACCGACATTTTCACATTTTGCTGCATTACAACCAGAAACTTTTAACATATTTTATTTAATTTTTTTTGTGCTGAACCAACACAAAGTGATGAGTGATTGTGAGGGAAAGGAAAATGATTCATGAAATCTTAAGTGTTGGTGTACATCTCCACCCACCCCAGTCGCATGCATCTACCAGCTTTCCATATAGACTAACATATCGTTCATTCACCTTTGCAAAACATCAATTGCATTAGACCGACGGGGTCTGTGGTCTTCAAATTCAATTTTTTTGCTAATTATCTTAATCATATTAAGGTATATTTTTTAATATGTTTCTAACACCTGAATAGGCTGTAGGTTTAAGGTTTTTACCCTGCTGGAAGATTAACTTCTAACTCAGTTCCAAGTTTGTTTTTCTGCCTCCAGGTTTCAGGTACCTCCATCATTTAGATACCTTCATCTACCCATCAATTCTTAGCAGTATATTTAATGGCAGCATCATCCTGACTTTTCTATAAAGGGCAGTTCAGTGCAGCAGTTCATTAATATTCATTAATAGTCATCCTCTCATCAGACTGTGAGCTGGGACTCTGCGGCATTCTCTCGTGTAACTGATGACATTTTCTACATGTGATCTCTGGGTACTAATTATGTGAATTTCCAGGATTTTATTTGGGAGTACCGGAGTAAAATGCTGGTGAAAAATAAAACAAGCACTTCCGATTTTTAATTGTAAAAGATTATGAATCCTTTTCCTTCGACGACACGACTCTGTGCTTCTTTGTGTTGGTTAAGCTCATGAAGTCCCTATAAAACCTGTTGAAGTCTGTAATTGTTATGTAGCAACGTGTGAAAAACATCCAGGAGCAATAATACATTGACAGAACACAGTGAAAGACTGGCAGTTATTTCTAAAAGACAATCTGGTCCTGATTGGGAACTTTAACAGAGGACAGCAGATTAAAGGAATCCTCATTTGAAGATGCACTGAAATCTGTGAAATGACTACATAAACATTACATACGAATGCTGTCTGAACAGATTAGCAGGCGTGTTTCTGTGCTTGAATATCAAAATGGTAAATAAACTGCAAAAAGAGATTAACGCGAGCAGGGTAACAGGTGTGGTACCTGACCATTGCACATGCTTTCCTTTATTTAAAACTAGTGGAAGGGGGGCAGGATGCAAAATTTTATGTTTGTGAAGGACGTGGGGTTTTCGTTATTTTTTCTAATTCAATAATCAAATGCATCTCAGTTATTTTCTGAACGACATTTATACCTTTGACTTAAATACATCATTTTATCAACTCCTGAATTGGGTAATGTAATTAATAAATTGAGAAAGAGTTATGGCATTAACTGTGAACATTTTCTTTTTATATTTGCAAAACAAAATAAAAAGTGCCTTGAAAAGTTAAGGAGGATTTGTATGTCTTCACTGCAAATAGATTTTTTTTAAAACGTGTCCTCTACTAAATCAATTGCACTACACTTTGAGATTTAAAAAAAGACACGAAAAAATACTAACTTTTAATGTGTGAATAAAACAGTGACATATTTCCTCTATATTAGCGAACTTTATGTAAGAATACAGCTTCTTGTTTTGTCTATTTAAAGTTATTCAGATTTAATTTTGAAAGATATTGTCCTGCTGATGTGAAGCAGGTTTAGCCACTAGGTGGCGACAATGCACTTGTATCTTTCAGATGGTGTCCTGGATTTATTGTTGTGAATACTCGTTCGATTTTTTTTGTTCTTCACAGTCTAGTTTTATACTATATAGAGAATAATTGTGCAAATATATATATTTACAATTAGCCATTTGAAGACGATGCAAAAAAATTCAGTACATTTTCTTTTTTCTTTCACATATTCTGTAGTCCACAACAAACCAATCAACAATAAACCATCATTCATGCATTGTGTTCAATTTTTGTTGTCTGGTTCTTTGAGTAAAAAAAAAAAATCATTCTTAGATTCCTGAGTCGCAGTAGCTATGTGGTAAATTCACAAACATAGTGAAGTCAGCAGGAAATAAGAACCAGGAGATGCAAACACCAGCTGTAGATGTTCTGCTGTCACAACTCAGGGCCTGAAGGTGCCAGACAGAGGATCATCAGTGATATTTACACAGAAAGCATCTCTCTTTCTCTCCGTCTCTCTCTCTCTTTCTATCTGCTTGGAGCAAGAGTATACAACTTAACTCAAGCTCAACAGCTGAACATAAAAAGGGTATTTATACTTGTGATATTTATATTATTTAATTTGTGCAGCAAATTAACCGTTTCCTCTTCTCTCTCTGTGCTGTTGTTTTGAAACAAATAAATATAAGTGTTCAAATTGATGTCAGAGTGACTGTAAGCATAACAAGAAGATACTCCTCCTGCCAGCATTTTTCAATCTAAAATTTCTGTTCTTGCTGTAGACAGAGCATCAGACACACCCACAGCTCATGGGAAATACTTCACACTGTTTTAACATATGTACACAAACTACTGTAAGTGTTAGATTCAAAAGTTTTGTATAAAATAATTTGTAAAAAGAAAAAATGTTTATTCTGTGTGGATTTGTTTTTTTAACAAAAGTTATGTTTTACTAATTTTTCATTTTATTATTATTAGTTTGTTTTTTATATTTCAAGCTTATGTTTTAGTTATATTTCCTACAAAATAAATCATATGTTATAAGTTATCAGTACTTGACTAACCTTTATACCAAATACTTTTCGGTATGAACTTACTTGAGTAAGTTTGAGAATGAACAATTACATGTTTTACTTTTATGTGAACGAAAACACCCTATAGAAAGATAAAAAAGCAAAGAAAAGTAATACAAAAACCCCACCAACTCATTTCATTCACATGTAAACATAGGTATATCCTGTAGAGGGCGCCGGCGCACCTTCTTGCATCTGCACGCGCTCTTTGGCGTCTTTAAAGAAAAAAGACGACGCACGCTGGTCCATCTTGGGAAATGTAGTTTATGGAGCCTTTGAGTTACGATTACGGTCACTGTAAACTGCCGCATACGTGCCTACGTTTCCCGGCGACATGTCCACCTGTGTCCGCCGGTATCCTTTCCGCAGTTCCTGAGCGAATGTGAAGTAAAGCCGGATTTGGTGTCGAATGCAGCCCATCATTTCACCGCAGCTTTGAAAAAGTAAGTAACCCGAGCAGAGCCCGCTGTGGGACGCCGTTTACTGCCACCATGCTTTACTTTACTGGTGCGAAACTTCCTCTGTCAGCATGTGATGCAATGGTTTGAAATACTTACTGTGTGTTTGAGCTCGGTTTTCGTAACTACAGGATTAATTTTGGTCTGACTTAGTGTTGAAATAGTGTGTGTTGGCTAACTGCTGTGTACATAGTTATAATCTCACTGTATCGATCCAATCGAGTAATATAAATATTTGATGAGAGGAAGTTACGCCCCCTACCGTTGACTTATTGCACGTGAATTTTCACGCATAAAACTTTCCAACACCATAGAAGTTACACAGCTGTGGAAATTCACTGAATTACTTCAAACCCGCCTTCATTGAATTTGACAGGAAATTAAAAATAAGGTAGGTTACTCTTAATCGGTTTAAGCAGGAAATTAAACATATATAGTTTTATATATTGTGTAAAAATGAATGTTTATTTGCAAATAAGAAAAACTGGTAACAACATATGCTTTGAATTATAAATTATATATTTAGAAGTATCTTATGATTAGTGACTGCAATGTAGAAATTTTTTTTTTTTTTAGACATGAGGCACCACAGTCCTCCAGAGGAAATGTCACTTCAGGATTAAACATTGATTTTTATGATTATGAATCAATCTGTTGTCTCGGTATTCATACACCTTGAACCTTTTTCTTGATTGAAATGAAAGAAAGCTAAAGCTCCAAAAAAGTATTTATGATTGAAAATATTAAATATTTTCAATTTATAACTTGAAAACATAAATTTTCAAGTTCACAGATTCTGGACTTTGACTATGCCATTGTAACTCCTGGATTGTTCTGACTGTGCATTAAGGTTTGTCATCCTGCTGAACAGTTACACAGTTGGAAACTTTTAACAGATTTCTTACCAAGTTCAAGTTAGCAATAAAACAATAGAAATGTTTTTGATGAAAATCAAAGGACAACAAATGTAGGTTTTAAAATTCACTGTCGGACAATGCATGTTGCCCACCAGGCAGTATACGGAGCCACAGTTTAAGCATTTCACAAGATTAAATTTAAACTTGATTTGAATTATTTATAGTATAAATAAGTATTATAAATAAGTTGTATTGAATAAGAAAATGTACTTTTTTTTTTCCATAACGTCCCTCAATGTTTTAGGGAATTATGTGTTTAATTTCTGATAATCTAGGAAAACAAAGCAAAGTAGTTATTCTTGGTTATTTTAATTTGTTGTTTTTTGACCCTAGTTTAGCTCCGTCCGTCTTTCCATGGTGATGTGCAATATTCACTTTCCTGTAGGCCACAAAGTTCAGCTTTGGTCTCGTCTGACCAGAGCAGCTTCTTCGACGTGGTTTTCTTTCAGTGGCTTCCACTTTCCATCAAGGCTACATAAAGATTTTTGGAGTTCAAGACTATTTGCTGTTTTTTGTTCTTTGTTTGCAGCTCAGCCATGAGGAACCTTTTGACCAAAGCAGGCCTGTTTGGCTCGGTATCGGTGGCCTTCGGCTCGATTTGGTGGTCGCAACAGAAAACCGAATCAAACCCGGTCACTTCAAGCGCAGCCCCAAACCCAAATGACGCGTGCCCTGCTTCTCTGTATGAGCTCCAGCAGGTCCAGGTCTTGTTCCGTCATGGCGCTCGGACGCCGCTCAAGTCTATACCGGAGGTGACGGAGGTAACACTCTGCACGTTTCTCTGGGTTTCTCCTGGTCATCCAGTTGCATCTTGTTATTCATGTATTCATGTCTCAATGTAAAAGGCTCAGTGGACCCCATCGCTCCTAGAGGCCCCACCATACACACACATCAACTACGTGGTGACGGATCTTAAGGGAGGACCACAGCCTCGGTCTCCTTTAGAGGACAACTATCGGAAAAACATACTGAGTGTGAGTAGGTGCTCTTTACATTTTCCTACAAAGCTTGTTTCGGTGTGTTAACTCACACAGAAACAGTCGTTGTGGTTGATCCAGACTACAAGCTCATCTCATCCTAGTCACAACATGTAATCTCAGTGTCTTCTCTAAGGACACATATTCATGTTTGGGCTGAGAATCAAACCATCAGCTGGTGATAAAGAAACTGCCCTCCCACAGCAGAAAGATTGCTACATGCTCACTCTTTGTGCTGTTATGCTAACAGTCTGCGCTATGGGCTCCTCAGTTTACCAAGTAACTAAGAATAGTTATCTAGATGTTTGACGAAATCATTTGTTAGCTGGGATTTTTTGCAGATTTTTATTCATTTGTTGCTTTTTCCTGACTGGCAGCCGTTTCCAGTATCAGTCAAAACTAGGTTAGATGAACCACACAGACATTAAAAGCTATTTTATAAAGAAAGCTGCATTTTCATTGGGAAGTGGCCAAACTGCACCAATAAATAACCTTCACTAGTTAACCAGAAGGCTAAATGTAGCACAGCAAATTTAGTTTCAACTGTTTGGCTGAAAGTTGAGACCTTTTTGAGTTTTAGTAAAACCGGTTGGTAATTTAAGTTGCTAAATAGTTTCTTAACATTATCATTATTATAATTTTGAATCTGAGTAATAAGTGGGTACTGCTGCTTTTTCACTTGTGTGACATACATTATAATGAGTAATTGGGGTGCAATAGCCAGGAAAAACATTTTTAATGGTGGTCATACATCTTCTTTTAATATAGCTGGGAGACATCAGAACCAACTAAAATCAGTAGAGTCAGGTAAAAGCTTTAAAGTGGGCCGCATTCCCAGGATTATAAAAATCTGAAAACAAAAAGCTGAAAAATCTGAGAACATAAAAGGATTTCATTTGCTACGAGTATAAGAAAAGTGATCATCATCATTGTAGTCATTTTGGCTCAGAAAGGTTTTATTAATATAACTCCACTTTTCCCAGAGTAAACTGCAAAGTTTTTTCATTGTTATTTCACATGAGCTTGCTGAATGACGCAGGCAGGAAACAAGCTATGGAAACAAATTCAGACACTTGTCCGAACTTGTACATGTGCTTCCTGGATATAGTTTTGTTTTGGGGGGGAAAAAATCTGCTTTGATTCAAAAACAATAGGATGAGTTTGCAAAAATATCAGGATATATGGATAAATCTTTGTGAAAAACAGACTGCATCTGGACATTACCACATGCAGTCTAAATTGCTTAGTATGTTGAGTGATTTTAAGTCAAGGATGATACTTTTATAATAATTTTATTCATTGATCCATTAATAAAGTTACCGTCTGCCTGTTACAGTCAGTCTGGTTGAGCAGCCAGTCCACCTATTCAGCAAACCTGCTGGGACAGTTTTGATAAAAAGATGAAGCATTTTGTACCACCGTTAGTCAGGACTTCTCTTCATCATGTCATGCCTGACTGGGACAGATTTAAGGGGAAGAGCTTTAGATTTTGGCGTAAACCCAAAGTTGTAACTGGCAAGACGAGCTTCTCACAAGAGATATTATTTCCTATTCTGTCGAATGAACCGACGAAGTTGGTCTCTTGGTATCCCCCTCGATGATGTCAGCTGAAAGTCTCGCATGAAGAACACAACTCTTTCTGCTGTGTGGAGGTGAGGTTGGAGTTGAGGCTTTGAAGGAGTCCCAATTTCCCCTCTCTTTCCAACCCTAGTTGTAACACTCCTATCAACCCTCCTTCAAACCCCAACTACAGCATCCCTACCAAACCTCCTTCCAACCCTAATTCCACCTCTCCTTCAAACCCATTTAGAGTTAGACTTGGAAGGAGAACTTCAGGGAAAGTTGGAAGGAGTGTTGGAAATGGGATTTGGAAGAAAAAAGTGGACGAACTCAAGACTGTTCCTTCACTTTTGAGAGTAATGAACTTTTAGCTTTCGTCTTAATGAGAACCAACATAGGTTGGTTTACAATAAACTGTTTCTTTGTTCACATTCTGAGCCAAATGGTGAAAACATGGTCACCATAAAACAGTTCTACTTTAGTTTTATTAGACCACAGGACACGCCTCCAAAATTGAAGGTCTGTGTCAGTGGCACAACTTCACATTATTCAGGTGGATGCGAAAACGTAAATCCTCCCTCCAGAGTAGGAACGTCAGGGAGAATGAGCGAAGTTCACTCGCTCGCTCGCCCCCCCTCTGACTGTAACGTGTGTTTTGATTGTGTGTGTGGACTTTATGTTTGAAATTCCTCTGAAAGTCACAGGTGCATAAAAACGTATCTCTGCAACAGCCTTCTGCATGATGAAAGAAATGCTGCTGTGAAAATCATCATAGTAGTGGTGATAGTACTGAACTATTCTTTCTTTTCCATGCATTGCCAACAGAGCTATTCTTGCGTGCCGTCATGGTAACCCCATGCTAAATTGGCATGAGCATGAATCCGTAGCTCTCAAAAGCTACGGATTCAAAATGTTTTCATTGAAATTGTTCACAGATTGATTTCACAATAACTGCTGCGGTTCAATTATTATGCAGCTCTACCTCCGATGTACTTCTTCCCTTACTTAGTTCATCAATCCCATAACTGGAGCAACAAAAACCAGTTTATCATTGAGGATTTGTAGTGTGTGGGATGCACAGTCTTAGTGAAATAAAAACAGCAGTGGACCGAGCACACAGCCCTGAGTGACACCAGTGGTCAACAAGTGATAGAGCTGCTCTGATGTTTGTTTTTTTCTTTTTCCAATTGGGACACTATGCCTTACCTCAATTAAGAAGCTCAGATTGCAGAAACGAGTGGCAGTAATGTTTCTGGGACACGGCCACTTGTGTGGCACAACGACTAAAATAACTAGTCTTCTAAAAGAAGACGAAAAGACTAGTTCTGGAATAGATTTATAGTCACAACACTGAACTGTTTTAATTTAAATGCAGTTTTCAAATATCTGGGTTAACCTGTGTATCTGGCTTTTTTTTTTTCTCCATGTTAAAGGGCGGCTCCTTCGCTGGCCAGCTGACCACATTAGGCATGCAGCAGCTGTATGAGCTGGGTGAAACGCTGAGGAAGAAATATATAGAGGAGACACCTTTCCTCAGCCCCACCTTTAGCTCAGCGGAGGTCTAGTAAGTACTGATCATGATGAAGATTTTTAGATTAATTACTAAATGTGTAGCGATTTCTACCCTGCCGTTGTTGCTTAATTTGTCTTTTTTATTTGTTTTTGTTTTGGTTTTTTTAGCGTGCGCTCCACTAACGTTGTAAGGACTATTGAATCTGCCAAGTGCCTTATAGCTGGACTCTTTAAACAAAAACAAAAAGGTAGAGTAGACGTCTGTGTGTTAGAAGATACATAATCTGGGGAAGTCTGGGATTAGATTCACGTTATTTACTGATCTGGACAAGAATGAATAAAATACTTGTTTTTGCCTAATTATTTTCTGATTGTGTTAAATGTTGTTCTTTCGTCCTTCTTTCTTTTCTGTGTCCTTTCCTTGACTTGTATATCCTGCTTTGTCCTTCATGTCTTCTGTAATTGGTTCTTTGGATACTTTAGTTTTTTTCTGTTCTTGTCTCCATTCATTCTATCCTTGCCCTTTTTACCTTTCATACTTTCTTTAATCTGTTCTTCCTTGTGCCTTTACGCTTGTACTTAATCGTAACTTTCCTTCTTTTCTCTGTCATACGTTTTGACCATTTTTTTCTCCCCCCCTTCTTGATGTGTAGATATTGTGTCCATCCTAACAGCAGAGGCTAAATCTGAAATTCTCTACCCTAACTATCACGGATGCAAGCTGCTCAAAGTCCTCAGCGAGTAAGTCCAATTTTCCAACCTGCCACAGAGCCGCGTCACTCTCAGGCCGTTGTGTGCACTCAAAACTGGAATCTAGAATAATGTGCAGTACAAAATTATACGCAGACTGGAGTGGAGGTGCCTTGACAGGTTGTCATGGCGTGTCTGTTTTTCTCCGCTGACATTGTGTGTGTGTGTGTGTGTGTGTGTGTGTGTGTGTGTGTGTGTGTGGTGTGGGGGGGGGGTTTCTCTTCTTTGCAGCCCCCGCTGGGCCAAGATGTCCACTCTGCCTGGCGTCGCTGAAGACCTGCAAGCATCCTGAGTGCACTGGGGATTGCTGCTCACCAGCACGTCGACTTCATCCTCATTAGGGATGACATGGTTGCCAGAGAGGTGACACTGTGACTCTGTGATCCATGTGACTTTTTTACTGAGTCTCACCACAGGCTTTTCAGTCTAGAGGCAGTTATTACAGAGACTTACCTCAGTCTGCACACTTACTGACTGCTGAATGTGTTGGTGCAGTCCAACAGGTGGTTTTTTTTTTTTGGACACTTGCAGTTTGATCGTTTGTCAGCCATAATTGGGAATGTTGAAGAGCTTATAGTCCAGTTGTTGTGACAACCAAGAACTAACTAAATCGGCAAAATCATCAGGCAGCATGGGATCAGTTTCCGCTGTTGTGTATCTGAATTTAATCAGTTAAAACCGAAAAAATCAGTTTTTTTTAGATGGTCAAATAAAGTTACAGCTTTCATGGGCAAACTTTGATCAGTCATTACATTCGCCATATTTAAACGTTTCTGCAGCCATCGTAAGGTTTTCTTTTACAAGTTTTCCTGTTTCTTTAACAGCTTGGAGATGTTGGTGAATATTAGTGGTTACTGAAAGTAACTGACTGTATACTTTCTTTACCCAGAATAGCCAAGAGGTTGCCAGTGATTTTTTTTTTGTTTGTTTGATGGGTGTCTTAGATTAAAGTTACAATAGTCTTAATAAAAAGCCTTAATGTGCACTTTGAAGCACCGTTTTACTGTATATTAGCGCAACAATTCCTCTGACTTGTTCCTTTAAATCGTCAGGCGCACGGCCTTCCCATCCCGCTGGTTCTGAACTTCTGGAGGAATAAGGTGGAACAGCGAGCTGTGGACATGATGTGCAGCCTGTTCGAGCCTAACAAGAGGTTAAAACAGTGATTTACATGAAGCGTGCCCATCATGCTCATTGAGACATTTTTGAAATCCTAAATGGATCTGTCTGAAACAGAGAGGCGCTGCAGCTGTCGGTGGGAGCCCTCTTCCATGTTCTGTTGGAAAACATTGAGAAGAAACTACAGGACAACTCGGCAGAGGCAAACAGGTCGGACACCTCATGATGGACCACACTCATGTCTTACAGAAATTATATCTGTCTTTTTAAAATATCGCTCTTTCAACAGGAAGTTGCTCCTGTACTCGGCTCATGACACCACCCTGATCCCGTGCCTCATAGCTTTGGAGATCTTTGACATGAAGTGGCCTCCGTATGCTGCCTCTATCACTCTGGAGCTACACAAAAGCCGGCAGACGGGCGATGCCTTTGTGAAAGTGTCATACATTGGTCAGGTAAGGAGGGCAAGAAGTGCCTCTAAATAATCCAACTACGTTCATGCCTTTTGTCACCTAAGTCAAGTTTGCTTCATGCTCCCCAGGATCAACACATCCCAGGTTGTAGTGGAGTCTACTGCCCCCTGCAGGAGTTCAAACAGGTCCTCTCTGCATTCTCGCTAAGCTCTGAACGCTACAATTCTCGTTGCATAAGCACAGAACTCGCTGACCCCTGACCTTTCAAGAAACACAAAACCACTCGACTTTAAACTCTTGAGTGCAACTCAGGCTCCCCTTCATCCAATAATGACGGTATCACACATAAGTTAAAAACTTGATGATCTTGTAACAATAAATCTAGTTTTAATGATTATTTGAATAAGTTTTGCAGTGTAGTGTTTACACCAGGTGCTCTCTAGCAGAAATGTGTTGCATTGAATCATTTGTACCTGCTTCATCAGTATGTTTGTAGACTTTGAGCAAAGGGGTATTTCACAAATTTGGCGATGTTCCAGTTGAATGTCTTTGGGGTTGAGTTTCACATTATTATACCAAATAAGCCTTTTATGTACATTTTTCTGCCTAGGGAATCACTGCAGTATTTCCTGTCTTTCCTCTGACCCTAGAACACTTTGTTGGCAGATTTTATGGCCGACTCAATAGTTACTGTGGCTGCAGAACTAGCCCACATCATCATCCCTGACAGCTACTTTGAAGTATGTTCACTTAGACGTCATTAGATTTTTGACATCTACTTTGGTCTCCGATATAATTTTGTGGTTCCTTCAAATGAGAGCTAAAATTTATTTTGTTTATAAAAAATACTTTTTCTCTGTAAGACACAAATTTGCTAAGATGTTTTCCTGATTGTATTGTCCTGAAGTTTGACACTTGAAATACTGACTGCAGCCTGTAGCGTCTGATATAGAGCAATCTTTACCTTCTACGTAATCATGGGAGAAATGCGCTGGGATGTCTGCCAAGCCGTCTTGTTTTACACTTGTGAAAATTTCTCACGTTGGAACAATGGACTCTTTTGGTCAACAATTGTTGACGTCACTGCTGGTGTTTTCCTCCTGCACCTTAGTGTACAGCTAAATCTTAAGGCATCATTGTTGTACATTGCCCTTGTGTGTCAAAACTTTGTTCCCCAGGATTACAGCTTTTATTAATCAGGGAAATATATAATTTAGAAAAACAAAAAGTGAAATGTTACTGAATGGCTTTACAGCTCCAGTAACAGTATATTGAGTGAACATCGACTTAGATGAACAGATCATTTTGATATGTTTGACTGTTGCTGTGAAACGCCTTTTATTCATGTTGTGAAACTTCCTGTGGCATGCCGTTTCAGCTGTAAATATCGGGTTTGGATGAACAAAATAAAAAGATTTTCTTCTTTGAGCCTGATTTCCTTTTTACATAATAAAGGTTAATGTGAAGAGCTCTTTTGGTTTAAAAATAATTTGCCCTTTGCCATTTCATCCCTTTAAAGAAACCCATCCCCATCCTTGTAAATTAAACCTTTTGCATGTCATTTGAGCTTAAATATTTTCCATGACTTGATGACAGAAGTAGTCGTACAAAATGATTAAATTGTACGAGGTTTGACTTGAATCTTCTGTGGATGTATTATACTCCATTCCCACTTGTTTTGGCTCTAACCCCTCTGAAGGCCAATAAAATCTTGAAATGAAAGACATAAGGAAACAATAATCCAGGGGTGCCCAAGTCCAATCCACAAGCTCAAATGAGTGGCTCGTTACCAGGCTTCTGCAGAGCTGAATGACATCTACAAGCTGCAGAATAGTGGTTCTTGAGAACTCTACCTGGGTTCTCCTGCATCAAATGATCACACTTCATAACGGACTATACTGTAAAATAATGCAAATTGTTGGCTGTCAAATCAGGTATGGAACGTCCCATTGGCAGGTACAAAGTGTCCTGGTGAATGGCCAAACCAACAACACCTGTTCAAATGTGTAACCATGTACCAACATACTCCACAGCTCTGGTTTGGCTTCTTCCTCAGTCATGCATCCCCTCAACAATGCTGCTGCTGCAGCTTCTTAGCTGGACTTGCTCTGCTCGTTCCCACTGAATGCCGGTTAGCTCGTTTTAACATGCAAGGAGGGACAGAGAGTCCATATGACGAGAGCACATGAACAGAAACAAGCGCACACACACTGCATGGACAACATGTATATACCAAAACAATATCTTTTATTTGTAGTCCATCACCAACAGCCCTGGTTAGGCTCTTCTGCACCAAAGCCAATGGAGAAACACATGACAAGCTTATACAATAGATAAAGAGAGGAAGTCAACTGGATGGTAAGCAGTACGTGTTTACATTTCCTTGCGTCTCGCCTCGCTAAAACGTTAACCAGATCTACCTACCGCTAACTCTAGAATACCTGACAATCCTGCTTCCTGCATTCAGCGGCTCCCGTCCCAGTCTGCGGACCATCATCTCTTCATGGATTATTGCTGTGGGAATGATTATTACCCAGAGTCAACGAGAGTCAAAAAACAAAACAGGAACACAACAGGAACAAGAAGAAGACACATAGCACATCTGGGTAGTAGCAATGTTATTCACGCCGGCAGAGTCCTGAAGGTTTTAGGCGCAAAAATAGTTTGATGGTGCAGCAAAGCTGCCAAGATCCTCACACCGAGTGCATGTTGGAAACAGAAAAGAAGACGCTTTCTGCAGATGGTCCATGTTTGTGCTTTTTTTAATAATACTATTATCTTAATGAGGTCATAGTTTGGTTTGTTATACACTGGAGTTACAAAGGAAATTAAAATAGACTAAAATTTGAATAGCCCACCAATTGAAAACCGTACAGTATTTTTAAGGGGGCGTTCCTCCACCCCAATGAAAGCTGGGTAAGAGGCGTCAAGAGGTCACTGATAGAATGCCTATACATACAGACACACACATACCACACAAACATACAATCTGTCAAGCACACAAACACACCCTCACGTATATACTGTACAGAAACAGTCAAAAAACAATGGAGCGAGAGACGAGATGGATTTCCACTAAAGTCTTCACAAAGCACAAAGTATTCTTCCTCCTTTCTCTGGTTCCATATCACTTTTGTGACAAATTTTTGTTCTTTTTTTGTTTTTTAATTTGAAAAAAGTTGACATATACTGTAGCATCTCCACGCTGACTTTAGTTTTAAGGTTGGTTCCTCTTTACAGTCAGATAATCAAAAAAAACCCCACAAACAGTTCTGCGAAATTGATGCACAACAATCTCGTACATTCTGCGAGTTCTTGAGTCGAAATTAAATGTTTGTGTGAGAAAAAGTACATCAAACCAGGCCCCATCTTAGTCTCTGTAGCTGGAATTGTCCTCCCACAAGACATCACTAGGCAACAGGTTCGCTCCATGACGTTCCATTTTGTGTTTCGTCTCATTGACTTGAGTCCGTCTGTTTCTGAATACTTGCTACACTCCGTAATCCTTTTTATCTTCCTCATGTTTTTGTCCAAGAACATTCTAGTTACAAGGTTTTTGTTGGATTAGAACATTCCATGGCCCGGACTGAACCCCATGTCCATGTCACGAGGCCTCATTTGGCCCCCCATCATCATCGTCTGTTGTGGAGGGCCACCCATGCCCTGTAGTGACATCATCATGTTAGGTGAGCCACCGGGACCTGGGTGGGCCATTTGTCTCCCCTGCATCATCCCTCCCGGACCCCCAGGAGACATCATCCGGTGCTGAGGGCCCATCATGCCTTGGCCCATGAATCCTGGTGGTCGCATTGAATTGTGACCTGGGTTGCCCATTGGCATGTCTTGGGGGCCCATTCCCCCACCGGGTCCACCCGACATACCCCCCATCCCCTGCATGGGCATCCCCATCCTTGGTGGACCGTCGGCCATCATGGGCCTGCATTGGAAACCCAGACGGGTGAGGCGGTTTACCCCCAGGGTTTTCCCCTCCGCCTCTGGGGAAGTACGACAGAGTCTGACTGGGTTTCTCCGACGGTATTATCCTGGACAGATCAAACTCGGGAATGCCAGATGCTCCTGGCCGCATTACTTCATGAAGGTCTGCATCTCCAAATCCTCCTTGCATGTTGTTGAACTCCGGCCCACCAGGGGTGTTTGGCTTGCACATGCCCCCATCACCCCCTCCCCCATGAGGCATGTTCCCCATCCGACCTCCCATAGGTCCCGGTTCGCCCTGGAACCCCATTGAATGACCAGGGAAGCCTTGGGGGCCTGGGCCATTGTGTGGGGAGAAGGGGCCTTGTTGGGATGGGGACTGTGTGAGGGGGTAACCCTGGTTTCGGTGAGGGTAACCCATGCGTCCTTGAGGCATCATTTGAGGATTTGGCATACCAGGGTCTTGTGGGTTTGGTTGCATCATCATGCCGTGAGACATCATGCCTGGGCCCATATTGGGGGCATTCGGAGAGGGCATCTGAGGGGGCATGCCATGAGAAAGAGGCTGGGAACCCAATGGATTCATGCCCAGAGGACTGAGCGCAGGCATGGGTCCAGTGTTTCCAGGTCCCATCATGCGAGGATTTCCTTGGTGATTCATTGCCATACCTGTGGGCCAAGAAAAATTGGTTTTCAGTAAAAGCACAAGAAGAAACCAGTTAATCAACAGTGTTTTCATAGCTCATAAACCTTCTCACGTGTCGCATTACAACCACAAACTTCAAAATATTTAGGGGGCGAGTAAAATGTGGAATGCATTTCTGTTGATCCCCTCTGAGTCAACTCAGTGTAGAACTGTCTTTAGCTGCAACAGCTAGTCTTTGCATGTAGACCAAAAGAGTTCAATTTTGATACCATCTTACCAGAGCACCTCCTGTTACATTTGATTCTTGGGGGACTTTGGCTAACTAACAGGATTTCTAAAAGTTCTGTGGTTTTCTTTCTAGTCTTTCATAAAGACCAGATGTGTGGGGACTAAAATGTAAAGTTTTCCTTAAAGACATTTTACCTCCTGAGCTCTAGATCGCTGCACAAAAAAAAAAGTCTTAATATGTTTGGTCAAAGTCGCAGGTTGTAGATCCCTGGTTTATCACAAAAAAAAAAAACACCTAACAAAGTGCACCGAAGTTTATGGTTGAAACCCCATATTAAACAGGAAGAAGATGGCTCACCGTTGTTCACTGAAGGCAGGTTGGGAGAGCGAGCAGGGGGCGAGTCGTCGTCCGAGCTGGCACAGTTTTTATGGCATCGTGGTAAAGCGGGGTCGAACTGGGCATCGCAAACTTGGACATGCGCGACATCATGATGGACAGCGGGTTCTGGGAGAGAGTAGGTTCTGGTGGTATGGTGTACGGACTGCCAGACGGGACATTGCCTGGGAGAGACATCGAGCCAGATGGAGCCCCCGACGAGGGAGGAGCCGAGGGAGGCCCGTTACCCCCTAAAAGAAGACAGAATGAATGAATGAATGAATGAATGAATGAATGAATGACAAAAAGATATGGCTCAAAGTACCAGAAGCTTGCTTTATGTTATAATTATTTTTTGCAATATACAACAAATAAAAGTTTTATCATATCCGTTTCTAATTCAAAATTTTGATTGGCACTACATGATTTACAGCTCCTCAAGTTGGTGGCCAGCAGGGGGAGCCACTGGACCATAACCAACCCCACCCCAGTCTAGTTCTGAATAAGAGATGTACCACCTTGCAATATTTATTTTGAATTTTTAAACATATTTTTGTATTAAGCCATTAATACATTGATAATTGTGACAAAAATATCAGAGAATGACTTAAAACACTCTGAATAAGAACAAATTTACATGAAAATGAGAAGGAAAAAAGAACTTTGAGGTTGTGTGCATCTGATCTCAGATAAAGATAAGACACACATACCCGGCTCCATGCCCCCCATCATGTTTGGTGAAGTGATGCTTAGTGGAGGCTTGCCACCCTGGGGGGGCACTCCAGGACTCTGCATGGGTGGTTTTGGTGAGGAGGCCCACCCTGGAGAGGGGTTTGGAAGAGATGGGGACCGCATGTGAACAGGAGAGGCGCCTGCTGATCCCATCATGGAGTGAGGGGATTTCATTGGTGCGGATGTTGGAGGAGCCGGAGGTGCGCTGGGGCCCGCGGGTCCGCTGAGCATGCCAGCGAGCTGGGATGGTGTTTGGGGAGATTTGAGGTTCCCGGAGGGGGAGCCCATCATGGGGGACTGAACTTGCCTCAGCGGAGGAGACTTGAGAGGGTTGACACTAGGTGAGTTCCCCCCTCCTGCTTGGACATTTAGATCGGCTGGTTTCCGGCCCCTCTGTCCCTGAGCCGGACCACCAGCGGAAGAAAGGTGGTTAATGCGGCCATTTCCTCCTGATGGCGTTGATCTGTGCTCTGGACCAAAAGCTGGGTCTGCGTGGGGACCCCTCAATGTTCCAGGGCCCCCAGGGAAGGGCCGCCCTGGTCCCATGGGAAAGTCTGCTGGTGTCTGCTCAGGGAAGGGAGGGACCTGCATCGGCCTGCCTTGTGGACCCATGTTCTCCATTGGCGGTCCTCCACCTGTTCTCATTCTCATTATTTCGTCGGGACTCATGTTCATGGGTCCATCTCGTAGTTTGGATGGATGCATATGAGGTCCTGGGCCAGGACCTGGCCCAATGCCAAACTCAGGCCCCATTTCTCTGCCCCCCATCGCTTGGAGCCTCGATGACGGACTCATAGGGCCATCAACAGGCATTCTGGGAAACATTCCCATACCGTTACCGGGTTCCATTCCACCTCTTTGGTGTCCCATCATCCGTTGAACATCCATCATCATCCCAGGGGGGAGGCCTTTCTCCCCACTCATTCCTTGGTGGAACATTGCCTCCTGGACTGACTGGGGGTTGGGGAAACGCTCACCACGGGCCCCCGGACCAGGAAACATTCCTCCGGGCCCCCCGGGGAAGCCTCGGGCTTCTGCCATCCTCGGAGGCATGTCGTCTGGCCAGCCCATTCCTGGCCTTGGCAGGCCCTCCATCTCGGGATTCATCATGCCGGAGAAGCCAGGCATCCTCTGCATATGAGGGCCCATACCCCGAGGACCGGGCCCCATACCCATTCGCTCCGGGTAATGCTCTGGTGGACCACCTGGCCCCCCCCATATCTCTCCTGGACCCATCTGGTAAGGGGGCGGGGGGCCTCTCATCATGCCCCGCGGACCAGGATGCATCATGTCTGGAGGAAGTGGTCGGTGTTGCATTTCTTGCTTTTTCCTCTTCTCCTCATAAAATTCCTGCTGTAACTTCAGCCATGCCACCTGCTCTGGTGTCATCTGATCCCCTTCCCCACACCCACCTGGGCCTCCAGGGCCACCCGGAGGGACCATGTCATCAGTGGGAAATAAAGGCATCTCCCTTGGGCCATGTGGAGGCCCAAAGGGGGGTCCCTGTGGACGAGGTCCTCCAGGTCCACCCGGCGGTCCAAGACTCTGAGACTGTGCCATCATGGCTTGTAGAGGTCCCTGCTCCGGTCGCCTGGGTGGACCATCCGGACCTCCGTCGTGAGGTACAACATGGGGTTGTGGAGGCCCAGGAGGCGGGGCGTCGCGGTCGTCAGGGAAAAGCATGCGCTGGATGTCCCGTAGGGTCTGCAGGGAACGCTGCCTGTGCTCCAGCTGTTCCTGGGAGAGGCCTTCCGTGTTCGCCTCCATGTTGAGTAGCTCCTGGGCCAGCTGCTGCTGCTGCTGCTGCTGCTGTGGCGTCAAACCTGATCCACTCGTGCCTCCACCTGGACCTCCTTCAACAGACGTTGGGGGGTTGAGGCCAGCCTCAGGCTGGGCAACGGGAGCCTGGTCAACAGGGGCTGAAGGGTTCCCAGGGCTGCTGCCAGGGATGTTTTTGGATTCTGTGCCAGCGGAGGACGATCCCTCCTGCGAGAGAACAGAGGGTTGACTCCCTTGACTGGAAGCCTGGGGTGGCGCTTGCTCCGACATTCCAGATAAGGACTGCTTCGATCCTGGCTGGTGACTTTGATCTTGGGCGTGGGACGGAGGTTGTTGAGGAGGGTTCGAGTCATTTCGCAGGACACCAGATGCGTTGTTCTTTGACAGAAGAGAAGCAACACAAAGGTGTTATTAAACCACAAGCTGAAGTGTGCAACACTCTCTGAAGCTTGTATTCCTTACCAAGAGCAGGTGAGCTTTATCCTTGAAGTTTTTCATGTGGAAGGCAATGATGTTTTCTGTGTGGCCAGTTAGAACTGCATCAGCTGCCCTGAGGACCAGAAGACAGTCGGATATCAGTCATCAGCTATAGAACAGCAGTGACGCAGATGTTACTAGACATGTCATTTGTCCACAATTCTCAGGTGTGAGCCTAAGTTTTGTCCACTGAAAAAGGCACAGACGAGTAAAAAAATAAAAACAGATCAAAGTTTTAATGGAGAATAGGCACACGTTTTGTTCTGCTCTTTGAAATACCTTCTGCAAACAAACCAACAACCAATTCTGTCCATGGACGGGATGAAAGATAAAAGTTGGCGGACAAAATAAATGTACACTAGGCCTGTCCGATAAAATTATCACGTGATAAGTGCTGAAATGAGCCGTTTCAGCTGTTTGGGATTCCCCTAGGTAATTTCCCATTAGAAAGCAGGAGAATCCACGCTTTCTGATTGACTGCCTGTTACATTCAGCGTTAAGCTCCCAGTTGGGGAAAATCCCTGATTTAGATCAGAGCGGCTACTATGAATGCCTTTGGAACCCCCCCAATCAACTATGTAATTACATAAAAGTATAGATTTTACTGATTTGTCTTTTTATAATTAATCAAAACTACTTAAAAAAAAAAGCCATCCGCTTCCTTACGTGTTTGCCATTTCTGTCGTGAAGACATAGACGAGTTTTGAGCCTGATTTTTGACCACTGGCAGGTTCTGTTGTGGAGCCTTGGCCTCCCAGTGTATTGTGGGAAGGCGTGGAGGAGCGACTGAGTCCGGCGTTGGAGGTAGAATGTGTGTCCTGGGGATTCACTTCGCTCGAGTTACAATCTAAAAATTACAGCGGAGAAAGACTTTATGAGACAGTAGAAACTTAAGAAATTCAACTCGGTTTAGGTAATCCACGGAAGGAAAGCCACATGTTCCGGGATGTTGCCGGACTTACTGAAAAAACCTCTGTCGTCTTCATCACTTTCTCCTCCAGAGCACCAGTCAGTTCCACTGTACGGCTGCCTCCTCTCCGCAACACAAATCCTCTTTGCCCTGCTGTTATCTGTAGACAGACACACACACACAAACATGCAGTCCATTCATCAGCTGGGTTCAGAAGTGTCCAAAATTATCAGGAGTGAGATTGCACTGAAACATCTGGGAAACTGCAAAATAAAACACGTAGTTGCATCAAAGTGCTGACATCACATTTATCTTAGCTGAAACATTTTAGTTGTTACCTTTGTCCTCATTGGTGGGCGTGCCACTCTCTGGCTGCTCAAACGACTCCACTGAGGTGCTCCTTTCCCTCTTGGCCTTCACCTTGGAGCTGGGGCCGGACGTCAGGCCCTGGCCGTTTTTTAGTCCCATTCCCCCAGACACATTTTGAGTCGCTTTGGCACCCATGGTTTTGGGGTCGCAGGAGGAGGGCTGTGATTGGCTGCCCGCGCTCCCCGGTTTACTCTGATTGGGCATTTTAGAGTCCATCTGGGCAGCAGTGGAGGGGGACATGACAGGAGGGGATCGTACCATGGCCTCCGTCTTAGGTTTAGGGCTGAAACACAGAGGACAGATTTAATAAACACCGATACCTACTTTAGGAATTTTCTCCCTTTGTTTAAAACATGGGACGTTTTTCTCTTCATTTGCAGGAGGCGAGAAAAAAAAACTGTTAATTAATTTTAACTATTTAAATGTTTATCAATAAGTCATTTACTAGAATTGGAAAAAGTCTGCACAAAGTTACAGCGCGATCAAAAATTTTCATTTACCACATTTATACCACATGCTTCAATTTATTTTACTTAAAATAAGAGAGATTGAGACAGGTAAGAATTTGTTCTTAGTACAAATGGTTAAATAATAATTGAATGAAATAAAACAAAGAAACATCCAACTGTGGAAGGAAAATATAAGTTTTACGGGGATAAATAACCCAACTTCAACCTGATGCCCCAAAATAAAATCTAGGCAACCAATTGGAGCTGAGATGTCACCTAGTTGATGAAAAACGCAAGATCCAACTGTGTCGAGGTGAGTTGACCTGATAAGAAACAGAGTGCACCGCCCTGGTCACATTACCCTAGAAGTGAAATATGGTGGTGACAGCATTACGTTGTAGGGATGCTTTTCTTCAGCAGAGCTTAATACAGAGAGATCCAGGAGAAAAAAAACACTGCAAATGACTTGCGGCTGAGTAGGAAGTCAACCTCCAACAGGACGACCCAAAACACACAGTTTGACCTACTATACCATAATTAAAATGGACCAGTCAAAGTCCCAAAAACTGAGAGAAAAAAAATAACACGCCCGTCACCATATCAAATTTTCCTGGACGAGAAATTGTCCCACAAAATACTGTGATAAACGAGAATATTGTTGTTTTGAGATTATTTTCAAGTAATATATTGATAACGGCATAATAATGCAAGTTCCTCCTCTCAAAGACTTTAATTTTGTAAAGAACACTCCACACTGAAACTGGAAGACAATTTAAATATCTAGAATGAAACACAACAAACTAAAACGATGAAACCACACACAACCAAATCCATAAATACCATGGATTATGAAGTCTATGTAAACAAAATTTCACTTGAAAAAATATTCATCGCAATGCAAATCATCAAGTTGACTTTAATTCATCATGCAATTAATTGATAAATTGCTTAATGTGACTGACTTAAATACAATAATGTGTTTTCAAAAAGAAATGGGGAAAAACTGCCAGGGTCTACATGTGCAGAGTTGGTGGAGACATAGACCTTAAAGACTTGCAGCTGTACATGGAGAATTGGGCGGTTCTAGAAAGCAGTGACTCAGGAGGGATAATTGCAAATGCATGCCAAACTTTTCAGATTTGTACTTTGAAAATCATTCTTCTCCTACCTAGCAATTATTCACTAATCTTTATCACATAAAAGACTCTGTAAATATACTGAGGTTACGAGTCGAACGTGACCAAATGTGACAATACAAAGGGGCGTGAATAGTTTTGCATGGTTCTTTGATCCGGGGCACACTGGAGACACATAGACCATCCACAAACGGCTTCTCTTACAGAGAGCAGTGCAGTTTTAACATCCAACTGGCACGAAACGTCCCCACCACACCCTAATCTTTCTGTCTCTTCTCTTTCTTGCACACAAATAGTGTAGACTCCCAACAAGCAGTGTGAAGCAGAAACCAACAAGTCCAAAGTCTGGAGCCGCAGCCCGGTGTGTCTGTATGAACGTACACATGGTCGCGCAACCAGCAGAAAGAAAAACAAAGCCAGAGTCTTGGCAGTCCAGACAGCCGTTTCCAGGGACTCCAGAACCATGAGTCAGCAGGCAGAACTTCCAAGCCCAGCGGACTCCCTGACCCCACAACAGTTCGCCATCACAACTGAGGAGGTAAGTTAAGCAAAGATACCTATTTTGCATCAGCAAAATGCGGGACATCGAAACCGAAGCTTGAACAAATACTTTTTATACAGATACAAAATTGATCATTTGAGCCACAAATGTCAAGTTTTAGGTGATTCCACACAAACTGAATCTGTGACAATAAGAAGTAAGACTGGAAAAAAAGCTAACAAGTTGCAGCATGTGCAACACAGCAGGTGATCACCTGGAACATTTACTACTAGCGAGTGCACACATTCGGTACACTCGCCTCTACCCTGCTGCTCCGCTTCTCAATACTGGAGATCTACCAGATTATGAGTGGCATTGATGCAAACACAAAACAGGAAGTTACATCAGCTTTTTCTCCAGAAGCTGTAAACAAAACAGCAATTTTTCACAGAGTGGTGAAAGTATCATTTCCTGGATCTGATGCGCTCCACAAAGAAGGCACTATTGCATTTTCTGATGAGAGTTCACCACTGATGGAGTTCACCATTTCACACCCGATTCTCTGAACCAATCTAGTCCAAGGTCAGGTCTTTGAGGAGGAAAATCGAAGGATTTGTGTGTAAATTTGAAGAGATGCTTCATTAAGCAACATCCAAGGTACATATACACTTTTAACACATAGAATGAAATATTTTGCATCAGTTTCTTCTATCAACAACAACTATTAACAGCATTTTGCTACATAACCACTAGCTTGAACTTTTATTAGCTCTTTGTGTAATAGATTACCACAAAGCAGTGAACCTTTGAAATTAAATTAGAAATGATGCATGTTTTTCACATGGTCGAGTCTTGTTACAAATTCTCTGTTGAATTTTGTTCTGAACCCAGGACACTGATACATGGGTATTCTTTGACCTAAAATTTTGTATCTGTATTTTTGTTATTTTTTTCAAATCATATGGTATTTATACAATTTATGATATACAAAAAGAATGAGAGAAAAAAACCACTCAGAAGCATTTATTTTAGTGCAAATGACGTGCTTTCTGAATAGACTGAAAACTTGGAAGCTAAAACCTCACCCATAACCTAAGTCTTCTAGCATCAAACTCCATCCATGTTCACACCAACTCTGAGCAGCTTCTCTAGCACTGCTTACGAAAAGCAGTTTCTCAGCATGATGCTTCAGTCCGACACTCAAACCATTTTGGAAGTAAAAGTTAAGACTCGAGTCTCATCTGAGCAACTTCTTGCACATGTTTGCTGCAAATTTTGAACTGACTTAATATAATAACATTTTTTAAGGACAATCTGCAGCTCTCCCAAAGTTACCATAGGCTTCTTGGCTGCTTCTCTGCTGAATGTTCTCCTTGCTCTGCCAGTCATTTTGACTGGACTGCCACATCTTGGTACATTTAGTTTTAGCTTGTGTAATACTCCTTTAGTTTGCCACTAGCCTTTTCAGCAATGCTCAAAGTCTGCAGTATTATAACTAACTTGGTCTTCATGATAAACAATGTTCTGTGAGGCCTTTGCAACTGGGTTTTACCAAGAATAAATTTTTGGATTCCATCTACTAGCCAAAAACAACTGGTTGATCTGAATGTTATTTAGGTGGAGCAGAGTACATGGGATGAAAGAAATGCAAGTTTTAATTCTGAAAAACATTGAAGAGCATATTTATATTTTTCTTTCCACTTCATATTTTATTTTGACCTGATTTGTGTTCTCCAACCACATAAAATCCAAATAACACACTGAATGTTATAATAACATAATTTGTGAAATATTTCAACGGGTGTCAATACTTTTGCAAGCAAGCAAAAGTCAGTGTGGGCGGGTGTGAAAGTCCGCCTACCTCTGCGTGTTGGTGGACGGGGAGTTCTTCAGCCTATTGGAGTGCATTGATGGGGCTCCCAGGACTACAGAACAGGGTGGAGTGATGAGCTGGTGAGGGCTGCCTGTGTGTGTGAGCGGTGCTTTTGCACGCACGTTCCTGGAGCCGGAGACGGGATTGGTGATGTTGGACAGGTTCCCCCGGCCGTCCTTGGCCTCCTCTCTGTCTTTCTTTGCTCGCTCCTTCTTGGTGAAATGTGTCGCTGCTGTACCTGCCGCCGCTGGCCTTTCCTCCTGCACCTCCAACATTCTCCCTATGTCCTTGTCTGTGAGTGGGCGTGTGTATGTGGATGTGTGTGTGTGTGTATGTGTGTGAAATGGAAAGTGTGTAAAAACAAAAACAATAGTCCAGAAGGCTTTTCTTGTTCTTTGTGTATTTATGAAACTCCCCCAAGGGGGCTTTCAACGGCCCTTGGGCACACTGCGGAGAGAAAAGAAAGAGCGAGTTAACAAGGGGCTACAGTCTTAAAACTTAAACACGTATTCCATTTACAATCACTTTAGTATTACTGCAACTCTGAAATTTGGAAAAGTTTTACTTTATGATTCGAGTCGGCTCAAGTTCATGGATACCAGAATAAACTCACGAGAGACCTTAAAAAACATATTCAGTCGTCAACAGGAAGAAAAAGCATTTTAAAAAATAAAAATGTTAATTTGTTGTTCATTTCCTTAGGCTTCATCTGGTACTGACATCTGGTGTTGACACTAAACATCAGTTTAGTGTCAACATTTTTCACCCATGTTGTTTTACAATGTTAATTTTAACATTAAAATTCTTAATGTTACAATTTTAAGCAACTAACGGCTGAAACTCAACTAAAGTAAATTTGTTTTGTTCGTGAAGCGATCAAAGTTCAAAACCGGTGACACAGTCACGATTCGACTGATTCAACCAACAAGCCAATGAATGTTAGTTTATTGATAAATGTCTTTGATCCTTTTTAAAAGCTCCCCGTGAGAGGACACGTTTGTCATTGGGAGTTTCATAAATGCCATGTTTCGGTCGTAGTTCAACAAAATTCCAGCTGCATGAACTGCCATGTTGCGCGGGATGTGCAATACCGAATAACTGCATTCCAGAGTGCAACGCTGGAGTTTGAATGCCCCCAACGCCACGTTTACATGAAACCGCTATATGGAAACTGATAGTATTTTCAGAGGCTGATTGGGAAAATGTCCCTTGAATCCACAAAAATGTTATGGTTTCATTAAACAGTGGCTTGGTGCGAATGAGACTGCAAACCAAATGCAAAACATTTCTGTCCCTGTTTTTGAAGAAAAAAAAAAAAAAAAAGGCTAGCCAAACTCAGAGGGTTTGGTGTATATTTTTTGTTTAAGCAAGATAACCCCAATACAACTCTGGTCATTATCACATTACGTAAACGAGCATAGAAGGTCTCTCTCTGAAGAACAGCTCAGCAAATTAAATTCTTATTCACTCTATGGAGAAATCACTAACGCTCAATAAAAATGAGGTTTTTATCCCCAGAGAATTTTGGTGCATAACAGCACGTTCTCAGTTTGTGAAAGAAAGACGTTTCCCTTTTGAATGTGGAATTTTTTGAAGTTATAAACCCAACAACAGATCTAAGTTTGAGACAAAGAATTGTGACAGAACAGTAAAAGAACAAGCATTCAGATTTTTATAGTACTGTACTTCGTGAGTGTAGTATAAACAAGGATGAATATTATTTCTTTGTAATAAGAGGTGGCCAGGATTGTGGTAGAATGTTAATTTATTTCAGTAATTCAATTCACTAAGTGAAACACATTATATAGTTTAATTATATACAGACTGATGTTTAGCATACATTTCTATTAATTATGATGATTTTCCACTTAGTTAATGAAAACACAACATTTAAGATTAGAACATTACATCAGACCAATTAATAAACATTGTTATGGAAATGTTAGCTTAATGAAAAGCATGTTTAATGCCAGCCTAAAGGTTATTTACATATGAGCCTTATTGGAACGCATATTCTAATTTACTGAACAAGACTGTATATCATGACTGCAATATCAGTGTGCACAATGTTGATATCGCAAAGGACTATTTGGAATGTTTTGCGAGAGGAGATGACCATCTTCTAAGCTTCAAAAACTCATATTTTCCAAGTCAATCATTTTATTTCTCACCGAAGTAGATGCCCATATTTGAGACAGAGGACAGTTTCCAAAGGGCTCAAGACAGATGAGACAGTAGAGTGAAGAAAATTATAGAGGTTTATTGCAGCTTTAATTTTCTGAGTAAAAGTCACAATTTGTGTAATTGCTTAACATTTGCAGAATTGTTAAGTGTTGGAAGTGATAAACTCTTAATCCCAAAAATATATTTCTTTTATTCAGGCTCAAAACTGTAAGCAAAGAATTTTTCATTGATGAAATTATCCCACACAATATTTTTACCATTATTTTGTGAAGATGGATTGTTTGCTAATATTTCAGGCATTATATTTTATATACAGCATATTCTATGCTGGACATAAACACTAAATATTGAACAAATGCTGAACAACTCCTCAGGTTTAAATACTCAAGAAAATTCATTGTTCCTCATGAAAAACAGAACCGTCTCCAAGATGAACCATCTGCAATATGATTACGATACCATAGTATTACACTTTGAGACAACAGGGATTGAATTCAAAGCATCACGAGGAATCAAATGCCCAGGTTTGCAATCCACTCCAAACTAGCCAGTGTCTGAACAACGAGGCGCACAATCCTGCTAAAAACGAAGGCAGCCCAGGCAGTCGGATTACATTGTCATCCTGCAAATATTTAGGAGCTCTTCCAAAAACACTCAACATTGTAACTGGCTCCAGAGTTCCCCTGGAGAGAGGCAGACTGTGTGGAGTGTTTGAGAGGGAGGGGGGGGAGGCAGACAAACACAGCGGCTCCTGCTTGGACAGCAACACGCTCCTCTCAGCTGGTCTACAGAGGAGTGATTTATAACCGTCAGCGCCGCAGATCGCTGCTACACACAAACAGAAGCCGGCTTCAGCGAAACCAAATCAAACTGTGGGACACCAGAGGGGAGTCTCTCCAGACAGGTGTTGAACTCATTCATTGCCATTTACAGGAACGTGTCACCAAAATGGCGCAAGATCAGCTTCGTTTCGAGCCGAAGCGAACTCAGCATCATGGAAATTTGACAGGCTAAGCTAATGAAGACAGAAGGCAGAGATAAAAGTGATTAGACACAAGCCGGCCCAAAGAAAAATAAAACAGAAAACGTAAAATTTTAGAGAGACCATAAAGACTTGATCATCAAATAAAATCCACAATCCAAATTACTCAGCTTTAGTGTAACGGGACTTCATTTAGTGCTTCGTATGCCAGATTGCAAATCTTCGGCCCCCGTATGATGCAGAGATGCAAAAGTTGCCCCGTTTCTATGATCTGCATGCAGATAAGACATTTCGACAGCTGGCTGGGCTCTTCTGCCCAAACCTGATACAGATATTCCTCAAGATGCTGCAAAACGATGGAAAATAAAAAAGCAATGAAAATGTGGGTTAATCACCGAAATATTCAACAATATTGAACCTTATGTTTTTTCACAGAAATATTCAACAATAATATTGAACCTTATGTTTTTTCTACAATGCAACCCTATTATCTCCCAAGATACACATGGGAATTTCTAGGACTTCAAGTAACTAGAAGATAGCAGACAGACAGCTGACAGAAATAATTATTGCATTTGGGAAATTTAAATATAAAAAGCATATTCACGACACACGCAAAGTGTTTTTCAAAACTCCAGATAGAAATAAACAGTGAATTACAAAGAAGATTAAAGGATAAGTTCCCTTAATTTCCGAGATTCATGTTCACATTTACAATAACGGCTTCCACTGGTGGCGCATAGTTTCTTTACATCAGATTTAAATAAACTATAAAATACTAACCAATCTAGGCAACACCAACAGCAAAAGCTACCACTTAAAACTAACAAAAAGGATCAGCTCAATCTTTTTGAGACCTAACATTGCAATCCAATAGTCTTAGTCCATTATGGTGCCTTAGAAAAGCTTTTCCCCTGCATCAACTCAACAGGACAGGCAATGTGACTGACTCCTATCCCAACCACTTCATGCCTGGCTCCAAACAGCTGAGATGCTAACAGAACCACATCATCTGCAAAAAAAAATAAACCAGACATCTTTCTTTTCACAAATAAACCTCAAGATTCTGTCCATGAACACTGAAAACTAAATCTATTAGACCTTAGTGGGTTGGTACAGATGTAGGAATTTGCATGACTCTGATGTACAAGTCAGACATTGTAACACCAGTATAAAACAATCTCAAACACCGATGATAAACATCTGGTCCACAGTGATATATCAATATCTAGTCAATGAAATTTACTTAAGAATGACATTGGTCCACCTGGATGTTTTAGATGTGTTGCACATTCAAAAAAAAAAAAAAAAAAAGAAAAAAAAAGAGAATCGAAGTTGAGATTTCATAATTTTCCTAATATGAGATACAGACTTGAGCTGGAGTTAAGTTGTTTTTAGGGGCGGAGAAAAGAGGCCTGCTTCATGCCTGCTTTGACACAGGAGGCCTTAACCAGTACTTAAACTCTCTCACTTTCAGATCCATCCTCTGTTTCTCCAGTCGTTAAAAATCCCCAATAAGGTCTTGAAGCCAGTTGTGCCGGTTCCAAAAACGAATCCACAGAAAAGCATATTTTGTTTCTTTGAATCATAATTTATAGCAAATCAAGGTCCAGCCTCCAGCTCATTCAGCCCTAACTGGCATGTATGCCCTCCAGCGGTTCCATCAAAGCCTAAACATGAATTTTACACTAATGTGTCTGAAGCAAGGATGTGCCCGCACAGAGGCACAAACAGTATGAAGTGTCAATCATCTGTTGCCTCTAATTCCCCACTAACGAGACACTAATTGGAGAGCTTGCTGACATGACTGTCACGAGGAATACACTGATCCACAAACGCACCAGGTGTGTACTCTGTACGCACAAAGACAACAAAGCTTCATTCAAGTAATCGGAGAGCTCAATCTCACTTTTTCTGCAGTAAAAGAAACTGAACTGTCTATCATAAGGAAGACGCGGCGCTCAAGTTCATTATAGGTAATGGGAAAACAAGATAATGAGGCTCCAAATATGAGCTTTTTTCCTTTAAATATGGAGCACCTGATGAAAAGGAAGACGGAAAATAGTCCGATTGGATTTGGGGTTTATTTATTTTATGTAACAGTCATCATACTCTGGTTAAAGGGTAGATCCCTCCCAGCTACGTCAACAAATCTCCTTATGAGAGGGAGGAAATAAGAGCTTTTCATCAGTGTCGTTTCCGGCAGTTTTATCCACAGGTAAGGCAAAGGATTTAAAGAAGAAGGAAACTCTGACCTTGCTGCCAGCTTGTTTTTCATTTTAAAATTAAGAAGGGAAAAAAAAAATCTCCCACACGTACAAACACACAAATCATCTCTTTTCCCTCATCTTAGCCTCGCTGCTGGCTGCAAAAAAAAGGCCCTGCTGATGTTTCAGCCTTATTTATGCAAATCCCATTTTGCAGTTCAGTCAAAATAGAGTATTGGTCTCTCTTTCCAGCTCTATTTCTCTCCCACCCGCCCTCCGTCTGCTCGGCCTCCATCTCAAGAGCCGCCTCAGCCCATTATTTGTTTAGGGCGATATCAGACGCATTATTTCCACCTCTCCCCGCGGTTTTCTGCAAGAATACACAAAACGAGAGGCCATCAGCCACGTTGTGAAGAAGCAGCAGCTAACTCTCAATAGTAGAAAAACCGCCGTGCGTCTTCACACAGCATCACAATTTACACCCTTCTGGTGACTGCAAAAACTAAATCAGGAGAGCAATGGAAAACTTTGGAACACAACCTGTTGAAATTATCTTTCCACTGACTTATTTTTGGTTTTAATGTCTAAAATTTTATCAGGATGATTCATCCGAACCCTAAAGAAATAAGAACCTGTCTAGACGTCTTGAATCGAATTTCGATTAGAAGCTACACACAGCAAAGCAGTAATTAGTGATTTTTACTTTTCTATGACTCCATCAGAATCAATTTTATTTTTTAGTGACATCTATTTTATCCATTGCACTCCAAATGCAGATATTCCAGCTGTATCCAAAAGAGATGGTCAATCACTGAGCTGATGCCATGGTAACAGTCATTGATCCAGAGTCCCTGGTTTTGTGTTTCTGCATATCATCTTTGGGCCGATTTTAGTCTACAGGGTTAAGCGTTCAGTCAAAAAGATACAATTAAACTCTACATGGTAATCTCATAGATTTACAATTTCATATACAGTTTTTGCTGTGTGTTTTGAGGAAATATTAAAAGCTTTTAAAGCTATATCAGACAAGAAATTAGCTTTAGCGAATAAACAAGGCGGCTTTCAGAAATTTGCTGTATTATTACTCCGAGTCTGTCATAAAATGTGCAAGAACTGGAAATGTCAAGAGCTTGAAGGAAGACACAGGGTCAAATATTTGCCATCTGTTCAGTACACAGAGCGGCTGTTCTTACAGTTAGCAATGCTAACCGTGCTAATCGCCCATAAAAGTCTTTAAAAACTGTAAAAGTGTCACTTTTATGCATTTCTGACTTTGCTTCACAAATATCTACACCTCCTCTTTATTGGGCTGGTTTTGGTGCCACTTTTCCAGCCTGTTACAGTCACATGCTAACAATTAACACTTCACTGCAGGAAACTGTTACCAAGTAATGTCACTGGAGCCAGAGGCTTTCAAGGGAACAGCACTGTATTTGTATTAAATTACAAATATTTTACAGACATCAGTAATATAGCAATATTGCAAGTACTGCAATATTTATTGTTGAATGTGTTTAAGGCATCAGGCATTCACTTTTTCTCTACTCAGATCCCCTACAAGTCTAGGCCTATACAAGTAGCCTAATAACTTGCTCAACAAATAGTGTATTTGCAACTTGCACCTGTAACTTGAAAATTTAAGTAAGTTAGACAAAATTTAAACCACAACACTGGAAACCATAAGCTGTATATGAACTACTACTGAAAAGAAATCATTTAGGTTGCCACTAACTGTCATTGGGTGGAAGCCAAAATGTACATTTTAGTGGAAGAGATGTTGTAGATGCCAAAAAATAGTGGGCAATAATTATAAAAGAATTAGGAAAATGGAGGTTAATTATACTCAACCTTGTCATCACAACTGAGAAATAATAACACAATTACATGTTTTCCTGATGTCACGCAGGCCTTGTTTCAACAGATATTTAAGTACAGATGATGGAAAAAGAGCCAGAAAAAATGTATTGAAGTAGCACACACCTGGAGACTTTAGTCATTAAAATACTCAAATCTTCTCCAGCAATCTACTGGGTTTAGGTTTAGTGATACAAAGAGACACACGGGATACAGAAACTCATTTTGAATAACTAACCTTTCAATCATGTGTTTGGGGTGTGACAGGAAGTTGGAGTACCCGGGAAGAAACCACATGTTTGAACAGAGAAACCTGGCAACTCCATGCAGAGAGACCCCAGAGTGGGATTTAAACCAATAACCTTTAAACTGAAGGGCAACAGTTCTACCAACTAATTGTAAATCATTATATACCAGATGTTGTATGACAATGCACTTCAAGTGAAATACTTTTAGCAGTGACGTGTGTTTACTGAATCATTGGGGTCAATAATAAATTGAGGACATCCACGTTTTACTTGGGTCTTTATTGACAACAAAACAAAAACCTGCAGTACAACTGGCTCTTCATGTCTCTGCTTGAGATGCAACAAAAGGCAAAACATGAGGCAATCACACAAATGCAAATAAGGACTTGCTCAATGACATCAGTTAGACATTCATACCTCCCCCTCTGACTCAGGAAACACTCACCTGTTGAGTTGACTTCCTGAGAACACTACTTTAGCAAGCCACACCCTGCATTAGTGCTCATGATTAGCCCTCTGTGCACACAGAATGCGAGGAATGCCGCATGTTGCTAAAGATAGAGCTTCAGCTTTTGACGTGATGCATCTTCCCTGACAGAAACGACGACAGAGACTCAACTTCCAGAATCTACGACCAGTGTCCTGTCCCGACTGAAACCAGGTCATTCAAATATTTACCATGAACTCATAAACTTTTCCGCATTCTTCATGCCGAGTAGCTTCAGCCTGAGAACAATAAATATGCAGCTCCTTCCTTCTCCTCCCAGGTTTTACCTTGACCCTGAATTGAATCGTTGGGACTAGTCGCAGATATTTCTGCTGATCTGTCCAGCGTTTCCTCACTCATCATCCTCACTTTCGGCTCCTCTGCTCTTCTGGTCAGCAGACGATGCCCCTCCGTCCCCAGGGAGGCGACATGTGTACACTGTCACATTCTGTCATATACAAACGTGCTGACAGAAGCCTCACCGTGTCCGTCACAAGAACGGAGGTGGCAATGCAAACAGGACGGGAGAGGGGTGCCACACAGATCCACTGCTCCGAGTGAGGGGAAAGAGGTGGGTGGGGGGGTCATTAAACAACTCCCACTCTTCACAGAGCGAGAGGGTGGGTGTCTGTGTCCCAGACGTGGACGTTCACACACACAGCTGAGTCACTAGTGACACATCTGCTAGCGTAAGCTGGGCAAGGTGCCATGTGTGGCCGCCAGCTCGAGCAGCAGGCCTAGCAATCGGCTCCCTGGCTCGCTCCGTCTAACAAACACACACACACTTCACCTCGTGCTTCCATCTCTGCCCATCTGCCCTCCGTCTCCTCAACAAGAGGTCTTTCTCACACAAGTACTCCATCTTCTAAAGGAAATTAAACAATAAAACTGAAAGACCAGCAACTGTGTACCTCTGGTTGCAAAAAGGGGTGTGATATCAATAGAGAAATGTCAAATTCAGAATAAAGGTAAGTATTTTATAATAATCTGACGAGCATTATTAAATGTTGCTTAAAAACAGGAAAATTAATCAAAGAAACTTGCATAACTTGTGGTTCAATGACGGTGCTTATAGCTTTGTCTTGTATTACATATTAACATGTAATATGTACTAGCTTTAGGACAAAAGATGGGCTCGTTAATGGCATCAGGGATACAGATGTTTAATTTGTAATGGTTTCAAAACTGCTAACCCTTTCCATCACACAACTCCTGCAATTTAAAGTAGCGATGCACCAATCTGACTTTCTTGATAGATATATTTTTCTAGATACATTATTCCTGTACATGCATTTTTTCCCTTAATTTTTATAAGATTTTTATCTAACATGACAAAGTGCAAGGAATACGCTGCATTTACTGCATTTACATTTTGGTGCATTTACTGACCGAACTAAAATGGTTGGAGTTCTTAGTTTTGAGGCAATAAGAAATATTTGTTTCCGTAACTTCCGACCTGCTGATCATTGACCAGAACCAATCAATTGGTGCATTGCTATTAAAATGTCAGACTAAAATAAAACTACATAATTTTGGATGTGATTCTTCTTTGTAGTTGATTTCACAGTATTTTTGCTGAGCTGCTTACTGCTACAAGCAAAACAAATGTGTTGCGTGTAAATATTCATACTATTTTGGGTACTATAACTGTATTGAAACTACATAGTATGATCTTTTAAAATAAAAGGCAGGCTTATGCATTCACTGGCAGCTTAAAAAGTAAAAGTATCGCATGAAGAATAAAGAAAACACAGCAAAATTCTTATATCTGGTTGATTGGTGCGTAACTGGTATAAAGCTTTTTTTAAATCAAAGGCAAGAAAAAGTACAAAGTACATAGTAATGCATCTCTTCCGCCTGCTACCATGTATTGCTAGTCATCTGGCTGAACAGAAGCTACGACTAACTGGCAACAATTATTGTCAATGCAAGGTAACTTTTTAAACTTCATTTGGTGAGATATGAGAGGCATATCTGCTTAGCAGCTGACTGCAGGCTAGCAGACAAAGCAAAAAATAGCTATCCAGCTAATATTAGTTTGCTACTCCTAAACAGCACAGCTGAATGGGATAATATTACAAAATCAATAAACTACTTCAAAGCTTAGCAGATGTCTATTCTATAATTTTGCTTAAGCCTACGGTTGAAATTAAAATGCTAGAAGGCATAAATCATTGTGCAGCATGGACCCAAGCCCAATCGCGGTTCAGTATTTGCAGATTCTGCTTTTGGATTTTTCTGGAAAATGCAACTCCGCGTTAGTCATGGAAAACCCACCTATTTGTAGGTTTTTTTCACATGGAGCATGTCTAAAATAGTCAAAAGAAAATACAGCTGTGTAGCTAAAACACCAATACCAAAATACCACTGCAACTTCACACAGTATTGTTTGCCAACTGAAAAGCAACCAATCCTGGAGAGCCATTTAATTTGCTTGATGCTGATTGGCTGTACCCCTAGGAGGAGAGAACCACTGATGGTGGACAGCTTCCACAGAGTGCGTATTAATGCAAATTCAGGAATATTTGGTGTGTGACCAATTAAAACAGTTCACTATAAGCTGTTTTAGAGGGGCTATATCACAAAGTGTTGTTTTTTTTGTCAATACTTTGATAAATCCAAATAGTCCCTCAGTCTAACTCTGCTGGACAGGTTGGCTTTCTAGGAAAGCCTGATATGACAAACCAAAAGATGAGCTAATGCTAACTTCTTTTCATCCTTCAAGCTGCTTTTGTGATTATGTGTCTGAAAAACGAGCCATTAACATAAATTATGTCCTCCGACACTGTGCAGGTGCTCCTTCTGCAGGAGTACTGCTGTACTAAAAACACAGATAATATCATAACGTGGTTAATAGTAAAATCAGACAAAAACTACGTTTATCACAGAGAGTGGTTATTTTTTCAGCGAGTTGACCTGAAGTGCTTAGTAACCTATGGTCCATACAGATGGAGAAAACTGTAGTCACTCTTTATCTTGCATCTCTTTGAAAAGCAAAGCTATAGGAAAGATGAAAGATTTTAGTGGTTTTGAAGCTGACTTTTTAAAACCCTGATGTACCTTTATACTGGTAACCAGCTCACGTCACAGGCCGTTAATATTGATTCGGTCTAGGGAGTTCTTCATGCCAAAAAAAACGTAAACACACAAAATATGTAAAGAGTTTAGAACCTGCTAGTCTGTGTAGCTGCCAATTAGCTCTCGGTTGCCTTTTTTGGTTCCAATAAAGCCAAGTGGTCCATTTGAGACCAGATAAATCTTTCAAAATTTTAAATGAAATGTCTTCTATGATTATTGAAAGTTTTCTACAGTTATAAATGCTGGGACCAGCAAGACCTCCTGTTGAAAAGCTGATTCAGAATGTGAACATTTTCCCCTGCAAACACCAGATACTGCAATGTACAACGTAAAAACAGACTGACACACAAATTTCCCCTACTGAGACCTTTCCCTACCTGTAGAACCCTAAAGAGAAACTCTGCTGCCCTCTGCAGAGACCCTCGACTACCCTTAACGGTTCTCTCTGGTTCGTAAACCTCCCCCCCCCCCCCCTCCTGTCCGCACATTCGCTCCCACACTCTGGCCACATTCCTGCCCCGCTCATGCTGAGAGGACGTCTCCCTCTCACTACAAGCATTGTGGGAAGTCCCAACGGCAAGGCCTTTCAAAGGCCAAGCAGACCGTTGAGGTAGAATGTAGAAGACATCTGTTGGTTGCTGGTCATATAGAGAAGCATGCAGCTACAAAAAAAATGTTTTTGAGCATCAAAATCAAAGGGAAGGTGAAGCTGCTGGTTTCATAACTGGTAAAAACATGTCTCACAGTTCAAGTTTGTCCACCAACATGCTCATCCACACCAAAATATATTGTGCTGAACAAATCTGTCACAAAAACACTAATTACACAACAGATTCCATTATTACACCACATTATCAGTAAATAAGCTCCAAGTCAGAGTGTTTTTATGACCAACGTCAGTTTACACTGAAGATCTGTCCAACTAAATATACAACCAACACGCAGCTAGATGCACACATGCAGCAGTACTCCGCTGTCCCAATAATGTCCGAGATGTAGTGAGGTTTATGGCAAGTGCTACTCCCATGAGTCACAGCTCGCTCATTTGCATTACTGTCCGAGCTTCTCTTAGGCTCCTCCACTCTGATTCCATAGCTACAAAACCTGTTCGCCTACAATGCTAATATGGTGCAAATGCACTGCTAAATGTACCTGGTTTACCAGGTAGAATTGGAACAACCAGCTCATTTATTTTAATGTCCCTGAATCCAAACATCGCTTTACACCCGTCCTCATCAGTTTGGCCAATTCTGTCTCTCCATTAAATCTTTTCATGATGACTTAAAAGGAACCAAGTCTGCAAATCTACTAATATTTGCTATGATGGCTGCTTGAATGTACATATTTTTAGTTCACTACAAGACAAAACACATTCAATTTGTTCGTATCAATCAGAAACTAAGCAAAAATGTCAACCTGTCCAAATTTGAAGCCGTGCTAGAGCTATACGCAAACTTGCTAATGAAGAAGAAAAGAATAAATTGGACAGAGATCGGCTCTGGCACATCGGCAGGTCAAGTGCTGAAACAAAATTCACATTCACAATAGCGTAGGAAAAACATTTGGTATCGTAGCCGTTTGGTATAAACATAAAACTAGGGCTGGATGATATAAAACAGAATTCTTCAATCCAGTTCAGCGAACGGTTACCAACATCCCTGTTCCATCAGACCTTGAATGAATGAGCTCAGCATGTCATCAGGTTCTGCAGAGACGATTATGAGTCATTCATTTAATGCGTGTTGGAACAGAGATGCAGCAATAAGTTGCAGGACAGGGACTATGAAGCACCGGAGTTGGAGAACTGTGACATCGCAAGGACAATGTTGGTTGGATTTAATCCACATTTCCCCTCTGATCTCCTCTGCCTTTTCCATCTTTGAGTTTTAGGATCCGAGTAACTTTCTTCTATTTTACATTAGGTATATCATGATGAGATATTGGCATGCACAGAATGAACATGTAATATTTAACAAGCTCTAGCAGTCTCATGTGATGTTCATATTGTTGTTGTTGATTGCGATAATTAAGATTTGACATATTATGCAGTTCTACATAAATGACATGCATACTTAATAGAATTTATTTGGTAGAATTTGAATATTTTAATCAAAATCTACCTAATTTACCACTTTGTTAAAATAACAGAAGCAATTCTTCTGTAGGAAGTTCCAAAAAACATGTAGAAACCTTTATTTAAGGCCAATCAGCTTAGCAAAAATACATTTTTGAACTTTGTCAAATGCAACAAACGAGAGCATGATTTTTCTTAATTGTCAGTTGAATTTCAAGACCTGGAAAATTCCTACCTGGCGATACAAAACCATAAATATAAAAAGTCTAGTTTTTCAGTCAGGGGTGTACACAGCATAGATCACACATCATATACAAACATATTACCTTCACAAGCATTCAGATGCCTGCCAGAAAATCTCACAAAACCTCAAGATTAAACGCGAGTTCAGAGGAAACATGGCCGACAAGGAGGAAGCAATGGCAACAGAGAAAAAAAACAAAACCGTCTTCATATTATGCATTTTGGATTCCACTTTGTATTTTGGTCACATTCAACAGGTTACACTCTTGTTTGTCTACTGAACACAAAAAGTGAGTCAATATTGGTTCAAGACCATCAAACACGTTGAATATTCCTAATTTGAGGTTGGAGCCGAGCAATGTAGATCACTCTGAACACACATCAGGAATATCGCAGAAGATCACATATTCATTCAGCGCCATAAGCAGGGCGTCCTTAACATTGCTGAAATGAAAAGATTGTGCTAAAATTACTTTGCTGTACATACCACAACTTAGTTTGGTAAATTTGCTTAGGAGTCCTTAAAATGGTCAGCTAATGGCTGACCATTTTCTGGTAAGCAGTAAAACACACCAATAACTATTCCTGCAAGCTGAGTTCATCTGTTAGACTTTGCTTGTTATTAAAAATCCAATTTAAAATTCTCAGCAAATCATTGATTTAATCAAACAAATCCCTCATCAGAAAAGCTCAAAGAACGAAAAGGGACTCATTTCCAGTGGACTGGGCTCAATTTACACTGTTAACACAAACTCAATACTAAGCCCTTTAAATCATGTGATGTATAGAAAGTTTATGATAAAAACAGAAACTGAGGTTTAATAGGAATAAGATGAGATCTGGCTCAAAAAACATTTATTTTAAATAAATTTGGTGACACATAGTGAACAAATCCCTCACAAATGTTTTTCTAAAACGTTATTCCTATTTTTTTTTTCTTTTATTATAGCCACTACAATTAAATCTTCAGCATTTTAATGCCAGCTAAAGAGCACCTAAGCTTACCTGATTGCCTATTTTGTCTATCAAGCATTCAAAGTTGATCAGAATCCCTGATATTGCAGCCAGTTAGCTCCAGCAGACAGCACCTCTACGCCGCAGACCCCTCCTCTGGGGCTCTCTGTCTGCGTCAGGAATGTCAATCACAGCAGAGAAACATGAAAACGGATGGACTGGTTCACTCTGACTCAGCGGACACATCCCTGAGGATCTTGTATGGGCAACCGTCTCCCACCCTCCTCTCTCCACCCCCCAACCCACACACACGAGCATGACCTCGTACACCAAAAGATATGAAATGGAGCCAGTAAGAGAAAAAAGCAAACACATTTATACTGCATTTCCCAGCAGCTGCCATATGTCATCCTATAGGATTTCTTTTGTAACCAATTCATGGTTTGCTTTGTTTTTATTGTTATGATTATTACAAAACTCTAAAGTTATCAATCTCCAGTACTTTAAGCTGAAACTCATCAAAAATGAATGAAACTCACACTTAGGAACAGCCCCTTCGCAATGACGGTAAATCAATTAATCGCATGATAAATTAAAATGAGCTCAATCATTTCCATTTGCATGATATATCGTTTTTCTCTCTTTCTACAAAAAACGGGATGACAAAAGTCTTCATTCTGGCACACTGGTCTCAACTAGTTCCTTCTTTGAAGGACAGTTTGGTTCACGGAAACTTCAGGATTCATTTTATTTGTTGTTTTATTTTGGGTATTTAAAATGTCTTGCAGTGTTAAACGTTCAATAGAATTTGAAGTTCTATTGATCTTTGAGAATAGCAATTACCATCATGTTACTTGAAAATGGTCTCAAAACAACAATATTATTTATTGCAATTTATCGTCCAGCAGAATTTATCGTGACAGGCCGACTTAGGAACACGATTATCACATTTAAGTCATTAATTTGTTGTTATTTCAGGTATCTTGTCAACTGAACTGAATAAAATAGTCAATTTTATCAGCGATGAATCAAGCACAGGCTAACTATTGGTATCAAGGTATACATTAAGATATCTAAAAGGTTATAATTTCAAAACAGCTATGATTTATCTTTAAATACCTTACCTAAGGTTTACAGTGTACATGTTAAGTACATAGTTATCAGGAAAATATGCAATGCTTTATGTTTATTACTGCAAATACACGCCAAAACAGTGCGTCTTTTATAGACGCATCAGTGCTAACATTAGCTGGTAATGTCAAAAACTATAAGCGGGTGGAGCCCCTACTGCTACCCTGCAACAAACCAGAATGTTGCCACATGCTTGCTGAGGAGGAGCGACTCCTCCAAACTCAATGACTCGTCGCAATCAGCTGGGCAGTCAAACATGAGAAAACCTTATACTTACTAACTGGCATTATGAACTGAATTTGACGGCAGTGAAATACAATGAGGATTAAATTGGGATACATGCAATTCAGTTCGAGTCTGTATACGTTATTGGGTTGCTATGATCGATCTGATTACACGTTTCTAGATATGAAATGACCCCTTCATCTTAGAACGTGCTATAAATGACCAGAAATGGTAAATTTGAGCTGGAAAAAAACAAGATAAATAACAAGTTCATTATTTTGTAACCTTTTCAGCTCAACTTCATGCCACTTAGCTTCACATAGGCGGTATTTGTGTCCCGTCTCTCGTTTGTCTCAGGATGTGATCTGATTACAAGCGGGCAGCACTAAATACAGACATGAAAACACTCCAGATGGATTTAGTACGCCTTGGAATCTAATCGCTGGATAATAAAATGAACAGTGGTTTACCAGAGGGCTTTTTTTCACTCATTGAAAGGAGTTTATTACAGTGACCATGTTGTAAAATGCTGAGTGCCAAACATCCCAACAATCTAAAGTTTCACGTGGTTTACACACAATTTTAAAATCTTAGTCCCCAAAATTTTGAATACAAGTCAAATACAGAAGAAAGCTGTACAAAGTCCTGCACAGCAGCCACTCTTTCACCTCTTGCTGTGCACTGCCAGTCAGCTGGATAAAATAAAGCCACAAAACTACGGCTGGAACATACAGGAAAGACGGAGTCGAACGTTTAGAAATATGACCGGTCACAAAAAACTCATGGCTTATGTGACTCACAATCATGAAATGCTGCTTTAAAAGCTGGAACGCTACAAGACTCGTGCATGTTCTGCAGATTACTGAGGAACCAAGCAGACAGTCTCACTAATTAGCTGGCTTGTGTTACTTTATTTTTTTTTTTTTTAAAAAAAAAGGTAGAATATGTCACACAATAAGCATGTGCACTTAAATTTTACCACCAAACTGAGCAAACTTTAAATTTCTGATATTTACATATTAGTACTAACTAGAATAAGGAATACAGTTTTAGCTGAACAATTCATAACAATATCAATGTGTACAATAACTGCTTGGATACAATATTTTGAAGGTGCTATGCATTGAATTTCTGCCTTCAGATAAGATCCCTGGCCACTAAGATGAACTTTTACTTACCATGTAGCTACAACTAACATGGATCTTACAAGAGAAAGAATGAGGGAGGATTTGTGACGACGGAACAGATACAAGACTCAAGAAAATGTAGGTGGTTGCAATTGTCTTCACAACCTTTGATAAAAGTATAACAATGTTGTGTATTTATAAATTGCATAGTCTTATTATTTTTGCAGTATCGGGAACAATTGAAACCAACAAAAATGGGATATTTTTATTTGTAGCTTGTCATTAGGGAGAATCGAAGTCATCCAAATAAAAGCAAGTCATGAAAATCTGATATCCGAGATCATATTTGTAAGAAGTTTCCACTTTATGTTACAAAAACAATTACAGTGCCAACCAGCAGTCCTTTGAAACTCCATAGGAGATCATAGTTTTGTAATATGACTATTTTATAACAAGAAAAACAATTTGTTAATTAAATTTGTCTGGGAAACACAAGTATGAGATCTGGCTATTGTTCAGCATCATTTTAACGCAAAGCTGTATTTTATTTGTCCTGGGGGAAATTCTTCATAATTACTCCAGCACAACGGCTAATGCGGATGAATTAAAATCGCTAATGAATTGTGAACGAACCTCTTAGTCAAAGACTCAGGTACACAGAGAACTGATATGTTCTCTTAATGGAAACACTTTAAAGTTTCTGAGACTACCACGACAAAACAATAATAATGCAATGGAGTGGAAATAAACATTTGAAGCAATAGACAACCAGTCGCGATGGGGCCTAATCTGCTGTGCGGCTCAGGAGAGGACCAACAACAACCCCGCTCCTGACTACACAAGCAAAAAAAAAAAAAAGAGGAGGACTGACTCCCTGACACGGCCCTCCACGACAGATACAAAACAAACCCGGCGAGTTTTAATTAGAAAACCCATGAAGCAAACAAATGCATGGAAACTTGAGAAGCCAATACACAGAGGCAAAAATAAATCTTTGCTGCTACACATCGATATCCATTTCCCAGAGTCCTTCACCAACCTGTGGTTTTTGGTTAACACTCTTCTGGATTAGATAGCAGATAAGTAAACAGCGAGCGTGGCGTTCTCGGGGAGAGCATCTCGACCGTGTTTAGTCCACCAGCAACACGCCCCGATAGCACACAGAGACCAAAGACGGCCCCGGACAGTCCGGACCGCTGAGGAAATTCACCTTCAAAACCCACTCCACAGCTCAACGATCTCCTAATCAGAATGCCGGCACCTTCTTAGATAAATGTCAAAGAGATAATGACCAGCGTTAGGAAGAGCGCGTGTCTGGCTTGTTCCTGCTGCAGCACAGCAGCCGTAAGCTGTCAGTTTATGGCACCAGTTGGACTTTGAAAGAAAGGTTTGTTTCCATGGCAGTTGTGGTGAACGCATTAAAATACAAAATCATGTGTTTTATTCTTGATTATTTAGCTTTTCTGTTATTCATTAAAAAAAAAAAACACCAACGAATCTCTTGACTGCCTTCAAACTCAGCTGCATGACATTTAAGCTTTTATTCCTCTACAACATGGTTGTGTCTCATCTTGTGCTTGCTGCGTAGCAACGAAAGCAACGAGGATAACATTTACGCTTTGCCTCGAATGCACACATTCCTGAGAACATGAGGAATACGTGCAAACAAAAAAACCTGCATGATAAAGTGGAAAACAAAAGAGAGGGGATGGGGGGGGGGGGAATAAAAAGATCCTGAAGTCAAGCTGGGTTACCTCAGAAGCCCCCCTGCCCTTTCAGCAGGGCCTCATATGGAGAACCAGGCCTCGGGTCCCCTGGGCACTGATGTCTGCTCTCCACTCGACTCCTCCCAGTCAGCCGCGGAGGCTGTCGCGCAGGAACCTGGCCCGCTCAGGACAACCTACAGCCACAAGTCATTCACACCTGGAACAGAAGGGAGAGAACTTTGCTCATTGGGTGAAGCGCAAACAAGAAAACGGCAAGGAAAAGCACTTCGTCACTCATGTTGACAAGACCAGCGCGTAGTAAACACATAACCAGAGCACAGCTGGGTTCTTTGGGGACTACAGTAACCCAGGCACTCATTTATGCTTCACTTATCGACCAGTGTGTACATCAGAAATCGCAGAAACGCTGCTGTTACTCCGAGGAGAGAAACTGTGATTTCTAAGACATCGAGGGATGCATCGTAAAGGGAAATTCAACACACTAAGATGTCATGGTATTAAAACGTCGCAACATTTTTCGTTGAGGCGCGAGTCAGATGCGTTTAGCATGGCTTCGTCTGATGAAGCTGTGGCAGAAGATGCTCCAACTGCTCGAGTCATTTGCTTGACAGTATTTTGAGTTTCCAGTTGGAACCATTAATGGCGACAAAGAGGCAGACAAGACACAATCGACATGCAAGCACTGCAAGTTGTTCAGATGCTATAAGGCGGAAAGCGTGACTACAACAACCAACGGCTGCATGTCTCAAGGTACGTTGATCTATCTCACAATCGTCGCGCCTGCTGCCATTAGCAACTGGGAAATTTAAAATGTTGCTGCAGACCATGCACAGTTGAAGCACTGCCATAAAGTTTGAAGATGTATAAAGTAACCCAAAAAAGACAGAAATCTGTATCAGTTTGTTGAGCTTGTGGCAAAAATCACTAAAAATACAGAGTAGAGACATTTTTGTACTACAAATTAGATTTTTTTTTAAGTTTTCTTGAAACTAATAAAGATCACACACACCCAATACTGCACAAATTAGCTGGTGACCAGGACTGGATGATTTTCAGCTTAACCAGTGACTTGCTGGAAACCAGAACTGAACAATATATCAAATTGCAGCTTCAATATATGGAATACTGATATCACAGAGGACTGCTTGGATGCAATATTGTGATACAGATTCAAACTCTGCATGCTAATATCATCAATACCAGCTGGGTGGACTTTTACCATCTTGTATGTCCAGACAGACTTTGGAGACCAAGAGGGTAAGGCTCAAGGAGAGTAGGGGGAGCATCTTTATGATGGACTAATGGCAACTTGTACCTTAATCATAATGTTTTTAATGATGAAAGGTGTTAAACATAAAATTGGAGGAAAACTATACTGTGTTCTTCAAAGGCATGTCCGTTTCTTTAGGCTGCTACAAGAGACCGCTGGCTTTGGTAGGTGTTGGTCATTTAGCGCCGTCACCATTTTAGATATTTGTGGTTTTTGTCTTCTTACCCGAAAACAAGAGGTACAGAAAAACAAAAACTGCAAAAGCAACCATCTGCCAGAGAACATCACATTGCACCTTCCTTAGGGACGTTGTGTCAGATTGGTGAGGGGACGAATTAGCTCAAAGCTGATTTCAGTAGATCTTGAGAAGACTCAATGGAGTACGGAGACATTGTTGTGTTATCCTCCCGAGCTTCCAGACGCAGTTACTGAAGATGCTGGATTTAGAAACGTTGGCAAGATGGTTTTAAATGTCAACTGTAAATAATTTTTGATCTTGTTGTGAATTAGCAAAACATGGTAATAAAGGGAAACTACTAGATGTCATATTATCTCTGCTTCAGTATAAACAGGCCAAAAGCTTTACAGTAACAAAAGACTGGAAATCAGACAAATCTCTGTTTGGTGCATCTCTAAGCCTACTTCTTTACCTGCTTTGACAACTAATTATTTAAAGAAATTTATCAAAGCATTACTCATAGCTTAACAACGGACATGTATGTGACAAATTAATAATATTAACCAGCAGGAGGTTGCTAAGAGTTTTTTCGCATTGATCCAATTTGTCATTTTTTGTAAGTTAACTGGTTCAAATGGAGATCAGAACCAAAATTAATGAAATGGGGCAAATGCAAGGTTTTCAAAAAATATTACAGTCAAATTACATTATGTGAAATTTGAGCATTTTGTCACCTTTTATAAAAAGACTTAAAAAAAAACACGACCCAATGCAATCAGACGCTGCCCAGCAGTTGAAGAGACCAGGATCCTAAAACAGAAAGCTTTGCTGCTCAAACTCAGCAAACACAAAACCTGCTTCAAAACTGGCTTTGGACTAAACTCTGAACCCTTCACACCCTGCACTCTGACTGAGAGCAACAGGTCAGCAAGTCAAAAGTCAACTCTCAGAAATGGTTTTATGTGCAAATGCACCAACCAGGCATTTTAGAATAGACACCGATTTCCCGTTTTCTTGGAGATCTGTGGCTAGGAAGCTAGGAATTGTTAGCATTGATACAATTAAATAAGGGGTGAAGGATGATTTTTCAATATTTGGCTTGCCTATCACTGATCAGAACCCATCAGGGAAACCTGGCTGATCAATTAGTGCAAGGTATATTAATATCATGCTTCGTGATGCTGCTTGATTGGTGGTTACAGAAATGGCTCCACCATCCTCTAAAGAGTTTTTTTTACTGTATTTTCTATTGCAGGGTTCTATTTTGAGGATTTCAGATGATAAAGTAAACATACCCAAAATAGCATGTTGCTTAATTTTATAATGAAAATAGTAGAACATCATTTTCAGATGAGAATATTATCTGTTGCTGTTTTATAAAATGATGAGCTGCGCAGTAACAAATCTCATATTTTGGTGAAAAAAATGGACTTAAACTCTCATCAAAGCTCCTTGCTGAAGATTACATGTCAATATCCAACATAATTTGAAATTAAGAATTTTCTTGTTATTTAGATCATCATTTGAGAAGTTTCAACATAAATAGAGGGATATAAATTGCGGTTTTAGATAAATTCGAAATTTCTGCTGTCTGCATTTCTGCTGTCTTTATTTTTAATAAATCAGAAAAGTAAAAGCATCTGTTCAACATTAAACTCAATTTCATTCAGCTAAAAAAAGTAATGTCCTAGTAGTTGATATTTTACACCGGTGTATATTTAAATCTAAACAGTGGGTTACTGGTTCAAACCCCCAGGAAAAATAAAGACTTTTTGTATTAAGTAAGTGAACTGAAACTACAAGAGGGTCTTGTAGGTTCTTCTCTCATTCATGGGTCAAATAAACAATATAATGATGGATCACATACTCCATCATATGTAAAGATAGTAGTATCAGATAAATATGGGAACTGCAAAATTATTTGTCACCAAATGCTTTTATTAAATTCAAACGGGAATGAAAATACTTGATGTTGGTTGGGTGAAAAGTACTGAAAACAGTGGGAGAACTAAGCTTTATTTAACAAATGGTTAAAAAAAACAGTTTTACCTGCTCAATTAATGCATCTCAAGTTTCATGGAGCCACAGACAAATTTTATCATCTTTTCAATCCTGTTAGCAGAAAATTATCTCAATATATAGAGGGACTCTAGACTTTCTAAACAGTTTGTGAACTTTTAGATTCTAACTGGGTTTGTAACATATGAAGACTTTCTTCATCATAATAAAGGACAATAAATGTGAATTTGGATGTATTAAAGTAGCTATCACTTAGATAAAACTTATCCTAAAGATAAAAAGGTACAACATTAATCAAAGACTGCTAAGTGTTTTGTAGAAATATCCGAAATATTTTTGGAATTAAGCACTTTTTGTGGTATCAGGACGATTTTGTAAACTGAGGGACATGAATCACCCCAAAATGTCAGTTTTTAAAGCACTTTTACCCCCCTTAAGTTCATGGTATGAAGTGAAAATTATCACTTTGCTCTTTCCAATAAAATTGATTGCTTTGACCTATAAATCTAGAAAAGATGGCTTGAAAAAGTATTTTTTTGATTTAACAGCAAATGATAGTGTCTATTTCTAACTTTAATCCATTTTTTTCTTATTTAGCTCAAGAAAGTGGGTAAAGTAAATGTTGGTTTGTGCATTTGTGGAAACAGAAATAATGGGAGTTGCTAGTTGTGATTGATTTAATAAGTTGGGGTAAGGAGTGAGATCCGTAATTAGCCTACAAATCTAGGAAAAATTGGTCCATGCCAACTTAGTAGCTTTATAAAGCTACCAAGTAAATATCAAAGCCATTTTGGACACAAATCAAGAATATCAAGTAAAGTGAACTAACAAACCAACAAAGGACCTGTAGATTCTCCTCCCACTCATGGATCAAGTTAAATAAGACCTTCTTTGTCAAAGCCAGCCAAGATAACACAGGACAATGCCACAAGTTGCTCACAAACGGCTCCCACTCGAGGAAGTCCTTAAAAAAAATACGGCATCTCCCAAACTCTGCAAGTAAAACCTCCTCCTCACACAACAAACAACTGCAGGGGCTCGGGCTTCTTCTTCTTCTTCTTCTGCCCCCACCTCTCCTGAAATCTCAGCGCCTCACTGGACAACTCTTGGCGGACAAAGTAATTCCATGGCGCTTGAAACTCCAGGAACTTTTTTTTTTTTTTCCTTTTTCCTAAAAGAAGTTGTTCCTGTTTCGCCAGAGAACTGGTGGTGTGGGGTGGTGTGTGTGTGGTGTGTGTGTGTGTGTGTGTGTGTGTGTGTGTGTGTGTGTGTGTGTGTGTTGGTGTGTGTGTGTGTGTGTGTGTGTGTGTGTGTGTGGTGTGTGTGTGTGTGTGTGTGTGTGTGGGAGGGGAGGGGAGGGAGGACTTCAGCGCTCACATTCATGGAGCCTCGGCCAGCGCAAACAAAGTCTTTCCCCCGAAGAGGGAGGCAGTGGACGGCTGATGAGAGCGAGGACAAACACACCAAAAAAAAAAAAACATGTCCTAAATGAGACTCATCCTGAGGGGGGGCTTTTTGTCCGTTAATAAAAAAGGACAACTCAAAAGAAGCCCGCCTTGGGTAAACCTTCATTTTTTTTTTCCACCCCCAAGTTGTGTTCAGCTCCGTTAACAATGTAACAATTAAATCGCTCGGCAGTTGATAGGGGCTGGTCGACACACAATCACAAGCCGAGGGCCTGTAAACCTCCTTACGCGTTTATAAATCATATGAAACACATTTCAGACACATGAAATACAATACCGACGGCGTGGAGCTCCTGAAGAATGCAGAACATGCATGCTGCTGCTGCATTGTGTCCCTTTTTGCCGTTTTCACGAAGCTCGGGCGGTCCTCCGCTGTGATAATGGGGGGTGAAAACACAAGATTTCTCCGCGGGTTTCACACCACGCCGAAAACATCGTGAATAATCCGCTTCTGTTGCGCCGCAAAAACCGTCATTTGCGAGCCGAAAAAAAAAAAAGAGAGAGAAAGAGTGAAGAAGGGGAGGGAGAGAGAGGAGAGAGGAGGAGGGGGGGGGGGGGGGGAGGGAGAGAGAGAGAAGGTTAGCTCGCCGTTGTGAGCGAGGCCAAGACGCGACGTGTGGGTTTAGCTAGCCAGCCAGTCAGCAGCCACAGCCGAGCCGAGCCGAGCCCAGCCAGCCTTCCGGGACAGAGGCAGAGAGGAGCGGATACCGGAGTGTGATGTCCCCGGGAGGAGGACCCGCGTGTGCCCGTTGCCAGGAGGCGAGCCGCGGCGGCGACACTCTCCAGCTGCACGGAGAACAAAACAAGGGAAGCGCTCACCTGGGATGTTAGCTCAGGCTCCGTCTTCCTCCACTTTACATCGCAGACATCCTCAAATCACAACATTATCACGGTAACATTATAGAATAGGAATAGGTCTTCCCCCCCCTCTTTTTCCGCTTTCCAGTGGTCCTACTCCATTACATCCCAGTCAAGATTTCCTCTCGCCTCCCCCCCTCCCGTTCCCCACGAGATGGTTCAGTCCAAATTCTAAGTAGCAATTCTAGGTCAGGTCTGTGTGCCAGTGAGAATGTTACTGTCGGACAGCAGCAAATGTCCACTTCCATGTGACACACAGTCAACACTGTAAATACATACAGTCACTTGCAACATGCGTGTGTTTTCATCTGGCGCCATATTCACAATAAGTTACCTCAGACCTCTCCATATGAAGGAATGTAGGGAAAGTTAGGGATGCAACTTGTTGTGGAAGTTTTCAAACTGTCTCGTCGTATGAATATTTTGTAGCGATATGTACAGGTGTGGCTTAATGCATTGTAATGTAGGTATCTATAATATATTGCGGGAGTACAATCGAAAAGGTGAAGCTCACATTCATTACATGTAGAATGATATATTTCAGACTTTTATTTGGGGACAGACAGTGAAAATTAAAATTATTTGATCAAAAAATAAGACTATTACTAAAAAGGCAATAAGAAGCTTCAACCTCCAAACAAAGCAGATGCTTTTACTTTTCTGATTTATTAAAAATACTTCCCATGCAAACAGCAGGCATTTTGAATGCATCTAAACCGCAATTTATGGCCCTCCATTTATGTTGAAACTTCTCAAATGATGATCTAAATAACAAGAAAATTCTGAATTTCAAATTACATTATTGGATATTGACATGAAATCTTGCCCTGGCTCCTCCCACGCTGTTGTTTGCAAGCACATTAACAGAACGTTGTGTGGAAGGAAAACCTGTGTTGAAAAAGTTGCACAAGCAGCAGGAAAACATTTAGCCTTGAGAGGAAAAAAAATCCTTATTTAGCTCATTAAGTCTTTTATTTCATCATTGCTGCAGTTTTAATGCCGCCAATTTTTTTTCTTCTGTATAGTACATTGTGTTGCTCTTATTTAAATTTCTCTATAAATAAAAGGTTGATTATAATTTGGTTTTGAAATAAAGCCTGTTCAAGAGGTGAAGAGTTATACACATCTAGAGTCATGTTTTCAAAAGCCACCAGATAGAGATGTTGCAGGACATTTATTCATTTAATGAGCAAAAGCATCAATGTAAACATGCAATAATTAGTACTTCTTCTCAATTACTTACTCTTATAACAGTTCCATGCAGAACAATTATGCAGGAAATACTCAACAGGAGATCACACAGAGGATTTATAGACCTCAGTAAATCAGATGCAATGTTTAGCTTGTAGTTCTGATGGGCTTTTATCCATCAAACCAGATACTGATCAAACTGCTCCTAGACCAGACATGGTGTCAGTGGAATCTTACCTGGGCAAAGGGGAAAAATATTAAATATTTGCTCAAAAGCAGTCTTTTCTAAAGAAAGAAACTTCGACATTACATGCAAAAATCAAGGAGCAAAATGGGAGCGAAGCAAACCCAGAGTTTCTTGAAATCCAGGTGAAAGGTTTCAAAGTCTGATGTTTTGGGGAAATCATCATCTAGTGTTGTTCCACTGTCTTTTTAATCAATCTTACCGTCAGCACAGCTGTCTTCCAGGAAGTTTTAGAGCACCTTATGCTTCCTTCTGCTGACAAGATTCATGAAAAGACTGCTTTTTCCTCAGCAGGACTTTGCTCTTGCTCATACTGCTAGAAGCACCAATGTAAGGATCATGGTATCACAGCTTGATCAGTCAGCACCTAAACGTCTCAGACAAGTGATGTGCTATTGTCAAGAGGAAGATGAGAAACACTAGACCAGTTTTTCTCAATTCCGGTCCTCATGCCTGCCACCCTCCCCTGCCTGTTTTAGGTATTTCCCTTCTGCCACACACCTGGATTTAATATTTTGGTGAGTACCAGGCCTCTGCAGTACTTGATGGTCATGCAATCATCTGAATCAGCTGTTCTGGAGTAGAGGCACATCTAAAAATTGCAGAGCAGGGGGGGGGGGGCTGAGGACTGGAATTCAGAAGCGCTGCACTAGACCCAACATTGCAGGCAAACTGGAGGTCACTATTAAAACAACTGGACTTCTTCAGGATCAGCAGAATCACAAAATTATCACATCTGTGCCACGCTGCACTGATGCAGAAATGTATGCATATGGTTCTGAAATTCTTTTATAACAAACACTATCTTTTTCCATTTTCAATATTGTGCCATGAAAACAATTATAAACAAATAAAAAAACATCCTTGCTCACTGACCCTGTGATGGGTTGAAGGATGCGGAGCAGGCATTTTATTTTTACACAGAAGTTAAGTCTGAAGTTCGAACTTCACGTAGAAAGTCTGAATTTTCTGACAAACTCGTTGTTCCTTTAAATTAATAAAGCAGTTTGTCAGAGACTCTGTCAGATTTTAACACAAATAAAGTGATTTTTCAAAAACTCTAGTTTGAAGACTTGAAAAACAATTGAAGGATGATGCGTCTCCCAGATGCTTGGTCAAATCTCTAATGTTTTTATCCTATTTCATAAACAGGTCACTATGAGATGCTCATTATGGGCTTTAGACTCTTCCAGTTATTTTCCTCCATCATCTTTTAATCACTAATTCTACACTGTCCAGGTGATACTCAGTGATTTAGCCTATATTAACAAAATTCACAAAGATTTACAAATTTGACTTTGTGGCATACTTAGCCTTTCTGCATTTCATCTTTTTTTTTCTTCAAATCTAGATAGTCTTTCATTAACAAAGCTATTGGCTATCAGCAGAGCTTCTGAAGGCTCCTGAGCAATGCTGTACCAAAGTAAAATATGATGTCTTTTCATTTAATTTGAAGGAAAGATTCAGGATATTAAATGCACATTTCTCACCTTTGTTGCAAATTTTTTAGGGGAAAATACATCCGTACTTTATGCTCACATGGGACACATGTCCATCACAGTTGTCAAAGAAAGAAACTTTAGCTGAATTTTAGTTTCAGCGTTAATTTCAAACGTTTGTCATGAGTGATCGCTAAATTTCGTGTCAACCATAAAGTGTGAAAACCTATTAAAATAAGAACACTAAGTCTTATTCACCAATTAATATTGTGAAGTGAAATTAAGTGTACAAAATAGGACATCTCTAATTTAGTGAAAGCTCAAAAAGGCTAAAATTAGACTGTGTGTGACTGCGTTGCTCTTAATCTGTCGCCATAACCTGGGGTTATTTAGTGCAGTGGAGTTTTATTAGTGCTCATGATGAGCCAAGTAGCTAATGACATGACACTTGATAAATAAAATCATGTTTAGCTACAGGGCAAACACACACACATATACTCCTCACAGAGTGACATTCAGAGGCCTCGGAGGAAGAGTGAAACATTGAGGACATGCGATGCGAGAGTGGTCCTTCTCAATATTTAATCAAGATACATTTCAAATCTAACCCAAATGTATAATCAAGACAACCGGGGATTGGATGAATTGGTGTTTAAGTGTGCACACTATTAACTGGCCTGATTGTGTGTCTGCGTGTGTGTGTGTGTGTGTGCACCCTGCCTCTTTTCTCCTTATGAGAACTGATTAAGACTCTCAAACCAGACATGTTTTTGTAGTGAAACTGAAAGCTTTCTTCTTCAAGAGGCCTTTTTAGTGAAGGCTCTGTTCTGTGCATGGGGGCTTAAATGCACTGCATAAATGTTCGGATACAATTAGGAGGTAATTTAGCTTTATTCTTGTTTAATTTTCAGTAATTAGGTTATGTTCTCTCAGTTACTTGGTTAATACAATTCAAGAACACAGTTTAAAATGTTTTCCCTCTCTCTCTCTCTCTCTCTCTCTCTCTCTCTCTCTCTCTCTCTCTCTCTCTCTCTCTCTCTCTCTCTCTCTCTCTCTCTCTCTCTTCTCTCTCTCTCTATGAAAGCCCTAGTTTGTTGTTGCTCCTGAAATGCAAATATGGAGGATGTTCAGTTCAATTCTGAGTGGGTTATGAAGAGCAGTAGATTGCAGTAGTTAAGAGAGTAGATTTTGCTTGCAGTCATCTTAGTTTGATGAAAAGAGGAGCTAATTCTGACTGGAGACGTATAGCGGAAGTGTCTCTACCAGCAAAATGTCTCAAACTCACTCAGAGGTGATGAAAATCTGCACATAAATTTTCCAAATTATGCCACATAATCTCATTTGGAGTTTGGAGGCTTTGACTGGCCCACATGCACATGGACTATTCTATTCTATTCACATGGACATGGATTTCTTTTAGACCCGTAATATGTCGTCACCTGTGGTTGATATTGACTTTTAGTTTTCTGTCAGTAATGGCTTTCTTTTTTTATTTATGTTGCAGATGTCCACAGATTCTCCATCCTGAGTTGTGGATCTCTGTAGCTCCTCCAGAGTTACTATTGGCCTCTTCTCTGCTTTTCTGATTAAAGCTCTCCTTACCCTGCTTGTCAATTTAGTTTAACGATAATTTCTTGGTAGATTTGCAGATGTGCCATACTCTTAATATTTTTAGATCTTAGATTAAACAATGTTGTGTGAAATGATCAAAGGTTGGTGTATTGTGTTATAGCCTAAACATGTTCCAGTAACTTCATCTCTCACCTGTCTGCTGTGTTCCCTGGTCTTTATTATGCAGTTTGTTCTCTAAGGTTCTCTAACAAACCTCTGAGGCTTTAATAAATCATGGTGCTTTAGGATTCCTAAAAATAATCTGCACATGTGAATGTTCAGTGAAAAACAGAATATGTCAAGAATCTTCATGTTAGAGTGACTATCTGCTTTAAAATGAACGTTGGTCCAAGGTCTGCTACCTATAATGTTCCATCTGAAAAACTTGTTGCTGAGTGAAAACTGTCAGGTGTGCTCTTCCAGAAAAACTAAATGGAGAAGGAAAACTGTATAAAATTACTTTTTTAAATTAACTTACTTGACTGACTTTCAAACTCTTGAGCAACATGAGTTTGAATTTGAACAAATTTCATAGACAGAAGGTTCTGAAACACTGCTGAAGTCTCTACGTCAGCCAGTGAAATATTTAAAACTCACAATCTATTCAACCATGAACAACTTGGAAAACTGTATTATATACTGTGAATAATGTTCTCATGATGTAACAAATTTAGTCCTTAACACGTGTTGACTTCCCAGTGAAGTGTTTTCTGTGACCAGATTTTTACACTGTGTCCAGAAATCCACAGACAGAAAATACAAAAGTTACTGACATTCAGGGCAACGTGTTAACAGGACAACTCTGTTTTCACACTGAAATGAAATATCTTAGAAGATCAAAGAGTCATATCAAAACAGAGAGTGAAATCTGCTAACATCAGCCTACCACTTGAGCAAACTGCTCCTCATGAAAACATTTTGAGCAGGACAAAAACCGGAGGTCTATTGAACACAGCAGCTGTGTTTGTAGAGGTCTTTTAAGATGTTTTCAAAGTATTGGGAACTGATCCCATGCCAGTGCTCAGCTGGACTCTTCAGTTAGAAGTTTGTCAGACACAGGTTGTTCAGACAGCTTTGTACCATGATAAATAACTGCTGATTGTACCATCCTCAGAATGATTATTTAGCCATTTTAAGCTATTATTTTAAATTATATCTATTATTTGAACAATTTCCCCCAATCTAGTTCTTCACAGCAGCCTCCATTAATCATTGTTCTTGAAGTAAAGTGTTATTGTTAAGGCTTTGTGGCCCCGAGGTGCCACTCTTTCTTGTGCTTCTCCCACAGAAAGATTTAGAATTTGTTTTGTCCTTTACCATCCTTGGTTCCATTTCTTTGTTGGTCACAGTTCTTATTCCTTTTTGATTTATTGCCGCAAATATAGGTTTGAGCAAGTTAAGACTTGTAAAAATTATTATGCAAGTTTACCATATCTGAAGGGCATGTTCTCTTGGTTTTCCCATTTTGACGAGTGTCCAAACAATTTGTACATAAGAAAATAGGAAGTTATTTACATTTTCCCAGATATTCGGATCAACTTAAAGCATACATTTAAGAAAAGTATCATAAGTATTTGTTTTATAGGAATTGCTACTTGGGACAGTTAATTCATTACCAGACTATTTGACAAACAACTATTTTTTAATGTGGTACATGTTGACCTCTCATCCATTGATCCCTGGAAACGGGCACCAGTACCCCTGGTGACCCCATATGGGATTAGCGTGTTGGATAATGGATGGATGGATGGATGGATGGATGGACTTTTTTCCTCCAGCTGAGAAAATGTACTCAACCTGAAAGTTTCCATTGCAACTTGTCAAAGCTTATTTTCAAATTTTTCTTTTTTTTCTTCCTTAATTGTATGACTGAAGCAATCATACAGGAGCCTTTCATAACAGATCTCTGCTATGACATACTGTGCTGTACATGTGCGGTTTAAAAATCTCAGGATGAGAACTGCATATTTGTGACTTTTGACAAGCAGGCCACGGCTACGTCGGACATGTTTGTGCATGCTTGTAGAGATCAGTGACACACCATAAAGCTCTGCTTCTCACTCTGGTTCTGTCTCATATACACTGCACACAGAAACACACCCTCTCTCTCTTTCTCTCTCCCTCTTCCTCTCTCTCTCTCTCTCTTGTGTCTGTGTGTGTGCGTATAAGCACGTGGGTGTGTGCATGTGTGCATGATAAACCCCACTGGTGGAGTAACAGTAGACTGGCAGTATTCCCAGACTGGGTTGCATTAGGCATGCACACTAGCAGAGCTCTTCAGGTCGATGTTCTCCCTCTCCAACGCTGCAACTCTCTGGCGTGACTGGGGATAGTTTTGGAGGCAGGAGAACAAAATCCAGATTCTGTCCTGTGCTACTTTAAATCAACAAGACCAAAAGCGGATGGTTTATTATCCGAGCGTGTGTGTTTAAGCAGGACACCATTTACTATTCACCTATCATATTACCATGTGCATTATTTAAGGCTTTGATAAACAATCTTATGCCGGAGAGAACCGCCGAAGACGTAGAGAGGAATGATTAAGAATGCTCATAACGTTTTATGGGTGAAATAGTAATGTGATATGCAAAAACAGAAAGTTGAAATATGTTTTTTTAAAAAGGAGTCTAAGATGTGGGAGAACTGAGTTTCTGTGTCGGGCTGCAGCTGGAGGAGCTGATTGGGGTTAGAGGGCCCATTCATCAACAGGTTTGGTGGTGATGCCGAGAAGAACGAACCACTGGCTGGGTTATCAAAATACTGAGACAGTGAGCTCACTCACACAGCAGTGAGGTCACTTACCGGAGAGCTGCAGCCTGGCCAATCATCAGTCGGCCTATTATCATGGTATGCAGTGTTGCTATGAGTAACAGAGACGAGCGCTGCCACACCGACCCTTAATGAGGAATAAGATGCATCAATAGGGTTCACTCAGTCCCTTCTCCTCTCGTCGTAATTGTTTGCTTGAAGGGTGACGCTTCTCGGCAATTTCATTTCACTGCATTGATTTACAGGATTCAGTATCACTTCTTTTCCGTTTCGCTTCCTCCTGCCAGACTTTTTCTGGTTCCCTCCTGGCTGTGTTTACTGTCCCCTGCAGCAGTGTTTTCCGACTCTCCCCCCAATGGCAGGTGAGAGTAAACAAACAGGGAGGACTGAAACAATGTTAATTAACTGATCATTAACGAGTCGAGGCAGACCCTGGAGATGCGAGCAGTTGCCCACCCACCTGCGTCTCGCTATTTCACTAACTGGACTGTTAATGACTAATCAGAGGCGAGAGTGATTACATCGCCTCCTAACGAGAAGGATTTATGATTGCACGTTAGTGTGTTTATATCGCAGAGGCCTTTACGGCGACAGCAGAGTCTGGGCTCTGGTCCGCCAGAGGAAGAACGGTACATCAGAGTAAAATGCCTGCTCAAAATACTCAAGGTTTATGCAAAAATGCTTTTCAATCAACTGGGAACCTGGGAGGCACGCTAGGAAAAATTACTTTTATATCCAAGCATCAAAAACATAAATGAGTGGATTTGGTCAAACTCGACCTGAGCTGCATAGAACCGTGTGTTTTGTTCAGATGAATCACAGACAATCACTTAAGGGAACAAAAACTCCAGGTGGGTAGGATGTAAAACACAGCTCAATATATGGAAAAGTTCCTCCTTATTTAGCCATCCATCTATTATCCATACCCACGTATCATTGCAAGCTTATTTCCAGCAGCCATTGGGCGAGAGGTGAGATCATTCCTGCACAGGTTGTCTTCTATCACAGGGATAAAGTACATTAATTTTAGCTTTCTTATTATATTATCATACAACGCAAGAAATCATATAAATATCTCTTAATTACTGTATTTTCCGCACTATAAGGCACACCTAAGAAACCTTCGATTTCCTCAAAAGCCGACAGTGCGCCTTATAATCCAGTGCGCCTTATATATGGACCGACATTGAGCCACCACAGGTCTAGCAACTACGGTAAGCAGCCGCCGACTTCATTTTCGCCCGTAGAAGAAGAAGTGTGCGGTGCATGCTGGGATAGTTGTCAGAACGCTGGTTTGTTAATAAAGTTTGACTGACCTATCTACCTACCGACCTGATACTCTGGTCTTCTGCAGGTTAAGGTTATTTAGCACCACGTTCTCCACCAACATGTCGTGCACAAACGTGGAAGGGTGACCATCGTCCCGCCACGCCCCGGCCCGGTCGCGGAAGGCTCTCCTCACCGACCGGAGTCGGACTGTTTCGTTGACATTCTTTATGTCAACAAAGTGGCTTTAGATATTTAAAGCCAGCGGGGCCGAGGGAAGAGAGACTGCGGCGGCAGCGTGTCTGCTGGTCTATTTTACCCAGAAAGCAGTTGGGCACAATATCGCAACACCAACACCATGAATGAAACAATGACTGGGACAGCCTACTATATAAAGTACTCGGGGACCACTTTTTTATTACACATTCACATTTGTAGGATACTACAGAAGAGGATTAGGGCCTCTGGGGAAAAAATAGAACAGTTCTGACTTTAATCTCAGAATTAATACTCAGAAAAAAAGTCAGAATTCTGAGATTAAAGTCAGAATTCTGAGATTAAAGTCAGAAATGTTTTATTTTTTCCAGTGGCCCTAATCCTCTTCCGTAGAATTTGGAACAAATCGTTTCCTGTATAGGTTCAATTCAACCCTAACTGTAGCCTCTATTCTATGCACCTTATATATGAAAAAAGTTTTAAAATAGGCCATTCATTGAAGGTGCACTTTATAATCTGGTGCACCTTATAGTGCGGAAAATACAGGGGTTTTTTTTGCACTGAATCGTTCTTAATTTTGTGCCTAAGGTTAACAAAAATAACTAATTAACTTAAAAAATAACTCAAATTGAAAAGTAGCTTCTAAGTCTTTAAACTTAGGTCTGAAATCAAATCATTCCCAGAGTTTTAACCAACAAACCAAACACAAAATTCAAGAAATTAAATCAAAGTTTACAGGGGATGTTTCCATGGCGTGTTTCAAATTACAGCACAACACACAGAAGCACATAAAAAATATGACAGCTTTAAAGTAAAAAATACAGCTACAAGAATGCACTGAACATTCCTCAAGCGTCGCTGCTGATATACGCAAAATGCATAATTGGACTCAAAGAAGCTCCTGCGCTCATGCTAAATGAAGCAGCAGCTAAATAATTAAACAGAAACTCACCTTATATTAGGTTCTTATCTTGATGCTAAGAAATGCAGTGGAAAGTAGAAGCAGACTGATTTTTTATTTTATGTATATTTTTATAACTGCGCTCTCATTCCTCAACCTTTTTTCCTTTGGTAAGTAAAATAACGTTTGCTGACATTCCCTTAATGGCCTGAGTCATCGGAAAGTCTTCAAATTTGCCCCTGACATATTACTGTTCTTATCAATATGTCCACCAAATTTTAGCTTGACAGCTTGAATATTTGTTGAGAAAAAGGCACAAGAGACACATGTGGATATTCCTATATTAATAATCAGCAGCACAACCCAGAAGGCTATTTATTTATTTATTTGTTTGTTTATTTTTGTCAGCAAAGCAAAATAAAGTGATTGAATCCTCACAGAAGCTGGTTAAATGAGGTTGTCCTGGTCTTTGGGTTAGGTATAGATCTCCTGGCCTGATTGAAGTCATGAGACGCCAGAGTGTGGTCGTTATAAAAATCTTGTTTCTCCAACCTGGATGTTCTACCTCAGCCACATACGTAACAGCAGAAAAATAAATGAAGTGCTTCATTCACCCAAAGAATGTTGCCTGTGAGTGTAATCCAGGCAGCAATTAGGTTTGTCAGTACAAACGTAATTATGTAATTAGAGAGACAATTTAGCAATATAAACCTAATGGTTTGGAATTGAGACAGAGGGGACACCATAGCTTTTTTTTATAAGTGGTTGCAATCCAAATAGGACATAAAACACTCACTAAAATGCTTTGTAATATGTTCACAATCCTTTTTCAAAAGCAAAATCCAAATTTTAGGGGTAATTAGTTGAAGGTGGCTGTTTAATGCAGATCTCGTTATGTTTTCAAAGGGTGAAGTGCAGTTTAAGTCAGGAGAGAATATAGAACATTTTATTGGGTTACCATGTTTTGTAACTTTGAATGGACAAACAACATGGCCTCCACAAAGTCAACTCTTTTAAGGGAAGACTGTGAGCAAAGTCAGACACAGTTTCCTCTGTAACTGCTGATCTGACCCGTAAATAATCTGCTCAAAGTTATTAAATTGCAACAGTCTAACAGAAAAAGTGCCAAGCCATACAGAAGAAATTCCCCAGTGTCATCCTTCATTAAATCAATATCAGAGCAAAATGACAAAAAGTTTGAGCGAAACTATCACCTCAAAAACCCTGTATTAAACATTAAACTATAGAATTTAAAGGGGTTGGACTTCATACGTCTTCAGATTCAACCCTTCATCTGCAAGAACTGATTTTCTCCTGGTCTCATCAAAATGTCCTTGCTCGAAAAGACTTCTAAGCACAGTTATTTCAAATGTTTTTTATATTTAGAATTTAGAAACTTAAAAAAATCTATGAATATGATGGTGTAACTTTAATTATTGATAATCAATATGTTAAGCCCTGAATGTGTTTTTTTTTCAGTCAAAAAACTTATTACATATTTTAGAAAAATAGCTACAAAAGCCTTTGCTTGGTCTGAGGAATTACGGCAAAGGAGGTGGAACTGCTGCAAACTCAGTGGTTCGATAAATGTGAGTCCTATTGTTTCATTGAATCTAATCTGTCAACATGACTGAACTGCATTGGTAAACGGTGTCTTGTTTATTATTTGTTTGTTGTTGTTTTAAATTTTCATCATGTAATTCACTTTGAATTACCCTGTTGCTGAAAGGGGCCAAACAAGTAAATTTTCTCCAGCGTAGATTTGATTCATTGGGTCTTTTTGTATATTTTTGAAATTAATTTGACCAGATTTTCTTGTAAAGTGCCTTAAAATAGCATTTCTTGGGATTTAGCACTAGATAAATACACTAAATAAAAAATGAATTAAGATAATGTCAGACCTAATTATTTTTTTCCTCTGAACATTTCGGATGTGCTTCTTTAAGAACATTATTCTGTGTTTCCAACCCTGTAGGAAACTGACAAATGCCTCCAAAATATCTGCTAGGCCTTCCAGTGCGATAGTGACCTTCAGCAGAAACAACAGCTGTCTGCGCCCATTACCCAAGCTGAGATGGAAGTGCAGGAATCACACCTGATGTGATCCAGATTGATTCCTTCAGTGAAACTACAGACCAGGTTCAGAGCATAAGACGTTCCTCTTAGATCCATAATGTCGAATCTGGTGCTCACATCTCAGGTAGTTTTTAAGACTTTTGATGCCTCCTTCTTCACTTTGTTCCTCTTATTTTGAGGCATAGATTAGATTCATTAGATTAGGCCACAAAGTAAATAGTTCAGACTTCTTAGAAAACTATTACCTCTTCGTAAATGTTACATTTCAAATCATTTAATAATTTCTTTGATGTTTGCTTTTCTTTTCATTAAATATTTGCCTACTGATTTTCAGCATAGAACAGTAATGTTGTCTTCGAGTGTTTGATTTTATTTTTGCCCCAACTAAATCAGTAGAGATACATTTTTAATAACAAAATTAAAAAAAAATCTTGGTAATTAGAAGTCCCCTTTGACTTTCATTAATCTATCTTTCATTAATGTTGGACAATCTTTCAGCAATGGCCTCCAAGCCCAAATTCAGGAGTTTTCGACTAACAGCAGATTTGTGAACGGATTGTTCCCACCTGAGCCCTGGATTTCCCTACATTGTCCTATTTGATCACTTCTGTCTTTTGTTCTGTCATATAAAATCCCAGTAAGCTACATGGAGGTTTGATGTTGTAATGTCACTAAACATGGAGACATTCCATACTTTTCAACGAACTGATGAAAGCAAACTAAGGCAAGTCCTTTTTTATAGAAAAAGAAAAACATCAGTGGTCAATGGCTGCTTAAATTGTCTTTCCCATTTTGAATTGTGGCTATGCTCCTCTGTTTGATGCCATATTTGTATCACAGGAAAACAGGAAGTTGATATAATTAGAAATTCCTTGACACTCTAAATGTAAGATTTAGATTAGTGAGTTTCATTCATTTTGCAGAAATTGTCAGGGATACTGATGATTTGGTCTTACAGGCTAATGACAATTTCAGATTAGCGGGAGATTGTTTCACTGACAGTCCTATAAAAAAGGAAAGTGGTCCAATAAGTCATTATTTACTCCCAATCAGGTGACACTATAAAAAAAAAACAAAGAGAAAAAACACCCAACTCACTGAGCGTCTACTTATTCTCTCCAAAGCTCTACTATCTTGTGTGAATGCTTACCAAGAGGAAACGATAGATGCAGACATTCTCCATCCCATATTCCCGCTCACTCCATCTTGTTGCCATGGGAACCGAAAGAGACGGGAGACAGGTTCATATCGGCCTCCCTCAGGTCTCCAGTCGCTGCCTCCTTCACTGTGTGTGTAAGTGTGTGTGCATGCGTGTGTGTGTGTGTGTGTATGTGTTGGTGTGTGTGTGAGTGAGTGCGCATACATATGTGAGTGTGTGGTGGCTGTCAGAGCCGACTGCTCCTGTGTGGGCCACTGATACTCGCTGATTAAAGGAAGTTATAATTTGATTTTCTCAGCAGGCGCCGTTTAATAGAGCAGTTTAACTAAAGCTGTGCCATCCCCAGGGCTTATGGAAGCAGAGGGAGAGAAAGTAAAAAAAAAATTTAAAAAAAGGAGGGCGATATGTATAGAAGGAAGGAGGAAAAAGAGAAAAGAGGGAGGGAGAGTCATGCTAATCCCAAACACTGAGCGATCGCTCTCCCACTCTTTCTCTCCTTCTAATTCTGTTTGCCTGTTTTCACCGTCTGTCTCCCCGCTCACCCCCTCGCTGCCTCTCTCTGTTTCTCCTGCTCCTCCTCAGCCTATTAATCTGTGCTCCCCTCTCCTCCCTCATTCCTTTCTCCCTCCTTTTAGCGAAGCAAACATGGGAGGGCTGACTTCCTCTCCGTGTACAGGCAAGGCTGTATTACTGGCCCATTGTGATAATAGCGTTTAATTATCCTCTCAGCTAAAATCAGCCCCATCACTCTGCTTCTCCACCACCACCACCACCCACCCGTCTGTGCTGTGTCTAATACTGGCCCCCCCCCCCCCCCCCCCCCCCCCCCCCCCCCCCCCCCCCCCCCCCACTCCCCTCATCTCCATGCATCCCTCCTACACCACCCTCTACGCCCCTGTTCTCCAGCTATTTCAGACCCATTTAGCGGGATAAGCATCTTGAGACAGACAGAGGGGTTTTTTGCTCTCTTTCACAGAGAGGCAAGGAGAGGATATGGAGACTGGCATCTCGGTGCCCGCCTCAGAATACCAAACAGGGGGGCCTGGGCATCTTAATATGCAGTGTGGGACAGAGGCGGAGATCAAAGAGAGAGGCAGACAGACAGAGAGATGGGTTGGGGTGATGGTGGTGGTGGGGAGGGAGCAAGAGCAGGTCCTCTCATTTCTCCTCATCTTTCTGCATCCTTTCTCCCCCGCTGCATCATCGTTCCTGCTCTGCTCTCCTGCGTCACTCCCTTGACCCTTGGAAGCACAAAAAAAATCGACAGCTTAATTACCAGAGCTTGCAACCGTCCCCCCAGCCGGTGCGCTGGGTGGGTTTTTCCCTCCTCGAATGTGTGCATTTTGAAGAGTTTCTGTGTTTATCCCCTCTTCGGATATATGTAATAGTAGAACACATTGAAATATACCAGTAATTACATTCTTTCTCTGCCAATCTCATGGCTTCAACTCGATTCCTTTATCCAGCTGGATGTAGTGAAGACAACTTGATGAAGTTCAAACCGAGCATCAGAAAGGGGGACAAAAGGGATTGGAGTGACTTTGAACTTGGTATGGTTGTTGGTTCCTGACAGGCCAGTCTAAATATTTGAGAAACTGCTGAGCTACTGGGGGGGTTTCACACACACACACACACACACACACACACACACACACACACACACACACACACACACACACACACACACACACACACACACACACACACACACACACACACACACACACACAAACACACTCACACATGCACAGTCATCTCTCGGGTTGCAGAGAACAGTCAGAAAAAGAGGGAATGATCTTTGAGTTGTGAGAATCCAAATGCCTTACTCAAGTCAGACATCAAAGGAGAATCGACAGACTGGTTCATAATAATAGAATGGCAACAGTATTTTAAATACCCACCGAACCGATTACACCTAAGGTTTGGGAAATAACGTCTCTGGAAGCGCAACACCTCAAACCTTAAAGCAGAGAGGACCCGAAAGCAGAAGTGACCACCATGTCCATCTCTTCATGACCCTGGTATAACCATCTTCTGATAGCTACTTCTTGCAGACTATTGCACAACAACACAAAATCTTCTCTAAGTGGTGTTTAGCATATGACAATGACTTCTTTGTACTCCAGTGGCCTCTCCAGTAACCAGATCTCTATGCGTCTAATAGTCTTGCTGAGGTAAAACTCACTCTACTGAGCAGCCCAGCTTTATCTTCTTCTCTGAAACCATTGGAGTTTCCTTCGCTGTGTTTGAGATCATTGTCTTGTTTAAAAAATTATCTTTGTTGCATCTTCACATTCCAATTCTTCCTTATGTATGTCAATCCTTGATTAAATCAACCACAGACATATTTTAAAGACAACCCTACACTAGGTTTCTTCCCTCTCCAAATTTTACTTTTGCTGTGGTTCCTTTGAGGTGACTAGTGCCAATTCTTTTCCCAATATGGCGCGTGATGACGTCCAATGAACCAAGCTGTTCCCATCTGTCCCAATGATTTTCTTGTATTTGCTTGTCAAATATTAAAGTACCGTAAACAAACTTTAAAGTACCGTAAACATGCTCCTTCTTCTGCAGTGGAGTCTTGCGCAGTGAGTGTGCATAGAGGATATTTTGATTCAGTGTTTATCAACTATTTCTGCTAATTCCAGGTTTCACTGTAAGTGGCTTTTGGACTTTTTTCGTTATTATTATTATTATTATGACTTTTCTTACTGAAATCATGCGAGACATACCTGGCAGTGGCTGATTCATGGATAAATTATCTTTTTCTCACATGTGATAAGCAGCAACATTCAGAGGTTTAGAAATCCATCTGTAGCCAATGACATCAGTATGATTTGCAGCACAGGGATCTTCAGATAGATCTTTACTCTTACCCGTCATGACATAAAGTAGTTTGTGTTGGCCTCATTGTGTATGACCTACTCTGCAAATGAAGAGTGATGGATTGATTTACTTGCTTCAAGTGCAATTCCTTTATAATGAGAAGCCTTCTTATAGGCCATTAATTACCAGCTGACACTGAAAAAGGGGGAGGATTTCTTCCTAAATACTCAAAGATTGAATCAATTTTCTTTTCTTTTCACACATCACGCATCTTTCTTCATGTGTTTACATCTCTTTCCCCGTGTCGTTTGTTTACATTGCATGTAACTGAAAGTATGAACTCATTTGTTTTGACTTTGTTGCTATCATCATCACTCTATCATCATCTGGTGTTAATTTCACATGATCACAAATACACTTACTGAAGCATGTTTCTAACCCTGGACTGAATCATTTTTCCCCCCAGAGATGGCTTAATTCTCCATGGCATAATTTCAGCAAGATGTTACCAACATTCCTCGGAGATTTTGGTCCGTATTGTTCAAATAGCTGCTGCTGATTTGCTGGCTACACATTCATCAGTGTGAATATGAGATTACACTAGATTCCAAAGTACGGGGGTCTGGGAATGCGGAGACAATTGGAGTTTCTTCAATGTGACTGTCAGGTTAAAGAAACCAGTTTGAGATAGTCCATGCTTTATGACATGACGCTCTAATCCTGCTTGGTCATAAAGGGAAGGACATGGTCAGCAACAACAATTAGTTTAAGTAATCTGCAGCCTGGTCGGAGCAAATTCTGATCCAACATGTGGATGTTGCAGCTGTCATCGAGACTCATCGGACCAGGCAACGTTTTTCCAATCTGTAATCGTGTAACTTTGGTTTCCCGTTCTTAGCTGACAGGGTTGGCACCTGGTGTGGTTGTTCTGCTCTTGTAGCCAATCTGCTTTAAGGTTCAACATGCTGCATGCTCAGATTTGGTATGGCTATTTGAGCATCTGTTCTCTCTTTATGTTTCTTTTGTTTTTTCCAGCCCTACCCATTTTCCTTCCTGTCTCAAACAAGCTACTTTCACCCATTCACAGGAAAGCTGCTGTGTGAAAGCCTCAGCAGACCGTGTGCCTCCACGTCCACTTACAAAGTCACTCAAATGCTCGTTCTTTCTGATTCTCCAGCTCAGTTTAAAGCATCACACGCCAAAACCCATTCAGTTGCTCCCATCTGGCTGATTCACAAATTCAGCTAACAAGCAGCTGAGCTGGTGCATAAAGTGGCCAGTGAATGAATATTTAATTAGATAAACCTTGACCGGATCAGTGCCTATTATTATTTAGCAGTATCTATGCATTTGTTTGTGCATAGAGGGGGTGGGGGGGGGACTGGCTGTATGGGGGCTCTACCTCCTCTGCCACCTCCACCTCCTCAGTCAATTAAGATCGTGAGTAGCTGTCCCTGAAGCGGTGTAGACAGGCTAAATGAAAAGGCAGTGGATGTGAAATATGAATCATTAGAATACTGCAAGGACAGGCTTGGAGGGGTTGTTGGGTGGGGGGTGGGGGGGTGATGATGGGAGGGTCTGGAGAGGCGATAAGGAGAAAAAGGAATGGGAAAGAAAGGGAGAGGAAGAATGAGAGAGCAGATAATAAAAGATTAACGTCATGCCTCTCAGAGTGGTGGAATTTCAACCCCCCCTACTGATCAAATTATTTATCCTCGTCTATAAATGCAGAAGAAAAAGAGGAAGAAGAAGAAGGAGGGAGATTTTGGTTTTGGAGGGAAAGAAATGGAGTAAAAACGTCTCAAGTCCCTCTGATGACGCCACTGACAACGAAACAAACGCCTGTGTGTGTGTGTGTGTGTGTGTGTGTGTGTGTGTGTGTGTGTGTGTGTGTGTGTGTGTGTGTGTGTGTGTGTGTGTGTGTGTGTGTGTGTTTGTGTGACAGAAAAGAGGGAGAGACAGTGGAGAAAGAAAAAGTGCGGGCAGATGTCTGCATTCACTCTGTGGGAGGCTCAAGGCTGTTTGCTGAGCAGGGAGGATATAAAAGATGGGAAAGAGAGAAGGAGACGGAGAGGGTGGGATTAAATGAAACCTGTTTCTCTTTGATTTTTGCTAATTTGCAGCAAGATGAGGAGCGTGGAGAACAAACCACCTACGCAGCGCCACACTAAACCACGCGCACGCACGCGCGCGCACATCCTCCCGATAATTCTCAATGGAGATTAGTCAAACGCGCGCGCACAGAGTCACAATCTTCCGTCATGGATCGCCTTCCACTTCCGTCTTTTTTTTTTTTTTTTTTTGTTTTTTTCCCCCAGCTTACTTCCTCCATCACTTTTCGAAGCGAAACCATTAAAAGCACCAGCTCTGGAGAATACCAGCAGCTCGGATTCACATTTACTCGCACGCAAGCGCAAAGTCCTTACTCATTAGCCCTGATTCCCCCTGAGTGACATCTTTAACAAAAGGATGCAGCCTCTGCCATGGCAACAGCCTCCTCCATCTCCGTGCAGCGCTTCACTCTGTTTACATGATGTGATCTCGCTCCTTTTTTTTTCATTCCCCCCCCCTCCCTCCATCCATCCCCCTTGCTCCCTCCTTTCGATCGGCTTCTTGCACTTAATCACTCCTCTCATTTCACTCCTTTTTCTTTCTGTCTCTCGTTTATCTGCTTGCCGGTGGGGACCACCACCTGCCTGCTCGAGACCCAGAACGTCATATGTAGGTCTAACATAGAGAGCAGGGGGCAAAAGGAGAAAGAGAGAAGGAGGAAAAAAAAAAGGGGTGACACAGATTAGGTATTTGGGCTTGCAGGAGGCTGTGATATCTAGGCCATGGGAGTCCAAAGCAGCCAGTGTGTCTGGTGTCACAGCAAATCAACTGTCAGCTGTACACCACCTGCCCACCCACGCATGCTTCTGCACTCTCTCTCTCTCTCTCCACACACACACACACACACACACACAAATACTCACACACACACACACACACAAGGATTCATCCAAAGTCTGAGGAGAGAAGAGACTAAGAATAGAACACCCAGAGAGCATTGCCACTTCTCCTTCGCTCTCCTCCTGCCACCATCAGAGGTGTTTCGCAAGTGGCCTCCAACACGATAAGGAATTTTGTGGGCTTGTTATGGTCTTCTTCGTTTGTTTCTCTCCCCCCCCCCTTTCTTTCTGAAAAGTAAGAAAAAAAAGAAAGCGTTCAGAGAACATCATCCTCGAGCCCTCCGGTGTCTTCTGTTTTTATTGACAGAGAAGGAGGGAGGAAAAGGGATGAGAGGCGGTGAAAAACACAGGAGAGACACTTCTGAGGCGGGATTCGATCCAAGACCAGCAGGGGTGGGTTTCCAAAGGCTTCAACCGCTAAATCATCTCCTGGGAGGATTTCTTTTTATTTATTTTTTTTTACCTCGACATTAATGTGTGTGCAAGTCAAGATGGAGTGCAATTGTCTCCTCTGCCTTTTAGCATAAACAGTTTGCGTGTGTCAGAGCAAGGGGTGGTTGGGACCCCCTCACCCCCACACACACACACACACACACACACACACACACACACACACATATAACATCTGAGACCCCATCCAACACTATGGATGTGTGTGTGGGCACGTATATGCTGAGTGTATTTATGTTTGTGTGGCGCTCTCAGTCTGGTCCCTCTCTGTTTCTCTGCTGTCTGTGGCCTCCTCTTCCCCATGAATACTAATGTGCTTCAAACCCCAGAGATCAACCCTCCTCCCTTCCCCTCACTCCCTCCTTCCTCCTCCTCCTCCTCCACCAGGCCTCCCTCCCTGCCTTCCTCAGCCACAGTCTTCATTCATTTCTCCGCCCCCTTTTTACTTTTCAACTTTCCCTCGCTTTCATCTACCCTTTTACTCCCCAATCTTTTTCTCCTCCCCTCTGCTTCCTCTTTCCCTGCCTTATTTCCTCATCCTCCTCCTCCCAAACCACTTTCTCTCTCCTTTTGGCCTTTTCCACGCCGTCATTTGTTTAACTTCACATCATTTGCCTCACTCTCTCCTCTACGTTTTGTTTCTTCTCACCCTCTCTCCCCCGCTTCTCCCCCCAATAATTGCCACCTATAAGTTGTTTACGTCTTCAAGAATGCCTTCAGAGAGCATTACGATAGACCAACACAAAGCAGTGCATCACTGTAAAGTGGGAGAGAAATGGCACGTCGTTTTGCTTTGGCAGGTAAAAATTGCGGCATGCATTTATTTAAATTCAGTTTGTGGAGAAGGTGTGCTGTGCTCAGGCGAAGTCGGAGCTGAAATTTCTGGGCTACGTGCAAAATGTAATGTGTGGTGGAAAACTAACGTAACATGAATGTCACCCAATGTGAAGCATGTTGGTGGCAGCATCATGCTGTGGAGAAGCTTTGTTTTGAAAACCATAAGTTGTCTTTATTCTGCTTCTGTAGAATAGAGCTTGTTACCCTTCAATCCGTCTTGTGAAAGCAGCCTCCTAAATAAATAATCTAAATTCACTACATGTTGGCTGTGTAGGCTGCAGTTCAGGTCCTAATCAAGAAATTCCCCGTCTTAAGCTCGCAGAACAGTGAACCTGGCGCTCCAATTACTGTTTGTTAAAAGCTTTCACCCCCAATACATTGTGACATCCTGAAAATTATTCACGGCCTAATTCGCTTAAACTTGCATCCCGTTTCTTCTCCTTCTCCCATTTTCCTTCTCGACCACGGGGGCCCTGGGAAGCAGAGGGGTGATGGGATGAGAGAGAGAAAGAGAGGGAGCTTTCTGTTGTTACACAGAAGATGCAACTCTTCACAGTCGCCTGCTGCTGCTGCTGCTGCTGCTGCTGACTGGACGATCCCAAACTTTTACTGTTGTTTCCATAAGCAAACTGTTGGTGCGGATGTTAAAGAAAAGGGAAATCGTCCTAGTGCAAACAGCAGTGTGTGCATTTTTGAGAAGTCACACAAACAGCCACAAAGAAGCAAATGGGGTAGAATTAGAAGAAAGGGAAGTTACAGTAAAAAAAGTAATACTTTCCCAATGTGTCAGATCTTCTTTTAATTGTTTATTTATGTAACTTTTCTAAAGGACTTCAACTGGGTTTTAAGACCATATAAAATGTTGAAATGTGAAGAAATCGGGTTATGGTTGCCATACTCAAAAGGTACAGATGAAAAAACAGAACTAGCTGTATGCTAGCTTATAAAATTGGTAACACTCAACTTTTTGACATCTTGTCGTGCTACAACTATAAGCTTTAATGTATTTTATTGTGACATTATATGAAGACAAATGCAAAGTAGCAAATTATTTTGCAGTGACAAAAAGCTATGCATGATTCTGATCATTTTATACAAATGAAAATCTGAAAAGTGTGGAGTGTTTTTGAAGTTAGCCCCATATTTTACTCCAGTTCCAGCTGCATGTCTTTGAGGGTTTGACCCAACCAGCTTTGTGCTACCAGACCCCAACATAGAAACTTTTTCCCATTTTTGTTTCCTGCTAGAAAATCTCATATGAATTTAGGTCCTTACTTTAACTAGGCCATACTAACACTTTGATTTCCATTAATCTCTACTTGTATTTTTAGGACATCGTCCTACTGGAAGATGTCTCAAGTCGTGTACAAACTCTAACAGATTTTCTACGAGAGTCAAATCCATCTTCCTACTGCATAATGCTGCCATCGCCACATTTCACCATGGCCATGTGCTGTGGAAGTTTCCCACATATAGTGCATGTAGGTCAAAAAGTTGCCTTGGTTTCATGTTGTGGCAAACTGCAAGCATGAGCTGTTGTGGTTTTCTTCCTCACACACTTTCATGAAGACCAGATCCATGTATAAGACAACTTTGTCCAGTCAACAAGTTTATCTTACATGAGCTGTGGATCTCTGCAGCTCCTCCAGCTCCCACGGGTCAGCTGCTGTTTCCAACTCGTGCTTTTTTTATTGCCACGAAAGTCATTTTAGGTAGCAGAGTTCCAGAGGTGTTGTAGATTGTTCAGGCTGAAGCATTGCTGAGGAATATGGAGCGGTTACCTCGGCTTTCCAGCAGTCTGCTGCATGAAGCTGTCCCTCAGTCCAGTGGAGCCAGCCAGGCTGGAGGTTCCGGTACCTCCTTGTAATTAAGTTTTTATTAGCACTTTTCTCCCACAAACCAAGACGTTTTTGCAATCTTGTGATCTTGATAGTTCTTGCATAGATTTTCTTCAGATTCCCCACAAATGCTTCAATTACTCTGGCTGAATTAAGAAAAAAAATACCAAGAGTATCAAACTTGACAAATGTATTAGCATGCTAGCAGCCAAACATTGACTATTCGAAAACTGCGAATACAGCAGATGATCTGAACAGGTTCTGTCTGCGCTGGATTTCTTAGATGTGGTGATAGACATGTATATTTTTTTTACATCTGATACTGATTTTTTAATTTTATTTTTAAGCATGAAAAGTTTGACAGAATTACATGAAAGTCTGGCCACTTGGAAGCAAAGTAAATTAAAATGAGGAGTCCTGCACAGTTCTGTACAAGTGATCTTATTTAACACCAATGTGGGAGCTGGTTATGGGTCAAGAAAAGCATGTCTGTGTGTATCCAGCAGCCGTTGCAGAAGCGGGAATAATGAAGCCGGAGAAGAGGAAGGAATCCTGTAGGAATCCATCTCAGTGCGCATTCCTCATGATGTTGGAGCTGAGAGAGCAGAGAGCGGCAGAAAGCAACAGGCTAGGGAGGAAAATGACCCAATGCACGCACGCACACATGCTCACACACATCTTAAGACAATAAAAGCCTCTACTGGGTAGAAAACTCACTGGCGTGCAGAAATGCAGCCGCAGACACATTCATGGACAGCACAAATGAGATTTTCACAGATTGTTGGTAAACAGATTAAATTTGAGGATCAATGAATGTTTGCCGAGCATACACTCCACACACACACACACACACACACACACACACACATGCACACATTCAGATGCACACACAAACATCTGTGTGGATGCACACTTCACACTGCAGACCACTTCAGGTTTCATCATCTTCTTCTTCTCTCCCTTCTTTTTTTGTGCTTTCTTTCTCTTGAGAGCCAGTGAAGGCTTGGGGGGGGGGGGGGGGGAGGGAGGGCAGGCACAGGCAGAGAGGCGGAGGGTGTGTGTGTTGTGTGTGTGAGTGGGGGGGGGGTGTCTCATTGCCTCTCTTTTGTTGCTGCTGGGGAGAGAGAGAGAGAGAGAGAGAGAGAGAGAGAGAGAGAGAGAGAGAGAGAGAGAGAGAGCACATATTCATACAGAAACCTCTCTGCAGCCTCATTCACACCCACACACCGCTCCCCCCTCCCTCCCTCCCCCCTCCTTCCACAAACACAAAGATACAACATCAAAGAGCCGACGCTGCTGAAGGATTACTTCAGCCACACACTGGCTCCTCAATCCGGGTCTGTTCCTCGGATCCCACCTCCCCCCTCTCGCCCAGCTCCACTTGGTACAGCCCTGAGCATTCCTGCCAAGTAGCTTTCACACATGGAGGGGAAGCTTGTCTCAAGCAATTGCTGACAAGCTACAAACAAGACTGCCTCCTTTCCCCTCTCTCCCTCTCTCTCTCTCTCTCTCTCTCTCTCATTTACTCCCCCCTCCTCCTCCCCTTCTTCTTCCTTGTCTTTTCCTTCTTCGCCCCCTCTCTGCTTTGCTCCCACCCAGTCTCCCCTTCTTCGCCCTCCTGTCTTCGGCCCTCATTCCTCCCTGCCCCCCTCTCTCCTCTCTCTCTCTGAGAATGTGGGGGCCCCACTAGCATAAATTGTCAGCTGTTCCTGGGCGTACTCTCCATGGCTCCCTAAACTCACATAAGCTTGCACACGCAGCCGCTGGTGGGGCAAGGGTAACCCAAGTAAAGCCCCGCTGGTTATGAGCGTGAAAAAGTACACCCAGGCCCCCGAATAATGCTGCAGTCAAGAGGCACGGAGAGTTTTGGCTCTATAATAAGCTACACAGTCCCTGGGAGTCAAAGAGGTCAACGTCAACTTACTTTTTGGTAAATTACACAAGAAAGAGTCTGATTAGCTGCTATGCTCAAGCTGAGTTATACATTTTAAAAACCACAATCTGGGTTCTGCAATCAGGTACGGTTTATTCATAATCACCCAATCTGATTTCACAATAATCGCTCTAATGTATTGTGAATCACGAGCAGTCGTTTTGGGTTTAATACAAAATGTGGTCTTGAAAATAATCAAATCAGAATGAACTCTCTGGTTCTCCTCCTTGTTTAGGGTGTCTTGAGGTTTCCAGATGTGAGCCGTAATAACACTGGAACCATTTTGCATTGTTATTGAGCAGCTGTGGAGGCCTGAAAGGGAGAGGCTGTCATCTAGTGTCAGCTTTGGGTACTGCTGGTTCAATCAAGAATCTTTTTTTTATTTATTTATTTACTTTTGCCCATTTTCAGCTAACTGGTAAACATATGTTCATTGTCTTTACCTGCTTGTCCTTGTAGGACCACAGGGGAGCTGGTGTCTCTCCCCAGAGGTCAGTGGGAAAGAGGAGGGCTGAACCCTGGACAGGTCACCCCTCCATCATACGGCAACACAGAGACACGCAGGAAAAACATAAATTAATCTTTCTCAGTTGAAATTTCAAAACCTAAATATGAATTAAGATAACCGGTTTGGTTACATTTGAAAAAGATTGTTAAGAGTATCTATAAGTGTGACACCAGACTTTTATCTATGAAAAAAGTTCCCAGATTTTTTAATTTTAATTTTTTTTACTATAAAATTAAATTCTAGGCAAAATAAAATGTGGTTAGTAAGATATTAATAGTAAATATTCCGTTTTAGGAAAATTTAAATTGGTTTGCATCGTCTTAGAAAGGCCTGGCTTCTCTTCTTTGTTCATATTTTAGGTTTTGAGAGTCACATTCAGCTGAGAGAGAGTTGTGATTTAAATTGTGGCTCTTATTGCTGCTCATAACACAGAATATTTAAAGCTGTCCTCACTTCCTGCCTGCTTTAATGAATGTATTCATTACAGAAGGATTTCTCTGCAGAAAGTTTTCTTGTTTTGCTGGAGAGCTGTGTGCTTTACTTAGAGCTGCACTCAGCTGCAGAGTAGGTTGGGTTTGCTCTGAATCCTTTGTGCAGACTATCAGTTTTGCATTGGTCAGAAAAGGGTGTAGGGTTAACTTTGGTATCTGTTAATCTACTTATTTTTCAAAGTTTTCAAGAATTTACTAATTTAAATATAATTAAAAACTGTTATTAAAGGTAAAATCCAATTATTTGTTCCCCATGTTCTTCCAAAATGTGTTCGTTTTTAAATAAAAAGTGTAATCAAGAACTGTGTAGATTTAAGATGTATCAGATAAATGCATTCATGTACATATGAAAGTAAATATTTTTAGTTATATTAGAATGTGGGTTGTTCAAGTTGAAAAAAGCAATAAATAAAAAAATCTCATGGAAAAAAATATTTTTTAATGTAGGCAGCAAGGAAAAAAAAAAACAATTAATCATTAAAGCCCAATTTATTGACATTTGTGCTTAAGAACAATGAAGGGAAACTCCTGACCACAGCTGCAGTTGTTTAGTGATCGTCCTCATGGTTTAGCTAACCCAAATGTAAACTCAAGTGCATTTGGGTTACGCAGCAGATTGATCCAAAACAGACACATCCAAAAACCAGTGGTTTAACGGGCCAGCATAGCACGTTTTCCAGGCATGTAGTGCCATTTTATAGTACATTCAAGTAACTATATTACCTTCTATCATGAAAATGCTGTATATATCAAATATGACTGAAAAGAGATTTGACTCAACACCTTGGAATGAGGAATCTGTCTCTTTAACTCGTTCTGACACCAGTTATATATATATATATATTATATATATATATATATATATATATTGTGTGTGTGTGTGTGTGTGTGTATATTTGAGAAGCTGTGACTGACCAATCACCACCTAGTCACAGTGGTGACCAGGTGGTCACCACTGGTCACCATTCTCTTGTTTACCTTTTTAAACAAGAGAATGCAAGAACATTTACCATTTACTTCATCATGGAAACCCTCATCTTGAAATGTGCAACAAAGACGCAACAAAACCAAAACAAGATAAAGGCAAAAATTTATTTAATCTTTAAACAGATAGCAGGAGACAGCTCATTTATTTCTAAAATCATTTTGTGATACATAAACATCTCTGTATGTGCACATTGCATTTACTCAGTAGAGGGGGAAACTTAAGTAGAGCAAGAGGATCTGGTCTTGCATTAAAGAAGAGATTAATAAAACATCTGTCGTGATGTGGCCATCTTGAATAAAGTTAAGAAATTCACATTTATAAAAACGACACTTTTTCCCTTTTTAAACCCTGCAGCCTTAGAAAAGGCAGAGGACTACAAATGGCCTGAAGATACACATGCAGCGGTGTCTTCGTACAACCCCTCCTCCCCGCCCGCACTCCCCACCAGATCAATGCCAAAAGACATCAACTCATTGAAACATTAGCACACCACAGGAACAGATCAACCGGACCCCCACCTTTCCAACTTCAAGTATTCCCACACCTCAGACTCCAAACCTTCAGTTTCATTACCATTTCTTAGGTTTACAACATAAGCTATGACATAAGTGCACTCAACATTCATCTATACATAGAAAAATAAAGGTAACAATAAGTAGCAGTAATAGTTATATCACTTTTTTTTTTCCTTTTTTTTAAATCCTTTTATACAACCGTGACGTGAAATCGCTGTACAACGTGGCATCGCATTCCCCACCCCCCCCTGAGAGTAAATGTTCAAGTTTCTGTAGCTACCAAAGAAGCAAACAGGAACGGCAACCTTGGTTTGATTATTTAAAATAATTTTAGTAATCGTTGATAACAGCAGTGACGCCTTCCCGCAGACCGTTGTGCTCAAGTGTGACTGGATTCAGTATGTACAAGCTTGGGATCCACATCATGTGCCTCTGGCTTCAGCCCGACGGCTGCTGGTGAGACACTGATGGCTTTCATCCTGAAACGACAAACAACTCGTGTTAATGAAGCAGAGAGGAGGACGTAAAGGAAACCAATGAGCGCAGGCTGTCGTACTGCACTACAATCAAAACAAAAGTTGAAACAAACGCCCTTTTTCCCTCGACAACAGCCCCGGTCAGGACAGCTGACGTGCAGCTCGGTCTTTGGAGAGCTTTCGTTTCACCGACCTCCATGTGGCTGTGCTAGAAGCGGGCGTCTCCAGCTGCCTCACGAACCGGCTGCAATGCAGCTCCGGCATTTGTACAACTTTGGGTCGTGGGTGCGGATGTGATTCCGAACATTCCTCAGTCTGAAGAAGGTCTTGCTGCAGAGCTGCAGAGAGAAGATGGAAGAAAATGAGTAAACAGACGGAGGCTTCACCGAGACTCCAGTGATGCAAGTTGTTTTGTAACTGTGGCGCAACAGAACTCTTTACAGAGGGGGGGGGGAATGAAATGTCATAATATTTTTCTAATTCTTAATTTAGAATTATATTGTGTTCCTTTTATTGTCGGTATAATTGATGTAACCCCTTTTTGCCAACATGACAACACCGCAACATTTGACTGAATGGTCTGTTTAAGTCTGCTGCAGATCCAGGAACCGACTAGAGATTGATTTTGTCCCTTGTGAACCATTTCTGTGATGATTTGGAGATCTGCATCTTTAAGCAGGTTGGAAATTCAAAACAGACAATTCATTCCCCATTTTGCAACAAAGGGATACTGACTTTTATTTAAAATTTCGTGCTACAGCAAACGGTTCATTAATCCTTGCGTTCATAAGCTTTCCAGGCCCTTTGGAAAAACAAATGAGCTGTAACAGAGTGACCATTGGGTTCTTGGTCACCTCCCTGACTAAGACTCTTCTCCCCCAATCGCTGAGGTTAGATACTGAAGAAGTCCCAACCTTCTTCCATATACCAGTGACAGAGGCCACTGAGCTCAATGGGCTTTTCAAAGCAGCAGAAATGTTTCTGGATCCTTCCACAGATTTATGCCTCAAGACAATCCTGTCTCCGAGATCTACAGACAATTCCTCTGAATTCATGCTTGGTGTTTGACCTCTGACCTGCACAGTCAACTGTGCAACCTTATATTGACAGCCGCGTGCCTTTCCAAATCAAGTCCATCATCAACTGAATTTACCACAGGTAAACTTTAAACTGTAGAAACATGTCAAGGATGATCAGTGGAAACGGTTCAATTCGGAGCTTCGAGGAAAAGACTTACTTAATGTCAACATCTAAACACAGGGGCACCAGCAGGATATTATAGGAGGGCAGGTACAAAACCATCACTGCACCTGACCGGCCAGAGCGCAGCCAATTCTCCAACGCGCATCATACAAAACCAGCACAGCGCCACCAAGTAAACAAAAGTAAACTGACCAATACCATTGAGGCTTAGGACGTACACGTTCCCGCCCCCACAGACTCATGTACAAGATGTTTTAACACAAAATATGTTTTTTTTCCTTCACAATTTTACTAGCAAAGAGGGTCAGATAATAAAAAAAATTCCAAAACTATTAATTTTTACTTATAGGAAAATTGCAAGGTACAAACAGCTGCAGGCGACCCCATTTAAACAAACCAAGTTTAAGTCCGATGAGCCGTACAGATACAGTCAATAAATTCAAGCAATATATAACCAATACGCTCCATTACTGCAGTATAAGCAAAGAAAAACAGATGATTCTTCTTTTGTAGTTGCACTCAATGCTGAATTGAGCCCTAACCAACTCATAATGAGTGAAATATAATGAAAAAATAAATAAATAAAAACTTATAATTTTGCAGGCTGCAATATTTTTCTAATTAGAGTTAAACATATTTCCATCTCTATTTGTAAAACATCACCTGATAAAAAACATATTTTTTGGGAAACAAAAGAGCAAACAATTTTCAGCTGCACATTGTTGTGTTGCTCCTTTTTATTTTAAAATGATGCTAAATCTAAAAAAAAAAAAAAAATCTCACTTTCGCTTTAGCAGAAATAATTTTTTTTTCCAGACGCCATTTTGTCTCAACAATTTCTACACCAGGAAACTAAAGTAAAAGCTTTCTTTTACATTGAGGCAGCCATTCTTTTTTCCAGCATGACCAGGTGTGTAACTGGGCACCAGGATCCGCATCGTCCCTGAAACTGGATCCCCGATGCTGAAAGAGGGTCCAAGTGGTTCTAGGTAACATCTAGGAGGCTGGTTCTTACCGGACAGGGCCAGTGCTTTCCATCAATGTGCCTCAGCTGATGCATAATTAGGGCATCGCAGTCCTTGTAGGCAGCCGGACATTGCAGACAGGCGTGGGACGCCTTTGGGACTTTGGGTGCTTGGCTCCGAGGTCCTCGGAGCTGCTTTAGGCGGGCTCGATGTACGGGGTCCAGCATGGCGCAGCTCCGGCTGCTGCTCAGGGTGTGGACCTTATTTTGTCTCTGCATAAGGAAACAAATTAAAGAAGAAAGAAAGAAAGAGCCTGTTTACAGAAAACATTTATAGAGTCAGTGAATTGGTTATTTGAAATGAGGTCAGTACCATCTTCTTAATGTTTTAAGGATTTCCAGATTAAATCACATTCCCAAAACTTTTACTTTATTTCCAGTCCAAATTTCGACTGGTCCTAGAGAATAGTAACTAAAACTGTATGTAGATGCTGTCCTGATGTCCTCATGAATGCAACTGATTTTGCTGTTAATTATGCATCCAAATCCCTAATTTTATGACATTTTATAGAACTTGGAGGGCACATTTTAAGTTTATGTGAATAAACTTAAAATTCAGGTGAAAACTAAGCAAACTCGACCACAAATAAATAAATAAAACCAGGCTTTGTCAGAATGTTTCATAGCCAGGCGCACATCAGCAACATTTTTCTGAGGCCATCAGAAAACATTTAGCCAAATTCTTCCATTATTCCAGGAAGAACTGATGGCATAAATATAAATTGGCTGGCTTCCCGTCACAGACCCAACTTTTAAAATTTCTCATAGGTTTCAGGTCAGGACTTGTTGAGAAGCTAACAATTTATCTGGTTAATCCATTCCAACACACAATTCAGATTTCAAGCCTCTGATCTAAAATGACCTGCTAAGATAAAAAAAAACACAACAAAAAAACATGCAAGTCTTAAGATGATCATACCAGCTGTAAAGCAGGGAGGTGGAACCATTATGAGGGTCTGTTTTACTGCACAGTGGGTGCAATCGTTAATTAATGATAAACACACATTTTAAATTGTTCTTCTAATTCTAAGTCGGGCTCAAATAAATTACTCTAAGGCTTGCGAAGAACGCAGGTAGCAATCTGACCAGAACCGTGAAGCTTCGTTCGACCTGCCTTATTGGTTACCTTTGGCATCTTCTTTGTAGCTCTGGACCCAGCACATTTGTCCAGATGCGTTCTGGGTTCTCTGGACTTCAGTCCATGTCTCTGACTCTGTCCTTGTGCGACTCGCCTCTCCTCCCTTTTCACCACGCTCAGGCCCGGCGGACCCCTGGCCCTCAGCGTCCGCTGGGGAGACCCGTCTGCGTCGAATTTTTCCGGAACCTGAGAGACGGAGCGCGTCAGGCAGATGGCCACGCTCTCCTCCTCCTTCTTCAGGCCGGTCATGGAACCCCCCGCCGGCCGACAGAAGCTGAACAGGAAGCCAGAGTCCAGCAGTTTGATGGGCGGCTTGCTCTGACGTTTGCCCAGGTCTGGTGAGGGGGGATCAGGGAAAGGTCCGACTGGCACTGGATCAGCCGGCTCTTCTTTGATCGTTTTGTAAAGCGGGTGACTATAAATCGAGGGAGGAGGCGTATGCTCTGAAAGACCGTTGGGTTCCGGATCCTTCACCGCCGGTCTTCCTTCCTCTCTGGACTTGCCCCTCGTCTTGTCCGGCTCCTTTGTGGACGCCCGTCTCAGCTTGGCTTTCGCTCCCGGTCGGCTGCTGTTGTACCGGAGCGTTTTCACCGCGTCTCCGCCGACCTTTTTTCTGCTCTGTGCTCTCTGTGAAGGCAGGGAGTTTGGAGACGCGTGTCCGCTCTGTCCATGCGTGGACAGCCTCAGACTTGAGATGGAGTATTCGGTCGGTTCTGCTTTGATCTTAACCACGTTTCTTACAAAGGTTTTCTTGCTGTTGTAACGCAGGGGCTGCTGGGTGCTGTCGCGGTTCCTCACAGACCGCCTGAGTTCCCTACCACCAAACGCCGGCCTGGAGGAACGTGGAAACAGGTCCGGTAAGACCACTTTACTTCTCATGCTCCTGTCGGAGGGAGGGATGCGCTGCTTGACGCTCTTCTGCCTCTTCGCTGGAATCTTCTCTGCTCTGGCGGATCCCAAACCCTTGGACTTGACCGACTTTTTGAGGAGTTGAGTGTTGACGGGGTCGCAGAGAGGAAGTGTCAGCTTCATGTCTTCGTATGAGGTTGCGGGGGATGAAGAACGCGGTTTCCGGCGCTTGGTCAGAGAGTAGTTGTTGGCTTTTAGCTTCCTGAGCCGTTTCTTTTGCTTCCAGCCGATTAGGTCTTCGGGTCTGGGAAGGAGAGCCGTCCTCTGGAGTCCCAGGACATTCATGAGCTTGTACTTCTCCTGCGCTCTCGCGTAATCCTCCTCGTCCTCCCCGACCTCCTCCGCTTCCTGCTTCACCCTCACCGGGCCGCAGGACGTTCCCGGCCGCGACCTGGACGTGCGTGACAGTTGGGCGACAGAGTGGGACTTTCTGTTCTTCTTAGGCGTCTCCGGCTTAGGTAGGAACCTCTGAACCTCTTTGGCGGCTCCGGGAGAGGAGCGGAGGAGACGGGTGCTCGACGCCGAGAGGGGCGAGTAGTTCTGTGACCGAGTGGCGACGATGACGTGGTGAGGTGTGCCGTCCTTTTTGGAAGAGGGAGACTTGAAGTCCATGAGCTTCATCCTGTGCGAGGGACTCAGAGGGAGGCCGTTCTGAACTTGGGATTTTGGCATTCGGCGCAAGTTGCGCTTAGGACTTCCTTGTAAAGACTCATCGGGCGTCTCTAGTGTTGGACTAAAGCTTTCATTCATGTTCTCTAGCTTCAAGAGTCCTTCCCTTTGGTGGTGACGGTGCTGGCTGAGCGGACCGCCGTGAGCTGAGCTGAGGGCCTTGCCGGGAGCACGGAGATGATGCTCCTGCTCTCTGAGGAGGGCAGAGCAGGCTTCCACGGCCGGCCACATGCCCAGGTGACGCGCCATCGCACAGACTTCTGGGAGATCCTCCTGACGAACACACAGGGTGGACGAGTAGGAGAAGTCCAGCAGAGACAAAAGACTGTCCTCACTGAAACCTGAAACAAGACGGCGTTAAATTAGTAGAGTAGCTGATATGGAAACACCAGACAAGCTTGCAGTTAAACAAACTTCTGTTTAGAAACTATGGCTGCAGTCCAAGATAAGGATTCTCCAAGCCCGTTTGTTGATTAGATCTCAAACTGACCAGCCAGACTCATCAACACACTGAGAAACACCTCATCTCTTCTTATATGAAAGCAAGTCGAAACCAACACTGCGCTTGTATGCAAAGGCAAGAAAACTGAAGTTTGTTTTCTTGCCTTTGGTTCTATTTAAGGGTGAAAATAACTCAGAGAAGAGTAGCTAAAAGTATCTAAAAGCAGAGCTAACATTTGTTTCCAAGTAAAAATGTTAAAAATTTCATCCCACATCAAAGTGTCAACTCAAGACACACAGTACCTTTCAAAAGATATTCATACTTGGTTTGAGTTTCTTTAAAATCACCTTGCTGCAACCACAAATTTTGCTATTTTTTAATACACCAACTCAAGATGTTATAAATCTGGAAATGTATTTATAATTTTCATTTTTTGCTAATAATCAAAAGGAAGTACCATGTGTTTTATGCATTTAGCCTCGTCACAGAACAGCTGGATTTACATTTAGGTTTATTTACACGCAGGTTGGCCTTCTTTAAGAACCTGTTTTCACTTGGTTTTATTTTGTATGACAGTGAATGGGACCAAAAACAAACGCAAATCATTTAAAAGTTCATATTTGCAACAATGTTGAAATTCAAAATAAATTCATATGTTTTCCAGCAAATAACATTTCCATAAATAGTCTGAAGGCTGTTCTTGTCTAAAATATAAATACTTCTTCAAAACATTGCATCTCTGACAAAAAACAAGAATTGTTAGCAGGACCCCTTTATGAATAAATATGTTAAATGTGAAAAACTGATTTTTAATAAAATGTATCCCCTCTCCATTTACATATAACCTTTTCCTGTAATTAAACGAAACCTACACTGATTCATACTTTATATTTCTAATCTTCTAAATTAAACAGAGGCTTTCTTAACCGCTAACAAAGAAAATCCTAACGTCACAACGCCCCAAGTCATGAATGTCGACATTTTAAATTCCTACCAGAGAGGTCTATGTCTGCTTTCTTGCTCGAGTCCATTTCGGTCAAAACCTCATGAAAGTGATCGCTGACGGCGGCCAGGACGGCTCGGTGGGCTGAGAAGGATCCCCCGTTGGTTCGAAGGGTGATGTCACAGAACTGCCCCGCCTCCCTCTGACTCCTCAGCTTGCTCAGCAAGTCGGCGCCGTGCGACGGTACCGTCTTAGATACACACCTCCTACCGTCGAACCTCTGAGAGGCAAAACACAGCGAGAGACAAAGGATGAGACACAAACGTCTTCACTGCGGAAAGAGAAGGCCGAGAGAGAAACCACCAGAGAAACTGACAAGAAAGTCGTGAAATCTAACATGCAGAAAAATTAAGACGCCTGTACATGTAAAGCAGATCAATATTAAAATGTCCTGTACTTACCGCTGATGTTTGACTGTGCAGATTCTTACATTGTGGACAGTGCAGGACAAAGTCTCTGATCTGGAAATACATTCCTGTGGGGGTTGAGGGGAGAGCAGACATGAAAACACCTTAGAATAAATAACAGACAAAGCAGGGGAGTTAGAGGGACAGAAATAGATCAAAATGTTAAGTATCTAAAGTCCAGAAACGAATGTAAAGTTGACTTTTTACATTCTTTAAAATAAAATGTGATATACTTAAAGATCGACTATGAAACAACCAGGTTACAGAGGGAGGTTTGTCAAAGGTCTCCGAAGGACAAAGACGCTTGGACAAAACCTTTTTTCTTCCTTTTTCAGGTTTATATATATATAAAAAAGCTACATCTACCAGAGGGGGAAAAACACATTAACCCTCAACCCAGAGTCCAAAAAAGGGAAAAGAAAATTATTTAGTTCACTCAAAACAATAAAGCGCAGTTTCCATCAGTGCAAACGCGAATGTGTTTTATTAAGATTTTACATGACAGACACATGGAATAGATCATTAATACAGTGGAAGGCAAAATCAATCACTTGTCAGGTCTTGTGCAAATGATATATTCAACCCCCTTTACTTTGATAACCTTAAATACAATCCAACTCCACCTACTGATTTCAGCCATGATCCTGGATCTGAAAGTGGTGATGCTCAAGTATTTTTGAAATCTATAAAGTTACAGTTCATCTTTTGGGGGGAATAACATTGAACTGCTGCTCAGGGGATGTATTAATTAAACCTACCATGCATCCATTCATATTAACTTATTTATTGCTCTACCTATTAGTATATTGTAATTTCCATTAGTAGAAGATTGCTTGGTTTACAAAAGTGGCTCTAGCCGACTAGTGGCTCAAGCCCAGTTATTTTGGGCGACTGAAGCTCTGTGGACAGAGTAGTCGTCTTGTGATCGGAAGGTTGCAGGTTCGATTCCAGCTTCCTCCTGCCACATGTCCATGTGCCCCTGGGCAAGGCACCCAACCCCAAATTGCCTACCAAGCTGCTTATCAGTGTATAAATGTGCAAATGTGTGAATGTGGCTCTAGTGTAAAACGCTTTGAGTGGTCAAAAATGATTAGATAAAGCGCTATACAAGTTCAGTCCATTTACCATTTAGCCCAGGTGCCCAGTTGAATAAATAAAAGGTTACAAACTCAAAAACAATGTATCCCTTTCCTTCCATGTCACACTACTTTGTGTCCATCAAATCCCAATAAAACACAAAGTTTCAGCTTGCAAACAAAAAAAACGGCACATGGGGGGGAAAAAAATGGCTACAAGTGGCTCAGAAACCTGATCTAGGCTTTTATCTTTAGCATAAGATGCGACCAAAGTTAGCAACATCAAGAGGAAATGATAATAAAACGTTTGTTTTTCCAAGGAAACTGGCTGGATGGCGAGTGAAAAGAGAGACCCGAGAGAAGCGGAAACCTTCCCGTAAAGCCGCTCAGGTGTCAACATACCCTCCCACCAGTAGTTCTCAGCCACGCATTTATAGGTCTCCTCCAGGGAGAGGTGGCGCTGGCCGGGGCGCCGCCTGTGGAAGGTGGAGATGGCCTCTGACCTCCGGTCCTCACCCAGAACCTCCCGGTAGTTGATGAAGCCCCTTTCAAACTTCCTGCGGTACAGCAGCCCGTCCATCACCTCAAAGTTAGAGGATCCTCGCCCCGCATAAACAGTGCAATCGCCGTCCATTTTTGTTTTTACACGTTTTAAATAAGCAACTCTATTTAAAAAGTGTGGTTGTCCCACCCAGATTAAGGAAGGCTGAGTCAAAATGACCCGAGACAAAGTCCGCGTGGATGTGATGATAGTAGAGACACACACACACAACACACACACACACACACACACACACACACCCTGACACAGCAAACAGATCAATCCGCCTTGATCTGATAATAAAAAAAACGCGAGTCAATCAGTGGGAGTTAAGAGAACCGTTTTCCACATCGTCTCTTAGAAACGCCAGTTTAAGCTGCTCAGAGAACGAGGACGTGTCTCTGGATGGTCCTGCTTGTGTTCAAGCTGTCAATGCGAGCATCACTTCCACTATCCGAACAGTTGTGGCGAGCATTACCCCCCCATCAGTAAGTTACACTTCCACTTTCTTTCTTCCTCGGCTCTTTTCCTGTAAATAACATCAATTTAAAACGTGCCAATTCAAACCCTACAGTGGGTTAAATAAACACAGTTAAGTTTTTTTTTTTTTTGGGGGGCGGGGGGGGAATCGCGCCAACTACACGCCGAGGCAAGTGATGTAAAGTCCCCACAACGACGTAAACTAAGCAGGCTTCGCCGCCAGTCTCCCACCGACAAGCCCCGTCCGTCTTCCACGTACTTCAGGGGTCGGGAGTGGCCTCCGGGGCTGGGTGACGGCGGGCAGCCTCACCTCCCGCCGGGAACTTGTGATTCCTGCTCGCCAACTCGACTCGGAAGCAACATGATGACGCAGCTATCAGCTAAAGCATCGCCACTTGAAACGACCTAAAAGCGAGGTGGACCCTCTCTCTCTCTCTCTCTCTCTCTCTCTCTCTCTCTCCCTCTCGCCGCGAAAGGCTCCGAAATTTCACAAATATCCGCCTTTCGCCCTCAAAAGCCAACTTAACAAGCTCCGTTTAAGCCCCCGACATAGTTAACACCGCTTCTGTAGCCACGAAGGCGCTCTGGTGGGCAAATAATCCAATTTTTCTAACTCGTAACCTTCTGTTTGTTGCTAATCAGCAGACTATCCAAGCCAACTGCTCCCCGCCTTCACACAAAGACCATTAGTAGAAGCTTTTAAAGAGACTCCACCACGCCAATTCTGATTGGCTAAGGGAGCTGTCAATCATCTTGGCTCTCTGTCTGTAGCCAGCAAGGTAGGTTGTTCAGTCACGATGCCAATTTCCAAGTGTTTGTTTCACTTGCTGCTAAGTCGTGTAAAACATTATTTTGAACAAAAATACTGAACATTTGAAATCATATAACATGTCGTGTTTATTTAAAAAAAAAAAAAAGAAACGCCAAGATTTTTTACTAAGACGCACACTTGCTGAATTAACATTAAAATGTTATGTAAGTCTAAAAATATAATTGGAAAGGCATCGTCTCTTAATATTCTCAAGGAAATCCAAGAATCTTCAATTTTAATGTTCCATCGAAAATAGAAGGCGTACATAAAAAATTGCTAATCATGCGTAATAAAATATTTCCAATAACAAAAGTCCTTTTGTTTATTAGTATTTTTGTAATAGGCCAATAAAAATGTAGTCCAAACGTTTGAAGAGGAAAAAAAATAATACAGTCATTTTTCTTTCCTTTCCTTTTTTGTTTTACTAACACAAATTCCAAATATATGATGCCCATTTATACTCAGCTGCAGTTAAAAATAAGAGAAGTTTGGTTTCTCTTACCAAAGAAAAATCAAATCAAACCAAACCAGTTTCCAAAAACTCACAATTACTCAGATTTAATGTGGAATGTATCTGAGCACATTTTAAGTCTTCCTACTGATTAATTGGATTTACAGTAGAAACAAGATGTTTAAATAGACTAAATAAAAAGACACATTGTTATTTTTTACTCACTGGTTAAAAAACCAAACTTCTCTTATTTTATGTCAGTTACAATGAACACATTTTTTTCCTATTTGCTAAATTCCACAATAACAGAAAGAGTGGTCAGAGATTTATTTATTAGTGTTTTTAAAATTCAGTTAAGTTTAGTATTTGGTAGCATTTGAACTGTATGACTTGGGTCAAACATTTTGGGTTTCTGTCCATGATATGTGTCGTCTTATTTGCTGTAAACATCTGATTTCAATTGTGGATCTGGACTTTGACTGGGCCATCACAATACATGAATATAGATGCTTTTAACAAAACTTTTGCATTGTAGCTTTGGCTGTGTGTAAAAGACAAAAACATTTAAATCAGTGTACCAACTCCAATGTGCTAGAGGCCTCTTGAATTTGATGGAGTTTTAAAAACAGGACATGAAGATACCCCTGCGCTATTTTAAAGGCAACTTTAAAGGCAACTGAAATCTGGTCATGTTCCATTGCCTCTTAAAACAGCTGTCATTAAACCTCTTCTAAAGAAATCTACCCTGGATCCACATATTCTTTCCAATTACCGCCCAATTTCACATCTTCCTTTTCTGTCAAAAGTGCTGGAAAAAGCTGTTGCCGCTCAGCTGCAGCTTCATCTAGAACAAAACTCTCTGTACGAGAAATTTCAGTCTGGGTTTTGTTCTGCTCACAGCACTGAGACCGCTTTGCTGAGAGTTACTAATGACATCCTCATGGCAGCTGATGCTGGGTCTACCTCTCTCCTTGTTCTCCTTGACCTAACTGCAGCCTTTGACACTGTGGACCATAACATCCTACTACACCGTCTTCATGTGGAGGTCGGTCTCTGTGACACTGTTCTGGACTGGTTTAAATCTTTTCTCTCCAATCGGCTGAAATGTGTTAGCCTTGGCAAGGCCAAGTCCCAGGCTGTCTCTGTCTCCTGTGGTGTCCCACAAGGGTCAGTATTAGGGCCCCTGCTGTTTTCCCTTTACATGCTGCCTTTGGGTCAAATCATTAATCGATATAACATCTCCTTTCACTGCTACGCCGACGATATACAACTTTATATTAGAACCGGAGCATCATCACCATTTTCATTTAATGCCTTCACTACTTGCCTGAAGGAGATAAGGAAGTGGATGACTCAGAATTTCCTTCAGTTAAACTGCTCCAAAACTGAGGCCATGCTGATCGGAACACCTCACCAGGTTCAATCTTCAACTATGACGACTGTTTTCTTTTCTGGACAAGACATCCCCTTTTCCACCACAGTTACAAATGTGATTTTCAACTTAAATTTGAAAATCACATTAAGCATCTGTTTAAAATCTGTTTCTTTCATCTTTGTAATATCTCCAAAATTCGTCCGTTTCTTTCTATTTCTGATGCTGAGACTCTCGTTCATGCATTTGTCTCCTCCAGGCTAGACTACTGCAACTCTCTGTTTGTTGGAATCCATAAAAAACATCTTCAGAAGCTCCAATACATTCAAAACAGCGCAGCCAGGATTCTCTTGAGGGCCCGCAAATCTGCCCATATTACACCTATTCTGCATGACCTTCACTGGCTTCCTATCACCTGCAGAATTCAGTACAAAATCGCGCTCATCACCCATCAGTGTTTAAACGGAACCTCACCGGATTATCTGAAGGACCTTCTCACTCCACATTCATCCACCAGATCTCTACGATCACAAGACTGCAACTTCCTTCACCTTCCTCGCTCCAGATTAAGGTCCATGGAAGATCGGGCTTTCGCTGTCGCTGCCCCTCGTCTCTGGAACTCTCTCCCAGATCATTTGAGAGCTTCACAACCACTGATTGATTTTAAAAGAGGGTTGAAGACTTTTTTATTTAAGCAAGCCTATTCTGCCTCCACATGATTTTTATGATATTGCTTTTATCTCTGATTTTATTTTCACTGTGTAGCACTTGGAGATTTTTGCTAATGAAAAGTGCGGTACAAATTGGATTGATTATTATTATTATTATTATTATTTATTATTACTTGTTCCAAAGTTTGGCAGCTACTTTTGAAAACGTCTGCTCTCTGAGGTTTAACCTAGTTTTTGGTAGAACCAAATGTAACAGAATAGCTTATATGCCTGGGAAGGAGCTTTAGGTTTTAGGTTGTCAGAGGTAAAAGTTATTTCAGAGTCTCTCGCAATGTTGGTAATGAAAACAGGAAAAAAAAAAACAGTTGTGGAAGACTTAAAAGTATGATAGTTCCTGGTTGGTACACTATTATTAAAGTGCCACAAATTAATAAGAGATACTCCTGCATACTTAATTCAAAATAAACAACTTGAGCATATCATATAGAAACATGAATGTGTATCCCTGATGATGAGTGTGAGTTGTCTTCCTGTATTTTCCTGAATTTAGCTCCTTATGTAAACCTGAAAGACATGGAAACTCTCAGCGCTTGGCCCAGATGTTCTTGAATATCCCCACATCTCACAAAGACATAAATGTAAAAATGTATATTAAAAAACTTGCATAAAACACATGAAATATGATCAAAGGTTAATAAATGTAATCAAATTTTTTTGTTTGTATGTCTTCTGTTTTTCCCAAATCCTAGTACTTACATGTGTTTAAGACAACAGTATTTTCTGCACCTCTGCATGGTTGGTGGTTGTTATTAACTTAGAGTTCATGAAGTAACTAGAACTTTATTTTCTTAAAAAAAAAAGCATTATTGAGAGAGTACATAATGGCAACTCCTTACTGGGGAATCTACAATATAGTTACTTAATATTCTTATTTAGCTGAATTTGTCGGTACAACAGAGGATAAAGTTAAAATTACGGTGGCAATCTGTATTAAGGTTGACGTAAATGTTTGTACACTTGGCACATTCGTTCTCAGTCGCTGGGCCCTGAGAACAGCCAGTGACTGAAGAGAAGAATGCCCACAGTGAGATGGGAACACAGATATAACTCTCTTTGAGAAAACAACCAACCACCACAAAGTCTGAAACCAGAGACAGATCTGTGAGTTAGAGCAACTAGAATGCTCACCTAGTCTTTGGGAGTTTTTTTGTTTGTTTTGTTTTTAATTAATCACATAGTTCTCAACCAGGATTGACCAGCATTTTGTCTCTTTTTCTCCAGGATGAAGAAGAATGTGGTCTAGAGGCACTCAGGTGGAATATGACTATCCGACAGTAAGCTGTCATATGCCTTATAATCACAAATGTCTGCTTCTTTGAGTGTTGTAAATTCCAGCATCCAAGTCTTCAACAAAGCACTTCTTCATTTGACTGCAACCTTAGCAACATCTGTTACCTGTTGATCTGTGGGCCTTTGCCCCAATTACCCAGTTTTAATTTTAAAATGAAAGTCTGCTTAGCTCGTGCCTATTTCAGATGTACAATATTGTTCATGACCACGTGAGAAAACTACGGCCTAATTTTTAGCCTGATACACAACACTGTGAAGTCAAATCTCATTGAGATTCTGTCTCTGTTGAATCCACTCACTACATGGAAGTCAGCCTTACTGAGGAAGATGTCGCAGGAGTTCAGTAAACTATATTTCAAGCTTTGGTTTTGAAATATTTGAAGAATACAAAAACTATTGATGCTTCATTGCAGTGTCTTCACTGGATTGTTTCTACCACTTCCTTTGTTTCAGATGACCTGAGATTCATCCTTGGATCCTAAGTGACATTGTTTTCTGACGAGATCAAACAATCACCCTCCTACTCTTACTCAGTTTGCCAGTAAAGGTTTTTTTAAAAAAATAACTTTCTTTAGTTCAACAACTTCCTACAGCATGTGTAAGATGTTTTCTGTTTTCAAAAGCTAATCCCATTTAAATAATACTCATAAGATTACCTCTTTATTAAATGTTCAATAAATCACCTGTAAAATGTCTTTATCCAGTTCTGTAATCTTTTGCACACACTTCTGATTCTATTCCACCTTACAACATTTTGAGTTATTTAATTTTTTTCCAAAACACAGTCATGGTTTAACACTGGTGGAGATAGTTCCATACTACACTAAATTAAAGTCTAAAACATTATTTAGGAAAATGTGTAAATCCTTCTGTTGGCAACACTTTACCTGAGAATATGACACTGCAGATAAAACAGGAAAAGTTTAGTTTGATTAAATGTCAGACTGTAACAAAAAGAAGCGTGTGAAACACGTAAAATCTAATATGGCTGCCTTGCATGCAAACCATAGCTTGAGAAAATATTAAACTACTAAACCTTTCTCACACTCAGTCAAGTGAGCTTGGCAACCAAACATATCAGTTTGTAAATCCTAAGAAGTTTGTCTTTCTTTTCTTATGTAGGAACCTGACGACTTAATTTGGATTTTATGGTATTTTCAGATTCATGTTTCAACAACAGAGATAACTTAAGGTTGTAAAAGTAATGCCCAGCACCTATTACTGGTTCACTCTAATAGGTCCTGGAGAATTTCCAATCAAGCAAAGATCAAAATTGGTCTTTTGTTTTAGCGCGGTGATGATAATTTGAAAACATTTCAGTTTTTTTTGTCATCCATGCCAATTTTAACTTTTTTTAACTGATGCATGTTAATATACATGCACCTTAGCACCACTGAAAGCAAGCACGGGTTTTTTTAAAGTGGGTTTCACAAGGCTTTAATAAAAGGCATCTACAAATCAGCATAATTATATTCAATTTTTAAAAGATAAATGAGGAATACTCAAACATTTTAAGAAAGGACCGTGTGTAATTAAGACACCTTGAATCAAACTACTTGAAGTCTTTTATTAATAATTTGACATTTTCAATTCAGTTGTCAAAAGGTTACAGAGTTAAACTTCACACTACCAAACCTCAAAGTGCTCTTCTTTTTTCTTCAAGCACTGCAGCTCAGATTTATCTCAATTTACTATTTTGTCTCCTGCATAACAGCCTCAGAGCGTCATTAGGAAAGGGAAATAAAACATTATCTGTTTAAGATACTAAATACAATAAAAAAAAAAAAACATCAACTCTTTGAACAGAATGTCACACAGTTTGCAGCTGGACAAGCACAAAGATGTTGCGGTGTTACAGCCACGAGGAGCTTCATATAGTTCTTTTACTCCTGATGTTTCCTTTAAGCACCACCACACTCCAGGCAGTGAATGCTAATCCTTACATGTTCTGGTTTTGACTGGGGTGTTACTGCTCTTGGCCCGTTTGGATTCTGGAGGTTGGCAAACTGGATCGGAGGGGGGAGATGGACGCTCTGGAGAGACACAAAGAGAGGGATCAGCGACGAGAGGATAAACCTTATGGCCTGTTTCTGTGCAGTTTTTGGAGGAGATATATAAGAATGTTAGAAAAAAAAGGAAAAAAAAAGGAGCCACATGATTGTGTCATTAATGCTGTAGTATATGGATCCAGACTTGATGGGGTTTATAACAATACGACTCTGAAACATTGAAATCTGGTCATTTCCATTTGAAACTGCTTCCACGCATTTTGTTGTCAGATTTTCCTGAACACTCTGCACTGTTTGACTCAAATGTTTGGAGGAGCCATGCAGAACACAAATAAACACCTTTGGAGGAGGAACATCGTTAAAAATGTCAAAAATTGTAAACAAGAAAAAGAGTTTAATTATTTGATGTCGCCAGAGGCATGTTTGACCTAAAAGCTGTATTTTTTTTGAGAGCGTGGATTTAGTCTTACTTATTAATGGTTTGCAACAAAGTAAAGCAATAAGTACCATATTACAACTAAACTATAACCTAAGTGAATTGATTTAATTTTCAGAAACATTTGGCTGGTTACTTTAAGAAATAAAAGCCTTTAAATGAAGATATTGCTTATTTTACCACTATTTAACTATTACAACTCTGGCCCAGTGACACAGTACATGAAAAAGAAACAAGTGTTTGTGTTTACATAACTTAGGCTCTAGAAAGCCTCCCATTCGTGTGTGTAAAGGTTAAAGGTAACATTAAGGAGGGTTTGCAGATTCTCAAGACAAAATTTTGAACATTTTTGAAAAGCCGTTATCGAGGACGACAGACTGAGACAACACTCTTAAACGGTAAGCTGAAAGAGGAGGATAAACCAACCGTGTTTGGCCTTCTTTGCTGCAGCGTTGCTGAACAGTGAGCTGACAGCTGGAGGCCGAGATCCAAGGGGAGTCAAAGACACTCTCCTACAAACAAACAGGGAGACCAAAAATAAAGAGACTATCAAACTACACAAACTCCAAAGCATCAATTAAGAATGCTGCTTTGCTTTAACAGACGTGGTTTCAATCATTCATTTAGCGTGTGGTTAAAAGTAGAACAGAAAAGCATTTGCAACAATCGTCTATGAGCCACAGTCAGTGGGGGTCCAACCAGATCCCCAGTACCAGACGGGGCTTTGTTTGCACTGCCAGGACGAAGCACGTGTGAAGTGAAAGAAACATCAAAATGCTGCATCCCAGCTTTCCCTAAAAAATCACTTGGAAGCATCTCTCATTGAAAAAAGATGGATAATAAGAGTTTTTGGTGTTCCCCAGTTCTTTGAGTTCAGCTCTTGAAACATCAGCAGAAGCAGCGTTTCCCAGCCGGGTGACTCCAGTCAAAACCCCATTTGAATAGTCCCAGCATTTCCATAAATTATCCCTGGTGGTCATGTGACGGGACCAGCTGCTCTTTAAGTACTGAGAGCTCTTGGCTCAATGAAACTTTCAATGCACGGGTGGCAAAAAGTAAACAACATTCGATTAAAACGACTCGACAAAAAGTTCCCCCATTTGGTAACTTCCACTAGTTCTAAGAAATTTAACTCCAACTTTCAAACCGAGTTTTCATTCTCCTGCTTATTATACTTTTCATCTTTTTACATGGCAGTGTGATCCACAGACGTTTCATTGCTTTTTAGAGTTTTAAGGTAATTTGTGGAGTTGCCATAGAAACTTCTGTTGTATTGCGCTCGACAGAAGTTTAAAGTCAACATCCAAGTACAGAATCAGGAGGGGCTTTTTTGTCTTCCTTAGCTGCCAACAGATAGACAAACACAAGGAATGTATTTAAAATACCAACACTCAACCTGCTATAAAGGGATTTTATTATTTTCTGATTGTTGAAATAGTTGAAAACTGGCACTCTGCCATGATGTGTAAGAAGACTGGAAATAAAAATCATCTATTATTGCAGCAGCACGATAAAGAAAAGGCCAGACTTTAATATGAATAAACTAATTATAAATGTGAATATACTTATATTACTTTTTTAATAACCATCTTGTAATAGGGTAACAATGCACACATTCGTGTCAACTAGGGCTAAAATGATTAATTGGGCTATTTGTGATGAATTGATTATTTCAACAATCACCAACTAATTTAGTAGTTGATTAATTAACTGGAGTACACAGATTCAAAAGAAGGCATTTGGAAAAAGAAAAACACATTCAGAGCAGTAATTAATCCACATCTGTGAAAACAAATACTTAAAAATTGCATTTAGGATTTTTTTTTTTAAATCCTTCTTTTGTTTATAAATCTACCCAGAACTCCTCTGGGTAAAACTAAAACTATGCAAATTCTGATACAAAACTCCTAGTAAGCACTTTTTGCAATCCAGATATTAATTTAGTCACCAGATTGGCTCTGCGCTGTGTTGATGTTCAGTTGAGCACAAAGGGCCGAGTTTTTTATGCATTGATGTTTGAAGTATTTTTTTAATTGAAGACGCAAATGATCAACTGTTCACTAAAGATGCTTTTACTGCATTTCAGACAGTAAATTGAATTATCTACAGTATTACTTTGCATCTTTTAATGCGTTTCTAATATTGTATAAAGAACTATTGAATAGTTAAATGAAAAATCTGCAGAATGTGCCAATTTTTTAATCAGAATAATCAATGGAATAACAAATTACTAAAATAATTGTTAGCTGCAGCCCCAACGCTTACTGTAGAATGAATATAAAAATAAGTAAAAAGGGTTTACGTCTCATTTCTCCTCCTGTGTTTTACCTCGGGGTGGGTCCTTTTGGGGTGGTTGGACCTTTAGGGGTTGTGGACCCAGCAGTGTTGAGAACCTTTGACGTGGAGGGGGTGAGAGGCGCGAGGCGGGGCTGGTTCCTGGAAGAGGTGGTCGGGGTGAGGGGAGTCACGCAGGGCTGGGGAGTCGAGGGAGCGCTCGTGCTTCCAGATGCCGGAGTCTGACCTGCTGAGGGAGTCGAAGGTTTGGGAGTGGTGGGCTTCCCCCAGCCCTCCAGGGTGTTAAGGGTGACCCTGCGAGGTTGAGGTGTCGATCTGGGCTTCGGGATGGTCTTCTTTTCGTCCGTCGGGGTGGGACACGGGGAGTCTTTTTTACTGCTGCTGATGTGGGACGCCGGGTTTAGAGCGGAACTCGACGGCTGGGAAACCGGTGAGGAGTTTTTGCTCGCTGACGACTTCTTGCCTTTTTTCTCCACGCCGCTGTTTGGGACAAAGATTTCCAAGACGGGAGGCTCCTTGAGCGGAGTGCCCAGCTCCCCAGGAGAGAAGGACAGGAAGGAGCAGTAGCCGTCTGTTGATGACACGGCCAGGAAGGAGCCATCGCTAGACCTAAACAGGAAATCGTACAGACATGTCGATGGAATGTAAAAGACAAAGAAGACACTGTTTAATTAATCAATGGCTTTACAGTCACACTTGGTCTAGTTTTTATTCTACATTTAAGGTGCCCAAAAACATCCATGTGAAGTCGATAAAGAGACACACCAAACAAATTTATTATCATGTGTTAATCCATTAAAATTTTTGTTTTACATGCATTTTATCTAATGTGTTTATTTAAATAACTTCTAACAGTATAATTACAGAAAGAGCTTTATTTTGACTTTCAGGTTTATGGCTTTTCTCCCTTTTTTATTTTAATCTTTGCAAGTCAGACATGCAGTCATTATTTCAGCATTTCACAGCGAAGTTTTGGTAAATTTTCTGAATGTATATGGCACTGTTCCAGTTATAGCGATCATCTAAAGCTCTTTACACCGAAGCCAAACTCACCCAGCTCCGCTAATAAGCACACACACTAGTCTTCCTATTATGGTCTATTGTTAAAATGCAGAAGTTCATCATGACAAAGAGCTGGTTGTTCAGCAGTGGTTTAAATATTAAAAATGCAAAAGAAACGTACTGTGTTGAAGGAATAAGACAGAAAGGATGGACTGAAGGGTTATAAGACAAAATGACAGCAGCATGGAAACACTAGGAGTAGAGAGATAAGATGGAGCCATAAATCGATGGATCAGGTCAGAAGGAGCAATGGATGGATTGATGTCAGGATAGCTGTGTAGGAAAACAGTTTTGAGATTTTTATGCAAGCTAGAAATAAGTGTTTTGGTCCTTTAAGATAAGAAAAATAAAACTGCCGACTTACTAGGATGAAGCGATACAATAATTTCATAATATGATACAATATACTACATTCTGGTCATGATACAATATGTATCGCGATACAATTCGCTACAATCCAGTGCATTTTTATGATTTTCTGAAAGATTTTAGAAAGACAGAGTGATTTTAGTGACATTTTGTGTTCCATAGACTTGAATTTAGTTAACTGAAAACTGATTAAAAGCACCAACTACACAATACCTAACTGACTGGACAGACTAACAGTCTCCAGCTGGACAAAATGAATCAAAGATGCAGTGAGAGAATTAGTTTCTGTCATTTAATTCTTGTGAATTTGACATAAAACTCAAAAGTTTTGCATGATTTTGTAAATTATAATTTAATGCAAAGTTGGCATTTTAATGCAACTTTCAGAGCAACTTTGCATTAAAAGTGTCATTATTTACCTAATTATGCTTTATGACAACTGACAGAAACATTCATATAGAGTTCTTTATGTTCATGACAGGTGTTATGTCATGTTTATGAAAGTCAGTCCTATACACACCCCTTCAAATAAAGTGTTACCAGAATCTCTTTACATCCAAGTCTGACTGACAAACATGAAACGTTTCTGTGTGCAGAATAAAAGTCAGCTGAGTCAGAGCATGTTCCAACTTTTCCTGTCTGACAGAACCAGCAGGAAGCCCTCTGGTCACACACCGGCAGACTGAGAAGCACCTAGAAACACACACAAACTCAACCCAACTCAAGCCCAGGTTTACCATGTGAGGTCACTGAGTGTGTGGTAGTGTATGTTGGACACCAGGCCAAAGGGAAGGCTCTGCTGAGTGTCGTACAGGAAGATGGAGTCCTCAGAGGCCACGGCGAACACCATGCGGTACGGCAGCTGGAAGAGGTTAGGGAGAGCCTGGGGAGATCCGTCTGTAAGGCAGAAATGTCAACAAACGCGCAGAAGAAAGTAGAATGAACACAGAAAAAGTTTCTTAATTAATGGTTCTCACCTTCTCTCTTTTTGGACCTGAGCTCAAAGTAGACCGGACAGCAGCGCACAGCCAGGGTGGCTTTAGACGGACAAGGCAGGTGGGCGATCGGCCTGACAGCCGAGAACAAATGTAAATATTACTCATAAGATATTTAACAGCATGAAATGAACAAAATTTAATACAAGCGTTACCTCTTTAAGCTTTTCCTGGAGAAAATGTAAGTGGTATTTATGATGTTTTCTCCCACCTCGACACATCCAGCTGTTGTTTGAGTAGAAAAGAGCAACAGGGTTAGATAGTAATGAGCTGTCTCTGTAAGCTTGATTTTAATCTTGAAATCCTCCGCTATATAAGGTGAATGTAAATGGATGCCTCTAGTTTGGTAGTGAACGTCTACAGTGCTTTGTTGGTAATTGTGAAGTAGAAGGAAACCGAAATTACTTTTAAATTTGCTTTAGCGTGTTTATGTTCACAGACAATCTGACTCATATTGTGGAAATTTGTATGGATAGTGGGTAGAAATGTTAGATGCTTTTTTGTGTACAAAGCAGGCGGAGACAAAATAAAAGATCTGCAGCTTCAACTGCAGCAAAACTCGGGTTTCCAATAATAATGCATCCCACATTTTTCTGCCACTTCGTACTGTTAAGGAATAAACAGGCTCAGGAGAAGCCCAGAAAATCCCCTTTCAGCTTGGAGCTGCCAAGAAATGTTTAAAATTCACAAAGTTCTTTTATAAAAAGAATTAACAAAAAGCCTACTAGACAACAAGCATTTAAAACGAAAATGGCACTGTGCTTGTCAGTAAATGTTTCTATGTCAATTGGTCGGTTATGTTTTACCCACTGTCACTCACTGACGTAATAATATTTTTAAGTTTAATACAATAGTTTTCTCCCCTCCCTTTGTTTATTATTCCACTTTTCTACATTAAAATCAAGGAACCACAAAAATATAGACTTTGGTTTGATAGTTATTTAATCTATAAAACCAGTAGGTCATCAAATATTCAACCCCTGTAAATGTAATTGGCAAGGTGAGATTGAATTTGGTGAATGCAGTCAACGTACCTGGAGCAAGAAGGAACGACCCATCTGGTGTGAAGGAAAGACGACGAAAGAAGGAGCGCATACTGTCGTCGTGAAACATTCTGTACTGCTTCACCTGCAAAGTGCAGATGGTCTAATTCAGCAATGCACATTTTCCTTTTCAACACTTCTTCAGACTGGACTCTCAAAGATCTCCAAACATTCAAGCCTTATTTTAATGAGTGATCAACTGAATCGACCAAATTACCATCTGCATACATAAAAATATTCTTTAAAGCAGTTTCTCCAAATGTACAGATGAAATACTTCAGACTTCCAGTGCTATGTTTGACAAGAAAACAAGAAATAGTTTTAAAGCCACACAAAAGATGTTTAAAACATCAGTTAATTTTAAGGATTCAACCTTCATAACTTTTTTAAAAAGGGAACTTAAAACACATTTGGTTATTTTTAAACAACTAATTCAAAATCAATCTGAAGTTAAACCATTTGAAGTGAAGAAATTGTATCTCCAAAGGCAGAAATGGGCTTTCATAAGGTTCAGTAAAACCAAACCAATCTGAGTTTGACAAAAAAATCAATTTAACATGCAGAAATTCAAAGATAAAGCATCTAAATCCACTATCAATTGATGAAAGAATCATTTAATTCTGCTTCTCAATCTTTAGCTAACATAACTGGTAATAAAATTTTTCCTTAATCCATTTTCTTTTTCTCATATCTGGAAAGTGCTGAAAGCTATTTCCACATTTTCCCAGGATTAAATACAAAGTAAAGGAGCCCGATTGATATTTATAGTCAAATTATTTTGAAAAAAGGACAAAAACCTCATCACAGCGTGAAAAAGGTACATTTTATGACCTGAAACAAAAAGTGCAGAAGCTACATTTTTACAAACCTCTCCATCAGCAAGAGGCCCAGAGCTCATTTTGCTGATACAGAAGGCCTTCTTCTTTGTGTGAGTGCTGTACACACGCATCACTCTGACACACAAACAGAAAATAAGAAGGATTAATCCATTACTTGCATAAAAATCAGTCTGATTTAGGCCTGTCACGATAACAGATTTTGCTGGTCGATTAATTGTCTAAAGAAATTATCGCGATAAACAATAATATCGTCTTAAGACATTTTGTTGAGGGGGGGGGCTCCAAAGGCATTAGTAGTGGCCGCTCTGATCTAAATCAGGGGTTTTCCCGGACTGGGAGCTTAACCCTGAATGTAACAGGCAGTCAATCAGAAAGCGCGGATTCTCCCAAACAGCTGAAACTGCGCAACACCTGGACTTCGTTAAGGTAACATAAATATGTTATAATGATTTTCATTCACCTAGGACCTGACGCTGACTCTAGCCACATGCCTCACAGGTAGATCAATAGAAAGAAAAAAAAGGCAGGAAGAGACGATAAAGACAATAATTAAAATCATCTCGATAAGTTTTTTTATCGTCCGATTAATTGATTTATCGTTTATCGCGACAGGCCTAGTCTGATTGTTACTGCACACACGTGCATCGAGTAGTCTTAAAAACATTACTTCCTGTTCTACCTGTCACAGCTGAGCGTGGCGACATATTGCCCCAGTGGATCCCAGGTGACCCCCTGCACGTAGCTCTTGTGGTCATTCAACATACACAACTTCTGTCCTGAACACAGAACCAAAAATAAAAATCATCAACATGCATCACTGTTGTAGCTTGTTTAAATGTTTGCAACATACACAGCTGATGCCGCTCACCTTTGCTGATGTCCCACATGATAGCAGTGTTGTCAACAGATCCAGAAATCATGAAGTTTCCGTCTCGTGTCCAGCAGATGTCATACACGTCCTCTAAATGTCCTCTGGGGACAAAACAGAAAATGTAACAGTTTCAATAGATAATTTGGAAAAGTTTTGATCAAACACAGTTGGTTTAAATCAAGCTTTGATACAATTATTAGCATTGGAACAAGGTTTAAAATGTCGTGAAACATCACAAATAGAGCAAAAAAAATAAAAAAATAAGGTGCAGTCAATTAACAGAGAGGGAGCTTCTTCTTCATCATCATCATCATCATCATCATCTGCGCTGCAGTCTTCACAGCTGGAAGATGTAAACGTGAAGCTGTCCTAGTTAAGCCACTGCAGTGAGTGTTTGAAGCCAGAAAAAATATTACACAGCGGACATCAAGAAAAATATATTTTTAGAAGACAACAACAAAACCAAGTGCATCTTTATATAGCAGACAGGTCCACTTTCTGTTCTTATGTACCTGAGTGTTTTGACCACAGACCAGCTCTCTTTGTTGAGCTGAGCATCTTCTTCATCCTGAAACACTGTGGCCTGTTCCGGCTCCTTGGAGTCGTTGAGCTTCCACAGAAGAATAGCTGCATCTGTATGCAAGAAACAACAAGACACAGGACATGTCTCTGTTCTAAATGTATTAATGAAACAAAAGTAGTGACACAGAAATAAAGAGAACTTTATTTTGCGGGACGTACCGTCTCCTCCTGAAGCGAGCAGCTCTCCATTAGGGCTAAAGCGGACCACGTTGACCGCCTTGCTGTGTCTGGCCAGGTTAGACAAAAACTCCACCGCGGCCTTCCCATCTGGACCTTGCTCCACCCGCCACAGCTGCGTAAACAATTGGGGAAAATGAGGCGGATACGTCATGAACATTCACAGCTTTCCACTTTGAAAGCCGATGCAATGCGGTGAAATAATTAGGAGTTATGACATAGACGCAGTGTGCTGGAGACAATTTTCGTTGGCTTTTGGAGGGCGGAAAGAAGGAAAGCTATTAGCAAGAGCAGATAAAGAAGAAAGAAAGCACAACACTTAGACAAACTCATAAAAAATAACTGGAAAATAGTGAAATCCAATGTTAAGTTTTTCAGAATTTTCCAAACTGCAGATTCTGAGACTGAATGCCACTTTGCCTCAAAAGTCTGGATTTGTAATGATTCAGCGATTATTTTTTTTAGCTCACTCCACGGAGTGGTGTTTCATAAAGGAGGAATAGCCACAATGTTACTCATTTTAAATATATTTTACTGCCTTTTAACCACGTAGCAGAAACCAATCCTTCCACATACACTCAAAATATTTTTAAAAAAATTATTATTTTTTGTTAGAGTTGTTGTAGTGTCAAAAACTTAAAGAGGTGTGCATACTTTTGGACGGCACAGTGCACCATCAACACATTATGAGACTGTTGAACGCATCATTTTCTGGAACAAACTTCCAGAAAATTGTACAACAGCTGAAACACTGGGTGCCTTTAAATCTCAACTTAAAACCCACCTGTTCAGAGTTGCTTATGGCTAGATTGCGGGTTTTGATGCGTTAGGTTTGAGAATCCTTGTATGATGTCACTCTGCTAAAACTCTGTTCAGGAGACCCCATAAGGGCAAGTCTTCACCTGGATCGATGTTTTTATCTTTACTTTTAATAATGTTCTAATCTTTTGTGGGCATCTTTCTGTGGATAGAGTAGTCGTCTTGTGATCGGAAGGTTGCAGGTTCGATTCCAGCTTCCTCCTGCCACATGTCCATGTGCCCCTGGGCAAGGCACCGAACCCCAAATCGCCTACTGAGCTGCGTATCGGTGTATAAATGTGTGAGTGCCAATGGGTGAAGCGCTCAAAAATGATTGGATAAAGCGCTATACAAGTTCAGTCCATTTACCACTTTTCTAAATCTCTCCCTCTCTCACTGTTTATTCTGTTTTTATTTTTATTATGCCTTGCTGCTGAAATGTGCTACACAAATAAAATTTGATTGATTGATTGATTGATCATGGTGAGTGGCAGGCATAAGGGAAAAAGCATATTTATCACTGGTACTGTCAGCTTCTGGATGCCTCTTACCGTTGTTTCAAACAGAAGAGGTTTTGAGCCCTGCTTTTGAATCGAGTATTAACTTCAGCGGATGTTTCCTCTCCACTCACCCTGACTGTGGTGTCCACTCCAGCTGTGGCCAGTCGATGAAAACGTCCCTCCGAGTTGTGCTGGAAGTCCAGACTGTACACCGGCTCCTTGTTGTGCCAGGCTATCTCACAAGTCACCACCTTCATTTTTAACCCCTCTATAGAGGGAACACATGCAACACTAGCTTAAATACCAAACAGTTTAAATGACTTTGAATATAGTTGCAAATCCTCTGCGCGTCCATAAACAGCAAAGGTGGAACCTATGTTGTAAATTACGCCAGAAATATAGATTTTGAAACTGTTACCAGATGCTTCAACCGAATGCTAGGGTTAGCTCTTACTGTTAGCGCCAAACTGAGCGGGTTATCCAGGCATTTCACTCAGCAGCCAGTCGCCACATACATTACTGCGTTTATCTAATGTTATTAGATGCTATCAAGCATAGTGTGACATAGACAAACTCGACTTTTTTCCTCATTAGCTAACTAACTAATATTACTTTTAATAATAAGTGTGTACTTTACCTCCTCTGTCGTTCAGCAGCAAAAATATTAACAATTTCCCGCGTACGTTTCGCTCAAAACTTCCGGCTAAGCCTCGGCGACTGATTGGAAGAAAGAGTGGAAGGGGCGGAGTTAGTTTGCAGCGGGTCCATTCCTTAACAGCGCGCCGGTGGATGACACGGGTGGGGGTGGAGATGAAGAGAGGAAGGTGGAGTTTTAGCCTAAACGGCAGGTCTACCTTCTTAGCGCAGAGCACATGTCATCAACTACAACCAGATTAAAAGAGCAATAGTGTAAATATTAAATTCAGTTTCTTGAGATTATAGGATTTAACTTTATTCCATAGTGTTTTTGTTTTGGTAGCTAAGCAACTGCAACGTTGTTATATGTCACATAATCAAAGTGAGTCATTTAGCTTTTGGATCTGGAGCATCATAGATTTTGACTGAGACATCATTTGATATTTTATGTAAACTATGCTGCCCTTATTTTTTTTTCACCTCAAACGAGTAATGGTGACCAACCTTTTTTAAATCCATCCAGAAGAAAATTGGATGTCTTTTTTAACAAATAAGTAAATACAGCCATTTCAGAAAGGTACTTTTGGTCTGTTTCATTTACAATATTGCACCGAATTGTTTACACCTGCTTTGTGATCATGTTTGTATGCGTGATATCGTGTGTTTGTGTTATGTTGAGCGATACAACATTGCATATTTTTTATTCTGTATTGTACCACTTGAGAAATACTAGTTGGCTTCAACTAGTGATATTCTTCAAAATGGGAATGACAAGACAAAAAACTGTAAATCTGCAGATTGCTCAACTTCTGATCTTGTCTGATCTGAGCTGTCAGAGGAATAAATGAACAGTTCAAACAATTGGAACCGTAACAAAGAACGCTGAAGGAGGACCTATGTTTATCTGACCATTATACAATGTATGATTAGGAAGGAAAATAATTAATGTGTGATACTTAATATCCTAGTAGACTGTTACTTTGACTTTAGACTTGATGAAACTCAGCAGACCACTACCAGCAGATGACGTAGCTTAACTGTGGAAACTTCCCAGTAAACCTCAAGCAACTTGGATTTTGTACGCTTCTGTCCTTTCTCTGAAATCTTGAAATCCAAAGCCAGGGGTAAGATGCTCTTACTGTCACTGGCTCACATCCCTGTGGGTGGATATTTCTGTTCCTTGTCCACATTTTTCAACCACACTTTGTTCTTCCACTTAACTTTCCATTAATATGGTTGTTTGCTGCGCTCTATGAAACAGCAAGCTCATTAACCAAAATAACTTGTTTTGTGACAATGACTGTTAAATCTCAGTATTCCCCATGACCTGTAGACCATAAAGCGATCTGCCTCTTAACTTTTTTGGTATTTAAATAAAGAAAACATTTTCCAAGAACCCTGATGTCTAACGAGTCAGAAACATGAGTTTCAATCTTAGAACAGAATAATTTTTTTATTTAAATGAATGCGTATGATCCAATATTCAATCCAGTTTTTCTTGCAACTAGAAAAAAATAAGTGGCATACAATTACTGTCAGTTTTTCTTTTTCACTAGAATTACTGAAATAAAGAAACTTAACAATATTTTAGTTTGCTGAAATGCACTTAAAAACACCAGAAAAAAGTTTTACTACAAGGAATTATATTTCTAAAATCTTTTTAGTTGCAATAAAAGACATTCAGTTGCAGTTCGCCATAGCTCTTAGTTGCGGTTTGAACATATCCAGACATAGAAACGTGAAGCTTAAGTTCAATAGGCAATATCCAGAAATGTATTGCAAGGGTTATTGCTGGAACTACACAATATCTGTCCAAATTAGAGAACAAATTATTTACACAGAACATAGGGAGTATAAAAATAGATTTAACATTATATACATGTTTGGGAAGAAAACAAACTGGAAGTAGTGTGACATTTAGTCGGTTAAAAAAGACTAAACATGAAATAAAATACTTTAACTAAAATCTTGAGATTAAAATGTAAAAAAACCTCCTTAGTTAATTGAAAAGATGCTAAAATTTCTCTGACATATTCAACCTGAGCCTAAGATGAGTTAAGATTTCTAATTTTGCAAGTCTAAGCAGGAGAATCTGGAAGGATTTGTATAAAACTGGTAACGACGACGGATTTTACACAAGGCAGACTATGAAACAGGACGACGGTGAGAGGCGCAGGACAGAACGCAGCCTTTCTTAATTTAGGAACAATTCATGGGAACAAACATCATACTGATTCTCTTTAAAACAGGTCTGCAAGTGAGACACACTTAGAAAAAACAGAGAGAGACCAAAAATCATGAAAATTTGAACATTTTAAATAAATAAACCTCAAACATTCATTTGACACCCTGAAAATGTTCTTCAGAAGTCCAAAAGTTTACAATCCATTTTGGAAACCGGTCAGGCTTGGATCTGTTCCACATCCGAGAGTCAGCCGGAAGACCTTAATTCAGCGGAGGTGATTTTTCCAAACCGAGCGCAGCATTTCAGCCTTGGAAATCGAAGTCTGTGCCTGTAAGAACTTGCTCGAGGATCTCATCGATGACGTTGCATTCGAAATTGACCTGCGCCAGGTCCAGCGCCGGCACCCGGGAGACGAGGAGGCGACCGACGTTCTGACGGAGCTCGATCAAGCTGAAAAGAGGAATAGAGGAAAAAACATGAACCAGAGAGATTAAGATTCCTGTCCCGATGGTTTCATAGAAACACATTAGTGATTTTTCTGTAGTCCTACCAACTGAAGGCGTCTGAGTTTGTGCCAGAGGTGCGGGACCCTGATGAAGATTGAGCACTTTCTCTTTGCTGCTGCATTCTCAACTTGAGCTCCTCACACTGGGCCGCCAAAGTCGACTTCTCCTCCTCCAGATTATCCAGCTGTCGGGGAAAAATAGAGAATTCACATCAGGAAAACAAAGATGTTTGAACTATGAAATGTTTCAGTGATTTCAGATATTTTCTATTCTGACTTGTTGAGCAAAAGCACAAATAAATTAAACTATTAGGCAACTTTTATTCTGTTCTCCCCATTCTTCCAGACTCTATGATCTTCATTTCAAAGTAAATCAAAGTTAATCTTTCATATGTAAACTTTCTTTTGCACCTCAGAGCAACAGTCCAGTCCTTTTTGTCCTAACATCAGGTCTGATATTCCTGAACCGATGTTACTAGTGTGGGCCATAACATGATATGTCTATCAATCTACCTTTTATTTAAAAAAAATTACTCTGGATTTTCTGTCATCCATAATCCATTTGATCAGAAATACTCTCTTAAACTATATCCCACTATACTGCATCTCTACAAGTTTCACTTTTTGAACTGAATTACTGGAATACGTTACCCTTTCAGTGGTACCCTGATTTAGTGAGATGTGCTTTTACAGTCTGGTTGTTCATTTTCAATATGTCACCTTCCTAAAATAATGGCTAAAGTCTTTGGTCACTAATCGCTCTGTCAGCTCTTTTCTCATGGCTTTATAGGGAGTTAAAATTATATGCGTAATGTAAAGAGAATATTTTGGATGGCATACTGACCTGCAGGCGCATTTCTTCCCTTTCCTTGTTCCTCTTGTCTAGTTCATGGACCAGACGGCTGACTTTAAGCGAAATCTCCTCAATGTCATTTTCCTCATCTTGGCCACAGTTTGGATTGCTCTTGCTTTCGCTAGCTGCCAATAAAGCCTCTTTGTCCTTTATTAAATCATTGATTTTCTGTTTGGCCCTCTCAAAAAGGCTCTTGTAGTCCATCTGAGTGTCAGTCTGGCAGGCTTGGTGTGAGGACTCCTTTACCTGAGGCTGTTCCTGCAGTCTGCTCCGCATGTCCTCCAGCTGAGAGGTGAGAAGTTTCAGCTGCTCTCTCAAGGCGTCTCTCTCCTGGGCCGTTTCCTGCATCAGCTCCACGAGCTTATCTTGTTGTCTCTGAACTTCATCGATATTGGGGTACTGCAGAACAGAAGAAGAAGGACCAGCACCTTCATCACTCTCCATATGTGCCGCTCCGTTGCTCAAGGATTCCCCTTGGTGGTTCTCAACCCCGTCACCGCGCTCCAGCTTAATTTCTCTTTCAATGCTCCTACTCGCCGCTTCGCAGCTCCCTTCAGTCTGATTCTGCTGTTCCTTCTTCACTTCTCTTCCAACGGGCAGATCTGGAGTCGAACCACTCCTACTAGCCGTTTCGCCGTTGCCTTCGGTCTGATTCTGACTCTGTTGTTCCTCCTTCACTTCAAAAGCGGCGGTCTGTGTGGTGGCGCTGGCCACTGCTGCAGGTGGGCAGGTTTCGGCTTCGGCCGTCGCCTCGGAGGTCTCGTCCACAGCAGCGTCGTCGGTGCACTCTAGCACCATCTGGATTTGATTTTCACTCTCCTCTTTCTCTTGCTTCACTTTCCTCAAAGTACCAAGGAGCTTTCTGGGCTTGGGCGTACTTGCAGTTTCCAAGATGACAATGTCATCATCGGTCTCATCCGTGTCGCTGCTGTCAATGCTCACGGACACGGGGGTGTCAGAGGCGCCCGGCTTAAAACCGTTCACTCTGGGTCGTTTTGGTGTGCTTTCTGGAGTGACAACCTGGCTTCTTTTCCCCCTGCAGAGCAAAAACAACCAAGTATTCATGACCATTCATCACTATGATATAATCACAGAGTCTTGCAAATGTGTTCACAACCCTCTACCTTTTGCAACTTTTGTTAATTTCATCTTATTTTGGGGACTGTCTGTTATAGCTCAACACAAAGTACAGTATAATTGTGAAACTGAAGAAAAACAACAAACGGTTCTTAAAATGTGACATGCTGAGTTGTACTTTATTAGTTGAACTATGACGTATTGGTCCCGATTACAAAAAAAAAAAAATAAAAAAATACAGTTTGTAGTTGTGGATGTCACAAAAATGTGAGAGAATACATTTTCTGGGCACTGCACCCTCGTACCTCAGGGTTGCTGATGCCGCCGAGAGCGAGCAAACGTTGGTGATCACAAGAGGAGAGTCGCTGCTGGGGGTGCTGCTGGCTGCAGAGGATAGAAAACAAGTTCATCTCAGTCGTCTTTCTTTTTTTGTTGGTTTGCATTTTGCTAACCTGCAGAAGAAATCATGTCCTTACGAGCTTGTGAAATGTTTGAGGACCTCCGCGGGGTGGAATCAGCCCTACTCGTCGGGTAATTAGCAGACTGCAGAGAGAACGATACAATATTTTTTAAAAATCAATCAATTTCTGAAACCACATTTTTATTTGTGAAATTTGAATCCAAGTCAGCAGGGAACCTAATATTATGTTCTGACTTAAAAATATCTGTTTACTTGTAAAATTCTGTTTGACACAACTTCCTCATGTGACAGGATTTAATCATAAGGAAATCATGGAAATTTTTTTACAACATTTCTTGCACAAAAACATGATTTTTAATTGTTTGCGACATGTTGGCTTCATGCAACAAATCCTTGGTTTTGGGTTGAAACTGATAGATGATGAGCAGAAACTAAAAAATGTGCTTCCTACAATCTGCTTCAATGTGAAGAGACATGTCTGCTTTACATTCAGGCTGCAAAAGAGCACAAGAGAGCAAGACTTCCAGCAAATAACATGAATGCTAAATGTGTTACAAAAGGTTCTTTTTAATCTTTCTGAACACTGAACCTATTGTCTGCTATCTGCTAGTTATCGTGTTGGATTTGGAAATGCTAGCAGCACTTTGAGTGTCGTTCCTATACCTTCTGATACATTTTTTTAGGTGCAGCAGGTCAAAACCTGACCAAAAACAGAATTCTGCCACAATCCTCTAATGTGTGAATATTTGGTTGAACTTGGGTGTAAAAATTGAACTTCTTTCAGTATTTTTTCAATTTGAACAGGTTTTTCCCAAAATTCCTCCTTAAAGCCAGATTCTTCAAACATGTAAGAACATAAAATCCCACAACCCAATAAAAATCTTCCGTCTTTTGAAGTTCAGGAGAGAAAGATATGCTTAGTCTGTTGCTACCCAGTAAAAATAGGTGACAAACAGAAGCTTATCCATGTGTGTTGTAATGCAATTCTCTTATATCAATTCAAAAATATAACAAAAGTGCTTCAGTTTACCCAAATGCCAAGGCTGAGTTTTAAGCATAAATTGTAAAACTTTACCAGATTCTAAATTTGATTAAGAGTTTTGGAATTGTCAGAAATTTTGCCGGGCGCATTTTTACACCTTTCGCTTTATGGTGACACCTGCACTGAGCCTAGGAGAATTTTCAAAGATATCAGAGGAATATTAATTTAAAATCTAATAATTTTAAGTGAATGTTTGCACTTTTGACAAAATGACATGCTAGCATCACTCCGATGAGCTCAGGCTGAAGTGTTTATAAGGAAAGCTGGTATTCAGTCATTCTGATTAGATTAGAGAAGCAGAATGATTGATTCTTTTTTTTTGTTAAAAGATGGTGAATCTTGAAACCTTTCTTCTTTTATTAATTATGCAGCTTTGGATCAAAAGGGCTTCAGAGTAAAGGCTGCACCTGAATTAATTTATGGAGTCATCGAGAACTTCAAGGGAAGAGATTCAGCTGCTTTGAAGAAAAAAAAAAATCAGGCATCCAAGATGGTCATCAAGTGTCATCCTTCAGCTGCAGGAGCTCAGGAGCAGCCGGCTGCTGTGTGCGACTTTCCCGCTCAGACACGGCAGTAGAAACCTAGCCTGGTGTCCGGCAGGACAGCAAGAAAAACGTCCAAGATAAAAATGGACTCTTTGGAACATCTTGGACTGTCCAGAGGAGAAAAGATGAGCACCACCAAGACTCTTGTATTATGAGGGAAGTAAAGCATCCTGTGTGGATACTCGCATTTCTTTTCCAAAACACGTGCCCATGGATATAAGCTGGAACCACAACATTCAGGCAACTTTTCCCGGAAATTCAAGAGCAGCCTTTTTAATACTTGATCTGTTAAAGAGACTTTTAACAGATCAAGTGTTGAACATCAAAATTTCGAGGATTACACCAAATTTTGGTTCATGACCAACATAGTACTCAGATCTTAATTCACGCTAAAAACATTTGGTCAATGTCCAATAATTGGCTAAACAAAATAATGTCAGAAAATCTTGGCCATGGTAAAACAGAAATTAGTGACCGTCAGTGAGGATTTATACCAGGGGGATTTGCTGAAATCTTGAAACCTTTTCTCCCCATAATTTTTTTTTTTGAAAAGCATTTTATTACTGACACCGAATAAACATTTATCTGAACTGGCTCTCCTCGTGTCAGCCTTGGAATGCTGGCAACCTCGATTTCTCCTGCATGTTATATAAACAAGATGCTCTGCTCCCACTAACCGGCTCCCTTTCCCACATGACATGTGCGGACCAGAATCAGAGCGTTTCTGATGAGGCCGGCTGAAGCACTTCACTCAGCACCCTGTTCCCACACGTGAGTGTTGTCTGCAAGTTCTTTTTTTGTGCAAAGATCATTCTGTTTCTTGGTAATCTCACACTGTACCCTGTTACGAACAAATTATGCGATATGATTTTTTTCCCTCCTTTTTCATAGTGTTCCTTTTTAACCCCTCATCAAATGAAATTGCAGCGCCAAACATGGCTGCTGCCTCAGACACCCGTCTACTCATGTCTTATATTGCTTGTTTGGTTTTTGGATGGGTTGTACTAAAATGTCAATGTCCCCACTAGGGCACTAATAAATTTAATATGTCCTATTCAGTTGAAACTTATGTTTGTGAACAAACATAAGCGAAAAACTATTTCTGTCAGTGTTAAAACCACAAATATACTGTAGAACGCCACTTTCTGTATGTCTGTCCCTCGACTTCTTAAAAGCAGAAGTTTCATGCAAAATCTGGTAGTATGAAGACTCCAGCAACACAAAGTGCTAAGAAGCCAACTTTCTTTATAAATACCACCTTCTCTGTACTTAAACAGTGCAGAACTCAAGCAATCTCAGGTTTTGTGGGGTGTTTAAAGTTGAATAGAAACACAAGAGAAGGACATCTAAATTCACAGAATGCTTCAAATGAACAAAGTCAAAATTATAAACCATAATTCAAGCGTGTTTAAATTACGCACCACTTGTTGAAGCTGCCGGGTAAGCTTATCATGCTGCCGTTTAAAAGCTTTGGACTGTCTATCCAAGGTCTCCAAATCCAAATACTGCTCTTCTTCATCCTAGGAGAGAATAGGAATAAATAGTAAAGGCACTGCTAATCTGGTAAAATATATATATATATATATATATATATATATATATATATATATAAATAAAATTATTTTTTAAAGAAGGTAAGCTTCTTACCTGTTCAAATTTCTGTCCTTGTTTCTTTTTGTTCTCCCTCTCTCTGTTACAAATAAGATGAAGAAAAAACAAACTCATGCTGCTGGTGTCAAACATGTTCACATTATGGATGACATTATGAACAGGCATGGGAGAAACAATGTACACCCACTTACGGTCCTAGGGTTTTCATGCATCAGGACATAATAAAAGTGATTTGGTATTCAGCTGCTTCTAAAAATCTTAAAAACAGGCCTGACTATTGACAGGAATGTTTTTCGGGCTGTGCGTTTTGGACCGTCATCATGCTACAAACCCATCCACAGCCCATCTTCAGTCTCCCTACTGATGGGCAGAGATGTTGAAGTCTAATTCATTTAAGGTGTGGCCAAGTTTCTTGGTAACACTTTATTTGAAGGGGTGTGCATAAGACTGACATGGCACCGTCATAAACATGACATAACACCTGTCATGAACATGAATGAGCCTTCATGAATATTTATGACTTTTGTCATAAAGTGTCATTCGGTAAATAATGACACTTTTAATGCAAAGTTGCTCTAAAAGTTGCATTAAAAGTCCATTAAAAGTGCCAACTTTGCATGATTTTGTAAATTACAATAACTTAATATAAAACTTAATAATAACTTAATAACTTAATATAAAAATCACACAACGTGACTTTCTGGATTTTTTTAAAGAGGCCATCTCTCACAGTTGAGGTGCAACTACGATAACAATTGCAGACCTCTCCATTCTTTGAAAGTGGAGAAACTTGATAAACCTGTTCCATATCAAATATTTATTTTCCAAACTGAAAACTCTATGATTTTGCAGCATAATGTTCAAACTATATTTACTGACTGTTGTTTGTAGGTCTTCCGGTACGACGGCTGATCATCATCGGAGTCCTCAGGCTCTTCTTCTACCTTGCAGCTCCTACATGGTAAAACATACAGAGAGTGTTTAGATGAGACTTTAAGTTGATAAAAGTATTTGATGGCACTCGTTATGCAACAATGTTGAATTCAATCTTCCCATAAATGTAACTAGAACACCTGACAACAAATGGTATTAGAGAATAGTTCCAAACAGGCAGGTATTACCGATCGGCTATCATTCATGCCAGTCTCTATGCCTTTGTTGCCAAATTATCCTAAGTGAATGCTGCTGCCAACACTGTGCTTTAGAACAGGAAAAACTTGGGAGTATTTTCATCAGGAGTGCTCGATTATAGTAGTAAACAGGAAAACAAATGCAGAAGAGCTTAGATTATGTAGTTTATTTCCACATTTTCATTTAAAATGATCCTAAAATGATCTGTTACCTGAACTGTGGATCGGGGTTTAACAAGCAGTACCACTTATCCGGCAGCTTGTTGACGTCGATCCCATCCGGGAGTTTACGCCACTGCAAACAGCCGTCGCACTGCACCCAGTTCTGATCCGGTCGCTTCCTAAAGAGCCACACTGGTTAAACCAATACAAATGTCAATATTTCACACATCTCTCTTGACTGTGTACCAACATGGTATCTTCCACTGGCACAGTGCTGTTTGGGTCTTCTTTGGTCTTTCTGTAACGGATCTCATTCCAGTACTCCTCCAGTTTAATCCCCAAACTGTTAATAGTTTTTCTGTTCAAATCCAAAAAAAATAAACCCACATATTTTTTGAGAATTCAAGAATACCAAATAAATTCGTAATAATTTATGATAATCCTTAGTGCATGATTGACGTTATTACCTGTACTTATCAGTCTCGTTGAAGCTCTGCTTGTTGTGGGTAGGATCCAGAAAGTTACATTCGATGACCCCAATGACTCCAACACCTTTAATGTTGGCCTGTTGAACGAAAGGATTTAGAAGATTCAAACACATTTTAGCCCAGATATTTACATACAGACACGTGGCTTTTTCTTTTTAGTTATTGTCTGACAATAAATTAGATTTCTTGGTTTTAATCACTGCTAGAAAATGTTTTGAGCTTCAAATCCAGATGTTTTCCTTTGAACTGTGACTTGGGTCTGATGTTTTGGATTTCCTGTCACAAGCAAAGATAACTTTCTGGAGTTTTGGCCCATTCCTCTTGACAGAACTGCTGTTAGAGAGTCAGGGTTATAGGTCATTTCCCTTGGATAAGCCTCATCAGATCTGCTCAGATTTTCTATAGGACTGAGGTCAAGGCTTTGTGATGCCCATCCCTAAACATTTGACTTTTTTGTTCTTCAGACTCATCGTCCATTTGGAAGACCTTGAATCCAAAACCCACCTTAAGTTGGCAGCCCACACGTTCATACGCTTTGATGAGCCTGTTCTTGTGATACATCATGATACCATACTGGTCTTTACTCTTGGTGTTATACCCAAAAATAATAGGTATGCGTTTGTCCTAGAGTGATAAGGGGAAAAAAAAAAACTAAATTAAGGAACCATAAGAAAAAATAACTCTTCTTAACTGTCAAATCTCCATTAAAGAAATACCAGAAAATTGGGCTTGTAGTGGTCCTTTCTGATGTAGGCCAGGCTCTTAGCGATGAGCTGAGACTTCACCTTTTGACCCCGCACCATGACCTGCATGCGTGGCTTCAGGTATAGAATGCTACAGTACGCCTACAACACAGGGACACAAAATAAATCAAGGTTTAACATCAAAAAGGTAATTACCAGGACAAAAAGAAAGAAACGGCAAGAAGCCGGTGGTGAACACCAAGAACTTGAGTAAGTCGTTTATATGAATGCAGTTGACGTCTTAAGGCAAACATATGAGTTTTTAAAAAAAAAACAGCATCTCATGAAAATAAATTGATGCCCTGCCCTCTACCGCTTCTTACCCGCAGTGAAATCACACTCTCAGGAACATAAGATGTACTCCTGTTCGAAGGCTGAGATGGATCGCTTAATTTTTCGTAAACCTCTGAGGGAATACGGATGTCGTACCGATCGCGGTTAAAATCAAACTCTGTTGATCCGGAAGATGTCCTAAAAATAAGACAATAATGAAATTAATGGAAACAGTTACTCAGTACAAGTGAGATGCAGGCAAACCAAGAGCTGAGCTCAAGTGAAACAATACACAACACCCACTGAGCAAAGCCGAGTAAAAGAAGTTAATTCTTCACTGACATACTGGTCTTCTGTTCAGTGACACAGTGGCTTCATTCAACACAATGCTCAAAATGTCGCCCACAAATATATTTTTTGAACCGAATATCAACCATTTTCTGATTTGGGAACTGTGTTTGTATTTTAAGAATTGAATGGATTTTGACAACATGCATAACGACTAAAAGAGTTCAGTGAAGGCATACGACCCAACATGTGTTTTATGCGTGAGTTCCAGCTGATCGTTCTCAAAGTACATGCAGTCCTGCACTCTGCTCAGATCCACTTAATGTCTGATGTGAATGATAAAAGTGAATTTTAGATGGGGGTTTCTGATTGAGTGATTAACCAGGGAAACGTTATCCGAAAGGAGCACTTAGCTACGAGTGTGGGGATATCACTAAAAATTACAGATGAAAATTCATGTGGAGCCCGTGCAGGAACCTACAAGCCATCGCATGAAGCTCTACGGGTTGGTGGTTGTGTGTGTGTGTGTGTGTGTGTGTGTGTGTGGTCTATGAACAGACCTGCGGAGATTCCAGATGATGATCCGGGTGCCTGTTTTAGCTGAGGACAAGGTTGAAGTGATGGCATCGATCTCAGCAAGGAGTTCCTCATGAGACTTAAAAAGGGAGTATTGTAGGATGTCCCTCAGACTTGCTTCTTGTTTTTCTTTGACGGAGAGTGAAGCCACGGTTAAGGAAAACTGATGACAGAACATTCTTCAAGACATTTAGGGAAACAACTTTTAAAATGTTCACTGATCACATTCAGTGAACACATTCAGTCTTATTAAAGGATATTTCTGCTTGATTTCTTATTTTCAAAGGAAATAATAGGAATAATTATTTGCTTGGCTCCAATCTTCTCCAGGTAGGTTTGAGAAAGCATCCCAATGCACGATATGCTCTTTGACTTGGAGAAGACAATCGCATCTTTGCCGAGACGCATGGATCCCGACTTGAAGCCGTTACCATAGATACCAATGGGCTCCAGTCCATTTACTGCTATCTTGTCGCTGTACCCAAAGCTGAAATAAAGAAATACAGAAGCTCACTATCATAATTTTCTATTATAATATACTCTCAAAACAATGCATTAAAATGGTTTAACTTCTTAAATAAAAAAAAAAATCTTAATTTTATACGAGGTTCCTATACATCAAGACGTGTCTATTTTCATTTCAACTAGTCATTCTAGGTATATAAACACAAGCTCATATAAATATAAAGTACATATTTCTACAAAGCCATTAAATGTTAAACCCAAAAGAAAAACTGAATGAAGATAAGAATAACTTGGAGGACAGAAAGCTTGTAGACGTAGAGCGTAACTTTTCTTTTATCAAATAAAGAGAAAATCTAAATATTTTTGTTGCTTCTCCAGACCTGAAAAAACACCTCAATTGACAAACTTCTCCAGGCTGCAAAAGAACTATACAACAGCAACTTATAACTCTAATTTCTAGTTGTTTCTTCACTGAATTTTTTTTTTTCTTGCAAGTTTGCTATTTTACCCGTAGCTTACTGTTTAGATTTCTTTTAGATTAACTCAAGTCCAGGGAGGATTTTCTTTAGCCCCTCTCAAATCATCTTTTCTTTCTATGAACAAACGTCCTTTAATAACTGAATTGTTAATAGCTTGGGGCGAAGAGGCTTGAAAATGGAGCACTGTTTGAAAACAGAGTAAAGAACGATACCAAAACCCTGGAGATCTGTTGCACAAAATGATCATAGATTAAAAGCGATTGCTCTAGAATCAACATATAAAAATAAATAGTGTTTTTTAATGTTTTCAAAAGCCTACAGAAACATCTGTGGAGTTTGTACCTAAGCATTTTGTGCATAGTTTCATGGTCGAGGCCGTTTCCGTTATCCATGAAGCTCAGGCACACCTCTCCTTTAACCACAGTTTTATCAATCCAGAACTGCTTGGCACTGACATCTGGGTCATAGGCATTGTCTGTCAAGAAAACAGAAACGTCAGAAAGCAAAAACTTCACTTAAAGTAGAATAAATCTGACAGGAGCAATGGATCTCATTTGGGGAAGGATTTTAAACTTTGGGGTCTGAACCCAGCTGATGAGAGAAGTGCAATTTGAAGCCACGTGTTGCGGGGCTGACGGGTTGGTCCCCATGTGCAGAACAGTCTTCGGCTCCGTGGCCCCGGCTCTTCTTCAGCTGCAGAGTTCTTTGTCCATCTCGATCTTGGCTCGAAGCTGCCTGAAGGATCCAACCAAAGATTCCTCTTTTGCACCCACCTTATAAAGGGTTTTTCTACCCTTTTGGTGTGTTTGCATTGGCTAGCTTTTTTACTGTGCCTCTCATTGGCCGACTACTTGGACAGATGATCTCATATCCATCACCTTGGAGACCTCATGAACTGAGCTCTGTTCTAATGACCCAGAGTTGCTCAACAGTCCTCCTACATCTGTTGCTTGCCCAACCTTTGATCAGGAAAGTTAAAGTTCAGCAATAAGGCCTTGCTCACCTCTGCTCTCCCATCAGTTCCTCCTGTCCCCCTGACCTTTCACTTACCATCTACCTCCAACACAACATCAGTGACCTTTAATTACAGTTACACATTTTACACCATTTCAAGTTCAATGTCAAAATCACATTTATAACCTTTTAGTTTCTCTGGTTTAACATTCAATTCATTTATAATATTATAATAACCATAACTTATTAGTTATTCTTACTATAATCAAAATGTGAGTTATTACAGACATTTCAGAAAAGAAGCCAGGTATAATCCATTATTCTAATTATTTGATACCAAGTTACAGTTACTTGTTTCACCTGTAAGTACTTCCATAAATATAAGAGTAAGTGCAAATATTCTTATAATCAAACCAATATCAACCACTGGTTAAGCCAATATTAATTATTGGCTTAATTATAAGTTATTATTATTAATTTAAGTATTTATTGTACCCTGGGTTTTATCCAATTACTCAAAATGTTTAGATTTTATTCTTTAAACCTTTAATGCTTGAAATAAGGAATAATCTGAACTATTTTTATACTTGTGCAGGCTGGCAATTTCTTTCTTGAGGAAACCTGCTCTTCCTGTTCCATGACTCTATTTCTGTCTATGATTTTTATGATTAAATAGGAAAAAGTAGAATCTAAGCAAAGTTTGCAGGACACAATAACAAAACACACAACCAGCTTAATTTTATTACCGTCTGACTCTACGGCTGGGTCTTGATGTCGTCAGTTTAAAAGATAACTTTATGTATTATTACTATTAAACTAAAATCTCCAGCATGTAGTAATGGGATGAGCTCGATTTTTCTCGACAGGGGCTTATGAACATTTCAAATTGCCGGATGAAAAGGTGTTTCAATCAGATGCTCTAAGTGATGCTGCAGACAGGAGGAAACTGTTAGTCAGAAGGGGGTTGTTTAATAAACTTAATTATGGGCTGTGGCTGCAATATGGGCCTCTGTTTTGATAAACGAGAGAAAATTCAAGAAGGATGCGTGGGGCAAAATGTTTGCAGGTGGTTACGTAAATAACAAATGATGTGTACAAAAAAAGTCACTGTGCAAACAGAAACCACTCTGGTGACAAATCACATGATCTGAATGACTCACCTATGAGTTCAGCGATGGCGCTGAAGGGCCAGGTGTGGCTGGTGGAGTTGGTGTGCAGGAACTTTGGCGAAAGCTGAAAGTGAAACAACATCAGAGCAAAAGTTTCATTTATCATCAAGATCATGACAATCTATTGAGCTGGGTTTTATTATGTTACATAAAAGTTGTTGTTTTTTGTTTTTTTTAAAAAAATCATTTTTAAACCGGGTCATTTAACATCACTATGCATACAGTGGACATAAATACTAGAGAAATTGTCACCATTTTCAATCGCAGGTTGAAACTTAATGTTGGGAAAACAGCTTTGAGATTGAAAATATAAAATCTGAAACTTACAAAAAAAAATTCAAACTATTAAAAAGTTTAAGGACAAAAAACAGATGTGATTTTAAGTTTTTTTTTAACTGAGAAATTCTTCCAATTCCTATTTTGAACCCATTTCTTTCCAATTACAACTTCAGAATGGATGTTCAGTTTCAACTAGTTTTTTAAATTATTATTTTATCATACTGTGCAGGCTTAGTACATTATACCTGCAAAGAATAACTTGGAGATTTAATCCAATATTATGATTTGACAAAGCAAACGTATAAAAATGAAAATGAAAATCAGTATTTTATGGCTCTTGACTAAATATTTAAACTAATGGCATTACAACACATTAAAAATCATTCAATAGCTCCATGAATAAAATTACATTCAAAACAAACAGTCGTAACTTGGGTTTGAAAAAGTAAAACTGCAAATATCAGATGTAGTAACAAAGATGGATGGACATGCATGGATTAAAGGAAAGATAGACGGATTTAAAGACCGATGGTTGGTTCAGATATTAATGAAGAGAAAGATGCACAGAAGGATGAACTCAGTGATGGACAGCCGAACGGAAAATTTAAACACCAACAGGGAATCTTTTCACATATCCAGACCTAGAAAATATCTAAAGCGATGTGCAGAAATCACGTTGCTTATATGCAAAACAAGCTGCAACATTTCCATAGGATCAAGTTAAAACTGAACTGACTCCAAAACAACAACTCCACAGGCCCACAGAGTAATATTCTAAGAATAATTTAAATTTAGCAGCGTAATGGTGACCCCGTGTTCCCTTCCGCCCCAATTAGCAGTTATCATTGTGCAGTTTTAGGGAAATAAAGGGAAAACATATCTGGAAACCGAAACTCGGCGCTATCCGTATCATAACACGGCCACATAAAATTACCCCAACAGCCTAAAATACTTCCGATTCAGACAAAACATTTATCTGCCGGGTTATTTGTTTCTAAACAGATTCCACATTAGTGACCAACTAGCCACAAACGTCACCAGGCAGGACACTATACTGAAACACAGCAAGCTTAATTGTTAATATACTGGCATAAATCATATTCCTGCGCACACGAAAGGAGCGTAATGTCATTATGTGCAAAGTCTTTGAAACCCAACATGAAAAATCTGGTGCAAAGTTCGATAAACAAGGAGATAAAGTCTGCTCACCGTACTGAGAGGCACGCCGCGGTCTGTTTGTGCCGCCATTTTTGCAGGAACAGGCGACTATGGGCGGAGCTTAGCCTCGCTACTTGATGACATCAGCAGTTCCGGTAAAAAAAAATAGCTAAGCAAATACATTACAACTGTTGAATAGGAGAATGAATATGGAGTGGAAATAGTCTCAAAATATTAAATATTTTCACTCTATAATATATCGTCTGTGTTGTTAACTTGTTAGAGCAGGGGTGCCCAAACGTTTTGAGAGCAAAAGCTACTTTTTCTCTCACCAGCCGCAACTTTCAGCCTTATTAGATGTTGGCCAGCTCCAAAATGCTGAGATGCATTATATCTGGTTGTTTTAAACTGGAATCAGGTCTAATTTTTAAGTTTCAATATATTTGACGTTGAGCGGCCAAAAACGCTTTATCTCAGCAAAAGAAGTGGAAAATGGATGTCTGCTCATTCTCAGCTGTACATTCAATTTTCAGCTTTTTTTTTTAGATCTACCTCATGACACAAAGACATAAAAACTGCAAATTAAACTCTATTGACTTATTTTATATGCGAATATCAGTTTTAGTAGAAATAATAAAGTGACAGAAAACCTAACGCAGTTTCTTCCTCAGTGAGACATTGACACAAGGAGGAGGTTACTGGTTACTGGTTACTGGTTACTAGTTACTGGTTACTGGTTACTGGTTACTGGTTACTGGTTGCAAACCTGACTCCAGCAGGTTTCAGTCAGTCATGGTAGATGTGAAATTTGGTTTGATGACCTCAGTATGAGAAACTACAGACTGATAGGAGGAACCAAAGAGCCCAGTAAAGGTAAAGGAAAATCTTCTGAAGTCGGGATATAATTAATTTAATTTCACATAATTATCCCGGTGGAATTTGTTGAAACTTAATGAAATATACACAGTCCAGTCACATTAATGTGACCACCACGTACTTTCCACTTCAGAGTTAAATAACCAATCACAGAAGGCAGGTGGCAGCACAGTGCAGTTGAGCGTATATAAAGGGTGTGTGTGGGCTTCGGAAAACATTTCAATCGTTGGCGTAATGCAGAAACGAAGCGATTTATCCGACGTCCAAAAGGGCATGATCATTGGCTTTCGGGCCAAGGGTGGAAGCATTTCCGAAACGGCTGAGTTTGTGAACTGTTCGCGTGCCGCCGTGGTAAAAGTGTACCGTGCATGGCAAAATGGGACTGTCCAAAATCCACGACGTGGCAAATGTGGTGCACCACGGGCCATAGATGACAGAGGCGAACGACGGTTGCGGAGATGCGTTCGGGCAGATAGACGGGCTACCGTTGAGCAACTGACCACTAAAATGAACCAAGGGGCTACCACAAGTGTCTCCCAAACCACTATTCAGCGAACATTGCTGCGTCTGGGCCTCCGAAGCAGACGCCTGGTTCGTGCACCTATGCTGACTGGTGTTCATCGACGACGAAGGCTAGAATTTGCACGCCAGTACAGCAGCTGGACGTCCACTGAGTGGCGACAGGTAGCGTTTTCAGATGAATCGCGTTTTATGCTCCATCGGACAGATGGACATTGGCGTATAAGGCGTGAAACCTCTGAAAGGAACCACCCTGCAACCATTGCAGGAACGGTCCAAGCTGGAGGCGGGAGCATTATGGTCTGGGGAATGTTTTCCTGGCATTCTCTGGGTTCACTGATTATTGTGGAAGGCACGATGGATCAATACAAGTACGCATCTGTCCTTGCGGACCATGTCCACCCCTACATGCGCATTGTTTTTCCTCAGGATGATGGCATCTTCCAGCAGGACAATGCGAGGTGCCATACAGCTGCCAGTGTACGTGCGTGGTTCGAAGAGCACCAGGATGAGTTTACCGTCCTCCCCTGGCCAGCAAACTCACCTGACTTAAACCCAATCGAGCATCTGTGGGACCATCTCGATCGAGTTGTTCGCGCCATGGATCCTCAACCGCGTAATCTAGCGCAGCTGGCCACGGCATTAGAGTCGGCATGGCTCAACATCCCAGAGAAGACCTTCAGGGACCTAAGTGACTCTCTTCCTGCACGTCTCGTAGCAGTTCGCTCTGCGAAAGGTGGTTATTCTGGCTTTTGACAGATGGTCACATTAATGTGACTGGACTGTGTATTTGTCCCATTTGATGTTGTGACTCATGCTCACAAACGAACGAGGTGATTAGTCCAAGTTTGTCGTTTATTGAATGTTCAGAAACTACAGCGGGTGTGATGAGCCGCAGCAAAGGTAAACAAAGGTACAACAATCCGAAAAGATGATAAACTCAAAACCGCTCCTACCTTTTCACTCTGTCTTTCTTTCTTTGTCGTTTAAGCTCGCCCGTTGCCGTGGCAACCGCCTGCCACGGCAACGGGCGCAGATTTCCCTTTGCAAGCCAAGCAGAGATTACATTAAAAACACAACATTCAGTCCGTTACGATATCACGTTTCCAGGCTTGATAGTTATTTCTCGATTATTAATAAGCATAATTAAACAATAATTACTGAGATTATTAATTTTAATATGTTTCGTTGATTTTTTAAAATAATTTTTTTTTTTTTAGTGAAGCTACAAAGGTTTGTTAGAGTATAAAATGAACTGTTAAATGTTTCTCAGGCTGGAAGCCTGTTCAATCACTTCCGGTTTGGTATTTCAAAGAATAAAAGTGAATCGATTTAAAAAAAAAAGTGATAGATTTTTTTTCTTGATAAAAGTGTCACTTGTATAGTTGATATAACCTCCCATCTAAGCACCAATAACACTTTCCTGTAATGGACTGATGAAGACCTATGAGGGTGTCCTCCGCCATCCACACCACATGGTGAGGTCTACATTAGATCCTCTGTAGTTTGCCTACCTCCTGCACTGAGCTCTGACCCACCATGTTCTTTGATTTCATGCCATCCAATCAATACTTACGAGGGACAAGCTGGAGACTCACTGTCACAAGGCTGTGTCTCTGACAGGCTGGTCAGCAGCATGGGGGCCCCACAGGGAGTGTGCTGGCACTGTTCTTCTTCACACTCTGCACTGCAAACTTATCCATCAACTCCTCATCTTCAGAAGTCCTGATGACTTTGCCAGTTGGCTTCATCACAAGTGAGGATGTTTCAAAGTACTGACATAAAACTCAGGATTTTGTAGACTGTCATCCTGTTTACATTTTTTAACTTCTTGTAAATAGTCCATTATACTTGTGTAATTTTTTTACAGTCTTCATGTTCAGTTGCACCTTTCTTTGGACAGTCACATTTTTTATTTCTTCTTATGCTTTTTCTATGGTTTGCCTTTGTTAGTTTGGTGTTGGTCATTCGTCTCATTACTAAATATCTGAAAGTACATATAGATTAATAATACATTAATCATTTTATTCAAGCAACACTTTTGGGTGAGTTTTCACTTAGACTTAAGCGACATGTCCTTGTCTTTCATAGAAATGAGTCACAATGCAGAGAAATTGTTAAAACCGATGAGTTTTCAGTGCATAATAGCTGAAGGTCAATGGAAATAAAAACAATTCACATTGAGTTAAAGATAATTTAATAATTACATTTGAGACTGATTTCCCTTTTCAAATATATTTTAGTGAAGTGCAATAGCTTGAGCCAATATCAGTTTTGAAATTGGGCTTAAACCCACAAAATGTCTCAAAAGCACAATATAAAAACAAAATATTCATTTATAAACTGGTGAGAGTGCAATAAAGCAAAGAACAAAAAAAATCAGAAGTTAAATGCTGTATTTAATTTAATGACTTGATTTTTTTCCCCTATTGCATCAAAATTTGATGTGGTCCTTTCAAAGATAAATAACTTACAGGAACATTCCAGGAAAATATAGTGCAGGAAAATATAGACATTAACTGTAAAAACTATGCTGGAATAAAAACTAGGAAAGGATCATTTCCCTTGGTCACCAAAAACTCAAAGCATGTAATATGTTGACGCACAGCCGCTGTTTTAAGAGTTTTCCCAATGCATGCAAAGCACATTCCTTACATCACTAATAAAAAATGTTAGCATAAATTAAGAGAAATCTAAGAGTTTATACATTCTTTAGACAGATTGTTACGCCTGAAGAAACAAACTGCAGTTCAGGAAAATAAAACACTAGTGGTGCCTAATGCAGTTCTTCACAGTAAGTTTTCTATGTGCTTCACTAAAATCTATTGACTCTACTTCCACGGCCATAAGGTGCATGCCTTGCTTGGACAATAAGTAACCTGAATCGAGAATACCAGTCTGCCTTTATTGACACTGAAAGCAGCAAGTTAGTGACTTTTAGCTGCATTAATACCTCATCTTTGGACGGAAAATAAACTGCATTCCTTCATATTTTTTCACATTAAAAGCCATGTAGAAATGTGTACCATGGATTCCCTTTTGTTTTTTTTTCTAGTTAAAGCAGTTCAGAAGTACATGTGCAGATGTAATCAAAACGATTACTACATAAAAGAAAAACACCTTTCCAAAACCATTCCTTCACTAGAACTCCACAATACAACAAAAATCACTGGTTGTGCCCATTCTAGGCTTTTTTTGTTTATGCGCCAGCAGCTAAGACAGCTCAGTCTTTAACTCTCCATGGAGTCCAGGAACTCGTTCTCAATGATGTTCTCTAGTCTGCTCAGAACAATGTGCGAACTGGCTGCAGGGTATTCGGCTATGGCGAAGTGGGCAGCAGGCTGGCCGGAGAGGGGAGGGGCCTGGAAGGAGCAGCAAAGGGTGCGAAGGAAAGGCAGCAGCTGGGTGATGGAGGACAGGGAGCTCCGAGTGAGGAGGGGGAACTCCAAGCTATCCGTGGAGGACTCCTCAGTCAGTCCGTTCAGTGCCTGAAAAAAAAAAAAAAACAGGATACAGAGAGATTTGTGTCGTTTCATAGCTCGACTTCATGTTTTTATCCTCAACACAAGCAATAAATACAACTTTAGCGGCAAACAGAGTTTTGAAGTACGAGTCTATTCTGAAATACAGCACCTCGCAAAAATATCCCCCACACATTCATCATGTTATTACCACAACAGACTAGCATATATGGAAAAAGAAAATACAACCTGGATTTTAATAGTATAAAACAAACAAAAAAAAATCATCCTGAAAAAAATGTGTCATGCACATTCCGTCTCTTGGAGTCACTACTTTGTAGAACCACGTTTCCATGCAATTAAAGATGGAAGTCTTGTTTATAAACTCAACCTCAGCCCCATTGGATTAAGTGAAGCTGCCAACAGCAAGTCTTGCCACAGATTCTCATTTGGATTTAGCTCTGGACTTTGATTAGTCCACTATATGCTGAAGCTCTGGCTGCATGTTCAGGGTTGTTGTGTGGCTGGAAGGGGAACTTCCACCCAAATCTTAACCTTCAACAGGTTTTCTTCTAGGATTTCTTTTTATTAACATGTTGTAGAACATGTTGACTTCAACATCATCCCCACAGAATGATGTTGAAGTCAACATCATTCTGTGGGGATGTTTTTGTTTATTTTATGGAAGCTGCTTGGAATTGATGGTGGGATAAATGGAGCCAAGTCGTAGAACATGTTTGGTCTACAACATGTTTGTATGTATTCCAAGCATACAAACATGTTTAGTCTACATGCAAACATAGCATTTGCATGTAGACCAAAAAGTTCAAACTGGTCTTATGTGGTCAACATGTTTGCTGTGTCCCATGTAAAGCTAACGTCAAACTTTTGACGAAACCTCCCATGGATTTCTTTGAACAGAAAGGTTTTATATTTGCCATTCTCCCATAAGGAGTAGTCATTTCGTTGTGTTGATAGATTTAACCAGATGATTGTGGATCTCTGCAGTACTCTTTATGTTGGTCTTTAAAATAAAACTAATTGAAGATTGTGATTGTAACTGAGGAAAATGTGAAAATGTTATTTACTCCAGACACCTCTGGAGTAAATAACTCTTATAATTTGTGACTGTTCTTCCAAATCTGCCAAATACCACATCAATACGTTTGGTGACTTATACAACTGCTGTGGAAGTAACCAGACCTAAAACAAATCTTATGATGAGACAGAATCTGACTATGGATGACTCTCCATAGTCAGATGCTTAATTTATTGCAGTCGCCACTTTATTCACACAGATGTTTTGGGAATAAGATCCAATCAGGTGCTGATGAAAGAGCAGCTCTGTAACTCACCCCGTAGCGTTGCTGTATCCCTTCCAGCACTCTGACGACATGTGGTGTGCATTCCTGTTCACCCTCAATCAGCGCATTTTCTGGACCACTGTAGCGGCTCACGTCCACCTCCGGGACAAATGCCCAACGATACCTGGAGGATAATCAATTGGATGCTTTCAAAACCAGTATCTTTGCTAAACGTTTCGCTGATGTTACAATGAAGGCATGTTTTCCAGCTCCCTACATCTGAAAGAGGGGCATCTTCTCTGGAGGAAAGGCCAAGGAAGTGTCCAGAAACTTGCAGGCTGACAGGTACATGTCCAACTCTGCATTGGAGAAGTTTACTGGTCCATTTTTGTCAAGTGCCCCACGCACCACTTTGGTCAACCTAAGTTGGAAACAAGGACACAGGACTTATAACATGCAAGTTTTAGTGCATTTGTGAAACACGGATGATGATAAAAAAAAAACCTCACTTTGAGGCGTCTTTCTCCGGCTGCAGAGATTTCTCCAAACGTGCAAATATCCGTATCTAAAAAAAAAGTTAAAGACAACAGCTTTGTACAACCACAATTGTTTAGCTCATACATGGCCCTCTCAGGAAGGTAACTCACAAGTTCTGTGACCATTATAGGCCAGAGTGACGTCAGGTGCTGGGAGGAGATCCGCAGCAGGAGAACTCGGAACATTAGGAACATCTGGGCCGAGACCGCGGCACTCGAGTTCATTCTTAAAGTCTCTGTGAGGCGCTCTGAAAGGAAGCGGTTGGTTTTTAATTTGAGCCTAGTTTGAACATGCGTACATAAGCCTACGCCGATGTCTAAAACAAAAGAAGCCCACCTTGAATAAGTGGAAGGTAGAGGTGGTACTGGTCGAGTTCGCCGCTGAACATCGCAAAAGCCTGCCGCTTCAGCAGCATGGGCTTCTGGTCGGCACTGGGGAACAACTTCAGGGAGCTGCTCTGCATGCCTGTTGTGCAAATAAATACAAAGACGAGATAAATACAAAGAGTTTCGATTTGTTTCTTGCATTAAGTAAGAAGTTACAATCCACAATACAAATTCGATAATATTTCGTCATCAGTTCTTTTTAACATTTGTGTCAATGGAACTCACCCATCAGGTCCTTAAACATGGTCTTCTCATGAGTCAGTAGATGGTCAATAATTGATTTCCAACTATGAAATAATAATAATAATAAAGCAGAATTAGAACTGCAGACATAACAGATAATTGGAATTAAATGCAATCCAAATTAGGAGAGCACATAGTTTTGCCTCGATGGTTCCTGCTAGGTTTCACCATGTAAAATGTTACAATGTGGCAGGCTCTCGTAGAAAGGTTTTTAAAATAGCAATAAACTGTTCCTGTGATTACTTTGCATTTGTTTAGTGCAGTGACCTGCATCATTTTTAACCCTGAGTCATTTCTGCCCTAAGTCCAGCAAAGTAAAACTCATTTAAAGCCACATAGAGGTATATTCCCATATGAAACAAACAAAAACAAAACTATTTTCAATCTTTCATATACACTGTAGAAATGTTTTTTGTGTATTTTTTAGAGAACCTTCTATTTCTATGGTTAGGTTTTAAAATGTAGAAAAACTATAACACTTTTGCATAAAGAGAATGGACACATTTTCTTCTATCAAATGTTGGGATGATGTGGATCTGGTTGCAGGGCCCTGGTTTCGACTCTTCAGAATAAAAATGTGAAGTAAATCAGGTTGTAAAATGCATCAACACCTTTACTGATGTCTTTTCTGTGTTAAAATGCAGCGGAAAAGCTGTAAGGTTTGTTGTCAGAACTAGATCTGAACCAAGAAATAGGTTGTTGGCCTCAATCAGCTGATTTTCTCCTCTGTTGTCGCCTGTGGAAACCCCAAAATCTGACTTATTTATGCCACTTCAGAAAAACTCTACGTATTAATGGATCTGCTACAGCTTGCTAGCTGTAGTTTTAAAACAGCATCACTTTAACAAGACTGACGGGCGGAGCTCATTCAACTTCCACATCACGACTGTTTTTCAGGACTTAAAAATTTCCATGCAGCCATTTTCCATCGTTTGTTCTTTTCACCATATGCTCACACTCACCTGTGTGCACAGGAGGCATCCATGGTGAAGAACAGGGGGTCCATGAAGAGCTCAAAACCTCCTTCTTCCAGGCCCGTTTGGTGCAGGCGTACCCACTTAGGCTACTCAGCAGCTGGGCGCCTGCTGCAAAGCTGGGCATGTTGTAGGCACTGCAGGACAGGAGCCAGACATAAAGGAGTCAGGTAACCCCGGTGACAGTGAGGCTTGCAGGCAATAACGTGATTCAGCATCAGTTTTTTTTTTCTTTACCTGTGATTCTTGAGGTAGGGGAAAACATAATACAGGAGACGTGAGATGAGGGGAACGGCTTTTTCCTTCTCGTCGCTACGGTAGACCATGTCCAGAAGGGGCGCCAAGATCTACAAGAGGAGAAAAAGACAGCAATATGCTTTAATAGGACAGAGTGAACTGAAAAGCCACAGTCCAGTTGGCCTACAATATAAATAGATAATCCTGTGTACATAAAACCCCACCTCTGCAAGCAATGTGAGGGCCTGCACACTGTACACCGACGGAGCGGAGGACGACACCATGGCATTAGCCTGAGTTAGTGACTCTGGATGAAAAAGAAAGGAAAAATCAACATGTGAATATTATATAAAGCTTCAGTCAAATGTTAACTTGCACGTATCATTGACATAAATGTTTTGCAAACTTTGGGTTTTTAATAATTTCTGTGTTAGTCTGGCTTAATCCTTGGAGAATAAAACCTGGGTAACACTTTATTTGACGGGGTGTGCATAAGACTGACATGACATTGTCATAAACATGTCGTAACACCTGTCATGAACATGAACCAGTCTTTTTGAATGTTTATGACAGTTGTCATGAAATGTCATTTGGTAAATAATGACACTTTTAATGCAAAGTTGCTTTAAAGGTTGCACTGAAAGTCCATTAAAAGTGCCAAGTTTGCATTAAAAGTGTCATTATTTACAAAATAATACAAAGTAGGCACTTTGAATGGACTTTTAAAGCAACTTTGCATAAAAAGTGTCATTATTTGCCAGTCACGTTTGTGACTGATACATTGCCATAAAGACTCCTTCATGTTCATGATAGGTGTTACATATTTATGAAGGTGTCGTGTCAGTCTTTTGCACACCCCATCAAATAAAGTGTTGCCAAAACCGACTTCAACTAGAAAGCATTTAGTTTGTTCTTGTGAGCAGTTTCACTCAAACTTGAAGGCGTCCATTTTGTAGAAGGAGCTTCTCTCTTGATCTCTCCATCCATGTCGGTGCAAAACTGGCTTTACTGTGGACAGAGACACTAATGTCCTGCCAGCTTCCAGTTTATGAAGGACTTAAGCGTTGGTAGCTTTTTAAAGTTTTCCTTAATTTTCTAAACAATTTTGTTTCATCTGGGGATTACAGTTTTGTGTCTGATTGTGAAAAGTCAGACACAAACTGTCAGACAATTTGGGTCTTCTTCCAGGATTGGAAAAAGTGTTCTGTTTCTAATATTATGTTTGAAGTATCAAAAAATTACCACAGTGATCCCCGTCCACCTCTGCGTCATCCGGTTCTTCAGCTTCTATGCAGACCTGTGGCTGAACTTTGACCTCCAGGCTCCGGCTGAGCCAGCTGGTCTGCTCCAGAGAAGAGCCTGCGATCCCACCCACCGTCTCCAGGATCCGCTGAGTCACCTCCTGCTCAAAAATTTCATCAACAAAGGCATCTTACCTTCACCTGCCTGTGATCTAAGCAGAGCACTGGCTGCCTGCAGGTCTGTGAGAAAAAACAAAGACTGTTGGATCTTACTTGCAGATCTTTAGAGTCTTTCTTACTGTCCAGATTTGGGAGACGGTTGACAAAGTCATTTAGGATTCTGTAAGGTAAAAAATAAAAAAATCAGACTTGAGATCATTCATGAATTACTGTAAAACCTCCAAAGGGCACATGAAATTCAAGAATGTAGCGTGCATAGATGGGAACTGACCCCAGCAGGAGGAAATGTCCAGGTGGCGCCAGGTTAAGCTGAGCAGACTCCCTCAGCAGGCTGAGGAGAGGACCGACGTTTTCCTGCAGAGCTGCAGCTGAAATGCTTCAAACAGATAAAACAGATTATTGTGAAAATGAGCAAAAAAATGAGAAGAATATTAGTTTTTTCTTTGATACCAAGATTCATCCTCACCTCTGGACATAGGCATAGCTGAACTGCAGCATCGGAATATCGACCAGCGTTGTCTTCTGGTGGGGAGAAATCAGAACTTTTAAGTTGAAAATCATCCACGGTAAAAAAAAAAGAAGTCTTTAAAATCTGTTTACGTACCTGTTCTCCTTTGATCTGATGCGGTCTCTTCACAACCTCTTTGACCAAGTGGAGGACAGTTTCTATATTCAAGCTGTGAAGCGATTTTATAAGCTCCACGATGACCAGACGAGCCTCACTGGCCACTGGTAAAACCTAAAAAGAAACCCAGAATGTCAATCAGAGCACTGAACGCAAAACCTTAGTTTTCCACTCATTTTGGGTCTTACTTTGTTTTTGTGTCTCCTTTTGCTCCTCCGGTTGCTCCACACTACTCCTACCGAAGCCATCAGCTGGACCCCATAATGTCCGGTTAGAGGGAGCAGGAACTGCAGGATCCGCTGCCGCAACATCTAATTAAACACACGTCAAAACATTTATTCTAGAATTAAGATGTTACAAAGTTATGGAGTCAGAAAACAGACGATGCACGACAATCTCAACAATATGGCAGTGACCCACCTTGGAGCTTTTGAAATACACGGAAGTAGAAGCATGTTTGCTGCTGTGGCCGGTGTCAGACGCACGTCTCTGAAGCTCCTCCCTCATGACAACGCCCCACAGCAGCGCCATGCTGCTGAGCATTTGCGGCAGCGCCTCCAGCACGGCGTTGCGCGCGTTGCGGACGTCCACGGGATCACAAGCCACCAGAGACTGACGAGAGAGGGGACCAAGTGCAAGAATTCGATATTAAATGGTGGTAGATCACACAGCAGGTAGATAAGTCAGCGTAAGCGTGCCGCACCTTTTTGTCAAGGAGACAGTAATGTGTGATGGTGGTCAGGCCTTCAAGCAGAGTTAAAGGGTAGTCCGGAGCGATGTTCTCCTTCCTGCTTGTAACGCTGACAGAGAAAATAAATTATAAAATATTTCAGAGGAAAATCAAGCAAAAGAAAAAATTCTGAAGAGCAACTGTTGTAGTCTTTAAAATAAATGTTAAAATATATGTACTTTAAGGATCATTGAGATATGTTCTAATTTGTTCCCTTAGTTTTTTTTGAACAAATTCACATTTGAATTTTTGGGTCTTCTTCCTTCCTTCCAAATTCACATTTTTTCATAACAAAACATCTTTTGACCTAAAAGAGTTCCAAAATAACATACTATATGAATGTTTTATTAGAAAAATGTACAACAGAATTATGAATTATTGTTTCATTCAAAGAGAAATTTAACCTCAAAATCTAAACGGGAAGATTTTGCAATAAATCAGAAATCAGGAAACATAATTAGCTGAAGTAATTTTCCAGCGCTCTCATGCGTCTCTGTCGTCATGACGTTTTCACCGCTCTCCAGGATGGTTACCACCTCGGCCACTAAAACAGGCACCGCAGTGAGCCTCCATCCAGTCGCCGAGGTATATCTAAGCTTATTGACCTTCCAAATTTTGCATCCAAGCTGCCTTTTTGATATTACACACACTGACATTGCTATGACAACCATTTTTAACACTTTTAATTTGCACATTAGTCGTAGAAACGGGCTTGTACGTTTAAAGCTACCTGTGGTTTGCCTTCCCTCCCTCGTGTTCGTGGAGCTTCACCAGATCGTCCATGTTCTTGCAGATCTGACTGATGAGCGGCGACATGATGATCCCCAAGGAGCGCCCCAGGTACGGCAGAGAGGAGCACAGCAGCGACACCCAGTGGGGGTGCATGGCGTAGCCGTACTGAGGCTGCAGTGCTCTTGCTGCCGCAGAAACAAACATCCCCTGCGCCGTGATGGGGTGGCTCTGGACGTACTGCGCCGCTTTGATGGACTGCTGGAAGAGCACGGCGGTCTGCCACTCCCGGGCCAGCGGGGTGGAGGCCGGTGAGGATTCACGGGGGTCTCCAGGCTGGCCTGAGGCGCCGCTCACTGCCGATGCGACCCCTCCTGGCCACACATGGTACTCCAGCACTATCAGAGCCTGGAGCAACTTTAGTAGCTCTATTTGTAAGGGGCACTGCTCCTGGCCCCCGCCTCCCGCGCCCAGATTCACCAAACTCTCCTCCGACAGGCCTCCTGCCTCATCCGGCAGTTCGGCTCCCTTGCATGCTCCCTTATCCGCCGCCTTCTGGCTGACGTACATGGAGGCCGACAGTGAGAGCAGGGCGTACTGCTGCACTTTACAGCAGGTCAGGAGTCTGTGGATGGATTCCAGAGTGGCTTTGCTGCACTCCTGTCCTCGTACCGTGAAGCAGAGCTGGTTCACGATCCGAGTGAGCACCGTCACGCTCTTCACCTGGACCTCCATGTTGCCCTGCAGGTCCAGGGGAGTCAGGCTCAGGTAGGACGGGTAGTGAGAGCGCAGGATTTGCAGGCAGAGCGACACAAGCAGTTCGACCAGCAGCGACGGGGGCGAAGAGGGGGAGGAGGTGGGAGACAGCAGGCAGCCGTAAAAGCACCTTCCGTCCTGAGCCTGCTGGTGGCGCTGCAGGAGGTTGGAGACCAGGTTTAAGTGCGCGGCAGAGCTGGTGTCCAGCGACGTGCAGCACAGGGCGTCCACCAGGTGGCACTCGGGGCTGCTGCGCAGCAGGCTGTCGAGCAGCGCCAGGCCCTGGAGGAGGCGGCGCCAGCCGCCCGCCGTCGGGTAGAGCAGAACATGGCGGAACAGAGAGTCGATGGCTTCCCTTTTCTCTCGCTCCTGTTTCAACAGGCGAGACCTGGCCATGGCCTCCAGCTCAAAGTCCCCCTCCTCTTCGCTCGACAGCGAATCGGACGCCTGCGTGTGCTCGGACTCCACCCTCCGCAGGCCGTTCACCAATCCCCCCTCCTCGACACTGCTGGGCGGAGCAGAACCGGAACTCAAGTTCTCCGTGGAAACCGGGGCGCCGCTGGTGTCTGCCGACTCGGTGTGTTCACTCGCGGCCTCCTCCTCATCCTCCTCTTTGACCTCATCTTCCTCTGTACCCTCACTCTCGCTCCTCGACGCGGGTAAAGCTTCTTCGGGTTTTTCCGGCTCCGGCCCACTTTCCAACTCGGCCCACAGAGCTTCTCGGTCCACGACATCCAGGCTGCTTAATGTCGTCACCTCAGATGCCACCATGTCTGCCGGTGTCCGAGAGGTTTTAATCAAACTCCTTCTGCTGTTTAACAGTTTCAGGTTACCTTGAAAACAACAAGCACATCAACTTAATGACACAGACACATTCAATCGAGAGAAACTCCTCCAAGGCAGAGATGAATTTGTGTACCGGCTGTGAGATTCTGCTTAACGCTCTGGATGGAGCAGCGCTGGGTGGACGGGTGAAGCAGCAGCAGCAGAATGGGCTCCAGGATTCGGATCACATCGTTCAGGGACAGAGCTCTGACCAGCCAGCACTGAGCGGCCGCGCTTATTGAGCCATCAGCCGAGGTCAGGCTGTCCACTACAACACACAAAGACCTGAAACACCAGAGAGGATTTGAGAGTGAAGAAATTACATTTAAAACAAAGTAAGACCTCTCTGCATGTGCTCAGTATAATCACAGGGCCTTAAGCATGTGTTCACAGAAAAATATGACATTTTTCAGATTTTATCAAGTTGTCTGGATCTTATGCAACACACCAAAAACAGTTAGCACAGGAAGGTGAAGACGAAGAAAAATTAGGCGTGATTTTCTAAATTATTTACAAAGAAAATGCTGCATGGTTATTCAGTCATCCTCGATTGAGTCACCATTACTTTGAAAGCTCTACACAACAGAGGCTCAGTGTGATAAGGCTACAGGTGACCATGTACCTTTATGCAAGTTGTCTGCTGAAGTACATTTTATAGCCTAACCGTAAGCTTCTCCACAACCTGACTAGTCTTCTGTCTGGTTCTGTTCCATAATGTTCTCTAACGATCCTCCAATGTATTTTAAGAACCGCTGTGTATGTGGAGAGATAAGCTCTACCAATCAGGCAGTTAGATAAATATACACAAATGGATTTGTAACATGCCAATATGTCAGATATGTGCAGATTTGGTGGTTATGAACTGTGTTGGTGATGGCTGCTTGACTTTTGTCCCCATTTGTTGTTTTATTCTACTCAAGTGTTTCTAGTTTAACACTTAAAACCTCCTAATAACTATAATTTGTTTAATTTGGAGTAGTTATGGAAATTTTTTTTTTTGCTTCATGAACAAAATCCGGGGTGAACCGACCGGTCAAAGGATCGACTTAGAGACATGGTCCTGTTGCACTGAGTCTCCCGGGTCAGGTGCCACAGCACGGTGAAGCGGTGCAGAGCTTCCAGCCGGATCGCCTGGGAAACAAAAAACACACAAACCTTCAGTTCTTCTTATCATATTTACAACTCTTCTTCTGTCAGTTCTGACTTTCCATCCGGCCATCAATGATATTCAGAGAGCGGGAAAACAAACACAAAAAACCTTGTCTTTGTGCAGCAGTGCCTGGCAGATGATGTCCTCACAGACGGAAGCCGAGGGAGCCAAACAATGCAGCCTGTAAAACAGATCCACACAGGAAACGTGCTGCTCTCTCTGCTCGGTGTCCAGTTGACTCCACAGGACCCGGGATAACCTCTGGGTTACAGCAAACACACCAACGTAAATAGGCCCTTCTCCAAACGGCTCCAGTCACACCAACAGTTCCCCTTTTGACAATCTGACCTGAAAGAAGTCTGTGTGTTCCTCCATGGCTCGGTGCAGGACTGGGTAGATGGGCGGCACGCTGACCATCTGCAGCCGCCCCGCTCAGAGGGTTGTTGTCAGAGCTCTGGTAGCGCCTGTTCTTGTCCTCAATGACCAGGGCTAAAGACTGGGAGTGGTTGATGAGCTCCAGCAGGGAGGCCACGGCGGTGTGCTGAATGTTGTAATCCCTGGACATGCAGCACAGAATCATCAAGGACCTCAACCACACTGGGAGGCCGTCCACGTCACTGCCTGAAATGAGCGGGAAGAAAAACAACAACAATATGTCATCACTTATTTGTGGGTCAAGGCATTTTAAAATAGTGGTGATTTACAATGGTTTGCAAAAGTATTCATACTGCCTGAAGTTTTCCACATTTTGCCTGCTACAAAAATATCAAGTAAATGCTTTGAAATGTTGGATTTTAACACCACAAAATGTAAAATAAAAGCAAAAAAAGAAAAAAGGACACTCAAGGTGCATACATAATTCTGTCCACATGCTGACCTGAGTCTCCAAACATGTCTGTGTAAAGTGCCAGCATCTCCTCCTCGCTCAGGTACACAGGGAAGGTGGTGCTCTCCAGCAGCAGGTGGCAGGTGGCGACGAAGGTCTGTCGACAGGCCTCAGAGATCTCAGCTTTTCCTCGGGGCATGTAACCAGCTGCCCAGTCCAAACACACCGAGGAGCCACGCTCCTTTTTCTTCTCCGTTGGTGACGCCGGGAGCTGAGTGTCAGGCGAGACGCTGGCTTTGCGTTTGTTCGGAGTAAACAGCTCGGACAGCCTGTGTTTAATTTCACGTCCCCTTGACAGAGACTTCTGATCCCCGGAGTGAGGCGTGACCAAATGAAGAGGCTCTGGATCCGGATCTGAGACGTCCTCCACCTGCACCATCAGGTATCTGAAATCAAGGCGGAAGAGCAAAAATGTTTAGACGACTTGCACAGATGTTATCAAGCAACTTCATCTGGCTCTGAAGTTTACCTTGTGGTTATGAAGGCCAGGATATCCTGCAGACTCTGCGTCATGGCTTCTACACTCCTCCGCCTCAAACTCCATCGCCGGTTGCAGGGTCCGTTTGCCGCCTCGTGGGCATCCCAGCTGCAGGTGTCCTGGGGAAGCTCTGCCCATCCCGTGGCATTCCGACTCAGGGCTGCTGAGTAACCCGCCCAGCCCGCTGCTTCCGACCTCAGGGTTGAGTAACCCCGTTGCGCTCGGCTTCACTCCTTGTCCGTTTCCGTCATCTTCCTGTTTCGTCAACACTTCCATTTTTCTCCCCCTCATTCTGTGCATCCTTGATAAGAAATTCTTTATAAGCTTTTAAAAACACTCCAAGTTGCTGCTTACTCAAAACAACAACAAAAATCCTTACATTTGTGGTTTCCTCCTCTGTTGAAGCCGACTCCTTCTCCTCTGTGTTCGCTCCTGCATCAACATCCATGTAAGCTACAGGCATCTGGATCTTACTCAGGACCTTGAAGCACATTCGTAGCCCCTGTGTGATGTCATCAAGGGAGATGGAGTCCATGTGGCGGCGCAGGCTCTGCAGCATGGTGCCCAGCATGTTGGGAAGGAACAGTGACTGGATGTCGGCATAGAGCTCCTGTGAGAAAACAAACAATCTGCAGCATGAGAAGCTTCTACAATGTTAAATAGTCAGGTGATCAGTATTTATGGGTAAACCCCCCCCCCCCCCAAAGAAATATGAAACAAAGAGGAGGCAAATGACTGAGAAATGCTTTTAATTTTGTCTGAATTTGGAAATTCATTTATTTAGCTACTCTTGAAAATGTGTATTAATCACCAGAGGAAGAACATCCAGAAGGAAAATGATGAGGTTGGACATTTCCGTGACGGAGGGAGCCGGCTGACCGTAGTTCTGCTCCGGAGGCGTTGGCTGATCATCTTTTTCACTTTAACCAAAAAACACAAAAACTGGGATTTATGACACTTCATTTCTCTGTACATTAAAAATCTGAAAACACAAGCTGACACACATGCTCATTTATGCTTCAGTTAGCACACAATTCCTATCAAAATATAAATGTAAAATTCTAAATCTTAGAAAGGTAATCTTTCACACTGAAAAATGTGTCAAAATTATTGTGATATTTCAGTAAAACCTCTGCATACGAGGCACACCAGGAAACGCAAACTGAAACTGACAGAAGAGGATTTCAGATTAACCGAGTCAGATCGCTGCAGGTTCTGAACAAATTCAGATCAATGTGTCGACAAGAGGAATTTAAACTCATACTGTGCAAATATACATAAATACATTAAAACACTATCACCTCCTTGTTTAACTTTGAAACGGAACAAAAAAAAAGAAGATACAATGAAGAGCTAAGATTTTATGAATATTTTCTAACTAAGTTATGGTGTAACTGGAACAGTTGTTTCTCCAAACGCAGCATTTCTTACGACACTGTCCACATACTTGACTTTTAATCCGTCTGAACGAGTGGTCTGAATCGTCTGTTGTGAATTGAAGCTGTATAAACATGCTCCCTAACTGAAACTGAATTGAAACTTTAAGTGTTTATATTTTATTTTTGTTTACAGTGAAGGAATTCTGATTGCGAAGAAAGATTTAGTGTGACAGACAAACCTGAGAGACGTGCAAAACCGCTGAGTCATGTACTCCCAAAGATATTCGCTGTTGAGGGAGCTCACAAGCATGTTCACCGTCTTTATGATCTCTGACGCATTCTTGTTCTCTTTTATTTTACTGTTAAAATGAAGACAGAAGAGAACATCTCTTTTCATATTCATTGCCATAACATCTTATAATTTTGTTCTTAAAAGAAAGCACGTTCATTTCATTGCTCCTTTCTCTCACCAAGCTAGCTGGTTGGCTGAGCTTCCCGACTTTGGGATGTTTTCCTCTCCGAGCATCTCCAGACAGTAGCGCTGGAAAGCTCGGACCACCTCCAACAACACGCAGCTCAAGACAGCTGGACCTTGAGCGCAAAAAAAAGCCACGTCAGCAAAAGCAGGTTGGAAACCATTAAGCATAATAAGGCGCTTCTGCTCAGCTCCGTACCTATCTCGGGTTTATCCAGCAGACTGATGATGATGCGAAAGGGTCTGAGGTACGGGATGACGCTCTCTGGGTCGCTGTCCACCTCCTTCTGTTTGAGGATGTTGATCAGAGCCTGCAAACAGAAACCACAATAAATCTACTGGTGTATTCTGGTTCATCATATTTTAGATTTTTGTACTGTAAAATAGTTCTGAACAAATGAGATCAGGAGAAACAACTGTTAAGGTTTCATCTAGAGTAATATACTTTAAAATATTGGACCTGATAATGCAAAAAAACAAATAAAATAAAATATATATATTTTTTAATTAATTAATTTATTTTTTCAGTAAAACCTTTTTGCTTTTGCTTTTTTTTGTTGCTTTAAAAAAAAAAAGTTTAAGACAAGATGTGCTTTTAAATTAGTTTTGGTCAATTTAGGATACAGAATTCATTTGCTTTTTTCTTTACCAGCCATACATTTAGCCTTAAGAAAGTCATGAGTCTTACGTTACATCTTATATGTCTACTAAATAAATCAGACCTTCACAAGATAATCTTTCGAGTAAGTGTTGAAGTAGAATGAGGTGTGCTCCTCCACGGTGGTGGAGAGCGTGGGATGTGGCGCCACCATCCCTCCTTTAATGTCGGTGCCTGAAGACACAAACACAGCGACACAAATGTCAACGTGAACAAATAAAATATTTTCCTTTAGCAAACAGTGATGTAATTCACGACTAATTTATATCCTTAGCTTGAGGACCTAGGAGCCAGGCGTAGAGCCGTCTGTTGAGGGACATGTCTCTCCTGAGCAGAGTGAGTAAAGCTGCAGACGCCACAGTGATCATGTCTTCAACACTCAGAGCCACGCTGGGCTCTGCTGGGTCCTAAACCAACAAAGCACAGAGTTAGCTGGGGAGCAGTAAAGGATTTCTGGAAAAGACCCAGACATATGTTGAAATATGTGGGTTTTATTAGAAGCATATCCACAAAACATAAAGAGAACTACGTATGCTACTTGAGTCAGCAGGATTCAAGAAGAAGACATTAGAATCAGTTCTTCTGGAGGCCATGATGCTCAACCTTCAGTGTTGAATTACATGTAGAAACTCCACTCTGGGTTCCCATAGTCAGGAGCTGTTTTTAACTCATTAATTCATATTTGAAGTTATTTTAATTTGCTTTAATTCAACAAATCCAATTTATCTACTAATAAATGCTCATTTAGGTTTAGGGTAAACAGTGTGACAGCAATTGTTTTAAAGAATTTTTGGAATAGAGAACTGAAAGTTTATCCTGCAAATGAAACCATGGATGGATGAAGAGTCACCCAGATTAATCAGGTGTACTTGATTAACTTATCCGTAGACAGAGAGATCACCTCTAGAAAGGCTAACGGATGTAAATTGATACAATGGCAGAAGTACCTCCCTATCAAGACAAAACCAATGAATAGAAACAAAACATTTCTCTGAATGAAGAAAAAAAAGATTTAAGGATATTTAATATAATATTTTAATATTTTGATCAAAAACGAAGAATGAAACAAAATTTATTTTTTGACATACTCTTTGCTATGATAACTCATTAAATTAAAAATATTGAAGCCCTGAAGAATACATGTCAGATCTGATTGATATTTTAAGAAAATAAGCCAGGAACATGAGTCCTACATGCATTTGTCTGTTTTGCTTAGATAGCCGTTTTATTTAGGCCGTTATAGCTGACTAGATAACTCCATCTGGTTGCTTTGTACTGTAGTCTCTTCAGGCCAGGAAATACATGTCAATAAATGGATGCCAACCAAAATCTTCTAAAAAAACCCCAAAAAACCTTTGGATATATTTGTAGCACACACAGAGAAATAAAGGAGATTCACTTTGGTGACCAACATTTTTTACCTACCAGACATGTTGCAAAAGGGAAGAAGTAGAGGAGGACTTCAAGCATGTTCCTCTGCACCAACACATTTGAGTCTTGCAGAGAAAGACAGACTGACTTTATCTGGAGAAGCAAAGAGAAACATTAAACTTAAACCGGTGATCGTCAGGGAATCAAACATCCACTGAAGGAGGACAAACATGGACACTCACCACTGCGTGATGGCCATAGCCCAACATGTAGATCTGCTGACTCAGCGGGGCCATGCGGTCAAAATGTGTGACCACAAAGACTGAGGCGGGCAGCCGCACCATCGGGGTGACCAGCATGCTTCCCCACAGGGCTCCGAAGAAGACCTGCTGACCCACCAACAGCGACAGCTTGACCAGCAGAGCATCAGTCCTGAACAGAGGCAGAGATCATAAATAACAGAATGTGACTATATTACTTCTAAAAAGGATGAATGCAATTCAGAGGAACTAACTAAAGCAGCTTAGAAGATGCATACGTTTAGTTTCTATTAGCCTCATTTTCCTCTTATCTTTTTATACAAGTACATTTAGCACAAAATATCAAACTCAATGCACCTTTATCAAGCTTTATCATTAGGAATCATTTCTTGAAGAAATTAAGAGGAAGTTTGTGTTGCTTTCAGTGCTTTGTGGTATAAAGATGATTTTAGATTGTGATACTGGTATGTCTATTAGAATAGAATAGAACAGAAGAGTTTCTGGTTCTACTAACATCTAAAAGAAGCCTGGACTACATCAGGGGTCAGTCTCTGCCTTAAGCAGAAAACATCTTGACGTCTTGTTCATTAGTAATGGCAGGAAATGGCCAGATGGAATTTATTTGTTTGATACATTTATTTTAATCATTATTTTAGAGGGGAAAAAAATTAAAAGGTGTCTTTATGGACCTGTCGTAGACCTCCAGTCCTTCTTCCAGACCAGGTAAGAGTCCAGTTATGAAAGCTTGCAAACTGGGAAGCAAAGCCTTCTGCAGTGGGAGATAGTAACGCTCATACAGCGTCAGCAGAACTGGCTTAACTGCCATGGCTGCATGACCCAGCAGCGGGAACAAGCCGGAGCTGAAGAAGAAAACAAAATGCGTGTCAGAGTGAGAGCAAGGCCTCGATTCTTCTTGCTGAAGATAATTTTATCCGGTTCTGTCACCTGTAAATAAACAGATCCTTGGCCAGCCATTTTGTGCCAATGATTTTGAAGATGACCTCGTATGTCTCCAGAGCCTTGAGGTGCACGCCGCTGGGCAGAGCCGGGTGCAGGCACTGGGCCAGACGCTTCCCTATGATCAGCCTTTTGGGCAAGAGCGAATAGCGAAGGTTACTCTGCAGGGCCTGGGGGAAAAAACAAAGAAAAGAAACCGTACACATAATTTTTTTTTACTGAATCCAAGTTTTATTTAAAAGGTTGAACAACTGTCTTTCTTGTGTTATTTTTTTAAATCTTGAACCCACATGGACATGCCAAAGTCAATATTTGGTTTACAAGGAAAAGAAAGAAAAAAAAAAAAATCACACACAATTGCACCTTTATTCTTCATAAAAATCCATATGAAGACTTATAAACAAAAAGAGGATGTGACAACACAACAGCAAACCTCATCCATGACCTCACAGAACTGAAACAGGTCTAAGCAAAACACCAAAGAGGAACCTATACCGTCAGAGTTAATGCAACAAAATGGACCCGTTAAAATTCAGAGTAATGGTCCACACTGCACCTTATTGAGCTTTCCCAGGGACGAGATGAGATCCGCCCACTCACTGGACGACTCGAAGTTTCGCAGCGCCTTCTCAATGACCGCCGCGTAGTTACGGTATCGGTAGTCATTCTGCAGCTCGAGCTCCTCGGGATCCATGATGCACCGGTTTGATCACAGTTCAGTTAGAATACATCTGAAGGCGGATAAGGCAGGAGACAGAAAGTCAGCGACGTAACCCGCCTGTCTGAAACCTGCCTGATTGCCCTCTGTCTGCAAGGCTGGCTTAATACAAATAAAATTATCTAATTAGCTCTGAGGCAGCGGACATAAAGGCACTTATTCATGACTGGTTGCTGGATGGCCGACTGACCCGTCAGTCAGTCCCAGGACGAGGGAATCCCAACAGAAACTTAGAGGAAAACACTCACAATAGTACTTGCCAGGCAAAAACCAAGAATAGACTTTTTTCATTTGCATGTCTGGCATCTTTCAGTCTTCCTCATATTTTAGCTGTGGCACATTTACAGGCTTCACAACCACAACAATACCTCTAAATTACGACAAGAAGCTCATCGATGTTGTGCTGAAATCTCCAACTGGTCGGTCTCTGTGGGCTGATCAGTATTAGCATCTACATCCACATTAACAATGCAGCATATAAGCTTAACTGTGCATCTAAGGCGTGTATTTTAGGAGTGAGGATCAGGGAGGTAGGATTAAAGAGAAGCAGACATCTGGAGTCTGAAGGCTTTACAGCTGAGAGGAAGAACAGCACATGGTCAGGATAAAGCTGAGCAGCACTGTAATGGTCATTGGTGGTCATTTTCTGTAATGATGTCTTACAGTTTTTATCTTTCTTAAATCATGTTTGAATACTACAAAATCATCATACTATAGAATTGTTACATCATATTGTGACAATGTTATAGCAACCCCTGACTTTACAAGGGTCGTATTTCTCAAGAGTCAATGCCCACAAACAAGAATCATAACCACAAGCAAAAGAAATGGTGCATCATAAGGAGATAATATCCCACTACTTTAAATTATATAGGAGATTTGAGCATGATTAGTTTAGTCCAAAAACTACTAGGATAAACAAATTGATGTTCAGTGGAAGATAAATAGAAAATACTTTGTTGAAAAGAAATGGAAGCAGATAGAGATTAAATGACGATAAAAATTAGGGAAAAGGCCTAGAATTATATGAAGATGCCACTATATGAAGCAGCACGAAATAAACTAAAGTGAAGATTGTAAATACACTCACTTTCTGATGGTTTCTTACTGAAAGGTAATGTAATTGTCCAGCCTCAGATCGAATTAGGATAATACGACACCTAAAGTCTGTGGTGAATCTTAACCTAATATAAAGATCCGTGCTCTGTATGTTGAGAAACTTTGCCTTATGTCAACAGGAGACTTTGACATCAACATAGCTTTCCTCTATTGACAAAGACACAGGAGAGGTTTTCCACTATTGCTTAGGTAAGAAGTAAGTCAATAATACAAAAAACAAACTGGCAATGACGTTAAATGCATAGGTAATCTGGGGTTTGTGAATGACACATCTATGGCAAATCAGCAGCAACTTATGCAAGTGTGTTAAGATACAAGGGGTCAATCTAGAGACGAAGTTCAATGGTCAGGGCTTGTAATAGTGGATGCAAGCTCAGAAAACTGTCTATTCCCCTTTGGTTAGCTTAGCTTTTCACCTCCTGCGTTAGGTTGACCTTTCTATTACATGTGAAGGTCTGTCATTGCTTCACAGAAAAGAGCAAAACGATAATGTGATTAGGCGTATCTTCCAACTGACACAATCTGGTATTCAGGAACTTCATGTTTTTATGTTTTACCGAACAGTTTCAGATACACAAAAGTGCTTGACGTAAGAGCAGAGATGTGAATAATCCCTTTCTTGTCGTCACATAGTTTTGATTGCAATTATTCAGGTTTTTATTTGTCAGAAAATGAACAGCGCGCACACATAAAATGCTTATTCACAGGTGGCATCTTGATAAGCAAATGGTGTTGGCCTTGGCGGAACAAGATGTGCATTCTCACTTCCCTTCCCGGATCTAACAGCAGAACTGACTTGAAACCAGTCGCTTACTACATTGCATTGCACAAATATTGATATTAAAGCCCAGTGTATTTTGTTAGGATTTGCTGTCTCAGAGCTGAACAGAGTATTACATGGCTGTGAAGTGGGAAAAGGATACATGACTTTCATATTTTTTTGTTTTGTTTTTCTTTTACAGGCAAAAGCTTGAAAATGATGCAGTTAAAAACCTTCTGGAAGGATGTCAATCGAATTATCTATGAAATTTTGGGTATAACTTTAGCCTTGTCATTTCCTGCCATGTATCTTGGAATAATTCCTGAAGGGCTCGATAATAAGGACACATACATGTTGAAAATATTTCTGATGGCAAGCAAGAAGGTGGATTACTACACCTGGGAACATTCCTCTGTATTTATTTTATCTCATGCAACTTTGTACAGAGAAATGTATGCATTGCAAGTAGGGCTGTATAATAATATTGATAGAGATATTTAACGATATTTTCTTTCCTGGAAAAAAATCTATATTAATCTGCAAGTATCGTAACATCCAACCGTCACCTTTCTCACTCATTGCTTGCTTCGCACCAGGTCATCAGGCTTAGAGTGATTCCTTCACATGTTAAGGTTAAAAAGGTATCAAACTATTCAGAGCAGGTACTTGGTTCACTTTATTTACTTTACAAATGCACGTAAGCTACAGTTTGTACTGTTTAATTAAAAGAAACATGTTTTCTCACCACTTCTTTGATTAATTTTGTCCAGCTGTCGACTTTAAGTCTGTGTCCAATCAGAGCCAGGTATTGTATAGTTGGTGCTTTTATTCAGTTTTCAGTTAAATTAATTCAATCCAACTCTATAACAGTCACAAAATGTCACCAAAATCACTCTGTCCCTCTGAAAATCTTTCAGAAAATCGCAAAAGTGTATTGAATTGTATCGTTTGCGGAATATTGCAATATATATCGTATTGTGGGCAGAATATTGTGTATTGTATCGTGCTGTATGTGTTGTTTAAAAACAAAAAATAAACAAAAAATAAAATAAATTCAAGATCAACTCAGGGGGGACTAAAAAAAGTGACTACCACAATTGTCAGATTTATTTTTTTTTAATTTAAAATAGTATCCTTTTCCTACAGCTGCACAACTGTATGCCTCACATAACATCTCAACATTGTTACATGTGGCTGTAAGGTGGGTAAAAAATGTGAAGTGAGATACTTGTTCACGCAGCTGTGAGGCATTGGACTGTGTGCTTTGAGGGTGGACACCGAGCAGCCGTGTCACCTGACCGACACCACCACTGTGCTGGCGGATGCAGCCAAATAACAGCTGGCCAGGGAGAACTGTAGCACCAATGAAGGATGCTATTATGTAACATTCCACAAGCACTGAGCAGAGAGACTAGGAGGAGATTAATAGTCAAATTCATTTTGACATAGAGCTAGCTTGTGCTGCTACTGGTTAAAGTTGGGAAGGCGCAACGTAAGCCAGTCTCTTTGTTTCTAACAAAGAAGTGGCAGCAGCTTTCTAGCTACAACACACACAGCTTACTGCTAACAGTCAGCGTCGTAAACAAACGCAGTGTAAAGCAATCAGGTGCATCATGACTCACCGACAACGGAGAGGAGGGACGAAAAAAAAAAACCACAGGAGGCTTCACAGCAGGACCGGAAATCTCGTTTTTGGCGGGGTCATCCTCCAAACCAACACCCGGCTCAAAGAGGACAGCTGTCTGCGGGGTTAACCATCGGTGGAGAACCAAGGTGGATGCTGGTCACAGCGGGGCGGGGGATCCTCCGACTGCTCAGCTGATCCTGAACCCACCGCGGCCCGCACGGCTCTGTCCTTCACACTGGCAGCTGGGGGTGACCTAACAGCATTACGGTCAATAAAGTAACTATTTATGTTCTAGCTTCTATTATAAAGCAAATATTAATATTTTCAAGAGTATAATATAGCAAAACAAAACCAATTGGAATTACCGTGGCTTTAAAAAGAGAGGCGGAAATAGGTTATCACAAACCTGCCACCCCTCCAGCTTTGGTATGTTCCAGGATGTGCCGTGTTGACACACCTCTCACCTTACCGTCAGAAATTTCATCCTAAAATTGTACAGCAATGTGCAAGAAAATATTAAGAGTGTACAGCTATCATAAATGATTAAAAATGGGTTCATTTATATTTATGTAAGCGTAGAATTTTACATGACAATAAATAGACATCACATTGTTTGTTCACACAATGTTGTTTTTTGACATAAAACTTTTGTCTTTCTGGATTATTGAACGCTCTTAATTTTTACGTCTCCTTCTTCTCCTCATCAATAAAGTGTTTCTTCAGTCCTCATCTTTTTTTTAATCTATGCATTTCTTTATGCCTTTCCCAGAGGTAGCAAGTGTGTATTTACTTGAGCTTTTTGAAACAAATGTTTATATAAGTGGTTTTGCTAAACTATACTTTTTATTCCTACTTAATTACAAATATTTTTAAGTCCGGCTCTCCAGCACATCTTCTGATGACTCTGGACACATGTACTTTACTGAATGTAAAACAATCTGTCATAAAGTGTTGGTTTGAGAGGCGGTGAGGATAAACGCTGAGACTCAGGTTATGGTGATGATGACGAGTTTAATTATGAAAATGCTCAAACAGTCCAAAACAGGCGGCACGGCAGAGAATTTAGCACACAGCTAAATACCGGTAGCACTGACAAAAAACACTGAAACGAGAGCTAAGCTAACCAGGACTATACAGTTCAAATGGAGAACTAAGGCGACAACTGGCATTAGCGTACGCTACACGTAAGTTAGACAAGGACCCGACAAGAGACAACAGGTGGACTTAAATACACACGGGGGTAATCAAGGGATGAGACACACCTGGGAAGCAATCAACCGGGAAGACGCAGAGACAGAGACTCACAGGAAGGAACTGAACTCAGAAAACTCTAAAAATAAATACACAGAAACACGGATTATGACACAAACAGAAGAAATTACCACATACAACTACACAATTTATGGTAAACACTTATTTTTTCCCCCGCAAACTTTATTTATTCCTATAATATTGTGTTTTGACCCTGTGATGTCATTTAGATTGTAAATTGATATATTGCAACTGACAGAACTTTACACTGTTTTAATGCGTACAGAAGCTTATTGATACCTGCAGCTTTTATATAGTGAAAAATATGACTTGAAAACATGTGTACCTTGTCTTTCTGGATTTGTTATTTTTCATTCATATATATATATATATATAATATATATATATATATATATATATATATATATATATATATAAAAAATTCCCTTCTCACCCTCTGCGGGTGGTTTCTCTCTTTCATCCTCTGAGCTCGGGTCCTCTACCAGAGGCCTGGGAGCTTGAGGGTTCTGCGCAGTATCTTGGCTGTGCCTAGTACTGCACATTTCTGGACTGAGATGTCTGATGTTGTTCCTGGGATCTGTTTTAGCCACTGCTCCAGTTTGGGGGTTTCTGCCCCGAGGGCCCCGATGACCACAGGCACCACTGTGGTCTTCACCTTCCAGTTCTTTTCCAGTTCCTCCCTGAGGCCCTGGTATTTCTCCAGTTTTCATGCTCCTTTTTCCTGATGTTGTAGTCACTTGTATAGCTACATCCACCACAACGGCTTTCCTCTGTTCTTTATCCACCACCACAATGTCCGGTTGGTTCTCCATTACCATCTTGTCTGTCTGGATCTGGAAGTCCCACAGGATCTTAGCTCGGTCATTCTCCACCACCTTTGGGGGTGTTTCCCACTTCGATCTCGGGGCTTCCAGTCCATATTCTGCACAGATGTTCCTGTACACTATGCCCGCCACCTGGTTATGTCGGCGATAAATATATACAATATATATATAATATATATATATATAAATATATATATATATATTTATTTTTATTTTGTGTGTATAACCACAAAATATGTGTTTATAACCAAAAGTTTTTATTTTCACTTCTTCTTGAATGATTACTTGTTACTTCTACTTGAGAAAAAAATACACTGAAGCTGTTTTTCAATGACTTTTTTTTTATTTGATGCAAAGTGCTTTCTGTTGACATGTAAACTCATGGCAAGTTCTTTCAAAGCAGAAAGAACTTGCCATGAAGTGGTTTGGTGAGGTGAGATGAGAGGACACAGGAGACCCAGATAGTGATGATGAGGATGAATTTAATGATGAATGTGCAAGGAACAGGAACGAGGAACAACTGACGGCACGGGGAAAACAGACTGAGCACAATGACACGACAAGGATCCGACGAAGAACACAGACAACAGGTGAGACTAAATACACACGGGGTAATCAAAGGAACGAGACACACTATCAACGGGGAAGACGCAGAGACAGGACTCACATGGAACAGGATAATACAGAGAAAACTCAAAAATAAACATACAGAAACACAGATCGTGACAGAACTCAGGCCAGGATTGGAACCAGGGATCATAGTGCTTCAAGGCATCTATTGTGTCACTATGCAGGCTCAATAAATGGCTCATAAAAGTAAATTATAAATTCTTAGCCGCTCTGGCCAGCTTCCTGGTTCCTCCTTTAATCAGTGATGTGCATATTAATTATTAATCAAATATGAATGCTCATGCGTGCATTAGCTAATTGAACCTCATTTATACAATGTTTGACATGTTGACCTGCAAACAATGCTTGAAAGACAGTAGTATGTCAACTAAGCAAAACTCTGTAATAACTAATAACTATGGTTTAAATATAAGCAGTCTGAGAAAAAAAAATCTGGAAATTATAAATTAATTACTATAGCCCATAAACAGTACCAAGTAATAGCTTAACAACTATTACATAATTATTAGTTACACTGGGTGTAACTGTGTCATACGCAAGCAACTAGAAACAAAAATCCATATTTTTCTTAGAATTATAAATTAATCACCTCCAACATTAACTCATTAACAGTCGATGAAACGATACCTTTTAGTTCCAGAGAACTAAAGTTCCAGAGAACTAAAAGGTATCGTTTCTTCTGTTTCTTCTTAATATATAAATTTTATGTTTGATTTTGTTGTTGGTTGTGTTTGAGTCTCACTAAAGGTTTCTTTTCAGAAAACCCTTTGCTGCTTCCCTCTTCCACTAAACATATTCAATTTGAAGAAGTAGCAGGAGTCAATGGTCTTCATAGGGTGCTTGGTTCCTTCCTAGAAATCAGGTGAGAAGATGTGTAAGATTGGATTAGAGCTACTGCTCCACTGCATCAAAAGAGTCTGCTGAGGTGGTTTAAGACATCTGCCTCCTTTCTGGATTTTTCCTCTGGGTCCTACATCGGCACTTAAAGGTGTCCAATTTTTTCAAAACAATCATCCTGGCACATGTTGAGAAAATGTGAGATTTCATTTGATCTAGAAATGCAATGGAACCTAAGTTGAGAAAACAACAACTTAGAATACAATTACCTCACTGGTTATTATTGCTTCATTACAGCCTCTGTTGTTTAGTATTTTATATGACTGCGAAGTATAACAAAATCCCCTTTTTTTATTTAAGCCAAAATATGCTGAACATGATGCATTATGTCTTGCATAATAAGACTTGATGGAAAACCTATCTAGTTATATAATAGATTGACAGTACATCCTTGCACAGAAAAAAATCTGCATGTTCAGGTTTACGCCTGTAGATGGAGCCACTGCAGTTAAAAAACATTCTGTGCTTGTTTTAGAATAGAATTTTAATCATTTCATGTAAAAACAAAACAAATGCTATACAAAAAAAAAAGAATATACAAAACACAAATAAAATGAAAGGTAACAGAGAGAAGAAGAAAATTCTTATTAATATCTGCCCCTTTTTTCCAAAATAAACAAATTCAAACAATGGTAACATTTTCAGACATTTTCATCGAAAATGTCTGAGCTCACAAAGAATGAACTTAGAATGTAAAGATGCAGTCAGGGATTAAATAATGCATAGGATAAGAAAAGAAAATACACTGGTACAAATATAATCATCTAAGATGATAAAAAAGAAAGAGAGTCTTAAACAGAGAAGCACCAACATTTTGGTGTGCTTGTTCTTTTGCTTGTAAAAAAACACCTGATGCCAATGAACCAGTTCAATCAAATTTAGACAAGTAAAATGTGAGATTTCATTTTATCTAGAAGTCTTCTCAAGTTCATTCAATGATCAACTCCTTCACATGTATTAGTCCAAACTTGGTCTTTAAATGTTATCTTTATCTCCTAACTCATTGTTATTAGAGAACTAGAAAATGTGTTTGCTCTTGAGAAGTCCACTAACTCCTGTGAGAACATTAAGGTTTTATGTGCAAGGTAACTTGTTTATTTAAAATTTCTTTATTCCTCTACAAGATTTTCAACTTTTATTTAAATTTGCAGTTTTGCAATATAAAATAAAGAACAATGCTTTATTTGTCTTAGCAGACAAAACTATCTCAAACACATTTAAAAAAAACAGAGATGTCCACCAATTCAGCATAAGTTGCATGCAGGCTGAGTGGGTTCAGATGTTTGTTCATATATACACAGTCTATAAAACACAACATTCAGTTTAATAAAAGATTTCAATAACTTTATTCTCTTCAGCTTATTGTTTGTATCTTAGCCCTCTAATGCATAACTTGTACACAGCCTTCCAAGAGTGGGTCTTTTTGGACCCGTGTTTAAATCAATGTGTGTTTATGCTACTTTTGTCATTTTGATTCAAAATAATGTTTAGTATGATACTTTATGCTGTGTTTTATTTCACACAAGAGTTATTTCATGTTTGAAGTATTTTAATTTTTCACTTTTTCAAGTATTTTTAGAACAAATTTTAGATCATTTGTGACAATTTGTAGAATATTTTTAAAACAAAATGACAACAACAGCAATTTTACAACAGCAATGTTGGAACAATGTCAAAGTCCATTATGTGTGTGTGGGGGTTGTGTGTGTGTGTGTGTGTGTGTGTGTGGGTGGGGTGATAGAAAGAGCACCTTTCTTGAAACTAGCCAGCTAATCAAGCTAGCTAACATTACTGTCTGTGTTCTATTATGCTGTGTGTATCATGCATGTGAGTGTGTGTATGTGCATCCATCCATCCATCCATCCATCCATCCATCCATCCATCCATGCATCCATCCATCCATCCATCCATCCATCCATCCATCCATCCATCCATCCATCCATCCATCCATTTTCTTCTGTTTGGCAGGGTCAGGTTGTGGGGTCAGCAGTGGGGTCAGTAGGAGGCTCAGACTTTCCTCTTCCAGAAACTTGTTTCAGCTTTTCTGGGAGAATCCCAAGTCGTTCCCAGGCCACCTGAGAAACACAGTCCCTCCAGTGTGTCCTGGGTCTTCCCCGGGGCCTCCTCCTGGTGGGACATGCCCAGAACACCTCACCAGGGAGGCGTCCAGGAGGCATCCTGACCAGATGCCCGAGCCTCCTCAACTGACTCCTCCTGGCATGAAGGAGCAGCGGCTCAACTCTCCTGGATATCTGAGCTTCTTTCTCTCAGGGAGAGCCCAGCCACCTTAAAAAACTAAAACTAATTTTGGCCGCTTGTATCTGTGACCTTGTTCTTTCGGACGTGACCCAAAGCTCATGACCCTAGATGAGGGTAGGAAAATAGATCGACCGGCAAATCTAGAGCTTTGCTTTTTGGCTCAGCTCCCTCTTCACCTCGACAGAGAGGTACAGCTCCCGCTTCACTGCAGACGATGCACCAATTCGCCCGTCGATCTCCAGCTCCACTTGGGGCAGGACGTCCCCCCCGACCCGGAGAAGGCACTCAATTCTTTTCAGCTCATTTATTTATGCATTTATTTAAATAGCTATGAATTATCATTTTATTCATTGAGATAAAAAAAGAAAGAACCTTGAACACATTGATAAACAGGTTTTGCATGTCATTCAACACACTCTCTCTTTTGGTTTTCTCATCCAGGGTGTCAGTCACACACAGAGACACAGTTACGCACATATAAATAATACACATGCAAAATAAAGTACAAGCAGTAATATTAGCTAGCTTGGTTAGATAATTAGTGTTGGCTAACTTTGAAGAAGGCTAACAGATTGATTTGTGACAAAAATGCTGTCACAGCACTGATGATCAACACACACAAACACATTTGAGAGGTAAAAATAAAGATAATACTTATATTTAGGAGTTCTTACTTTGTAAAATAATATAATTCAGGGGTGACACTTAAGTCTTAATGTGTTTGGTCACAAAAAATGTTTTCCTGACAGTCACAGTTGGTAAGAAACAAAAATTCCCATTAAATTCCATAGGAAATGAATGCCTGGCCATTTCTGACCCATTCACGGAAGAATGGGGTAGTGATATAAAACATGATGTTTTTTTAAAGTGTGTAAAAGGTAAATTAAAAATTCCAATTGCATGATATCAATAACATTTTTGTTGAGGAATACCTGGAATATGAAGCGATGAAAACATTGCATGACATAAGCATTGTGCGCTGACACTAATAACAATGTCTGATGACACAGTTCAGACACGAACAGAGATCTATATTGTGGTATATGTGGCCCTCATTATTTCAAGCTTTGTCAATAAGTAGCTTCAAGGTTCGTGTTGTTATGATGTCACTGACGACTGTTCTTTAAATTCTCAAAATTACATTTTGATGCTTATTTTTTTTCCCCAACTCAATCTAAATTCTTGTTCAGACATATAAAAAAACTTTCAACTTAAATGGGATCTGTCCTGGTTGATAAATCTAAGTAAACTCAGTTGAAATGCTAAGTAACATTTAAGACTGATGACATCTTGTTTTATGGCCATTATCTTCATTTATTTATTTTTTATTTAGACTGCATCTTTGACACAGTTGCTTGCTTAAGGTGCAACTGTCAAACAGTATTCTGGAACACACACGTTTATTCAAATTTGCATAGTATCAGTTTAAAAATAAGTTGTCTGACTGGTCTGTACTATCACGCATGGATTTCCAAGCTACCAGTTGCGACTCCATCCCTCCAAACTAAATAAAGTTTTAAAAACCGCTCTCTTTACTGTAAATGACATGGGATGCGTTAACAGAAAACCTGCCAACATCTCCATTTTAATTAAACAACAAACTTTTCATTTAGAGTATGAATGGTGATGTGCTGCTGAGTGTGATGAGCCGTCTTTTCTTGTGTTTTACTTTCTTGTAAAGCATCACACTCATGACCAAGACATAAAGCTTTCCTTTAACTCTTGGGCCATCTCTTCAGAAGGAAAACAAGTCTTCATTGGTTGCATGTTGTAAGCATTTCAAAAACAAATACTGTTAATACATCCATCCATCCATTTTCTTGACACCCTTGTCCCTTGGTGGGGTCGGGAGGGTTGCTGGTGCCTATCTCCAGCTAACGTTCTGGGCGAGAGGCGGGGTTCACTCTGGACAGGTCGCCAGTCTGTCGCAGTACTGTTAATACATGAGTGAATAAATCATCTGGTGGTGGGGATTACTTTAAATCTGAACCTCCATCTACATTATGGTGATTAACTTTTGGCAAAAATAAAAATACTGTGGATTAGGTGATTTGTGCACAATCATTCTGGAAGCTCATTCAATTAAATTCATATATTGAGGTAAATTTATTGCTTTCGGTTCTCAGGGATATTATGAGAGTAATTTAAAAAAAATAAAAAAGATGAAATTACAAAAATAAAACAAGAGGTGATACAAACCAACAGAGAAGAACCCTAAAAATACTTTGAGGGCAGAAGAGGGATAAAAAATGACAGTAATTACTAGGACAATAAATTTTGAGAAGAGGTTTATACAGAGACAAGGAACAGGTGACTCTGATGACGAATTGTGGAACAGCTGTGAAGTGAGCATGAATTGGAGAGGCCTCTGCAAAGCCACAGTGTGAATATAACTGAAAATGATTAAAACAGAAAAAAATTTGATATGAGTGAAAAAGACACAAACAGAAGATGACAAAACACAAAGTAACCAGAAACGCAAAGAGATGAAAATTTAAAATGCGAAATAATATAAAACTGAAAACCAAAGTGACTAGTGAAACTTAAAGTCCCAAGGATAAGAATAGATAATGCATTAAGATCTGCCTTGGTGGTAAAATTAAAACAACCTGCTGACCCTGAACTAGTTTCTCACCTGCTTGTGTTTGATTGCAGCAATGGTGAAGGCTGTACCTCTGTGACCTTTTACCTGTAAACCCACTCAATAGCTATAAAGAAGATTATAAACACTGAAAGCGATACACTAATTGGGCAATTAACTTTACAAGATTAAGCAAAATATTTTACAACTTAACACAGACACAAAATTTGCCTTGCTCATACAAAACAAGGCATTTCATATGCGTAATATAGACTTGGGGTAATAAGCAAAGCACACACTGACGTCTGGCTTTGTCGAGTGCTCTAAATCAAGCTGGAGAACCAGCAGTTATTTATATTTATTGATACACAATAACAATTAACAGAAGAGCTGGTCTTAGTCTTCTGTGTTAAAAACATAAAATGCAATTAGTAAGGAACATCCAAAGTCAGCCCAGGACATTTCTTCAAGGAAGTTTTGTCTGTACTTTTCCATCTCAGTCTGTCAGTAGAGAGGTTTCCTCCCCGAAGGACTAATCACTAACTGAAAAACGTGAGACATTTACTGTGATCCTGCTGACAAAAACAGCAATAATCTTGCCAGAGCAGATAAAATATTTTTGAGGTTAGCTCATACTAATGACTCCCACAGTGTGATAAGAGTTTAGTTACCACCTGTTATGTTTTTTTTTGTTTGTTTTTTTAAATCAACAGCAGCATTACGTAAGTCTCAGTTTAATTCCCCAGTAATTAGTGATATTGCTAATGCTAAATGTTTGGAACTTCATTTCAACCAAATTGTTTGGTGAGCACTTAAATATATTTTTTTATCTTGCTTTGATATGCTGTAATATACTGGTGGGCTCTCTCGGGTGTGGAATGACACAATAGTTGGGTGAAAAATGGTTTTATATATTTAATCAAAATTAAAATGTTTGTCTAAAAATGCCTTAACATCATAAAGTTTTATCATGTTCTACAGTTGATCATTTTAAGGTAAATGGAAAATTTTAATTCAAATACTATATGTTCAGTAGTGCAGATTATGATTTATACTAGAGTTTCTTAACCCTTTAACTTTTAGATTGAAAACCTAAATACATACCCCAAACATTTTGTGTTATATCAATCCAGGTCCAGATCTATTATATTTTTTCTACCCCAGTTTGGGTCAGTAAAATTGATTTTAAATGCTTTTGACCTAGAAAACATGATTAGAAAAAGAATCTCATTGTAGCTATTTCCTCATAGCAAAGATGGACTAAGTCAAAGAAATCTTTGCCTGCTTCTCACAGTTCTTCCACAACACACAAATGCTTGGATACACAAGAGTAAAATAAATTTACTAAATATAATTAATTACACTCATGATGCAAATAAAGAACTTTAATTTTTATCCACAACTAGATTTATTTGTACAGCAAACCCACAAGACAATTACTATTCAGTTTAAAAATGTAAACAAGTCAAAATACAATGGACTGAAATCCAGTGAAATAAGCCTAAAGCTCTAAGTATATGTCAAAGCAAACAGAAAATCCAGTGAACGAATGAATTCACTTCCTGTTAGACTCACAGCGTGATCTTTCCACCCCCCTCCTACACAAATACCCAACAGCCTCTGTCCCGCAAGGCATGCTGGGAGATGATGTTTCAACGCAGATGGAAATTTCCAAGATATGGTATAGAGTAGTGAGTGGAAATTTACCCTGGCCTCTTGCTCCTTTTATATGGATAACATTCCTTTCCAGGCTTTATCGGTGAAAGTCACCATATTTTACCATAATTTCATTTGATAATATTAATATCACAATACAATAGATAAAGCAGCAGTGTTTCTTGTGCTTACATTATGAGCGCAGTTGGTATAATAACCACATCAGAACTAAATGTAGCTGCAGCAGCTGTGGTAGCAGGGCAAGAAGGCCTAGAGTAGTTGGATTGGCTTTCATTCAATTTATTGGCAGCCTTCCTGGCATACTTTTAAATATCCAAGCAGGAAAAATATCTGATATATTTCACACTAATGCATGCAATAACAATATTTAATGCAAATATATGTATATTTTCAAAATGTTCACATTACAACACAAAATAGGATTTTTTTAAATTCAAGTTTGAAAGCAGTTATTTTACAAAACACCAAATACACATTGCTTATTGTAAATTATGCACTGAAAGGACATGAGTGGTAATTTTTTACAGTGACAGGTGCACTGTGGGATTTCTATGGAAGACTGCTTTGCAAAACAAAAGAAAAAAAATCATGGGCAACATTATTATTATGTGACAAAACCTCAAAAAATCCAAACGTGATTGTGGAGCTGCTGCATTAATCTATTAATAAAACCTGCAATAATGACCTAGAATTTTCCAGGATTCAAATCTAAACCCAAATTAGATTAAGTGTCAGACTTCCGTAGCCAGAAAGAGCAGGTGTTTCTGGTAGTTTCTCTAACTCCAAGCAGCTCAGAGATTTACTATTATTACTGTGTTATTCTCAGTTAAGCAGCTACCTTTGTGTCTAAGCATAGGGCTGAATGTTTTGAAAATGATTTAGTAGTACTCTACAGTTTGCTTGAATAAAAAGTTGGACAATTCTGTGCATTGACAAAAATTACAGAATATTTCCACAAGACAGCAAATGCAAGTGACGTTTATTTTAAAGACACAATTGGCCAAATATGGGATAAGACCCAAATAAAACGCACCTGGCCTGGTTCTATCAATTTATACAAGCATGTGGGTCAATACCGGTAATTAGCTGGAACAACTTCTATTTTTTGCTTTTTTTTTATTGCAAACAAGCAACATACAGGAACAATATAGAACAATAGTAGTTACAAACATAGATACAACATCCAAGGGCTTTACAGAACATAGAATTATTAATTTACAAAGACAAAATCAAATTGTTGCTTGAGGGTTCCTAACTTAAGGGCAGTTAGGATTTGAATGGCTTTAGCATTTGGGCTTAGATTTAAGGATTTAAGGATTGAATATAGATATTAATAGAAGATAATAAGATCTGGAAATTAGGCTTTTGCTGTAAATACTTGGAAGTGTGAATATGATATTTACCATAGATAATAAAAAAGTTAACAACATATAAAAATTCTTTTTTTTTTTTGCAAGTTTACATTTCTCCATTCCAAACAAAACATCCTTATTTGTTAAAGTAATATTGAGATTTTTTTGTGAAAGAAAATTGACATATCTCCAGAATATTTTGGTGTAATTACAATCCCAAAAAAGATGAACAAGCTTTTCTTGATTAATTTTACACAAAGTACACATAGGGTCCAGATCCCGTTTATATATTTTTATTAAAAATGTTTTAACAGGATAAACATTATTAATAATTTCATAAGAAATTTCTCTTGCTTTATTATTTATTAAGTATTTGTTTTAGGAGCAACCAAGTCCACTTCCAATTTATATTTTCAAAAATGTTGGACCAATATTTATAGAAGCTGGTGAAAAAACAGCATCTCGTAATAGAACATTTCTTAACATTTTCTGCATTTTCGGTTGTTTTCTTACTTATAAAAGGACAATCATAATCAAAAATAAATGGAGTTCGGATCAAAACTTGGCATTGAGTGAATTTGATCTGGAGGTAAAGATGATAAAAGCTTTAATGACCCGCTAGGAATTGCGTCAAACTGGATCGACTTCTGGGCACTGTTGGTGCGTCCCTTTAATACGTCACGGGTCCACGTGTGGGGCGTGGATTTGTATTGGTTCCTATAAGGAGTACGAGGCTGATAGGTTCTCGTTGTCTGACGGAGCGTCACAGTTGAAGCGGAACTCTTCTTCAGCCGGGGAAGCTGACTTATCCGGGCCGTATCTCCACACTACGAGAAAACAACCTCTCTTCCTGGGCGGACGGAGTGTTTTCTTCTTCCTGTTCATCGACTTCAAGGGGCGTGGAGCGGCGTGTTGAAGCGCGTCTATTGAGTGACATTTTTTTTTTTTTTTGCAGTGCAACCGGTGAGTGTAATCCTCGTCTTTAAGTTGATCCCATTTAAAATGTACCGACTTAATATCCCTATTAACCCGCTAGGGGTGCGTTTCCAATAAATGACTCTTATCGGAGATTGTTTTAGTAAACCTCGTCTGACAACATCCCGATGCTGACGTCAGTGTGTGAACGCATTCGTTGTCTCAAAAGAAAAGACCCGCTTAACGCTACAATTCGGCTTTGCGAAGTGTCCCAGCTATGCCGGAGTGGTTATGAATGACAGAGTGCGCGGCATTTTCACGCGAATGAATGAATGAATGAATGAATTAACGGCTGTTCTAGAATTTTCTTGCCACCTGATAGGTGGATCCGTGTCTGCTCGCGCGCTGGTGTCGCCTCCTCTTTGTATTCACGGCGCAGTCTGCGGCTGTCATCCGCATCTGGACGTCAATTAAAGCCCCATTGTTTCGCTGCATAGCGATACTCTTGGCTTCTCGTTTTATTTTGCTCCAAGACTCTAGTGGAGTTACGGAGCCTCACCTGAGACTCAGCAAACAGCAACACGCCCCGTTTCATGCTCTCCATTAAGTTGCATCGCGTTGCTTTATTTATTTGTATTGCGTGGCTGATAGTAACCAAATGACTTACTTAGGTTGTACTGATACGGTTTAGAGCAATTTAACCGTCTGGTGTTCTGCTGCGTTTTGTTTAGGCTTTTGAAGACATTAACTGGAAGGTAATTGTTAGCCCTGGATTTAAACCGACAGGAGGAGCAGAAGAGTCGCACCTGGTGGTTTGTTGTTATACCTGTTTTATGACGCAGCCTTGTCGTGTCTATGTGCCACCTGACAATGTCAATGCATTCTCTCAAGCCAAGTTGGGACCCTTTAAAATGCATCGCATAACACCAGTGGAGTTATTTAATGTAACTGCAAATAAAACGTTTTTGCATTTTGGATTAACTCTGGAGTTGAATGAAGATTTTCTATTTTTTTTTTTTTTTAAAAATTGTGTGCCTGTGCACCTATGGTGTGTTTCTTTTTTTAAAAACCTTTTTCAAGGTAGCATGGGTCTGCAGGCCAGACATTTTTTGGCACCATCATAGACAGGCTTGGCTTGCAGACTTGTCCCATAGTCCAAACAGAATCGGTTCATTTGCCATCAATCATCTTTCTTTGTGAAACATATTTAGAATGTCAGATAAAGGGTTTCTGAACAGAGCAATTGTCCAATATCAGTTTAAAATGATGCAATACAATTGTGAGTTTTTTTTTTATTTCTCTTTATGCTACCTTACTTATCTGTTAGTAATTCTGACTGAAAGCTCTTTACATGCTTTATTCTGTGCACATGTGTGCAAATAATCATCTGATTCTTTAGAAATAACCACCTAAACCAAACATAAAAAAATATAAATTAAATATTTTTTGGATAAACTGTGATGATGTTCTGTGTATTTGAAGTTATTTTTAGACTTGACTCCTCTTACACTGGTGGTTATCTTCAGTCTTCTGGACCAACTCGATATGCTATATTAGGATAAAAGCTTGATTCTTTCTTTATTTGTTTGCTATGTTGCAACCGGAGTGATTTCAATAAAACCGGTTTCAATAAAATGTGAGCTACCACAGGCATAGAACTGTTACTCTGGCACTGGGGCTGAGTGAGTCGGTCCTGGCAGCACTGGGAAAAGTAGCGATTATGTTTTAATCCCGTATTATGTAACTTTGCAAATCAAAAATCAAAAATGTATTTACTGAGAAATGCCCCAGTGTTTCTGAGCCAGGTTCTCCTAGGCAGTTTATGGCAACCACATGGAGAAATAGGCCTTATTGTGACTTAATAAAACTGAAAACAAAGACTTCTTTTATTGAGAGAGATGCTTTTGCATAGAGCATGGTTGTGAAAAAGAAAGCGTGGGGGTTATTTTCTGCTATGTATGGCAGGGTGAAACCTCAGGAGAGGCCAAACATTCAAGTGTTTGTGAGGATGGGAAAAAAAAGAGAAAAAAAGAGATGTGCTCAAACTTCCCCAGATGTTTTCCTTTTAGCTGACTCTGGATTTTTATTTGATCCATATGATTGTCTGTCTGAATATGTATTGTGCACCAAATATTCACCCTACAGGAGAAATTTAGACCTGGCATCTCTGTTTGAGCGGATGGCCAGTTTAAGAGCATTAGCTGGATGGAAATCCGCCACAAAAATTCATTTTTGTTCTGTGTGAAGCAAATAAGTCTGAGATTTACATGTCAAAGTACTATTTATGCAAGTCTTTGTGAAGAGTGAAGAGATAAAAACCTGGGGTAAGATACGTCACCTTTTGCAGAATCTGAGCATTGAGCTGCACATCTCTTGATATCTAAACAACATTCGCTGTAACTATAGAGCAGGTAATATACTACAATTTGAGATGCTAATTCTTTAATTTGAACACAAATGTATAGAAAACATGAAGAACAATCATTTCATTGGTGACACACAAATAGAACCTGTCTAACACACAGTAGGCTGTAAGATCTCAAGAAGCAATTCATCATGATTTAAAAGAAAATCAACATAAGAAAAAACAAATCCATTGCAACATTTCCCTATAAATCCAACTATACACAATAATGCATAATCCTAATAGCGGTTTAGCAACCATTGTTTAGATCCTGTCACTATATTCCCCAGGACTGTTGTTTGCTCTGTTGTAGCTGAGGTAACACATTGACACTGAGATGCTCTGAAGAATTTTGAGACTGGGAGACAAAATGAATGTACGTAGCTGAACATAGACAACATCAGTAGCCTGCAGGCTACTTGTTAACAAGCTTAAGGTGCTGTATTGTTATTAGCTAGTCATCTGTTTGCTAACATTACCTGCTTCCAACAACATTACTCAACTCAGTCGGTTAGTTTGGGGGAAAACTATGCAAAGGTCTTTGCATTTTGGCTCGGAAAAACAGGTTACGAAATGTTAACGGATTAAAGAGTTTTAACTGCAGAAAATAGCGTCAGAGGGCACAGATATGGGAAATGCAGAAGCTCCTTCCTATATGTTATAGAAATAACAGTTTGCCACTCAGAGGTAAAAACAACAAACAGCTTCCAGACAGTCCAAGTGGTGGAGGACGAGCACAGCTGACTCTGTGCCTGCCCACGCCGCTGGGTCTGTATTGTGAGAATGCATGTAGGGAGCTAACATAGGTGTGCAGCTGTGTCTCGAAAAACATGCAGAAGACAGCTAAGACGAAACAATTTAACTGAAATTCATATAAGAAACCAGATGACTCAATTTCTGTAACTGATGTAACTAATAAGATTTGTTGATAGTAATTTGAATTTTACTGTAAAAGGTCATTTTTGGTACCGAGTCTTACAGTGACAATCTTTATTTCAGTAACGTCTGAATAAAAATTGTCACTGATGGAGGCATGTTTATTTAAAAAGAGGCATTTTGAGGAGCTGTCCAAAAATAAAGGCACACAGGAGATCTAATTAAAATTATGTATTTTTTGTGTATCTGTGGGATTTTCTAAGTGTAGGCATGTTCTTAACCCAACAAGGAGTTGCATGACACTGTAGAGGACACCAACATGTCTTCATATTAGGGTGTGTAGGAACTGTGTAGCTGTTGCCAGCGACATTTTGTGCTTTCTTGACTTGACTTACATAATATTTCAGCTCTAGCATGGCTCGAGGTAAGTTGTAATTGAACAGATTAGGAAGAAAATCTCAGGAAAGGTAAATTCCTTTTCAGTCCAGGTGGCACTAGAAAAATACAACTGAAGCAAATCCCAGTTCACTGAAGGAGCAATTCTTTTTTTTATGTTGAACATTTCACTATTTATTTTCCTAGTCATTTTTAATATACGGTTTCCTATGTGACCTTGAATTTGGTGTCGATACACATTACTCAATGTTTCTCCTGTTGTGAGTTCTAACATGTTTGTGTTCAGTGTTTTTTCCAAGTAGAAGTCATAATACTAATGATGTGCTTCTCTTTCTGTCTTACAGGAGTATTTAATCTTGTCTTTTCTAAACTGGTGACCTACAACGCCCTCCTCAGCCGCCAACAAACCCTGAGCCGACAGACTACCTCGCTAAGCTTTTTCGACCTGGCAGTGGATCAGTCCCCAGCTTTTGTTTTGACTGAAAACCAAAGCAGCAAAATTTAAAATAAATATATTTCTGCAATTTTTTTAATAAATCACACTTATAATTCTAAGGACATTTGGACATTTGCTTCTTTTTAAGCTTTAAAGAAATTAATTTGTAAAAATGCATGCCAGGATGGAAGCAGCGGACATTTCAGTGGTCGCACTGTATTTTGTCCTGGTGCTGGCCATTGGGCTTTTGGCCATGTGGAAAGCCAATCGCAGCACCGTGAGTGGCTACTTCCTCGCTGGACGCTCCATGAACTGGGTAGTGATAGGGGCGTCCCTCTTCGTCAGCAACATTGGCAGCGAACACTTCATAGGTCTGGCTGGGTCGGGTGCAGCAAGCGGCTTTGCTGTAGGAGCCTGGGAATTCAATGCAATCCTTCTTCTGCAGCTGCTCGGCTGGGTGTTCATCCCTGTCTACATCTACTCTGGAGTTTACACCATGCCAGCGTACCTGTCGAAACGTTTCGGTGGGAACAGGCTGAAGGTTTACTTCGCCTGCCTCTCTGTTCTGCTCTACATCTTCACGAAGCTCTCTGTGGACCTGTATGCTGGCGCTCTCTTTATTCAGGAGTCCTTGGGGTGGAACCTTTATCTTTCAATTCTTCTGCTCATCAGTATGACTGCTCTGCTCACCATCACTGGTGGACTGGTTGCAGTGCTCTACACAGATACTCTTCAGGCAGTGCTGATGATTGGTGGAGCCCTGACCTTAACCATCATGAGCCTAATCAAAGTTGGTGGACTAGAAGGAGTCAGAACTAAGTATATGCAAGCCGTTCCTAATGTCACCGCAATAACGGCTGCTGGAAACTACACATATTCACCATCTTGTCACATTGAACCAAAGCCAAACTCACTGCGCATCCTTCGTGGCCCTCTAGACGAGGATATTCCTTGGCCAGGTTTCATTCTGGGGCAAACCCCTGCATCTATTTGGTACTGGTGTGCAGACCAGGTCATCGTGCAGAGAGTCTTAGCTGCTAAGAACATTGCTCACGCTAAGTGCTCAACACTCATGGCTGGATTTCTCAAGATCCTGCCCATGTTCTTGATGGTCATTCCGGGAATGATCTCCCGCATCTTATTTGCAGATGAGATCATCTGCATCGGGCCGAAGCACTGCATGGCCGTGTGCGGTTCCCAGGCTGGGTGCTCGAACATCGCTTACCCACGCCTGGTGATGGCGGTGATGCCAGTAGGACTGAGGGGTCTTATGATGGCTGTCATGATTGCTGCTTTGATGAGTGACCTTGACTCAATCTTCAACAGCGCAAGCACTATCTTCACCCTGGACATCTACCAGTCTCTCCGGAAGACAGCTTCGCAACGGGAGCTGCTGATTGTAGGCCGCATGTTTGTTGTGGTCATGGTGGTAATAAGCATTGCGTGGGTCCCCGTAATCATTGAGATGCAAGGTGGACAGACATACATATACATCCAGGAAGTTGCTGGCTATCTCACTCCACCAATAGCTGCGCTTTTCCTGCTCGGTGTGTTCTGGAAGAGGTGTAACGAGATGGGCGCCTTCTGGGGAGGCATGACGGGTTTCGTGCTCGGTACCATACGGCTGATGCTCGCCTTCTTTTACCGCCAGCCTCGCTGTGACCAGCCAGACAACAGACCCTTCTTCATCGTCCACATTCACTACATGTACTTTGCGGCTTTACTCTTCTGGATTTCAGGGTTGGTTGCTGTGGTGGTCAGTCTTTGTACCTCTGCACCGGATGATGAACAGGTGCGCACCACCACAGTCTGGGGGGTCCGCAAGCTGGAAAAGGTTCCCCGAAGGACGGAGCTGAAAAGTACGGTCTCAGAGAAAAGAACCAATGCAATGGCAGCGAAGTCTACTATAAAGACATTCCTGCAGATGTCAAAATGGAGAGGTGTCTAGATGGAACTGAGATCAAGCTTCTGTTCCCGTCCACAGACCATGATCCAGCTACTCCCAGCACGGAAACGTCCCCTGCCTCCACCCCTGCTGAGCAGCCTGCTTTCAGCCAGATGGATATGGTCAGACCAGAGCAAAGAGAAAAAGGCCTATGCATGCGCTTTATTGACTGTTTCTGTGGGTACAAAGAAGAACCACATGGGGCCCCACAGAAAGTCTCGCAGGAAGATGAGAAGGTGACTGCAGCAATGCTGTACGAATCCCCCAGAGTTAAACTCCTTCTCAACCTGGCCCTATTCATAGTCTGCTCTGTGGGCATATTCATGTTTGTGTACTTCTCACTGTAGTTGGACGCTGTACAGAACTGTTTAGATTATTTTTTTTTGGAATATGTAAGATAAGTGCAAGGTATTTTTGGGCTGTTACAGCGGCAAAACATTTTTTTCACGGATTATAAATTTTCTCTGTAATATTTACAGTTATTTTTTGTAGCTCACTAACAGGCATCTAAGCTTGTTATAATTTTAAATGAGTAAAGCCTCTCCACGTGAAAAAGAAAAGCAAAACACATCTGTGTGACTTTGAATCTTATTGTTAATCTTGTATTTAAAATGTCTACTGGAACTTTCAGAGTTGTTTTATAAGTGAATTTAATATTTGCCTTACTATATGTGTTTTTGTTGCATTTGAGGATGGGTTGAAATATTTATGGCCTCTTTAGAAGGGTTGCAAAAGAAAACATCAAGAAGAATTGTTTGGTACTTAACGAATATTACAAATGCTGCTTATTTTTTAAAAATATATTTTTAATAGTGATAATTGAAACTATTGATTTGACTTACTTAGTATGTTGCATTTAGAGCCACTTTATAGAGTTGGAATTAAGAAATGTATCCATGTTTTTCTGCTGATCTGTCAGAAAGAAGCACAACCTTTTTTGTCATAGTCCAAAATAGACATGGTATAGTTAATTTAGTCACTTTTGACCAAATTTCAGTTGTATTTGGAGCGTTTTTGCTCTTTCTACTACTATATACACATTGTGTTTTACACTACATTATTTTTGTGATTTTTTTTTTCTATTTTATTGAAACAGAAAGTATCAGTTTTTATTTGATGTCTTGCTGTGTTTGACATTAGACATATAAAGTCTTTTGCAAATCTTTTAGGGCTCATTTTGTTCAAATTGCTTTCATACTAAACTGTTTATTGCGTGTCCACTGTCTGTTTTTAAATATTGTTTGTGTTTTTAAGTGCATTTTCTCTGAATCTCCTACCAAATGTGTCTTATTGTGCAATGGATAAGTGGGGAAAAAAGAAGAAAATTTACAAAGAGCACAAAAATAAAAAAGTATTTTTAAAGTCTTGACTCAACCAGCTTTTCAATGCAGTTTTTTTTTCTTGGTGGCATAAATTGAGGCTGATGCTGCAAAACGTAAATAACATATATGTCAGGGTTAGCATTTAGTTGGCACAGCTTACTTCTGACGTCACTTAAATTTTTCTTTCCAATTTGCTGATCTTCTGAATTGTGTTAATTGTTTAGTCACGACTGCAAAAGATATGAAGATTTAAAGGAATATTTGAATCAAGTGTTGCCCAACCCTGAATGCAAAATGTTAGTGAATGGTACAGGCAAACCCTTTTTCATGTCAAGACATGTTGGGATGGTAAGAGACGATTGCTGTATCGGAAAAAGCTTTAAAAGTTTTTTCTTTCCTTTTTGAGAGAATATACTTTGTTATTTTATTCTAGAGACTGTAAATAAAGTTTCTGTGGAGACCAGAAGGAAGGTGTGTTTCATTCTTTATTTTCTGAAATAAGTACATTACCTGAGTAAAAGTTGTTTGAACAGCTAACAGAAATTCAGGTTTTCTTTTTATTATATTCATAATGTGAAACAACTCAAAGTAGCTTACATTGTTCCATTGTACTCTTGAATTATATTAAGCATCCTTGGATAATTTTGTTCTTTCAAATGCCTTTCATAAGTATAAACACGACTTTATGAATAATTTGCACTACATATGTAATTACAGTTTAATAGTAATAGCCTTAGCTGGGAATTAAAAATACAAATACATCATATTACTTGTAATCAATATTTTACTTTTAAAATGTCAATATAACTCATTAGTGTTTCTGTTTGCATGTGTATTAATATTAATAATTATTGCACAATATTAAAAAAGTAAGAATTAAAAAAAATGAAGCAGTTTAAATTCAGATCAGATTACTTTTATCTTCTCACTGCATCTTAAATAATCTTAAATTATTTACCATTACATCATAACCACATTAGTTAGATATCAAAACGTTTGACAATCTTCTTGTAGAGAATATATCACATAAAGATTCAGGACTGTGACTAAATCATCAGTCATTATATCACTCCTTTCTGAGCTTCATATGGATGGAAATATGTGATCTTATTGACTAGGATTACATAAACCTCAGCGAAGAGCAATTAATCCGCTTTGAATCTGATGGGGACTGGGTTATCCCAAGCCTCTTTACCAAAGATTCAACAAATTAAAATCCCAACATCAGTAGTTATAAGGCTTCACGTTCTGCAGTATTCCTGCTGTCCTTACTGACCAAATCTCACATGAGTGTAACTTTCCATCTAGATTTAAATTAGAAATACAACATAGTAGTAAATAGTTCAGCTGTTGTCAGTACAACATAGAAATAGTTCAGCTGTTGCCAGTTTTCTGTTTGAACTGGATTAAAACTATGGCACTGAATCCTAAATAAAGCAATTTCCAATAAAGATTGTTGGGTAATGCGTTGACTAAGGGACTATATTCATACAAAGAGATCTGATCCCCACTGTTGATCTCCCTTTGATTCAGAGGACAATATTTGGAGGCCATGATCTGAGTGCCTATTTAGTCTGTGACTCATCACTAATATGCTGCGACTTACCATAGTAACAAGCGAAATGTGGCATGATGAGAGAGAGGGGATGCAGACAAAAACACATTCTGGTTGATTATGAGCAGGTGTCACACTTATAATTCATAAAATGAATAAAAATATTTCTCTTGTCATTGAAAATACAACAAAATCTGCTTGCTATTGAGAGAAATAATGCAACATTGCCAATGATTAGCTAAACATTTCCAAGAATTACCTTAACTTGCCTCTGTGTGCAGGACTGTGTACCTGGCAGGCATTTATGCAGTGAAACAAATAAGTAATTGCAGGATAAAGGACAAACAATGGGATAAAAATATAGTTTTTTAGTAATCATAATATTTAAATAGGTATTGTCATTAATTTATCAGACAAATTTAATGTCCGTAAAAGATAAACTGATAAAATAAAAACTGTTTTCACATGTTAATTTTATTTTTTTTTTTTGCATCAAAAGTTGATCTAGGCCAACATCACCATTTGTGAAAATAAACCCAGAACATGTTCTGCAGACCTCATTAACCTCAATTAGGTCAGTATTTGTGATTTAGCAATAAAAAACAGATTGGGCAAAAATGGTATCCATGGTAGAGTTGGATACCATGGAAACAACACAAAGGCTGTTTCACATTTGTCAAATTAAAACTTGATGGTTCCCAAGATATTTGAGAAAATATTCTGCGGACAGATGAGAAAGAAGTTGAACTTTTCAGAGGGCATTCCCATTAAACTTGGTGTTAAACTAACACAGCTAGATTTGGTGCTGGTGGAGTGATAATCCAGGGCTGCTTCAATACTTCAGGACCAGTGACGATCATCTGATAATCTGTGGGAAAACTGATGCTTGCAAAAGCTCTACTTCCATTATGACAGAACCTTTTCCATGTCAAAAACATATTGGGATGATAAGAAATGTTAGCAGGATGAACAAAAATGGCCATATGTATGTACAAAGATGGCAGAGACACTTCCAGCTGTAAATGGATACATTTTCTTCTACTTCCCACTAATGTTCTACGTTATGTCACTCTATCACATTGACTCCCAATAAAAGAATGAAATATTAAAAAGTTCAAAAGGTATCAATACTATTCACTATAAATCTGTACATATTTTTGGTACTTAATGATCAATATACATGTTAGTATAAAAAAAAATACTTGAACTCTGATAAAGGTTTGTGCCATCTTTAGCGGTTCTTAATGGCACAGACATCAAACTAACGTCCTGTAGATGTGGACAACTTTTTGCGAGATTTTCCAAAAAAGCTGTTGTTTGCAAATTCTAATTCAGGCATCCAAAGCATCACTGATATTTTGCATGACTTCCAGAAGGTTTAATAACCAGCATGAGTTTTAAGTTTATATGATTTCTTTTTGCTCAATGTATCGCTCAAGATTTCGGATTCATTTTGCTTACTGCTCCACTAACCCCTGCTAGTGTCATTCCCACCCTCTTGCCCAAGAGGAAACTAATGATATTGTCCTTGTGGAAAAGTACTGGCATTTGGGCCATGCTTTGTTCATTGTCTATTTCAGACAGAGAAAGAAACAGTCTGAGACAAATACTTAGAAGATAGAAGTAGTTAGGCAAGATATATTATAAAATAAAATTATAAGCGACAGAAATCTACAGTGCTTTTTTTTTATCAAGCACTACGAGGTTGTCGTGACCTTTTCGGTCTTTATCTTTCCATTTGTTTTAGTGTTACTCATTGAAGTGAGTCTCTAAAGTCATGGCAGAGTCCCTGCAGATCGAATGCCTTCCAAATGTGTTAACTTAAAGCTTTTTATTTCACATTTTGACATTTTATTAGTGCATCTTTGTGAACCTTAAGGAAAAATAATAGATGTTTTTCAAATCTTTGTATGTGTCAAAATCCTCAAACTTCTTTTGCAATGTCTTGCCACAGATTCCCCACTGGAGTCTAACTGTAATGTTAGACATTATCCTTGTCTAGCATTGCATTTCTCCTTCTGAGAGCTGTTAGATTTACTTCGACCAAAAACCCATCGGTCCTGAACATTGCCTTACCTGAGGTGGATATCTGCTGCTTCTCCAGATTGACCAGTGGCCTCGCCGCTGCTCTCCAAGCAAAGCTCTCCTTCCTCATGCTTTCAGTTTAGTCATAGTAGGTTTGAAACTGATGTTCAAAGCATTATGTGTAGTTTTATAACTTAACTCTGCTTAATGTACTCGCAACTATATCTGTGACCTATGCTCCTTTGTCTTCAAGATGTAATTTGTTTGTTGATTTTTTTTAGCAAACCTCTGAGGCCTTCATAGAACGTACACATAGGTGAACTAAGTGGTGGCTACAGAAAGATTTTATTTAGATGTTTTAGAGTAAAGTCAGAAAAATGAAAATGCACTTCACACTTCTCAGTTTTTTAAAAACACAATTTATCCGTTAAACTTTCTCATCATAACTCTACCTATTTTGTTTCTGAAGTAAAACCCCAGTATAGTGCTATCAGTGGATTTAATGTGAGAAAACAGGAGAAGTTCAATACTTTTTTCAAGGTTCTCTGTAACGGATGCAAAAACTGAGACAGCTGCACACATATAAAAATATTAAATCGCACAAGGCCTCCTGTGTAAATTTGCGTGAATATCAGAAGCTTAAATCCTTGACAGCATCTTTCACAGTGCTTACATAACTCTATTGTTTGATGCACAGTAGAAGCAGTTAACCCCAAGGTAACGTCTTGACAAAGCCGTGTCTCCAGGAACAGATTTACTGTTGTGAATAAAAACAGGTTAACTCACCTTGATCTGAGACACTGATCCAGTCCTTTAGACATCTGAGACACTGATCCAGTCCTTTAAGACTGAACCGCATCAAGTAAAAACAAGGTGTTGAGTCACAGGGTGTGTTTAGTTTTTGTCACATTGCTTCTGCCACTCCCCTCAGGCTTTATCAAATCAATAGTGGCATGGCAAGCAGGAAATGTGATGTTCGGATTATTCCTTTGAAGTATAGAGGTCTTGTTTGAATGCTGGCAGAGAGACTTTGCATATGTGGGGTTTGCGACTTCCTCCCACAGACCAAAGCTTTAAGTGTGCATGACTCTGTAGAGATGCGCCAAGGGCGAAGCGCATGTGAAAAATGGAGAAATTAAGAATTACTGATGTGCTGACTTAACCCCATATGGTGTATGCTTAATCACAAATACATGTGACTGTGGCCAAATTAGGGTGTACACATTTGTTTATCATGACTGTGTTTGAAAGAGCAATAAAAAAGACACTCCTAAAAACCAACCATGACATCATGTTGATAAGGTAAACTAAAATGTTCCCTACTTCCACAGGGAAGATTTCAAGGTCATAATAAGGTAATTTATGGCTTTGATCCTCTGATGCAAAATGCTTCCGTGGTTTTAGGGATTATCCAGCTGGAAGGGATGTTCTTTAATTTGTCTCTGCTTTACATGAAGCCAGACACAAGGACTCAATTTTTTTTATCACCTTAGAGAAAAGCTGTTTATATACATGATGTAATGAGATTGATGATAATCATGGGAAAAGTTAGGTGAAAATGTAAAAAAAATGTTCAAGTGTCGCTTAGGGATTTTCTTTAGCAACTTCACAGACTTTATAAGCTGTGTGTTTTTCTTCAGATTTGAGCACATTTTTAGCCATCTTAGTCTTGAACTCTCATTTTTTTGCGTCTCAGTTTAACTTATTTAAATAGATTTTTTCAGTGGATTCATTTTGAATGAACTGGAAGTCGGTAAAAACCCAAAACCCAGGGTTGTAGTACTCGAGATCGGCCTTGGTCTCGAGACCGGTCTGGACTCAGCATTTTATTTCAAGACCAGTCAAGACCGCAACTGTGAAAATATCACTAAGCGTACAGCATACTGTCCAGTTTATTTGTTAACATCTTTGTTTTCAGTGGATGCAAAATGCACCAATTAAAATCCAAACAATAACGTGTTTCTGTTACCCCAAGACTCAGTCTTGACTTCCCTTGGTCTTGGTCTCGACTTGGTCTTGGACCCTAAAAGTCTTCGTCTTGTCTTGGTCTTGATACACTCTGGTCTTGGTCTTGTCTTGGTCTTGGGTTAGGTGGTCTTGACCACAACACTGCCAGAACCATTTAAAAACAGCACTGACAAAAGTTTCTAGTGAACTGAGTAAAACACTTATTCTCGCAAAAGATGGAAAGCAACATTTTGCACATGAAACAAAGTTAAAAAAAATGTTCCACAGAGATTTTAAAAATTTATATGTAAAAAGGACTGAGGCATTATTGTCACTACATGGCATGTTTACCCTGGCAAAAACATGCCATAGCTTTTGTTCTGTTATCACAACTAACCAGACATGCAAAGGTTTAAAAAATGTTGCTGTTGTTCATTCCCATTGAGGTAACAGCGGAAGCAGCCATGTAGAGAATGCAGTGAGACCTTTCAAATATACAGTGAACACATAGTCAATGCATTCCTGGCGTTCCCCGTGCACAGTCCCGACTAAACTATGGCGGCATGCCTGGGATTCTGGTGGTAATCACTGAATAGGGCTTCCCTGGCAAAAGGAAATATTTACCTCCTGCAGAAATAACAGCAGGAAGAATAGAGTCTGGGGTCACAACATAATAAGGATGAGTCAATGAAGCAAACACTGGCGAGGCCTTTTTCTTCCAAGATCAGGCTCACCAAAGGCTGTACAAACCCTGTCAACGAGCTGGCTGACATATGTAAACAGAGAAGTTACTGATACGATGTAGAGCCTAAAATAAGGTGACTCAGTTATGACAAAACAAACCTTATCTTATCCTCGTATGTCATAATGAGCAAGGTAAAACAATACCCCTATCAATCTTAGGATTTACAGTATTGTTACCTGATTTCCACTTCTTACACAAAACAGTCTGAGAGTGAATCTAAATATTTATGACTGTGTGATGCTTCAGTCGTTTCTTTTTTCTCTTCCACATCCCCTATGGAGTTGAATCTTATGTGGAGTCATCATATGTTTTACACTTCCTAGGGATTTCACCAGAAGAGTGTTGTAATATAAAAACAGAGCTTTTGAATTTTCTTCTCAGCATCGTAGACACTAAATGTGGAGTTATTTTTGAATAACAAGAGTTGAAATTATTTTAAGATTTAAGAGATTGTCTTATGAAGTGACTTTCATAAGACAATGAGGGCAATTGTGGTAGGAGTTTGTCATAAATTGCTGGGTTTGAGTCCCACACTGTCTGCCTCTGTCATTGTTTCCTTGTTACCTGCAGGTGGTGGTGGTCGTCATGGCAGCCTCACCCCTCTCATTGTGTCCCAGGGCAGTCCGTGATTGTAGTCCGGTAGTTTGCCACCATCAGTGTGTTTGTGCGTGAAGTGCCACACTGTCCAAAAGTGCTGTACAAGTACAGACCATTTAATATGTTTCTTTTACCAAGTTTAAATTAAAAGTTAGAATAATACAACACCATTTGCCCAGGCAGAGTCCTGACACTGCAAGGAGAAGTAAGCATAGACAATGGATGGAATAAGTTCATTTTGTCTAAGTCAGTCTCGCAGCAGACATTTGTTCCAAAACTTTGCATCGGCATGCCACTCCCTCAGAAAACTCAGTTTAATTGTATCTGAGTGCTGTACTCAGCTCAAGGCCGGTTGAAAGCATTTGACTCTCTCACAAACACTTTCGTTTTGTGCACACTGAGATAAGGTTTGTTTTTTGTTACACCAGCTAACCTGTTTCTTTGCACTAGCAAAAATATACTTTGTAAAGAAGTCATAAAACGACACCAAACAATTGACTTCATGTTCAGAACAAATTCTACACAGATATCACATAAGGTACATTTATTGCAATAGTGATATTTAGGAATATTACTTTACGTGGAGATCATGCCACACTATATTGTTATAGTACATTTTAAAACTATGGATTTATCCGGGTTTGCTTTTGGCATCAGTGGCGCAGGTGGTAGCAATGTTGCCTTGCACCTAGGAGGTCCTGGGTTCAATTCCCGGCCTGGGGTCTTTCTGCATGGAGTTTGTGTGTTCTCATGGGTGGGTACTCCAGCTTCCTCCCACAGTCCAAAAACATGGCAATCAGATTAATTGGTCTCTCTAAATTCTCCTTATATGTGTGCGCATGGTTGTTTGTCCTGTCTGTCTGTGTTGCCCTGTGATGAACCGGCGACCTGTCCAGGGTGAACCCCGCCTGTAGCCCGTTGATCGCTGGAGACCCCAAAGGGACCAGGGTGTAAAAAAATGGATGGATGAATTTTATTTCGTCCACAAATATGCCCGGTCTCCTTGTGTTGGTCTAGCTAGCACATCCAAGTCCAACAATAATACTGAAAGGTTTGTGGTTGTGACAAGATCAAATTCAAGGGGTTTCATTATGGAAAACAACTATTTCTCACAAAGGGGGAAAATAGCATTATAAGTTATTAAACAGGAGCTATTTAAGAGGATTTAGGCATGAGTTACATTTTAATCACAAGGTTATTTAGATTCAGTTCTTCAGAAGGACTGAAAAAAAATTTCCGTGACGTCTACTGGATTTGCTGACTTTGAAAACAATAAATAATGGCTCAAAGAGACGGATCGGGTTAATTTGTTACAGTGTTTGGAAACAGGTGTACTTTTCACTGCAGCAGGGCAGTGAGACTGACGGAGGGATTCTGGTCTGTGGCAAAAAGAGGGAGTGGTGACTTTATGAGAAAATCTCATGGCCACGTCTGGAAAAATACTGTTGTAGCTCACTCAAGGGCAAACGAGGGAAAGAAAATAGAGAGTAACTCAGAACACGGGCAAGTTATAGAAGGAGAATGTTTGATCGGTTGAACAGTTTGACAAATAACTTGCAACATGAGGATTAATCATTCTTTTTTTTGTGTGTGAATTTGATACCAGATGAATGCTTTCCAAGCCAACTAAAAACCCACCAATGTCAGGATGCTCACATTTATGACTAGGCAAATTGTTTATAATTTTAAATTTGTGTATTATCTTTTATAAATTTTGCTAAGCTTATTTTTAAATTTTCTAATATTCAACATTTTGAATGAGAGCTATTGTCAACAAATATGCAACTTCCCCTAATGGCTCAACTCAATAAAGTAATTCTGATTCTGAAGTAATCACTGTCACTGAAGTCAGCAATGAATAAACGAGAACACGTGAGCGCATGTGAAAAATGAGCAAGGAGAAGTAAAAACGTGTCAATGAGCGTGTGCGCCATTCTGCATTTTGGAGCTTATGTAACATTTAAGCTCAGCTTGGGTTTTGCGGTTCGCTGGCTCTTGAGGATCTTTTACATATGTCACATTCACTGTATTGGTTGGCTGACCCCTGATGCTTAATCCAAACAAGTTGGGATGAAGTCAGAGAGCTTCTGGTCACAGCAGTCACTACTTTTGCTCTCCGTAGCTTTTTTTATGGCTATCTAGAGACAGACATCACAACTTTGCAACAAGACTTTAAATTTACTTATATTTGTGCATTACTTCAGTAATGCACAAAAAAAAACGTTTATATTTTTGCATTACACATCCTTAATTTCACAAACAATACGTGTAATCAGGGATTCCACAGGCCTCTAGTTTTGTAATCAACATGCCTATACTAATGTTAGAAACTATAATGCAGAGAAACGTGAGAAAAATTTCAAAAATATTTGTTGATGGTGACTGTGGTGACTCATGTGAAGCTGCAGCAATCATAGGACAATAATTAGCTCTGCATTCCACAAATTTTACTTTCTGGGCGACTGACTATCAACCAAAGATCTTTTTGGGGAAAGAACTATCAAGAAGAAGTAGGAGCTCATGTCAAACAAGTCCAATATTAAAAACTGTATGTGCTGAGAAAACAAACAAAAAAAATAAAATAAAAGCAAACATCCCCACTGTGCAACAGCTGTGGTTCTGTGGTTCTTTCTTTTTTGGGGGAATAAATAAGAGAAATCATTAACCAAGAAGCCAAGAGAATGTTGTAACTCTGGACGAGATGGAAATGTTCACAACTCAGGTGAGAAAATCTCCACAAATCAAATCTTTAAAGAAGAGTGTCAAAAAGAAAGCTGTCATTGGGAGAAAGTGACTAAAGGAAGCTTTGAAAATGTCTTTTGGAGCCTCCAACAAGCTTTGTTCCAGGATTGAAGAAAGAAATTCCAAATTACAGTAAGATTTACCAAATATCTCTCTAGTGAGAGTTTCCATGTGGAAAGCAGGACATTTACTGGTAGTATTTAGGTCTGATAGTGTAATTTACAGAAGGAAAGTAATACATTCATAAAAAGAGGGATGACTTGGTCTCCACTTACAGTTTGTTACAACACATACAATGTTGCAATGAGCTTTTGTTCCACAGAGTCTGCTGAAAACTGACCAGGGAGGAAGAGAAGCAGAGGAAAAATCCCGAGGTCACTGTGGAGTTTGGTGCACAGTGTGAATATTTTATCTCACTGGAACAGGAAAATTTCCATCTGATGGAAAATAAAAGCTTGTAGCACTTGTGTCAGGACAGCACAGCATGTACAATGTAGATAGCATTCCACCTTTAATGTGTTGACACATTAAAACTGACTGAACTCCATTTAGCACTTCTATTTTAATTCAGTCTGTCTTTTGGCTTTGAGGTTTGTTTCATCCTTATTCAGTAAAAAAAAAAATCAGAATGAAACATAATGAATGTGGTTTACACACATCTATTTTTAACTGAACCGAAGACGTGCAACTTTAACTTGATAGTGAGGAATCATAAATCTTCACCGAAGAAAATGGATTATGTTATACTGCCATCTAGCGGTTTCAAAGGAAATGAGCGGACGCTTCTCCCACTAAATTGTGCTTTCTCTATGCTGTCAGGTTGACATACAATTCATTCATTCATTCATTCATTCATTCATTCATTCATTCTTACGTACAATGAGCTTGAATATTTTTTTCACTGCTAGTATATCTTCTTTAGTAGCTGCTGTCAAATATCAGTTTCTTTTGTTGCTCTTTTATTAAAAAGGTCACACAGAAAAATCTAAAACCTAATTTAAGTTAAATAAAGATTAAAACAGTAAACTGACTTTGCTCTCATTCAACATCATAAGTAAATTAATTCAACGTAAAAGTTTTACCAGTGAAGATCTGTTCACTTTTTCCTTTTCCTTTGCTTAAACATCTTTTTGTAATGAATTTCAGGATGTTGTCCTCAAAAGCTTGACAAAATGTAGAAGAAAAGCTGAATCTCTGTGGTTGGGAAACAGTTGCTGTGTCCTCATCTTCATTATGTCAATCATAACCAGTCAAAATCAGCCACTCATTTAATCTGGGATTTTCAGTCTTGCTGTTCTCATTGTGCCCCAACTACTTAAAACTAAGGTAAACACAACCTAACCTTGGTCTACACTACATAAGTTTTCTCTTCAATTACAGTTGTTTATTTCAAAGTTTATCTGTGTTTTCCATTTGCCTGTCCCTTTTCTATTCTATTCTATTCTATTCTATTCTATTCTATTCTATTCTATTCTATTCTATGTAAAAGATAATCAGATGGTATGTGTGAAAGTTGTATGTCATTATGTATGTTTCATCCTGCAGAGGGCAGCAGAAGTTCAAATGTCAGCACCTGGAAAGCTTTCATGTTTGAGAATATGACTATTGTGAGGAAGACTTTATTCAGTAGTTTGTGTAAGCAGAAAGTTGATTCAGTGCAGACACAGAGACACACACTCATTCCTAAGGGTGATTTAGAGAGACCAATTAGCATCAGTGTTTTTGAACAATGGTATAAAGTCAGAGTCCCCAGGGAGAAACCCATTCATACATGGAAAAATCATGCAAACTTCATCAGAAACCAGGATCTTCTGGCTGTAGGTTAACAGCACAATTAGCTGTGGCATTGTGTAGCCCTACACAGTGACATTTAGTCCAAAATGTCACTCATATACTGTACAATTAAGATGATCTAAATCTGTAATTCCAGTAAATTATATAAAACACTTGATCTCAACAGGAACAAATGTCCAACAGCACCTACTGAGTATCCAGGTGCTGCTCCTAGCTGAAAATAAGGGTATCAAAAAAACTAATATTTTTGGACGGACTTTGCTTTAAGTAATTTTTTTGTGTACCTTTGGTCTAAAAGGGGTAGTAATTGTAAAGCCCAGTGTTGAAAAGCCATTGAAGCATCACAACATGCAATAACAATGGAAAAGATCACTATAAAGAAAGGTTAGCTAGGGGTTAGTTGTTTGAGCTGTTTGCTACACACCTGTTAGCAGACTGTCCTGTGAGCTGTCACTTCAGACACACTAACATTTCCTTCAACTGCACAAAAAAAAATCTCTAACCACTGGGGACCGCTGTGACTGGGGAGAGAGGCCAGCCTTTTCCCCTTTCAACATCGAGTCTGCAAAAAATCAGAGAGCAAGTACTTTTTTTTTAATGGACCCCCCCCACTGTCATCCTTTGGTGTTTTCCTTTCTCACTTGCTGTTCTATTTTTATCTTTCAAACAACTGGTCTCCTAAAAATGGGCCTGTCCTGCTCCAGTAGGGGAAGAGAAGCTCGACTATGTATGGTATAACCACCCAGAGCACATCGCAGGCCTGATCGCGCTCCTCTCCTCTTTGTGTCCACAGGAAGCCGTGAGGGAGGAATCACGCAGCAGGGGAAAAAGTTTCTTAAGAAGTTTTGAGATTTCTCTCGGCATGCTAAAAACCTCAGCCGACGGACTTTCTTTTGCCTCCTAAATCCCTCTGCAGAGATTTCTCACGTTCTTCCATCCTTTCCCAGGCGGTTGTCATCTTACTTCTCCAGTTGTGCAGCTTCATCTTCCGAAACCAAGTCACACTGTGTGCGGGTGGATGGTTAGCCGTGGACCATGTTTTCCCTCTGGTTGTTCCTGCTCCCTTGCCTGAGCTTTGTGAGTGTGACGCCGGCTGAGAAGGGCCTGGAGTTCCCTCAGTACGACGGGAAGGACCGGGTTCTCGACATCAGTGACAAGAATTACAAGAAGGCCCTGAAGAAGCACAGCATGCTCTGTTTGTTCTACCACGAGAGAGTGCCGGACAATAAAGAGCTGCAGAAACAACACCAGATGACCGAGCTAGTACTGGAGGTAAAGCATGAGGAGGAGGGTAGTCATTGGTAAATGGATAAAAGAGAAAGAGGCGAGTGGATGTGGTACAGAATTAAATGATATGTGACATATAAAGGTCCATGTTTGTGCTCCAGTAAGCTTAAAACCCACAGCTACGAGATCTCTGTTTTTTTTATCCATCTATATGAGGAATACTCCTGAAGGTCAGTGTGTGCTCTATGAATGCCCACTTATCCGGTAAGATGCATTGCTGTCACTTGAGGTTGTTTCACCCTAATTCACAGCGTCTCCATCCCATAGAAGTATATGAGCTCTTTTCACCCTGTGGCGCTGCTCTGTTCAGAAACAAAGATATGCAGTATTCAACAGCTAAAGGTCACAACATTCTTGTCTGCAATACAATACCTAAAAAACCCCCCAAATCTAATATTCTGGCCACAGTCACAAACTGATTTCCGGATTAAATGGTTCTTAATGTTTAGAACAAAATGGCCTTGTCTCACAGGACAAAGCTAAAGCAGGGTTCCTCTTTGACCTGCTGAAGGTAATTTGAACTCCTGCTGATAGCTTCCCTGCACAGGTGGAGCAGATCAGCTATTATCAGGCAGCCATTAAATCTCATGTAAGGAATTTGTCTAACCATGACTGTGAGTGTAGCGTTCAAACTGTAATTTAAGGCTAAACCAACAAAAGTTTAATGATTAGAATATAACAGTCTTGTATGTTTCCCTTAGCAGGAAAATGTGCACTATTGCAGCAGGAAATGGGACAGATTGTAAGAAAAAATGTATAATGAAGGAATCAATAAAACAAAAAACACTAACACTTAAATAGAAAAATATAATAATCAATGGGAATATCTCAATAAAAAATGTATTATCCTTTTAGAAGGATAATAAATTAGTTCAAGTCCAATGCTCAAGTAAAATCATCCCTCTGAAAATGCTTGAAAGCCACCACATTTCTTCACAACATCTACATATGTTGAATGCTCAATTATATATATATGTATATATATATGTATATATATAATCTCTATCTTCAAAAAATATTAATACAAAATATTTATTATAAATAATGATTGTATGCAACATAACAAATCATGTCTGAGTTTTAAATTACTTTCCAGAGAATAAAAAAAGGTTACAGAATATCAACAGACATTGACTGCAGTGAGTAAGAACAGATGTTGTATTTAAACTCTGTTTGCACAATGATTGGTGATATTGGTACCTTTGTACTTTTAAAGTACAACTTATAAAGTACAACAAGTCTGGTCTTCCTCCATGCAGCTGCATGGAAGGAAGAACTTAATAACTAAAGTGTGTAACCAGTTCTCAACCTGGTTTAGGGGATCACTTCCCCTAAGTGGCGCTGCACCACTTTAGACTCCGATATAATTAGGATTTACAAAAACTGTTTAGTTTTGACTTTTCTGTTTATTGTTTCTGCCAACCTGCCAACTGTGAAAAAAAACATGTAAAAGTAATTTTTTTAGGAGAACATCCTGCTCTTCGGTGGAATTGGTGTAAATTGGTGGGAAGTGACTTTGAAGATAATCAATAAAAACAAATTTTTCAGACATGTGATGATTCTCTGAGCTTCTGATGTCACGTTTAAATATGTAAACACAAACAGGTTTACAGGAACCCCAATATTGTTTTGCTACTTATTCTGTTTTTCTTTTGTTTAGTTTTTCTGATATCTCTTTCAGGCTCCACATTTCAGTTTACATGGAAACTAAATTAAGCCAAGCGAAAAAGAAAAAAAATTAGAATGTGTTGTGATTTAATTTCCAAATGTTGCAAGAAAAAGATGTAACAAAAGTCAAATTATTTTCATGCAGTAAAAGAAACATCTGATGAGTTTGTAGAATTTACTAATATCTGGTTAAGAACCGTTCAACGCATTGCAAATTGGAGTTACATATACATGTGTGCATTAACCGAACTGGAAATCCACCATTTTGCAAGTCCTCCCAGCAGCACTTTGCCAGTATGTTCCCTTCCCTGTTGCATGGAGAGGTCAAACACCAAAAAAAGCTCCTGTACTGTACATGACAAATACCAGAACAATTATATGCTGTATGCTCTGACTGCGGTTATATTTAGAACCAGGCAGACTGAGCGATTATGTAACTATATCTTTCTGCCTCTAGCCTGCAGCACCTGTCATGCTGCCAGCCATCTTCTGTGATCTTGGAGCTTTGTTCGGATTTGTCTGTCTCTGTGCAGAGACTGTGGATCTTTTCTTTCACTTTAACTCTCCTTAATATTTCTTCCTCAACCTTCAGCTTGTTGCTCAGGTCATGGAGGAGAAGGATGTCGGGTTTGGGATGGTCGACTCAGTCAAAGACGCAAAAGTTGCAAAGAAACTGGGTGAGAACAGAAGCGTGTCTTCAGTCATTTTTCTTCTTTATTATAGCAAGATGAATATAATTGAAGATATTTACCGTTCTTTTTTCTGTAATTTCTTTTCTTTTAATTGCAGGCTTGGAGGAGGAGGGAAGTGTGTATGTTTTTAAAGATGACAGAGTGATCGAGTTCGATGGATTGCTGTCTGCTAACGTTCTGGTGGAGTTCTTGCTGGATGTGAGTGGATTTGTTTCAGAGCATATTTCCAGCTTGGAGTCCAGATCAGTGCTGGTTGCAGTTGCGAGTCCACACAGGTCACTCTCTGGGTTCTCTCTCTTTAGCTTCTGGAGGAGCCAGTGGAGGTCATAGAGAATGCTTTGGAGCTGAAAGCCTTTGACAGAATGGAGGAGGACATTCGCATCGTTGGCTACTTCAAGGGTGAAGACTCTGAACGTGAGTTCCTTAGTTTGTAAAATGCATGATCTGAACGTCTTGCTTGTTTAGATAGCTTTGCAAAGAAATTTCTTTGATTTTGATTGGAGTAAAAATAGATTTTAATCCCCTCTTCTCCAGGGATTGTTTAATAGTTTTGTATTTATACATTGAATTGACAAACAGGACCCCAAACAGTTAAGATTTTCCTAGGAAAATCAAAATTACACTTGTGTAGTAACTATGTTACTGGTCAAAAGCTTTTCTGAGAAATGTGCTTCTACTAACACCACCACAATTTAAAAGGAATATAATTTTTTTTTCTACAAAGTGTTGTTAAGCCAAAACAGTATAAACTGAGTCTAGTATACAGTCAGAGCTGTGCTGGAGCTTTATCCCATCTGGCCATCTGTGTGAGAACCACACTGAGGTCAAGGATGAGCTATTTCCGCTCCCTGATGTGCAAAGGACAAGCTGATCTGCGACTAAAGAAGAGGATACGACAATAAGCATGCTTCCTTTACTATAAATACCTCTGCTCTGAGCTGCGCACACTTTATCTGACGTTTTTGTTTTTAGATTACGAAGCATTCAAAGAGGCTGCAGAGCACTTCCAGCCCTACATTAAATTCTTCGCCACATTTGAAAAATCTGTAAGTGTCAAACAGAGTATGAAAGGTTGTCATCATCGGGAACCTGTTACTGTTGGCTGATCTGCCTCTGTTGGATAAGGTGGCCAAAGAACTGACCCTGAAGCTGAACGAGGTGGACTTCTATGAGCCCTTCATGGAGGAGCCCGTCACTGTCCCAGGAAGGCCGCACTCCGAGAAGGAGCTGGTGGACTTCATAACAGAGCACAGGCGGTAAACTGTGGACTTACCTCGATGTATTTCATGTTTTAAATTATTTGCAACCTCAATTCTGCATTGCGATGTGATGCGACGTGCGATGTTGTGTTTTCTGGGCCACCAGACCAACTCTGAGAAAGCTGCGTGCAGAAGATATGTTTGAGACCTGGGTCAGAGATCAGCAAAATTATTAATCTTGCTTTATGTTTTTCTTTTTTATCAGCTAGCGTGAAACTTTTCTCTTTTCTTTTCAGGAGGATGACATTGAGGGCATCCACATTGTGGCTTTTGCAGAGGAAGAGGACCCAGGTAAGGCTACGTAACATTGTGGAAAATGCTAGTTTATATGATATAATCTGAATAGGTTAGAGATCTACATCTTTAAGAACATGATCAATAAAAACAGGCCTAAACTAATAAGGAAAAATAGTCAAGTTTGTACAGTAGCCTATATCAAAATATATTCAAAAATTTTATATATTTTTAAAGAAACCAAACAGTAACAACAAAATTTCTGTTTTCCAGACGGTTATGAGTTCTTAGAGATCCTGAAGGAGGTTGCCAGAGATAACACTCACCTTCCTGACCTCAGCATCATCTGGATCGACCCTGATGACTTCCCCCTGGTGAACCCGATGCCTCCTACGTCAGAGTAACTGTGAGTGAAGCAGAGAGCAACGGCAAAACAATGATATCTCCTCTTTCTGACTCCTTCCAGCTGATTCCTTACTGGGAGAAGACCTTTAAGGTGGATCTGTTCAGACCGCAGATCGGCGTCGTCAATGTTACAGATGTAAGCTCCTGGACCCGAACGTCAAACATGATGTTCAGAATAAAAAAAACCCCAACATTTCCTGACACAGTTGAACCTTTTTAATGTGAGCGCAGGCAGACAGTGTGTGGTTGGAAATGGAGGATGAGGAGGACCTGCCCACGGCTACGCAGCTGGAGGACTGGATTGAAGATGTTCTTTCTGGCAAGGTAAACACCGAAGATGATGATGATGAGGATGATGACGGCAACGATGATGATGATGATGATGATGACGGCGATGATGATGAGGATGAAGACAATGAAGATGATGAAGAAGAGGATGAAGATGATGAGGATGATGACGATGATGATGATGATGATGATATAACGAACTGCCTTGAAGTTGACTCTTCCTCTATCAGTCCTGCTGTTCAACTTTGGACTAAAAAATGACTGTATATCATCTGATTGGGTGCCTGCGGATCTTTTTAACTTATTTTAACCTTTAATATTCATCAACACAATTTTTGAACATGTATCGGGGTCGAATATAGAAATACGAAAACATGTTCATGAGGGACATATATGGGTTTGACTCTTCATAATAAACGGTGTTGATGTCAGTTCCTCCTGTTGCAAACTGCAGTCTTAGTCTGTCATTGCGTTGCTTGTAGTTGGTACTTTCGCTGTGATTGTTCAGGTTTTTGCGTTCATCTTTACAGCAGGCGAACAAATCAACTTTTTTCTCACCCATTGCGAAAACTGATCTAATGTTTCATACAACTTTTTTTTTTTAACGCAGCTGATATACACAGAAGATGATTGGCTCAAGCGAGTCTATTTAAATATTAAAATGGCGTTTAGTTCATAATTATATAATTAAATTTAACAAGAAGTTACAATAAGCTGTATAAAACGACGTATAATCTGTTGTTACTGCTTGACAATAAAGAAAATTAATCTTTTCCTGAAGCAAAATAGAATCACTAACATGATTTGTTTTTCTCAAAAGAAAGATGATTTGGAAAGGCCAAAAATAATGTTAAGACTTTGTAAGCCTCCAAATTATGGAGGTGTTTGGGGATCTAATTGTGAATAATATATGTGTATTGTGAGCCAGAACACAAACACTCTGCTTCCTTTTGTCCTGGAAAAATTAAACAAAATTATGCAATATAGGAAGAGGATCAAAGGACTTAAGAGATCAGCACAAATATTTATTTTATTTCTTTATTATTATTTTTTTTTTCAAACTTTGCCATTTTTGCTGTGTTTTACATGTTTGTTGTATAAAAACAGGGTTTGACAGGGAAACTGGAGCTCATGACATGTAAGTTGCATAAATATGGGAAATCAGTCTCTTGCAGGTTTTGTCCATCTTAACATAAACAGACACTCGCACAGGTTCTAAAAACGCAGTAGATAACCGAGGCACATGTGTAACGCTCCTAAACAAAACTACACTTTCTCTGACACATCACACTTCAAGATATTACAACATCACCTACCTCATAAAAAACAAACAAACAAACAAACAAACAAACAAACAAACAAACAGATTAAGTATCCACACATGTCAAAAGTCCAGGTAGACCCTCAGGATGCTCTTCCAATCTTGGTAGACAGGTGGCAGTAACGTATCAGATGAACCACAAAAGCAATACTGAAACTGCTCAGTCAATTTCAAACTCAATATTCATGTTCAATAATTGCTTTAGCATTTGGCAGTACAAATGGTTCACTTCAGAATTATTTTAAGGAATGTTTTTAATGTTAAACAGGAAACAGGAAATGAACTGCGATATTCAGACATGTACTCTGGAAACACAAAGTGTGGCTGCTCGGTTTTGTAAACATACACAAAATGTTTTGCCACCCCCCCGCCCAAAAAAAAAAAATTACGATTTTAATATGAATAGATATGTTGAATAGGTTTGTGGTTACTTATTTGCTACAGAAAATAATGGAGTGAGCATTCTTTTCTTACTTTCCTCAAAAATTCAACCATGCAGGAAAAGAGAGTAAGTGTTCTCATCCCAAAACAATCTCTTTGTTGTACATAATTTGTTGTCCAAAATAACAAAACAATAAACATCTTAGCTTCAAGAAAACTAGCAACTGAAGGGCAAAGGACAAGAGCAAAATACACTTCATAGCAAAGCTAACAGAGTTAGCTCTTTCACAATTAGCAGCCAGACCATTATGGTTGTGGGGAAGTATACTTTTACTGGAGGAAAATGTGCTATTTCATTGTGGTTTTTACTATTTTAGATATGACTTATCTTTGCATCTGGTCAAACAGATCAATTATGGGCTATAATACTGCCAAATCTTGACTGGATTACCATTAATTAAAGCAATTTATGCACAGATTTAAACATAGAAGCATAAATATCTAGAAGTGAAATTACTCTTATTAATTTTGTGCGCATTTGTTTTTTATCTCTTTCTCTAGTAACTCCAAGACCAAAATTACCAATGAGTTGGACAAACAATCAAGTTAGGATGTACCAGACGAAACTTAAAAACCCTTTATTTACCAGATATTAAGATCTGTATTATTTAAAGACTAGAAATGTATGCTTTCAGTAATCTGAATTCTCATTTTGCCATGCTTTTTCAAACTTGGAAAAAATTTAAAAATACAATCACACACTTTTATAGACCTAACAAGGCTGAGTAGAAAAATTGCATGCCGACTTTAAAAGCAAACCATACAGATCAAGTCCTTACATACTTGACAGTTTCCATGAAATAAGGGTTTGAAAGTTATATTAACAAAACCACCGAGAGTAAAACATGAATTAAGAGTGCGTGGAAAAGTATGACTTTCAGCTGCTTCCATTCAGTACTGCTATAAGTTTACAAAATGATGGCACAGTTTGAGAACATAAAGTAGGGCATGTGTGTGACACGGCTACTGAGAGAGAAATGACAGTATTGACATCAGAGTGATAATGCTGGTCAGAACTCCCAAGTTATTTCTCCCATGATTCCCTTTTCCTCACTGAACAATCTGCTAAATAGATTTTAAGTTTAAAAACGTTCATTAAGGCTGGATATGTCTTCTAACATCTTGGATGTCTTCTAACATCTTGGATGTCTTCTTTCTGATAAATTGACACATCACTCAACCAGAGTAACCAGATCCAGATGTCTCATCAAATAATGCATACATAAACAAACTGGTAAAAAAAAAAAGATCACAAAATAAAAAAGTTGTCAAGCAATCAATGCACAATTTTGTATAAAAAGTTAAATGGGATAAACCATATTTACATATAAATACTGTACATACATCTGTAATACAGGGTGGTTATAAATAATAACTGCTACTATTAAAAAGGAGTAAAGCACTGTGCAAAAGTATCAAACAACCACATGTTTTTTAAAATTTCCTTTTCAGTAAGGGGTGATCTTTTAAGGTTGCCTTGATAAATACTTCTCAGATATTCCATCAAAACTTTCCCTTGGACTTTGAAAAACAGCTAAACTTCAAAGAACATTGAAAAGCCTTCAAAAACCTACGCAAGAATTTATCATAACCACATCAAAAGATTACAAATAGTGTGGCTTCTAACGAGAGATGACTCAAGACCTTTTGACAGTGATAAGGTTCTGGTAAGAAGAATCAACTTCATATTGAATTGCTTAAGACAGACTCCAATGTGAACCTCTATGAAAAAGCTGTGAACATGCTGTAATCCCTCTTTTGTCCTAATTCTGAAACTTGCTCTCCATCCAGTCTGACTGAATCTGAGCTAATTTGAAGAAGCAAGAATTTCCCAAATGTGCTGAGCTGTGAAGACACACTGCAAAATATTTGTATTTTTATATTCAACAGCAAATGGTCGGACAAAGTAGTCTATTTACTGAGTGGTTATGAAAGCTAAAATTGAAAGCCGTGAATTTTTATTTCATATAATAATTGTGCAATATTTTACCTGCTGCATAACCCCTATGAAAAAAACTGGAATTTGTGGTTAAAATATTCAAAAATGTTAAAGAGTTCAACAGTAATGCTTTTCAGAGGCTCTGCATATGTCATCTGTAGTGCACAGAGGAGTAACTAAAGTGAGCCTTGCAAATGCTTTCAGAAAGAAATGCTTTCAACCCTTCGTCCTCATTCCAGTCCATCACGATGACTACAACATGTCAATGTGAAAAACAACACGCATAAGTACAAAAACGGTACAAAATGTTTTCCTTGGAAAAATTCAGCTGGACAACTACAAAAGTTCTGTGTTTTACAGAGCAGCAGCACCGCTGCACTGCATCACTACTAAACAGATGTTTCTGATTGGAGCAGCAGTATAAACTTATGAGATTTGGGGTCAATGTACTCTTCAGTCAAACGGATGTATGGGATGCCTTTGACTGTGACTGCTAAACTAAAATCGAGACACTTCAACAGGAACTCTGTTCCCTCCTTAATGCCGCTGGTGACTGAAGCTTCGCTGATCAAAGTCCACTGATCGGCCATCCAGCGCTCGGGGCCGTACAGCAGGGTCGGGCCGGGAGCGAGGTATGCCTCAAGGAAGGCCTGGAACACAAGTGGAAAAAAAGTTACAGCCATACTCAGTATGGGATGAAAATTTAATTTAAATCAACATCTTAACAGAAAGTGAAAGTGTTTGTTAAAGAGGCTGTGTTTCATTCAAAGTTTCAATAATCCTGTCCAATATGACAACAAGCATAAACCAGACTGACCTTAGGACTCATGTTATTCACTAGGCAAAAAGCCAGGTGCTTCTGGATGCTCTCCATGCTGTGGCAGTGCTGCCTCCTGGTGGTGCGGAGGTATTTCTGCAGGGAACGAGCCATCGAGGGAAATACGGCCAGAGCGGCTTCGCGGACATCCATGATGTCAGACGGTGCTGCGTTCTCATCTTCTTTCTTCATGCGCCGGACATGAGTGAAGGCCTCCTCCACGGCGACCACCAGCCTGATTAAACCCACAGATATGGGAATATAGATATTACTTCTACATACGGCTATTTGTTTAATTATTAAAACACTGATCTTGACCCGAGACACTTGTGACACGGTAGAGAATAACACAGATGTATGATAGACCAAATGTTTATCATCTGGTGTATTATGATGATTTTATTAACATTAATCATACAGTTAATTTAACCACTCTTCCATAGAGGCTTTTTGATGACAATGTGCATAAATAGTAGCTGTGTGTATCTAACTTTGTTTGTTCTAATTTAACTTCAGGTTTTCCACGAACATTTTTCCACAATAGACTCTGTCACTATTTCTGTCCGTGTTATATTCTGTGACCTCATTAGAAAAAGGACTCTGACTTATCCCTTTTTCCCCAAGCCCCCCGAAACATAAATCCTGTTAGATTTGGGCGGGAGAGCAACCCGCTCTCAGTGGATCTGTAACACTGGATTTGGAAACGGTTGTTAGAGAATCTGTGCCACCACTGGGACAATGTCCTGCAGCGTTTTGGTTTCCAGGACTAATTAGGAAAATTTCTGTTCAGAGTTTTGCTCCAAAGGCTTTGGTTTGCTGAAAATGTATTATAAACATACGTTGGTTTGATGTTGACTCTTACCTGGCTCTTCGCTTGCGGACTCTCCTCTCATAGTCTGCCTCCTCATAGTATAGCTCGCTGTGCGCGTTGTCTTTGCGTTTGGTGGCAGGTGTAACCATGGGTCGTGACTGATTTCCATTGCTGGGTTGAGCTGCAGCTGTACTCCCTGGGGCTAAAAGCCAGGAGAGAACAGAGGTAAACTGATTATATCGGTGTGACATAAGGGAAGCAGCTTCCTGACCCATCATCACTGGTGGTTGGACCTCACACCAGTAATGAATGGGCATTGAGAAAACAACTCTGAAAACAACAGAGAAATCAGATGTAATCATAGAAGGTGGAGAACTAACGAATGAGTATGAATTTTTCTGGTCAGGATTATGTTCATCTAAGTTTTTAGAAAACAAGATTTCAGGACTCTGTATGTTAATATCTGGGAAATTCTCCCAGGCTAATTTGCAGATTGTTTTATTAATAGCAAAAGATAATGGTAACTTTCATTTAAATTGTTATGGAAAGCATCTCATTAGGTGTGGCTTAAAGTAAATTAACATGATGTGTACATCAAAGGTTAATGTCCATGTCTGATGAATTCACTGCATTTAATGGTTTGCGTAATGAAACGTGGAACTGGATTTCATCAGCTATTAATGTGGGTGCATTTATTTTTTTTCAAGCATGCAGATCAGTAAAGTTAGGGGAGGTGGTAGAGCTAATGCTACAGGTCAGGTGAGGATATAAATCATTAATAACCTGATCTGCATATGTGAGTGTTGACGCATCTGCAGTTCAGAAAAAGACGCCAAATGCAGTGATGAAAAATAGGTGAATCATCCTATTTATTGTGCATTTTCTACATAAAAAAACATCACCCTCTTTACCTCCTGGCCTACTTATACGTGCTATAATAAGAGTAGTGACTGTGGATGAATGGAGCAGGGAAGAATAAGCCATGCGTGGGGGTTGACAGGAAAGTTAAAAAGGGACAGAACAGGCGGAGCTGGAGACAGGCTGAGCAGAGGAAGGAGAGATGCAGGAGAATGTGAGAAACGAGCATTTCTCTGATGAATTATTTAAGGCATGAAACTCCATGGCCCCCTAGAGGGCTTTCCGTTATGCTCCGGTAAGGATGGGGGAAGATTACTACGAGGACACTGTATTCCATCCACACTATATCGCCGCGAAAGATCAAGAAATCCAGAGCTCTGCAGTGGGTGGAGGATTAATGGGCAGTGAGTGGAAGATCCTTGTAGATGCAGGAAAGAGTACAATATGTGACACTAGTTATGGGGAACAATATGTTAAAGTGCAATAAGGTGCTGCAGTGAGAGTGAGCAGGCATTGCACTATGATCTTTATTCTGAGGTGGCAAAGATGAAGCAGCTAAACCATGAAATAAAATGTGGCGTAAAAGTCTTAAATCATATTTTATTCTTTGTTGAACCTGTTGGAATTGGTTGGTCTTCTTTATCTTTAGACTTTTGCAACTTTTTCTCTCATTTTACTGCTGCAACTGATCATTTATTTTTTCAAACAAAACCAGAAGTTTAAAATGGCTCCCAAATTAAAAGGATAAAGACTATAAGCTTAGTTTTTTATATTACAACATTTGGTGACATAAAACAATTTACTACAGCAGTGAAGCATTCATTTATTCATCCATCCATAGACTGGTCACCAGTCAAACGTAGGGCAACACCATTTGTAGATTTCACTTTTAATGTATTTCATGTAAGTATTACTTCGACCCACAGAAACAAATGTATATAATCCTCCAAACGGTCTATTAAGAAATTATGGATGTCACAAAATTCCTTGCCATTACTGGACAGGAAAGTTTCTGTCAAATCTGAGGTGACCTACCGTCCACGTTGTAGACCTTTAGCCCAGCCAGGTGTTTGGCAGTTCTGTGTTTAGAGGCAGAGAGCAGGGCAGGGTTGTGCAAAGGAAAGTCTCTGTAATAATATTCCAGGATGGTCAAAGCAGCTCGTTGAATGCTGTGTGACAGAAGAATGAGAAAATATAAATATAAATACAAGTTTGCATTTGATCTGATTTGCTAATTTTGGCCTGAAATTCAGTAACAAAGCATCTGTTTATAATGTGACTTTGGATTGTTACAGTAAATGAATTAGAGATTTTTTTTTTGTATGTATAACAAAATATTATGTATAACAAAATATTGACATCATCTTGACATAAATGATTATTTTACTGTGTTCTAAAATTTAAAATGATAAGTAAACAAAGAATAAAAGGTTAGGTAAGGCGAGCGCTGATCAGAGAAACAGCCGAGATCCACAGCTCAGGTGGGGGAGACTCTAGACAGGAAATCAATTAGAGATTAGTGTCTGAATTAACTTGAACTGATTAAAAAATAGTAAATATTTACTGGGGGACATGTAGTAGTTTTCACATTTTTTGTAGGAATTAAAGATTTTGAAAATTTTTAGTCATTCTCATTCCACTTCAAAAGTGCAATCAGAATGACAACGATTCAGCACTATTTGGTCCAACTTTGGGTTTGTGGTTGTACTGTGACAAAATAAAGAAAAGTTCAAGGGGCGTGAATGGTCTTGTGACAAAATGAAAAGTGGAGAACTTGTTTCAAGAGTACATATAAATTGCAAACTCAATTCACTTCGGTTTTACTTCCTAAAACTATTCAGTGAGCTTTGTGTGTACAGTGAATGCCACATTTTTCTGCCAGTTAACACAAGTTAACTGGCATGAGGGCAAACCAAGCTGCTCAGACCCTCAATACCATTCATCAAAAACACATTTGGATCCAATTAGACTTATTATAAACTGTTAAGTTTATGAACCTTGCATTAATACAATTCTTCTTGCCAGAATAAGACATTATGAGCTCCATGTCCTCCGCTGTCAGTCCTCCCCCAAACTCCTTGACTCACACTAACAAGACTGTTGAGTAACTTGATTACAGCCTGTGCCAGTCTTCCCTGCAGACATGAGCCTCCGATTACACTCATACTTCAGCAAGAAGTGCGTAGCAACTAGCCATCACGTGTCTCAGTGTGGACTCCACTGAGAGGCCGTATTCACAGAAGATATCAGGCTGAAGAATTTGTCTCCAGAGTCATTGTAGGTCATTTTTCTGATTATAACATCGGCCTTGAGGGCGTGTGTGTATGTGTGTGTGTGTGTGTGTGTGTGTGTGTGTACCTCAGCTGTCCAATGTTGTAGTGGCGCGTCTCTCCGTCTGTGGAGCGGATGACGCACACGCTGTAGCAGGGTCGGAGGTGACGGAGCTCCAGCAGCACGACTGCCAGGTAGTGAACGAACAGCTGGGAGTCCACCAGAGACACGGCAAACTGGACGATGCCATGGTAATCTTCATCCTGATTAAATTACGCAAGAATTTACCATAAACTGAATGGAGTTTCTTTTTTATTAACATTTATTTGTTGACTCGAAATATTTAATTGTGACAAAAAGAAGCAAGAGAAAATAATCTGTATTTATTGAGGAATAACATCAATAGGAAAAAAAAATGTTGGGTAATGTTCATTGTTTTATTGTAATATATTTTGCTAATAAGAGTTACACCAATGTGAGCTGCAATAAGTCATGGTCGAGTCCAGCTGTGACAGTCTTTACAACTATAATTAGTAATTTGGTTTTCAAAATGAGAACTCTCTTATCTCTACAAAGTTGCAGGTAGTGTCTCTTTCTGTTCTTCTTTACACAGTAAATATTATCTTTGCTAATGTTTCTGAGCCAACAGTTCTGCCTGCCAGTAGCTGGCAACCACCCTCCGTGTTTATTCTGCTTCTACTACACTCAGCAGCATCCTCGCTCCCCAGGAGGTCCTGGCAGGCTACCATGGCAGGAGGAGTACTGTATAATTGTAAACCCCAAACCAGAAAGCCCTGGAGATTGAAGACATTTGTTTTTTTCTCTGCAACAAACACCCAACCTGTTTAACTTTCCGTTTCTGAAGCTGCAGGGAGTAATCTGCAGTTTCAAATCTGAAATCCTCAAGCCAGCTTTCTATTATAAAAACAATAAGGTCAAAATACATTGTATTCCCATATGAAACGTGTAAAGAGTAATAGTGATCTTCAATATAACTTATATTTGAAACTTCTTTGCTGTTTGAAGTGTGAAAAAATTAGTCGGTTGGTTGTGAATGCCATAAAACACGGTATTTAACAACACTAACACGCATTGTGTGAAGCCCACCTGTGCATCTAGGATCCGGACCCCGTAGAAAAGCCAGTAGGACATGGTGAGCAGCAATGTGAGGGTGGTGAGAAAGGCCCGATAGACACACACTCTGGGCAGGCAGGCCCGGCTCGGCCTCAGGAACAAGGCCCAAACAGCAACCAGGAGGATGAGGATTTTGAAGGAGATGGAGAGGAAGAGGCCCTCGCAAGCTGCGCCGCAAGCCTGCAGTCTGTCTGGCCACATTACGACCGGGAGAAGCAGGAAGACCAGGGGTGTGGCCAGCACCAGCAGACCCACACAGGAGCCCACAGCCAGGGGGAGATATCGCCGGAAACCCTGTGTTCGATCCTGTATCTCTTTTCCGAGGCCGACCACTTCCTCTTGGGAGATGCTGAGCTCAGATGTCCCTGTAACAGCTGTTGTGGTCTCTCCCCAGTTATCATCCTGAAAGAAAAGTAGGAACAAAAGAAAAAGGAAAAGATCCTTAAAGGCATCTGGCATTTGAAAAAAAAAGAGCAAAAACAAAAAAAAAATGGTGAGAGGTCAAACACTTTTGCCATGCCGCCCCGTATTGTTTTGAGCTGCAAATCCAGCTGAGTGGACATTTCTATGAGACGTTTTCAAAGGAAGACTCTTTCTACCAGGCCTGGCTCCGCACTGATCTCTGACCCAGATAAACAGTAACACTTTAGATTTGTGTTGCCATCTCTAATTTGCTGACAGCTTCCTTTACAATGCAACTAGGAATCACTATTTTACAAATTATTGTAAAAAGTGCACCCTTGCACTTGGAGGCTACTGCTGTTTAAAACATATCCTTTTGCAGGTGATTTTTTGTCATTATGCTCTATTTTTCAGCATATAAAACCTACTCTTAAGTATGTAGACGTCGGATTCGGGGGAAATGGGTATATTATATTCAGTCTACGGACAAATCTTTCTGTAGAGGAATACTGATGACATGCTAATTTCCGACAGCTCTGAAATAGGGCGGAACTGAATAAAACTGAGTTATTCATTCTGACAGGAGAACATATGTGTGGAAATGACAGAATAATATAGGTGATGTGACACAACCGTTTCACCAGCCAGTACTCTGCCAAGATTTAAGGACTAAAGCTTTACACACCTGCAATCAGACTTTTCTATAATGTTAAAAAAAACAACCCTCCCAAGACTTTGAGTTTGTATTAAAATGAAGTAAAATGAAGTGGTGTACTTATAGACAAATGCTTCTACTCCCCAATACAACTTCAAAATTGTGCAAGTTACACATGCACATTGTGGAAGCTAGTTGTTTAAGTCAATATCAACATAGCTGCCATGCAGGGCTGCACAATACATCACAAATATTGTCTTCACATTATTAGTGTCTGTTGCATTAAAATTGCAAGAGCTTGTTTGCATCCAATATAGTCAAAGAATCATGAATACACATACTGCATGCAAATAAGACATTCAGCCTGCTTGATGGATTCTCACAGCAAAATGCTGAGAAAAATGTTGCTACATGCTTGTGTTGCTAATTACTTTTAGCCTGGTTTCTGACTCTAAAAAAAATGAAAATCCTGCTGTTTGTTTAGTTTAGGCCTGGGTGCTAGTGGCTTTAAAATATATACATATTTTTGTGCTAAAGATAATAATTAATTCAAAATTAAAACATCAGATTTTTACTTTTGTAAAATTTACCAACTGTAGATTTCTTGTGTCTATGCAGATAAGCAGTATTTTGAACGAGCTTATGCTTTATAAACAATAATATTACTTGTTTCTAATTTGGTGTTAAAAGATTAGATTTAAAAGAAAACATTATAAATTCACCAACTGTAGCATTCTTAGATGGTATAAAATAAGTAGTACTTCAAAAGAGCAGAGGAAATCTTGTGGTTTTTGAACAATAACAATATTTGTTGTTAATCTGTTGCTAAGAGATGAGCACGTTTTCTGGTAACCAAGTAAACATCTGATTTTTACTTTTGCAGAATTGACCAACTATAGATTTCTTGTGTCTAAGCAGATAAGCAGTAAGAGCTTATGTTTTATAAACAACAATATTTCTTGTTATTAATCTGGTGTTAAGTGATTAGATTTTTTTTGGTAATGAACTGCCACAAAGTATGAATCAGATTTTTACTTTTGTGTTGAATGTATGTTTTATAATATATTTATCACCAATGAAAAAAAATAAATAAAAATTTCTAATTTCTGCAAAATTTGCCAACTCCAGAATGTTTAGTATAAAATAAGTAGTACTTCAAAAGAGGAGATTAAATATTGTTTTTTTTAAACAATAACATTTATTATTCATCTGTTGCTAAGAGACAAGCATATTTTCTCGTAACCAAGTGTCATGAAGTAAACATCTGATTTTTATTTTTGCAGAATTTACCAACTATGGATTTCTTGTGTCTAAGCAGATAATCAGAATTCAAAAGAGCTCATGTTTTATAAACATTATTATTTGTTATTAATTTAGTGTTAAGAGATTAGCGTTTTTTTCTGGTAACAAACTGCCACGAAGTATAAATCAGATTTTTACTTTTGTGTTGAATGTCTGATTTATCATCTTAATGATAAATCACGATTCTTTATACAGTAAATTTCCTACAGTAGTAAACTAGATGATAATTGAAATAGTTCTGAGAACCAAGTACAAATTTCCTAGGTAGTTATATTTTATCACAATACAGGTGTTAGTCACTTTGTGTTTTTGGTAATTTCTTACTTACATTTTTAAATTATGAAAAACAGAGACATGGTGCATAATGCTTTGTACCATTCATGTTTCAACCAGTGTCTGTCAGGAATAATTCCTACCTGCTGTAACAATAAAGAAATAATTTAATTTAGATATTCTGATCAAAATATCATGCAAGGAAATGTGGGTTTATGACTATTTTTAATCATATCTACCAACAAAATGCTTCTTAATATTATTTTAGTTTGATCTGTCATTTTTACACAAACTAAATGAGTAAAACACAAGTCTGAATAAAAACCCCCTCTAAAATTCGGTAAAGTTTTCAGAAAATAATATACATCTCGCTCAAATTATATGTGAGATTTGAACACTTAACTATAAAACGTGTGAGCTGATATAAACAAGTTAAAGTAAAAGAATACAAAACATTGGTGAGAAGGGACAAAACAGCAATGTGAATATATATAAACAATGGAAACAACAGACGAGGAAGCAAAATGACGGTTGCCCTGGTGACTGAGCACAACAATCAGACAATCCCACTTACAACTGGAACTGAGTGAAATATAATGTTGTGGAAAACTCTCATTACAAACAACTTTAGATATTGATTCTTTCCATTTTGTATGATCCCTCTTGTAATTCAAACTGGAGTTTTTATTGTGCTTTGTGGAACCTTAAAACATTCATTAGTATTGGGCTGACAACACAGCACCAGCTTTGTTCCAGATAGCATTAGAAAGATTCAGAACAATCCTCAGAATAATCTACGAGAAACAAACATACAAAATTTACTTACAGGCTTATTATGCAAATAGCTTATAGCATGGGACATTTTTATATTTATTTAAATAGCATAAGCTCTGTGCTATGTGGAGTCTATTTTTTTTTTGCTTTAGCTCATCATTTTTAGGCTTTAAAAATCTAGCTGTAGTAATTCAAAGTGACAGAAAGGGATGTGAAGGATGATCCGCATAGCAGCATAACTCAGACAGCCCGTCCACACACGCACACACACACACACACACACTGCCTCCCCGCATCCCCCCCCCCCCCCCACCCCCACATACACACCTACATCCCAACATTCACAAATACAGACTACGAATCCCAACAACAAACGCTGCAGCTTCAGTTGCACGTCATTACGGGGCAGTCTCTTTTATTGTATCTGAACAGTCGTGGCTTTTTTAAGCATAAACATTTCCAACAAAAGCACGCAGACAGGCAGAATGAATGTGTAGGAAGTGGAATTGTTTTTTTTTGTTTGCGTGTCATTAATTCAGGCAGCTAATTATTGTCCCCAAGAGTGCTGCCGTGTTGTGCCAGCAACAACCATTCACAGGAGCAGCAGCTGCAGAGACACGGATGGATGAGAGCCGGGGAAAATGACAGGCCGAACAGAAGAGCCTTCATATCATCACACACACGTGTGCATTCAGACATACATACACCGAAGCACATCAAGCAACTCACAGAACCACAGAATGCCGCGGAGATGTTGGGAAACCAGACGACAGACGGTCACATTAACGCTCATCTGTCTGGAAAGTATTTATCCCACTGCATACTGGGTCATCTCAGTCCACTGGGTGGTTTAAATGAACTGTTACAGATTATGAAAGCATTGTTATTGTTTTTTTTTAATAAACCAAGGTTTCAAATTACAGTTGCAAAAAGACTCCAAATGAGCCCAGACTCTGTCCTTCACTGCAGTTAACAGCCAATTAACTCAGCCTCGCTGGAGGAGGGGATGCCAACGGGAGCCAGAAGATAAATGAGCATGAAAAAAAAAGAAGCAGAGGAAAGGGAAGTTGGATAGGGGGATGGAAGTGGGTAAGGTGCAATTCAAGAGCAGAGAAGCAGAGAGAAGGGAAGGTTGGAGCAGAGTGGGGTGCAGATGTAGTTCATCCTGTTATGCTTCTGTAAGTCTGAGGAAAGCTTCCAGCTTCCTTTAAGGTTCATTTTAATATTTCTATCAAGCGCATTTTTTTTCTTCAGTTTTTCTCACATCAATCCCCTTTTCGGGGGGACCCTGCTTTCATTTTAGCATAAATGGTCATAAGTGAGTGAAATGATTCTGTATGAGGAGGCCAAAATAAAAAGAACATGTAAGCTGGATACACTGATGTAGTCATTTTAGATAAACACATATGAAAACATCAAAGTTTTATTTCTAAATTCAATTCAAACAACAATTCAGCAAAATGAATCAACATTTGAAAGTCTTGGAATATAGTTTTTACCTAATTTAGCTGGTAATAAAAATGTATCAGTTACCCATGTGTTAAAGCCAGATATTATTCAAATGTCATCCTTTCTGGGAATTGCAAAAGTATTTATTGATATCCCTTGAGCTACTTCACATTTTCAACCCAGAATAATTACAGCTGTTCTGTGAATGATTCTATTGGAGAACATCAGTGAACACAGAATGAAGACCAAGGACAACAACAGGAAGGTCAGAGTGGAGACGTTCATAGCAGAGTTAGGTCATAAATCAGGAAAGACTCAATGAGGACTGTTTAATCCAAGACAGGTTATCCAATTAAACTGGCAGGCAGGGCAAGAATCAAACAAGCAACCAAGAGATGCTGAATGATTTGTAGAGATCCGCAGCTTAAGTGGGAGAATCTGCTGTGAACTTCACCGCTTTGGTCTTTACGGAAGACGGGCAAGAATTCAACAGTAGTTGAAAATAGCCAAACAAAGTCCCATTTAAAGTTTACCATAAGACATGCAAATGTTTAGAAATAGTTGATCTGCCTGATAAGAACCACAGTGATGGCAGTATTGTGGATATGTTTTGTTTAGTAGTGACAGACGGAGTGATGAGAGCTGATGTGAAGAGGGATGAAGTTAGGTATGGGGAAGTCCTAAAAGAAAACCTGTTAGAGGCTGCAAAAGACCAATGGAAAGTAAACATCAGTTGGCATGGATGTTCACCTTTCAACAGGAAGATGAGTAAAACACCTACAGCGAGTTACTGATTGGTTTAGGTCAAAGCACCGTGTTCAGGTGTTAGAATGGCACAGCTAAATGTCAAACCCCAAATCCAAATAAGAATCTATGGCAGGGCATTCTGCATCCAATCTGAATGAGCTTGAGGCATTTCACAAACAAGAATGCATAGCCATTTAAATCTCTAGAGATGGAAAGCTGGTGGTAACATACCTATTTAAACTTGCAGCTCTAATTACAGCAAAAGATGGCTCTACAAAATGACTCATTTGGAGCAGACCATACTCTCAAAATGTGGAAAAAACATGCATACTTTTTCTTCTACTTAGCAATTATGCACAACTCTGAGCTGGGTCAGCATATAAAACTGAGTTTTGATGTCTCTGGCACAAAACAAAATGCAAAAGAGCTGATTCGCCAGGCAAAGTGTAGAAAACAAAGTAAGAGGTGAGAGAGAATACGTCTACAAATTGTTTCTTTCATGGTTCTGAGATCTGGCAGAGGGTAAATTTGGATGATCGGCCCACACCCACCGTTAACAAAGCACAACGACACAGTGCAAATCCTCTGCCAGCTGCAAAGCACAACAACCCAGGCCTGCGCTGCTCCGGATGACGCGCTACATGTTGGTTGTTTATGTTGGATATGGTTCAATGCCACATAGTCTGTTTTTCTTTAAATTACGGCTTTCCTTTTATTGTGTGGGTGTGTTTTCTTTTTTGTTTTTTTGTTGTTTTTTTTACATCAAATTACAATCTGTTCATGTCTCGAGGCTGTGGGTAGTTAACTGGACATCCACTCAGGCAAAAAGCTAAAGAGACAAGAAGTCACACACTACAAGAGCAACATATGCTTTGGTGTTGCTTGAGTTAACAGTGTGAGGAAACTGAAGCTGCTTCCTCCTGGCACAACGTCTCTCACAAAGCGGCATGGACAGGCTCAGCAGCAGACACTGTGACACACACACACAAGCACACACACACACACACACACACACACACACACACACACACACACACACACACACACACACACACACACACACACACACACACAAACTCCACTCTAAGAGTATATCCCTATGCTGTGCATGTAATAAACACAGAGGATTATTCATATCAGTTTTCCCCAAAGTGGCGCTTGGCAGGAAACTCAGGCTAATCACAGTCTCTCCCTCTCCACTGGAGACCAGTTCATATTCCATCAGCTCCGCCAGTCGATGTTTGCCGCTCCAGAAAGCCCAGAACAGAGTGAACTTGGGTGATGGAGATAGTAACGAAAGTGCTGCTGCTGCTGCTGCTGGACAAATTTTTTTGGTGGGCAAGACGCAGCACAATGGCGGATCACCTTACACCACCGACAAAGCATATGAGCCGCAAGCGGACAATTACATGCCAATGGGGAATGTGTGGAATGTCACTTTGCCGCCAGAAGGGCACAGAGAGCAGAGAGCCGGTGGAATAGGTCTAAAGAAATGTCAAAATATATGACTGAAGAGAAACTTTGAGAAAGTGCAGTTGCTTGCGTGCGAATCAAACGGCTCCCTGACATACAAACGAGTAAAAAATAAGAAGATACTTTTCTGATTTAAACTCATTTCAACTAGGTCAGAGACACGGTGTCAGCCACCCCAGGCAAAGTCTTTTATAAGAAGAGACTCTGCTTCTCTTTTCCCATGTATTTTTCCTCTTTCTGCACCGTCTTTAGCTTTGGTGCACAAAAGTCAGGCATTTTGGGAAACACCTGTAGCCCAAAATTTAAAAACAACAAACCATGATCTTACAACAGGGGTTGGGTGGTGGGGGGTGTCACAGTGAGAATAAAGCCAAAGGAAGTCATTATCTATGAACAGAGATAGGCTGTTTCCAGTTTTTGTTCTCACTGCATGGTACAAAGAAGCCACATTAATCCTCTTATCTAAAGCTCAGCCAAAAAAAATATTGAACAGTTTCTTCGCACCACGATCTTCATATTTAAAGCTTCTGTGAGCTCTTCATCCAAGAGCCTGCTTAGGAGTTTGTTTTATGTATTTACAAGTAGAAGCTAATTTCCTTAAACTGCTCTAGCCTCATTGAATTACTTCTAGTTTTTTTTTAGTATTTCCTGTTCACAACAATCCCACACAGCATGACCGGCATGCGCAGTGTAACCCGGCGCTGAATCCATCCACGCCTCAAAGAGCGATGCTAATCCGCTGACCTATTTGATCTTGAGTGACCATTGTTACTTTATATGAGGCGTTGGAAAGCCAGCTGTGTTGGGAGCATGAGTTTATAAGGTCAGCATACAAAGTTCATACGAGGATTATCGGATTTGTTCTAAAAATAATGTGATTGCCACAGAGACAATTTCAGAGCGAACATCTGAAAAACATGAATGTAACCGCCTCTCATTTGCTGTTTTCGAATTTTATCTTTCTTTAGTTTCGGCTTACTGCAGGGTGTGCACCGAAGGAGGCGGAACGCAAGCAAATACCTGGGTCTCATCTCCAGGATCCGCTGCTGCTGACGGCTCTCCGGGAAGCGGCTCATCGTTGTGAACGGGGGAGTCCTGCGACGGCGTGTCGGGCGGGTTGATCACGACAGATCTCTCGGAGCGACTGCTGTCTTTGCTGCTGCCGCCTTTGTGTCTGTCGCGGCTACGTTCCCTAAAAACAGGGAGATTAACAAAAACGACAAACACAATGACTGATTCTATGCAGCAATCACGAAGATAACAATGCAAAGGTTGAGGAATTGCGTGGACATTGTTTTCATGGTTTAATGTCTTGTGTTCAATTTTAAATGTGGCTATTTTGAAATATTTCTGTTCAAGAAAAACACAGAAAAGTCATGATGTGCAAACTAACAAGCTACAAGCACCTTGCCGGTAAGGCTGAAATCAGGCAAAATCAAGCAAATAAAGCAAATATTTAAATACTTGCAATACACAGCAGAACGGAAAAAGAGACATTGACAACATGAGCAAGTTAAAAACTAAACTAAACTATCATTCAAACTAAACTAAAAACTAACTAAACTATCATTCAGTACATCTGAATGATAATCATTCAAATGTACTGAATCAGTCTATGTGTTAAATTAAAAAATAATAAATACATGTTATAGATCCCATTAATAAAAGTGTAATAACTAGTATCTTACTGATAATCTATGTAACATTTTCTGTTTTGGACAAAAAACCTTGACATTTATACCAACAATTTATTTCCCATTTCGACCATAAAAATAAGTTTAGACAGGAAGGCTTGGATGCAATACTTTGTTGTTGATTCCAATTACTCTGGATAAAACTGACAAAGCTAAAATAGATTTGAGAACATCATGAGCCACAAAACACTGATTGCATTTATGCCCATGATAAATACGGCCCTAATCCTTCATATCAATCCCCTGCTATTTTTGTCTCTCACCTCATTTACTGGGTGATGAGTGAAACAAACAAAAAATAAAACTAGTAAAAAATGCAAGGGATCAGGCCGGTGTGTGATCACACAAAGCAAACTCATGCCAGATGTCTCCAGCAGAGAAGCTGATGGGCAGACGATGAGGCCTACGAACGGGAAGCATACCCGTGGCGGTTTGATCTCCCTGAGCGACTGGAGTAGCCGGAGTGGGTCGACTCGGTGTCCATCTCAGCAGAGTTCGGAGCTGGAAATTGGGCAGGAGGAGGAGTGACTGTCGTGTGACAGAGATTGTGAGCGTGAAGCAGGTCCGAGGAGGAAGATGGGGGAATGGGCTCTTAGAGACAGGAATCCGCAGCGACTGACGGCGACTCCTGAGAGCTGCTTCGAATGCCACATGAACCTGAGAGACAAACAGAGAGAAATCAGGGGGAGGCATCAAAACCCGCCTTCAGCATTCAACAAATACAGTAACGATTGTCAGTTTTTTTAAGTTGAATTATTAGTAACTGTGCGACACTTTGCCGTAAAACGATTGATCAAAAACATCTGCAAAACCTTATTGCTTTTTTGATACGTTATGTGTATATTGTAGACAAAATGGTGGGAATTTGTTCCTCTCACTTTGCACGCCCAGCTCAGAATAATTTACGAGACAAACTTTATGTGGAAAGACTTATAAAGAGGCGGATCCAAAAACACACACTCTGAAATGCTCCACAGCAGTCACAGTTGTAAGCCGGTAAAGATGTCTTTCTGAGGCTCATTTCTTTTAGAAAAAAACGTACATATGTTCTTCTGGGCAAAGATTTTTTCTGAAAATGACAAGCAAGAAAAGCACCTCGGAAATCTTCTTAAACAAATGCCTTGCAAAAGTATTTACATCCCTTCAGGTTTTTTGGTTTGCTGTCATTTTACAACTCTATATTTAAACTTATTCTATTAGGATTTTATTAGATAGATCAACACACGGTTGTGCAAATTTATGTTGAGGGATTTATGTTGTTGTAAATTATACACAGTTTTCTATATTACAGCTTAAATTCTTTCAGGGCATGTCTACATCGGCTTTGCACATCTACAGAAATAATTAATTGCTCAACTTTCAAAACTTGCTGCAGATTCTTCTTTGGACATTGACCGGCTCATCCAAAAGAGTGAATATTCTTTGGCCTAAACCATTTTATAACTGCGCTGTCTGTATGGTTTGGTTTGTTGTCCTACTGGAAGCCTTTAAAAACCTTTTCCCACCAGACATAATGGTGCCATTTCCATGTTTTATATTAGAGAGAATATGTTTGGTTAGATTTCCTCTCTAAAATGTTCCCCTTTCATTACTTGTGGTGAACAATATAATCAGGACTTCTATGAATTTCTTTCCAAAAAATGTGTTCGTATTACCATTTCTTAATCTGGACCAGATTTATAGTGGCCCTGTTAACTCAGATATTGTTTCATCTGAGGTGCAGTTCTCTGTAGCTTCTATGCCAAAGGCGTCTTGGTTACTTGTCTGAATAATCTAATTAATTTGATCAATATAATAACTTATGCAATGCTATAAACTTTTGCATATCGTTAACAATGTCACTTTTTTTAGACAGTCATAGCTAATACTAAAATAAAAGTATCTTTCATTTATTCCATTTTTCATCCAGCTGTTTTTTGCCCCCACAGTTTTAGATTTTGGATATCTGGGAAACTATCAGATGTGTATTTAGCTGTTCATTAAGAACTATTAGATTGGCTTTTACAATATTGAAACTTAAACAACAAGTAATAATACAAATATATCTCCTCTATGTAAATGTATTATTAAATTATCTTCTGGCTGTTAAAACATATTTTTTACAAGCAAGCACAAACTCTTGCACCTCCCAAACCAAATTAATAATATAATATTCTGTATTAAATTAAATATTAAAGCCGTTTTTTTTTTTCTCAACATGCATACAGATTTGTTTAAAAACTGGGACTGCATCAGGCGCACTCTGGGCCCTTAATGGGTGCGGCGTGATCCATCCAGGAGGCTGCCTTACTGTCTCACCATGCACGGCCGTTCATTTGGACTGCAATCTACGCCCTGTCTGCCTCTCCGCTGTTGTCCTGACAACCAGCCGCCAGTACCCATCCCCAGTATCACCTCCTAATAACAGGAATTATTCTGCACATCATTTACAGACGATTTGTTGTCTCTCGAGTCAATGATGGATGCTTTATCTAAATTAGCACACGCAACACAACAACAGGACGAGATCATTGTGGCAAAGAGAAATCGGCTCCTGCTCATCTCTGTGTGCTTTTCGCTTAAAAATAATTTGGACTAAATCCTCTCTTTAGTCAATATTTGCATTCAATGATTCTCCTTCCGGCCTAATAATCTCACACCACTAATCTTTCAAATCATTTTGATCATGCAGCTGTACAGAAGATCTTTCTTTGTGTTGATGTTGAAGCTAAAAGCAGGGAGGGCGTCACATGCTTTAATACGTCAATTATGAAGACGAAACCTTATGAAGCAGCTGCAAATTTTTTAACACAAAATCTCAAATCAAATTTGCTCCTGACATCTGCGGCGTCCGCTTGTTGCCTTGCCAACGCACAAGGCTGAAGGCCGCATCTAAGGGCAACAATCAATCTCCCCTGCCGAGAGGAAATTTATGTGATATCCATGTGTGTGTGTGTGTGTGTGTGTGTGTGTGTGTGTGTGTGTGTGTGTGTGTGTGTGTGTATGTGCATTAAATGGGGGGTGGCAAAGGGATAGGACCCAAACAGCAAACAATAGCCTTTCAACCCATCTAGAACCCATATGGTTAAATGAATAAGCCTGAATCAAAGCCGTTAACCCCCTGAGTGCTGAAGTCGGAGCGCGTGGCTGTCGTATGTGGGCCAGGAGAATACCGCCGCAAAGCCCACTGATGCACGAGACGATCATGAGGAGGCATGTGAACCAGGCCATGTGGAAGAATCGAAGCCACAGGCTAAGAAAAACTATCAGTTACCAATCAAGAATAACTATGAAACATGCAAGAAAGAGAGAGAGAAAAAAGAAAGCATACTTTTTTTAACTGACCCTATTAAACACGATAAATATTTAAACCTCCTGATGACATCCTGTTGAGAAAATATATTCTGCGGCTAAACGCAGTTGCATCAGCGCACATCCTTCTGCTTGGCTGCACTGAGGGAGTCAGAAGGGCAGAAACTGACACTAATGTAAAACAAACATTCATTAACGTGTTTGTTTAATGGAAGGAGCCTGCTGCACAGTAGGAGCTAATATAATAACACGTGCAGGCAGATCGGATGCTACCGGGACATCAAAAAAACACACTTTGCTCCTCAGTGTCCTTTCAAAAGGAGGAGCTGCGTCATAAGAATTAGCTTTAAGCCTCCAAATGTAAGACTGTATCTTGCAATGATGAGCTGCGAAAGAGAAGATGATTTCATCAAAGTATCCAGTGTGGTCCTGGCACCCTAAATGGCTGATATCTGCCTCGGCGCTCCTGCAGAGCTTATGCCGAAGCCTGGTTACCATAGCGTCTGTGTCCTCCCTCTCGCATCCATTAGCCATTGTGCCTCCCTTCCTTCCTCCATGCACACCATGCTCTGGTGGTATTACTATGCCATAATCTGCCTGATGCAGCAACTGACTGTTTTCACGAATCCAAAGCAGCAACTGACTGTTTTCACGAATCCAAAGCAGTCAACAAATTACAACCCCCCCCCCCCCCCCCAGTCTACAAATGGCACAATTCCTACTGTAGCACACTACAACCTCTGCCGAGTCTGTTGGATTTTTATTACCGTTTTAATGTTGTTTGGAAGAAAAAAAATTGCAGCAAAAAAACACAGAAGAAACACATTCCGCTGAGCTTGTTAAATCAAATAAATCAGATGCAGGCTGACACTCTCTCTGTGTATGTGTGTGTATGTGCTGGGGTGTGCCAGTGGTATTTATTGTGAATACAGTCTCCAATCCCTCTGTGGACTTCAGATAACCCAGAGAAACACCTGTTCGTTAACAGATTTTAGTCCCACTGGAATTCAAACACGTACATTTTCACATTTTGTGACTTTACAGCCTCTAACCTCTGTGTTTTTCTTTGTTATTTTATGTTAATTGTCAGACATAAAGTAGATGATCGTTTTAAAGGCAAATGAAAATGATAGACTGGTTTTAAATTTCATTTATAAATAAAAATCTAAATGTAACATGCATTTTTTATTGAGCCCTGTTATACAGTATAAAGTCTTTTACTATTTAATACATCCTTTGATTCAAACCATACTATTGTAGCTATGACTGTGCAACTAACTATACTTGCTAACTGTGGTAAGCAAGTTATATGCTAACTATTTCTAGATGTCAGATTAAAAATTGCTCTCCTAGATGTTTGAGATATGGTTTTGTAAGCTAACCCAGTTTTAAGTATCCCTACAAATGTATTCTTCGTTTGTCTGCTTTACCTTTCGGTCTTTATGATGCTATTTGTTCTCCAATGTTCTATAATAAACCTAAACCTTTGTGGCCTTCATAGAACAGTTGAATTTGTACTGAGAGAAAATTATTCACAGGTGAACTTCATTTACCAGTTAGGTGACTTCTGAAGGCAACTAGTTCCAGAGTATTGTATTTGAAAGTTTTAGAGAAAAGGATGCTGAACAGAAATGCATTAATATAATCTTGCTTCCAAATCTATGCAATGTTATGTGTTGGTCTGTCATAAAATACCCCCCAGGGATCCCCCAAGAAATAACACAGAAATTTGTGGTTTTAATGCGACAACATTCCCACTATGAATTTTAAGTCACTAAAAATGGTAAAAGTCAAACACAAACAACACTTTTTTTTTTTCTTCCGTAGGCCTCACTTTGAGTAGCATACCGTATCATAACCACTGCTGCACATTTGAACTCTGGCATGCTGCAGAAATATTTCTTGGATACATGCAAAAAAAAAAAAAAAAGCAAATCCTTGACCTGCGATTGACTCCTGGCTTACCTCACTTTGTTCACTCACCCCCCACCTTCACAAACACGCCCACTGAGTACAAGGAGAATGTTCAGATCTGACACATTTCTCAGGAATGCAAACTTCAGGCCCTTCTGATGTGTTCAAGTGGAACTAAGTAAAAGTAAAAGTACAGTAGGAGGAAGGAGCAGCACAGCCATTGCTGAGGAAGAGATGTAAGTGCTTTTACATCTTTCTATAGGCCTGCTGTAAAGAATCTCCCATCACGCCATCCAAACTTTAGCCTAAAGGTAGTGCTGTTTCCTCTTACATCCTGTCCAGTCAGTCAGAAACCATGGCTTTAAAGAGAACAAAAGGCAAAGCAACCCCCTTTTCTTTTCATCTCTCCCTGCAGGAGCTGATATGACTCATCTGATCAGAAGTTCCCCAGCCTCTCCTAACGGCGCAGCTCAATAATAAATAACTGTAGCTCTCTCTCTCTGTCTCTCTGCACAGCATCAAGACAGCGCCAGAGAAGCTGTTTCAGATTCACTAGCACTTCATCCAGCTGTGCAGCCCGGCAGACAGCTGCTGAGGATGGCGATGCCCTGCAGGAGGCTGCCTCGACTCCGAACAGCCTGTGTTTCACAGGCGCTGGCAGAGAGAAGGGTGTTACTGCTCTGCTTCCCAGCTGCAGCATCAGTCCCAACCTGAACCCCCCCCCCCCCCCCCCCCGCCCCCCAAATTCACCCCCATTCAGTGGCCTGTGTGATGTGCAATCACCTCAGATTAGCCCCTCGTTTTTGATGCGTTTTATTAGAGATGCGTTCTAATAAAACGTAAAAAAAAAAGGGAAGAGATTAGGACTCAGCATCTGTTTGCTAAGAAGAAAAGCTTTTTTATATAATATATATATATATAATATAATATATATATATAATCATCCTCGCCGCTACGACAGCCGGGAACTTAATTCCTATGAGGTCGTGCGCCTTCGGCTTTTTTTTTTTTTTTTTCTTTTTGCTTCTTTTTGGGCAAATGCAGCCTCCACCCCGTCCCAGTGCCATAAACCCCCCCCCCCCCCCCCCCCCCAGCATTTCGATAAAGCTTAATGTACCTACCTTTGACTCAGAATTGCCTCGTATTCCGGGAACGCGCGTCTGGATGCCGGTCAGTGGATGTGCGGCTGCTGCTCCGAGGCGCGTCCGTCAGTCTGAGCCGAGAGCAGCGGCTCCTTCACACGAGCCCGGCTGGCTATTGTAGTGAGGAGGACCGGAGAGGCAGGCGGACTGGATGTGCGGCTCTCAGAGGAGCCACGACGAGGTTTCACTCCAGGCCGCAAGAGGTCGTCCTTTGTGGGACTTGACGACCCTCCACGAAACAGGAAAACTTATAACGCAAACGTGTTATTGTTTATTTATTTATTGTTATTTTATTTTTTTCACTTTAATTCACATTAACGCTCAATGGAGAAATTCTGTTTGCTCCACTTAAAGACATTTTGCGGCAACACAATTATGAAAATACACATAAAAGCCCAAATTCACAGTAGACGGGATCATATTTCGACTTCTATAGAGATAAAATTAAAATAGTGTCTAAAAAGTAATTTATAAATATTCGTTTCAAAATTCAAAATAAAATAAATACAGGTGAATTTCACATTTTTATTCTGTTATTTTTTTCCAATGTTGGCTTCACAGGTATGTAAAACAAAATTTGCTTCTACAAAATTGTTAAAAAATATATTTTTGAGACGGGAATGTCATCTTGCATGTCAGTGGCTGCAGGGTGTGTGATAATGATTTACTTTGTGAGCAACAATCCAACCATTCTTTCTCCTCACTGCTTCTTAGGAAGCTTCTGACCGTGTCTCTGGTTGAAGGGTGTCTTAATGCTAGGACTAAAACAGTTGTAGACATTTAAACCAATGATTTTGAAAAATAATGAAGGAATAAAAACATTTAAATTAGTATAATGGCGCCATCTTGTAATTTTACTCAACTCCGGGAGAGGGCGGTGTTGTTATCTAGAAAAATACCTCGGGTTCAGATATATAAAAGAAAGAAAAACATTGAACAAGGTGGGTACTATTTTATTTATACTCTCGAATTCTTCAAAATAACATTCAATAAATTCTAATTTTATGTAAAATATAGCTACATTTAATCATATTAAATTTAAACAATCCTTGAGTTTTTTCAATCACTGAATATGTCAAATAAATGTTTTCTCTAATTTATTTTTAATATATCAAAATACACTCAGTAATCTGCTTTATAGTATTTACAGACCTCCTGGTCATCTGAAGTGTGTGCTGCTGCAGAAGGTCTCATTTTAATTAGGAAAATAATGAGGAAGGACTCACATTTACAGCTTTTCTAGTTGCTGCAAGGTCACAGTCTTAGATGTTACGGGAGTTTTATTAGACTTAATAAATTATGTATCTTTATATGAGACTAAATATGCAAATAGCCAAGAGTAGTGAGTTGATTTGAAAGGCTTAATCTCTCCAGTTTTTTGGTTGAATTTTGAATTTTACTAAATAATCAAAGCATACAACTTTTGGTCTGCATGCTAAAGGCTATGAGTGAATAAATATTAACACTGAACATCATCATGAAAACAAAATCCTAATAGTGAAGGCAGCATCCTGCAGTAGAGATGCCAAAAAAGCCCAGAATGGTTCAAATTCAATGTCCACTCTACAACAGCAAATGACAATTAAAAGTGTAAAATACCAATAAAACAACTTGAAATCAATTTTATATTGAAAAGGTAGAAAATATAAACTTTAAATGAGTGATATGTGAGCTTTCTTTGGTCTTCAGAAGTTCCTTGTAGCTGAGATCTGAAGCAGCTGTAGTGGAGATACAGTCATTTTAAAGAACACCTTCATGCAGAGCATTACAGTAGTCTGTTCTACAAGTTACACAAGTGTGAACTAATGTCTCTGTACTGGACTTAGAAAGAAATGGCTGCACTCTTGCAGTGCTTTTAAGTTCATAAAATACTTTATTAGTTATTGAAAATATATTTTTTGGTATCTTTTATATTTGTATGCAGACATATACTGCAGTTTATGAACCATAAATTGATTAAATTGGATTTCAATAAACAGTACTGAAAAAACCCATAAAATGACCGTCCCCACAGAACACCAGCAAAATAAATATTTTTATTGTGGCTCAAAATAAGAGTACATTAAAGGTAAGTATGGATGGTCAGAAATTCCCCAATCAATTATTACATAATGGTTTATACAATTCTTAATTAAAATATTTAAACATTAAAATTAAATCAATTAATTTTCTAATTGTTAAAAACTTATTCCTCCATTGAAGTTGTTAAAATTGAAATTAACATGTGTAAAATTAATTCAATAAATCCCTCTGATGCAGTGTCAAAAAGAAAGAATTTAACTCACAAGCGAGGTCAATTTCTTCTTAACCCCACCCACTGACTTTGAAGTAATTGGCTCAAAAGGAAAATGAATTCATTATGTGAAACATAACCAGCACAGTGGCGCAGATGGTAGAGCTGTTGCCTTGCAGCAAGAAGGTTCTGGGTTCGATTCCCGGCCCGGCCTTCCTGCATGGAGTTTGCATGTTCTCCCTGTGCATGTGCGGGTTTTCTCCGGGTACTCCGGTTTCCTCCCACAGTCCAAAAACATGACTGTTAGGTTAATTGGCCTCTCCAAATTGTCCCTAGGTGTGTTTGTGTATGGTTGTTTGTCCTGTGTGTCTCTGTGTTGCCCTGCGACAGACTGGCGACCTGTCCAGAGTGAACCCCGCCTCTCACCCAGAACATTAGCTGGAGATAGGCACCAGCAACCCTCATGACCCCACCAAGGGACAAGGGTGTTAAGAAAATGGATGGAAACATAACCATTTTGTTGAAATAAATAGTAAAAAATAAATGTCATGAAATTTGCAAATAAAATAATATATTAATGAGACATTTAATTAATTACGCATTTTACTTAGTAATATTAATATTAATGACACCGTGTGTCATTAATATTAATGACACCGTGTGTCATTAATATTAATGACATTTATTAATGACATTTATTAATGACATATATTAGTAATATTAATGACACCATTAGTTGAGCCATTTATTTATTTATGGCACTTTTGAACCTCCATATTTACTAACTCTAAGAATGTTCAATAAGTACACTTAGCTTACAAACAATATATAGAAAATGAAATGCCTTTCTTTAATCTTGCAGATTTTTCTGAAACTGTCCAGCAGCTCCTTATGTGATTAAAAAAAAATTAACTCGGTCACTGTGGTCCTTAGTGATTCGATCCTTTCTGATGTTTCCCCTCAAACATCCAGGACATGGTTCAGGTAGGAGATGTAACAAACTGCGAGTTTCAGGATTTCAATTTTGGACAGCTTTTTATCCGGTGGGAGGGTCGGTAACAGTTTCCTAAGCTCCGCAAAAGCCACGTTAAAGGCCACGACGCGGACGCGCTCCCTGGACGCATGCGCAGACCGATATTTGGCGGTTGCGCGCCTTCTGCGTCTCCTCTCCTCTCGGGAGCGCGCACGGTCCTCTCTGTCCACCGGCATTTACCCTCGCAGAGGGAGGATCTCCGGGTCCTTTGGTCCCCTGGTACAGTCAGTTTGCTGTTGGTTAGAAATCAGGATCAGGTCATTTTCTCTGGATGAAGAAAGTTTGTTTCTTTTAATATAAAGAAAAGAGGCATAATTTTCTTAATGCAAGATATAAAATATGAAAACGCTCTCTTTCGTTCGGAATTGTCATAACGATGTGCTGTAGACATATTTTAAAATTAAGAATGATTTCACAAAAGGCCTAAAAACGACTCCACCATCACCCCTCAGCTGTGATTCTAGCTGGAGAAACCGCCGCTGTCCGAGGTGCTGAAGGGACACCGAGAGATACTGAACAAATATAAAAACAAACAAACAAACAAACAAACAAACAAACAAACAAACAAACAAACAAAAAACCCATCCAGTACTGTAATCTGAAATTGTATTTATTTACTTATAAGGCATTCAGCTTTTGTTTATTTTCGGTAGGATCGTTAGAGGCTATCCATCTATTCTGCAATTATGGGAGGAAATGTGGGGTACAATCCTGGACAGGTCACGCTAGCAGGGCAATACAGAGAAACACATTGACACACAATGAAGGCATGGCTTAAAGTAATCAGTTACCCTAACTGTTGGGTGTTTGGGCTGTAAGAGAAAGATGAATTACCTGGAATGAACCCAGACTGGGGAGAACATGCAAACTTTGTGAGAAAAAATTCCAACTGAGTCAAAGTATAACAACAACAACAACAAATACAACAATAATCAAATGTTTGTTTTCTTGCCAAAAGATGACTAAGAGATCAATTCCAAAGGTAGGAAACGGTCTTAGATTAAAATGAAAACAAAGTGAAAACTTACTCACTTGATACATTCAAGAATCCAGTTGGCTGAAGAAATGTAAAAAAAAAAAAAAAGAAGTTTAGTCAGAAAGCACAAAACCACATTTCCATGTTTTACATGATGCTTGAGGTTAAAGAGAAAATGTTAGGATTAAGATGTAGTTGAGGACCTGGGAAGCAAACCTCCTCATCTTGTTCAGTCTCATCCAGTCGTCTGATTTCTTCTGCAGCGTCTCTTTCTGTCCTCACCGAGACACACCCACCTCTCTTCTGGAGCTACATGGACAGAGGAATCAAGACTGTTGCAGGTAAGATGTGGATAATTACAGCTAATCTAAATGTATTGGGCTGAATGGTTAAGTTGTTGACAGGAAATCTTAATAATGTCACAGATTTTTTTTATTATTATTGTAGCACTTTATAAGGAAAAAAACATTCCTGTTTCTTTTCCCTAAATTGGACCAAATAAATGGACATTAATTGTCACAAACGTTTTTACAGTAAAACATGAAACCTTATGCTGGTCTTTTGGCTCCTGCTATTTTCTAAATTGTCAGCGTTAATCATTATATTAACGATCACTATGAATAATGCTGCAGCCGGTGGAAAATGTCTCCTCAGACGCTGCAACAGGCTCTGTGAGACACGACTCCACCGTATGCAGTCACTGACAGAGCTTCGGCATACGGCCACCATCATTCTCTCCAGGCCACCTGGTTGTGTGTTTGTCAACTGATAAGAGACAAACACACAAACAGGCTGTAAGTCGCTTACAGCTTTTAAAAAAAGACAAGATGTGTGAATTATGTTGGTAAAATCCTTATTCTTAATGTGTGCTTTTTACCTCTCTGACTGATTTGTGAAAATTAAAGGTTGTTTGTTCTGATGTTCTGCTTATTAATAAAGCTTATTTTCACAACCTGAGCAGTATGTATTGTTTTCTCTCTCTTGTGTTTCCCTGCTCTTTTCCCACTGGGACGTCTTGGATTTAATTTGTCGTCTGTTTCAGTCTAGACACCATCTGGTTGAAAGGACAGAGCCTCACATTTTCATCTCCTTTTTACGTCATGTGCATATAACACTAAGACTTAATGATTATGTTTCTTTTAACATTTGAGCATGTTCTTATTAATTTAGTTCCAATCCTCTGTTGCAACAGTTTGTGACTAGTAAACCTTTAATTTCTCAACCCCTCCATCAGTCACGTCTCCCTGGATAACAGCTGCTGTGCGGGTTTTGGGGGAAGATTTGGGTTGATCAGCTCTTGCCACTGCGGCAGCAGCCGGTGAAAACATTTGAAGTCTTTGAGCAACTATGCATCATATCGAGAGGTTTTGTTCTCTGAGCCAAACAAAATGGACAAACTGAGAGCTCATCAATAAAACTGAGGTATTGGTTATTGATTAATGTTGCAAGGTCTGGAGTAAGTTTAGGTTGTCAGCAGCAGACCAAGGAGCGATCTGAGGAAGGAGAGAATAAAGTCGGTGCAGTTGGGTGATTGGTATATGAGGTAAACTGGTTAAATGAACCTAAATAAAACTTTTTTTTAAATAATTTGAGATTCATGAAACATTTGTTGCAAGTAAAAAAACAAAACAAAACAAAAATAAACAGCCCTTCCTCCCCTGAAAACAGTATTTGAAGTGTTCTTGTTTTTGTTGCTGTTGGACTGAGATTGATGTTGTGTAAGAGACAATAGAGCTTTACGCTTCACATGGCAATTTTAGACAGGTGAGAGTATGGTGAAGCAGTGGCAGCACCACCATGAGGGAGTTTAAGCAGTTGATATATTACAAACTCACATTACTTTAAATATGAACGAGATATCTTCCTGTCAAGGCCTGACACGGTGGGACAAAGGAAGGATCTGACAAATAACTAAATGAACTGAGTCAAATATTGTGAGGAGGCGATCAGTGAAATAGAAGCAGGTGGCAGATTGTTAACGGGCTACGGAGAAGAGCTGAGATTAAACTGAAGAAATCCAATGGGAAGAAATGGCAAAGTAGAGCCAACACAGAGAAGCAGTAAAAACAGAAAACTACACTATTCATAGTCAGTGTCTAATCTAACACCGACTCAAAACCCTGAACCAAAAGGTAACATAGAAAACTACAAACATGTTACCACAGTAAACACAATTAAAAATAACAAAGTCTACAGAGAAGAAAGCGTCTCTGCTTAAAAACACAAGTCAAGTGGTGAAATTGACCATCTGTGTGGTAGTTAGGGAGTCTCCGAGTTGTGATACTAGATTTTGTTGGCAAGTCCAAAACGTTTGTGACTTAGTTGAAGAGCCACAGTATCTAAGAAAGGAGATGCTGGAATGTTTTTTTTTTCCTGTGTCGTTTTATGCTAATGAGTTATAAGGCAGATCTGCAGTAAACCTCCAAGGGATCAGTGGATTATGGAGAACACCGTCTGAGCCACAGGCGATAACGAAAGAAGAGGCCGGCATGTAAATGTTCAGGTGTTCTTATCTGTGCTTTCCTTCGCTGTGACATCAAATAAGTAGGCAGAAGGTTTCTCAGTCCCCCTGCTCTGTTAACAATGCAAATCAGTGTTTCACTGTCAGCCTCTGTCAGGGTTCAGTGGATGTCTCTTCATCATGTCGCCTTCTAGCCTGCAGGGGTTTGGACTCAGGAAGCACTTCTTCACACTGAGCAAATTATCATTCTGAGGAGAACAGAGCAGTTATGCGACAGGAAGATGGCAATCACACACTGAAAATCAATGTTTCAAAAGATCAGTGACAAATTTTAAAGTCAGAAATGAGAAAAAGTGAATAGAGAAGCAGCATTTATTTATTAATCTGTAAATCAGTTCAAATGAAACTGAAGTGCATTTAAATATATCTTTGGATAGAAGCAAATCAATCTGAATTACAGCAAATGTGCATAACTTGTTAAACTCAGTCTAAACACTGCACAGCTTTTATGCATAAAAACAAAAAGACATTGCCAAATTTGGACTTTACTACGACTTCAACTACAACAATTATATTTTTTTTATTTACGAGAAATAGTTTATTGTGTAGGTAAGAAAGATACATACATTATTTTTTAGAGAAAGCTGCTGTAATGACTAAACTGTGGGTAAATTTTGACCAAATTACAGAATTTAGTTGGCCAGCCAACATGGTCAATAAAACACACAGTCTTTGTAGGCAAAATGTCTGGGATGTGTGTCACTAGAGTTTGCTTATTCCCTTTAGTCATTGTCTATCTAAATTTAAATTGTATCATTTTATAGTGATAAAGATGACGATGAAAGCTTTCGCACTTTTTAAGTGACTGAGGTGAAAATAAGGGTGAGGTTCAGTTACGACTGGAGAGCCGAATGAAAGAGCTACGATGACTGAACAACAAATAGACAAATTAATTTGAGTCCATCTTGAGTCTTTCCCTGACCAACACCTGCCAGCTTGTACTGTTGCCAGGCGGCCCGGCTGACAGCCAACCAATAGTCTCACAGTAAATCCTGCAGCTCTATTTATTTAACGGTCATCCCTGTGATTAGATGAGCATCATTAATCTTTTAAAGGTTACTATTTGCATCTCTGCAGTGATTATTTTCCATCAGGGTACAGCTAGAATGAATGTCTCAACATCTGGATGGCTATAACTCACGGTGGATGTAAACAGTGATTAGGTCGTAAACAGCATTAAATTCAGACCTTGGCATTAACAGTGTCTGTGCACTTCGCCATTACTGGTCGGAAATGAAAACAGCAGGACTATATTTTCTCCTTGAATTATGTTCGTGTTATTTTTTAATAAAACTTTCACATAAAGATGTCTGCATAAAAAGTCAAAGTAAAAAGTTGTCACAGTAAAATGGCGTCGGTTAAATTTATATTTGAATGTCATTTATGTAAGTAGTGGACTCCGACCATCCTGTATGTTTCAGATGTTTGGTTGAGTTTAACTGTGAGTTTCTCAGAAACTAACATTTAAAACCTCTATAATGGAAACATTTAGCTACACTAAGGCACCAAGAAGTTGAAATTTAGAAAATAAAAATTCAAAAAATAAAACGTAATCCCTAAATGATTGCTCTTGTGATGATTTGTGTCTTTTGAAGTCATAACCTCGATAGCAAAGAAAAAAAAAAGAGAAGGGAATTACGTTTATTGCTACCAGCTGCTATGTTAGCCAAAACCAAACAACTCTCAAATCTGACTGGTACTAAAGCTCACAAATACGCCATTTTTGTTGGGTGTGATGTCATTTCCAGATCCAGATTTCAAATTCTGTTGTAAGTGGATTATGTCTTGAAGAGTCACCAGCACTTGTTCATTATTCAATGCCAGCTCTTGTGATCAGAATCAGACAAGTACCAAACAACCCAGTTTAAGAACCAAAAATGATGTAGAACAGAACTTTGCAATAACGTATTTCCCTTTGTGGCCACATGATGGTGCTGTTGCTCATTATTTAAAACACATTTTGCTGCCATATAAGCTACATTACATGGTTGCTGTCCGAATTTTCCAAGTGTCTTCGCACAGTGATTTAATCTGTGCATATAGTTGTGCAGATATTGCACAGCTCACTAAGGTAACATTATGTCTGCAGCAGTATGAATTGGAAGTAAAATACTGTACTACTGTTCCTTGACAGAACTCATTCAACTTCAGATTTTAGTGAAAATGTGTGGAAATCTGAAATTACTCTCTGATGCTGTTACCTGAATCATGAAGATAATTGTTAATTATCTGCACCTGAGTGTGTTTGAGCACAGCCAGATATAAAAACAGCGGAGCAAGTCTAGCAGGTAGGGTGTGATTTACTCCAATTCATTTGGCTGTGGCAAAAACAAACAGGTTTTTGGGCCAAAATGGGTAATAGTTTCCTTGTGATTGAACATATTTGTTGTAAATATTTTGTTTCTGAGGTGGTGGTAAACTGTATTGTTTTTTTTTTCCAGCAAAGAAAGTGCTGATTGTGTATGCTCACCAGAGCTCCAGATCATTCAATGCTGCAGCTAAAAATATTGCTGTGGAGGTTCTGACTGCTCAGGGCTGCACAGTGGAAGTCTCTGACCTGTATGCCATGGGTTTTAAAGCCACTGCTACAGCTGAGGACATCAAAGGTATGAATCAATGCAGGTTTCTCAAGTGCTGGGATTTATTAAAGCCTGATGAACTTTTCATGCACAGGAGACTTGAAGGATGCTGAGAACTTCTGTTATCTTGATGAATCCAAACTTGCATGGGAGCAGGGAAGACTTTCAGATGACATCACAAAAGAGCAATCTAAGCTCACTGAGGCAGACTTGGTCATCTTTCAGGTAAAGCATTCCTAATAGCAGTACATTGTGGCAAGTCATCAGAATGTACTTACTGTAGTGCCTCTTTCAGTTCCCCATGTACTGGTTCAGTGTTCCTGGCATCCTGAAGGGCTGGTTTGATCGCGTGCTCACCAATGGCTTTGCCTTTTCACCAGAGAAACCCTACGGCCTGGAAACTTTCAAGGTAAGAGTTCAATGAAGTGTTTGCAGAAATCCAAACGTGCTGTGTTCAACCTGTTTCCTTCTAGGACAAGAAAGTCATGCTGTCCTTCACCACTGGGTGTCCAGAATCCATGTTCTGTACAATTGGTATTAATGGAGACATAAATGTCACGCTGTGGCCACTACAGGTACTTTATTGTAACTGGGTGTGTTTAAACAACACACGGTAGAAACCTCATGGTAATTCTTTCTCTGCAGAACGGCATCCTGCACTACTGTGGCTTCCAGCTTCTGGCCCCTGAGGTCTTCTGGGCTCCGGCTCTTGCTACTGCTGAAGAGCGTAAGAAAATGCTGGATAGCTGGCGCACACGACTGCAAGACCTGCTGGAGGAGGAGCCCCTGTCCTTCACTCCCTTGGACTGTTTTGATAAGGAGACTTTCCAGTTGAAATCTATCAGTGAAGAGTTTGGTCTGTCTGTGGGCATCCACCTGAGCAATCCACAGCCGTCTCAGAAAGATTGATGCTGAGATGTTGCCATTGAATAATCACTAAAAGCTGGTTTATTCTGAAAATGTGAGGTTTTCATGACTTGACTTCAATTTGCACTTTTTCATAGTTTTAGGTGTGAACTATACCTGTTAAAATTAAAGGAATGATTATAAAATTACTAACCTACAGGTGATTTAATTCTGGCAGTGACTGCTGAGTTTGATATGTGCTGAGGTTCTCCCAGCTGTAATGTTGGCATGTTCTCCTTGGTGGGGGGGGGGGAGGCAATAATAAAAGCTTGAGGGTGAAATCTAAGTGATTTATGCATTTTCAATTGTACTGCAACAGAACAAACTCCTTGTGTAGGATAAGAGGATATTTAAACTTTTTCTCCTGCAGAGTATCCTTCAAGCAATAAGGACTTGTATTCCTAGACTTCCAAGCAAACCAATGGCTTCTCTACTAGAATTTAATGTGGCAAGAATGAGAAACATCTGTTGAGACTTGGAAAACATCAAGCCAGAATATTCATTTAATGTATTAAATGTACTTGGTGCTGAATGTTTTTTTTTTCTCCCCAAAGACTAAATTTTCTTAAACCATAGGCATGGTGCTTCTAACAGTTTGGATTGTTACTTTATGAATGTAAAGCTATTTATCCAGATAAATCACTTTGAGGTCATCCAGTATATAATTTTTTTTAATTTGATCTCTTATCAGTTTATGCAAAACGTTTCCCCTGGTTTGTATGCAATTGCCGTTGCCACCTTTGACTGGAAATGGGTACCAGATTCTCCACAACCATGCAAGAGTTTGTCTATCCAGACATCAGCTGAGTGTCTGGATGGACAGTATTCCTCCTAGATGCTTACTATGCTGACTTGTCTTGCTCCCCTCTCAACAAAATGTGCCGTTACCCATATGACGCAATTAAAAACATCTTGACTGAGATTAGAACACACATGAACATAAGGAATATCTTGTTAGCTGCTCTGAATGGATCTACAAATAAACATTCCACTGTTAATTTTCCTTGGTATATCCCAGAGCTTTAGGTATTCCCAGGGTTTTTTTTTTCAAAATATATACCTGAAAATTGTAAATTATATATATATATATATATATATATGTATATATATATCGACACTAAGATATATCTAGACTAACATCACTGAAACAGCTGCCCCTGACAGAACTGATGTTAATGATCCTCTTGTTTCTTCCCAGCACTTATAGGTAGACATTACTGCTGTCTGTGGTCTTCTGAGATTACTTCAATAATTAATCATAGTCTGTTTTTGACATTCACAGGAGTGTTTCTGTGTGAATAAGAATTGTGACAAAATTATTGTGATAAAAACCAACATAAAAGCCAACATAAAAGCTCAACTAGAAAGATTTAGAGCTGGTGCTTTCATTCTCTGAACTACAAAGTAGCTTGCAATCAAAACTTGCACTAAGAAAAATCAATGTATGCTGTATTCTCACATTATCTACAGTTCCCAATATGGTGAAATACCTTTCTTTGTGAAAATAACAGTAGGTAACCTGATTCACATGCCCACTTTCTATAAATACAAAATACCCCCTCCCCCTTACTCCAACCTTTCTTCCTCTTCTTTTCTATTATGGAGGCTCAGAAGCAACTTCTAGGTGTATGCTGCCACCTACTGTATACGAGTGTGAAGCAGCATAAACTCACAACCATTCAGTTCTGTTTGATATGAGCTTGATGAACGCTGATTGACAACACCTGAGTCAACAAGAACCCAAACAGTTCAGTGTATAAAAGTAGGCAGTAGGAAGGCTTTTCTGTACAGTGAGCACAGTTGACTCAGGTTTTTATTTTTTATTTTTATTTTATTTATTTTATTTTTTTTTTTAATTGATCATAGACAGCTGAGACATTGGATCTGAAATGGGTAACAGTTTTATGTTTTCTTTCTTTCACGTGTTCCCTTTTGGGTAGTGAATTTTAAAATCTGTTAAGTTGAATTGTGTAGTTTGGATAAATATTAGAAACATTTGTGATCTGATTGGTGCTAAACATATTCTTTCATGTTTTTGCAGCAAAGAAAGTGCTGATTGTGTATGCTCACCAGAACTCTAGATCATACAATGCTGCAGCTAAAGATGCTGCTGTGACGATTCTGACTGATCAGGGCTGCACAGTCGAAGTCTCTGACTTGTATGCCATGGCTTTTAAAGCCGCTGCTACAGCCAAGGACGTCAGAGGTATAAAATAACTTTCGGTGATGAAATGTATTGTCAGTGGGTCATGTTTGAAAATTTTATTTTTGCACAGGAAGCTTGAAGTGTGCTGAGGCCTTCCGTTATCTTGATGAATCTCAATTTTCAGGGAGCAGGGAAATCTTTCAGAGGAAATTGCAAAGGAGAAATCGAAGTTAGCTGAGGCAGATTTGGTCATCTTTCAGGTATTTCTACACATCAGTGATCTATAAATGCACAATGTTGTACTTACTGTAGTCCCTCTTTTAGTTCCCAATGTACTGGTTTGGTGTTCCTGGCATCCTGAAGGGCTGGTTTGATCGAGTGCTCACCAATGGTTTTAACTTTTCGCAAGACCAACCCTACGGCCTGGAAAAATTTAAGGTAAGAGTTCAGTGACGGGTTTGCAGAAATCCAAACGTGCTGTGCTCAACCTGTTTCCTTCTAGGGCAAGAAAGCCATATTGTCCTTGACGACTGGATGTCGAACATCCATGTTCTGTGTTGACGACATGAATGCCACATTGTGGCCACTACAGGTAATTTATCTTAACTGGGCGTGATTAAACAACACAAAGCAGAAACCTCATTGCAATTCTTTCTCTGCAGAACGGCGTCCTCCACCAATGTGGCTTCCAGGTTCTGGCCCCTCAGGTCTTCTGGGCTCCGGAACTTGCTGATACTGAAGAGCGTTGGGACATGCTGGCGAGCTGGCGCTTGAGACTGGAAGACCTGCTGGAGGAGGAGCCCCTGTCCTTCACTTCTTTGGGCTGTCTTGATAAGACTTCCCAGTTGAAGCCTGATGCTCATGAGAAACATGCCAGCAAATAGTCTGGTCTGACGGTGGGCATCCACCTGAACAAGCCACTGCCTCCTCGCATCCAGATGAAGGCTGGATGCTAAGATGTTACTCTTGTCTTGAATGATCAGTGTGTGCAATTAAAGCCATTTTAATCAGATTTTTTTTTCTTGGCCTGAGTTTATTTTCCTTAGTAAATTAATCTTTATTTCCCTGCCCCCATAATTGGAGGCCTGTGAATTAATCACTGAACACTTGGGTATTTCTAAAATATTCTAGCTCAAGATTGTTCTAGATGTGCTAAGAACAACATGAAGTCTAAATTATAGCACTTGAAATTTTCTTTTCCCCTCATTACAATTGCTAGTTCAAAACTTCAAATGTCTTTAGGGCTACTATGTTTTGCAAGAGGTTCATCCCCTTAATGAAATTGACATGAGGTTCCTGATGAACCCAAACTCCTTCATAACCCAGGTAAACTTGGAGTACACGTTTATGGCTGGAGCCTGATTGGTAATGTCTTGATTCTGCTGATCTGACAGGCCTTTCACTCAATGATTATTGGGAAGGCTATAAATATTTGACTTTATATAAAAAAATTGAAGCATGTAAATTTAACACTTGAGGTTGGTCATTTATCATAAACCTTTGAAAATTAAATCTAGCAATAGTGCTTACCTGTCTTGAAAGCTCAATTTTCAAACAGTTAAATGAAATGTCATCTTTGCAAGCATAAAACAATTGTGCGAATGCTGCCCTGTTTTCTAACACTCGCATCCATTCCCAAAAGCAAACAGGTCTCAAAGTTAAACTAATATAACTGTTATTTACTTTTTGAAAATGTTTTATTGGCTCCAGTGGTTTTTGTTTGAGGGTGATCAGAAGGAAATGTGGGTTATCAGGCTTGGACTTGAGCCTGTGACAGCCAGAGAGTAAGGCCTCTATGTGTGGGTTTTGTTTTCCTCTGCATCACCACAGAAGTCCACTATTATATCTGATTTATTTATGCTTAAACTCCAGGTCCCAGGTCAACTTATGGGAAGTTTTCTGACTGGAGCAGGCAATTTCTTAGAAAATGTATTTAAATAAACAATGAACACATACATAGAAGTTTAGATTAGATTTGATTCTCATGAATATTTAGAGCTGTTTATTCAAAAATGGTGTGTGTGGATATTTTTCTTTTTCTCAGATGGCAAAATTTGGATTTGACCGTTGAGGATTGGGGGCGGGGGGAGCTTTTGCAATGTCTATGGCTGCAAAATGTCTCAAAATATTCTGAATGAAAACAAGATGGTTGGGTCTAAACCCCCAACTATTGGCTAAACAAATTGGAGGTTCAGAATACTGGTTTCATTTAAAGTAAACTGATAAAAGGCATTAACAGCAGTCTTCAGAGGACTGCCAGGTCCCACAACCCACACATGGAGGCCTCCAGTCCTCAATGTAGGCAGTCACCAGTTCAAGTCCTGGTCTGTTGACCTTTGCCACATCTTTTTCCCTTTCCTGCCAATCTGCTGTGAACACCAGAGCCAAATATTTCTGGGAGCATCACAAGGATTTAATTTGAGTCAGTTGTTGGATCATGAGCCACTATGCACAGATACCTCCTGGATTCTAGCTCAATGAACCAGCCTGAGTCCTCTTTTTGCATGAGAGCAGTTTGTATTTTAGATTAAACTTGAGGTTCCAGGGTCTGGAGGAGAACCCACATTGCTTACAGTCCAGAGTGAAACTTTTAGTTATGGGAGCCTTGGCATTGGGTTACGGAAGTCCAGTCACTGCAGCCATCTACCAGGAAGTTATACAGCAATCTTAACTTATTTCCATAACAAGCTGCAGATGCTTATTGTATTTTCCAGTACTTCTCCTTTTCACACTGCCAAAAGCTGGTCCAATGACCATGGTGTCACAGTGCTGGATGATCAACACAAATGGTCTGACCTGAACCCATAGAGACTCCATCCATCCATCCATCCGTCCATCCATCCATTTTCTTCCGCTTATCCGGGGTCGGGTCGCGGGGGCAGCAGCTTCAGAAGGGAGGCCCAGACTTCCCTCTCCCCAGCCACGTCTTCCAGCTCCTCCGGGGGAACCCCAAGGCTTTCCCAGGCCAGCCGAGAGACATAGTCCCTCCAGCGTGTCCTGGGTCTTCCCCGAGGCCTCCTCCCGGTGGGACGTGCCCGGAACACCTCACCAGGGAGGCGTCCAGGAGGCATCCTGACCAGATGCCCGAGCCACCTCAACTGGCTCCTCTCGACGTGGAGGAGCAGCGGCTCTACTTTGAGTCCCTCCGTATGACCGAGCTTCTCACCCTATCTCTAAGGGAGAGCCCGGCCACCCTGCGGAGGAAACCCATTTCGGCCGCTTATATCCGTGATCTCGTTCTTTCGGTCATGACCCAAAGCTCATGACCATAGATGAGGGTGGGAACGTAGATCGACTCGTAAATCGAGAGCTTCGCTTTTTGACTCAGCTCTCTCTTCACCACAACGGACCGGTACAGCGTCGGCTTCACGGCAGACGCCGCCCCAATCCGCCTGTCGATCTGCCGCTCCCTTCTTCCCTCATTCGTGAACAAGATCCCCAGATACTTAAACTCCTCCACTTGAGGCAGGACGACCCCCCTGACCCGGAGAAGGACCTCTACCCTTTTCCGGCTCAAGACCATGGCCTCGGATTTGGAGGCACTGAGCCTCATCCCGGCCGCTTCACACTCGGCCGTGAATCGTTTCAGCGAGAGCCGCAGATCACGATCTGATGAAGCCAACAGGACCACATCATCTGCAAAAAGCAGAGATGCGATCCTAAGACCACAAAAACGGATCCCCTCAACACCTCGGCTGCGCCTAGAAATTCTGTCCATGAAAGTAATGAACAGAATCAGTGACACAGGGCAGCCTTGGCGGAGTCCAACTCTCACCGGAAACGAGCCCGACTTACTGCCGGCAATGCGGACCAGACTCTGACACCGGTCATACAGGGACCTGACAGCCCGTATCAAAGGACCCGGTACCCCATACTCCCGGAGAACCTCTCACAAGGCCCCCCGAGGGACACAGTCGAACGCCTTCTCCAAGTCCACAAAACACATGTAGACTGGTTGGGCGAACTCCCATGCCCCCTCCAGGACCCTGCTGAGGGTGTAGAGCTGGTCCAGTGTTCCACGACCAGGACGAAAACCACACTGCTCTTCCTGAATCCGAGTTTCGACTATCCGTCGGACCCTCCTCTCCAGGACCCCTGAATAGACCTTTCCAGGGAGGCTTAAGAGTGTGACCCCTCTGTAATTGGAACACACCCTCCGGTCCCCCTTTTTAAACAGGGGGACCACCACCTCGGTCTGCCAATCCAGAGGAACTGCCCCCGATGTCCATGCGATATTGCTGAGTCGCGTGAGCCAACACAACCCTACAACATCCAGAGCCTTAAGGAACTCCGGGCGGATCTCATCCACGCCCGGGGCTCTGAGGCCACCGAGTAGTTTTTTGACCACCTCAGCGACCTTGTCCCCAGAGATTGGAGAGCCCGACCCAGAGTCCACAGGCTCAGCTTCCTCAACAGAAGGCATGTTGGTGGGATTGAGAAGGTCTTCGAAGTATTCCGCCCACCGACCCACAACATACCGAGTCAAGGTCAGCAGCACACCATCCCCACTGTAAACAGTGTTGGTGCTGCACTGCTTCCCCCTCCTGAGACTCTATGAGGTATTATGAAGAGTCACCAGACCCAACAATGTAAATGACCAGAAGGCTGCTGTCACTGCAACCTGGGATTCCATTAAATCTCAGCAATGCCACAGACATTGATGCAACAATGCTCACAAAAGAAGACCTGACATATTAGATGTATAGAAATGCTTGTGTAAAATCATTTTTTATATCGATATGCAATATTCTATTTTTTTGAGACTCCGCTTTTGGGGTTATCTGTAAATCATAATTATCTAAATTGCAAGAAATATTTACCATATGTGTAATGAGTTTGAGTGCCAGAGACAAACTAAACTGTTCAAAACATTTTAACATTTTTCTCAATATTCAATCTTTTTGTGGAGTTCTTGCATTAAGATGATTACAGACTTCCACAAATCTCTCTCACACACAAGAATTCAGCAAGTAAGGCACCAGTTGAAAGACTAAGAATTATATTTTAGTCCATATTTTGAAAGGCCTTTAAATTGGGCTGAAAGAATTTTTTTCTACCAAACTTTCCATTGGCTTTTATGCAAATTCTTTTATATTTGTGTATTTGTTTTGTCTTTTTTGTACTGTCTTTTTATTTTGCTTGACAATTCTTTTTTACTTGAATACGTTTTGAGTTTGTTTATGCTGCTGTTTTTGTTTAGTTCTTCCTGGAAGAAACAATTTCAATAGAACATTCCTGGCTAAATAAAGACAGTCTTAAACTTGCCCACCTCACAAGCACCAGTGAAGGACTTCCTCTGCAGTCGGGCTTTCCTTTAGAAACTATTATCAGTGAAGGAATCAGTCAGACTTAATCTGTATACACATTTTATATAACAGTGAACAATGTACCAATGCTATTTACATTGTGCGCAATGGAAAGTAGAGGCGAGACAAACTAAAGAAAGCAACAAATTAAAAATACAATCTTCCTGTCCCACCCTACCTCACAGCCAAATCTGAATTTACAGTTGCATCAGAATTAAAACACGTTATCGCAAAGCCAGATAAAATAAACAAGACTTCATAAACTTCATACCAAAACAAAGTCAACTTGAAACAAATGAAATTATATTCAGCATAATATAAAATACTAATAGAAAGAATATTGAGATATGGGCCAAATTCTTGCACAGACATGAAAATAAGCTAAGGGTCATTTCTTCAGTGCCTGCACTGTAAAGTTTACATCGTTTTTATCAACGTTGGCATAAAAACAACCAATGATATAATTTGACTCCTAAAAATCACTTCTGGCTCTGAGATATGTCAGTAAACACAAATTGTTTATCAGAGTGCTAAACCAAGTTTCTTATCTGTATTTATACTGCTCTCATGCCTTTCGTTGTAGTCCTCCCACCAGTTCTGCACAAAAAGCCATTTTTGTTGATTCAATTGGAGGAAGCTGGTACCATTTTAAAAAAACAAGAAAAACACTCTTTGCAACCCCCCCCCCCCCCCAAAACAAACAGTTCAAGCATTTCACCAAATAAACATCAACCAGAATGATGTTGAGTTTTACTTTGAAGGTTGAACCTAGATAGATACACACACGTACATATTTTTAATCACATTTTGACATTAAATCAGACTACTGTAAATGCTTTCTGTTTTAGGTGCATATGGATAAACAAACTTATCTTAAATACCATAAACATGAGAGAATTTTAAGATTCTGTTTAATCATTTCTTTTTTTAAATGTAGACATTTTCAAACAGTACAAATATAAACATTTGAGTCATTTTTGAAAGTTCAAATGATAAATTCAGTGAACGAACACAATATCTGAGCTGATTGAAGGCAAATGTTTGGTGAATTTTAAGTTAACACCTCAAAACTCTCCATCCTTGAGAAATAACAACCTGAGCCTGAACAGTTATTGTATTGTCAGCATCCTGTAAAACAGAAGATTATCCTAAAATAGTTTTTTCAGCTAAACACATGCACAGGTTTGAGTTTAATGTCCATGTCTTAAAGCACTACTCTCTGTTTGGCCACACAATGGCACTGTAAGCCACCATTTGCTACAAGCATCCCACAACAAAGACCAGCATGATTCTTTTTGCTTCTGACAAACGCCGTGAGAACACAGACAAAGCAAAGATGGAACGCAGATGTTAGTGTTATGTTTGTCTTTATTTTATTTAAAAGGAAATTATGATGTGAAATGTAGGAGAACAACACACAATTCTGTGCCAAAATATTTGAGAATCTGCAGCTTAGTGTGTGTAGAGCATAAAAAACAAGCCCTCCCTTCCCCCGAGTCATTTCACGTCATCCTTTCGTGTCAAAACAAAGTGAGTACAAACACAGCCTAAATAAAACATAGCATAAACCAACATACTTCTGATGTAATGAGATAAAAATCACGTTGAAGAGGCGACGCACCATTTCCGTCTCACTTAAAACTTTCTACAGATCCAAGAATTTGTAACATTTCAGTTTGTTGTTGTTAATTGAACCCTTCCTCTGAGACAGAATAGGACATCGGTGTGTTTGATGTGACATGCGTCCCAGCTCTGTGCCTTTGAAACCATGATGCTGAATCTGTTTTTCTTTAACGGGGCAACGTTCATGAGTGGGCTTAACCACAGGCAACTGTTTCTGCAAAGGAAAGTAGTGTAAAAGAAAACCAAAAGCTGTACAGTGAGAGGATTACCAGGCCACTCTGGCTTTATGTGGGTGAAAGATAGCGAGACTGGCATGTAGATTTTAAACATTTTGTAGACAGAGGGACAAATACAGACCTGCATGCTATCAAATATCCTGGATCCACATGTACACATGTCTGGCTCTGCTGCTTTACTGCTAGGCCCAAAGAAGAAGAAAAACAAACACTGTAAAATGGAGAAAATGAGTAAAGGGGTTGATGTAAGATCGCACCTTGTGAGAATATAGATGAATCATTGCTGAAATTCAGTAGTAAATCAAGAAAAATGTTTCTTTTTCTTTAAACTGGAAACAAATCTGGAGGTAGGGGGGGAATGATCCTCCCACCTGACTGATTGGTGACCTTGATTGCTAATTGGTGGCATCTGAGAGAGCCTAATGTGAAAAACATGTATAAAACCTGCATTTTGAGCTGTGAATCTGAAGCACCTCTTTTTCTTTTGTTAATAGGTTGTTTTTTTGGAAACCAGCTTTACAATGGGTAAACTTATTTTTGTGCGCTTGCATGTGAAAACTTTTATTTCTTCTGTCTGCTCTGTACAACGTTAAGAAAGTTGCTGGCTTCTATTATATTTCAGTTATTGAATAAATTAAATCCAGTTGTTCTTTTCTCTATATTGCAGCAAAGAAAGTGCTGATTGTGTATGCTCACCAGAGCTCCAGATCATTCAATGCTGCAGCTAAAAATATTGCTGTGGAGGTTCTGACTGCTCAGGGCTGCACAGTGGAAGTCTCTGACCTGTATGCCATGGGTTTTAAAGCCACTGCTACAGCTGAGGACATCAAAGGTATGAATCAATGCAGGTTTCTCAAGTGCTGGGATTTATTAAAGCCTGATGAACTTTTCATGCACAGGAGACTTGAAGGATGCTGAGAACTTCTGTTATCTTGATGAATCCAAACTTGCATGGGAGCAGGGAAGACTTTCAGATGACATCACAAAAGAGCAATCTAAGCTCACTGAGGCAGACTTGGTCATCTTTCAGGTAAAGCATTCCTAACAGCAGTACATTGTGGCAAGTCATCAGAATGTACTTACTGTAGTGCCTCTTTCAGTTCCCCATGTACTGGTTCAGTGTTCCTGGCATCCTGAAGGGCTGGTTTGATCGGGTGCTCACCAATGGCTTTGCCTTTTCACCAGAGAAACCCTACGGCCTGGAAACGTTCAAGGTAAGAGTTCAATGAAGTGTTTGCAGAAATCCAAACGTGCTGTGTTCAATCTGTTTCCTTCTAGGACAAGAAAGTCATGCTGTCCTTCACCACTGGGTGTCCAGAATCCATGTTCTGTACAATTGGTATTAATGGAGACATAAATGTCACGCTGTGGCCACTACAGGTACTTTATTTAACTGGGTGTGTTTAAACAACACACGGTAGAAACCTCATGGTAATTCTTTCTCTGCAGAACGGCATCCTGCACTACTGTGGCTTCCAGCTTCTGGCCCCTGAGGTCTTCTGGGCTCCGGCTCTTGCTACTGCTGAAGAGCGTAAGAAAATGCTGGATAGCTGGCGCACACGACTGCAAGACCTGCTGGAGGAGGAGCCCCTGTCCTTCACTCCCTTGGATTGTTTTGATAAGGAGACTTTCCAGTTGAAATCTGTCAGTGAAGAGTTTGGTCTGTCTGTGGGCATCCACCTGAGCAATCCACAGCCGTCTCAGAAAGATTGATGCTGAGATGTTGCCATTGTATGATCAATAAAAGCTGGTTTATTCTGAATTGTTAAAGCTCTGTGGTTGTTTGGCCCTTAAAGCTGAAATGTGTAAGTGTTTTCACCTAATGTACACTGCTGGGTGAAATTTTTATGATTGAAACTTGCCATTGCATATCTGACTTGACCATCATACCCAGACAGTAGGCCTTCTTGGTGGTTTCTGATTTATCACTCCTTCAGTTGAGCAAAATCAAATGTGTTGCTTACTAGTGGTTTGTAAAGAAGTGGCTGAACACTTTTCCCATAGAAGCAGCTTTTGTTTGGGTAAGCAGGAAATGAGAGAGGGAGGGGAGGAGGCACACTTAAGGAAGTGGCCATGCGCACTTATGTCCAGACTACAGCTTGTGACGAATAGGAACTGGATCGCGTGCCGCTTTAAAGGTCGCACAAAGTCCCCACTATTTTTTTTTTTTTTTTTTTTTTTTTCTTTAAATCCGGTCTAGGTAGAGCAATTGCCTCTTTGCAGTCAAAACCTTTTCAGATCCTGCCCTTCAATTTTGTATTTACCTGGAAGATATTTAATTACTATAAAATGTGCAATAAATCTACACTAGGAAATTTTTATTTTGCAGGGTACTAGAATAGAGCTCTGGTGTAAAGTTTACACCATGGAATCAGATTTGGAGTTCTTCCTGTTCTCCCATTGTCCATCAAAGTTTTCCCACAGTGACTGCATGGAAGGCCATTTTTGTCTGGCTCTGTGGAAGGAAGTGGGCACCATTTTGCATGATGAAAAAGTCTCCGGAGAAGCATATTTGGTTCATTGGAAGCTCAAATGTATATTTATTCTGATTAAAAACTGGAAATTTATTGGGTTGATGTAGGTAAGAACCCCATATGTACTGCAAGGACTTGTCCAGGTTATACAACAAATTGTCAAACATAAAGACCCTTCAAGAATTAAAGAAAAATATCAAATCTCACCTTTTTAATTTTAAACTCCGTAAAACTTTATTCATAATTGATTTACGGGTGTTTTTACGCCAGCAATAAATCGGTGCCTGTGTGTGCGGCAGATGCCATCGGGTTAATAACGTGGGTTATTTACCACAATGACCCCCAGCAGGCAGCTGGGGAGGGAAAGAGGCCAACCTGAGAAATGAGGTGAATTATTTATATGATTCATCCTCTCGCTCTTTCAAAGGTTGCATTAAAATCCAATCAGTCATACTTTCAGAACAAATGCAGCCTGTTGAACTTCGCCTTAGTGCATGAATGAGTGAATGCATGTTTGCATTAACGTGAGGCGCGTGAGGCCGGCTCCTCTAAGGTATGTTAAGATTGGCAGCAGGAAAGGCTTGTAATGAGGAACTGCCAGCATTAGCTTTCATGGTTTCCAACTGCGTCCTTTACCTTTGCATCACAGAGCGTCCATTGTGTGTTCCCCCATCATCACGACGCAAAGGGAATTCACTCTGACATTTGAGCATCATTCTTCTCACCTCTCACAGCAGCCTCTTAAAATTAACTTTTTACTTGCAAGATGGTGATTTTTCAGAATGTTTGGGGGAACAACATTTAGTTACATTTATTTATTGAACTGCGAGATTCAATAGAGTATGTAAATTTGGGTTTTCTGTTCTATTCTATTCCTTCTAATCCAACATTTTTCAAAATCAAATTTTGAAAAAATTACAGATTAACAAGGTTTTTTTTTCCAGGTTTCTCCTGTAATTAACGCCATTCTTCTTCCCAATAACTATGACTAGCTTCCCTGTCACTACTAAAAAAAAACTTCCACACAGCATGATGCTGCCACCACTATGCAGAGCATTAGTTTTCCACCATACTTAGTGTTTTTCATGTAGTTACATTATAGTCTCATCTGACCAAAGCAAACTCTTGGACATATTTATAACATTTTCCAAATCGCTTGTGGCAAACAATAGTTTTATTTTTAATTGCTTTTTTCTTGACATTATTACATAAATCCTCACTATTTCATACAACAGATTCTCCCATCTGAACTGTGAATCTGTGCAGCTCCTCCAGAGTTACCATGAGGCTTGTTACTGCTTCTCGGATTAAAACTCTGACGGATCGGCCTATCAGATTTTCAGGACTGATATCTGTTGGGAGGTTTGCAGTCGTCCCGTTTGCTGTCTAATGGTGGATGATGGATTGAACGACACTTAATGGAAATTCAAGAGTTTAGGATATTGATATGTAGTTTAATTCTGCATTAAACCTGTCCATAGATCTACCCTGATATGTTTGTTCTTTGTCTTTTTAATGTAGTTTGTTCATTGGTATTTTCTGAAAAAACAAACAACAAAAAAATAAAACAATAACACCAAAAGGACAGATGAACTTCAATTTAATTGCACTGAAAGACATTAAGGCATATCAATGTTGCTGAATACCGGCTTCAAACACACTTATTTCAAATGTTTAATTCCTATTTTTTTTAAAGCCATGAAACATTGTTCATGTATCTCCCTTGAAGTCATGCACTCCCTTATATACTTTGTAAAAGTTTGTGATCATAATGTGACAAAATCCTAAAATGTGTGAAACCATTTGCAAGGCACCGCACAACTCTGTGGTTTGCATGAATGTTTATGTGCCCTCTCAGCCCTCACAACCTTCTGCTTAAGGTCGCAGCTTGAACAGCTGTTTAGAAGAATTATAAAAAAGTTGTTGACTACGACAGCTGTGGAGGAACAAGACCACAAATAGAGCCAAAGAGGCCTGAGTGAGGTCCAGAAAAAGGAGGTGGGGGTGGGGGGGGAAACACGGGTGAACAAATAATAACAAAGACTACCTCCTTCCTCTTTTTATGCACTTCTCCAGGACATGTCCTTCATCTCTTGTTCAATCTATCCTCATCTCCGTCCTTCTTTTGTGTTTGTCATCTGCGCTCGCCTATGTGAAATTTCACAGGAAACTTTTACCACAATGAGACGTTTCACACGTTTTTTGCGCCACGGGGATTTGAATGGTCATTGAAGATGCATGCCTCATGGGATTGGACTTTAGCTTTACCGCGCATGTACATGTTCACAAATTACTCCTGACAGACACTTCACTCAGCTGCGCTGGCAGTGATTGGGCAGCAGCGAGCCTGTAATTTACAAAGTCTGTGGTTCTTGCACGTAAGGCCTGCCGTCATTGCTTTGATGAATAGAAGGAGATCACGCTATTGGATTCCAGCTGAGGCTCTGATGTATGGAGCAGCCTGGTACTGAGAGCCTGACGTGAGGCACCAAAGCTGTTTCCTATTTACAAGGTTGAGTGTGGTTGGGAGGTTTCTGGTGGTTTGGGGTGTCAAAGTGACGGGGTTAAGACTCCAGTCAGCCATTACCCTCCTCTTTAAATCTTTTTGCATACTGTAATGAAAAACAGACCTTTGCTATCTCCGCCACAGGACGCAACAGGAATAAAAGGCATAGACAAGAACACAGCAGATTCCCCCCTGACGTTGAGTTTTCTGTTTCTGTTTACCGTCTGTCTCTCGTTTCATGCGTCCACCAACTGTCACACATCAGTATAAACAACCAAAGACAACAAATGGTCTCATGTGCTGTTCCCGGCGCAGTGGCTCCAACTGAAATCAGGAGTACAGATGAGGTACGAAGAAGGTTTGAAAGAGCACAGGAGTGGCAGAACCCCTTACTCCAAGCTCCAGGCGTTCAGAACCCAACTCCAGATGCTGCCTGGGATGCTACATCCTGACTTTAATCCCCCCTGCAGTACTGCATTCACTTATGGGTTTGCAGAAAAGTTGAATAAGAACCACCTGGGTTAAAGAAAAGGAGCTTGAGGTTATTTTCTATTTCATGTTCCCTTATTTATTTGAATTAATATTTAGTACAGCAGGGGAAGTTTAAAAATAACATCGTATTTACAAAGTATTCTCACTTAGAGCTGAGTTGGACTTCATTTCTCTTGCCTGTTTATTCTCAATATTTATCCAGCCATCTTGTTTGAGTGGTTTGGAGTTGTGTTTACCAAGTAAAGTTTACAGTGTTTAGTTTCCTCTTGAAGCCCACGCTCTTTAAAAGTCAGCGAAATGTCGGAAGGTCAAAGCTGATTTGATGACATACTGTAAAATTTAAAGGACATATGTTGTCATGTTTGGGCTTGTGGTGCCCGATAGTGGTATTATTTTCCAAGTCTGCAGTTGAGCAGCATGTAAAAATGAACATCGCTGGTTGGTACAGAAACAATTCAACTGGAATGTCGGAGTGGATTCTGTGGACCCAGTGTTGCACATGTTTTAATGTGAAACAACTATTACCAGACGGCTTTTGACCTCTGTCTACAGTTGAATTCTTCACAGTTAATTTAGTTATTTCCCTCCTGAAAGGTCACTTCGAACTAATGCAATATAGTTGGTGTAAGGGACATAAAATACTTCCCATCTGCTGTTAGATCCTCTCTTCCATATCTGGCTCAGAATCAGAGGAAAATAAGTTGTCAGTAAGCCTGATTGTCATTAATTAAAATGTAAGTGCAGCTACATCATCATTCCTAGATGGCTGTCCCCTCCTGCTCGCTCTTTTGTCTATCTTGAGAAAAGAAAGCATAAGGTTTGATTGTAATACATTTATGTTTCATGGCTGTAAAAATAACATTGGCCACTTAACCCAAAGTGTAGACTTGATGCCCAGTGACACTTTGACACACAGATTGTCATTTCCAGCCACAGGATAGAAAAACTTTGACAGGTAATGCTACTGGTTAAGCTTCTGTGTCGCTGCAGGCCTCTCAAAAGCACAACGGCATCCCAGCAGCTCCAAGGGTCCATTACTCACTGAGCTGACAGGACAATAGGGGTGAAAGTTACCTAGCATATTTGTGAACTTACTGTCATGCATTTAGCAAGGACAGGTTCATTGTAAAGCTCACATTGGGTTTGTCAGGGTAGGATTACGAGATTACACCCGCACGCTGCAGAATCTGCGAGGAGATTGACATTTTCTTGTGAGCTTGCTGAAAGATTCTCTCATTCACTATCCATACAGATAGCGCAGCCTCCCTGGGCGAGACATTTTCTTCAGATATCACAAGTCTTCTGTACGTTTTCAGTGACCTTGCTGTTCCTTCGTGTCTGTCCACGAGGCTGGGAAAAAGAAACGGTTGCATGTTTGAGGGGGTGAGTAGTGGGGCTTGAGGAGAGCATAACTTTTTGTTTGAGTTACCATTATGTGCAGAGAGGACAGACAAAGTCAATGGACTGTATGAGCCACAGAAGTTTTGGCCAAAAGCTAAGCATTGACAGATTCACGGACGTAAGAGAAAGTCGAAATAGAGAGCCAAGAGTAAACTTTTGTAAACACCTCAAGGTATTACTCACTGACTTTTTCAACACTTAAATTGTTGGTCTTTTTATGCAGCCCTCTTAGAGAAATGTACTTTTGGTCCATGTGCAAACAATTGTCCACCTCACTGAGAGCAGCTCCTTCCACAGGGAAGATTTTTAGAAAGTCAGAATGAAGTATATGGAAGGGTTGCAGCTTGTGATTATTTAAGTAATTTACTATTCTATCAATTATTTTGATGATTTATTACGTAATTTGGACAAACAAACAAAAAACAATTGTCAAGTTCTGTTGAAAAAAGGTAAAAAGTAAAAAGTTGACACAAAGTCATCTATATCGTGGAGTTGGCAAGTTTCCGGAAACGTTATTGGAGACGTAAAGATTTCAGTGTTATTTAAATGTAGTAATAAAGTGTAACATTTTAACTGACTTCATAAAATAAAGATAATTTTAAATGCTGCTATGTTTCAGAGCTGGTCTCTAGCTTCACTCCCTTTGTACCTTTGTTGAATTATCTAAGTTCCCTGCCTTCAAACAGAGTATATTGTAAAGATCATAATAGTTCTTGGCAACAGGTCTCAACAACTACTGCAATCTTATTTTCAAGCCAAATCTGTCCATATCTACACTTTTCCATGACAAAAGAACCTTGAAGAGGATAACCATCAAGAATGTTTTGATTTTAAGGTCCTCAAAACTGGATCGTTTTAGTGGTAAAAGATTTTCAGGGCTCTTAAGAGTCTGACTTTAAAATACTTCTAATGACCATTTGCTGTCACTTTCATTGATTTAGTTTGTTTTGAAAAGTGTAAAAACACCATTTTCCACAGTCAGAACCACAACATGCAAAAAGCGGGAGTGCAGCATTTCTTAAAAAATTAAAACCAAAACATATAAACACTAAACAAAAGCAAGAACATGGGAAAATGTGTTACCTGAAGAACTGTTTAATAATTAAACATATGAATTTAGGATAAATTATGGTTGTCATTTGAAAGACAGTCTGGGAAGTCCTAAGTGTGCTTAAGACTTTTCCATTTCCATTACATTTAAAACTTTTTAGGTCCTGCAGAATCCTGATCATTTGATTACTTTGCATTTGGGATTTTCATGTGATAGAATAAAATAAACTCCAGAAGTATTTCTACTATTCTGATGACTGAAATGCCCTTATGTTGCAATTCACATTGTGTGGTATCTCCACATGAAAATATTTCCTTGCATTCTTGTGTCATTGCATAAAAAAGACTGAGGCAGGTAGTTTAGCAGTTTTAATGTAAATCAACCCACATCAATCATCTAGGAAACATGACAAGGAACTAAAATATTTATTTATTTTTTTCAAATTGCTAAGCGATGAGGTTATATTTGGCACATGCTTGGTCAGAGTTTGTGAACTCTCTTTGCATACCTGTTTATTTTGGCAAGCGCCTGGTGAGCACTTAACTGATTTTAGCATTGTTCCCTCCTTGGGGCGCGTTTTAACTGCATATTCATTTTTTAAAACCTGTTCAAAGACATTCAGCAAATGAAGTTATTTATTCCAGTTTCTATCTAGTTCTGCTTCTTTTAAATGTGGACCAAACTGGAAATTTTCACCACGCAACTCTTTCTCTTGTCCAACCCAATAGACTTTAGGATAGGATCACATTGCTAAATAAAATCCCTGAATAATTCTAACTAGCAATGAAATAGAAACCTAGAGTTTTCTTAAACAAGTACTCTTTTTGCATTAGAAAGCAGATACGGCTGAACAGTAGGAGGCTCAGTGGGGTTGAAATGTTTTTTTCAGGGATTCCTTATTCCTCAAATTAATGAGGGAAAATACTCACCCGGTGGTCAGAGATGCAAATTATGACAAACTATAAAAACCGAGATACCATTTGACTGGATATATGCTAAGTTATTGATTTCATTTTAAAATTAAGAGTTTTTTTGTTTTAAAAAAAGCTTCTTGTCTGCGAGCCAACGTAGTCATAAAATGCCTCGTATGAACTCAAAAATCTTTTCACAGAGCAGCTTGACACAAAGCCTTTTGTTACTTTTGTTACTTTGGAAATCTGAGAAGTTCTCAGGTTTCCCACACATTCACAGTTTGGTGTAAGGGATGCTATGTCTGTGAGAATTGCCTTCCTTTGTTATATTTCTCAACAGGGACACGCTCTCTGCCGACCGTGCACCTGCACAAAAAAAAAAGAATAAAAAGATCCTTCATCCGAGCACTAAAAATATCTACACTGATCCCAATTGCCGCTAATGTTTTGTTCCTTGGACTGTTTTAAAGGTCCAGTAGTTTTCTTTATGTTCACAGACTCCTTAAGAACCTTCATCCACTCTGAACACAACAGATTCAGCTTCACCCACTCTGTTTGACAGATCATAAATGAATAAGTAATTAAGTGAAAAAATGAGTGATTTTTGAGAGAGGGGGACACAGAGGAATGCGAGGGAGTAGAAAAATGTCGGAGGGGGCCTCAAGGCAGAAGGGGAGGCTGATCTGTAACAATGTGGTGGAGGAAGAGTTTGAGAGGGACCCTCTGAATGGACATTTGCACAAAAATGGAACATGTCTGTCAGACCCACCAGCATGACGTGTGGAGCTAGATCCCAATGGAAACTGCAGCTATTTAAATAAACTTTCTTAATGTTACTTCCTTATTTTTCCTCCTCTGTTTTTCTTTCTCGCTTGTTGTTTATGCCAACTCTTTTCAGTTTCCCTGTCTGCTTATTTTGAGCCCGGTTCTAATCTACCTGACCTCTTTGAAAAGAAAATAGCAGTGTTGCCTATTTGTGAATCATCCACTTCTTTGTAGAAAATATTATTTTGTCAGCCCATACACACATCGATCACATTTTTGGCTTAATAAGTTGTTCTACAGAACGGGAAAACATTAGATAAGGAAGGAAAGTTAAGCAACCAGATCAGTCGTGCACCTTCAAGATCTGGCAGACTTCCAGGTCGTAAAATGGTTTGTTCCAGTGGGAGTAGTACCGCATAGAAATATAGGATAGCCATTGTCAAGCTGGAGGTAATAGATACTTTACCAGCTGAGGTTAACAGAAATAAGATATATAAGCGCAACACTGTGACCATTTCATCAGTAACTCCCAACACATTGTTATTCTTTATTTGTATTAGTGAAAATGGAAAGCATATTGTTTTTGGTGATAAAGAGTTTACTGGAAGTAGAGCTGATGCCTTGTATATTTTTTAAAATATAAAACAAGGGGGACAACCGCATAAGAAATGTATTTACTCCAAATTGTATATGAATTTGTACATTATATATATATATATATATATATATATATATATATATATATATATATATATATATATATATATATATATATATAAACTATGTTTTTTGCATTTTAGTTACACTGGCATTCATCTCTCACAAAAAAAAATATTGTGCTAGTTCCTGCTTAAGAAGAATTACGTTGAAATTCGGTGCACTCAAGAAAAAATGAATTCATTTATGTTCATAGTTTGTCAACTCAATATTCTGCTTTTCCAGCTATCTTTGCCTGTCTGTCTGATGCTCATAGCAGGATCTTCTCTGGTCATTTTTCTATCAGTTTTAATCCGATAGTTTTGATGGGTGGAGCTCAAGTTGTCATGTAACAACCCAGAGGCCGAGTCTTCAGATGTGTCCTATCTGTGTTACACAGGGGAAATGTTATGAAGAAATTTGTAGGAGGAGCAGATGATCATGAACAAAATAAACATTTTGTTCTTCATTTTTTTACTGCCTGCGTTTTCAGAGTACGAACAGACGCACATTATCATGAAAAAACTATAAATAAAGGACTTTTTTTTTTACAAAGCAAACAATTGATTTAGTCATTTTTTAGAAAAACAAAGTCCTTGTTTTTGGGTCTTTGACATATAATTCAGATTATTTCAAAACCAATTCAGTCACTTTTTCCTGGGCGCCAGTACTGTCTTTTCTCAAAACACAAATACACACACGCACACACGCCGCTGCTGTTCCCTCTCCGGCCTCCCTGCGAATGAGGACTGCAGAACAGAGGTTGGCAGAAGTCTGCGGGACTACGGATGCTTATCAGAGGGGCTTACAAATCCCCCCGATGCTTCTGATATGGAAGACAATGGATATGGGTGTGTAGTGGGAGCTTTCTTTAAAGCCTCATTGAAACTGACTTCACTGCTTTGCTCTTTTAATGAGGTCAGAGTAGCCTACTGGGTGCATTTTGAATCACTGAATACAAGCTGTCTGACTTGGCCAAGCCGCTTGTCTTTATACAAGAATAAAAACCTGGACACGCTGAGCCTTTGTTATTCCAATAAATCGCCCTTTGAACGTGATATCATTTATTTTTCAGAGCTTGATCAAAGTGTGTTGTCATTATGAGGCCAAACAAACACCGTCTCTTGCCGCACTGTGAACTGGAATACCACAGCTCCGCTTCCTTTTGTGATCCGCTCTTTGTATTGAACTTGGGGTTAATTGCCTGGCCGGAAGCAGCTGCGAGGCCTCTGGAGCTGCAGGTGAGTCCTCAGAGGTTCTTTGTGCACACATGAGCCTCCTGCACGGCTTTGAGCAGCCTCCAAGGAAATTCTCTAAAATGAGACCAAACAAGCCAGCAACCAGGATCATGGCTAGTAGTTTTAAATGAAGAAATGCACCGGTTAATATATATATTCTCTGAAATGTAATCTTGATGTTAAAAAAGGTTAAAAATAGCAGAGTAATGTTTTCTACAATGGCGGGTTAATATTCTCTCTCTGTGTTGTCCGTTACCTCAGTGGAAGTGGGTGTCGGGTTAAACCCATTTGTTGGTTTTGGGTGGATGCAGAAGGCGATCGTTGTGGTTCACTGAACCTTCGGTTTCATATCTAGGCATATTGGGGTGGGGCAGAAATCACTGCTCCTGTCTAGTCATTGTGGAAAAGTGCATCACATGTATTTGCCCCCTTCGTTGTTGGTTGTGGGATTTTTTTTTGTAGTTGATAAAACTTGTCGTTGTTGTTGACTCCTTCCACAAGGAGTGTGAGCAATAAACGGATTGTTGTAAAAGAAAGCAGGCTGTTGAAGAGTGCTTTGTCCAAACTGTTTACGGGAAAGTTAAGTGGATGAAAAAACTGGAGAGAAAAATGCACAAGGAAGATTAAACCCCATTCAAAGGTTTAATGAAAGCACGGGTTGCAGTGTTTCAAGAACCACCACACATTGACTTGGGCTACTTGTCCAGGATATGGGCTACAACTGTCACATTCCTTGTGTTAAGCCATTCCTGAACTGGGGACCTTGGAAGCTTCTTACCCTGACTATGCAATACAGACTAGCTGAAGGCTGTAATTACAGCAATGTGAGCTTTCTTAGCACAACAGCAGAAAACAGGCAGAGGTCATGTGAATTGAAATGAACTGCACCGATGTGAAGATCAGACTGTGACTCAGCTGCTTATATGGTGCGTCTAAGCAGCCTTAATTGAGTTCTTCAGCTCATCTGCAGTGTTAGCTCTGCTGTCTCACATTCATCATGGTTACTCACACAGTCACTGTTCTTTTGGCAGTGCATGTGCCAAGTCCAAATGGAAAATTAAACCAGCATCTGGACAATTATCAAGTCAATAGACTGTGTTGGCAAATACATTTTTTTAAATTGATAATGAGTAGTATTCTAGTTTTCTAAAAGTGTTAGTGTTTTTGTAAGTTCTGAGCTACTGTAATAACAAAATGACACCAATAAAATGTGAATAAAACGCTCTGCGTGCGATGAATTCATACAAGTTTCACTTTTTGATTTGAGTGACTGAAATAAATTTACTTTCGATTACATTGTAATAAGCTCATACGCTGAAATAGCGCACAGACGCTTTCCCACTCCTTACTGCTTCACTAAAAGGCTCTGGGGAATCAGAGGCAGAAATCCTCGTTTCTGTTTTTTTTTTGTTTTGTTTTTTCTCTCCCTTGGCCGAAACTGGCTGGGCTGCGTGATGTTTTGAATGCCGGAGGTGATGCCGTATCAACACGCAGCGCTGCTGGGACCAGCCTTAGGAGGCGTAGCTCTTTTTATCAGCAAGTGCAGGTCGAGGGAGTGGATCACATTTGCTGCAGAAGGAGTGAGGCACACGCGAAGTTTTCTCTCTCTCTCCTCTCTCTCTCTTCTCTCTCTCTCTCTCGCTGCAGAGTGGAGGTTTCTTTGAATCTCAAACAAATCTGATCCACAGACGAGAGACTGCGATTAAAAGAGAGGGGAGGACTGAAAAAACAAAAAAAAAAGAAGAAAAATCAGGTAGCGTTCGGGAAGAAGAAGCGAACCTTTTTAACGGAGATGCTGCGACTTTCCTCTGCTTGCTTTTCTATAAATCGCTCTTTCAAGGAATCACGGCAACTTTTCTAACAACTTTTCTGCTGCTCAAAAAAAAAAAAAAGTGTCGGTTGCAATTTCTGTCGCTCGTTTGTGTGTTTGCGCCATTTGTTTGACTCGGGTCTTGAGTGAGACTTTGGCTTCAAATCTGATAAAGGTTTGTTGACAGCCTGATCCAAATCTACAAGGACTACAATGACACTGTATGCATCCGCTGTGAGCCGCGACAGGCTGGAATCTCTCGTTCCATTAGGAGTTCATGCGTAATAACGCACCCAGTGACGCCTCACCGGTTATCTACGCGGAAACACCGGGTCCCGTGCAAAGAGGCCAGAGATTTTTATCCGGGAGCCTGTCGATCGGGACTGACAGGAGCTGCACCTGCGCTATTCACTTCTACCAGCATTTGCACATGAAACGAATTTGGCGTATTGTGAAACAAATGACGTTCGGCCCTTCTTTGTAACCGCAGACTGGGTTAAAAACGTGGAGAAAAGGAGAGGCAAACATACAGTGGGAACGAGGGAGACTTTATGTGCAGCCTGTTTGTTATCTGATGTTTCGGGTGTCAGGAGGTTAATTCGCTTGAAGCCCGTGGGGCGACCTGGCACCTTCAGGTGTTTTCCATATAATTACAGGAGTTCGAATTGCGTGGGATTGTCGCGGCTCGAACGCTCACAGTTTAAGCGAATGTCTCCGATCTTATCGAGATGATTCCAGAGAAGGGCATCAGATATGTGTTCAGTCAGAGTTATCTCAAAGGAGCAAGTTAAAAGTCTCGCAATCAGTAAGAACTTGTATTGATACGGGTATTTATGTAATGAACTGCGAGGGGTTATGCGTGAAATGCAGAAATGTACCCAGGCAACTGCAATAATAACATAATTGCAGAGGTAAGAGCTTGGATTATTTTTTATATATTTAGTCCTCAGTGTATTTTATTAAGATTTTGTTTAATAGACATATGAATTATAAAGTAGTAGCCAAATAGCAGATGATTTTCTTTTTTCGCTTTCTTTTTCAAACAAATCTAAAAAAAAAAAAAAAAAAAAAAAGTGGTATGCATTTGTATTCAGCACCTATTTTCTCTGATTCCCCTAAAGGAAATCCTTTGCAGTCAATTGCTTTCAGCAGCCAGCTACTTGGTAAATAGAGTCATCCTGTGTGTAAATCACTCTCAGTGTAAATACAGTTAATCTGCGAAGGCCTCAGAGGTTTGTTAGAGAGCTTTAGTGAACAACTCTATCATAAAGACCAAGTAACAGAGCTGACAGGCCAGGGGTGAAGTTGTGGAAAAGTATATTGCAGGTTTTGGTAGCGAAACAATAACTCAAGCTTTTATCATATCGCGCAGCAGTGCTCATCGCCCCAAAACACACAAGACATGGATGTAACTAAGCAAGTGCTATTCTACAAAAAAAAAAAAAAAATGTGCAGAAACTCATTCCAAAGGAGGAGTGAGCATTTTACCTCGGCTGCTGAATATAAGTGCATGCCACACTTTTCAGATTTTTTTTTCATATAAAACTGTTTAAGCCTTGTAACTTTTTTTCACACTTATGGAGCACTTTGAGTAGTTCTATCAGATAGTTGACAAAATACAGTATATAACAAAATACGAAACAGGAACGACTGGATATGAATTTCTTTTCAAGCATGTAAAAAAAGATGATTAATTAATTACATGAATTCGCAACAGTGTATTGTACAATTGAAAAGATGAAAAATGTCAGGCCCGGAGGAAGAAGGAAAGTAGCTGAAGTCAGTTAATACAACCCTATGTTTGGTATTAACACCCCCTGGTGATTTCAAACTCATCTCTGTTAAAACTAAATGTGTTTCTTCTGATTTGCTTCACGTGTGTGTAATCTGATAAATACTGAAAAGGCACATGTTTTCAAAAGTGAGTGAATACAAGTTGGCAGACCATCCCCAAACAACTGCTCTTTCTATAGGTTCCAGGTGTCCGTTTTCAACTTCTTTTCATACACTTCGTCATTCCTCATCCTGTGTGACTCTGTGCCAATTATCACGTGTGCAGCATTAGCCTCTCCCCACAGACAGATGTCTGACACGGTCACATTTCACTGCTCTGTAGCGTGCTGTGCCCAAACCAGTGGTCGGTGACCCTCTTTTTAACCTCGGCCAAAGCATTTTGCAGCCGTCAGGCCCCCCCCTGCTGATCTTTGCACACAATTCACTCTGTGGGCGTACGAGTCAGCGAGGGGCAAACGGCAGGGTTAAGCCACTCGTGTTCTGGTTTTGATCCATCACCCCTCACCTCTGATCTCTCACACTGTGGTGGGCTGACAGTTAGCAGAGAGAGACATTGCAGGAAAAAAAAGCTGCCAATGCGGCCCAGGCAGGGGTGAGGCTCTCAGTGTCCAAAGAGCTGGAGACGCCGACTTCTTTTGTTCGCCCGACTGCTTCGCTTGCTTACATTCACTCCAGGTTTGAAATCTTATGTTGTGTTCCTGCTTTATTAGAATCAGATGTTGGGAGATGACGTATTCGGAGCCATGTGCAACCTTTTCTTTGATCAACTGGGTGGTGACAGCTGATCTCTCGCCCTCTCTTTTCCTGTCTCATGAGCGGAGAAAAGACATGGGATACAATGTGTTTTACAAAAACAAGCATGCTAAGGAAAAGAAAAAAAAACTCTTTTAAAGAGGCATCGGATTTCCCACCCTCACCAGTGCTTTATCTTGGAATGACCAGAATGCTCCGGAAATACACCGTGTTTGGATTTCTCGGTCCCGCTTCCTTATGTCCACTCTGCTCTCTCTGCCAGTGGAGATAATGTAAACATTTATTGTGCTGCCCCCAGAGTGCACATCCATCATTGAAACACCCCACCATTTATGAGAGGATAACAGAGAGGTGTTCGGAACTCATGAAAAGCACTGTTTTAACAACTTAACCACATTAGGGTTTGATTATTCGCGATCTTATATTTTACTAGCTCAGTGAGACCTCTTTCAAAAGAAAACATGGTTTCTGCAGCTGAATAACTCCAAGTACAAATGCACCAATCGGAATTTTCTCAGGTCGAGGTTGTGTAAAATACGTATTTCTCATTAAAGAATTAAATAAAACACATAGAAGATTTACATTTTGTGTGTATTGCCCGTGCTTTCCTTAACACTGAAATCTTCAAAAAGCAATGTTTCCAAATTTACCATGTTCTAAAATAAGCAGAAGTTGGAAGCTCAAAAGGAAAAAATGCACAACTTTGCTACATAACCACATTCCTGTTATTTGCCAAAAGTGTTGTTCTCTAACACTTCTGCAACTTAAATGAACTGTAGAGACAAGAGAGAATACATAGAGGATACATTCTTTGAATCAGTAACTTTCAGTCTTTGTCCCTCAGTAACAGTGTAACTTAAGTTATTTTTATGTCTTCACAGAACTCATCCCTGTAGGACTTCTGGTGTGCATTACCTCCCAGTAGTTTGTGGTCTTCCCGCCAGTGTCACAAAATGAGCCTTAGCGCCACTGAGCTGGAGGAGCTGTGGGAGGACCTCGGAGAGCTGAACGTCTCCGAGAGCTTCAGCAACGTAACAAGAGTGGATGTGATGGTGTGCACCACAGCTTTTAACCGCACTGCTCTGCTGTACTCCATGTGCGTCCTCTACACTTTTATCTTCGTCATCGGACTGGCTGCCAACGGTCTGGTCCTCTGGGTGAACGTCCGTGGCCAAAGAGACTCCACGCCTCGCCATGAGACGCATATGTACATTGCTCACCTAGCAGTCGCAGATTTATGCGTGTGCGTCACTCTGCCTGTGTGGGTGAGCTCCCTGGCCCAACATGGCCACTGGCCATTTGGCGAAGTGGCATGCAAGCTCACGCACCTGCTCTTCTCTGTGAACCTCTTTGGCAGCATCTTCTTCCTGGCCTGCATGAGCCTGGACCGCTACCTGAGCGTGACGCAGCACAGAGAAGAGGGAAGCGCTCGCAGGAAGTTGATCCGTCGAGCTACGTGTCTTGGGGTGTGGCTTCTGGCTTTGGTGGTGTCTTCTCCTGAAACCTACTTCCTGCGTGCTGTGAAGTCGGTGCACGGCGACACTATGGTGTGCAGGCCGGAGTATCCAGAGGAAAACCACAGGGAGTGGATGGTGGGAGTGCAGTTCAGCTTCATCCTGCTGGGCTTTGTTTTTCCCTTTCCGGTCATCGCAGTGTTTTATGCCCTGCTAGCCAGAGCGTTCAGCTGGTCTTCTTCCTCCTCATCGTCATCATCGTATTCCCATTTGGAGCAGGAGGGCCGTGTGAGCCGCAGGGTAATTCTGGCCTACATTGTGATTTTCCTGGCCTGCTGGGGGCCCTATCATGCTGCTCTGCTGGTTGACGCACTGTCACAACTGGGCCTGGTGCCACTGACTTGCGGCCTGGAGAACGTCCTCTACGTGGCCTTGCACCTCACCCAGTGCCTGTCCCTCCTCCACTGCTGTTTCAACCCCATTCTCTACAACTTCATCAATCGAAACTACCGCTACGACCTCATGAAGGCCTTCATTTTCAAATACTCAACTCGAACGGGCTTGACACATCTTATTGAGACTAATAACATGTCGGAGACCGAATACTCAGCTGTAGAAAACCCACCACTGATCTGAGCTCAGTGAGTCTAGCAGCATATGAACTTGTGCTCCACTTGATTTATCTGCTCTAAACCAATCGAGTATCCTTTTCACAGACATCTGCTTTAGACCTTGAAAGACTTGAAGACTGATCAAAAAGCACTTAAAGCAGTTTATAATAGCAGCTGATTTACAAATCATTGTAGATGAAAAACCAAAATTGAGTGTAAATTGTATTAAATCATAGTTTTTTTATTGTGCGTATGCTCTGTGGATTAGTGTGTGTGTAGTGTGAGTGATGTATCAGGAGAATAATATCTTTGTAGTCTGTCTACTTTTGTGTATTTGTGTACATTTACACTGTCTCTTTTCTGTCGTAATGCAAACTCTTCGCACAATTTCTCATATTGTAAAACATTTCCTCATCATTTGCAGCTGAGCCGCTATCTGGCTCCATTGCTTTTGTCCTGCTGCCACATTGTGAATTACAACCTCATTTTAGTCAGCTGAAGCCTTCAGAAACAGGATTTTGTTTTTAAAATCCAAAAGATGTTTTCACTTTTTTCAATAATATTTTTTGTAGCTGTTGCTTAAGTATTTATAGCACTCTTATGTCTGTAATTTGATTATGAACCGTCATCTCTGAAGCATCAGAGGTTATGAAGCATTAGTTAAAGCTTGCCAAGCAGGAAAGCTTTAGCTAAGCTTGGTATTTTAGCTAAAGTTAGCTTACCATACCTTGGCCTATCAACCTCGCTTGAAGGTGTGGTATTTTTATATATATATTTTTGGTTGTTACTCTCTGTCTTTGCACCTAAAGCTCAACATTAACATAAAAATAGTTAAAATGTTTCTAAAATAGCATTTTCTACTTATAAACAACAATGACATTTTAATATTGAAGATATTTTCAGATGGTGAAAGTGCTCTTGCTCTTTGGTCTCAGTTTCTCCCATTCTAGATCAATTTTCTGAAACTTATCAATCTGGATTTATACTAAATGAAAACACCAGTTCATATATTGACTCCTTGTAAGCCCTTAACAAAACCTCTGTTCAAAAATGATGAACTTTCTTCTTTTTTCTCCTGCTTTTTTGGACATAAACGTTCTCCACTTTTATCTGTAGGCTTCTGCTGAGACTACTGATCTTATAAAGCAAGAATAAAAAGCTCCAGATGTTACTGAAAACTCCTTTATTACATAATACAGTATGTTTTGTTATGTCAGTAAATTATATTATTGAAAGTTGTGGCAGTTACACATGTTCATGTGTTAATAATCCTTCTCTGTCTGCACACAGGCCACAGACAGCTCACAGTTTATGACCTAATGACATTAATAAGCGGCTTGCGTCCTGTAATGGAGTCTGCAGCTGCGGTGAACAGCTTTACAATATGCCTGTCTGAGATCAAATTGCATAAATATCAATGTACTAATTCAGATTTGATTGTCTATCTGTACATGAACCAAAAGCTTGACACCAAGGGATAATGTTTATGTATTAAACATTGAGAGTATTGAGAGATACATTTTATTTACCGTGTTATTTTGATATGATGTCGTAGTGGGTTTTGTGTTACACTTGTATGCCTTTTCCAAATATTTTGTGAGGGATAAGAAAAGAGCAGAGACACAAACATGTTTTTTGTAAGACAACAAGCATTCCCTTTGCAATGTAATGTATAGCATGTGTTTTGTTTGCTATATAATAAAAACAGAAAAAAAGCAACATTTTGCCTCAATGTTTTTTTTTATCAAAAAGTGCACTTCTAATTTTAGTATGGCTGATACTGTGTTTACTCATTATGAGTCATGCAACATCTTAAGGGGTTAATGTTGATGGAATGTGGTTTTGAAAAATCATTTCCCACTCAGTCTGAGTTATTAAGTTCAAAATAAACACAAAAGGCATCAAGCCTCTTCAGGAAACAAAAAAAGTAAATAAGTATCACTTTCTGTGGTTTATTCCAGCTGTCCTGGAAAATGCACGCTGAACTTTAGTCTGGTTACGGTTCGGTTGCTGAAACTTAGAGGAAAAAACACATTATCCAGTTACTGACGCACACTACAGCAAAAGAGCAGAAACATGTCACTCTCTTCTTTTCAAAACAACAGTGCAAATTTCCTTTGAGTTTCCACTTACAAAGAAAGATTTTGTTGGTTTGGAGCACTTTAGTTTGTGATTTGTCATGTCCAAGCTGCTGTTGGTTCTGCTGCCTTGAAGCGAGAAGTTCCTGGGCTCAGTACCAGCTTGTGGAGGTTTTCTCTAGGTACTCTGGCTTTTTCCCACAGTTCAAAAAATATGTGATTAGTCTCATTAGAGACTAATCAAATCTCTTTAGATTGCACTCAGGTCTGAATATGAGTGTGTGTAGTGAATGAAAATAGGTTTAATAAAGAGAAAACCGTTAACTGTTGTGATCTGTGTTTTCTGTGTAGTTATTTTGAGATTTTCTGTGTTTAGTCCTGTTTCCCTGTGAGTCTCTGTCCTGTCCTCCCTGTTGATTGATCCAAGCTGTGTCTAGTTTTCTGATTACCCTCCTCGTGTATTTAAGTCCACCTGTTGTCTTGTCTGTCGTCGGATCCTCGTCATGCGTTACCTGTCGTGTCAGCTCATAGTGCCAGTCTTGTTTTTCGAGTCTGTTGCTACTGGTGCTGAGCCCCTGTGTTTTCGGCTCTGCCGTGCTGCCTGCCTGTTCGGACTGTTTGAGCATCTTCATTAAACTCATCCTTTTCATCTCATCTGGGTCTCCTGCATTCTCTCTTCACCACTCACCCAAACCGCAAATCATGACATTAACTTACTCGCAGCAATCCTTTGCTGCAGGATTTCCATGCAACAATCAATGAAAATCCTGTCTCACATGAGTTCTTATTGAATCTCGCCTTTCTATAAAGAAAATGTGGCAGAGAATGGATGTGGTGTGAAATCTCAGGAAAGTTATTTTAAAAAGCAAAAGCAATAAAATTGCAATCCTTTTTTATTGCTTTTCTTTAGCAACATATTTTCATTCTTTTCCGAAGCATTTAGTCCCATTTCTGATACCCTTGAGACAGTGTATTTCATTTGAAAGCTGTGCTAAAGGTTTGCACTGTTGAAACCAAAGAAGCACGTGTTATTTGCAGAGTTGCTGGCACAGTCCTGCCACTCTGTTTCAGGTCAGGCTGATAAGGAAGCTGTGCGGGGAATTTCGAAGGTTAAACTAAGCGAGTGACCTGCTAATGATACCCCTCCAGTTTCCTTTCTTTTCCAGACACAACCTTGATCTTGCAGCACTCCTAGTGTGCACAGGCCTCCCTCTCCTTTCTTGTTCGGAATTATTTTCCCTATGTGGGACTTTCTCATCTGACCATGTCGATACCTTCCAGAGGCTTTTTACAGGTCAGCGATCCTCCACTTATTAACTCATCTAAAATGAATACACAATGCATTGTAGTAAGGTATGAAAGGCTTTGATCTTGAAAGTGATGGAAGTGGATTTTAAAGAAAGAGTGACAGGTCCTAATTAAACCCATGTGCTGTGTTTGGAGTATACAAAGACTATGTATCTGAAATGTAATTAAAATGCTATGAAAGTAGAGACTGAGTTCCTCTACAGCGCTGATCTAAACAGTGTTTTCCCTTTTATCATTGAAGCTAAAAGTGCTCTGTGTTGGAGCCAGAGACATATTTCTAGAGGCGTGATGATGAGCAACGTTATTATCTCAGCGGCTCACATATAGATTAAGTGAACAATTATGCGTATCTAGAATGTATAAGTCTAAAGGCTCAATGGTTTATAGGTGCAAGAGATGGAGGATGAAAGTTTCAATAACAAAATGGAGATGTCCCTGTGAGAACCATCGACTGTAACAAGTTACTTAAAAATATTACATGATAATATGTGTTTCTAAATGCATGAGAAACAAGGAGACGTTTGTATGCAATGTTACTTTTGCACCTCAAACTTCCTAAACTCTGGGACTTAAAACAGGAAGCTAAATTACTTTCACCTGAAAAGAAAACTTTAGAACAGTGAGTAACATTTTTCCAAATTCCATTTCAGCCCAGGTAAGACATTTGTGTGTCTGGTTTAGGAGTGGCTCAACACAGTGAATGAAGTGTATCCAGTGTCCTGGTTACGTTTATGTGCTGCCGGCAGCTGTCAACACCTTCTCAATCTCTTTAAGTTACTTGCATGAGCTTTGCTTCAAAATACAAGTTTTCTTGTCCATCTAATTCTTCCAATTTTTTTTTCACTTAACTTTCCAGTTTTATGCTTAGGTGGAACAATGTATAGGAAAAAACATGACATCATTTTTACTTAAAAAAATATTTTCATTGGTCTCACATAATATTCAATATGTCATTCTAGGAAACCGTGTTCTCAGGCTTCAGGAAACCATCAAAATTGACCAAAATGCTTGAAGTGGAACATGTAAGCTATGGTTGTTTTTTGTTTAACTTTTACTGTTGCATTTGCAACCACTATTTGAATTACGATTAAAGTAATCTGACAAAAAAAAAAAAAAACTTAATTTCTGTAAATGCGCCGATGCTGCAGATTATTTTTTAAATCGTCAATTCCTGGGAGACGAGGTTTCTCAGGGTGAAAAGTGAGGCTGCACTCCAGTTAAATGGCTTATATTTCCCCAGGAATGCATCTATGTTATGAACTGCTGTGCTTTGTCACAGTTTGCCAGCTCTTATTAGATTATTCTGCTTTAAGATGTTTCACATGCAGAAGTATCAGACCTATCTCTGAGAACCTTTTCGTGACCAATCTCTAACGCGGTGCAGTTAAAAAGCTGAACAGCCTCAGAGGAGCAAGCTGCAAGTCTCCTCTTTTATCACCTTGCCTTTAATTGTAGCTCTATGTTTTCCTGGAGCTTAGACAGCGTGCGAGCTCCTCGCCAAAACAAAGGAAACACGTTGAGTGAAAAATATCAGTATCTAAACTGCCTCAAGCATCAAGTCTGGGAACTGAGAAAACCAAAATGTTCAGCTCTCATTTTCCTTAAATCAGATTTTCCCTGATTTAACAGCAGTTACTTAATGGCCGACTATCTGCTTTGGTTGGATTTATTAAGGGAACGTAATGGAGCATAAATTCTGTTAATGGAGTGAGGTTCTTTTGCTCCTCATTTCACAATAATGGCCTCTATCTTTCATTGAGACAAGATAACATGAATGAATTATGAAATAGAAACGAGCTGCAGTGGCACAGAGTAATTTATGGTACATGGATTCTTTCCCGTCTTCCCCAGGAGGTGTGTGCTTTGAAATTTTACGCAGAGTTATCCGATGATCCTAAGACAAACATCCCTGTGTGGTCAAAGAAACTGTAATATTGTTTCTGGACTGTTTCCAAGCATGAATGTTGATTCCTAATATAGTTTGCACTTGCTTTGCTCCACGTAGTAAAGGACTGAACAGGGTGACATAAAAGGCTTTAAATATTTAATGAAGTAGAGTAAGAAATCAGCAGCTGTTTTGTTGTCAGAGGGAGTTTTTAGTGGGCATTTGAAGAAAACCTCATGGTCTGGGTTAGTTTAGCGCTCCACTACTGTCAGCAGGAATGGACAACCTCTGCGGCCAGATGTAGGTCAGATGTTTAGTCTAAAATAAAAGAAGAAGAAGAAAAAAAGGTTTAAAGACAACTGAACTGTATTTTTGATGAAACGATGAAACAACGCAGAAATTTACAAAGACACGCCTCATTTAATGCATCTTGATTTAATTGTGATGAAGACAGAGTCTTCAAGTGAGCTGGGAACTGTCACCAGTTTGACGATATGTCTTTAAGAAAAGCTTCCGCTTCATGCAACAAGACTACAACTCTCAAAAGAACCATCTGAAAGACTGAGCTTTGGTCGCTTCGTAAACAACACCAAAGGATTTATTTTTCCAAGGTTTAGGATATCTCATCCAGCTGCAACTAACAGCTAAACAATCAGTGATAGATAATTAAAGTTGAGTGTGTACGCAGTGAATCCAGCGGATGAGTCTGTTAAAACGATTATTTTTATTTGTTTGCTATGCGTGGCTATAAACAGGCATGATGATGTTGGCCTGGAATCACAGTCAAATAAACAAAAAAACTATCTGGAATTAAGCATCAATTCAGAACAAACAAAATGAAGCACATAAGTAAGCAGATGAGTCTACTAGTTTGCTATCATATCTCTTGGACATATTTCATCCGGCTTTGTTGTGACCGAGGGCTGTCAGTCACTATGTATTACACTATTATCCCGTGAAAACAATAAAGTTTAACTGATAATGTTTGAAAACTTCAAGAACAGAAAGTATGGCTGAATATGTCCTTTTTGCTGAATAATTTAAACCCTCTGCTCCACTTTAGTCTCTTTTGCCATTAGAACTGCTTAACCCTTCATGGCGTAGATTCAACAAGGTGTTGGGAATGTTTCTCAAAGATTTTGTTTCATATTTAAACGATGGGATTATAATTGATGTAATGACTCTGAGTTGTCAGCTGCACATCCAAGAAGCACATTTCCTGCTCCATCACATCCCTTTTGGATTGAGATCGGGTGAACATGGAGGCCACTGCAGTACTGCAAACACAAAGTTTGAGATGATTTCAGCTCTCTGGCATCCTCCAGAAAGTAAACAGCAGAAGCATTCAATTATTTAAGTTTGTACTAATAGGCCCAAAGTGCACCAGATATTCCCACACCATTCCACTGCCACTCAACCTGAACTTTCCATGCCTTTATGAATCATGTTAATGTCAAATTCCAGCTCTACCATCTGGGTCGAATCAAGACTCATCACACCAGGCGACACCTTCAAGCTGGTATTGTTCATTTATTTAGCCTGTGTGAATAGCAGCTTCGTTTTCCTGTTGTCAGCCGATAGGAGGGACGATTAGAGTACTGCTGTAGCTCAATGTATCAAGGTTCAATGTGTTTAAAGTGTGAACTTTACTGATCTCTTAATGGCATTAAGACATATTTTTGTTTTTATTTAAATTTTATAAAACGGCTTGTCAAAAATGATTCATATCCTTCAAAATAATAACTGTAAATGTCTTATTGGGCATCACAAACCCTTCTTATGATTGCACACTTGAATGTTTTCACTTATTTGTTTTTACTTATCTTTGGTGATAAACTTCAAGTCCTTGACATTGGAAGGCCCCTTGATATCACCCTAATCTTTAGCTTCCTGCAGAGATTTTCTATCCAGATTAACTCTGGATGTATCACTCCAGAACTATTGTTCAAATTCAGAAGAAACATGTTGATAAAATTTAGATATTACTTTCAAGTGTTGGACTATTTATTTATTTTAACACAAGTCATATTTCCTGTTTTGAAAACTGCTTTGTTTGTACAGTTTGTGTCCTATAAATATAAAAAAGGAAACAACTATATGATTCAGTCAAACACAAAGTGATTCCTAACATTTTGTACAATTTTATTCACTTGTATATCATAAGACACACTTTAAGGAAATAAAGAGCCAACTCGTATTTTGTATTTCAAGGTCAAACAGCTAACATATGCAAATAACTTCAATTAATTACACCTCAAACTAGTTCTCAGAGCACATCTAGAATCACAGAATTCACATTCTGCTAAAAAATTTCTCGGCATCATCATTGCGTAATAATTTGGATTCATTGTGTACTTCTGCTAAAACTCCTATTTTTAAAATGGTCACCTGTTTTTTCAGCTGTGCTGCTTTAAAGAACTACAACTGTGAACAAACATAATGTTGTTCATTCAATATGTGTATCTGTTCATCAAAATTATAAAACTACTAGCACAATTAATAAACAATATTATTACAAGAAAAAATAAACAAAAAGGACTACAATAAATAAATGTCAACAAATGGCTTGAACAATCAATTCATTTTACTCAATGATCAAAAAGTGAATACTAATGCTCAGCTTTTTAAAAAATTTTTTTTCCACAAACCAGTTCATTGTTGAGGGATGACATTGGGTTAGAGGCAGGCTTCACCCTGGACACCTTACCAATCCATCAGCAGGGTAACACAAAGACAAATATCCATGCATCCACACACTCACAAAGTCAACTGAGAACCCCTAATTCACCCAACATGCATGTTTCTGGATGGTGGGAGGAAACTTAAGTAGCCCAAGTAAAACCAAGCAGGGGGGACATAGAAACCCTGCACAAGCCTGCCAAACTGATATTTAATCCTTAGGCGTTGTTGCTATGAGGTTTCAGCAATAACCACACCACTAAGCTGCCTGCATTTTACCCCAATAAATGTATAAATATGCAGACTAAAAGAAACAAAGGACCCCAGTAGCTCAGTGGTTGCTGTAGCTCTACTCGGAGAGAATGCTTGGCTAAATTTCTAAATATGATTTACAGATAAAGCCGTGTTTAGACACTGTCTTTAAAATAAGTTTTGCATGCACTCTGAATTATGGGAAGTCCTCTTCATCGCTTACAGCTCCCCGGTGGTTTTTCAACCATTTCTTTTGAAAACCTCTAATCGTTGCAAGATCCACAAATGTAATGGTTCAAGGATGAGACACATTGCTGCTCAGGCCCCATATGGGGGGTTGATTTATTCCAGAAGCCGTGCCCAAGCTTTGTTTCCAGTGTTTAGAAGTCACCTAATTCATTCACCATCCTGATGGTTTCAAGAGTTCAGCCCGATGATCAGCCTCAGGTTCAGTCTCCACTCAGTCATTCAAATGGGACACTCGTGTCAGAACCAATATACCAATATCAAATCTTCAGAGACGTTCTGGGGAAAAGGAGTCAGCTGCAAAACAGCTTTGGGACACACACAAGTCCAAGCAAACCACTTGGCTGAGTTATTAAAGTCATATCAATCAGGCAATTTTATAAGGAATCAGTAATGCGTTTGGAGTAACAACCAGGCTGATTTTGAGGCGATATCTAAAATATTAAGTTACTATCAACCCATGTCTAATTAACACTCCTTTTTTTTCTATCAGCATATCATTTGTAGAAAGTGGCATTATGGTTAGAAATTTACTTCAAGAACACAGTTTGGTCATGTTTACTATAGTTTCCTGTTACAGCCTCCCATTTTTCCTATATGGATAAAAAGACTTCCCAACAGTCCTTTGAGACCAAGCCCAGATAATGAGCTTATTTTGATTCCTGGGAATGAATAAAGGTGCTGACCTACCTTTATCACAGCTGTCACTGTGTGTTAACAGACACGGTCATGTTTGAAAGCAGGATTTATGTGAAGTGACAAAAAAACACAGCAAGCCTTTTGCTGCAGGAGATGTTTTGTCTGTGGTGATGTTTGAGCAGCCAAATGTCCTCCTTTGGTTCCTGTCTGGGGTCAGACTGTGGCATTCTGCTACATAAACACGCCTTGTTTTTTCAGACTAGACCGTGCTTCACAGTGAAGTCAACATGACATTGCAGCCCCAGAGCAATTTTAATAAGGCTCATAAACATGCAGCTGCCTCCTTGTTCTTAATACGTCGTGGCACAGTCAGTGGATAGTTTGTGAAACATTCAATTTGTAAGACATAAACTGTCCTCTGATGTAAGATTTTGCCATTTTATGTAGGGGAAGAAGCTCACATAGCTACTTTGCGGTGGTCCTTTATAATGAAAGACTACATCTTTTTACTACAGCTCTGATGTGTTTTGATTGTCGAGGCTGAAATAATACTTGCCTTCATAAAATACCCCTGGGAATAACAGTTGCAGTAGAGGCTCAATTTCTGTACATTCACAAATTAAAACTCAGCACTACCTTTTGTTTTGTGATTGCGTCCCATATAACTCACTCAGAGTGATGACTCACATCCGTGTCTTTCTTCTTTTTTTGATAAAGTTAAATCGTTTTCCTCAGCAGTATCAGTATCAGCAGCAGTATCTAAAGGGTGGCCTTACATTGGAAATCAGTCTTCAGTAATAAACTAAATTCAAATCAATTAATTCTATAGAAACGCAAAATCTATTGAGGTTTGAAAAATTGAATTGCTCTCAAACTGATTTCCAAGTTTTGAAAAGTTGGACTCAATAGGGATGAAAACTTATTAAAAGTTGAAAAATAAATGTCTCTTTGTATGACAATTTACATTTCTTTAAGCTATACTAAGGACAGTTCCCCCTCCCTTATTTAGCACAAAATATCCCTCTTTATCAAAAGGGATTTTTTTATTGTTGATGTGTAAAACAGAATTGTGGAGTTTTTTATTTGGTTGTATTTGCTAATGATAAATAGCAAAGTATCAAAGCACAAAAAATAAACAAATTGGAATTAGTTTTTTATTTATACCATGAAAATGCACTCAATAATTGTTCTGGTGTCACCTACTTGTAGCAATTCAAGCTGATGATGATATTTCATAGGTTTTGTTCTGGCTCTAAACACCAGAGGAACATGCTTTGCTCCCAGAGTATCTTCCTCAAACTGAATTATTTCAATATTTCTGACTAGGAAGCCCTAATGTAGCATAAGTTGCATCTTGTTCTGGCTCCTGATGAGTCTTTTGTTATTGTTTAAGAGAAGATAAATTAAGAGATGTTTCCTGAAGTGCCAGACAAATAGCATGTTTCCTCACTGTTTAGATATGTCCTGTTGATAAGTCGGCCCATTACACATTTTAATGCAGTTAGTATGTGGACAAGAATCACAGAATGTTTTTTTTCTCACTTCATGATGTTAGACTTTTGTTTTGGATCTCATAACAATTAATGAGTAATCTTTCAACTGCTACAATAAAAAGTCCAAGAAAGCAGAAAACATCAACTTGTTTTTCTCTAACAGCTTTTATACACATTCCTGTATAAATCGGAGCTATGATTCCTGACATGTTGCTAAGTTTTCATAACCACATTTTTTTTTTTCATTGTTTAAATATTAACTTTTGCGTGTGTATATGTGCTCCCTTGGGCCACAATATATAGAGCTGTCTGAACATAATGTTTCAGATCAAAAGGAAAAAAACATGGAAATTCCCCGACGCTATTCTTTCCAGCTTTTCCCTCCACACAGTGCAGCAATTTGTCGGCATTCTGATATTCTCATTATAACATTCCAACCACTGAAGATATGTATTGTTTAAACATGTGTCAATGCCCTGCCACGTACCACAAAACCCACTCAACGTGTGTTGTGCGCATTGCCGAAGACGTCGTTGAGCGTATTTTACTTGTGTCTGGGAACGATTACACCTGAAGGCTTGTGCACTTCAAATGTAAAGCAATATCCCCATGCTGCTTAATTAGAGTGAAAAAAAGAAGATGATGGCAGAAATGATTGACTATAATTGGCTGTGAATGAAAAGTGTATTCAATACCTGCTTTTTCAATCACGTGGACGTTTTGAGAGAAAATCCAAGACCTGTAAAATGCTTTGACCATGGTTCAGCTGACATAGAAAAAAAACAATGTCGGAGAATCAAGCCTCTTGCCAACTGCGGTTCAGAAATGTATGCGCCAATTAGATTGATTAGTTATGTTATTCATAGCAGAACCTGATTGCTGGCTGGTTCATGTTCTGCAGAAATGCAATACACTTGTCAAAAAAATCACACCAACTCAACAGTGATTAGCTCTGATTACGTGTTTAGATCTGTCTAGGACCAACAGGGAAAAAATAAAATAAAACACTTGAGTCTTTTCATCTATTCCTCCTCCAGGTTTATTGTTTGAAACACTGTGTGTGATATCACATTTACGGGGAGTTTCTCAAGCCATCACTGACTCACAAAGAAAATTCACACCCTGAGGTAAAAACGAAGGTCTCCACGTCATTCAACCACCACCTTCGAGAGAGACTTGGCTGCTTGTCATCTTCCATCACACTGGCTGCTGCCGGAGACGAGCTTCCACAGCGCTGCTCCTGACTCACTCTACCCAGCCTGCAAAACGTTGTTTTAGTTACAGGCTCCCTCCGGCTCAAAAAGAAAATGTGATTTATGCCGTGCATGTTCCTGTGAAAAAAGAAAAAAAAAAAAAAAAGAAATATTGAGCAACCGTATACACACCCACAAAAACAGAAACCAGACTTCTGTAAGCAAAAAAAAAATGTCTCAAAGACTGATATTTCCCACTTTCAACAGACTGCTCTCTCTGTAATTTTAAATATGTATGAAAAGAGGAATTGTATTTGCTTTCCTTGGATTAGTTTCAAAAACCTTGATAAACTTTTACTTGGCTTCACAAATGAATTTGTGAGAGAACTCATGAGAAATAAAACAGGAGGAGTGAGATGGATAGGGGAGGAAGTGGTTGTATCCGGTGGGTGTCAGGCCAGTTAAGGGTGTGCCAAATCACAGCTTCCACACCCAGTCTGACACCAAGTCTTACAACTGACTGAATGAAAATATGAAATGGATTGTATTTCCCTCCCTGACATCCTGTTGCAAAGACCATGTTTTCAAAGCCTTAACAGAGGATTTCTCCTATTTCTTTTGCCACTGTTGTTTGCTAAAAGAGAGACAAAGAGCATCAGGAGAATCTTTAAATATGATTTTGGAATAAATACCACAATAATTACAATGATGAAAGCTAGTGTACAATTAAATGACAACAGATCAATTCAGTTAAACAATGTAAACATATATCAGTGATTCTTGAAAATAGGGACAAAATGGGTTTTAATTTTACCATTTTTTTTTTGTTATTTCTCAAATTTATGTATACAAATATGTAAAATAATGTTTTGGAAATGTAAAGATGCTGAGGTACAGGCTCCCAGTTGCAACATTTTTTAAAAAATTACATTTTTAATCGACCTGACCTAGAACGTTGTCATCACCATCTGACAAAAATACATCAAAAATAATTTTTAATGACCCTATTAGTGATATTTTTACTCATTTTGCAGACAAGTACTTCTCAAGAAACAAAATAATTATTATTTAAAACAAAAAACCATAAAAATCCATCTGACGGAGTTGACACAAAACTGAAGGTGATGACAAACTAGTGAGTAAAATGAAAAACTTGGTACATGTGAAGTAATGCAATTTATGTAAAAATACATTAAAATGAATTAACTCCACATTTAAGTGATATTTGACAACAATTTCACTGAAAGAGTCAGAAAAACTCTGATGGAGTTGACATCTGACGGAGGTGACAAAAAGCCAAACTACCTCAATTTATATGATGTTATTCTGAAGGAGGCCATATTGTAGCTCATCAGGTCCATGAAATCTTTACATTTTACCAAAATTAAGCTTTTATTTCACAAAATCTTATCAAAGTTTTGTAAAATGTCAGTTACGGTGTTGACACATCATGGTTGTGACAAAAAACTTAGGAATAAAAAGAAGAAAAAACTAAAGAATAACATAAACTAACCAGAGCTAACTAGCCCTCCTAGCAAAGGAAGAAACAGGAAGTGGTCATGGGGTCCTCAGAAGTTCTGGTGCCCCCAATAATGCCTGATTTTTTTTACATTCTTTTCATTTCTGACGGTGTTGACTAAAACTAAGGACAAATTTCAATGGAGTTGGAAAATTCATACAAATGATTTTTAATTCAATTTTTCAATACTTTTATAATTAGTTATATGACTACTTATACTTAATTGTCATAATATATAATTTTAGTATTTCTTTAATTGTTTTATACTATTATAATGTACTGAGTTCTGCTCCTGGACAAAGGCTTTTACAGGCATCATCCACCGACTACAATGTTTAAAATAAAAAAATATTCAGCAAATACCTGAAAAATATACATTGTTGTGCTCACATGACCCAGGTTAGTTTAGTCACATATTTGAAAAAATTATATTATTTGTATATTTTATTCAAATTTTGTGCTTTATCCATAGGACCTGTTTTGTCCCTATTCTCAAGAATCACTGAATGATCTATTTCAAGTGTTTCTTGCTGTTGTATTCCAATTATTTGGAATACAATAAAACCCAAATAAATTTGGAAACAACACATGTACTCATATTCAATAAATTAAAAATATTGCAGAAAAAATATTTTAGTAACTCAGTTCACTAAGTGAACACATCTATGTATGACCTATAGTTTATAGATGTGTTCAGGCCTTTATTTCTCACTTTTATGATGATTCCCACTTGCAGTTAATTCAAACATGACATTTAAATCAGCATATTCCCTCAGACAAATCAAAAATTAATATGTTTGGATACAGATATGTGGGCTTAATGAAAAGCATATTTAATGTTTTTGATTTTTCAAAATATAATTTTGTTATTCTAGGCAGCTGTCAGGTCCTGGTCGTCCTCTGTATCTCCATAGAGCTTGTTAGCATAGCGTGTAGTGCTTTAACGTTTCTTGGTAAGTGCCAATGCTATGGAGCCCATCTGGAGGCTTGGGATAAAAAAAATAAAATCATGGCAACAACTTGTTATAATTAAGTTGTTCCCACATAATAAATACATCGTTCCCACAATATATTGAGCCGTGTCTAAATAAACAGTCGTTTCAATGAGTTATTAAGTTGTGGCCAAATTTTCTTTTTCCTCCCACATCACCAGACGGATTCGGCACAATGCTGACTTTAAACTTTATCAAGTACAGTGGACCAACAGTAGGTGATCATTTCATCTTTACACTGGATCACATGTGACTTAGATTTGTGTCTCTTCTTTATTCCTTTGGACTTTGGATAACAAGCTTGAAATGCAACATTTTATGCCTGAGAAGTTGTTTTTTATTCTGTTTATTACAATAATCATATTGCAAACTGTTATTTCTCTTTACATTTGATTTTCTGGGCATTTTCTTACTGATTGTATTGTTTAAGATGGTTATTAGTAAATGTGTTTTATTTGTGCAGCACTTTAATGTGCATTGCTTTGTATAAAAAGGTGCAATGAAATAAATACTTACTTTTGTTCTAGTAAGTCTTACTTACTGCAAGGCACAAAGTTATGCATTGTTATTAAAATAGTTTGCTGAAACAAATGTATTGTGCAAGTTATTTTCAGAATTGTACTGTACTGATCTACTTGACAAAAAGACATTAGCATTTCATGTCTGACTCAGCGTATGTGATCTTGATATTTTTCTGCCAAGTCACTGTAGTAACATAAAGCATCAAACGGATGTAATTTGAGCATTTGGGCTAAATATGTCAGAATGATGACAGGACAGATAGAGAATGAGCGACACAAAGCCTTTTTTGTCTGATTTTATTGGAAAACCCCTTATAAAAATTGGGTCCATTTGAAGAACAATATTGAAAAACATAAAAGGAAGAAAATTACAGCAATTAATTTGAGATATGTTAAAGTTCAAGGTTCTTTGATTTGTTTCTGGCTCTTTATATGTCTGCTCAGCCTGGAAATTTAGCTCTAAAACTGGTTCATTACCTCAGTTACAAATGCAACTATTGTTGGTTCATGCAGTTCATGTGCATGGCTGCAATGCAACTTTCAGTGTTTTAAAAACCTTATGTTTCATTGTGATTTTAAACACTAAAGGAAATGTAACAAAGTATCTCTCCCCTCAGGAACACTCCTCTGCTGATTCTAAATGACTTTCAATTCTTTTTCATGCCAAAATAGACATAATGTTCTTTTGTGCTGGGTAATTTGTTACTTTTGAAAATTCAAGTAACTAACACTGACATTTCTGCTGACTACCACCAAAGGCAGCTCATGTACCACCAGCAGAAGCTGTACCACAGCTTGAGAACCACATTACATACAAAGACTGCATACTGAACTGTTTCTTTCAGTAATGCTGATGTAAGCCCACCTGGACACAAAAGAGATGTACGAGGAGAGGTGGGGTCATGAAGTATTGCGTCTACTGGGGGCTTGAAATGTAGAAGTACAACAACAGTACTATAAAGTGCTTGAAGTGTGTTAGGTCTTTATAATAATCTGATTGTCCTCTACAATGACTAAGGAAACACAAAGTGAGCTACTCAGGCCTGTCAGTAAAAATGATGAGGGCAGGACTTGCACATTGTAGCTTTATGCACATTTCTTCTGAATGAACGCGGGTTGACAGAACTCACATCTTGGACCCCCAGCTTTTTTTTGCGTTTCAACTAAAGTACCGACTCTAAAGAATGTTTTTGTCAGGTTGTTTAGCTCAGTCCTGTCAGACTGTAATCTTGACGGATGAATATTTTCATTGGGGCAGAAATGCCTGAACTAAAAACTGCAACCTAAACTGGCCTTTCCACTCTGGTCTTACAATGGGTATATGGTTTGTAATTCTATAGGAGCAGAGGGGGTTTGAACAAACATGGCTTTCAGGGAGGAGGATGGGCAAGGCTGCGGTTTACCACATTCTGCTACAGTATTAAATAACTCCCCTTCACATGCCTGTCACCTTGTAACCAGTAGTGTTAGAATAGCGCCTGAAACGCCGTCAGTAACCTGTTGCCTTCTTCTTACGCCCAAACTTCTATACTTGTGCAGTGAAACTCAAACAACTCATCGCTTTTTAAACTCTCTGGTAGCTATTCAGAAAGCACAACGTAGTTGTAGAGCTTCCAGGCATCATCCATCACTTCAGCCCACCAGTGGGATTTTTTTTTTTTTTTTTCTGTGAATGAGACATGCAAGAGCAACTGACGTGATCGGCACCAGGTCACAGACTGGACACACAAACACATCTGGGGCTGGACAAACACAAACACGTGTAAAACACAGGTCACTTACAGGGAACACACAGGTGCCCCCTTACGCTCGAACGCCGAAAGCCGCTTACTTCTCCTCTGGGTTCTCACACTGTGTAATTATTTTCAGGCTTTAATCCCCATTCTTAATTAAACCCTTGCGCATTTTTCCACCCATTCTTACCAGAATCGTGTCCCACCTCTTACCTCTCCTGCTATGCAGATTATGTTTGCAGTACGCTGTATAAATAACTCTGAGTAGGTGGCCTTGTAATGGAAACGCACACATATATGAAAATCAAAGGCTCAGCCTTCTACTTTCAGTTGCGCTGCACATTAATCAGGACTTGTCTGTTTCACAGATGTGTGTCTGAGCACATGCGCGTCTGCATTTCTGAGGTGGTAAATGTGCGGTGGGGGCATCCATGCGTGTCTGTCTGGAGATGTGTGTATGTGTGTGTGTGTGTGTGTGTGTGTGTGTGTGTGTGTGTGTGTGTGTGTGTGTGTGTGTGTGTGTGTATGTGTGTGTCATGCAGCAGGTGAGAACATATGGCAGATTGGTTTACATTGTTTCACAGGAAAAAAACATCACAGTAAAAGTTGTAAGTTGGATTGAAGACGTTTATATGAAAAGCACATGCATTTAAACTTCAACATTCTGTCTTTTATTTTACAAACCTACAAAAAAATGAGAATAGGCGTGCTATTGAAAAAAAATATTTATTTATATTATAAGACTTTTCCTTCATGTTTTCCTCTTTGCAGAACCCAGTCCTGAGATGTCTCTCCTGAAAAAGCAGAGCCTTTTTTCATCGTTTTTTGAAAAAGAAATCTGGCGAAATATTATATATATGTGTTTAACTTTCAGTGCTTTTCTAGAACAATATTTTGAACTTGTCACTCTTCATTAGACAATCCTATAATGTAGTCTAGGGTGACTAATAAGCTGAGCAGTGCTTATATATTTTTCCTTAGGTTTTACGTTTTCCCAAGGCAGGGATGCGGTCTGGCAATATGAAAGCCAGATTTTGCTACAGTTCTTTCCAATGTCTTACTTTCAAGAATGGTGAAAGACTAATATTTGGTAGAAAATGATTGATGTCTCTCTTGAGATATTAGTGTGATGAAGGATTTTGATGTTTGGCTTAAGCAAATGCAACAAATCAGAAGCTCCAACACTGACAACTCTCAAGACTCCAGAGATGCTGACAAGAATTACTTGTGGCTTCAGATTCAACGTTCTTAAACTTTTAATCCAAATACATCATAAAAGCCTTCATAGATTCATTGGATTTTGTCAGAATATAAATACTTAGATTGTCTTTTTACCATCGTTCTATTTTGCTCTGCTTATTTGTGCAACAATTTAATAAACTTTTGTTGTTTCTAATTCTGTTTATAAATAAAGTTTACCTGCATTTTACAAAATTATTTAAATTTGGAAAATTGACTAATATATATATATATACAGTATATATATATATATATATATATATATATATATATATATATATATATATATATATATATATATATATATATATATATACACAGTCCAGTCACATTAATGTGACCATCTGTCAAAAGCCAGAATAACCACCTTTCGCAGAGCGAACTGCTACGAGACGTGCAGGAAGAGAGTCACTTAGGTCCCTGAAGGTCTTCTCTGGGATGTTGAGCCATGCCGACTCTAATGCCGTGGCCAGCTGCGCTAGATTACGCGGTTGAGGATCCATGGCGCGAACAACTCGATCGAGATGGTCCCACAGATGCTCGATTGGGTTTAAGTCAGGTGAGTTTGCTGGCCAGGGGAGGACGGTAAACTCATCCTGGTGCTCTTCGAACCACGCACGTACACTGGCAGCTGTATGGCACCTCGCATTGTCCTGCTGGAAGATGCCATCATCCTGAGGAAAAACAATGCGCATGTAGGGGTGGACATGGTCCGCAAGGACAGATGCGTACTTGTATTGATCCATCGTGCCTTCCACAATAATCAGTGAACCCAGAGAATGCCAGGAAAACATTCCCCAGACCATAATGCTCCCGCCTCCAGCTTGGACCGTTCCTGCAATGGTTGCAGGGTGGTTCCTTTCAGAGGTTTCACGCCTTATACGCCAATGTCCATCTGTCCGATGGAGCATAAAACGCATTCATCTGAAAACGCTACCTGTCGCCACTCAGTGGACGTCCAGCTGCTGTACTGGCGTGCAAATTCTAGCCTTCGTCGTCGATGAACACCAGTCAGCATAGGTGCACGAACCAGGCGTCCGCTTCGGAGGCCCAGACGCAGCAATGTTCGCTGAATAGTGGTTTGGGAGACACTTGTGGTAGCCCCTTGGTTCATTTTAGTGGTCAGTTGCTCAACGGTAGCCCGTCTATCTGCCCGAACGCATCTCCGCAACCGTCGTTCGCCTCTGTCATCTATGGCCCGTGGTGCACCACATTTGCCACGTCGTTGATTTTGGACAGTCCCATTTTGCCATGCACGGTACACTTTTACCACGGCGGCACGCGAACAGTTCACAAACTCAGCCGTTTCGGAAATGCTTCCACCCTTGGCCCGAAAGCCAATGATCATGCCCTTTTGGACGTCGGATAAATCGCTTCGTTTCTGCATTACGCCAACGATTGAAATGTTTTCCGAAGCCCACACACACCCTTTATATACGCTCAACTGCACTGTGCTGCCACCTGCCTTCTGTGATTGGTTATTTAACTCTGAAGTGGAAAGTACGTGGTGGTCACATTAATGTGACTGGACTGTGTATATATATATGTTTTACAAACAAAATCTGAAAGGTGCGGCATGCATTTATACCCGACTCGCTTTAATATTTTACTCTGAGGTAAAATGCAGTGCAGCCATTTGCTGTCAGAATTAAACTTGTTGGTAAATAATATGTGTAGTTTAATGCCAGTCAACATAAAACTGTTGTTTGAACCTCCGGGTTTTGTTAGATTAATGAAAACCAAATGAGCAAGCCAGACAACTCAGCAGTAAAGCCGTGGGAATTTTTAAAGGGCTAATTGTAAAACAACCTCCAACCCTCTGAACATCTTTCAAAGGACAGTTCAATAAATAATCTCAAAATAGAAAAAGAATGGCACAACTACAGACGTGCCATGAAACTGACTGGCTGGTTGTCGAGATTGTTGATCAGAGAAGCAGCCAGGAGGCCTGAAGTGACTCTGGAAGAACTGCAGAGATTGTTCTTATGGGAAAACTCACCAAGAAGACACTCAAGAAATCTCTTTTGTGGAAGAACATCAAGAACTAAGACATTGTTGAGAGAAAGCAACAATGCATCCTATTTGCATTTTCCTTCTGGGCCTGAAAGAAGCGCAGCAAATATGTGGAAAATGTGTTTTTTGTCACAGGAGGCCAAAATGTAACTTTTTATCCCACAATCAAAATGCTGAATGTGGAGGGTTGTTTGTGATACAAACAACCAAAGATATGGATTAAGGCTAAATGTAAATTTAGATTTTAATGTTTAAAGACATTTGAAAACCAACCAAACAAACAAAAATGCAAGTTTTTCCTCCTGCCTCACTTTTAAGCACTGTTTTGTGTTGGTACATGGCATAAAACACAAATAAAACATAGGTTTGCAATTGTAACAGCACAAAATGGGAAAAAGCTTAGAATGTCTGAATACGAGGCATTATAAATGTCATCATTTGCAGTGTCTTGTACCTGGTCATTCTTGTTTATTTTTTGCAGGTGATTTAGCTGGTCTGCTTACAGAAAGTCCCAGAAATTAGGCCAGGGATTAAGAATCAGAGATTTGAGTGCTGCGGTGGTGAGGGTGTTGGGACATTGTGGTGGGTCTGCCGGAATACACAACTGGGCCGTAAACTGAAAGCAGAAGTGCTCAAATGACCCAGACCGGGCCGTGGAGAAGGATAATGTCAACATTTAAAATACACCACTGTAGTTCACAGAAAGTCATAACATCGCTTCCACACGCAGCCCCCACAGAGAATTTCGCGTGTGGGTTTTTCTTAGCCACTTGGGGGCAGCGATTCAGTCGACGTGGTGAGAATCTAAGCAAGATGTTACCGCAGAACACTCCTGAGATAACCACTAGATTTTGCTCAGTTTAGTTAAATCATTATTCCAGAAGGGAAATGTGGCTTGGTAGAAGTGGAAGACTGCAGAATAACAAACTTAGAGACAAATGTTCAAAATATCGCCCAAAATATTTATTACACTTTGCTTAAAATAATGCTGATACCAATTAATCATTTGTATTGCAAAAGGAATGAGAGGAAAATAAGAAAGTTCTTATTCTGCTTAGACTCAAATTATTTATTGAAATTAATTACTGTAATTAATTATTGAAATTCTTCTGCGTTTTAACATATGAGCTCAGTTTGGTGGACTTCACCTCATCTTTCTCAAGCTGAACGGATGTTGTGTGCAGATTTTAGATGCTGAGGCGACATAAACAAACACAAACAGATCAACTACAACCAGAAAAATCTCTTGTTTGAAATGTAAAGTTGAAACCAGATGTACAAGAATACATTTAACCTTTTCCCCACTTAGTGGCATTAAATCAGACTAAACAATTCAGGTTTTAAGTCACTTAGGATTACCAGAATAATGGATAAATGCCAACTTTTTTAGAGCATTTATATTACTTTCTTTAAACTCAAAAGTTGGCAAACACCAATATCAATGTGACTTTAAATACCAGATGATGCGAGGAATTTGCTAGCTTCTGATAGGAGTTCAAAACATTTCAGTTAAATATTTTGGCGTGACCATAAATATGATCACAGCTGACCATATTGCTTAATCTCAGCCTGACAGAAGATTAGTGGCCACACCTAAAGAGGTATGGCCATTAATCTAGGCTAGGCTAATTCTGTCATGACAAATGGAGCAAATTATTGTGAGAAAGCACAGTTTCTACAGGTTAAAGGGCAATATCAACAAATGTTAAATAAATATATGTAAATTTGAAAATTCCAAAGAGAAGAATCAAGTTTTATTTATTTTGACATCTAGCAAAATAGACATATTTTTTTGTAATCCTGGCTTAAATCTGCAGCTTAAAAGCTGAATTCACACTGAGAACAAATTCCACATAAAGGGGTGATTTTTGAAGACTTTTGAAGGTTGTGCTGGATTTTACCTGCCGCACTTTTCAGATTGCCATACATGGAAATTAAAATAAATAAAAATTTTATGTCACTTTCTTTCCACTTCATAATCATGCTTTTATTGTGACAGACTGTTAATGAGGTTGAGCTGACGCTATATTTGTGAATAGAAGACTAAAAAGAGAGACTACTATTCATGTGAATATCATAAACCTTCTAATATCCTCTAATAATCCTGATTTTTGTATTGATTTGACTCACAGGTTGATGACTGTTTTTCTCTGGAGCTGTCAGTTTTGGATGAAACATTTGTTTTTTTACCAGTTCAGCTCTCATCTGTGACTTTCACTCTTCACACCAGCAGCTGGCCACACTGACAGTAATATTTTTTGGGATTTTGATTTGAATCTGACTGGGTAGAATTTCTCAATAGGAGGACATTATTTTGGTTTCCAAACCATTTCTGAGTTTGCTTGAAATCTCTGGTATGCTGTGTAGAAACACTAGCCAGGGTGTCTGGGTTCTGATGTAAAAAAAAAATCTCCAATATCTTGGGAATTTTGTTGTTTTTAAATGAAGATTGCGTTGTCAAACTTTGAAAAAACAAACAAACACATTTTGATAAATATGATCAGAGCTGACTGTGTCGCTCCTTGCTTTTTGCAGTGCTGGAATTGTCATGGGTGTGCTTTTTTCTGATTGAGTAATTACTTCAGAACATTCCTTAGAGTGTTATGATCCTACAGCAATACATTAGGGACAAGCAAGTTAAGCGGAGAGAGAGGACAACTTGCATGTAGCAGTTGTTCACACATTTCTTCAAAACTTTTGGTTTGCCTTGAAAAAGTTAAGAAAACTTGACTATGTCTTCATTTTCATCAGATTCTGCAGCTTTGTGTGGTTTCCCTCAATTTATGTTCTGTCGAAAACTGGAGATGCCTCTGGTGCCTAAGAAAAACGCCCAGCAAGTGTTTTTTGTTTTCACCACCTTGGGAGAGATACTTCTTCAGTTTGGCTCATAAAGGGATAGGGTGGGTCCCCCTGCCCTCCACCCCAAGTGTTGCTCTGTAGAGTTGTTGTTGCTCAAAGATGTCAGTCAGTGTGTTACGAGCAGCAGACAACTCCCTGAACAACTTTAGTTTGGAGAAACACATATTCCTGAAGACCTGAGGGTTGACCTAATGACCTGTCAGTTCCAGAGCAGGTAAATATTACATGCTGATAACAACTCCACAGATTCCTACTGCAAAAATGACCAAAGTTATCTCTTTAATGAGTGTATATCATATTTTAAAGCAACAATCAGTTCTAAAAGCAGATAAGTCATTTTAAAATGCATTTTCTGAAACAGAATGACTCTTTAGAACACAATGTGCTTTTTTGCCATAGATTTTAGGTCAGTACAAAATATTTGTTTACATCTGTAAATTGCATTACCACCCATCTAAATTTTTCTAATACATGGCTCACAATAGTTGCTAGCAGCAGTGACAAATTGTATATTTGCACCTTTCAAACAATACGTGAGCAGTAACAGCCTGGATAAACATTGTAGGATCGAAACACCTCATTATTGTAAAAAATTAAGCTATGAGGAAGATTGTGTCGTCTTACTGTTTGCAGCCAAGTCCCTCATGAAATATTATTTATGGAAAATTTGGGTCATTTGTGTTTTGAATTTTCTTGCAGGATGCTGTGTTATGCCAGAGGACGATGACTGCATAACTCACCATAAAAATGATTGTTATTACCTCCTTAGCCTTGGTCACCAGTTGTGTTTTGATACCCGAAACCGAGCTTGGTTATCAAAATATAGTTGTACTCATAATGACATTATTCAATTCATTATGCCATCACACTTCAACAGCCTTCTGCCTTGGCCTGAGTGGCAGTTTTTCTATCTTTTCCACATATTTCTCAACATAAATATGAAAATGAATCAAACAATTGTGAGATACAAGCCTAAACATTGTTGGAAAAGAACATTTATAAAATTGTATTAAGTTCTTTAGGTCTGAAAATTATTAAAACTGTGTCTAATTTATGTTGGTACTATGCAGTTGTTGCTTATTATCATTTTAAAGCTTTGCCTTACATATTTGGTTCAGGATCAGAAAGACCACTTTCTAGCTAGAATAAAACTGTGGTGTGGGTCAGTGATTTTCAATTGGATCACAATTTAAAACTAGGGCTTATATGTACTTTCAAGAATATATCTTTTATAAATTATTTGTAAAGACATTTATCAAACTGTGACATCACGTACAGGTCAAATACCAGGAAAGGTGTGGTAGACTGTAGTGTCCAACATCTGGATCTGATATCCACTGCTCTATCTCTGGAATGACGCAGAGAGAAAACCAGGTTCCACCCTTTCATCCTGTCTTTATCCCCCTTATCTCTGCTATCAGTGAAAATGCCAAAAGCTGTAAAAGAAACTTTAATTAATTTGCAGAGCTGAGCTAATATGGATTAAAGTTCACATTTTGTCATAAATTGCCCCGGTAGCCTTGAGAAAGTACAATAGTTTTGTGCAGAGTGATGATTCATGACCTGCTGGCAAAAAAACATTTTTTGTTATATATGTAACATTTTTCTTTTGCTAACCTATCAAGTTTCTTATAATTCTTGTCAAATAATTTTGTTATCATCACGGCACAGTTACTTACTAAGCTTCAACATGCTGTTATAGTGAAAAACACACACAGACATCCTCTCAGTGCACAAACTGAGGAATGTACGAGATGGACGTGACAATACTTGAGTTGTTCTCAGTGTTTTATTCAACCACAAAGGTGCAGAGGAACACGATGGGAGTGAAATATAACAATGCTCTCAGACCCCACATTTTCAACAGCTGAACTTTCCATCACCTCTAGGTGCAGGGCAGGGACACAGCAGAAAAAACAAAACAGAGGATTGGGGGGGCAAAGGGGGGGGATTCCTGCCAGGAATCCGTGAGTGTCTTAATACCACAGGAATGCACAACTGGAATTTACTCAACAGTCATGACAGCTACAGATACACAGAGAGAGAGAACAACACAAGTTGTCCCCGAAAGTTATACAACTGTATGTTTTTGTTACTCTTTGATCTCGACAAACAGAATAATTGTCACTGTCCACAAACAGACATAAAGTGATTTACAAAGAAAATATTCCCTAATTCTATATTGAGTTTAGCAAGTTAAAGTAACATCCTGTGGACTTGTTATAAGCATAACTTAAAGACATTTTTTTATTAGACTAGCGGAATGCTTAAAATTTTACAACATTTTTACCCTATTTCATGTAATTAAAGGGCAGATCTGCCACTAAAGATTTACTGTGCTTTAAAAATTTGCCCAAAGGCATGTCTGGAGTTAACAACCATCCTTAAACTTCCTCATATGTAAAATAAAAAAGGTGCTATTATTTGGCTTCTTCCTGTCATGCAAAAAAGCATTTTGTATTTTTAACATGCTAAAGCTGTGGTGGAGTGTAATATTTGTTCCATTTAACAAAAATGCAATCGATCGGTCCCAGTGGTTCCAATGAACATTAAACCTCATCATGTCTTCCTGGTTCTGTGTTCAGGCTACAAAATAGTGGAACTCATGCTGAGAGAGTTAGTCAGTCTCAGGTATTATTTGAAACATATCGGCTATGCTGGTATAGAATAGCTAAAAATATTCCTGCATATGATGTGTATATGGAGGTGGGAAAAACAGTCAGTTCTCAAACTGCAGAGAGTAAATTGAGAATGGTCCCTTTATACTACGATGTATAAAGTGTACATAAAAGCCCTTATGAAGGATAAGAGTTGTCTGATGGGAGAAGCCCCAGGAGGAAGAGGGGGAAAAAAGACAATAACTGCAGGCAATCTATATATTTTAGTCATTTATTCCATTTCAGAAACTAAAATAAGCATAAGTTTTTAAAATCAACAAAATAAATGGAGCTCTTTTGCAGAAGCATAATATCACAAGGAAGAGCCTTCTGAGAAACTACTTACTGTGGCATCACAGAGGCATCACAGTGTGCTTTTACACATATTCATCTTATTTTTTTGACCAGACTGACTTAAAAAACAACTCAATCTTAGCCTCATGGACTGAATGTATGGACAGTTTTTTTTATTTTTTTTTAAGATTTTTTTTTAAGTTCTAGTTGATTTACATGGGCAGAAAATAGGGAGGAGAAAGAAAATGACCCAAGACTGGGAAACAAACCCAGGACAAGTGCATTGAGATCTGCACATGGTGAGCATGCTGTACCAACTGAGCCAGCCAACCCTCTGGATCAAAACCAAGTGTTCTGGTTAAAGTCCAGCTAGAGTTTAGCATTTCGCACATTTATGATACTACAAGACAAAAGGCTTCCAAACAACTAGTTAGTTGTTACGTACGTGTCGCTCTTTCTCGCTATAACAGCCCTCCTCAAAGTGAATTGTGACAACATAAACCTGAGCCCTTATCCAGAGTTGCTGCTCACAGTTTCAGCTGTTTTCAACTTTTCCAGTGGCTTTGTAATATGAGCCTTTATATCAAACTGTTTCATTCTTGCTAAACAGGGAGATATGGATCAGCAATTAAAACATGTGTCTCATCAGACACATATCGGATTGTTTCTCTTCAGTGTGAGATTATGCCACTGCAATATGCCTTTGTTGTAAAAAGACTATAATAAAAGATGAAGGCTTTTTACACGCCTTTTTTTTTTTTTTTTTACATATCCTTACCCAGGGTGTCAATAAATGTTGCATGCACTGTATAAAATGTCCCAGTACCTCTAATTAGTAGCCAAGCTCTTGGTCACAGTGGTGTTTTTCTTTAACACCAGGAAAACTGTTTCCTCTCATTAAGCCAAGTCTCTCATATGGGCTCAGCATATGTCAACACATTCAGATTCCTAGACCGTAAGACTTTCTTTACATTGGATAAAAGTTGTGTGAAGAATTGATGAGTATGCAAAATGTTATGCATTACCAACAACTGACAAAGGTTAACTAAGAAACTAAAAAGAGGGAATATGGATTTGGGGACAGGACATTTGTACAGGAAAATTGGATTTAAGTGTTTTACTATGCTTTTGCAAAGCTTGAGAACATTGTCAAAAATGTAAAAGTGACAGCAGCATTGTTACTTACGCAGTTATCCCAGGATGAGCTGTTAATACCAATAGGAAAATCCACTCAGAAACAACTAATGAACAGCTTTCATTTTCTATTAGTAAGGGTTACGTAACCCGAAGGAGGAACACCCTTTCATTGGCAACAAAAAACAACATTTATTTTGTTCATGTGCTTAAGTTCACCGCTGGGTTGATCTCCTCCTTAACTACTAATGTTTCTATTTAATCTACATGGGGAAAATATTTGTGAAGGCTTTGGTTGATCTAAGGAACACCCTTGCTAGACTTCATGTTTCTCTTGACGGATAAGCTCATGTTCTGGCAAAATGCCCACTGATCCTTCATCCTCAGTGGTGATTTGTTTTTCTTAGCGCTATTTTTCTTCTCTTAGTGCCACACTGTTTTTCCTGTCTGTTTTCCAAAGGAAAATAGAAGTATATTCCTCTATGAAGCTATTCTCATGAGATTTTCCCTCTTAGAGCAGACTTTAGGGAAACAAGACAGGGCCCAAGTTGGAAGCTCTATTATGCTATTAAACACTTTTAGAAGCATTGTGGCTAAAATACCACATCTAGTAAATGATTAATGTGTTTAAAAAAATAGTTAAAAAACCCTAGAATTTAAATAAAAGTGAATTGTGAAGCAATCATATAATTATATTGCAGTCCATCATGCGGTATTTACGTCATCACTAAAAGCCACTTCAAAAGACCTCGATATCTCACTGGTTAACCGCAGCAACTGAGCTGCACATCGGTTCCTTTGTTCGCAGTCATATTAACTCCACCCTCTAGCTTTTAGAGTTGAGACTGACAGTTAAAGTAAAATCATTATGTGCTGTAACTCAGAAAAATTAAGGTTTCGGACTGAAAGGAAATTTCATTGATGAATTTTTGAGGAATTTCACTGATTTGGTTTCACTTAATATTTCAGAGATTTGAAATGACTCAGCTAATCATTTAATACACTGTAAGCCTTTTTAAAAATTTTTTTAGCATTTTTGAATGTAAAAATGGCCTCAATTATTAGACATTTAATTTGACTAAACAAGTGATAGACTTTTGAAGTATGATGCATGAAGAAAGTCTTCTTTCCCATTGAGATATGAAATCTCAATTGGATTCATTCCACATCCTCACATGTTGGCCATAAAGCTGTTGTGAACGTTGGCCAGTGAAGATAAAACTCAGCTGTGAAGAGGGCGGAGCCACTGAGAGTGAGAGCCGAGCAACGGAAAGTAACTGATTTTCTGACTGATTTTGGGAGTGGTACATCTCAATATAATTTACATTAGTTCAATGACTCTACAGTATTTCCAGTCTAAATTACACTATCACATAGATTAGCTCTTAATTTTTCATAGATGTATTGGATTGTGGAACTTTTTGTCCTTAGTTTTAAAACAGTTTTATGTAAATCTGATATAATTTCTCCAAACATATTCAACACATATTTTTTTACATCATGAAGAAGAGCAGTACAGTACAGTTCGTTATTAGCTGCATTCTTGGTTAACCACTGTACCAGATTAATATCAGCGTCTGCCTTAGCATTCCCATGCTTAACAAAAACATATCAGTAAAGTCAATATTATCCTTTCATGCTGACAAAATGAAGCAAGAGAATACGAATTGAAAAAAGGGAAAATACCTGAGAACATGTCTACAGACTGAATGAAAACACTGGGGCTGTAGAAATATTCCTAAAGGCTTCATACAACTGTGCAAATCCTTGGGGGGCTGTAACCCAGCACACTCCTTTGCTCACTTCCATCCGTTCTCTGTATGAGCTTAATTGGACAGCAGGACAGCACGTTGTCAGGATGTGTGCAAAATTCTTTATTGTCACTCACACACAGAGCTCTTTTCCAAATAAAACAAGAGATTTCCCCTGATAACGGTGCTCACATGGATCACTGCCATGTAGAGTTGAACTGAAATCCAAGCCTCCCTGCTCCTACATACAATTTGGACTCTTCCCCTCCAGTGTGGAGATTTGTGTGGCTGGAAGTATCATTTTTTACTTTAAACACTGCAAGTCTTGGTCTGTCATGACGTCTCATGCTTCGGCTGCGCCGTGAAATATAAATACTTGGGGATTTGAAGAGGCATGTGCCTGATCTTTGCTCAAATTCATCCTGTATGACTGCTAAGTCATGCACACTAGTGGAAAATACATCTTAAAGTCAAAAAGATTACGTGGCCAAATAAAGATTTTATTCAACAGAACGTCATGCGAGGAGAACGTCACCACTCTTTTATTGTGAAAACCAAACATTTGTTAACAATGACTCAAACTCAACAGCTTCAGATTGTTTAGAAATGGCATTATCTGGTTTTGTTAAAAATGCGCTCAGATAATGAATGAAATGCTATATCATCTTCTCATGAGTCGTTGGGACTTTCCCACTAGTTCTCTTTATTTGTTGCAGTGCCAGTGCATTTGCTCTCCACAAGCCAAACTTTCTTGTATATGGATATTTAATATTTTTCTAATAATGATGTGGTCTGCTTGTATAAGATATTAATGATAGTAATTTTCAACTGGAATCCACATTGGTAGCAATGGTAGATTTAGTGGCAATTTCAAGGTCATGCCCTATCATACTTACTTTTACCTCAAACAATTTTAAAGGGAATGTTATTTTAATTTTTTTTATTTTATTTTATTTTATTGACATAAGCAATTAGGGAGCTGTTTTCTTTACACATTGCTGCTTGCACAGTGGAATAAGGATTTGCAAATAATATTAATAGACCTTGATATTAGTCCACTCATTTTTATCTGTGGTTCTATGATTGAACAATAAACAAAAGCTGCAGTGATATTATATAGCAACTAATCCAAAATCAAAAAATAAATCAGTAAACATTACATTGTTTGATAGTAAAACGGAACATACCGAGCAATGCACACAGCATCAACATCACATAAAGCACAAGCTTTAAACAACAGGAAAAAACAAATTACACACTTTGTAGCAGGACAAATTTCACTAAAACATTTTTGAAGACTCAGAGATATTTTTTATGTATATAACTAAAATAATTTCTTGCTTTTTAAATGTTGCTTTATGTTTTTCCTCAATGCTTTCCTGATGTGGTTTTTGACTATTTACTTTCTTCATCTGTTTCTTTGCTTTCTGAAATGTTATGTCATCTGAAGCAGACAGGACCTGATTTTTCCAACTGCTACAGTGAATTTCAAGGCCTGTAGGCTTAAATTCCTCCTAATGAGAATTGAAAGTCAGTTTTGTCAGAATGTTTTCTCTGGAACAGACAACAGTGCTCCCCAGATTCCTCACCATTTGCTGCAAGCTGCCAGTCAGCTGCGTAAGATAACAGAAGGAACAGAATTACAATTACAATAAACGTACAATTACGTTTATCCCTCATTGTTAAAAGACAAAACTGACTGTGTGGACCTTAATGCAGAAGGAATAGAATATACAGGCCCTTTTAAGGTGAACCTATTTCCACACAAAGATTTCAAACATGTTTTCATAAGTATGTTTATTAAATGCACTTATTCAACCCAGGGAGTCTTTTAAATATGCCTCTGGTAGGATACCTAGCATTTCAAATAAAAGTAAATTAAAATTTAATCTCAACATTTAAAGCGGATTCATATTTAAAACTTATTTAAAATATATTTTTAACTGAACCAAATCCATGTCATAAGCTGAGCTTTATCACTCTACTTTTTCTCTGTGCATCAAAATTAATTTGTGTATAAAAATATTTATAATATTAAGGATTAATAATAAACATTATCACAGCAATTAAGTGATTAAGAAATGTAACTTTTTTGATAAAAAATAAATCATCTATGTCACTTTTACGCTTTTGTAAAGCTGACAGATGCATCACCAGCATTCACCGTGTTGTATTTCCACTAGTGAGTACTTGTGTAACAGAGAGCCAGCTTGTGCACGCTCAAGAAGTAGATATGTATCAGTTTATATGCATGTAACTGTATCCATCGATTTCCCACTTTCTCACCTTTCATGTTGCTGCAGCTGAAGCCCCAGAAAGGCTTCATGCTGAGGATTTTGAAGTATTTGTTGAAACTGTCTCTGACTCTTTAGCACTCTCCATAGTGGGCCTGGCAGCTGTTGGAAACACCAGATGAGGTCGAGCTCCGTACTCCCACTGGGATCAAGTGATAGTGATAGTTTATACCTTTTATTCACAACAAATTTATCTTCTCCAAAGGAGATGCACACTCAGTGCCAACAAGTTTCCCACATTATTGCTGGGAAACGTTCAGCAGTTGATGAAGTTATTTGATTCTTAGCATTTCAAGAATTTAATTTCTTTCAGCAGACAGAGAAAAAAATAAACCATGACATAAAGAGCCTAGCACTGGCTCCAAGTATTTCACATGCTGACATTTTATGTATTTTAAGACAACATGAAGAATTGGCACGACGGTGGTGCCTGGGTAAAGTGCGCAACTCATGTACAGAGGCCTCGATCATCAGTGCGGTCATCACAGGTTTGAGTCCCGGTCCGTTGAAATTTGTCGCATGCCTTCCCTGCTTTTCTGTTGCTTCACTATCAAATAATACTCACTAGAGCTAAAAAAAATTCCTTAAAAAAAAAAAAAATATCATAAAAAATTGCATGATTGGGAAAAGAAAAGGGTACAGAATTTAAAAATGTCTTTCACAAGTGATAAAATGAAATGTGCATTTTACAGCTCAGACTCTCTTACTCATAAAGAAATAAAATAAAAAGAAACAGCTGTTCTGTGAAGGCCTCAGATGTTTGTTTAAGAACAAACAGCATTGTGAAGACCAAGGAAAACATTCCAAATGTCAGGAATAAGGTTGCACGGATTAACTTATTTAAGAAGATGAGAAAGGGGGAAGATATGTGTCAAATGCCACTAGGCCGGGAATCGAAACTGTGACCTCCACCACGAGGACCAAGGACTCAATACGTGGGTTGTGCTTTGCCCCTGCGCCACCACAGCACCCCACAAACCCTAGTTTCAAGTACAGTTTTGAAAACTGTTTATCATTTTCCAATTACTTTACATTTATGGATACCTTTCAAATAAAATCCCTCCCCAAAAATCCATTAAAGACTTTAGTTGTAATGTGAAGAAGCGCAAAAAAAGAGAGCCTATGTTGTCTGAATATTTCTATAAATTACTATAACAATGTTCAGAGAGGATGAAAAGCTTCTCTGCTCCCAGATTTGTTATCAGATTTACTCTAGCCTTTATTTTTAATAAAGCCTTTTTTTAATAAAGGCTAGAGTTTGTGAGTTGAAATATAAGAAAGATTACATGTTAATTTAAAGCTCATATTTTCAAGGCACCACGTAAAAAAACTGTTGGGAAAAGAAAACTCTGTTTGATCTCAGAGAACTCTTATCAAAATTGGATTTCGAGGTTTCATAAACCAAACGTCTACCCACTGTGAACTCATATTGAAGAAATGAAAAACCTGCCAGCATACTTTTTCCTTTGTTTTTCACTTCTTCCTCTTTGCTAAAGTTCAAATTTGAAAAAGTAGGCTGTTTTATGAATTTGTAGGGCACACGGTAGCTGTACCAGTAAATCGGTCTTTCTTCTTTTATAGTTCTCTTTCATTATTCAGACTGTCATTACATTTCTCACCTTGTACTCCCGTTTCTGGCCCTTTGAAGTGAAAAACCGTCCCCTGTGCAGTAGTAAATAACAACGGGCAAAGTGGTTCATTTCTCCCCAGAGAAAAGTTTCAAAGGCTGCTGCACGCTGGCCACTCATGGTCAAAGGAGTTGCTCCTGTTAAGGTTTAAAAGTTAAGGTCAAGTCAAGGAGGAAGCAGCATGACATAAAATATCATTATTGCTGTTGAAATAACTGACAGAAAGCTGCATGATTTACACAAATGACAAGAGCAGACAGCAAACTTTAGAAAGAACATACACTTTGTCTTGTTATTTAATTAGCTAAGAAGCATTAAAATAAAATAAAAAAAAAAAAACTTCCAGATTACATCACCACAAAAGCATCAACCCTTGTTTCTCATGGATGGTCACAGCAAATTGTTTTGCCTTCTTTTTTAATTTTATTGCATGGAAAACAAATAAATATCTGCAACTATCCATCATGCTTTGTGCTCATTTTATGTGGAATATATAAAAACATGGTTAAGTTTATTTCGAGCAAGATCTGCAGGCGAACATTTGGAGTTTAAATCAACAAATGGGGGTTTGTTGGATGGTTGGGTGACAGACTGTGAGAAATCACCTTCCCATGTTTTACCTCTGCAGGAATTCATTCTTCTTTTTTTACCTATCATTTTTTTTAAACTTATGGTCCAAAAGTTCAAGAAATATATAGATACTCGCCGCTGCAACGATAGCAAATAGAATTAATTTCCTGTTTGAAAAATGACTTTGCTCCAGGTGCATTCAGCACACTAGGGAGGTAAAACAATATATTTCTGTAGCAACAACTGTAAATAACTATAGTTCTGGTTATATGTTTACTGTCCTTAAACCTCTAATAAGGTTTATGAAACATAGCTGTAAGTAAACTGAGATTAAATTACAAAAAGAGTCCATCAAGTAATTCTGCGACTTCAAAACAATCATGTACAATTTTTTTTTCTACATGTAGACAAACCTGAAAGGAGCCGTACATAAAAGATGATCCAGGAAAATCACAGGATAAGAAGACTGTTGCATAGGTATCAGAGTTCAGAGTCTGAACTGAAATAGCCTGAGCAAACATCTAATATTTAAGGATGTGAGTCTTGGCAAATTGCGTGATCTTGCAGCGTGCCCAAATATTTGCCTTGGGCTTGATTTGAAACTTAGCCTTTAAAAAACAAGCATGCTAAAAAAACACCCTATAAAATATATGATGTTTAAAGTTGTGGTGTTTAGATGAAATTTTATCAGGTTTTTTAAACTTTTTGGTCAATAGGCTCCAAAGCCCAGACTTCTCATCATAACTCTTTTGCTTAATTTTTATCAGCTTTACAAATATTTACTGAAGGTCCTATTATGAGGGATACTTTTGCTGAATCAGCAAATAAACTTAATCTAACATGAGCACAAAATGACAACCTCATCGGTTCTGAGACAAAGGGTTCTGTAGTTAATGATTACACGCTAGAAAACCCTAATGACTTTTTACAGCTGCTACATTCTCAAATTGTATCAGCAATGATATGTGGAGAAACATTTACATTTTTAAACCAATGAAACCATCTGAATACAAATGACTGTGCATGTTTACGCTTATAATATAGTTCCTTCTTTTCTTGGTTCATTTCCACATGATAATTGGATCTACCTTTATTTCATCGGAAAATTAGCAGTTAAAGGAAGCAAAGAAAATCATGCTAATCTTTCTTCTAATCACGGATATCCTCCATTAAGAAGTGACCCACCAGGGATCCTGTAGGTGTCTTCATACCAAAGGTTCAACACAAAGCATGCAACAAACAAAGAAGATCTTGCTAATTCACCTAAGGCAGGGAGGCATCTCCCACTCCTCCCTTTCCTTCCCAGCCGTGGACCCTGACCTAAGTGACGTCAGATCTTGGCAGGGCGAGGCGACAAAGACATGCTTTCCATCTGACCATCACGAGGGTCTCTATTTGTTTTCTCAGGCCTGCAGAATGCGCTTCTGGTGATCAGAGAGGGGAAGGTTTTAATTAAGAAAACACATTGACTGGTTTGCTTTGAGATCTTAATTATCCGCCTCTATGCAGGAAAACGTTAAAGTAGAACAGCGTGCATGTCTTTATTGTTCCTGTGTTTTTAAGTGGAGGTTAAAGGTTAAATAAAGGCTACTAGCCAAAAGTTGAAGGCATTTCCTCCTAATGCTTTGAGGCCTGCTTTAATGTAGATAACCACCAGTGAAATGTGAAATATAAATGCTCTTGGAGCGTCTGATGAAAAATAAAAGATAGAGGTGTTATAAGGGTTTAATCCAGGTTTAAATTTATCAGTCATTTTAGACCATTTTCTTTTTATTATGGTTGTGAGTTTAAATCATATACATGCAAACTGACCTCTTCTACCTCTATCTCCTTCCCCTTCTCCTCCCCTATGCCTCTTCAGCCATCTGTAGGAAAAGATGAGTGTCAAGTAACTTGTTGTACAATTCATAACTGGGCAGATTTCCATAAGTCGTGCAAGAGTGTAATCTTCCATTGTAGAGTGTAAGCTGAGCTACCAGCAAGATTCCATCCATCACACTACGTGGATAGTCTTAAGTCTGAATTTGTCCAATCATATAGCCAGCTGTAAGCATGGTGGCTGTTGTAGAATGCTGTGGGCCGGTTTTTCCTCGAAAGGCCCTTTGAATCTTTCACTTACTAGGGCATTTTAGATTATAATCTCGTGGTCTCTGCCAGAAAACTGAAAATGTTTTATCACTGGATCTTTCAACAAGTTCGTAATCACAAAACAGTACAAAAAAATGAAAGAAATTGCTCACCACAAGCAAGGTCACATTCTTATTTTACTATCTCAGTTCCCAGAATGGAAAGCTATCAGAAAGCTGCGGTGTGAGTTGAAGAGAAGAGAACAATAGACAGAATAGCCAACAAATATCTCTGCAAACACAGTAAAATCTGTCAGGACCAGGTTAAACTGTTCTATTGACAAAACACGGTTAAAACAACAGGAGTCCCAATCTTTGGAGCTTTGGAGCGACAAAGATTTAGTAAAGAACAAAAGAATAATTTAGTACTGAAATCAAATATCGTATTTTTCTTGAATAAAATTAACACAAAGATCGGGCTGCTTTAACAAAATAGAAACCTGTTTCAAGGCATTTTGCACTTTTATGCCAATGGTGCCAATAGGTGTCAAAGGTGCTGTAAATAGTTAAAAAAGGCCCTAAAAATCTCCTCCAGTGCCATTAGTCACATGTAAAACACAAACAAATCTAAATCTCCTGGGATTAAACTGAACTCAACAAGCAGGAGCAGAAATATTAATGGAGGAAATAAAAAAGGGTATTAATTGAAAAAAAAGACAAGTGTCCAGAAAATAAACAGGCCTGTTATTTTCTGCAGCTGTTCAATATCTGGAAATCCCTTGAAATGTCTGCAAATAGTAGACACACAATAATTCAGTTTAAGTAGGAGGGTGGGATTGATTGCACTTCAGCTTTTGTCACCATAAGCACATACTTGTCCTGATGTGCTGCTAAAGACACATTTTTAACTGTCAGCACAGATGACTGAGATTCCGGAATGCATGCAGTGTGAAACTCTTGATCCACAAGCTCATTAGGGCTGCAACAGATTTATTTCCAATGGAAAAAAAGTGCATATTTTCAGGCTTTTCATCATGCACAAAGATCCTAAATCAGCTTTAAGCTAAATAAACCACCCTCTGTAGCGACAATGAATAATTAAATGCTGGATTAGCTTTGCACTGCTAGTGACCTCATTTATACTTTTATGTAAAAATATTTCCATTATTAATGATAAAATGTCTCCACATCTCTTGCTTAGTCTTAAATGAACCATTTTTGGACTGAAAATATTTGAGGTTTTTCTCATTGATTTTATTTATTTTCTTGTGCTTCGTGGAAAATGTCTTCCCGTGTGCCATCAGTAAAAGGAAATGCTTCAAACATGACATCACTTCCACTGATTCGGATAGGAAAGTGTTTTGTTTTTAGTCCGTGCCAACAGAGAACAACAAAACATCCAAAAAATGAGTACGAGTTGCATTCCTGGCTGGTTCCGCCTCCATCTGATAAACCAAAGAGGGGGAGTAAGGTGCTGTTAACAGTGACCTGAAGTAAACAGAAGCTCGTCATTGACTGAATCAAGCACAAAGCGCTAAAAGTGTTTTGAAGCAAATGTGAGCTGCAATCTAATCAGTCAGAATGGGGAGAGCAATAGCTTTGAGCTCGACCCAGATCATTCAAACACTCCTTCATTTTCATTTTGCTAAAATTCACTTAATGAGCCGAAGCGAATCGTCTCTCCTCGACCTTGTCTCTGCACAATCAATGCCACTTTGAAGGGCCTTGGTAAGCAAAGCTCAATAAAACTGCAGCTCCAGCAACACACCACAATATGTCTGTCAAAGCCCAAAGAGTGTTTTACTATCTTTCTTAGAATCCCATGAGGCCCAGATTCTCTGTGGCGCCGTCCTACTCTGTCTCAGCTCTGCTTAAAGACGACATACATCATGTCTGCCCTCGAGGTAACGCACTCCAGGCTACCAGTGCTTCCATCATCCTGGTAGTAATGCAAGAAGCAGGCAAAAACCCATAAATGTCCAAATCTGCTAAGGCTGCCTGAGTAAATCAGTGGTGTTCTTTGTGGATTGACTCCCAGCAGAGAAGTTTATTAACACCTTAACCTCCCTGCTCCTTAAATCAATGCAACTTCCACACCCCTCTGAGAAACATTCAAACTATTCCAGTGGGGTGCAGCTGAGACTGGGGAAGGGGACAGGAGAAAACCCCATGAAGAGGAGGAATGAAGAAATTATAAAACTTAAAAAACACCATCATTTATAAGACTGGAGTTAATTAAAGCTTGGCCATATTTTATTAACTCAGAGCTGTTTATTCTTGCATATACTGATGATGCTGATGATTTCTCATCTGTGTCCCTGAATGCAGTTAATTGGCAGTAGTTATTTGAAATATGCACGCTCTCAAAAAAGCTTTCATACTTCTTGAATTTTTTTCCAATCAAGATGTTAGCGTCTTGATTTTTAAGCCTTCGCATTTGTTTATCACTGCTCGATTTCCATGTCAGGTTCAGTCTTGTGTTGAGTCGCCACAGTGTTTAATGTTGTTCTGAGTAAAGGCCAGCATAGATTCAGTTAGATTGGAAATAGAGCAGCTTTGAATGTCAGCTATCAAGTCTTGTCACATTTTCCCTTGTATCTGTAGGTTTAATGGTTTCATCCTGCTGGAAGTTTCACCTCTGCTCTGATCTGTTATGACGTTCTTTCTACAATGACTTTCTTTTTACTGCTGCTCCACAAGGGCCACAACTGTGAAGCCCATGAGTAATAGCTGTCATGTCATTCTCTCACTAGAGCTGTGGATCTATGCAGCTTTTTCCAGAGTGGACATGCTCTTAGCTGCTTCTCTGATTAATGCTCTCCTTTCGGTACAGGTTGACGGCCAAGTGATGTCTTAATCGAGTGACAGTTGTGCCATATTCTTTCCATTCTCACATTTAAAGAACGCTGAACCCGGACTTGGAAGCTGTGATATTGCGTTTGACACAAATTGCCTGTCTACTGTGTTTGTTGGTCTTCGTGTTACTATTTTTCTTGACTGATGTTCTCTAACAAACCACTGAGGCATTCACAGAACAACATAAACAGCTGTAGCCAAGAGGAAACTCTAGCAGTGCATAGAAGCATTACAAAACAAACCAAAGCAGAGAGAAAACGGAAGGCGAGACAAAACTGAGAAGTTTGGCAGTTTTCAGGTTGCTACATCAGCTAGAAATAGTATGCAGATGTTGTCATTATATTTTGTTCTTTATTCCAGATTTTTTTTTCACCAGTAGCTGTCGTTTTAATGGAGTTTGAGTTGTTACTGTCAGGCTCATTCACACCTAAGTAAAATTGGAAGAGGCACGAATTGTTTGTGCATTATTTAGGCGCCATCTAGTGTTAAAAGAATAGTATTATCTAATTTTTAAAGCAGAAGTGTGGCGCAGAGGGAACTTATACATTTAACAAATAGTCATTAACGGTCAAAGTACAACCGGAAGTCGTAGTTTTACCTACAAGTTAAAAGTCTTACGAACTAAATGGGCTGGAGGAAATGGATCGTTTGTTAATTATTAGATCTCCTATAGACAAGTAAAACATGTTGAAGAAGTATATGTCAGTTGTATTTGCTTGGAGGTAGAAAAATGTTAATAAAATCTATTATGAATGATGTTTCAAAAATAAAAGTAATAATCCACCAGAGCAGTTTACCTGCTTTCATGTCATCATATTCTTTACATACTAACATGTTAAACTTTCTCTGAAGCCTTGTCTTTATCCTTCCAGGCAACTCCATCTTCAACATCCTTTGTCCAACGTATTCACTATATCTCTCCCCCAAATCCAAATTATTTCAGTATTACCTCTCTAATGTTGCCTCAAAATCTGAGCTGTCTCCCTAATATGCAGTTTGTACCACTGTCTTCAGACCATAACTCATAGCAGGTGTGACTATCACTCGCCACTATTTTCCATCACAAATCCACATTGGGCCTTTGTGTCTGTCTGCTCCACACAGACTGTGCTATTCTCCCTAGAGGATACCGTCACATCAGCGTTTCTTCAAAATATTGCCGGTAGGCATCATACTGAATAGATTCATCCTTATTAAGTGCTATATTAATAAGCACTTAATATAGGAACGTTCTATCTTTGTTGTAACTATATCTAAGCCATAACTTGTTTGGGGTTCTCACCAAATATTGTTTTGTTTCACATAGTTAAATGTATCAAGACAAGGGTTTTTAAATAACTGACCAGTGTAGAACGGTGTGAATAGACAGATGGAAACCCCCCGGCCCCCGAAAGTCCATTTGTCTTTTAACATGCATTTACAAACTTTCTGTATACACTTAAAATCTCAAATTAAAAATGAATAAACATGGTTTTTGTTGTGTAATTCTACAGGACGTATGTTGAAAAAGACTTTATAACAACAACTGAAAGTTGAAGATACAACGTCTCTGCAATTTTTTTTAAAGCTTCCACCTCAAATATCTTGATTTAAGTGCTAATAAAATTATTAAAAAAAAAAGACATTTCCCCGTTCAACTGCTTTTATTTTAAAGGTCCCAACCGGAAGCTCTACCATGTTACGCTTAACTAGACTCGCAGCTAGCGTGCCCCGGCTGCAGGCACGTCCCATCAACAGCAGGCACAGCATGGCTTACAGTGCGAAGATAGGTCCGTCCATCCTGAGCAGCGACCTGTCCTGTTTGGGCAGCGAGTGTGTCCGGATGATGGAGTGCGGGGCGGACTATCTGCACCTGGACGTCATGGACGGGTCAGTTTGTCCCTGGCTGCATTAGCCAGCAGCGTGCTAACGGCTAACAGGCTAAACACAAACTCCGACAGCACAAGTTGGCTAATATCAGGAAGCTAAGTTAGAATAACAAATGTCAAGTCCTGAAAATTCATTATTTAATTGAAAGCATTTGGAATATAGTTGATTTTTTTTAAAGTTTTAAATCTTCTATACTGACTTGGGAGTTAAATCTCCCTTAGTTTACAGGAACTCCTTAACTTTACACCATTGGAGTGTTGCTCAACAAGCTGTTGTTGCTTACCTTTAAAGGCACTTTGTCCCCAACATCACATTCGGCCACCCCATGGTGGAGTGCCTGAGGAAGACTGTAGGCCAGGATCCCTTTTTCGGTGAGAGAGGATTCATTCCAAAACATGCGACAACACATGCTCTAAATTATGAGCTGAATTAAAAGTCTGCTATGGCCTCTTTGCTCATTACTCTATTGACGTTTGCAGACATGCACATGATGGTGTCCCGGCCGGAACAATGGGTGAAGCCCATGGCTGCAGCTGGAGCCAGCCAGTACACCTTCCATTTGGAGGCCACCACCAACCCTGGAAACCTCATCAAGGAGATAAGGGAGAGTGGCATGAAAGTGAGTGTTATGCTAAAAAAAAAAAAAAAAAAAACAGACACTACAGCTTTGTTACATGAATTATATCCTCAGTTGTGGTTTCTAACATTTAACTGCTCACATTGGCTTTAAACTAGTTTCCTTAAAATCAGTGATACAATTCAAAAACGGATTTTTACACTGGCATAGATGCCGTCACAGTAGGCATAACATAGGGTGCGTTCACACTGCAGCCTGAAGTGTCCCAATTCCGATTTTTCTTTTTGGCAATTCCGATTTTTTTTGCCGGGGCCGTTCACACTGCCAGTAAATGCGACCTGTATGTGTTCTGCAGTGTGAACGGGCAAAGACCTGAAAGTGTCCTGCATGCGCAGTAGAGGGCGCAATAGCGTCAGCGTTCTCTGTGTTCTGCCAACCGCCATAAAAAGAAGAAGAGCTCAGTGTTTGCGGAAGTAAACATGGAGGTTAACGGTGGAGCTTAGCTTATATATTTGAAGTTGTTGTCGAACCGGAGCAACATATTAACAACTTAATCATCGTCATGGTTGTTGTTTTTCTTCCCGCTTGTGCGTATCAGGATGCAGAATAGTGAGATTTGTTGAGAATCAGAGACGTTCAGTTTGGATAAATGCGACCTGGACGTTGGGTCGCATTTGAATCGGATAAGTTTTGGATATGGGTCACATTCGAAAAAGAATCTGACCTGTGCTGTTCACACTGCCATGAAAATATCAGATACAGGTCGTATTACATCCAAAAAATCAGAATTGGGTCACCCAGGCTGTAGTGTGAACGCACCCATAGTTCATCACTTTTTTCAATGTACCCAACTGTATTTTTTTCCATGGTCATTTTGGATGTTATAAGTCAAATTACTCCTTCAAAATAAAAAAAAAAACAAAACATTTGACCTGCATGTGACAAGTGCAAAAGTCTAACAAAAAGAAAAAAAGACACTGGTTTTAAATACTGTGTACAAATAATTAAGCACATAACTTTATTTACGTCCGGTGTCGTTACTTTTACAAATGAGTACAGACAAGATGATATTCGGAGGTGTTTTAAAGTGGCAGGGCAGTACAGGCAAGAAGCTCTTTGAGCCGCTCTGGTTCGAGTGCATTGCTAATGTTTGTGCTAATGTTAATGCACTTCCTTCTAAGTTTTACTTTTGCAGAAGTAAAATCAGACGTTTACTTCGTGGCACCAAAAAGCACTCTCATCTCTTGGCAACAAATTAACAAGAAATATTGTTATTGTTCAAAAAACATAAGATTTCTTCTGCTCTTTTGAGACACTACTTAGCTTATACTATTTGCTGTTTAACAAGAATTGTGAAGTTAATGAATTTTTCAGAAAAGTGATTTTTTTTTTCTTGGTAAATATATTATAAAACAGACATTCATGGCAGTTCGTTAAAAAAAAAAACCAAGAAAATAGTGCTCATCTCTTAATACCAAATTAATTATTTATAAAACATAAGCACTTTTGAAATACTGCATCTGCTTATACACAAGTAATTTAAAGTTGGTAAATTTTGCAAAAGTAAAAATCAGATGTTTACAATGTGGTACTGGGTTACCAGAAAAGGCGCTCATCTCTTAGCAACAGATTAACAACAAATGTTATTGTTCAAAAAACATAAGATTTCTTCTGCTCTTTTGAATTGCCAGTAGTAACTTGCTATTTAACAAGAATTGTGCAGTTGGTGAATTTTTCAAAAAACTTATTTATTTATTTATTTATTCTTTGTCATTCGTGGTATATGTATTATAAATCAGACATTCAACACAAAAATTTAATCTGATTTATACTCTGTGGCACTTCGTTACCAGGAAAAAACACTCATCCCTTGACACCAAATTAATTATTGTTTATATAAAACTAGTTCTTTTGAAATTCTGCTTATCTGCTTAGACACAAGTAATTTACAGTTGGTAAATTTAGCAAAAGTAAAAATCAGAGATTTACTTCCTGGCACTGGGTTACCAGAAAAGGCTCATCTCTTAGCAACAGATTAACAACAAATATTGTTATTGTTCAAATAACATAAGACTTTTTCCTCCTCTTTTGAAATACTACTCGCCTACTATTTACTATTTAACAATAATTGTGCAGCTGTTAATTTTTTTTTTTTTTTTGTCATTCGTGACAAATATATTGTAAAACATACATTCAATACAAAAGTAAAAATCTAATTTATTCTTCATGGCACTTTGTTACCAGAATAAAACACTCATCTCTTAACACCAAATTAATTATTGTTAATAAAACATAAGCTCTTTTGAAATGCTACTTATCTGTTTAGACACAAGACATTTACACTTAGTAAATTTTGCAAAAGGAAAAGGCAGATGTTTTACTACATGTCACTTGGTTACCATAAAACACACTAATCTCTTAGCAACAGATTAACAACAAATATTGTTATTGTTCAAAGAACATACGATTTCTTCTGCTCTTTTGTAATACTTACCTTATACTACTTGCTTTTTCACAAGAACTGTGCAGTTGGTAAGTCTTTCAGAAATGTGTTTTTTTAATCATTTTTGGTAAATATATTACAAAACACACATTCAGCACAAAAGTAAAAATCTGATTCATACTTCGTGGCAGTTCGTTACCAAAAAAAATGCTCATCTCTTAACACCAAATTAATTATCGTTTATAAAACTTAAGCTCTTTTAAAATACTGCTCATCTGCTTAGACACAAGAAATTTACAGTTGGTAAATTTTGCAAAAGTAAAAATCTGAAGTAAATTACTTTGTGGTAACTTAAGGCACTTTCACACTGCAGGAACGGAACGGAATGGCTGTGTTCACATTACAACTTGCGTTCCACCTGACCCAAGCGTTTCAGCAGCTGATTGGCCGCTGGTTGTTATGGAGTCAGACATTGATTTCCGTTGACAGCTGGCTCTCACTGTATTTTGTAACGAGTGGTATTTTTCTTCCGTATTTCTCCTTGCAATACGTAGAAGTCGTTCAGCATTTTGTCTTCTGAGGGCAGCTTGTTGGCGGAATTTAATTAATTGTATGAGGTTGATAAGTAGCAAAATTAAATCCATGACATCCATTGTTGTTGTTGTAGTAACTGTTAACCCGCCCCAAGCGTTCCTGCTTAGAACCAGCAGCTGATTGGCCGCTGGTTGTTATGGAGTCAGTCGCTGATTTTCGTCTCAATATCAGCCAATCAGCTCCTGAAACGCTTGGTGTCGGGTGGAACGCAAGTTGTAATGTGAACACAACCATTCCGTCCCGTCCCTTTCTGTTCCGTTCCTGCAGTGTGAAAGCGCCTTTACTTTCTGGTAACCAGGTGTTCCTTGGCTATCAGAAAATGCACTCATCTCTTAGCAACAGTTGTCAACAAATTTTGTTATTGTTAAAAAAAAATAAGATTTCTTTGTCTCTTTTGAAATACTTACCTTATGCTTCTTAACAAGAATTGTGCAGTTGGTGAATTTTTCAGAAAAGTGAAAATGTGTTTTTTGTCATTGGTGGTAAATATATTATAAAACATATATACTTGTCTGTACTAAGTGTCTGCCAAGGTGGCGTCTCTGTAGTTCTAACTGGAAGCTCTGCTCTCCTCTGTAGGAACTGAGTGTTTTGCCATCTCATATTCTCTACATCTCTGCCCTCCTCAGTGTTCTATTGCTATGGTAGTTAATCCTTTCCAAAAACTGACATGTGTGAGTGAGAGAAAGAGGGGGACGCGTACCTGTAAAGTCTCCCGTTCTTTCTGGGAAACTACTGAGAAACCGCCGTAGTCTTTTCCCGTAAATGTCCCGTATTGTGCTGCCCCCCACAACCCTCAATTGTTACTTGCGTCAAACCCCCACGTTCACTTTACCTTCTCTCCCTCCCTGCCTTTATGGTAGTCCAATACCCTCTGTTATTAAACTGCCTCACATTGCATTTAAATGCTCTCCTATGCATTGCTGTGGCAGACCCCAATTATTAAAAGATCTTCTGTGATAATTTTAAGTTAAATTGTTTTAAAATCCAAATTGGCTCCCTCCATCTGAATGACAAAATCTGAAATCTGTGTAAACTAATTCATCTACCATAGTGTTGGCTAATGCTAGCTGATGAGACCGAGGCTTGTGTCTGTTGTAGTAGTCACAACATCATTCATTCATAATGAATTATTATTATAATTTCTTTTTAAAATCTTTATTTTGAGAAATCTTGCAGTAGAAATGTACACTTTATTACCCAACTGTGCAATTGTCGTAAGTTTTGTTAGTGTTTTGACCCTAAAGTGGTTTAATATTGTTGTGGAAGAAATATGAAGAGAAAAAAAAAGGAAAAAAATATATTTAGTCTCTCTCTGGTCTCAGTTCAAGTTCTGCTATATACCGTTTTAGCAGACATCACTTATTAATTAAATGATGTATCTTAAAGGCTTTTTCACCTCTCACAGTAAAAAAAATCAAATCTATATTTTGTTTGATGTTGTCATAGGTGGGGTTGGCCATAAAGCCTGGTACTACAGTGGAAGAGCTGGCACCTTGGGCCAATCAGGTCGACATGGCTCTGGTCATGACAGTGGAGCCTGGATTTGGAGGACAGAAGTTCATGGAGGACATGATGCCCAAGGTAAAGGAGAGAGAAATTAATATTTTGTAAACTATAGCCAACTATTATGGTTGGTAGGTGATCCGATATTTAACTGTATACTTGGCAAATTGTCTTGAAAATGGCTTGTTATTGGTAAATTAACTCTGGCAGTGAACTCCATTAACAACCAATTTGTTTAAGTGGATAATTCATTGATTTAACTCTAGAAAATTTAAATACCACTATAACCACCAGGGGAGATATTTTAACTCTGTTTGAGGTGCTTTACGTATTACAAACGTGAGATTTAAAAAGGCTGTTTTTGTTGTTGTTTTATGTTTAGCTTTATTCATTTTGAATAAAATAAAAGTCCACCAACAAAAACAATTCTGAGTCATGAGGTTAATACTACTTCAGAATTTAGATTGCAGACATACATAAAATGCCAGCATTTTACAGCATTCACTGAAATTACTTTATTAAAGGTATAAAATGTTTTATGTTTTGTTGTCTGTCCAGCATGTTTTTGAAAATTAATAGGTGATGATGCCATGTATGAAGCCTTCATGCAACATTTCATTTGATTCAGGGTAGACCAAAACTCTAAAATTACAATAAAATAAACTAAGTAGTTGTAATTTGGTGGCTATAGGTATTGTTCCTTGACAAAACTTTTCTTATAGAATGACCTCCACTAAACATTCGGTATTGCCCAAGATAGTGTTGAATATTCAAACTGCTCACAGCATGTAGCGAGGAGCTCCCCCTGCTCTACATGTTGTGATTTTTATGTTCATTTCCCCTGTCGTTCTCCTCCGCTGTCTTGTCTCTTTTATTTGCTTATCGCATCTTGGGAGTTTTCTGTGTTGAGCTGAAGACGTATTCAGGGTGGAATTATCCACAGAGCTCGGAGACAAATTTATTTTTGGGTCATAAAAGGTGCAGGAAGTTGCAGGAGGGGACTCATCTGTTCGCTGCCCCACCGGAATATTTCTCATCATATTTATCTTGGTCTTGTTTTTTATCCAATAGTTACTGATTAATGACTTCATTTGCTTTGAATTCCTCCTGGCAGAGCAGCCCAATTCCCCCTAATCTGAATCCCGCGCGTAGTGTTGGAGTCGTGCCAAAACTTATTTCATGTTATTTATTTCATTTTTACCTCATAATAGACTCTGCATTAGTCAAATTGTAGCCTGTAGTTAATAACCTACTGCAATTTGCTCATATATATAGATACATATCTATATATAGAAACAGTCGTCTGCTTTTCTCTGTCAGGCTGGTTTACAGGACGGGTCAATTATTCTAATTATATATTATTCAGTCATAAACCAACTCAGCAAACATTTATTATGGTCTCTTGGATCGTTTGCGTTACAGTGTGGTTACCATAGCAACTTTCAACCACCAGCAGGACCACTCAGGACGTAGCATTTTTTTTTAATGGTTTCCCCCCTCGGCGGTTCTAGGTTTGCAGGGTCCAATATCTCACAATTGTAGAAATTATGAAGAGAGCAGTTTTAGGAAATGACAAAGTGTTAAACTAGTATTCAATTCAAGATATTTACTTGGCGTTGAAAACCTTTGGGGTTATCAAATTGACTCTTGGGCATTTCTGCTGTTAATGATGAGCTTGCTGAGAAGAAAGTTTGATGCATTTGCATTAGTGAAATCACCTGGAGGAAAAGGTTATTTTAATGATTTAAGATGCATTATTACATAAGCACATAAGTAGAACCTGCTGTGCTGGTCCTGTATCACCAGATTACCATCATCACTGTAAAAGCAAAAGTAGAGATTAGTCAAATTTTACGAATAAAGACTTAATCTGAACAGTTGTAATGCTAAAACCTCTGACAGCTGAAGAAATATTCATTTTCTTAGATGATCAAGGCAACAAACAGTATGTTATTAAAGTTGATAGAATGTGGTTATGTTTAAGCTTCAGTATATGTACTCAGAAAGCAAAGGTTGTCCTCCTTAACTTTAGAAAATGATTTGGATTAAAAATAGTTGCACTTCTTTTTGTATACATCAATGAGAAGCCACTGCCACAGCTCTGTATATGCATTTTAGTACAAAATGTGAACACATATTCAGAGCTGTACATTTGTAGCTGAATATAAGCTTTGATGTGGTGTAAATTGTGATTGCTAGAAGATGAAATCATCTCCTGTGAACAGAGGAAGATGCTTCAGATGCCCAGCACTTACTGACCAGATGGTGTTGCAGAAATGACTGAAAGTTTTGAAAGAAACTGTTAGGGCTCTTAAAACTAAAGTAGTATAATTTAGTCAAATCTGTCGCAATCAACAGTTTAAAAATTAATCACTTAATGCAAGTGCTCCAGTTTTAATTGCACTGGTTTAGATTGTATTAAACCACATAGCTGCTTAAAATGTCCTGCCACTCTTTAGAACTATTAGATTTTTAACCCTGCTCCACAGGTCCCACTGTCTTGCATGATTTTAGGTGTTCCTCTCGCTGCCACACACCTTATTTTAACAAATATGTGATTAACATGCTCCTGTGGCACTTGATGGACTCCCGAGGAGTTGATCCAATCAGCTGACCTGTGCTTTGTTTCTGTGTGTCATGCAGGTGAGTTGGCTGCGGAGTCAGTTTCCCTCCTTAGACATTGAAGTAGACGGAGGCATCGGCCCCGACACTATTCACAAGTGTGCAGAGGTAAAGGAAGCAGACATTATGAATGCATTAAGAAGCTTAGAAACAGTTTTGTAGTTTTCGTAATTTGGGCCTGTTCACCTTCGCCTCAGGCTGGAGCCAACATGATCGTGTCGGGCAGCGCCGTGATAGGCAGCGACGACCCTCGCTCTGTCATCGCGCTCCTGCGCACAGCGGTGGCCGAGGCGATCCAGAAGCGTTCCCTAGACCGCTGACGCATCGTGTTCCTGAGAGTCCGCCCGCAGGGACGGTCCACCCGCCCCTCGTAACACCAAGAAGCCGCAGCAGCTGCAGGAAACTACTCTACATTGGACATTTGTGGGGAGAAATGGAGGTTGAGGGGTCAAGGCAAGGGGCTTCTGTTTTTTTTTTTTTTTGCCAACACCCTTCACACAATCTGTGTGACGTGATTGAAGCTGCGTCGCGCTTGTTTTAACTTCTCCTGCCAGAAGTCCGTCGACTCAAACTGAGCCCCATCTCGGCGCAGGAACTACTCCAGGACCGGAGCTAAAGTTCACACGCCAACAAACTCTGTAAGCATTCCAGAGCTCCGTCTTAAACCGAAATGACCCAAGAAGCTGTTTTATTATGCCTTCACCTTAAGCGTCTGTTTTCCTTTTCTAACTGAAATCATGTTTTAAAGATTCCCAAACAGGACAAGGCATTCGTTCTCTGTCTTGGTTGAAATCACAAGGTACTGAATGTACTACTGAATAATGCATCCTACAAAAATGTATTCCTGAAGATTTGTTTTGCAGATTAAAACTATCAAAGGTTTGTGGACCTACTGTAATATGTTTATGTAAAATACAGTCACAGCTACTTGGTTTCACTGATATAAAAACAGTCATAGTTTTTATATCAGTGAATTTGTCATAAATTTAAGTGTTGCTTTTAATCACTTGTGCCAGTCCAGTCTTGTTCCAGTGTAAGACTGGGTGTTTGGAAAAAATAAAAAATGCAACAATGTATCTATTAAGATGAGAAACAAAAAAATCTGCTTAAGTAAAATTGCATAACAGCACAGTCATTCGGTCATGTTTAGAAACACACTTGTAAAGTGGTCTGTCTTCTAATATATAATAAATTGACAACGTCAAGTTCACAGCGCATTATGAGGAAATCTTCCCTTCTAAGATGCAATCGAGGAAGGAGAAACATTTTCTTGAAAGAAGTACACAAGATGTCTGTTTCTCATGATGTAAGGTTTCCTCCCAGATGCAAATCACTGAAAACCATCAAGACAGCAGAAAGACCAGGGTAAAGCGATGTTGTGTCTGTAGAAAAGGCCTCCAGGCAAAGTTTTAATTGGTTAAAGTTTAACCACAATGATTTAGGAGAGCATTGGACATATTCCACTAAAAAATGAAGATGTGCTTTCAGCTCATTGTGAAACTGGTGTTTATTAAACTTGCCACTGGATTCCTTTTGACGTATGCCACAGAGGCCTTTCTGGCTGACAATTCAGGGAAATTCAGCCTAATTAACTGAATAAGTAAAGCTTGAAAAATGAGCCTGTGGTTATGTCTTGAGCGACAATATTGTGCGATGACTAGGGAAATTGTCCAATAACAGATCTGATCTGTACAATAATACACAGTTCTCAGGAAGTTCAGTAAAAGAGCATTTTTCTAAATCTACATATATGTTGAGTTTCTTTTGTTAGTGTTGTTCCTCGGGTAAACCATAATCGGATTTAAGGTTTATTTTTTTGGAAAATAACATACGAACTGGAAAATGTTAGGCTTTCAGAGACAGGAAGTGTTTAAGAAAAAAACCTTTAGGAGGTTACAGTGTTAAGAAATCTACATAACATAACCTTAACAAGACTTTATCAAAAGACTTTATCATGACACTAAGTTTAGTTAACTTTATATTCCAAACACTGCTCCTGAAATTGTCACGGTAAAGTTTTTGATTAGGAATTTTTATGATAAACTTTTCATTTCGATAAATGTCAAACATTGTGCTTTGAAGTAAAATTTTACTTCTGGGTGATCACTCAGTAAAACTAAATGTACTTGTTCATCGTGGTTTAGCTGTCAGGCTTTGTATATATCATCCTGATATTTAAATACATAATTTTTAATATTTTGTTTTATAAATTCTGTGAAACCTTCTATCTGAGCGACGCTAAGAAAACAGTTCGCATAGGAGCACAACAGATTTGGTGTGGTGTTGATAATGAAAATGGTCCAAACACAAGGTAACCTGATGACATCACCATGTGGATGGAGACTTTAACTGTCCTGCGTCAGTAGAAGGAGAGAGATGACGGGAAATGATGGACTGACTGGGCAACACGGAATCAAAATCTGTGCCTGCTTGGAGAAACCACGTTGGCTAAACCCAAAGGTTGATCTATCAGACTGATGAAAAGAAAAAACAATATATTTTATTGAATGAGGAATATATGATTTTTAATATATAAATGTAGTTAAATATTGTGTCAACAGCTAGAGTTAAGGATCCACCATCAAATAAAGCCATTTCCTTATGATTTAATCCCTAATCTAAAAACCTAAATAGTTTTAGTAGTTTTTTTGGGTTGTTTTTTTTCCAAAATCTATGTTCATGGCTTTTCATTGTTCATACACTAGATGGCAACTTTGTACAAAAACTGATGGAACCCCCTATGTGAAAAATTATGGTTTAACTGAAAGGGTTTCCCATAAATTTGTGAATATGAACAAATGTTTTACACTCGTTTTACACTGAAACCAAGTTTCTGTGAAGCATAATACATCCAGACTTTCTGGTAGAAACATCATTATTAAGATTCAACAGAGACCTTGGACATATATATACATATATATATATATATATATATTTTTTTTTTTTTTGCTGAAATTGGCAAAAATAAAAAAAAAAATAAAAATCTGCTCATCGCTCAAGTGCTGTGTGACCCCTTTTCTCTGAGAAACATTTGTCACTTTTTCAATCAGTGCATCTTTTTATTTGGGTGGAATATTGAGCAGTGTCCAATCCAACTTTTTGGACAGTATGTTTTTTTTTTTTTAGGGATTAATTGGTTTACATACACTTAGTTGGACAATCCCTCCACTTGAAGACATACAGACAGACATAAAACATGTCTGTTGTCTCTCTCGTCTCTGGAAGTATCCCTCCTGTCAGTGAAAATCACCCACTACATGCTTCAAACCGCAAGCAGCTCTCTCAATAATTCAGCACATGACTTGGAGGCAATTCGCAGGCCCCCTGAAATATTGATGCCGAAAATCTGTATTTTCATTTCAAAGTCACACTTAATGGCAGATAATGTTATCCTCCTTGCTTGTTTTATCTTTGAATGTGTGCGTTTACTTTATATGCGTACCGGTTCAAATTGAATGTGCACGTGCAACAATAGAGTCTGAGTTCGATGCATGAATTTGTGAGCGTTGTGTGAATCTCCAGTGACAGATTTCTGCTCTAATAGATGACGACAAGCGTTTTGTGTGCTGGTGTCATCGCTGCCTTGCAAAGACAGGAAGACAATCCGTGCAGGGGGTAGCTGTCAGCGCTTACACATGTTCCAGGCTACTTAACCCATGTTGCAGTCTTATTTGTTACGTGACAGGTGTTATTTCTCTCCAGATATTCTTGAGTTGGTTTCACTTGCTGATTTGGACCACGCACTGGTTGAATTAAAGTTTGGTCAGGAAACACTTCCTCCTCTGGCGCCATGACAACTGCATGCAGACGCTGTGTTATCAAAAATGAAAGAAATGGCAGTGGATCAGAGTGCTCAAAAGATCAAACAATCCTTGGATTTTTAAACTGCTTACATGTGAATTGCCTCGCATAAAGTGTGTTTTTAGGGGCTTTTCTCATTTTTCTTGTACACCTGCACAAATTTAATGCATTTTATTGGGCTTTTATTTCATATTTCAACACCTCAAATGCAACATTTTAATGATGTTCTCTGAAAGTGTGCAAAAACTTGCAGAAAAGGCGCAAGTCTTTTTGGGGTATGTCTCCACCAGCAGTCCAGCAGTGACGGTACTTTGCAATCAGATTGGACTGAGATAATTGGTAAACATATATTTTTAAGATTGCGACAGATTCAATTGATTTTTTATTTATAAAAAGCTGAAAGCCATTCGTCACTCTCCTTCTATTTCAGTCTGCAAAAAATAAATCTAATGAAATTTGTGTTCATAATGTGATGGAATCGGAGAAGGTAAACAGTAAAAGTAAATACTTTTTCAAGGCAGTATATTCCTTGGCGCACAGCTAAAAAAAAACCCAAAACAAAACAGGTGAAACAGGCAAACATGCTAGAAAATGTGTGTACACAAAAGCACAAGAAGTAATTCAGACAGCCGTCATGCAGTATTTTTGATTTTCAGGGATTTGCCGCGAGGGAGCATCTCGGTTTCAAACGGAGGTGTGTGCCGTTTTTTTAAAGTCAGTACCAGGGGGCATACAAGCACACAGCGACGCAGGTCAGATCACTGAACAGCCAGTCTTAATGGACTGCATGGTTGACTCATCATGACACAGAGCTGCTTTATGCCCGGTTTGAGCAGAGATGAAACACACATCAAGAAATTTTACCCCAGGCCCTCAAGCATGAAGAAACCACAGTTTGTTTTCAAATTCATAACGATGAGGAATGCAGGGGCTTAAGGACTCTGGACGTCTTACTGAGGTCAATATTACCTGATAACAAGTGGGGCCAGCACGATTTATTTTGCAGCTTGAAAAACTGAAAATCTAGCATAGAAACAAAATTGATGGCTTACAAATTTGAAGTGAGTCGAAAAAAATCTCTAGGAGGTATGGCTCACGATGGAGTTGTTCTGCTCCACTGCTAAACCAGCTAATCTTGCAAAGTTTGACCTTTCCTGCAACTTTACTGCAAAAATCAATAAGAGTTCACACCTGAACTAGTCTAACAAGTCCTGAGGACCAAATAAACGTTGAAACAAACTTTTCACAACTCAAAAAGCAGAACTCAAGTTGCTTTTGTTGTTCACATTTTACTGGTGAGCAAAGGACACATTCAAATACATACAAACTAATTTCAATATCATCAGTGAAGACTTGACAGGAGAAGACTTTTGTGAAATCAACATGCACAGGACGACGATTTTGCAGTTGCCCTCTGACCAAAACATGATTTGGCATCAGTAGATAAATATCTTGAAAGTTGTACATTCCAGAAGGTTCGAGAATCTCTCATACTAATGCAGAAATTAACACAAAAAACCCACCACACTTTTGTTTATCCATAAGGGTGAAGCTGTGCAATTTGCTGGGGAGTTTCACCACAGTGAATCCATATCTTGCACATAATTAGATCTTTCAAAAGATGCATGTCAGTAAATTGGAATATAATTGAAAAGTTACTTCACTTCAATAAGTCCATTCAAAACGAGAAACTTTTTTTTCTCCCTTTTGATGATTAAGGCTTGCAGCATACAAAAACCGAAAGCTAATTTCCCTGAATATTATATAAAACTGCTTCTTTTATCTCCAACACAATCCCTGGGAAGAGCTGACACTTGTCCAGCAGACAATCTTTAACACCCTCCACTGCCAAACAGGCTGGCGGTTCACAGAGAGCTGTATACAAACATATTAAGAAAATAGGTGTGTTAGAAAATTAGCTCAAAAGCAGAAGGAATAAAATAAGCTTTGAGAGGATTGTGAAGCAAAGCACATTAAAGAGCCAGGGGGATATTTGGAATCTGTGGACTGCAGCCAGGATCAGGGCTTGCTGAGCCACTAAACACACATTCTGGGCATGGGAAACCCTGTTTTCCTTCAGCCACTCCTGAACTGTAGACATCAAAAATAACTTGCAGAGGCCAAAGAGAAAAAATGACTGGACTCCTGATCAGTGGTTAGATAAAATTCACCTTTAAGGCAGATTTCTGAGTCTGGAGAATCACAGAATCCAAGTTGCCTGAAGTCCCAAAAGGTTTTCCACAGTCAGTGACGACTTGGGGAGCAATGTGATCTGCTGGTGTCCGTCCGCTGTGTTTTCTGACGTCCAATCTTAGCGCAACTGTCTACCAGGAAATTGAAAGGCTCATCTGTTTTCAAACTTTGATGAATTCGAACTTCTAATACTTAGTCCAATGATCATTGTGTCACTTTGCTTGATTCTTGCCTGACCTGAACTCTTTGTCAAAAGGATGATGAGAGACAGGATGTCCACCGATGCAAGCTGAAGATCATTGTCAAAGCAACCTGGGCTTCTGTTACACTTTAATAGAGCCACATGCTGACTGTAAAATGGACCCAACCTATACTGTGCTTTTCCAGTCATACTTGCCACTCAAAGCACTTTACAGCTACATTCACATGTTTACACACTGATAATGCACAGATCAGTAGTCAATTGGAGATTAAGTGCCTTGTCCAGTGGCCCAATGATTTCTGACTGGAGGAAGCTGGAATCAAAGCTACAAACATTTGATTACAAGACAACTACTCTCTTCCCACTCAGCCACACAGACTCTTGTTTCCAGGTATTATTCTTTTTTTTTTGTGAATTTGAATTTTGGGTCTTCATTGGCTGTCAATGGATAGTCATCAAAATGAATTAAAAGCAGAAATTAACACTTAAAATCTGTCCTTGTCATGTGTGCAGTGAATGCACAGAGAATATGACTTGCAGTTTTTAAACTGAATTACAGACAAAATAAAACCAAACTTTTTGATGAAGTTCCAGTCAATGGAGATGCAGCTACAGATGGTATATTTTGTGTTCAGACTAGCCTAACTCATCAAAATCTTCTATCAAAAGCTTGACAACAAGACATCTGAAATTGTGCAGCTTCAGAACAACAATGCTACTTTGATGTTTTATTCACAGAGAACAGTTAGACAATACAACCAACATCAATGGAATGTGTAGATTTAGATTTTCCTTTCCTAATTTGATTCTTAAAGAAGTAAAAAGAAATATATGAACAAAAAAAAATTATTTCATAAAATAAGCAGTAATAAAGTAAGAGTGGAAGAGGGAATTAATAAGCATATGGTATTTATTTGTGTTCATAAAGCCGACAGATGAAAACATAAGTAGTTCTCCTTTTTGTATGTCTTTGCAGTCATATTTTAAAACAAATTTATGTATCATGTTTCAGTTGATCCCATTTGGAAACAAGGCCGTCTCTGGATTGCTCTGCTACTCGAGCTAGAGTTTTAACCTGGGATGCCCAAACATTTGCTGTATAGCACAAGCTGTCAGATCCCAAAAATGTTTAAAGAAACTGCCTCTCACTGGGGAACGTGTATTGTTTTTGTCTCTCTCTCTCTCTTCTCTTCTTCACTCTCTCCTGCCATTTATTTTGTCGAGTTTATTCCCCGCTGCATTCTCTTTGCCTCAGTGACGCTTCCTTTCCTCCTTTCTGGGATGGTAATATAGCAGGATTAAATCTTTCCGCTTATGTACTCATTCTTAGCACTAAAAGCACACAAGAGAAGTTGTTTTCCATGTTCCTGTTGATTGGTAATTACTGTGGGGCCCCCCTAGGAAAACAAAACACTCACAGTTGTTATGAAGAAAGGCCTCATCTGATAGTTTTCATTGTCTTATTAACAATTAAAAAAAATTGCGAAGATAATATTACAGAAAATCTTTTTCATTTTCCCTGAAGTGAGATGGGCTGCAGTAAAGCACAGATGGTATATGTGGTGGGCAACAGTGGTTGAAGCGTTGTGGGGTAGGAGGGTACCGGGACTGGCGGTGGTGAGGAGGGGGTTGAGAGGAAGCCTGATCAGCCGAGCTGCCTCCCGTTTCTGTTGACTTAAATAAGAAATGCTGAAAGGCACACTGAGCTGCTTATATTATGAGCTTACTGTGTCATTTCTGGAGGGTTTGCCTTTACTAAAGTTATTATAGCAGCAGCAAACAGTCTGGGCTGGGGTGGATTAAGGCAAGTGAAAGATTGGGTCCGTCTCTTTAAACAGACAGTGTATCAAAAACTAGTCAAAAAATAAAGTCAAACTTGAAACCTTGTTGATCACAGGGGCATCGTTATAGGTCTAAGAACAGCTGATTCTGGTGGATGAGCGTTTTATAAGATGGACCATGTTGATCATTTATTCAAGTCATATCAAACATTTTCCAGAAAATGTAGACGTATATAATGCTGGTTAGAACCTTATATGCAGTGACATTAAGGACAATGTCGTATTGTTTTTGATATTTATGTTCCATTTGATCCTTGGTTCCGCTCTTGCATTCAGAAGTGCCTTAAATCTTTGCGGCATATATTCAACAAGGCCACAGAAACATTTCAGATGTGTAGGTCCACATTAATGTGATGGCATTACGTTGTTGCATCAGATTTGTAGGTGGTACATCCCTGTTGAAGGTCTCCTTGTCTGCTACACTCCAAGGTTTTCTATTGAATTGAGATCTGATGAATAAGGGTTCAATCTCTATGTTTCTGTGCAAATTTCGACACTTTCGGATACATTTCTTTAATTCTGCATTATTTTGCCTAAAAATCTCTCACTGCTGGCTGCCTTTGGTCAAATGGTGACTTCGGCAAATGTCTCTTGGAGAAGTGTGAGTGTTTCTTTGCCCACTTTGGTGGAATTTTCCAAAACGTGTCAGGGGTGTGGTTATGCTTTCACTTGGGGGGTTAGTTAGACTTTAAACTCCTGTTGCCTTTCTTGTCATATACCTCTGACCACAGCTAACGCTCAATGTCTGTAAACCAAAAAGGTAGTCAGGTCAGGAAATCCCAGTAGATCAGCCCTTTATGAGATACAGACAACCGTGGCACCGACAACCATCACTGAAGTTTCCTTTCTTTTCATTCTAATGCTCAGTTTGAACTTCAGCAAGTTATCTATTTCACTTCTAGATGCCCAAATCTATTGAGCTGCTGCCATGCAATTGACTGGTTTGCAATTTGTGTTAGCAAGATTTAAGTACAAGCTGTACTTAAATCTGGTGAGTGTTTGTATCTAAAACAGCATGGAGTACCCACAAGCAGTCCTTGGGAGCTTTTAGATACATCCCTTCGTCAAAACAGGTAAATATGCTGTGTTTAGAGATCAGTGAAGATTCTACATTCGACTCTAAGATCCCTCGAGATCAGTGCACAAATCTGTACTTTTTGATACCTGATTGAAATAAAATCCTCTTTTGTTCAAGAAAACAGAATCTTTTTCTGGGGCATTTTCACAATGCCAAGGACTAACTCTAACGCACAACATAACATCATATCTCAGTGCAGTTCAAAACTGTATATGAACAAAATTTCCAAGCTTTTTAACCTTAGTGCTTTGGTTTCGTGGTCATAAAATCCAGTGATTTTGTTTTAGCTCCTTCCAAATAAGACACAACTATACAGGCTGCTGGGGGGACGGCTGTCAAAGTAAACAAGCAAAACAAGACATCGTGTTTAATGTTTGTCAGGGATGCTGATATTGATCATCAACATATACTGTACCTTAATAGAGACCCCTTTTTCATGTATGGGATTGTTATTATTGAAAGGAATGATACTCACAAGTTTATAACAGATCAAAAGGCAGCAAAAATTTCTAGCAAACTCTGGTCAACACACTTAGTTACTTTAAACAACATGGGACAGTAAATGACTTGTCTTTGTCTATCCACAGTCCAATGGAGCGTAGGAAATGAAGAGGAAGATGCAGTCAGACATTCAAAACTGAGAAGATGACACATTCCAGAGTCACACTTGGCATCTGTGTCACGTTGTTTTTCCTCCATTATCCCATCCCTTTAGGAAACTAGCTCTGAGTCTCGAGGCAATACTTCTTAATGAGAAAAGGGAACATGAGCACAGATTCTTATTTCCTTTCATCTTTGAAGGAAATGTTAAACCCATTTTGAGAAAGCTACACATCTTTCAAACTTTTCGACACTTAAATGGGATGTTTTAAAAAAAGAGACAAACCCTAACAACTCCCTTGTTCAAACTCACCGTGCATCGCAAGCACACAGTTGATTGTTCTTACGTTCTGTTACTTTACAACCAAAAACATTTCTCTAAAGGCAGAAAGCGAGACATTTTTTGTCATGTATTTATTTATCTATTTTACCAATGGCAGCTATCTGACACTGCTGAACAAATTAATCCCCATGTCATGATGCTGTCACTCATGTTTCACTCTGGAGATAGTCTGCACACAAAGCATTTTACAGGCATGTTAAAAATAGCATTTTCGTTCACATGTTTGGTGTATGACTTACATGGTTGTGCTGAATTTAAGCAAGACTTTTATTTTCTTTCCTTTCTTTTTTAGCACAAATTTTTCTCTGCTACTTTTTCGACAACACAACTGAACAACCTAGTTGATGGAACAAGGGCTAAAGTGAAAACACCTCAAAGAAATGAGGAAAAGATTAATCACACCTGTTGATATGAAGCTGGTTTCAGGGTTTATCAAAGTAAAGTTAATATTAAAGCTAAATATTTATTTTTTTATTAATTTCCATCATAAACTCATTACATTAATGTCACGCAGTTCTAAAAACATAAAATTTATTGAATCATGATGACAAACTGCAAGCAATATGACAAAAAAAAACAAGTCTACTGAATCTCACTAACGCTGAGATGTGACAAAACAAATAAAATAATAAATGCCTAGGACTGTCAATTAGCAAATCTCCAGGCTCTTTCTGACCCTCAGAGATTTGAGAGATTAAATGCCGACATCCCAGCAGGAAACATGAGGAAACCTTTGCATCAGTTCACTCCGTGTTAGGCAGAACCAGTAGAAACACACAAAATATTATGTTGATTAAATATGGATGGGTTGAGAATATTTCACTGTGCATGTTTGTTAAAATTTAGCATGTTTTCTATTCAAGACAAAGAATCTGTGACCCTCTGCTTTTTTGTCGTTGAGGATTATTTTTGTTACTGAAAGTTATTTCAATTTTAAAGCAGCTTTCTGTAAAATCAATTCAACTTACCTGAGATATATATAGCTTGTCAACTATCAAAAATTTCATGATAACTTCCTTCTTTACTTTTTTATTTCAATTGTTAAGTCTAGACAAAATCTCAAAGACAATATTCCTCATGTATAAGCCTCTAATGACATCACAAAAGGCACGTAGCAACTGGTTGTAGATTTATTTATTTTTTTAAATATGTAGAATAATACTTTTCTAGTTCCTTCTTCATTATTTGCATATTTTAATCAAATCGCCCCTTTAAGTAGGTATATTAATGTTCCATACAGATTTAGCCAATCATCTGAGTAACGTGTGAAAATTCTGGATGGGCTACTTTTATAAGTTGCAAGAATAAACAGATGGACATTTTTAGAAATGAAAGCAAAAAAACACATTTACTTATTTTATATCTGGGGAAAATGACACAAAAAAACAAACAAATGGATAAAAAGCAATATGAACTGATTTCTTCTAGTTAATTGTCACAGTTTTGCTTCAGATTCACCATGCATTGCACTACCCATTGGGAGACACCGGAGTCAAACTTTGGCTCAAACGCATAAAGCTGAACTCAAATCCAACTCAAATTCCTTAGCTTTGTATGAAAATCCATAGAAGAGCATTAGCAGTTTTCTTTTTCCTTCAGTGCGCTATTTAAAACTTTATTACTTTCTGAAATTACGCAGTGAAAATTCTTGATTTTTATATTCTCTAATAAAATATACAACAGGATAGTATCTTTAACTATGTTCACTACATGTACTATGCTGATTGCATTTTCTGACATAATCTGCAAGGATGGCACGGCAAAAGAGATTACTCCCCACCACTGTTACGTCCTCGCCAAATTGTAGGGCCATTTCTCGCAGAACAGTTTGTCTTTAATCATCACCAGAGAACCTTGGGCATTGCTTTGAAACATGTACATTACGGTTTATTTATCAGGAGTGCTTCTCTGCGTTTTGACTCAGCCTTACATCACTCAGTGAGTCACTCCCGCACAAAGCGGTGTGGTATCATACTGTGGGTAGTGCAACAAGCTGTGCACACAGGCCTCAACCAGCAGTCACACTTCACTTGCTGATAATGTCGCCGCTCTGCCTCGTGCATCTCTAAGAACAAAGCAGCCCATCTGCCTCGCTGACGTGCAATGTGAGGGGGTCAACCCGTTTTGGAACCCAAAACAATATTAACTTTACATTTATCATAGGCAGTCCACTGCACAGAGTAAGCAGGAGGAGTCACCCGTCGAAACACCTTCACCACATTCCCTCTCGCTTCGAAGTAAATTAGGCTCCCATTGCCTGTCTGCCATACTGCCGTTTCGGATTGCTGAGCACTGTCTATGCGAGTGTGCCCTCTGGTGACTGCGTCCTCAGCAAGAAGAACTGTGGATTTGTGAGCATTGCTTACTTTTATGCAAATCTTCTTTTCCTCAGAGGGGGTGGGCTTAAAAAAAAATGGAGGCAGAGCAAAAAAAAAAAAAAAAAAAAAAAAAAAAATCAGCCAGAAAGTGAAAGGGAGAGAGAGCTCTTGCACTTCGTGAGGATGTGACATCTTAGTCTCAAAAAAAAGAAAGAAGAAAAACCCATCTGTAGCGTGTTAGCAGATGCTATTTCTGAGTATAGGCTTCTTTCAGATTGGAGAGCACGATGAGTCCAAGCTAAAGCACATGTAATTCAACTTAAATGGATAAAAGAGCCTGAAAAAGAGCCATAAGGTGAGTGGTAGTTACGGTGAATGAGGTTTCCCACTGTGATTCATTGTCTTACCCATGCTAATTACAGTGCAGGCCATGTTTAGCGGCACCCCAGGCAAAGACATGTAAAATACCTTAAATCATATTTTTACTGCAGTAGAATAATCTCATTGAAACACTTGGAAAATCTAACCTTCAATTTACGTTTTTTTTTTTTTTTCAGTAGGGAAAATTTTGATAGAAAGTTATTTATACGTTACTGCGGAAATTAATTTCACTGAAGAAAGTTTCTTCAGTAAATTCATCAGAGTTCCTTGGAATTAGGGATTCATTACTCTGTTCCCCTTAAGTATAAATATGATAAGACACAGAGGCCCATTCCTCTGAGTCACTGGCTGCAAGACTGGAAGAAGACCAGATTTTACTGCCACCATAGTGAGTGAGGTAAAAGCAGTGGTGAAACCTCCACATAAACGTGAAAACTTGTGGTTACCAAGTCTCGGGTAAGTACAAGCTACCTGAGACTTGTGATCACCAGGTTATCAGAGCTGCTGTTAGACTATTTTCTAACTTCTCTTGTTTGCTGGTGTATCAAATAACCTTTAATATCCTTGCCACTTTTATTGTACCAATATTTTTTGCAATACATGTTTTTTTTAAGAAGGGGGCGGAGGGACAATTTAGCGTTTTATTGCTTCAGGACAGGATGCATTACTTTTACTGCAATGTCAGAAGCTTTTTCATGCTATATTTAGGGATCAACTAACCATCTGAGACTTCAAGTTTAATGTTCCAAATAATTATTAATAACATTAACCAGAAAATGTTGAAATTTGTTATTAAAAAGATTCACTTCTCAGGCATGATGGATTTTATCCTGACAAAAAACCCCTTCAGAATTCGACAACAAATCAGAATGAGACACAGACAGTTATACCTTTTACTGATGTTAAATCTTGGTCTATCCAGTCTGACATAAGGAAAATTGACAAATCAGTTTGCTACAGCAGGAATTTTTGCTTTGGGTCTGCTGCTTTGGAAACAGATCGGCCAGCTGGGCATTTTAACATCTCCTTATCAGTGCAGACCCTTGGTGTGTACAGCCTTAGCCTCAGATCAAGTTAATATTGAGTAATTGCTGACTTAGATATGTGACTTGCGTAACTTTTGTATCTTCATCTAACATGGCTGAAATGGAAATGAAGTTTTGTGAGGTGTTGTCAAAAGAGGGAACTGGAGAGGATGTAACCATAGGCAGTGTAGTTGCGTCCAACACAACTGAAATGTAAGGCAGATAAGGAGCAGCGTGATGGAGGTATAAAATGGCAGGTTATTCACTGAGTGCCGTTTTAGAAGCTCACTAGCTGCAAGTTGAAAGGGATCATAAAGTGCAGCAGAAAAAGTTTCAACAGCCTTGAGAGCCAAGGTGCATATTGCCCTACTCCACTGAAACACAGGACACCGTATAATGGACGCATTGCACAGAGCTTTTCACCACAAACATTGCAAGTGAGTGTGGCCTAAAACAAAGGTTAACTATGTGGAAAACCACCTCATGCCCACTTTTAAGCATGTTGGAAGATGTGTGATCATGTGGTGCTGCTTTTTTCCTTGAACTTCCCCCACTTGATACTCACATTATTCTGTAAACACTGGATTTTTCTAGCATTTTCAGTGACAGGCAGTGCAATGAAAGAGGGATTTATTAAAAGTGTGCTTCCCACACTTTTAACTGTGTGGGAAGCACACTATGTGCACTATGTGCACACTATGTGGCTATGTGCAGCCACCGGAAGCACATAGCATATAAGTAAATATCAATTCAAAGTTGCTGTAAATATTACACGTAGATAATGCTGTTTGAGGCGAAAATCCCACAAAAGCAAAAGAGTAGATGACGGGTTTTCACACCATTAACTATTGAATGTATGGTTTGAGCAGAGCTGGGGGATTGAAAATAGAGCTAGTGGCACATTAACTTTTGTCAGAAAACTCCATCGACAAACTGTTTTAAAAATCTCTTTCAAAATAAAGCCAAATAAAACACAAAGAATTAGTTAACTGAATGTACCTTTGTTGAATAGACCCAACATATCATATCAAGTCATGCTTTTGTTACACCAAAATATTAAAGCTATTCAGCCATGAAAATAAGGCTACAACACTGCCTGGAGGGATCTCAGGAGGCAGCTGTGGATGGTATTCATATCATTACCACAAAAAAAAAAAAAAGGAAGAACTGTGTCTGTACAGACCCAGTGACAGTGGTAGCATCGTGACATCACACCTCAGCCACATTCTCTCCTTCCTGGCACAAATCAGAGGAGATGAAATGAATTTTACATGAACTCTGAGGGATTTCAGAGCCGCAGCTGAAGCAGCTGTTCTGACTGTGGCACAGTTTAACCAAACTGCATCTCTGGGAATGTTTAAAATTTATGAAAGGCAGCTAGTCAACCAACAAATACGCTTTATGCAATTATTTTTCACATCAGTTTTCACTCAGCATTCCTTGCCAGTGCAAGTCAATAACGCTTCTGTAAAGCTGTCAAACAACAGTAAAAAAAATTGAGCAAATGTTCCCAGAGACTCTGGACTTTAAAATGCACCGACTGACTGTTTTCTGCTGGTTCCAGGTATTTATACACCCTGTATCACAGTTCTATTTGGTGAGATTCTGAGTCATTTCATCTGTGAAGTTGAGATAATGTTAGAATAGACAGAATACTAATATTTGTGGCAAACTGAATAACATGGTGCTGAAATTAGACACACGCATATTTTGTCGATGCATACATCTGAGATGTTAGACAATTTCTGTCATTGTGCATTTGTCAATGTGTATTACTCAAGATGTACAGCCTTACAGATCCATTATTCTTTCACATATATTAAAGGATGAACATATAGGCTCTTCATAATAAGGAGCCCTGCAGGAGGGCCATGTGGGCCGCAGGCACCCGGCATGCCTTTATTTTCTCTTACACAGACCTATTTTCAAATAGGATGAGGAAAAAGATGGATCTTTCTTTTTCATATAAGGAAAAACTAAAGATTAAATAATACATGAAAAATGCATGAAAAATATGAACTATGTTCATACAATTAAATATTAAAATGACAAATAATAAACACATTTTAATAGTAATAGCAAATAACAAAATCTATTACAGTTATGGATACATAAAAATTCTCAGTAAATTAGTTAAATTAATGCAAGGGAAAAAATATAATTTACTCTTAGTCTCATGTTTTTTATATGATCAAATTTTAAATAAAATAAGATTAAGGACAGTGAAATCTTTTAATATACTCTATGACTTAAATTCAAGCAAAACTGATACCCAGATAGCGCAATAGAATAATTTCTCTAAAACAACATAGACAAATTCTAAATACAGTTTTTAAACACTTAATTTTCTTTTAATTGTGATTTTCATTCATTTTTAGGTCTTAGGGTTGTGGATTCTGAAGGTGAACAACATAATGAAATACAAGGATCCTCATATGTTTTAGTTCACACAGCAGGGAAAGCTAACAGCCCATATGCAGAAGGCCTAGGCTTTCTGAAGGTTTCATAAAATAAAAATAGTTCCATCAAATAAGACAGATTAACACCATTAAAAGGTTTGTGAACAAGTATGAGATCTGGAAATCAATCTTGAAGATCAAAGATGGTTCGTTGTAGGGACTAACATGATGTGTGCTCTTGTTTTCTGCTTTTTTTGTATTCAATATAACATTTCATCTGAAAGCCATTGTGCCTTTTGAAAGATATTATCACCACTCTGTTTCATCACTATTTTACGGAAAGTGTTTTTAAAACCATATCATATGAAGTATCATTGAGTTTTCCTCAGCTAGCTTGAAAAATAAGTTTAATTTGCTCACTCAGGTATAGACCCAAATATATTTGCTGTCTCAAAAAAAATCTGAATCTTTTCTTTTCTTGTTTGTAACATTGCATTGAAATTAGTGGCTTTTAGTCATTTGCAAATCCTGTTTTAAATTCTGCAAAACCTTTTTGGAAATATGAATTTATTTTTTCTGTGTCTGATCAATTTATTATGCATCAACACGCCATGAAAATGGCCAAAGGCCTGGCCTCTTCCTAACTACTTGATTTAGAAGCGTCTGGTATGTAATTTAAGTTGTCTCCATATTGGCTTGACCTATAATTACAAATGAACACTTTATTAGACTATGAATCTTAGGAAACTATGCACAGCTAAAGGGCGGTGGTATCTGTCACAAGTGTTTTATCGTCCATTGTGTTCTAAATGCCACCCTAATTATATGCATTACCATCTTGTTATATCAAAGAAAACTCAAAATTAGCCAATAATATTCCAAACCTTAGGATCTATTAATAAACTTTTTATATTTATAATAATGATTGGTGGGCAAGTTGGCAATGTTCCTCTTGCTCTAGGAAAGTGTTTATTTCTTACTTGAAGAACTATAATGCAATTTTTATTCAGTTTTTTCTTGCAGACAAGGAAAACCTCAAATGATGTATGTACGATAATACATAGTTTAATATAGAGGATGCCTGCTGAGAGGGTATTCATCTAAACTTAGGTGAACGGGGGAGGACATACAAAATGCAAAGTGCTTGCAGACAAAAACTGTGGAGAAGTTATAGCCGACCTCTACATAATATTCACTATATTCTTTTACAAACAGCTGGAACATATTCCAGGGATCAAAGTAACAGCACCAGTCTAGATAATATTTGACAGATTCTAGTTACATTTTGCTCAAAACTGAAAGTTATGGAGCATCACAGGATTCAATGCTTTGGACCAGTTCTCTGAGTTACATTGTTGTAAACAATATAAGTTTCTTATTTGAATTCGGAGAAGACAGACATTTTTTATCTTCCATCCAGAGAATCTGAAAAAACAAACTGCTTGGTCAGTAACTGACTCATTCAGAAACAATGTAAAGAACCTCAGGGTGCTGTGGTGGTGGAGGGACAAAGCACGACCCACGTGTAGAGGCCTTAGTCCTTGTGCCAGTGGTCACGGGTTTGATTCCCGGCCCGGCGACACTTCCCGCATGTCCTCTCCCTCTCTCATTACCCTATTTCCTGGCAAACTATCACTCAAAATAACCCAATGCAGTTTCTGCAGTTCCTTAGACAGAAAACCTTTTACCAATTGATGTATTACTTTTTAAAATATTTTATTACTAAGAATGAATTCAAATGGATGTAAATAAGTCAGATTTTGTCCATTTACCTGTAGTGGTATTTAATTGAGGCTGTTCTGTTTGTGACGTTTGACCAGCTCTAATACTTACCTGCTACAGAAATGAATCACATTTTCATCCCACAGCTTCATTCAAACTCAGACATTTTCCAACTTTAAATGAACTAAAATCGTGTCCATTGCATCAGTGCTGGGAACACAACTTGGCCTTTTTGACATAAATCTGTTTAATGAAGTGCTGCATAAAAGCAAAGCATTAAAAAGACAGTTATGAGCAATAATATCAAACACAGTCTCCACAACACCCATCCTTAAAATCAGCTATTTAAACAGGTTCAAAGGGCATCTTGGACTATAAGTCAAATATTGGAGATGACCAGGGGCACCGGACACTGTGTCAACTCTTGGCTCAGGAAGTTCGGGAGGAAGGAGAGAGAGAGAGAGGGGAAGGTTGTCAGCTCCGTCACAAAAACACAAGGTTTAAAATGTTCAAAACTTTACAAAACATCAAAATTCCTCCTGTAATATTGTCATGCAATATACATGTTGACACAACTGAGACAAGTTTTTTTTCCAAGAGTTCTCATGTCCAGTCTGGCAGTGTACGGGTTACGCAGAGGGATTCACCTCTCTGGGCCGACAAGGCGGCACAGCTTTTCCAGCCCTCCTGCCTTACATCACGGTTATGCGGGAACCAGCTTCGTGACTTAAAAAAACAAAACAGACAAAAAAAAAAGAACTAACCAAAAACATCTCAAGTTTCAGTTGAAACATCCTACATAGGTGTTACATCACATTTCACTAAATAAACGAGCAAAAAAAGCGTATAAGTGAATCAATTCTTGTGACTTATTTGTTCAACTATTGTACACATAAAGCCACAGCATATTATATGTATAGATATACAGTGTTCTGACACTGAACAAACCTGACAGCCTGGTAATGAAATGCTACAAACTGCAACGCGCAGGACGGATCTAGCATTTCTACTTCTACCACATTTTCAACACACAGGCTATTGATATAATGTGCTCAATGCACAGATTTTTAAGAAATAAAGAGGCAAAAATGAGAAAATCTTACAAAGCAATGCAAAAAAAGTATAAAACAATAAATACAAAATATTGTTAACTAAACATTTATCCTCATCAAATCATGTGCAGGTAGCGTTTTTGTGTTATATTACACCTACCACACTACACATTAATAATCTTCATTGTGGCCTTTGCATTAAAAAAAATAAATAAAAGAAGTGGTGATCGAGGGCAACTAAGGAAAAGGTGCAAAAATTAAATTTCATTCAGTAACTCCGTTAATTTAATAAAAAAAAAAGTTTAACTTATTTAAGATTTAACAGCCAGCAAGGCCCATAAATCCACAGCGGGATGTATGCAGACATATTAATCGACAGCCTCTGAAACCATCAGCTTCCCCACTGTCTTTTAAAACTTCAAACATTAGCTGCAGACAACAGCATTGAAAAGGAGCACTTGGCACTGAAAGAAAAAAGAAAAATTAAAATCACTTATGTTTAAGTTCACACATCTTCAGTAAAAGACCTTTTCCATTTATTTCCCATAATTTTCAGCCTCCTTTACTTTCCCTTGCCGTCTTTTTTCGGAGAGAAGGGTGGAGAAGACGAGTGGGGCAGTCTTTCACTCGGGCCAGAGTGTCTGGCAGTGTTTAAGTGGCACACCAGGACTTGTTTCAGTCTGCCAAGGCAAATCCATTGTGGAGGCAGGTGGGCCAACACACATCCTCGCTCAGGACACAGACTTGTGTGTCCTAGCCTTTGTCTCCATGCAGCCTGGCAACGGAGCCGGCGGCTATGAAGTCAGTGGGTGCAGAGCATTGCTATGGGAACCAGCATAGTAGGCTAGGCGGCGGCTGCACTTGGATCAGTTTGAAGACTTTTCTGCATACCGCTTAACGCTGGAGTCGCCTGCAGAGTTCAGTCTCTTAAATATTCTTCCCAAGACTGGCCAACGATATTATCTGCAGTTTTTCTTCCACTCTCTATTGAAAAATAGATAAATATTTATTGTCATAAAAGTCAAAACGCAACTATGGGGTTAGGCTTTACAGAAACCGGGAGAGGTTCATGGTACTCTCTCGCCCTTCAGTTTGCCCTCGCACAGTTAATTGTGCTGAAATGGTACATCCATCCGTGTCAGCACATCCACACACACACACACACACACACACACACACACACACACACACACACACACACAAACACACAGTCGTTAACATAAAAACAAACAGCCGCCGGAGTAGAAATCGTAAAACTCATTGACTATAATTGAACACGGCATCGAACAACAGTAAGGTCTGAAGGTGGAGTCCACAGAGGCTCCCTGGCATGGTGTCGGCTGAGTCCGCAATGTGCGTGAGGCAGAAAAAAGGGCGGGGGTCGGACCCTCCCTCGCTTAGTCAACCGAGCCGGGATGCAAGCTGAGCGCTGGGGGGTCCAGACAGGTGGGGGAGTAGCTGAGGTGAGGCTCCTTAATCCACAGCAGGGGGGCGCCATTCTTGCCCTCCTGGCTCTTGTTGTTGTTGCGACCTTTGTAGCGCACGACCAGCAACGCGATGAGAAGGATGCCAAAGATGGGGAAAGGGTAGAAGAAGAGGAAATAGAAGAGGGACTCGTTGGAGCACACCACTGAATGGATGGTGGAAACTGGCGGAAAAGAACAAACAATTCAAAACGGTTAGCATATACAAACTTGGTGTTTTGTAAACTTGCAGTAAAGTTGGAAACTTCAATTTTTTCAGTTTATCTTTTGTCATCTCGCACTCCTTTTTATGCCCCCATGTCATTTTGTGTTCATACTTCCATTTTGCACCCATAAAATAACTTTGTACCTGAAATCACATGGCTTGTTTTTCTTTGTTCTTACGTATGTCACAAATTATAAGAATAAATAGTCGAAAGTCCCAAAATATCATGAATATTAACACTTTATTGTGTGCATTTATTTTGGTATCTTTGCCAACTGTCTCATATAAAATGACAGATTAAACCAAATCAACCCTAAGCCACATCCTACAGTTAATATGTTTTTGTCTAATTAGAATTAACAGCATGTCCTTACAGTGAATCCTCTGGTCCTGAAGACATTATGAGACATAAACATGGTGGGTAGGAACTGACATTTAGAAAGAGCAAAATGTCCTGTGTCAGATTTCTCCATATTATATCTGGAAAAGTCAGGTACAGCAGAGCAAATCTACTTTATAGACACAAAATGGAGAAATGAGAGCGAGTGCACACTCTGAATGAGAGGTTTGAAAAGTTGGCATCACTGGGGGTTAAAATCATGACAAAAACAGGACATCATTTTAGAAAAATCCTATTAATGTTATAAATGTTACAGAGGTTTAGTTGACTCAGACCTGCTTGTCTACTCAACAAATAGTCAGGGTCATGTGTGTTTCATCTTTTTGTTGGTCAGAAGCCAATAAATTGGTGAGCAGAATTTTCGGCCTCTCAGAATCTACCTCTATATGTCCAGGAGAACAAAGACTCTCACCACAAGTCTTAGATCTCTACAGGGTTGATAACAGTGACATCGGTTGAAACTCAAAAGGGTAAAAAAATGCAGTTGGGTGTGCTGTGGCGGTGCAGGGGTTAAGCACAACCCACATATAGAGGCCCTAGTCCTCGACGTTTGATTCCTGGCCTGGCAACCTTTGCTGCATGTCTTTCCCTCGTCTCATTGCCCACTTTCCTGTCATTGAACTATCAAATAAAAGCCACTAAAGCCCATAAAACATAAAAAAAATGAACAGATGAAAGTCTTGCTCTCTTGCAGCCTGAATGAGCCATCAAGATGTTTCTATGACGACCTTGTGAATGGCTTTTTACATCCCTGTACTAAACATCGTCTTTTTTTGATTCATATTTAAGCATATCCCATTCATGGGTAATATCTAACCGTGGGCCTTCTTCAGTGTCAGCTTCCATGTCTGAGTGTTGTTACTATGAACTGATGGGTTTGGTGCATTGCCTGACAGCAAAAGGTCAGATTTTGAGCTTTCAATCATCCAAACACAGGTCCAGTTGATCAAACAGGGAAAAGTTAAAACTTACAACCCATGAAGGTATCAGCCATGAAAAAGATTCAACCGGTTTATAAAAATGAATATGTATGTGTTTCATGGTATTTGAATACAGCAAATTTGTTTTCTCCTTAACTGTTATTTGCTCACTAGATTGTTTTCAAATCAAATCTGAGGTAATTAGGAGATTTGCCCTCAATGTTAACTCTGCTTTTGATTAGCTGTTCAGAGGAATAACACAGATTGTGTAATTAACTACATTGTTTGAACTACTTGTTTATGAATTTTCCTTCACCTTTTCCCCTGAATTAATTACCTACATTTTTTTTGCTTTGATCAGTGTCACAGACACACGCAGAGGCTCTGAGGATCTTGTTACTAAGGACTCACCTTGCTGCAGTACATTGACGATGGTGACGCCAGAATTATTGGTGGCAAGGCGATACCATTCATTGCGAGGGTTGAGAAGCCACTCCTCCACATGGCAATAGTAACGACCGGCGTCTGCTGGCCGGGCTCCGTGAATGGTCAGGCTGTACTGGTCAGAAGTAGTCCTCTCAAACTGAAAGCGGGAATTGGGCCCATTGTCGTCGGGCGGGCTGCAGTTTCCATTTCCAAAGATGGCGTCGTGGCCGATGGAAAACACACAGTCCCGCTTGCCGTCGTCTTCCCCCGGCTGGTCCTCGATGTCCTCGTCATCGGAGCGATCCACGTACCAGAACACAGAAAAGCGCGAGTCGGGAGAAGACTGGCTGAAAATATTGCAGCCCAGCCGAATTGAGCCGGACTCCTCCACTGTCACGTTATTCTCAAGCTCATCAACACGTAGTTGAGGCTCTGCAGAAGTTCCCCCAAGAGAGAAGGAACAAAGGAAGACAATTTATATTAATAAATGCACATATAGCTCAAACAGAGAAGGTGATTTAAGTGAACTAATTCACAACTATCGGGCTAATTATGCAATGTTGTCAATTTGGCATTTTCAGAAAGTGTTGTAAACGTGGATCCCGTTAAATTATATTGCAAAGCTAAGTTATTACAGTTATTAAAGCCAAAAGGGAAAGCTTCATATTATTTAGTTTAATTATAGATTTATTGATGATCAGTACTTTGAGCTAATCAAAACCAAAAATACAATTTCTTATAAATGAGAGTGCACTGCAGGGTATACGCATGGGATCCTTTTGCATTGACTGGTTCATCACAGGATCGTGCTACATTTACTGACCAATTGAGCACAGTGGTACCATGTTTGGGTGTTTTGGCCATGAGTACAGGTGCCAGGTTCCTGTCAGAAATGAAAATCAGCATCTCCATAAGGCCCAGGCATCAGAGGAAAGAATAATATACCAGACAATCGAGTCGATAAAACACAGTGTACCCACAGCAGCAGATTTCATGCTCTAAGTCAAGGCGCTTGGATTATACTAATTTCCAATCGTTCTCCACGTTCTGGGAACTTGAATTTCATATTAAATTTAACATTTTCTTTCATCAGAAAAGTGGATTTTTGACCACTGAGCAACAGTACAGTCTGTTTTCGTCTTAGCCCAGGTAAGAGGCTTCTGATGTCATTATCCGGTTTAAGTGAGGGTTGATACACAGAGCAGCAGCTGTACCCATATCCTGGATTTGGCCTTGAAATACTAACACAGTGGTTCTTAGCCTGGGTTCGATTGAACCCCAGGGGTTCGGTGAGTCAGTCTTAGGGGTTTGGTGGAGCCTCTGCTGCTGAGGTAAAGACACACTTGTGTAAAGTCATGATGACGCCTCGCTTTGCCATCACTTACTGCAGAGGATCACGTTACATTGCTTAGCCAATCAGAGCTGCGGAGGAGCCCTGATTGAAGGAGCTCCACTCTCAGCATGGATTTGAACTTGTGTCTTTAATTACTCCAGCAGAGCTCACCGTTTTTACCAAATTCTTGTAGCTTTCGGTTGTCCTTCTAAATCTGCTCTTTAGTCGCATCTTTTCGGGGTTGGTTCTGCCTCTAGTGACGTGGGGGTGGTAACACACATATACTAAATCAGAGTACAGAAAAGTCTTTATTATTTATTATTAATTTCTCATTCTCTTAAAATGTAGAGCTTATTAAATTATCTAAACGATACCTTGACGTGGTTCCAGTTTCTCTCGATGGCCAACCTGTTGAAACTGGCAAATTTTAAATACCTTGGGTCGTTCCTGGACAGTCAGCTCAACTTTGCTGAAGTCACTGACTATATTTTGGAGACTGTTCTCAGAGACTATCTTTTAAGAAGACTTAGTGATCATGGAGTGACCCAACTGGACTCTAGGTGGGTCACCCATATGCATTGAATTTGGAGGAAAAAAAATCATATTTTATTTATCACTTCAGAAGGCTTCAGTGAATGCGCATATGAAACTGGAGGGTTTGGTACCTCAAAAAAGGTTAAGAACCACTGTACTAACACCATACCTCGTTAATCTCCCCAAAACCTGTGCACCTTATTTTACCACACATTTTCCTTTCACTCAACTTTCTATTAATTACTTTGGACACAGCAGTCTGTGAAGCTTCTTCAGCAATTACCTTTTTTAGTGGCATAACATTTTGTGTCAATAACTGTCTGCTGGACACCTGTCAAGTCAGCAGTTTCCATCATTATTGTGCTTGCCATAATATAATAGACTTTTATTTGTAAGTTCTAATTTTCTGAAAAACTATATTTCTGGATATTACTAGCTGTAAACCGTAATCATCAAAATGAAGAGAATCAAACACTTGACCTCAATTGTGTAATTAATCTATGTATAATAAAGCTATTTCATCTTTTGAACTGAATTACTCAAGTAAATTAACTTTAATTGTTTTTTTTTTAATTTACTGAGATGGATGTATATAAGAAGAAAAAAATTACATTTTAAAATATTTACTTACAAAATAATAAAGGGATACAATAATTGCAGCCCTAAAATGAATCGATTTAAACATGTTAACATCATAAAATAGTCATTTCTGCATGTGTTGCAGGAAATGTAGAAACAAAAAGACAGCATTAAATCAGACTCACTATCCCGCCTGCAGCCAGCACCAGTCTTTCCGCTTCCCAGCAGGGTTGGATCCAACCTCAAGGCTAGTTTGTCTGTCTGCATGGATGTGCTACAGCCCTTCAGGGGTGGTTCTATGACCCACTTCCCCAGCAATTTAGAAAAAATGGGGCAATAAAAACTTGGCTTTTAATGGTTCTCTCTCACACAATGTCTGGAGCTGACTTCTTGTTAAACCAAAATGAGGTGCAGAAGGACAGCAGGGGAGGAAAAACTGCTAATTCCTGCAGCTTCAGAGGATGTTGTAACGATAAATTAAAACCCATCTCTGAATTCAAAAGTTAAAATCTACAATAAATGTTTTTGTGTTACTGTAAGGCTACCATCCCGTTTTTACTTTTTCTTCTCAAAATAATATGCTCAGCTCAAGGAACGCGTGAATGAATGAGTCCATACACAGAGTTCATTTATATGAGTGCTGCAGCAAAAAGAAATCTTCTAAGACTAGTGTCTGCTTACAGAGCATTTTACCAGATGCATTTTCTTGAGCTGCTGTTTTGATCCTCCTATTTTAGTTATTTCCTTATCAGTGTTTTCTCGTTTTGACTTCTAAACAGATAAACGTGATAGAAAAAAGGTTAGGGGAAAAAGTCAGGAAAGTCGGACCATTACTGAGGTTGTTCTGAAAACATCAGTCTACTGTTCAAATTCAATGTAATTTAATTAAGAAGTAAACCATGTACCTATTCTATTAAATGGCTGTGGATTCTTCAGGAACAGTGCATTCACTACACATTATCTTTTACTTGTTACTTAACTTGTAAGTAAGTAAGAAGTGCCTCTTCTCAAGTACCGGTCATTAATTGGTTGTTTCATAAAATTGACACTTAAATAAAACACATCTGAGTTTATTAGATGATTCACAATTCCACTTAACTACAGAAAGCTAATTTATGCATCACATTTCAGAAGATATTTGAAATTCTTTGCATACCACCGAAGGGTATCTGTAATTCTGACAGGTACTCTATGATAAATTCAGGAACAATGGGCCAAAAAGAGATATAACTTCTCTCAGAGAGATTAAGAGACACGAGCTGAATCATGCTCAAAATAAATCTGATGAGGTGGGATGTCACGGTGTGGGTGGAAGTAGATACATCATCACTTTAAATCACTATTTTTCAGTCCTGGACAAGTGGATTAGCTTGTCCATCAGTGACTGGGAGTTTTCCCATTTTTTAATCTTCCTGAGCTCTGACTGGGGCAGATGTTAGGCTAAAGAGAATAAGGTGCAGAGCAGAACATGTTAGAGTCAGTTGAAAATGTGAGTGAAATAATTGTAACAATAAATAGGTCATTAATGTAGCACAATACTAAATATACTACATGTGCCAGAAACGTTTATCAGGAAAGAAGCTAATGTGAAATAAACCAAATATTTCTCTCTGTCTTTAAATAGTGCTCTTATTGGTAGCGAGCAAAATCTGTGAGCTAAAATGCTTTTCAGTCAAACTTTGACAGTTTTTCTTTATACAGAAAACAAGTTCCAGCATTTACCACCAACAGTATCAGCTTGGCCTCTGTTTGCACATGTCAGTTTATGCTTATTAGTGAGGCAATTTACACAGTTTACATAAAGATGTGATTTGAAAGCAGTCCCTGAGATGCTGTTTCCACGAGTGGTGATGAGCAAAAGACCCCTTCATCTTTCTGCTGCGGGTAGTCGCCATCTGCAAAGCTGTGAAAAGTTTTCTTCTGTGTTTTTTTTTTTCTTTTTCTGATGTCTGGCAAGTGACAAATTCAGCACTGTTATAATACTTAAGGAGATGATTGAGATTCAAGTTCATTTCAACGTTTCTGTCCAAGGCTGTTTACAAGTGAAGTGATCATGTTGAGACAAAGCCATTTGTCTCATGGCGAGATGAATCAAGCCAACACCATGCTGAAGGAGTGTCAGGCTAATATGTGCCATTATTTCTAGCATAAATGTTATGCTTTGTAGTTAATAAAAACCTGAACATTATTTGTTAGACTAGAAAAAATGATCAGATTGCTTTGGGTCAAACTATGGAGGAGCAGAAACATGGGTTTACATCATATCCCTTTTGCAACACTGTTGCACCTTTTCACCTGCAGAAAATAAGTTTTCCCAGGAAAAGAACAGAAAATCAGAAGAATGAAGCCACAGCTGAATGCACATCTCTTAAGACTGCAGAGACACATGTTGTCTTTAAATTACTCGAGATGCACTTTTAACATTTGCTGTATTTATTTATTGAAAAGAAACATACACCTCATTATTTCTTTCAGGGGTGCTGCAATCAAAATCTGACAAAGCTCTGGCTGCATACTCAAAACCAAAAGATCAAAAAATGTAAATGAAAGTAACTTTTAAGAACAATAGCAAATTAAATTGATGGAAATAAGCTACCAAAGTCCACAATGCAGATGATAGGAGATGACAAATAATGAATATCCAAACTGACAGATGTTCTAAGAAAAAGATTTTATATATATATAAATTTATAATATTAATGATTTTATTGATTAATAGATGAATGACAACTAATTCATTGTCTGACTGTGAACTCAATTTACAGTGCTTAGGTTTAAATATGATTAGGAATAAACTATGAACATGAATTATTTGATTTTATTGCTCCTAACCAAAATTCTTAAAAAAGGGTGACTTGGCACAACAATTTTGATACTGCACTATATTAAATCTCTGCATACTGTCATGAGTAACCTGTGTCTTCGTTAATTGTACCTCTACTATCTGTTGGCTTGGAACAAACATGACGGCGAGCCAGCCAGGTGTCAAACCTTCAATCTTCTGATCCTTGGAAATATTATCCATGGCAACACTGACCCAGCTCTCTGGATTAAAGTGTCAGCTGCTGCTTCATTCACTCATTCAAACGACCTTGAACAACAGGAGCACTTTTAGCCTCACCTGGTTGTTTGACAAGAACCCTGGTGTAGCCTGAGGTATCCCGGGAGAGTCGATACCAGGCTCCATCTGGGTCACTCAGCCACTCCTCCACCAGGCAGTAATATGTCCCAGAATCACTGCTCTCTGCCCTGTTCAGAGTCAGTGCGTAGAGGCGAGGCGAGAGCCTCTCTGCCTGGACCCGGCGCCTCAGTCTCTCCTCGTCTGCATAGGCGCCGTACTCAAAGGCCCCTGTGCGTTCGATCCTCAGCAGGAGTTCATCGGTTTCTGACCCAGCTGCACGTCTTATGTACCATAGCACAGCATGTTGGGAGTCCTGGCTGGTCTGGGAGGTGATCGAGCAATTGATCCTGACCCTGCTGTCCTCCTGGTACACCAGAGACTGGTTGTTCTTTTGCACCTTTAGCCTACTCTCTGCAAGGAAACAGAAAAAGCAGGGTTGAGGGGTGGAGAAGCAAAAGTCAACAGTCAACTCTCTGGTTATAAGGAATATGATCAGCGGTGAAAGGTACATATCGAAATTTCTGTTTTGTGACAAATTACTTAAAATGCAGTTTATTTCTGGTGGCAGGAGGGCAGGAAATGACTGGCGATGCGTGGGCGAGTTCAAAAACTTGACAAAGATAAAGACAGACAAGAAGAAGAGGTGAAGTGAAAGGAGAGGGAAATGCCAAACAAGTCAAAGTCAGGGGGATGGGAAGTCTGTTGAAGACGCAGACCAGAGAAAGAGACAAGGGCGGTAGATTGTAAGGAAGGATATTATTAGGTAGGAAACAAGACAAAAGCAGGGCAGGAGGTCCTGTCAGTCTGCCAGAAAGAAAACGAAGAAGCAATGCATCTATAAAGTCAAGCAGGAGGAAGAGAGCAGAACGAGAGGAGAGGGAGATGACAGAGAGGTGTGACCAAAATGCCAGGAGGAAGCTGCATTTTTTCTGCGTGCTGTGACAGGATTGGTTACACTGACATCGGTTGCGGGATAGGATTAGCTGCAGGTACATCAGGTGTGACCGCCATGAGAGCCCCACTGTCAAACGCTCAGGGGGGAGAGGATTAGTTGAAAGCGTGCAGAACACACAGAAGTGCACAAACACACACGTTCACACAGATACACACACATACATACACACCTATACACACATCCTTGACACAAAACATAGCAATGGAAGTAGAAGAAAATTAAGAGAAATTTGAAACAATATCTAGCTTATGACTCTAAGGCAAAATTATTTTCACCAGCTGTGCTTAGTTTTTCATTTTGTGACAGAAATTTAAAAAAGGCTCTTGAGGAGATGTTGAAAAAACAACAAATAAAACATTTTAGTTATATTTATATTTAAAACAAATATATATAAATAGATTTTTTAGATATTTTCATGACATTAAAATTGCAGATATTTACACAAAACATCCAACTGTAAAGTTCTGTGTATATGCTAACTGTAAAAGCACTTTTTTTCTCAGAAAATATTTTCATTGAACCCTGAAAATCTGATGATAGTGATGAAGCCACACACCAAAAATAAAACATGAAACTTAATTTAAGTAGTGAATCGAATAATTGCAATAACCCAGATGTAAACTACCTTGATAATTTAATTAAATCATTAAAGACTAACATATTTTTTAATCTTTGTGTAAAGCGAACAGGATTAAAAAAAATTTTAATAAAAATATGATGACCTCCTTGAACTTGTACAGAATAACGTCAATACCGCGATCAAAAAGCTTTGTAATTTAGTACTTTTGTCAAAACAGACAGCTGAGGAAAAAGTTGTCTACTGTCTGAAAATAAATTCTAGATTTTAGAGCTCACACAGACACAAAAACAGATGCAGAAAAAAGAACACCTATCTTTAGATCTGAAATATTATTTCTGCTACAACCACTGAAACGGCCCTGAAATAGCACATTATTTGCATAAACATAAGTGGGAATGGGTAAAATGTCTTACATTCATCAGACTGTAAGACTGCCTGGTATTTATTTGGTCATGCAATGCATGGATTTGAGGTTTAGAGGTAAAATAAATAAAATTATACATCTTATTAGAACTTTATTGATAGATTAATATAAAAGCAGTGGATAAAAATCAAATGGAAGGAAAATAATAAGGGGTTTTTAAGTTTTTCCATAAAAAATGAAAGAAGCGTGGTATGTGTCTGCATCCATTCCCACCACATCAGTACCTTTTTCTGCAGGTTTTGTATGGTCTGTCCATACCAGCTGTTCAGATATGAAAACTGAGTTTCTGCTCTTTTTTCTAAAAAAAAAAAATCCAACTCTGTGAAAATAGGTAGACGGCACAAGAGAACATCAATCTCCAGGTCTTGACAACAATTCAGAGTTAGATTTATGTATGGACCTTTATAAGATCATACTAACACATCAATGTACTTTGCTCTAAATCCTTGTAGCTCTGGCTGTATGTTTATGGTTGTTGTCCTGATGGAAGGTAAACCTCCATCCCAGCCAAAACTCTTCTGCCACAGCTAACATGTTTTCTCCCAGTTCTCTTTGTCTATTATTTTCATTAACTCTGACCAGCTTTTCTGTCCCTGTTAAACAAAAGCTCCCACAGCGTGACGCTGCTAATCTTGTTTAAATGTAGTGTTGAAGGATATGTTCACTGTTAGCATTCCACCAGACACAACATTTTGCATGAGCAGACGCAAGACTAGTGTGCCATGGTTCAGATGTTTGCCACATGATCTGTGACTAACTGTGGCATGCAGCCCTCTCTCAGCAATGGCTTTACCTTGATCCTCTTCCATAAAGTCTGAATTTATGATATGTGATATATGTCTCTACTATCTCCAGCGAGTCTCTTGGCTGCTTCTCCAAACTCTTTCAGTTTCAGATGAGGGACTGAACAGTGTGCTCAAAGATGATCAGATCTGGGAATGATGTTTTAAAAACTAAAACTACTTTCCTACAACCATAAAAGTCAACTTTCAGTTGTGTTGGTTGGTCTTTATGCAGCTGCTTGTTTATTAGTGTTATCCAACAAACCTTTGAGGCCTTCACAAATCAGCTGTATTTATAGTATAGCTAAATTTTACACCGGTATGTTGTAATTAGATTACCTCTGATCAACTTGTGGTAAATGTCAATAACCGAGATCAGGTTTAAGGGAGCTAAATAGGAAACTACATTGAAAACTCTGTATCGACATTCCTTCACGTCACAGTCATGAACTACTATGTGTTGGTCTATTTAAAGTCCCGGTAACAAAATGTGAAAAAGTTCAAAAGGTCTGAATACTTTTGAAAGTCACTATAAGTGTTTTGCTTGTTTTGCTACCAAACAGTTTCTCAGCTCCTTCTGCTGTAGTCCATGCAGGGTTTCGGCTATAACAGGCCGGCTGATCGACTGCCTACGGTCACAGCCATCTGCTGAGAAAAACCTCATCTTTATCCACAGATTGGTGAGCGTGATCGACTGACTCCTGTTTGTAGTGCTTCATACATATATATATATATATGCATAGTGATAAATGTTGCACGATTTCGAGTGCATTTAAAAGACACATGGTTACGAGGCATTGCCAGACCACCCTGTTGTGCAGCAGTATTTCAAGCTAGCATTTCAAATTACTCATCATCACCATTGCTTCTCTACCCACCACATTCAAGAAGCTGAAAACATCTCCATCTGTAAAATGTAGCACCCTGTGGAATCCTGGCAACCATTTTCCTCTTCTTTTTTCAGGAGAATTACCTCGGAACCTCCTGAAGTGAAAGCATGCAGAATGGGATTGGCACGAGACAAAGCAACGCTCTGCCGTTCTCATTTGAAGTTTGAATCCACAGCCAGGAGAGAAACTGGGGGCTGAAAGCCTGTTGCCGTGCACGAGTGTTTAAACGAAATTCCCTTTCTAATCTAAAATAAGCAAATTACTTAAGCCCTATTAGGTGGCATCACGAGCTATTAAAAGTTATTATTACCAAGGACTCACTCAAGTACAGACTGATGGGACAAACGGAACGGAAAAACAATGAGCCAATAAGCCAGAGGAGACATAAAAGGGGAAGGAATGCTTTCCGTTTTATGCTCCAAAATGACTTTGGAGTCTCCGGTCCCTGCTGAATCCCACTGCTGTGAAAGCAGCTTCACAGAACAGCCTGTCAAATACAGTGACATGTGTCCTTTTCCACAGAGAATGAAGTTTTTCCGATCAACTACAGTAGAGCCCATCAGCCCCTTACAAAAATGCAACTGTTGACAGAAGCAGCAATAACTCAGTTTGAAGCGAGTATAAATCCAAGTAAAGACTAGCTCTTCGTTATAATGCAGATGCTCCTAAAGAGCAAAATTAGCTCTGTTTTTGAAGGTCATCATGGCAATCATTATCCGTTTCAGGTTCCATTGCGTGCATTCATGACTGTGCTTCTGTAGCATCCACAAAGTTGACATTGATCCAATATCAGTAGTGCTTGCTTTTACTTCTAAAAGGTAGTTCCTGTGTGAATCAAGCTTAATTAGACATATAAGTTGTTTGAAATGCACAAGCTTTGACTGCCGTTCAAGAAAAAACATTTTTTGTTAAAACTTTATCCTTGAGAATAATGGTTCAGAGCCTTCAGTATTGTTCACCTACTGTTTCCAGGGCAACCGTGAGTCTTAGATCAACCATTGCGAAGTAAGTTTGAGGAACTCACAGATTTCTTCCTCCAGCAATAGAGAGGGAAGGCACAATTACCCAAGGTTAGAATTCATATACTGTATATACTTTTTATGTTACACAAAGCTGTTCACAAGTATGTTTTGAACAAGTATCAAGTGTCTAAAGACTGAAATTAGATTCACAGTGGAGGATAAATATGGGCTAAATAATGACACTGCATTCCAGTGGGTTAAATTTCAAAGCATGCAGTGTTTTGTACATATTACATCAATATTTAACAATTCTCTTTGTTTTCAGAATTTTTTTTGTCAACATGCAAAGAAGCTGTCTTGCATGTAAACAAATTTAAATATTAGTTTCTTGGCAAATATTAGTTTGTTTTGTTTCAGGCTTGCAATTCCACCCAATTCCTTTTTTTCTACCAAAGATTGTAGCACAACACTAGCAAGAAACAAATCTGCAAGTTCCAGCACAAGTTCCAAGTTTTCACATGACTATCACCATTTATTTATGCTTTAAAGTACATGTGTTTAACATCCATCTTGTTATGTTTGTATAAAAAAACAGGTTTTCATGATGCATTTACACACGATCTTAGTTTTGATGCATTTAATCAGTAGTGACCTAAACAGTTTATAGACAATATGCTGCTGCTGGTTATCTGTTACCCTCTAATGAAGCTAAAGTTAGCCTCTGGGAATTTTCCAACTGTGCTAAGCTAAAGGGCTATTTCACAGTTTTAATGAGTTTGATGTGCCTTTGATCATCTTTCATTAAAAATCTAAAATAACAACACTAGACTGGTCAGACCTGAACCAGACAACTACACTGAACAGAGATTATTTAAATCACAAATATTTATGAAACCTTTGTAACTTTTGGATTTAGACAAGCATAAAAACCATAATATATGGATAAGTCAAACCTGGACTAAATTACCCAACACTGATTATAGAAACCCTTTTTTAATTTTTTTACAAAAATAGAATCTTAGCAAATGATTTTGTACCTTCATCCTGTGAGCAGGATGTGTCATTACACCACTTACTAATTCATAAACTTAAAATACATCAGTTTCCTTTGATGGATTATGAGATGATTTAAGATGCAGAACATGTCATTATCCAACAACATTCCAGCTGCTTTTTGAGCTTGTTCCACAAACTTCCCAAACCTACTCAGCAAAGCCTCTAATTGCTGGCTGAAGCTCTTCCTCACCCGGTTTTTATGTGTGCCTAATTGGTCTAGTGTAATGGCCGCAGAAAACAGCATGGCTGAAAACAAAGCCATCCGTATTCTTCTTACAGAAGGAAAGAGCCAAGGCAGATGTAAGCAATCGTCTGCATTTGTTTGTCTGTGTGAAAGATAGCTTCAAAAGTAGCTGGTGAAATTTCGCACAACTCCTCTGGAAGGTGTGGCATCAACTGCAGCACAAAACCCAAATAGTTTCTTTGAAACTGAGAGACACAGTGTTCCCTGAATGCCTCTGAAAGAGCTTTTTGTTTATCAGAGGACTTGCACAAAGTCTATAAATAACAATTCTGTCCGACTGTACCCAAAACCTCAGGCTTATTGTTTACGAAGCCTGGTTGATGGAAAACAAGTCGGAGTCCTGGGGAGGAAGAGGTGTTCTACTGTGCCACTGCAGAGCGCACCGGTCACAGCTTTTACTCTCTCACTCACACTTGTAACAAAATTTTAGGTTAACTTCAAAGAAGCTGTAAAACTTCCTGGCTGAGTGTTCAGAGGAGGATGTGGCCCGAAATGGTAAATCAAAGGCTGTTCTATCCTTTACTGTTTCCCAGGGAGGGAAAAAAAAAATATGATTCATTTTATGTTTCTGTTCTGTGATGCCGCTACCGTTGAAATCTTTTAATACAGGACAGACTGTGGGTCTCACTTAAGCCTCTCATCTTTTGCCCCCATCACAGCCTGTCACTCTTGTCTAATCAGCCCTGCATAAATATTCAGCAGACTAACCTGTGGGTTCATGACTATTAACGAGGCCTAAATGAAGCGCGAACATCAGAAATGTGGTTTAGCGCTTCTAGTTTAATATGTCCTGAAATACCATGGAGCTGAAAATCCATCCACCGGGCAACAAATCTACTTTCATGTTTTCAATTTAAAAGATGAAATGATCCGAATAACAAGACATGAAATAAAGAAAAAAAAAAAAAAACCTGACAAGTTTTTCTAAAGAGGCAAAAATAAACAAACATTTATGCAAACAAAAAGGAAAAAGCATTGGGACAAGGCCCAAGGTTTCAGTTGCACCTGATCCTCCAAGAGGACAGCTCATGTTGGCTTGGCGCTACCCGCTGCAACTTCACACAATACAAAATAAAAAAGACACAATGACTTTACTGAACTTCTGAAACAGGATGAGTATAGGGCAGGGCAGGGCAGGGCAGGCCGAACGAACGAACGTCGGAAGTAATGAAAGACAGAGTTTCCTCTGAATGAAAAGTGGCTTCCTTTGGAGAGCTTGAAGTGTAATTTCTATGCTAATGACTGTGATGTATCTATGATCCCATTGTGTCAGAAGGATATTACCACGACTCATCGCTGGCTGAGTTAAATATGGATATCTAGAGGCCTTTTTCACTAAAAGGCCCCTTTTTGAGGCACCTCTGGTCATTCACAGACCACCAATCAAGCTGCTCATGTCTCATTTTGATGCCTGTTAGGCGAAGAACCATAGGAGATGCATACCATGAAAAGTGTGTCAAACATCTTCTGCATGTCATTCTGTTTTTGAAGGAATAATTCTGGATCGATTTTGTGTTACAATCCTTAAGTGACTGACTATATCTTTCGCTTCAAATGCAAGCTCATCTTTTTACCTTTTGTAAAATAATTCACCTTATCTTCTCCATCTGGCCATAACACATGGTTGCTCACACTGAACCTGGTTGTGTATGAAGTTCCTTCATGTTAAAATGAGGCGGTTCATCTCCGGAGCCACCTGCTGCACCGTTGATAAGGATGAGTCATTGCTGAAATCTCAACGACGTCCAATCAGCCTTTTTACTTGTGGGTATAATGAATTTGATGCTATTGTAGTATAATTTAAATTCATTAGCCTGTATGTAATTGGATCTTAATCCTGTACAAAGCTTTGTTGAAAAGACATGTAAAAGAAGCTGCCATTGGTCGTTGCAAGTTATAAATCCACTTGAAAAACAAAAATAAAAAAATAAAAAGAAGTAATCCTCATAAAGACATCTACTGATGTCTGAGTCAAACTAAAAAGCTGTTAAACTTGATCAAATTTAATGAAAAGTGCCTTTTTTCTTGTGTGTAGTCTAAAATCATAGCAAATAGACCTAAGAAATCTCCTCCCCCAAGAATATTTTTATGCATTTTGCAAAAGGGATCATCTCCTTTGAACATGTTAAAGTAATAGTCTATTAAAGCATATTAGAAAAAAAGAGATATAATAATTTTTTGCAATTAAAATTGGGAAAGTATTGTGTACATTAGTATTAATCCCCCATCCACCTGATACCCTGAAATAAAACTCAGTGCAAAGAATAGCCATAAGAAATGATCCCTTTTTACATGGAGTCCATCTATACACAGTTCAACCTCAGTTTAAATGCAGCTATTTGTTAACACCTTGATATAGAACATGAGTGAACAAACAAACTAAATAACGACAGAGATGTGAAGAATAAGTTTAAAACAAAGTCAGGTCAAAACACTAACCCAAGCGTTGGACTTCTCAATGAGCATTGTTCAATTCATTGTCTGAAAATAGAAAAAGTATGAAACAATGGCAAAACTACCAAGAAATGATCATCCACTTAATCTGAAAGTCCAGGTAAAGAAAGCATTCACGAGAATGCAACCAAGAGGCTTATAGTGTCTGAGGAAGAACTGTGGAGGCTCTCCGATCAGGCGGGAACATCTGCTGGACGATTAGTGATGTATTCAACAAATCTGACCTTTATGGAAGAGTGCCAAGACAAAAGGCACAGCTAAAAAGCAACAAGAAGTCACGTTTCCAGTTCACCAAAAGCTGCGTAAAAGTTACAACAAGCATACAGGAGATGAAACTCTGGTCAGATATGACCAACATGTGACTGTTTGTGGTGGAAATCCAACACTGGACATGAACAACACATCCTTCGCACCGTGATGAGGGGAAGCTGTTCTTCAGCAGGATTAGAGAAGCTGGTCAGAGTTGGTGGTGACAAAATGAAAACCCTAAACGATGGATTACATTATGGCCAAAGGGGGTGGAGTACAAACACACTTTACTTTTTTCCCTTTTTTTGTCTGCCTGTCTAATTGTTAGGATAAAGCTGGATGGAAGACGTAGAAGGAGTGGGCAAGAGGGAATTTTGCAGGGAAACTCTGGGAAACTCATGACCTAAAGTATGAGCATGAAGGGGGAGCATATTAGAGACACATTAGACTGAGCTTGTCTGCATGACTTTGTGTGTTTTGGAAGGAAGTCTGCCAATAAGCGTAAAACATAAAATACTCATTAATCACACAGAACAGTGGTTCTTCTGTCAGTGCAGTCTGCAGAATGACAACCATTGTGCGTATGTGTGTGCGTGTGCGTGTGCATGTGTGTGTGGTGTGTGTGTGTGTGTGTGTGTGTGTGCGCTCAGGAAGAAGCTCTGCTTGCTCCAACCATTAGCCACTGATTTACATGGGGAGCAACTGTACTGTATCTGGCTCTGAGTTACGACTTCAATTACAGCAGCAGCAGGACTCAAAAACGTGCACACGCGCACACTTAGGTGCTTAAGAGAGATAGAGGGGCACAGGGAATCTCATTGTGTTGGCAGATTGGGCTGAACAAGGAAATGAAGCCCAGATTGGATTAGCTTTGACAGAAAAATGTGCCTGTGTGAGGGTCATAGCAGAGACATGTGAGGGGGGGGGGAAGGTTTGGAGACAGGGAAGACACGACTAGGAAGGAACCTGACCTTGAATGCCTGAAACAGACATAATTAATCAAAAGCCTTTTATGAAATTATTTTCTGTTTCAGTGCACCCCCCTCCAAACCTCTATTTATCACATCCCATGACCTTCTATGCTCCTGTGCGCATGCAAAAGACTGACAGGTCTCTGAGTGCATTTTGATTATTTGAATATGCAAAGTATAAACTATAGGCAGGACAGTCAAGTGGTGTGTGCACTCGGGTGAACTTAGAGGAATGATAAAGAAAAACAAACTACATCCGTCTGCAACCAAAAAAACAGAAAAGATTTACCACTCTGCCACAAATAATAACACCGGGGAAAATAAAAGCTGTATGACTGCAATACACTTATTATTCACGCAATAATGAAAGCTATTTGAGGAAAATGTAAATATAATAGAGAGAATGTTGCAGGGGAGGAGGTGGAGGAAAGTAGGGAATTATAAAATATTGAAAAATCACAGGAGTGAGAAAGAGGCTGGGGGCGTGAGGAGGGGAACATGCAGCTGAGTGGGAGTGAAGGGGAAGGAAGACATTAGGGAGCTTACAGAGGGAGTGAGGACAAAATATGGAAAAAGCGCGGAGTGGTAGTGAGCGAAGATGGAATAGATGAGGCCGTAATGAAGATCGACAGCGCCAATTCATGCCCTGATGAGCGGGAATCTCCAATTATTGCTTTGATGTAAACACCATCAATAAATGCTAAGTGGTAGCTACATGAAACTAGCGGCATGAAAGTAGAGCACATCTAGGCAATATTATAGGAAGACACACTTTATTAACAGGGAAAAAGCATAAGAGAATCTGGGAAAAGATGGTGGGAGGATTATGTGACTAACTCAAAGCAGGAGTCACTCAAAGGAGAAGTAAAAAGAAGGCATCGTGATGTTTGACTGCGTGAGTTAAGGAAGTCGGCAGAGTGTAGGTGCGAGAGAAGAGAAGAGAAAAAAAACTCAAAGTGGGACACCTCCCCCCCAGTTATAACCATCATCTTTCTAACTCAGCCAATAACCAGACTGCCTTAATATCTCGCTCCCTTGCCAGACTCACACGCACTGACGTGCATTTGCACTCACTCAAATGAAGATGAAAGTAAAAAAAACCCTCATTGATCTCCCCAAATCATCATTAATCCAAACGGTGCTTCTATTAGAGAAGATTCTGCATAATTAGTTTTGGGCATTTTTCTTGTCTCTTGGTGTTCTTGTGCATCTCACTGTATGTGTGTGTGTGTGTGTGTGTGTGTGGTGTGTGTGTGTGTGTGTGTGTAGGTGTGTGTGTGCCTGTGTAGTTTGGGGTTATGAGTAGATGATATTAGATTGTGTACCAGAGACGGGGACTTCCCTGGTGATCTGCCATGCTGAACATGTGTTTGCCATTATTACATTTCAGAAAGAGACAAAGAGAAAACTCAATCAGCTGAAATCTAATCATTCCTGCGCTGTATGTGAGGCTGCATATTGCGTTTCTGTGCATTTCTGGGTATCCTTCGGAGTGCTGGCTAATATTTAATCATCTTCCATCACGCTAGATAATTACACTTCTGCTTTAGGAGGTAACCCCACCGTGCGTTTACACATTCTTGCAGGAAGGTGAGGCTAGTACTCCGGTGTGTAATAGTTTTCTACAGCTAGCCTTTGGTGGATAATTCAAATGTCCAATTGCTGCACTAGGTCAACTTTACAATAACTGCAAAATTATTATTCAGTGCCAGCACATGCCTTTATATCATTTCAACCTTTTGCTACATGTTACAATTTCAAACTTCAGTGTGTCTTATTGGGAATGTATGCAACAGACAAAAAGTGGTGCATAATTTTGAAGTGAAAGTGCAAAGATATATGATTTGGCTCACATTTGTATGCAGCAATTCTAAGTGAATAATTTGTTGCAAAAAAACATAAGTTCAGTAAGTTTAGGCTGTAGGCAGGCTGGCTATTGCCTGTCTGTGCTATTCTGCTTGACTCCAATCTCACTTAGAGCAAAGTTTGGGCTTTCTTCCTTGAGTTCCCTCCGGAAGGAACTTCCACCTGGCCAATTAGTGAACAGAAGGAGAAGTCGTGAACATTGATTTTCTGCACCGTTTTAGAGTTATAGTCTCTTCTCCCATTCAGCAATGGGATCAGAGGAGGTGAATGAAGTTGTTCAGTCCATGTTGGCCACTCTTCCAAATATTGAATTAACATTAACAACAATTTTTACTATGTATACATTACAGGCAATTTCTGGTAACCTTCATAGTATTGAATTGGCGGCTTACATACGGGTGATTTCTGAAGGCAATTGCTGGCACTGGTTTTTATTTAGGTATCGGCTTTAGCCAGTTTGGTGCTCTCAGCATTATTATGACTTCACTAGTCTCCACCCATCAGAAATGTTAAAGAACACCAGAATAAGAATCAGATTTATAAGTCAGATATAAACAAGAAATTTGACATTAGTTCATATTTCTTGTGTTAAATGTATAGGCATTTTTAACATAAAAATATAAATAAACATATACGTGTTCCTTCCACAAACTTTATAGCCACACCTCATATAGTCTTAGTCAATCACAGAAATCCCAATAAAGTATCCTGATATTTGTGACTGTTTGGTGAGAAAATGTTCAAACAAGTTCAAAGGGTATGAAAACTTATGGAAAGTATTGCTTATGCAGACACAGCGGTGAGCTCCTCCTATATGACCCTTGGGACTTGGACGCAGGCAGCATGCTGCTAATCCAATCTGGAACAGGAGGAAGCTCTGGGAGGCACAGTTTGAAGAAAATATTACGCTGACCAGCTGACTTCTTCTGTGTGAGTTTGGTCCAGCTTTTATCTACATCCAGCAAGCCTCTCTCGCTAATTTAAGAAGTGCAGATCTTTGGATCAGGGTTTCGGTTTTTAATGCTTGTTTTCTCCCTTTGCTTTTGAAGTCCCATAATAATTTAATGAGGACGGTCATTATGCGAATTGAATCTGTATAATATTAGGTGTATGCAACTTTCTCTTGAATGTTAGGTGGTGGTCCACAGTATGTGTTGAACCAGCAGAAAGCTGAGAGAAGCAGTTTGATTCTGGGTGTCGGGGGTCAAAGAAGCATATGCACACCAAGCACATTGCTTTCTGAGGCACATCCACAGGGCCACTTGCCTTTGTGCAATGAACTGAACATGCACAGTAATGTGTATTTGCATTAACAAATTGCATTACCGTTTTTAAACTCTTTTTGTTAGTATCTGGTTGCTTTTCCCTAATTATGATCTCTTTCTTTTATCACACAACTCTGAGGACAAGACAACAGCTTAATGGCTTCATTAAGCCAGTACTAGTTTACCTTTGGCAAAAAAGGTAAAACAAAAAATATAAACGGGGAGATGCATGAGGCAAAGTGACTGACAGCACCCCAACCATATTAACGTAAATATGGTTGTACTAGAATTCTGATCTAGTACTAAAAAATCTAAGGAAATCTTTCCTTTTATTTAAGAAACAATTTCAGTGGAGAATACCTTCCAAAATAAGAAAAATATTGTTTTATATCATCATCTGTGCTTCATACACTTTTGCCCACAAGAAATAACTTTTAAAATTGATTTTACTCAGTGACATTGCAACAGTTTCTCTAAGCCATCTTCTCTTATTCAACTTGTAACCTCAGTTGATCTCACAAGTTTCTGATGAGATTTAGGTTTGTGGACTTATTCAACAAGGGAAATGAAAGAGTTTTAAATCCAATAAAAAATGCCTGAATTGATTTTTCCATTTTAAAATTTTGTTATAAAGTTCACCCCATTTATTTTTTTAAGTCTTCTGGTATTTCTAAAAATGTGAGGACCCCAAGTACTCACACAAAGTTTCCAATGACCTTAGAAATGGAAACAGATCAACAGTGTGATAAATCTCCTGGGATGTTTGTTGCTGAAATATTCAATCTGAGTCTTATCTAATCAATGTACATGACTCCAGTTAGTCCAAGTAACTAAAAGGGGCATTGTTGGTTACATTCTTGACAGAAGGACAGAAAGGGCTTTTTTTTAAATCTAAAATCCTTTCAAACCATCAAGCATTTGAAGGAGTCTAATGCTTGATATGAAGACTTTGTTACTCATTAAGCTAAGCTTTGCTGTAGTTCTCCAATAGTAAGCTTTGCAGACTTTGTAGCTTTTAACCTTAAAACCACTATGAGTTGTGACAAGATGGATCTTCATCCAACCAAGTGGCCTATTGTTAAAAGGACTAGCCCTATATGCCATGTCATGTTTATCCCCAGGGAAACTGGAAGTCATGCCAAACGCTCAAACATCAAAAAGTTGATGACTTCAGAAAGGACTTGGATACGGTTATTTTACAGAGATTATTATTGGTGCCAATGATTAATTTGTGTGTGAATAATTACATTGAAAAATAATGTTGAATTTTTCCTGAAATTTTTCTGCGGTGGCAAAGGGGGATTTGTTTTAAAGCTTCTTGAACACCTTTACCCAAGGTAACAAATAATTGCATTCAGCACTTGTACTTCCTACATTTTAAGAAATGAATCACTCATGTAATCGAAGGCTGAACAACAGAGGAGCACGGCACGGCCAGAACTGAACACGGCCTTGGTAAGTGTCAAGATAAAAGAATTACTCACTCACTCCTTGCTTGATGAGAAAGTGGCCTTACACACAGAATGATTGCGCTGTTACGGTAAATGATTGGATTTCTCCTGGCAACTGATCACATCGCCACAGAAACTGATGGCATTACCAAGGTAACAGATCACTTTGTCAAGAAGACAGACTGCTGGTAGAAAGGGAAGGACGAAAGTCTGCCTGTGCGAGAAAATGTGTGTTTTCTTTAGATTTTTCTGCTTAAGATTAAACAAAGTAAGCTGTGTGTGTCGGGTTAAGCAGCGTAAATGAGCATTAAGGATGATTGCTCCTGAAGAGCTCAGAGGAGGAAGTCTGCTTTGGGTCAATGGATAAGGTCAGCTGTTCATGAGTAGTGCTGTAGCTGTGGCTCTGTGGGAGTCTATTTGCATCCGTTTGTAGTTGTGTGTAAGAACATACATTGATGGGAAAAGTGTGAAGTTTACTTGTCTGCAGGTTTTTATGTGAGGCATTGCTTACTTTAAGTGCTAGAAATAAGTAGGTCTCCTCGTATTCAGGCTATCTGCAAAAATATTCTCCCCTTCGTTATGACAGAAAATTAACTGGATAAACCAGCAAAGCTTCAATCAAGTTTTCTGGGGAAAATGCTAAAAGAAGAGCAACTATCTGGTTGATCCCTTCCACAGTGATGAAGACTAATTGATTACTATGGTCTGCCTCTGACGGCTAAACATAATCTTGTACATACTCACTTAAATTAGCGCCACCATGTTTCACTTTAGGGATGGTGTTTTCAGTGTTGGTTTTGTCCCATAGATTTTTCTAAATAGGCCGAAAAGATTTTTTCTGAGTAGAAAACCGTTCCTTCACATGTTTTCTGTGTCCCCTACGTCACACATATGAATTTTTCTGGCTTTCTATCGACAGTGAGCTTCCGCTTGCCTCACTCCCATAAGAGCCAGATCAGTAGAGTGTACAACAAACACTTTTCTGGTGAGAGAATCTCCAATAGTTCCTCTACAGTCACCTTTGGCCTCCTTGGTTGCTTTTCTGATTCATTATCTTCTTGCCTGAACTGTCAGTTTAGCTTGACAACCTTGACATGATAGGTTTGCAGTTGTGTCTTGTTATTTTAATTTTAAAAGTTAAATGGATTGAAGAGCGAGTGAAAGTGTTCAAATCGTGGGAAATGTATATATTATTCAACTTTACTTTAAACCACCTCTAAGCTATTAACCCCTACTTGTTTGTTCCTTGGTCCACATGCTGAAAAGCTCTGGGTAAGACTATTCTGGGTGAATGGCAAAGATTACAAGTACTGTACAGTTTTGCCTTTATATTCCAGTCTGTTTGCATCTGCTTGAATCTGTGTGCACAGCCCAATCGATAGCAACATAGATGGGAGTCCTACCTTTGTGTTACACGTGACCAGACGGCCTATAGTTCACTTCAAAAGTGGAATTGATCATTGAGGCCTGCTTCTGAAAGCTGTGCAGCATCTTATGCATCAGCACCTAAACATAGAGCGCTTGCCTGTGTGCATCGTTCTCGGCTACAAATAGAACACAGTGGGAAAACTGCTACATGACTGGGGGATGAAAACCTACATCTCATGCCTTCCTCATAAATTACTGACATACTTCACACTAAATCCAACACATTTAACCCCTACTACAACTGCAGGGGAGACTATTATATGCCAATCTGATTTAAAAGCTTAAGATTTGTGGATATATTGTTATTAATAGAATGACTTTTTGCCCGAGGCACATTCACCTGAATAAGTGAAATATCACACTGCTGAAGCACAACAGGCTCTGCCAAATTGGGCAAATGTGAGTTCTGCAGCATGTTTTTGTGTTGTGTTCCTACTCTAATTAGGCTCTGTCTGTGTGGATTTGTGTGTGTGTGCGTACGTGTGTGCATGTGTATGTGTGTGAGTGTAAAACACAAAGGGCCAATGAGGGTGGCTTAGACGGGTTTTATGTCTCCATGGAGGGAAAAGGTTCAAGGACAGATCGCTCCCTCTCTCTTCATCACTCTTCCTAATTCTCTCTGTCTCTGTCGTTTGCTTCTTTCTTGCCCACTACTTTCGCTCAGTTTTCTCTTCCTGTGGGATATTTAGCAATCTATTCGCTGCACTCCATTAGAAGACTCCACCCTGCTCTATACACACAGGCAGACATCCAGAGACACTACAATTAGTTGCTAAACCAGAGACTAAGCGCAATTAGAGCCAGCAGAAATCCTCTGAGCTCTGGTAGATTCATCCTGTGTGTGCATGGGAAAGTCTGTGCATGTCAGTCTGTGGTTCCTGTGTAACCTAGCCTGACATTTATTGGCGAAGATCACTAAGAAAAGCAGCTTACCAATAATATGTTGATAACCAATAATTAAAAAAGACTACTAGAGTTCTGCTGCTGCTGGTGCTCCTGGTGTTCCTTTTAATCAAAAGACAGGTAAAATGTTCAGCTATAACAAAGCACTGAAACTGAATAGGTCTCAGTGCTGTTATTTAATGCTTTAAATAACATTGACAGAGATGCATCTAAGACTTCTGCATTGGATGTCAGGGCTGCATTTCTTACAGTTGATCATAAAATATTGATAGACTGATAGGAAAAGTGGGTATGACATTCTGTTCCTCTGGTAAATACACTTGGTGGATTTGGACAATTTAGAGCAATCCCTAATCTGAACAATTATCCTGTGGGGTTCCTCAAGGCTCCGCTCTTGGATTATGCCCCCTGTGCTCATGTCAGATTACTACAGTATGATGTCTCTTTGTGACTGGATACTGTATGTATGCTATCACAAAGAGGTCACAGTTGATTACATTTAGCCACTGTGTTTGTGTCCATAAAGGCCTGAAACTTAATGCAGAAATATCTAAATTCATTGTTTTTTTTATTAAAATAACTCATTTTTAAAGAGCAGGATCTCACTAAAATCAATGAGGTTAAAGAACATGGAGCATCCACAATTTATACAAAATGCACCTAAAGAGACCTAATTAACACCAGAAAAATCAATCATTTCACCCCAGACTCAATAAATCGGTCCCCTGTGAGAAAAAGGATTCAGACACAGCTCAATGAATTGGAATATGAGTTGTGAAAAGGCTAGTTTGTTTAGATTGAAAGTTCATTTTGAAAGTAGATTTGAACATATCTTTCATTAACCTCACGTCTTTGTTTTACAATATATATATTTTTCCGTTATTGTAATATTAAGATGGAACGTAATCTCCTAGATATGTGTTCTCATTAGCTACAAAAGAAAAGAAAAACTCATCACAGTTAACGGAAATAAAAACATCAGTCTGTTTGTAATGAATTTATATTTATGTGTTTCACCAAAACACATTTAAGTGTTGCTTGTCGAGTACAAACTATAAATACCTTATCAGTTAGATCATCAGAGATGTGTTTAGTGTTCAGAGGACCAGAACTAAACAAGTGCAAGTCTAATTTCTTTCCTATGCATCTTACTTCTGTTATAACTTCCTGAATACATGAGATGTGTGTTCAAATTTATATTGTTTCAGCTATTTGTTTTAAATCTGCATCTCTGTACTTTCATGTGATGCTTACTTTTTTCCTATTTTTTTATGTTCTTTAGTTTTGTGTTCAGTTTTTACATTTGTTCCTTCATTTTACTGTAAAGAAACCATGTGTAAATTTGGTGTGGCAAATAAACTTGCCTTGCCTTCATTGCTGTTTGAGTAGCAGTTCTGTTCATTCTGTTAGACAAAGGGAAATAAAGCCTTACCTGGCTGAAGGACATTGATGCCCAGTAGGTTGGAGGTGGGGTTAGCCACTCTGCTCCAGCTGTTGTCATAGTTTTTCCTCCACAGGATGGCAGTACACTGATACTTGCCAGCCTCGCGGCGCCCCGCACGGGTCACAGACAGTCGGAAGTTGGTGTTGGAGTGTGAGCGGTCCACAGTGGTGCGAGTGCCCAAACCAAGCAGTTGTTCTCCCCACTGCAGGGTGCCTTCGCGAGTGAACGTCACCAGGTCCTTGAACTCTCCCTGATCGTCATCTTGAGCACCAGTTGGCATGAAGCGCCAGGTGACCGATGTGGGGACCCTGGGGTTGTGGCGAGGCTTGACCAGACACAGGAGGTCAAAGGAATCTCCGAAGGAGATCGATGGCGTCCGCGATGAGGCCGACACCATAAAGGAAGACTCTGGGTGATGGGAGAAGAAGGGCACAGGAGGTTAAGATCACACATAGTCAAATGGCTTCTCTATTAGATTTATTGTTTCTGCTGAGTGGCTCTAATAGAGCCACGCTGGCTTGTGAATGTAGTTAAGTCTAGTCTCTACTGATGGGGGGGGGTACAACTGATGCAGCTGGAAGCAAGGATGCTAAATGCATAAGCCCCATACTGGAGGAACACAGACAGTATTGACAAAAAGGACATTGACTTATACTTAAAGAAGCTTTAAATCTTCACAAGTACTTCCCTATATTTTCATAGCCAAAGATTCTAGAAGCCTATAAGAGGCTTTTGTACTTGTTTCTTAGTGTGCTTGAAAATGAATGGTAATGTAACAGAAGAAACCCGAGGGAGAGATTTCCTCTAAGCACCAATGTTCGATGTACACACAGCTCCTGCCAAGTCTAAACTGTCCTCATTAGGCAAAAACATTTGCCTGACTCGATAAAGCCAAAACATACCTTTGTTGGAGGCTAAGGTAGAGAGAAAATAAATCAAAAGATAAGGCACAATAATGATAACACCGCTCTTCTCTCACTAGTTTTGAGCATGTTGATGGTTGCTCATTAGGACAAAGTAGATATATGGAATGAGAAAAAGGATGGGGGTGGAGTCAACTTTGGTTCTGTCAATGTACTTCCTTGAGACTTTGCAGATTCCTCCATTATGTTCTTGTCAACAGCTCTGTTGTTTCCTTTAGAATGTCCTCACCCTGTGTCGTCCTCTGACAGCCATCCTCCTCGGTGCCCTTCAGGGCGTCTAATCAATGGCTCCCTGTCCAAACTTGGCTGCTGTTGCTGGGACGAGCGCCTGAGGCTATAATTCCCTAACAGACAATAAGTCTCTGCTTTCTCTCTATCTCTCATCTCCTGACAAACTGCTCCCATCCATCTGTCCATCCATCCACTTCTTCTATAAATCACTGTTGTGTGGAATATTGTATCTATGAGCACATGTAATACAATAGGACATATCAGTAGGTTGCTGTTCATGTAGATTTTACAGTATCTTCCTTCTGTTCAGGGCACCTGAATTTTTCCACATTTAGTCACACTGCAGCTGCAAATTTTGATATTTGACTAGGATTTAAAATAACAACCCTAATAAAATTTGCCATTGGTGCTAGGCGACACACCGTGGTTGATCTTCCATGTTGGTCTAATGTGGAAGACCAACACAAAGCAACACAACATGTTCACAGGTTGGTATTTAGCCTACTGAGTCGAAATTTTGTAAAACCAAATTTTTTTTCAAGTCTATGGTAGAATATCTCCAACATTTTTCCATATTCCTGTTAGCAAAATAGTTCAAGCAGAGTCAAGCTGAATGGAAAGTGGATTTTCAAGCTGTGCTGCAGTTCCTGTTGGATCTAGGTCTGGATTTTGAGTGATTCGTTTAGATAAATGAGCTAAGCTATTCTGTTGTAGCTGGGACTGTGTGTTTTTTGGCGTGCTGGAAGGCGAACCTTCTTACCAGTTTTTCTCCAGCTTCTTAAAGATTTTTCCTCGATGTTTCCCCTGTATGTAACTCAATCCAGCCTTCCATCAGCTCTAACCAGCATCCTAGTCCTCATTATAAAAATGTACTCCATGCAATGGTGCTGACACTAACCTTTTTTAGCACTGGGGTGGTCGCATCTGACCAAAGCAACTTCTTTTATGCATGTTCTTGTGGTAGACTGCAGACATGACATATCTTCAACAATGTACACAACTACTAATTGTTCTCTGGGCAAAAAAGCTCTCCAGCTCTTCCAAGGTCATGAAGGGCCTCTAGGCTGTTTCTTTGATTAATGTTTTCTTGGCTGTCAGTTCTGATGGACAAGCAGGCCTTGAACATTTTGCAGTTGTGCCTCACTACCCATTTGACTGCTCATGGTTCTCGGTTTAACTGAATTTTGATTTGGGGAAACAAAATAAATGTAACTATAAACACAAAGTATACTTTTCAGATTTATATTTCCTAAAAAAATGATGTTTTTCTTGTTTTTCTCTCTTTACAATTATCTACTGTATTAGTCTATTACTTAAAATCCCATTAACATAGATTGTGAATTAAACAGGCAACCTCCAGACAATCCCCCTTTAAGCAAGTCAGCTGAGGTAAAAAAAGAAAACTTTATGCAAAGCCTCCAGAGGACAACCGTCTATTCACCACCAGCAATCAGACGGAGTCCCTTAATGAGGGTGCAGCAGCCATATATAAAATATGAAGGTATACAGCCTTTAAGACTGGTTCACTCTGAGGACATGGTTAACATTGAGCCCAATCTGTGCTTAGAAAACTTGGAGCAGGAGTTTTTTTTCCTTCCTTTTAGTTAAAAAAAAAGAACAGGGACTAAAAAAGCATGCCAACAGCTGTACAAGAGCAGAAAGCTGGAAGAAAAATCAGACTTCTATTTGCATGGGAGGATTAGGTTCAATAAAGCTACAGCTAGAGGGGTAAAGTGAGAAAAATGAGGGCCAAAGTAAAAAAAAGTAAAAAAAAAACAAAAACACATTGACCGTCACACAACAGTGCATATTCAGAAAATCCTTTGATCAACAAGCATGGAGGAGAAGAAGAGGAGGCGACGTTGAGGAGTCTAACTCAAGAACGATGAGCAGCTTTGGACTTCTCCCTCATTTGCATAATGTGTCTCTTGTTCCTCAGACTAATGTTGTTCTTGTTGCTCCAACTTGACAAATGGCCACTTAAAAACTGACATCTACTCTCCGCAGCGCCGCTCTGTGCTGCTGCAGGGAGCTAATCCCTCGATCGTGCGAGTGTGGCAGCGCCTGGTGCTGCGGCCTGCCAGCTCCAAACTGCTCCGCTCCAGTGGCTTCCTCTGCCTGAACTGTGAATGTTAAGCTTAACTCAGCGGTGACAGAGGAAACTCGCAGACTGTGAAACATATTGCTTCCGCATTTCCATTCTAATTATTCTAACTAATCCATATGTGTGTGTGTGTGTTAGCGTGTATAGGTTTATCCCTGGCATCATGGGAAGAGCACTGCTCTTGACATGAGGCAGGTAGTGTTAGAGTGTGTGTCTCTCATAATTGCTCCCTCCCCTAAACGGTGCATGAATAAACCATGGGATGTTCAAATGTGGGAACTGCATGTGTTTTCTGAGCCATTCACCAAATCACAAACTCCACGGCTCAGTGTGATTTGGTGTTGAAGTAGGAATCGTTGTGCTAGTCAGACTGTTTACATGCCTTACTGACTTCAAGACACTTTAAAAAAAGCAGACTGTGTTGGAACTACATAAATGAGTCCCAGTTAACCCTTTAACCCCCTTTCATGCAGCTGCACTTTGACTCAATCGGAAGGGAAAAAAGTATATAACATATTAAAGGCAATATTTTGCCCTATAAAATTTTGATGCCACATTTACTACTGCAATGTCTAGTTTAAAGTGTCTCACTTTTAACAGGTAAAAGTCGTGCATTATATAGATGCATTGGATAAACATATTTCAAGTTTTAATTTATGTTATTCAAGGTTACTGATGCTGCTATCAAATAAGGATTCAAAATTGTTACCCTATATATGCATTTATTGAAAAGGACTAACAAATTGAAAACTTGTTAGTCCTTGTAATGAGCAGTGTATGCTGCTCATTACATTGACATGAAGCATGTCAATGTAATGAGCAGCATACACTGATTATTGGTCTTTTTCATTAATAACTCCATTAATGGGACCAGCGTGGCTTGGAGTTTCCCTTTTTTAGTTGTACTGCAGAAATAAATTGAACTTTTCCAATAATATTCAAGTTTCTCAGTGCACAAGTACACTTTGGTGTTGAGAATCCAGGCTTATGTTGTATAACTTACCAACAGTCTTTACTGTGACCGTTTTGGTGGCTGATTGCTCGCCAAGCTTCTCCCAGTTTGGCTCTGTTTCGGTGCCGATGTTAATCCACTGGGTAGCTGAGCAGCGGTACTGACCCTCGTCTCCAGGTAAAGCGTTGTAGAGGGCTAGGGAGAAAATGTTGGCACGCACCCTCTCAACGCGAATTTCCCCATAACCGGAGCGCTCCCTGTAGCTCGGTCCGTGAGTAACAGTACCGTCCCGATCCACAGCAGCCACTTCCTGGATCGGTCCGGCTGATTGCCTGTCTGTCCACTGCCATACGACAGTCAGCGGGGCAATGGCAGAGTTGACTGAGCAAATCAGCTGGATCGGGTCTCCTTCTAGGACCTCAGAGGAGTTGGCAGAAAGCGACACTGTGGTGTTGTTCTCTGTATGAGAAGAAATAAAGAAAACACACAGACAAAAGGTTGAAGATGAGAATAAGTGTATTTTGGTATATGTATATATTGAAATGTTGCAAATTTACTAAAAATGGTGATAAATGCCTCTTTGTTTACATTTGCACCCACAGTTTCACGCTCCATGAGGCTTACATTTTGGGTTTTACTTGTCAACTCAAGTTTACTACAGAGATAGTAAAATCTCACAAAAACTCAAAAAAAATCCTTTATGCTTTAGCAACCTGATTGATTTGGGGTGAACTAGAACATAATTAGGTTTTCTGAATGATTAAGGAATTAGATGTTTTTAATTGAAATTAGTAAAAGATGACCGAATAGTTCAACTGAGACAAAAGTCAAATGGCATAATAAATGTATTTTTTGCAAAAATATCAGTCATGCCTCACTGGAAGAGAATTATTATTTTTTTGTCTTTTTGTGATAAAACCCACACTAGATCACAGCCCACAGTATTTTTTCCACATAGCTTGAGTGTCACAAGCAGCTCTGGTCTTTTTGAATGCAATGCCATGTTCACTGGCTGATACTTCCACATAACTAAATAAATATGGGTAGATTTATTATAAATGTATTCATAATGCCTTACTTAAATGCAAGGCAATTTTATCTAGGCAAGTTTTTCTTTGCAGGCAGTTTGAGAACTAAACTCCCATAGGAATTTTTGGGTTGAATCACGACAAATTTACTCATGTCTGTCATTCACAGTCAGTGTAACTCAATCATTTACATTGAGTTACATTCTATACAATCTATTTAAAACATACAACACTTGACTGGTTATTGCTATTAATATGTGAATTGTTAATCAATCTCTGAATGTATAATGTGCTTTTAAAACTGTACAATTCCTGCGTGTTTAGACTTCAAGGCCTGAGCTCCACATGATAACGAGAACAAACTACTTGCTTTTTAGAGGAAATGGCAACGACAATCTCTAATGTAGATTTGTTAACAGAGTGCATTCAACCTTAGAAAAAGGGGTTTTTTTGTGCAGCAGGCGAAGTGATGGCAAACTTGTGTTCATGTCTACTTCAAAGTGGCTCAGGGTGGCAGAGAGGCAGGTGTGAGGTGAAAATGGGAAACTGCCAAAAGCAGAAAATCATTTTGTCGCTGGTAATTTTATTGTGTCTGACTTGCAAAATGCATTATTCAGAGGGAAATGCTGCAATGCCTAAAATAAAACTGGCAGCTTTATTTCACTCTCTTCTAGGAAACATTCAATTTTATTTTCTTTTATCAATATATATACACCAAATTTATGACGGATTAATATAAATTTAATTAGCAGCAATTTAAGTAACAGCAACATTACTTAACACAATGCCAATGAAAGTTGAGTCTTTCATCGATCCCTATTATGATGCTGCTACAGCCCAGCCATGCTTCCTTGAGATACAGCTTTGGGTTAAGCTGACAGAACCAGATGGCCTTTACTGAACAGCAACGTTAGTCTGCTTCAGGCTAGGGGACAAATATGAGTTGATGGTTCTACTTTTCTTAAATTTTTTTGACGACCAATGGGCGTGACAGCGCCTTAAATCTTTTAAAGTGCTCACAATTTTTTTTGAATGGATCCATAGAGCGGTCTGTGAGCTACAAGGCTTTTTTCATCCACATTGTTTCGCAGAATACATTTTGACATGTCACACTTCAGAAAGCACAGTTAGCAGTAACAATACTGTAGATTTGACTCTGTTTCTTTCTGCTGGCCCCAAAGCCTTGATAAATGGAATTGTAGTCAATTTTCTGTTACCTGGACATTGTTTTCCATGAAAAATAAAACAAAAAGCATTCCTTGAAATAGATCTGTTTTTAAACCTTGTATAAACACGTGTTGTTTGTGATTCAATTTCCAAGTATCAGGACTTGATTAAGGCTTTTTAAAATAATTGACAGTTGCGTCAGTAAGTCCCAGTGCAGATGATGGACATATTGTTTATATTTTTATTTATCAGCTGTCCCCACAATAGACAATGTACAAACAATTTCATACTTAAAAGCCAAAGGTTGTGCATATTATCTGGCCCATATAAAGAATTTGTGTTCTATGAAATCTTCTAACTCCTATTGCAGCTGTCTATGTAAGCGAGACCTGCACAAAAAGCAGTTAAAATGCTGTTCATCAAATATTATGACATATTAAGCAAAGTTCCAAGTTCAAGCTGCAAGACAACAATTTGTAAGTTTTGGCAACATGTTTATGGAGCCACAGTGGATTATCAATATCAATAAGTCATACCAAAGCAGTCAATAAACATGCTAGCAAAGCTGGCATCTGAAACTGTTCTCAAGGAAAACATTGTGAGCTGAAGTAAAGGGGTGTTTTTGTAAGTGTTGAGTCAGACATATGTTTAAAAAGAAGAATGTGCCTTGCAAGCTCCTGTTGGAACAACACATCTTCACTTGTCCACCTGTCAGAATAGTGGCCTGGTGTCTTTAGCTTTAGGTATTTTGAATTTTCAATGGTGACCCGCACTTCACAATTCCTTCTGTTAATATGCTATTTTTAAGGTAGTTGGAAAATGGTCTGCATATATACTTTGCTGTCCTGTTGGAACTATATTATTAACCATGAAGACAAGTCAAGTCAAGCTCACGGTGAACACAAACGTCAATACTAATAGCATTTTTCAGCTACAAAAACAAACATAAAAACCTGACAACATTGACAACACATTTTTGTAAATGTGTGGCTCATGTCCATTGTAATCCTTGTAAGTGGATATGGGAGCACGCATGTAGTACTAACTGGCCCCAGGCTTCTTACACTGACAGCTTTGAACATGTGTGTGTGTGTGAGGGTTGAGATTGTCTTTCTGAACCCCATGAAGCTTGTTCACCAAGTCCTTATACGCACAGGAAAGAAGACTCAGATCACAGGGCTCAGTGGCACTTCAGAGTGAAAGGATAAAAGTCTTCTCTTCAGCTCTGTTTTTTTTTTATCCTTTTTCTGCTTTGCCAAAGCTCACGTCACTTCTACGTCCATCAAACATCACGTACCTCTGGTTGGTGCATGACATCTCATCCCCCTATGAGGAATTGCTTCAGTCTTGTGAGTGTTTCTCAGTTTTTGCCTCCCCTTAGGCCAAGCTCTGCCTCATGCTTCTGCCATCCTCATTGCCCCTAATAAGCATGAGCCTTCACTGAAAATGGAATAAAATTGCTTCTTGTTTCTATCACACTCTAATGGATAAAGGGAAACCCTTTTATCTCTCTCTTTCCCTCTGTCCTTAATTTTAATAACTTCATCGCTACTTTCCCACAGCTTTTGTATCACTTTTCCACACTTATTTATAAAGTAAAGCAGCAAGTGAAATGTAGCTGTATAATTTGCATCAGATAATCAAGTGTGCACTTCAGTGTTTCTTTAAAGTTTTAGAAAAAGTACTTCTTCAACAAACATTATGGTTTCCAAGGACAACTATACTGTCATGTTTCTTAAAAAGTACTAAATCAGGACTATTTCAGTTTGTTGTTACTATAAATTACTGTACAAACTTCACTGTACGAGTGAAACTGGTTCTTTAGTATTTAATACATAAAATGGAAAATCTCTGATAAACGCTTACATAGCTAGTGTGACGCAAAGAAAGACAATGAGCACATCCATGTAGCTAATGGCAACTGGAAAGTAGAAAAAGACCAAACTCTAACGAGTTTGTGGGTTTTTTAAAAAAGTGACAGAGCACGACAAAACCAGAAACAAGTCTGGTTTTGTGTTACAACGACTAGCTGCAGTTAGTCAATACAGTGTACAACACTGCTAACCACCTCGTCAACAATATCTAGGTACCTTTTATTTAAACGCCTGATTACCAGCATGGACTGAGTGATGTGTTTGCAATGAAAAGGCAACTTATTTCTACTTTTTGCGTGAGGTGTCACAAATGTTTGTATTTTGATATGAGGATCACGTCAAACACATTGGTATTTTTTTTTTATCTCATCCAAAAATGAAAGATGAAATGTGTCGTCTTTTAATGTTTTATTTCTTAATTCTCTCTTTTGAAAAAAAAATAAATAAAGAACGCTTGGAACCTTCGTAATAACTACAAGGACCCTTAAATATTTCTTCATTTACATTTTCAAATCCCCTTTAAACCTTATACGTTTTAAATGTTCCTATTCTATCAAATAACCTGTGTTCTCCACAACGGTGCTTCTCTTCTAGTTTTCTCGAAACCTTGCTGTTCTATTAGTGTAAAACAGATTCGGTTTGGCATGTGAACATGCTCCTGCGTTCCTATTGCAAATGTAAACTCATCCATCAGCTCTGATTTATCAGAAGTGTTTACAGCTGTTTTTTTCTGTGCTGTCACCTCTGTCTACATCCCACTCATCAGCAGTAGCTCCTGCTGCAACCTAACACTAACGTGACGCATATTACACCAATTAGAGCAAGGAGGCACAAGCAAGATTGTACATGGGTTAGATAAATCAATCATTAAAGAATTTTTGGTGTGTGTGAAAGAAGACCCTCCCTCAACAGCCATGGATATTATCTTGAGTAAGCACAATAAACATCCTTTATAGGTCATTAGGGTCTTTTGTTAGAGAAGCTAACACTTCCCTTGCACATATATTCCCTCAGGAGCAACTGCAAGCTCCATACCATCATATTTTTTCTCTAATTTAGCAGGAGGTGCAGCAAAGTAAGTTAACACTGGTTGTTTTGTAGGAAATCCCACTCAGTCTAAATTATACTTGTAGCAGCTGGCTCCATACTCACTGTTCCTGTCCTAAGGGACATGAAAGTAGAGTTAAAAAAAAGAAGAAGGCAGCATATTCCCCCACCAAGATTAAGAGAAGGAGTAGTCACAGGGGCAGTTAACAGAATTGTGACCACAGTTTTAAAGGTTTTACTGTAACTTTGAATCACTCAGCTGCAGCCCTGACACAACCCCAATGGGCAGCCCTGCTTGAGCCAGCTGAAGAGGTCTGCTCCAGCAGAACACATTAATTTAGCCAGGGGAACCACTTACACGGCCCTCGAGAACATCACGCCTTTCTCTACTTCTTTTCTTTCTCCATACTTTCATTTCATGGCTGTTAGCTCTTTTTAGTCCAGACTCTACTGCTCTCCATTATCCGCCTATTGTGTTACTCTCCTCCCATAAAGCCGAGCAAATGGGGAAGGACCACAGAGCAGCATTACCAACCCTAAACAATCCACTCAAGAAAACACGTCAGAAATAAAAGCAGCATTATCTTTCCCCCTCTTACTCAAAGCTGACAGTATAGGCAATGAAGCAGCCTGGTATAGATCAGTTTTGAGAAGAGAAAGGCGTCTTACGTTGTGGATTCAATACTTACTGAGTGGTTGAACTGTGATCTGGACATTGCGTGACCTTTTGCTGCGGTCGATGAAGTCTCCCGTTGGTGTCTTTTCCCGCTCCGTGACGCGGCAGATGTACTTTCCGGCGTCTTCTGTACTCAAGCGATGCAGCTTCAACAGGTGAATATTGGGAGACTCTTTGCGCACGGTCACGAGTCCGGCTGCCTCACGGGCAACGTAACCCGGGCCCAGGACAGGCACGGCACTGGGGCCCACCACGGCCACCGGTGAGCTGCTGAAAACCCACGACACCGAGAAGAAACGCTCGGGGACGTTCTGCGCCTCTATGGTGCAGCGAAGCTCCAGCGACTCACCGGCCATGAAGGACCGCCGCTCCGTGCTCACCTGGATGCTGAAGTCTCGATCTAAGTAGAAGGAGACATAGAGAAAGACAGCAGTCAGAAACAAACAAATATAATATCAATTTTGATAAAGAAGCAAAAGGTGTGGGTGCGGTGAAGGATCGTTTTCCAACATCCCAAACAATTTTCTTCTGATGTCTAAAACCAATTGAATATTTTATAGTCGGCAACATCTGAATAAGCTTTTAAAGAAAAGAAACAAAGGTGGGGAGGAGAGACGGGATGAAAAATGAAGCATTCGGTGCCCTACACTGAAGACAAATCTTTGGAACCATTTCCCATATTTCACAACCAGAACTAAGAATAAATATGTCTAATTAAAATATAATTTAGCCCTTTAGCTTGCTGTTCTGCTCCAACCTCCTACACACACCAAGTGAACAATTAGAGTTAACACTGATAGTTCCAACACTTCCACATGGCTAAATTAGGCTTGATCGTAGTTTTGTTTTTGTTTGTGTGTATATGTCCATCTGTTCTGTTAAATTTGCTATAATAATTTACAGTTGATCAGCTTGCATCCAATTGATGTGGCAGTCTTGTTTTTCTTAACTATAGTGAGTATAAATAGGGTTTCAAAAGAACACAATTATGAAGACAATTTCAAAGACTCCCCTGGTAAAAGAGCAATAGATGTGGGGGTGAATAATATAATAACCACTAATGCATAAAAACACAACAGATGAGTGACCGACCAACTAGCAGCATCTGAACAAAAAGTATTGGCCAACTGACCAATAGTAATTAATGTCTACAATAGCAATGAATGGAAAGAAATTAAAATATTTTATTTAAAGCTAATGTTTCATATTGATACCGACATGCTGATGCTTTTAATAGCCTTTTACAAACTAAAGTCTTGCATTTCCAAGGTCAAATTATTTCCAATGCAGGTTCAGGATTCTCAATGGGCTTATTGAAGTCCAAAGGTTCAGCGGGTAAATAAGTTTCAGGGGACAAATGTTCAGGAGAGAATATTGGAAACATGCCTTTAGCTGGTGCTTTACTATTTTATACATCATTGCTTTAGATTAAATCAATAATACACATTATGTGGTAACCACGCCCACAGTGTGGTGGGTTCTCATGTCCCCGGAATCTAATTTGTTCCCAATGTAGGTCACCATAAAGGAGACGGTGGATAGATGGTCCTACTAATATCTAAATTAATAGCTCTAATGGCCTACTTAGAGTTGCATCATGGAAGAAAATGTTCAGTTTTTCACTCAAGTTCCAATTATTAAAAAAGTAACTTGGAAAAAATCATCGAAGAAACAAACAGTAGTAAGATATGCAAATGTATGAGTATGACAAGATAAATTTAACATTTGACTCATTGATTTATAGATTTTTGCAATTTTTACCTAACTGAAATAGAGATGATGTAAAGCTTTTGGCTCTATTAATGTGAGTGTAGACATTATTTATTGTAACAGTTCAACTTGTTCTTTTCACTTTTCACTACTGTTTTCTTCTTACTTAAAGTTTTTTGGGGAAAAATGCTGGACTGACAGTGTGAGAGCACATACTTGGCTGTCTGTGTGTTGACCCTGTGGCCCTTTGCGAGATGACGTGGACAGCAGTAGCATCAAATATGCACACACACCACGCAACAGGAAAGAGAAGAACAACCAATGGATTCAAAAAATAGATAATGTACTTTTATGAGGTCAGTGAAATATTTTGTTGGGATCTTTGAAATAGATCGATGTCATTGATTGGCGGGTGACCCAAATCCGGTCGTAACTCTGAAAAGTGCTTTGATATTAGGAGGCATTTACAGTAATGGGGCAGAGGACAGGGTGCAATTTGGCGTGAAGTATTGCACCTTGTAAAGCAAAAGGAAACAAACATAGAAAAATAATAAGAAAAGTGTTCATTTGAGGTGGTCGAAGAGCAGCGAAGGAGAGTGAGAGACGGGAGAAGAGGAGATAAAGTGAAAGATGCATTAGGATTCCGTCTGTTACTTCTCTCCCTGATGGCGGCTGTGGGTGATTAGCTAGTGATGAGGCTGTCTTGAGATCCACTCCATCTTTTATAATAGAAGCCTAATGGAGGAGCTGCTGCCTCTCTTGTCTATGTTATCGCACACACAGTCAAATATCCCCTTTAACAGGTGAAACATAAAACAGACAACTTTACCCTGAAGGCAAGCAAGCTGCACCCTCATAATGTGATAGTCACACAAAAACAAGCTGAAAAAAAAATGCACATAACAAAGTTTAAGCACTCAGATATACAGCTGTATGCTGCAGAGCAGCTGCTTATTCTCTTTGTCGTGCAACAATAACTGCATCAATTATAGATTACAGGAAAGATGAAGCAAAGAAGTGTGTTGAGGGTTGAGCTTTTCATGCTACTTCCGCTCTGAAGTAGCATGATCTGATCTGAAACTTGCGTTATGGAAGATCTCGACTCAACCCCTTGTTCTCATACATGTTGCACTAGCTGAGGCGCTGTCGAGTTGCATCAGGCCACATTGGATAAGTGTTTAATGGACAAAGGCAAAATGATCTTCACTTTGAAGTGATTTGCTGGCATCAGACAGTCACCAAAGCAAAAGGCAAAGCAGTTTATCACCCAAATCTTTGGCCTTTCCTTAGAAGCACATAGAGTCTCTTTATGTGCGTGGAATACATTGCAGTGGGTCTGAAGTGCTGGATAAGATCTATGTGAATGTGCAAAGCCATAAAGCGGCTTTTGTTACATGTCCTTCTGGTGTGTGAGGCGATTGATGGCCTTATTAGATGATTATCTAATGAGACATTCTACAATGCCAGCCACCCAAACACATTCTTTGGGCATCTTCGGTTTTCCAGAACACCCCCAAATACAAATCCCTCTTTATTCCATCTCAGCTTATCGTGCTTCCACCATACTGCGATGGTGTATGCCTTGGTGATGGTTCTGTAATTCTGTAAGCCTTAAAGTGGAATGGCCAGAACTTTGTCACAAGAAGGTGTGATGTTTCTTATCCTTATCCTATGACCCTTTGGAAGGGGTCATAATACTTGTGCCTATTTATTTGATGAGATGTCAACAGACTGGATGGTGGGGCAATTGTTAGTGTGATACTTTGCATAAATCAGGTCTTTGGTTTAAACAATGTTCTTTTCTATTCAGAGTTTGCGTATGTGAGGTACCTCAGAGTTCTCCTGGAGGTAAATTGGTCTTGAGTGTGAGTCTCTCTGTCATGACCTATATTGGGTTGGTAACTTCTTTGTCATCCCCTGACTTCTGGAGATCAATTATTGCCTCATGACCAGGCAAGATTAAACAAGTACAGACAATCGATGGATTGACGGTCAATGAATTAACTATTGTTTCTGCATAGTTAAATCATTCCCATCCCACCGTCATTCACATTCCGACTCTGCCTTTATCTTATTTTCCTTCTCATTACTTAGAAGCTTCTTCTCTGTATGTATTTGCTTTCAACAGATTTGATTATGTCTATATTTCACATTAATATGCTACTATGCAACTGCACAACTGAACAAAAAATATTCATTTTGGCTTCTGAACTCTGGGCCATGTGCTGCCTGGGGATGTTGTTTATGTGTAAGCCATAAGTCTCCCATGTCAAACACCCACACTGTTTGGAGACATTTAAATTTATTCTTGGAATTGGTTGTAATGTTACCCATCAAACATACACAAATACAAAAGTGGGGAGTCTGTGGAGGTTTAGCTAAGCCCTTTTTAGTAAGCTAATGAGCTTAACGTGAGATACTGATCAGCAATCAGAGGAACCCGGCCCACATGCAGGCGTGTGTGCCTGTCAAAAGGACAGAGGGGATCTAGACCGATGTGATTACCCATTTTTCTCTTTGGTTCCCACAGAAATGCTTGTCTCCAGTGTGTGTTTGTGAATCAGAAAGCAGAGGAGGCAGAACTGTTTACTGATTGGAGTTGGTGGTTCAACGACCAGATACTTGTGTCAATGTATCAGTTTTTTTTGGCTAAAACTATGAACCACTAGTAGCTTCAGTAAGCAGGAGCTGAAGGCAGATCACATTGTTCTCCTAATGTGACCTATTAGGGAAATAGGTCACATTCTCCTAAAATAGTAAGCAGAAGGCCAAAGTATGAAGCACTTACCTACTTAGACTACATCTGAAGCAAGCAGGAGCCTTTATAGAATCCATCTTTAAATATGGCTATCTTTTCTTCCTAAGCATGCCTTGAACCTGTATTAGGAACACAACCTGTACTATTCAATTTCAACAATACTCATGTCCAGAGGAAATAGTTTGGTGGGTACTTTTTGTAATCATGAATAATCAATAGAGCTTTAATAGAAAATGTTCTATTATATATTGTTCTAGAATGTAAAGGCATGAGGGGGAAGTGGGCTAAACTTTTTTTTTTCTTCTTGGGAACACCAAATAAAACAAAATAATCACTAGTCACTGGAATTTAAAGACAGTGACTAGAGCAACTACACACACTCTAACAAACCTTGATTTGTGACTATAGATAGTTTTGACCCAAATTTATACATATATTGTTCTCACCAAAATATTCAGTTACTTTGATTTAAAAGTAAGCTATTTGCAAGGTAAGCAGTGTAAAGACCTTGGGATCTTGCGGCCTTCCTTTACTGGGTGTGCATGTTTTAAGTAATATATTTAAAGTGTCTGCCTTGTTTAAAACTGAAGGGGATCTTTTATTACTGCTCATTAAGAATGAAGGTTTTCGTTTTTAGAAAGAGACCAACAGAAAACTTACTCCCACACCCAAATGCCTTTTAGGTCCTGCTATCGTGTCAGCTCCTTCTTTAAAAAGAGAAATTAGATCTCAACAATGTTTTTGTCTGGCTAAATAAAGATTATTATTTGATTCAGATCCTTTTTTGATGAATGAAAAACTTGAATTGAAAAAAATTCTATCTATTGTTTTGTCCATTAAATTGCTGCACTCTGCTTTAATGGCTTTCAGTTCACACAGCCTGAGTCATGGTAAATGGTAATTGGTCTGCACTTGTATAGCGCTAAATCAAGTCTGAGGATTACAAAGCTCTTTACACTGTAATCAGTCATTCTTCCATTTGTACACATTCACACAGTGGTGGGGGTGAGTTGTGTTGTAGTCAGAGCATCACTGAGGCAGACAGACAGAAGTTAGGTTTCCATTTAATCAGCACCACTGGGACCTCTGACCCCTACCAGAAGGCAAAGGGGTAAAAAGTCTTGACCAAAGCCAAATTGGCAAAGTGGCTTAGACTTACAACCCATTAATCACAATACATACCTTTACCTACTGAGCCACTGATATTAAACCTCTCCTGTGTGACTTTGAAAAAGCTGCAATTGATTTGGCGTGGAAGAAGTCTTGAACCGCACATGAGGCTGGAGGGTTCACTCACCAGTCGGCTGTATGCGAAGTTGTGTTTTTTCACTCTGCTTGCGGGTCATTGCGAACCAGCTTCCATCTGGATCCTGAATCCACTCGACTGCCTGACAGTAGAGCAGCCCCTGGTCTACTGGCTGGAGCTTGTGAATGGTCAATCTGTAGGATGTGGCACTGGTTTTGTCCAACCTGAGATCTCCCGCTGCCATCCTCTGCCGATAAGGTCCTCCAGAGCGCAGAACAAAGTCCCTGGACAGAGTGACCAGCTCCTGAGGCGGGGCTGTTGCATTCTCAGGGGACCTGAGGTACCAACCGACCGACAGGTGTGTGTGCTGCATCGTGGTTCGGGACACCTCACAGTTGAGCTGTAATGTGTCACCCTCCACTTTGGACAGAGTCTGGGGAGGAGCTGTTACTGTCAATGAGTCAGGGATCACTGAAAAAAAAGAAAAAGAAAAAAGGCAGAGAAAGTTATTATATTTATCTTTATAAGGCATAAGATGTAGTAGTTACTTGTAAAAGTATTCACATTAATGTATGTGTGATCTTATGGGACAGACCAACAAAAACCAATGTTCTTTTGTAAAGTATGAGGAAAATGATATGATGTCTACATTGTTATAATCAGGCTTATAAACATGCAAAACTTTTAACATCTCACAAGCATTATGTGATTAATAAATGCAGAGCATGGCACAACCGCAAACCTGCCAAGACAAAACCTTTCATCTTACTCAGGTCAGAGACAATTTTATGGTAACCATTAGTCATGAACTCCACAAATACGGTTTTAGAGTGGAAAGTGCAAAGCAGAGGAAGAACTGACTGAAGAAGATAAAGTCTTGTTTTTCATAAGCAACGTGGTGGACACAGGAAATGTGGAAGACGATGCTTTGGTCATTTGAAGCAAATTCCAACATTTTAGCTCGCAAGGAAAAGGTTATGTGTTGAACTTAAGTAATGCTGGATGTTATTATACAACATTATTATAGCACACAATCCACCATTATGAAACCTGGGGGCAGTATCATGCTGTGGGTAGGCTTTATTTTTGTAGATCGAACCTGGGGTAGAGCAATCCTGACAGGAAACCTTTTAAAGGCAGCAGAAAGTTGATAGGGGAGGAGATTTACCTTCCAGCAGAACATCAGCCCTACAATACAGCTACAATGGAATGACTTAAAATTAAAAACCTGTTTATGTGTTAGAATGAGCCTCCCATATCCAGATCTAAATCCAACAGAAAATCATTAGTTGCAAAATGTGGATTATTAAAAGTGCACGAATACTTCTGGAAGACACTGTACTTACCATGTGTCATTTTTCAAACCCTGAATGCTTAAATAGCATTTTTGATTTATCATACCATTATAGGGGTGTAAAAATAAACACCCATGCAGCTCAAGTGCCAAGTAATCTGATTCACTCTTAGAAGGAGGTGTGAGGAAAAGGCGTTAATGCAAATGGTCTTTGTTCAGATGAGACCGCCCTCTATTTTCTCATCCATATATGACTTTCAAATGACACAGCGTGTCGATGGCTTATTCTCTATCTCGCACAGCCAGATACCTCCGGGGACGCTCTTAGCATTGCTTTCAGACTGATTACATACCATATTGATTGTTAAAGTAAACACAACCCAAGATTCCACCTCAAAACATCTCAGACATTGTATTAATATTGCATGAACTAAATATGCAAACATGCAGTTACAAATGACTGTAATACATTCCGCTTAGTTCCATCTACAGTACAAGTAAGGGGTGGGAAAAAAATAGTACAGAAAACAAGCCAGATGGCTTGAAGAGAGGAGATGAGAGAGTGGGACATTCAGGTGCGAGGAAGGAAGAGAGACATCAAGATGTGAGAATTTCAGAAGGCTGGAAACGCTCAGCAGAGCGACAGAAATAAACATGTAAAGCTTTTTAAAGAAACACGTTTAGCTGAGCGAGTATTTTTGGACCGGCATCAGGGAGCCGCAGTATTATTTATGTGTGTATATATGTGTGTGTGTGGAAGATGGAAAGGGAGGATTTCAGACAAGATTTAGCTTCTTGCACTCCAGGGCTTAATGTATTATTGAGAGCAAAATGCTAGCAAGGTCAGAAGGTCAGCAGATCATAAGGCATTGCATAAATATCAAGATTAAGATGTTTAAGGTATGAAATTGACTAAATTTAGAAAATATTAGAAGCTGGAACTCTACATGGCAGTGATCTGATCATTTTGAGTGAATTTTCAGAGCCTGAAAACTAAAGTACTCCACATTTTTTTTCAAAAAGTTGAGTTTTCTTTTTCAGAGCTGTGTGGCTACTGGCACAATGACAGTGTAAATAATCTCCAAGTTCTGCATTCTGCTCTTTTTCCATGTTTAACACTTGACCAAAGTCAGTTCAAGACATAAGCAACTGCTTGGGGCCCCTGTTGACCTGATGCCCCTAGAGGTCTTGAAATACAGGCTTAAAAATGTGCTAATTTAAAAAGACAATGCAGATATGACAATGCATTAAAGTTAAAGTAAAGTAAAAGTAAATGTGCAGACAGAAATTCAATATATTGAGCACAATTGGCAATTGGCAGATCTTCGGGCTCTGATCAGTAACCCAGTTGGAAGAAGTGAAAAATTCAGATCTTTTTTTTTGATCAATGAAAAAGATCAGAAAAAGATAAATCACAATATAGCAAAAAGACTTGCTGCAGGAAATAAGAAGGATGAACAGAGTACTGCAAAAGTTCTCCATCTTTGCTTTATGCCGTGTTGAACTTTCAACTTTTGCTCATCATTAAAGAAATTGGATTTAGAAATATTGTCTGCTTTTTGGAAATTGCTGAAGAGGAGTTGCATTCTAAAATATACACAAAGAAATGATTGGTTTTGTCATATTAACTTTGCTGACAATGCTAATGGCTAATATAAGGCACAAAATGATATAATCCTTAACGAGAAATGTGTATCAGCTGGTCAAATGTTTACAAAAGCCATCAGAAATAGACAAAAAGACAAAATTCTTTTAGGTGCGTCTCTAGCTTATATTTTCATGAAATAGTGCTCATGTAAACATTCAAGAAGTTTTAGAGAATAGTTTTACGGTGAAAGTCATTTTTTGCTCTGGTCCACCTCCTAAAAGCTAATAACTTCAGTCTGACCCAAAGTCTAATATGTATAAAAATAGCAATAAGATGGTAATAATGGAGAAATATTTAGTTAATTGAAACATAACAACATACTAATATCATGTAGTATGTTAGTATTACATAGTACATTCCATTATATTATTTTGCAATAATACAGTAAAAATCAAATAATCAATTATGAAAATGTAGCCCTTACAACTTTAGTACTAATTATAGATGAAAGGGAAAAAAAAAGCTAAATGTGCTGTACTCAGTTCTAAATGTACATATTATGCTAATTGAGATAAGAAAACCCTGCATTTTCTTAAGTGTGTCTGGTTCTTAAAACACAGCGAGGTTTAATGACAGACAGATCAGGGATCGGTCACTGCTAATTAAACAATTGGAGGAACAAAGACAGGATGAAAGAAAGCTCTGCAGCGTCTCGAGTGAAGAGGCTTGACATTTGGTTGCTTGAGTTTAACAAGCCTCTGTGAGACAAACAACATAAAGCAAAAGCAGCAGGAAATGAGCGTAAAAAAGAATCAAGCGGGTCAGATGCAGCTGCACTCTAATAAGGTGTTGCACTCAAGAGATATTTGAACTAAATCAAGACAAAAGCAAACTGCTTCCTGCAATACTTTACCATGTTCTTGAAAACACAGATATGCTCTGACTGAACACAATCCTTAAATTGCTCAAATTGAGTGTTTCAAAAGTCATCTAGCTGCAAGGGATACAAATGAAAGTTGTAGGCAGCAATAAAAAACTCATAAAACTGTCCTGCTGGTGCATTTATTTGTGGGCTACGAGATAAAAATGACTAACATGTGAATCACACGGAGATTGTGTTTGTGCCGTTCGAAAAGCTTTACATTTTCTACCGATTTGGGCTGAGCATTTGTTAGTAATGGCTGTGACGTCTGGGTGATAACAGCTCAATGCAATCTGCTCTTAAACTTGTTTTCTCCAACAGAATGATTTTAAAAAGACAGATCAAGCCTTTGGTGGTGTCGGAGCTGAAATTGAGCTACTCCCAAGCCTGTTGTTCAGCTCTTCTGAACCACAGCCAACTTTGGGTGTTCTCTGCTGCACTGGTGGTTTGCTGATGGCCTCTCTTTCATAGCAATCCTTCAATGCCCAGTGTGGTGAAGGCAAAGTTGAATCATGTGGCCTCAAGCCCTCTGCATCTTACCTCCAGTGGCAATCATTCTGCACACATTGTCTGCCATGGGTGACTAATCTTTTATACTTGGGAGTATTTCTTTTCGAATGCCTTTTAAAGGCCTTTCAGGAGTGGTAAGGCACAGTCAGCTCCAAAATTAAGTTGTGCTAGTTGAAGCCTGACAGAGCACTTCATTTAGCTTCAGACTAGCTGCCACAATGTGTTGTGGGATGAATTTTTCAGGGCTTGATTATGTTGTCAACTGTAATTTCCATCTACTGACGCATAATGGTATCTGTTGTTATGTTTCTCCACAAATTCAGGACCCTAATCTTCCATTTACCTTGAAATTCGGTTCTGGAAATAGTGTCAAATTCTACCTGATAAAGTGTAAAAACAGCCAGTGTGATTCGTCAATTTTTTTTTTTTTTGTGCAATTTGATAAAGATGCAAATAAACGGTTTAATACTGAATCTATCACCAGCTCTTACAACTGGTGATAGATTTATGCATGAGGCAGCCAATGGATTCAAAAGTTGGGATTAGTGTGAAACGTTTGCAGTCAGATTATTTTCTGGGGCTTCTGATTGATTTTTATTGCTGTAATCACTGGAAATACAGCTTCACAGTCAAAATCAAATGCAGCTTTAGTCCTGCTGACTATCATGTTAGAAGTCTGGTTCCATGAAGTCTTCATGCGACGTTCATATTTATCCCGGCTACTTGGTTTACTCGCATTTCTCTTGCAAGAAACCATTAAAGGTCTTGTTTTTGTTATTGGATGTATTATAAAAGTATGGCCGCTCACATTTTTCACATCGACGTCATTCATTTCCGGATGGATGTTTGTCAAATTACTTGGGCTGCCAAAGCTTGAGGCGCAATGTTATAAGATGAGACTGAAAAAAGCTCAGTGTCTGCACACATTGTATAAAATATCAACGTTTGAAAGCAGTGAAATATCTTATGGTTCAACAATGTTGTCAGTAGCTCTAAACACATTTACTGTAGACAGAGCACTGTGTAATAAAGAGTAGAACAACTCAAAACAGCATTATAGAGTTATAGTTGTGTTATTTTTATAAGAAATTATAGTAGTTACTTCATTCAGCTCCAGAAACACTTAGAAATGTCAACATACTAAGATAACTCACCATTATGAAATCTTTTAATCGTCTGGTAAATATAATCAATTTGGATTAATCAGTTTTTAGCTATGTTTGGCATATTTGTCTTGAGATGCTTTAAGTGAACGATGTCAAAAAAAAACAAAACAAGAAATATTCAGGTAGTAACTGCCCTTGACATCAGTCTCTTCTGGTCAGCAGGTGGACCCTCAATTTGGCCCAGGATTGACTCATTTAGACATCAGATTAGCATTAAATCAGCTACACTGCAAAAACTGAAATCTTAGTAAGATTAAATATCTTAAATTAAGGAAATTTTTCCTGTTTTTTTTCTGACAAGATAATTTTTCTTACCAACAGGGGTTTATGTTAGAATATTTTTCTTATTTTAAGTGTTTTTGTACTTAATTATTTCAGTAAGATATAAAAGCTTGATATTAAGAAAATATTACTTATTATGAGTAAATATGTGCTAGAATCTAGAATATCAATATTTTCAAACAAACTTCAAGTACACTCATTTCAATTCAAGAGTCCAGAAACATTATATATTTTGTATATAGATTGTGATCTTGGTAAGGTTGTTAACTTTGTTAACTTCTCTCACTGAAGTCAACAATGAGTGAATGGCAGCCTCAAATAGACCTACAGTTACCACAACGACACACCTACGTTACAACCTGCCTTTGCCATAGCAACCCTCCCACATGATGCTTTGCGGCTGCTGAGAATAGTCCAGAGTTACTATAACAACTATACCCACTAACACCAAGCTGATAACCAAACTGATTCACATGCCCCTCTCAGATACACCTGTGCAAAGCTAAAAAAAAAAAAAAAAAAAAAAAAAAAAAAGAAGCAACATCACTGTGGTTTGCTGCACTTCTTCAAAGGATATTCAACACTTTTACTTTGCATCTTTGTGGCGAAGCACTGCAGGAATCAGCCCAAAACAGTCCATCCCTGCCTTTTTCTGACAGGCTAAAATGGTAAACAAACCAAGATCCTCCAACAGCCCTGCTGACCTCAATCTGCAAGGGATTAGGAACAGCATGAGATGACAATCTTGGGCACTAACACCCATGTTTACCACTTGTGAGGACATTGTTGCGACTTATTTTACCTGCTTAGTGCTAAACTGTAACCATCAGAACATCCTTAAAATATTATACATTTAATATGTGGCTTTGAGATGCTAAAAGCTTAATGTTGAGAACATTTTTGCCATTTCAAAGAAATCGTAAGTGCATCAGTGAATTCAATCTCGTCTGATGTCTTTATTTATGCAACTTAAATGTGACTTGAGTTCACATGGCATACTGGAATTTGCATCTTCACTAAGTTAAAAAGAACTTGACACAATTTCAAACAGGTCAAAAGCTCCTTTTTATGTTTATGTTCTCCAGAAAAATTACCTGGAGATACTCCACTGGAGAGGTTTTATCAAATAATTATGAAAGCTGTTTTGATTTGCAGATTTACAAATATATAATGCATGAAATTGTTAAGGTTATGAGAAAATGGAGTCAATTTCAGTGTCTTAACTGGAGTTTCATCTGGAATAATGAACAGAAGAGCCTGTAAAGAACAGACTGACACTGACATGTCAGGGGATTTGTTAACTTTGTGTGGTGTGACAGATTATAGATTCTATTGAACATATGGAAAACCAACAGAATTTTGGAGAATAAAAAAAACTGTGGATAATTAAAAAAAAAAGTAAATGACTGAACCAAACAGATTGACAAAGCAGAACCAGGAGATAAAAAAAGCAAATCCAAAACAAAAAAACCCTGAAATTTCTATTTAATTAAAAGGCATTTCTGTTTTCCACAAAAACCCTCTGAGGTTTTTATAAAATTCATGCTATTATTTTAAGTTATGTCAGTTTCACTTGAGATCTTGAATTTTTAACAGTCTTTCCTCTAAAATTTAAAAGTTGCTCCAACAAAAAGACACATATTGGTATGCAAAAACTATCCTTCTGCCTCTCAAAAACACTCCAGCTTTGTGACTATTTTAAATCTGCTACTAATATCCAAGCTTTTGAAGGTACCCAGAGCCATATTTTAAATATTGTTTACTTCTGACTTTAACACACAAAACACAAATGCATTTAAACTATCGCCTCTAAAATACAATTAAATGTGATAACTGAAACAAAAACAATGTAAATTATAAATTGGGAATTGCACTATTTTAAAGAGAAAATGAATGTTTTTTGTTTCCCTCATTATCCCTGACAAATTCCAATGCAATAAACTTCCTTATTGGAATAACACATTTTAATGTACAGAAGAAAATTACAACATAACAGTGTGCACTTACAGATGCAGATACAATTAAATACAAACCAATAATACTTTTTATTTTTTTAATCCCAAAGGGAAATGAAATGATGATGTAACTCTTGATATTCCACAATAACATATTCTGGATGACAGCATCAGTTTTTGCCAAACACTGCTAATCCACCCCATTTGCTTTTGCTGCTCCTCTTTAAATCTTTGTCTGGCTGTATAGTTAGAAAGGAGAGCAGAGAGATGTTAGAGTCTGAGATTTTGCCCATTATGATTTATGAAAGAGATTGTTAATTATAGAGACGATAGTGACTAAACCTAGCTCTATTTGTTATAGTTTTACACTGGAATAAAATATGAATATTTTAGACATTTTAATTATTTTCACTCAGGTTCTTTCTCACAGAGAGAATATGAGCTCAAAATAATGTTGACTGAGTTAGTTCACCAATAAATCAGGTGAAATCTGAAACTTGCACTGAAAACTCTCCATATTTATCAGTTATTTTGATTGGCACCAACACCGTCAGTTCGCTGTAAGTCTTTTAACCTCTCTTTCTGCTCTACCCCATCTTCAGCTTTAGCTTTCATCTCCCTATATTCCTGATCTTCCCTTACATTTTTTAGCTTTTTGAAGTGACTGACGCTTGTCAACCCTCCAGCTGGCCTTTTAAGTCTAAACACGCGAGGTGAGAAGTGTGAGGGGGCTAAAGGACGCCAAGACGAGAGGGGGGATTTTGCAAAAGATGACACGAAGAGGAAAAGATGATTATTCATGAAGTCTCATCTGTGCGCTCGGCATGCATGCGGCTCTTAGCATCTTTTCACACTGTGGCGTTACAAAAAGCAGAAAGGATGGAGTAAAGTCAATGGAAAAATCAAATGGCTGTGTTGTGTTTTTAAGAATTAATGCTTGCGGAAATGTTGCGTTTTCCTTAAAGGATTGAGCATCTGAGAGTCAAGGTTAATCCCTTCTGTCTTCTCATAAGAGAGGTTGATTAGTGGAGGAAATGCTGTGATTCATGTCGGCTCTTGTCTTTGCTGAAATTGTTCAGCTTTGGTTGTGTTGACTGATTCAACCTGCCTATTTTTTTATTTACTAAGTAATGAATTTGTGCAATCCTCCCATAGTGTAGCATAATATTATGACTGGGAGTATTGTCACAATTATTCATAGTAAAATTACATTTCAAAAACCTGGTGAGAGATTACTGCGCAAAATCTCAGCGTAAGCAGGCCTTTTTCTGACTTTCAGGTCTGGTCATAAGGTTTCAGGCAAAAGTTTATTGTCAGAAAAGACAACAATTGAGCTCCTTGGTCTCAGTAAGACAATAATAATGTGTGGAAGAGTTAAGGTGAGACTTTCATGTCTAAAAATACGGTGCCAGCTGTCATGCATGATTGTGCTGAAACTTTGCCGAGGGTCTGTTTCACTGTCTGTGATATCAATGTGTTGTAAAAGTAGACGGTACCGTGAAAGAGGAAGGACGGCCTCCAAATTCTTCATTCTTCATTTGCCAAGTGCAGTTATGAGAAAATACCTCATACATATAAACAGGTGTCACCAATTCTAGAATTTCAACGTATTAAAATAAATTATTATTATAAAATTCCCAAATTCTTTTGGCATTCACATTTGAGTATTTCTTACTTTAACTTTATATCCATATTCCAAAGTGACAAATATTGATATCTATTTTTTTTAACCAATTTAACAGACAACCACTCCAGCTGTTTGCCGATGGTCAGACTGGGTTAAGGTCTTGAGTGTCTGTTTGTGTGCATGTGTGTTGCTACAAAGCAAATGGCCGCTTGGCAGAGCCAGCAGGGTAATTATCGTTAATTACTCTGTGAAACGAAGAGCACTACTGAGAGGAAAACAGAGCGAGTGGGTGAGATCCTCTGCTTCTACTTCATGTGAGTCCAGCCCCAAGACACAGCCGACATCACTCAGTGACCCAGAATGCCTGCAGCAAATGCAGATCTACTAGGTCGGAAGGTAAAACATAGAAAAATAGGTGCGGAAGCTCTGCCTACACCTGACTTTTGTAATCCAACATCATAGCCATTCACATCCTCCGTGGCTTTGTTATTTTCTGCGAGAGCTGCTGATGAGTCAGACTGAGGGTTGAAGTGGTTCAACTGGGATATAGGAAGAGGGAGGATGAAAAAAGACAGAGGAGGGAGACAAAGAGGAAGAAAATAACTAAGATGAACAAAAGGCCAATGTTTGTTTAGTTGATGCATCCAATACACACACAACCCTGTTTTCAGTCCAGGTAAAAGGGGGACATTACACAAAGATTTTTTGTCACCTACATACAGACAATGTCTCTCACATTGTCTTGAGAATACAAGAGGATGCTACAAATCTGTTAAATAACAGTTTTTTTTCTCAAATCAGAAGAAAAACTATTTCAAACATCTGAGAGCAAACTCTTGTAAGCTGAGGTCTATACGCTCTATGTTCCCAAGGGTGCCAGCTTAAAGCAAGGATGAGGAGTGAAACAAGAAAAAAAAAAAGGAGGCAATATCTAGATAATGACTTGGAGCTGCAAATAAGAGACATGTGGTAGCCTTCTGTAATAGAGAACAAAGGAAAGAGTCGGGGAAAAAAAGGACAAGAGTTGAACGGTTTCACTAGGGATCGGTGTCCACAGCATGGGGTACATCCATAATAGAACATATGCATGTGATAAAATGCAGTCGTTCCCCTAATTTAATTTGAAATAGAAAACAGTTCTTTTTTGTTAAGTATGGCCCATCCAGTTGTACTAGTTTGTGTGTTGCTATGCAAAATATGTGCACAAAGGTTGATGTATGTGGCCCTAGAGAAACAACTTAAGCTGAAAGGAGAGGCAAAATGTTTCTTGTTTTAAGATGGCAACTATCAGCTTGTCGGCGAAAATGAGGACTGATGTCAGCAGGTCTTATCAGTTGCAGCCAAGCAGCAGCTAACAAGGCTCTATTAAAGCAGAAATGCCCAGAAAAACAATGCCACTGACCACTGATTATTGAGTAAAACAAAAGTTCCCCTTTCAAACACTGATATCTACTCTCTGCAAGTTCGACCATCCACTAAATGTGCTTGTGGGCATTTTTCAAATCACATCTTCTTCCACGTAATAAAAAAAAAAACAATTGACTGTCATGTGTTGGTTTTCAGTTTTATGGAATATTACAAGATATCACCAGTTTCAGGGCTTAACTGGAGCTTGTGCTGAAGCAAGTTTTAACTGATTCTTTCATCAGCTTGGCACAACTGATTACATGGAAGGAAACATCCTCTTTTCCAAACGTATTCAAAGAAGATTTACTTGACAAATATCGACTGAAGGGGGATTAAAAAACTGTTACGAGGAAGACATTGAAAAAAAACCCCAACAGCACAGAGTCAGAAGAACCATCTGCAGGGGCGAGAATCACATCCGGAGCAGCATATTGATTAACTTAAACTAATATTCAGATAGGAAACTTCTACTTGCAGAAGTAGTGCTGCTCTTACAATAACATTTTTGGGAACTCAGACTCACATCTGTGTATGAATAATTGCTTTCTTAATCACTTAGTACAGTTTACACACTTTACAAAAAAAACACCAACATTAAAAATAAGCCTTTCCGCTGCTTTGAACATCCTACCCCATAGAGTCAGACAATTTGGGCCATGATAACCCTGAGAAGCCATGGTGGGCGTCCCTTATTTTAGTTTGTAAAAGGTGGCAACCCTACCAGTCAATCAGGTGTGTATATAAAATCAAAGGGTATTTTTACTAAATATTTATCTTGATTAAAAGAGGTCGGTTGCTTGTAATTTAAAAAAAGAAAAGTCATAGCATTTTCAAAGTTGTAATTGTCACCATCAGAGTGGCATTTGTAATCAGAACCAGCAAAGGTCACAATCAGAGTCTATTGAGGAGAACAACACAAAGTCCACACTTTCTAAATGGTCCTGGTAGAACCTAAAGCAATATATGTCTGAGGGATGTTCTGTATTGTTGTCAGTAGACTGACATTTTTCTCAGTAAATGATAATAATTTTCATTTCACAATTATCTTGTGATAAACTGCAATAAAATACAGTGTAGAATACGCAATCAAAAAGAGTTCAGAAATGACCTTCAGCTGAATATAAACAATAGCAATCAAAACATCAACAATCTGAGAAAAACAATAGCCATTGTATATTTTGTTGAATTAAAATGTAATTATATATAACAAGTCCCTCTTTGACTTGAGTCTAAAGTTTGACACAGACACAGCTTGAAGGGTTTGTCAGAGTCAAGAGTAATTTTCACATTGCTGAACAGAAGCTTTAAAAGTTGTATTTCTATTGGCACAACATTCTCAAATGTAATTAAAACACCAGAGCCCTGCATTTGCATAAAATCTTAGCTCTTTGCCATCTACAAAATTTCTTTTGACTAATGTAAGGTTCCAAAATATGTCGGTCTTCTTATCTAATATATTCCATTTGCGTATGAAATCATCCAAGCAGAGGGCTCAGTTAGAAATTGGAGGTCTTAATTATGTCTCTTTCGTTGCATATTAAGCATTGCATTTTCTGTATGCAACTGTCAAATGAAGGTAAGACCACTGGTCAAACGGCAGATGTTGTTTCTACTGTCTGAAAGCAAACCATTATCAGCAAAAGCTGATGGATGGATGGATGGATGGATGGATGCTAAAAGTACTTTTTATTTCTCTGCACACAATTTTATTTGTCCACACTTTAAGAAAAACATGCCTGCAGCATTCTAAATGCTCAAGTAAAAAGCAGCTGGACTAGTTCTTTATGACTTGATTTCATTTCACGTCTCAGCCAAAAAGCTTTTTCAGCTCTAAAGACGAGTTGGACTTATTGGGCTTAAAAGTTGTAGTTGGGAACATTCACACTAGTAGGGCTGTTAATGTCAGCATTGAGGTCAACAGGGTCCCATGATTCACCGGCGCTGTCCACAGTCTGGCTCAGGGTCTTTGTCACTTGAATATGCAAACATGTCATCTTACAACACCAACAGTTGTTTTGGTCAAATGTCTCAAGGTGTGAAAAAACACACCCAACGAGACAAATCAGGATCAGGGATGTCCTATTATATGTACTAGAAAGATGAAACCTGAGGATGCCACCCCGTCAGTTTAGCACTGGGTTTTCATGCTCAATGTCGATGGCTTCACTCCAGCGTTAAACCCAAATTGAGCTCACTACAGCTCTAATTGCGAGTCGTGACCCAAAGAGCTGCCGGTTTTATGTTGGGCCATTCGTTCCAGGTAGTTTTTTAAGTGATCTAGTATACAGCTCTGAAACTTCCACTCTGTTCTGGACAAATACCACACTGCTGAACTTCTATTTCGTTGTTTAATCCCTGGGGTGAATGTGTTCCTGTCAGAGAATGGTGTTATGTTGAAACTGTACCAGAATATTCCACTTGGAAAATATCCTTCTGGTTCAGTTCCCTTCTATTTAAAAACTTAGGATTGTCATGTCCCTCGTGACTAAGTATATATAATGCATCCAAAAATTTATTTATTTTTTCCTCAGTGGAGAACTGCAGAAATCCAGTCTCTGTACATGATCGTTTTCTATACACTGTTTTTGAATGGATTAAGAATGAATTTTAACCATACAGCTAAAAACAAGTTGCTCAAACACCAGTGTTTTAAATGTGAAACTATAAAGTGAATGTCTGACGTTATGTTCAAATGATCCAGCAGAACTCCACACTGTAATATCAGATGACTCCCAATCAAATCAAAAACTGTGAAAAAGAAATGAAACAGAAGAAGTAGGTGAAGAGATGGGGTTATAGCTGAAAGGGGTGAGAGGATAAGAGAGGTCTCAAAGTTGCTGTTATGAGATTTTAGCGTGGAGATGTGAAGTCTTCTGCCAACAAAACCTCACTGCCAGTGGGTGCGAGAGTGTGTGCACGTGAGTCCTGTCTCGAACATGAAAGGTCACAGCAGCTGAAAGGGAAACTGGCCTCCACTTTTAATAAAAGGATCTCCAAGTATTCTTTTATCTCTTGTCACACCGTCATTCATGCCCAGCCCGCTTTTCTCCTCTCGTCAAGAAGTCCTTCCATCAGTTTGCCACGACTTAATGCAGTTCTTGGTTAGTGTATTTATTTTTTACTATAAGTGAACTGACTTGTCAGCTCCTAATTATCACTTCTTCTGTTTTTCATCACTTTCCTCCTCCAGTTCGTCATCCTCCTCCCGATGGCTTTGCAACACCCGATTCCATAAACACAGTGTGTGTTAAGGGAAAAGATGGGATACAACTCTCAATCTTGCTCTGTGAAATTAGTACATTATATTTTACACATATTTTATAGCAAATCTATATACTGATTGTCACTGTAAACACCCCTTTTTGTTTACAGTGACTTGGAAATTAATTCATTCCCTTTAAATTGTTCACATTTTGTCACCTTACAGTCACTAACTTACATACTTTGGATTTTACGTGATAGACCAGCACAATGCAGAATGCCAGCTCCAAGTGCGGATAAACGCAGAGGATCAAGAGTCATTACTTACTATAAACACCTTTTTCTGCAAATATGGCCACAAATTTTGAGAGTATGTCTCTACACTCAGTTTACAGACTGGATTGAGAGCATTTATAAATATACATTTTTTAAGTCTCGACAGGCCCGTTCCTTCTAACACGTTAATATTCTTTAATCTCTAGTTAAATTTTAATTGTTTTGCAGCTTCTAGGTTCTTGGTCCTCCAAGACAAAATATTTTCTTATAGAAAAATTGTGATCAAATCTCAGCTCATGATAAATTGGTATTGGTATTTGTGAAGTTAGTTTTCCACCATCTACATGGAGGGTAAAAGATTTCATTTCATCTGACCAGAGTGTTTGCTTTGCTCTCTAACATGGCAAGAGGAAACAGACATGTTGTATTTTTGTAGATGATCACAATATGGTCGACCCTTTAAATGTGAATACATTTCTCGAGGTACTTGACTTTATATGTGGGCATCAGTGACAATTCAACGTTTGACTTATTAGAAATTTGATAGATCATGCCTCCTTTTTCCACTTGGCCTGTCACACAATACTTCATTAAAAGTCATGATGTTTGTGATTTTTGCACGAAGAGAAAATCTCAAAATCTCACTGGGAAGCAGTGTCATCTTATGTTTCAGCAATAAAGAAACAAAACCAAGCTCCTATAAGAGTCACAACAGGGATAAACAGTCAACTTGGACAGTTTGTAAACCCAGCCAAACATACAGGTAGTTAAGTCTGAAGGAATGACAGCTCTCTGACCCACTCAGATTACTCCAGTATGCATTTCCACTATGGTGCAGAGGTATTCCCCCTTTTGCACACACACAAACAACCCCTCACTGAGGGGTGTGAGTCAGCTACACTGTGCCCCACAGTCTCAAAGGATGTGCTGCTCATTAGCACAGAAATTTGGGGGAACACACAGGAGGTTAATAACAGAACAAACTGGAACTAAACAGGATCTACTGCCATGTATTCCACTATAAAACAGTCAGGAACCTGTACATGATCTCAGCATCACACGTGTTGATTAATCTTAATAAACCTATATTTTCTGAGTGTAATCTTGGCATCTACACAACCTTCTATACGCCTCTCTGACACAGATGCAAAGGATATAAAGTTGTCTTTAAAGAAAAATGCTACAGTGATGCAGCATCTAAAAGAAAAAAGTTGTCTAAGAGCACAGATTAAATCACACACACACACCACACACACACACACACACACACACACACACACACACACACACACACACACACACACACACACACACACACACACACACACACACACACACACACACACTGAGCTTGGGAGGCCCATGGGGGACCTTGAGGTATTGACCTGGTCTTTAAACTCCACAGATCTCCATCTGATCGTGAAAATATGTGAAGTCCCAGAACAAGCTTGACCTAGACCAGTGCCAAATTATCCTTTGAGTGCTGTAGGAAACCTCCAGAGGCACTACTTTCTTTCCAGCCACGGATTACAGATTTTGCTGGCAGGTTGTTGGTTTATATGGAATTATAAGAGTTTAAAAAAACTTGAAGTATACAAGAGGGATCTTCAACTCCAGACTTTGAGGGCTGATGTCCTGCAGCTTTTAGATGTGTCTCTACATCAATCAATATAATTAGGTCATTAGCACAACTCTGGAGAACTGAGGAGGTAATTCATCCATGTCATTCAGGTACGTCTGAAAGTCCCTTGAGGACTGGAGTTGAAGACCCCGGGTACATAAAGATGGTTTAGCATTTTTAAAGTAATTTTTTTCTTAAATATATTATCAATACCTTAAAAAGAGAGATGCCTTATCAGAGAGAGTTTGTAGAAGATTAAAGAACTTCTCACAGTGATGGGAGGCAAGCCAGCCAAATTATCTTTTGTCACTTAAAAACAACTCAAACTGAAAATGTTCTTTCCATGAGACCATTAGCTGCATTGTTCTGCTTGTGTGGCTGATGGTCAGCCCAGCTGGATAGATTCCAAACAACTAGTAGACCAGAAAAGGAAACAGAAAAACAAAACAAAAATATATATAGCAAACATCCAAAAGTTTGCTTTCACTTTTGTCATGCCTCTCAGGCAGCTCTACACAGCCGGCTGCATCAACCAGTTTAACTTGGATAATAAAAGGAATGTTGTTTGGCTTACAAAATGGCATGAAACTATAGAGGGAGTGTATGTGATTAATACCCATTGATACTGTGTTGTCTCCCATAGATATAGAATCTTCAGCTCCAGTTGTTTGGAATTAGAAAAAATGCACTAAGACAGAGGGTCCTGTAGGCTAGCTGTTAGCCTCCGAGAAGTTCTTTATTTCTTTACAAACTCACTGGTGGCATTCAACATATTTTTACTACAGTTATGATTTTACAGATCCTTATTAAAAATATTCTTTATATGGTCTAGCAAGTAAGCAAAATAGCTCTGGGGTTCATCTAAATTCCTGGTCTAAACCAAAATTCAATGCAATCTTGTATAAATGATGTAAAATAGTCTCCTTATTCTCGGCTGCAATCAGGGGATTCCAATTTCCCATTAACTGCATACATTAAAGCAAAAATGTTCCTGGTTGCTTCTGCACCCCAATTGCAGTATTGAGTTGTAATTTTTGTTCCCATCAAGCTGTATATTTAATAAATCCTAAGAAATACAAATTCTAAACCAAAGAGAAATTAGAAATGATCCAAATACTGTATATAAAAATGCCCCTCCAGAACAACCAACAAAGAACTCAGGGCTGCAGTGAAAGTCTCTTCTTGGAAAGTCAAGATCAAGAGTTGGTGTCATGTCTCACCTCTCCAGCATTGACAGAGTTGACTCTTCTCCCCAGGCAGTTTCACAGCTATTCAGTTGTGACAAAAAACAACCCACATGTTGTTCGGTAAACAACTCGGTAATGACAACAGAAATGACGCACATTTTTGACAGGTGAGACGGTGACGCACAGGTTACTTCAATGACTAAGAGGCAAATGTCCTTCACACTGCTTTGAACACCTGACTTTCTAAACCACTAAAGTAGAACTGAAGAAGTTCTTTGAGATGAGATCGAACATAATGTCCACATCTGCCTTTTATTCATATACTTGAGAGATACGTTCTCAGCTTTCCTTAGAAATAGACAGTTCCAATTGACTGGTACAAAGAAGCAACTTCCTTCCTTACACTACGAATGGAGCTCGTTTCCATGAAACTCCACTGTTAAATTTAAATAATTTTAAAGTAATCTTGATCCTTGTTCTTTATTAAGCTCTTCACTGAATAACAAAATGTTTTATTGTTGTTTTTATACACCGCACATGAGCCACTAACTGTGCAGAGTATAACGCTTCCCAAATTGCATCAACTTTTCTCCGCGTTCCAATCCTTCTTGTAAAACAATTTTAAAAGTAAAATTGCTGGGAAAGTAAACCGTTTTTAATTTAGCCTTTAAAGAACATATTGTATTAAAATGAGGATAGACATTTGCAATAAACACAATGATTGTAAAGGTTTGTTTTTGCTCTGAGTGCAAATAGCATTTATAGAGCCAGCGTAGCATGCCAGTGATAAAAGGGAATAAATCTTTCTCGTGTGCCTCCAGAAATAACCTAAAACATAAAAGTAAACACACTTTACTCTTGCTTTAATATTCTAGCGGTAATATCTACTAAGCAAAATGGCTGAGATTAATCATGATAAAAATACAATGCTACTTACATGAAAATAAAGCAATTCAGAGCAGAAAAATCTTTTGTGAGGATGATCAACACTGACGAGACAGTGTTTAGTACACTTAATGGCTAGGGAACGTTAATTATTGTGACATAAATGGATACCTTGGATATAAGCTTGTATCTTTGTACCTACTCCTTATGTATGAACAAAGTGCAGATAATAACTTTGTGCTTTGTGCCTCGGTTTAATTGAATGGAAAGTCAAGTAACATGATGTGTTTTTCTTCCTCTGGAATCAGCTCTATATTTGGTTGTCCTGCCCTGGTTTGACGACCCTGCACATTTTCTTGTACTGTTAACAAATCATTTACTATTGGTATAAACTACAAGGAATGCGAGATATTCTGACTGACATCCTGATATTTTCTAGCTTAATCTGACTAATAACCTGTAGAGATAAATGGCAAAAAGTGAGTACGTCTTTATAAATTTCTATGCTTTTGGGTGCTTTGATTATTATTATTTTTTTGGCTTTGTTTTTACTCAAATAATGAAATAGAGGAATTTGTGGGTTGCGACTCTCTATGTCCTTGAGGGTTAGATTTAGAACCAGGAAAAGGCCAAATTATTTATAAGACAAAATTCCAGGATTGAGAGATGTAGACTGTAACTCATAAATGCCTTTAATATTATACAGCTAACCTTGTAAATTTTGTCTTGTTTCCTGCAGCAGCAAGCATCTATTTTATACTAAAACCTCCAACTGTCCAAAAGGTTGCAACTGCACAGTATCAAAATGAGACTTTATATATATGTATATAGAAATGAAAAATACAAATTATAAAAAAGCATTTTAAGAAGATTATCTCCAGAGGCAGAAGAATCTAAATAAATACAATATCTTGGCTGACTGTGCTTATTGAGCTGTAATGGGTTTCATCATATTCTCACTAATGCAGAAATATATAAATACACAGAAATGTAAAAAGTAAGATCCCTTCATTCTAAGAGTTTTTGGGGGTTTACTTAATGTTTTGGAAGTGTTTTCATTTAACCTCCCTCTTGATCTAATATTAATGGTAGATTCTAGTCTAAATAATTTCATAACCTGGTAGAGCTTAAGATCAGTGTGACGGGCTGCTGACTTGTCCAGGGGCGTACCCTGACTTTTACTCGATGACAATACATTGATATTCTTAAAAGTTATAAATGCTTTTATATAAACAAAACAAATTAATAAACAAAATGGAAAAGAAAAAAAAACATATTATGAATAGTTCTGTTACAACAAACATTAAAGCTCCATTTCTTTTACATATAACTTTGTCATTTTTTTCATCGTTACAATTTTCTTCTTTCAAAAATAGTCCAGTAATCTAAGTAATCACACCCAAAACTTAACTAAGTGAACATTTCCCACAATGCCGTATGGCCTGCTGTTTCTCTTGCCGAAGACTAACGTATTCTACAAGCTCATTTTGCATAAAATTTGTTTAGATCCAACCAATAAATGTAACAAATGTAGACCGCATGATAAGGAAACATTGCTGCTGACTCCTTGATAACAGATTTCTTGAACGTGAAAGTAAAGGAATTACAAGATTATGAACCGAAGCACATGCCCCAAACCTTTATCTGCTTTTATTAATCTCAAAACAAAGTACATCAAAGAGAATGATGTCGGCTGTCTACATGGGTTTTCAGCTCTGATGTCTTTAATGAACAGAAACAAATTTAAACCTTTAAGTATTCAACCTACCAATTACTGGGATCAAGATAAACTTTGTCCATTTTAATCACTAATTAAACAGTAAATATGACTGACAGTCAATGTGGCAAAAAAAGTAAAAAAACGTCCACAGTTTTCACAGTGTCTTTACAGAGCTTCATTTTTGCATATGTCCATTCTTTCTCATTGTAGAAAACAATTCAACAATAGAGTCAACAAAAGGAAAAAAGGTGGGAGAGCAAAAGAAAAGAAAGGTAGGCAGTGAGTGAAGGCTTGAGCTTTGTTACTGGAGGACGGTGACGTGCAGTTAAAAGGCTGAACGTTGTGATAAGAGAGGAATCCTTGGTGAGGAGAGGCTTTCTAATACGAGACGCTGTTTACACAAAGGCAGAAGAGGAGGAATTAACTCTAAGTAACACACAAACACACTCGCATTCATATCTATACGGCGTATACACACTCAAAACCACACCGCGTCTCATTGAGGCCCAGCCAGGAAGAAGAGCTTGACTGAGTGTGCTGCGAAGATGGAGAGTATGCAAGAGATTAAAAAGGCAAAGTGTGAGAGGAGGGGTAGTCTGAGGAGAGGTGGGAGTATGAAAGACAAATCTTCCTAAGAGCCGTTGAGGAGTGCCGTGTGCCAAGCTGTCGTTGACAGAAATCCTTTTGACTATCGAAGATGTACTCATCATACCTAAACACATCAAATATTCTCCGTGCCCCTCAAATCAGAATTGCACTCCTCCTCCTCTTCCCCTCCTCGGTGTCTTTATCCCTCATTTCTCTTCATCGTCTTTTCAACTTTTCCATCATTTTTGATTATTTCCAGGATTCCAACTCATTTTTCACATCCAAACTATAAAGTTTTCTAGGTAATATGTTTTTTTTGTGAGTTTGTATTTTGGCCATATTTTACTGCAAAAGTTCACAGTGAATTTTTGTGTCAACTGGATATCCGACTGCCTGGACGGAATAACCTTTTAGACATTAAAATGCCAACTACAGTCTGCAAAATAAAAATATTTTTAGAGTTTCTATTTCCATAGTGCTCAGTTCTTGAATAAACAAATGCAGTTGCAGACATTCCCAGAATTCAAGAACTCTGAATATCCAATCTGCCAGTGTCTTTAACAAACACAAACTTCAACAAACACTGTTTACTCATAAAGACAGAGAAACAAACAGAGCTTCCAAGACACGATTTATGTGTTTTCTCCATGGCTGCGGTCCTGGAGGTTCTTATTACATGTTCTGCTCAGGCAGCCAATAACAGCGTGTAGGTTCGCACAGAAGCACACAGATGCGGCCACGCAATACTTTGTCTACCTACAGGCACGGACACCACAGCCTAGCAATCGTTCTGCAGCCTCCCACTTGTATTATATAAACTGATTTTATCAGGTATACAATGGTCCAAATAATTCTTAGGTTATCACTGCCAAGCTGTGCAATGCTGATTTTTCCTCACTTTTTTTTCCCTTCTACACCCCTTCCAGGAGCTCTCACTGGTTACCTTCATCTCTCCTCCATTGTTGCTACAGCCCCAGATGGTAAAGCACTGTGACCAATTAAGACCTCCCTGAGGACAGGACCAGCTATAGCCCCAGCCATCTGACCATTTTTATCTACTAGTGATGTGTGTGTGTGTGTGTGTGTGTGTGTGTGTGTGTGTGTGTGTGTGTGTGGGGTGTGTGTGGTGGTGGTTGGTGTTTTGAAACCTTTTATAGCAAATCACTGCATTTTAATCAGAGTACAAAGCCCTTGCTTTTAGGCAAGTTCCACACACCTGCCTCCCTAAAAAGCAGCACATTGCCACGTAGATCCCAGGGCAGTCGCCATAATGATTATAAAGCCAAAGCCAAGAGGATCTAGACTATCATTTCGTGTAAAGCAGAGGTCGAGTGTGAAGCCAGCCAGAGGTGGGGAAGCTAAGCGGCAGCACATGTGTTGTATCACTGTGAGAAACGGTGTCACCGAGGGACCGCGGCTAAGCGAGGGTGGCAGTGCTCTGTCACCAGGCATCCATCCAGCAGTACAGCAGATGAGGGAGCGACTGTCTGTCTGAATTGCCAACACAGTGGGGAATTAGGCATATGTCATCCCAGCTCCTCCCCTCTTACATTCAAACGCCTCACTTTGACCACAAAGCCCCTTGTTACCATTGTGGCATGAGAGCACAGGTGCCAGCATATGTCTGCTCTCTGCCCCCATGGTTGGTTGCCACGGGGTTAAAACTGGTTTTGCATCTGTCTGTGCGAATGAGGACAAGTGATGTAACCACGCATGCAGGTCGCAGAAGCAAAATTAAAATGTAAAGGTTTCACAGAAATAAAAATGGTTTCATAAATGTGTGTGCTTGAGATTCTCTGTCTAGTAGACTTGTCCAGTTCGGGTTCAATCAGTTAAGTGCTTTAGATTTTGAACTAAAGACGAGCAAAGGCGTAGCTGTCAAATTTAGAACCAGTGGGAAGGTGCAAAACAGATTTTGACTTTGGCATCACTAGGGGATAAGTATTTTCAAAGTGTTTTCACAGTATTTGTATCTTTTCTGTCACTATTTCTATTTTCTTAGCAAACACCCAAAACACTGACGAACTATTTAAAACACATGGGAGCTTGTTAAAAGCCTATATATATGAACGGCAAATAGAATGAAGTTGTATTTAAACAGGTCCTTTTCTAACCATACTGACCCCTGAAGCAACTTTTACCCTGCAGTGCATTAACATCAACCTAGCTGAACTCATAACACTCACATTCATTTACAATATGCCGATCAGTAGACCCTCTCGGTACCTTTTCTAAGGACGCATCGACATGTGGTTGTGGAGGCTGAAAGCTTATTCACAGTCTTCAATAGGGTATCCATCCATCCATCCATCCATTTTCTTCCGCTTATCCGGGATCGGGTCGCGGGGGCAGCAGCTTCAGAAGTGAGGCCCAGACTTCCCTCTCCCCAGCCACTTCTTCCAGCTCCTCCGGGGGAACCCCAAGGCGTTCCCAGGCCAGCCGAGAGACATAGTCCCTCCAGTGTGTCCTGGGTCTTCCTCGGGGCCTCCTCCCGGTGGGACCTGAATTCCTCACCAGGGAGGCGTCCAGGAGGCATCCTGACCAGATGCCCGAGCCTCAACTGGCTCCTCTCGACGTGGAGGAGCAGCGGCTCTACTTTGAGTCCCTCCCGGATGACCGAGCTTCTCACCCTATCACTAAGGGAGAGCCTGGCCACCCTGTGGAGGAAACCCATTTCGGCCGCTTGTATCCGTGATCTCGTTCTTTCGGTCATGACCCAAAGCTCATGACCATAGATGAGGGTGGGAACGTAGATCGACCGGTAAATCGAGAGCTTCGCCTTTTGACTCAGCTCTCTCTTCACCACGACGGACCGGTACAGCGCCCGCTTCACGGCAGACGCCGCCCCAATCCGCCTGTCGATCTCCCGCTCCCTTCTTCCCTCATTCGTGAACAAGATCCCCAGATACTTAAACTCCTCCACTTGAGGCAGGACGACCCCCCTGACCCGGAGAAGGCACTCTACCCTTTTCCAGCTCAAGACCATGGCCTCGGATTTGGAGGCACTGAGCCTCATCCCGGCCGCTTCACACTCGGCCGCGAACAGTTTCAGCGAGAGCCGCAGATCACGATCTGATGAAGCCATCAGGACCACATCATCCGCAAAAAGCAGAGATGCGATCCTAAGGCCACCAAAACGGATCCCCTCAACACCTCGGCTGCGCCTAGAAATTCTGTCCATGAAAGTAATGAACAGAATCGGTGACAAAGGGCAGCCTTGGCGGAGTCCAACTCTCACCGGAAACGAGCCCGACTTACTGCCGGCAATGCGGACCAGACTCTGACACCGGTCATACAGGGACCTGACAGCCCGTATCAAAGGGCCCGGTACCCCATACTCCCGGAGAACCCCCCACAAGGCCCCCTGAGGGACACAGTCGAACGCCTTCTCCAAGTCCACAAAACACATGTAGACTGGTTGGGCGAACTCCCATGCACCCTCCATGACCCTGCTGAGGGTGTAGAGCTGGTCCAGTGTTCCACGACCAGGACGAAAACCACACTGTTCTTCCTGAATCCGAGGTTTGACTATCCGACGGACCCTCCTCTCCAGGACCCCTGAATAGACCTTTCCAGGGAGGCTTAAGAGTGTGACCCCTCTGTAATTGGAGCACACCCTCCGGTCCCCCTTTTTAAACAGGGGGACCACCACCCCGGTCTGCCAATCCAGAGGAACTGCCCCCGATGTCCATGCGATATTGCAGAGTCGCGTGAGCCAACACAACCCTACAACATCCAGAGCCTTAAGGAACTCCGGGCGGATCTCATCCACCCCCGGGGCCCTGAGGCCACCGAGGAGCTTTTTGACCACCTCGGCGACCTCGTCCCCAGAGATTGGAGAGCCCGACCCAGAGTCCACAGGCTCAGCTTCTTCAACAGAAGGCATGTTGGTGGGATTGAGGAGGTCTTCGAAGTATTCCGCCCACCGACCCACAACATCCCGAGTCGAGGTCAGCAGCACACCATCCCCACTATAAACAGTGTTGGTGCTGCACTGCTTCCCCCTCCTGAGATGCCGGATGGTGGACCAGAATCGCCTCGAAGCCGTACGGAAGTCTTTCTCCATGGCCTCTCCAAACTCCTCCCACGCCCGAGTTTTGGCCTCAGCGACCACCCGAGCCGCATGCCGCTTCGCCCGCCGGTACCCATCAGCTGCTTCTGGAGTCCCACAGGCCAAAAAGACCCCATAGGACTCCTTCTTCAGCTTGACAGCATCCCTCACCGAAGGTGTCCACCAACGGGTTCGGGGGTTGCCGCCGCGACAGGCACCAACGACCTTGCGGCCACAGCTCCGATAAGCTGCCTCGGCGATGGAGGCACGGAACATGGTCCACTCAGACTCAATGTTCCCCACCTCCCCCGGAACGTGTTCGAAGTTCTGCCGGAGGTGGGAGTTGAAGCTCCGTCTCACAGGGGACTCCGCCAGACGTTCCCAGCATACCCTCACTACAAGTTTGGGCCTGCCAGGTCTGACCGGCTTCCTCCCTCAATAGGGTAGATGACTGTTATTCCCACTATCCCATAAATACCCATCTTTAACCAGATGTATCCAATCGATTGTACTAGATTAAAAAAAAAACTGAGTAAAATAAAAACATGTTTCATTTATGATAAATGAAACAAAGTGTCAAGCTTAAAGCACCCTTTCATCTCTGACACTCTAAATAACTTTACCAGCTTTTCACCTGGTAAAGTTACATGATGATAATTATTGAATAACACTTTATGGTGAGAAATATCTGACTAAATGTGTCCCTTCCTCAGTTCTTACCCCCATTTCAACCCGTCTTTCTTTGATTTCATTCCAGTAAGCAAACTATTTGCAGCATACCTTAAATATTTTGTGTAAATCTATTATTTATGTAGCCAGATGTTTCATAAAATCAGTGAATAACAAACCCATAAACCCATACACATTATATGAGACTTACATATATTTTAATAGTGTTTGAGTTTATTTTCTGCAAACTTTGTATTAAACCACATTTCATATATAGTGACTCTTGGCCAACATGTGAGAAATAACCCAGCCCTGCTCAAACCTTATAACAGCGCGCAGCTGCTAAATTGTAGATATTGTTTATAAGTACAGAAAATTGCAAGCATAATATAAAACATTACTTTAAATCACTAAATGTCAAAGTCATGAGCGATACTGCCCCAAAAGATCACTTTAGTCAAGCAGTGACAAAGGTAATTCTTATTTTGGATTTTATTCATTTGCAGCAGCACCAGCATTTATGACCCAGAATTTAGATGGAAATTTGACTTTGCTTTACCAGAATAACTTAACTTCCCAGGCATTATTTTTATTTACCTTCTGCACGGCACTTTAAAAACAGCTTTCGCTTAAAGCTTTACTGCCCACACTTTAAATCTCATACATCAGACATGTTAACTTAATCTCAGTAAACAGTGAGCTGCATGTGTTTACTATGCAAATACGCTATGGTTGATTCTAATCTCTAAAGCTCAATCAGTGGAACTCTCCTCTTTTTGTGCCTTTCCCTTCCACAAGACTACCAAAGAAGACAGCACGTGTACACCATGAAGACAACAGGGTGCAGTTGCAGGAAACCGGTGAGTGTGCAGATGTCCACACAGAGCTTTGCAAAAACACTCTAGTGACATTTATGTCATGCACACACTTGCTGACTCTGGCATACTGGCAAAAGCAAAGTCAAACACAAAGTAAGAGAAACTCCAGACCCTCAGTGAAATGACAAAAATGGTGCTGAACTTAACTGCAGATATCTATGGAATAGAAAGTGCTTCACTGAAAGCCCTTAGCACACTAAAGATCACGGTTGTACATAAGCCAGTGATTTTTACCTAGAAACCTTGTGAATTAGGTTTAATAATTGTAGAAGAAGATATCAATGCCTCTCGAGGGCTTGAAGGCATCTCCAGAATACACAGTCTCCTCCTCTTTGATGTGTCTGGAAGTGCATTGTCCAACACCAAGAGCCATGAGTGCCAATATCTTTGCATTTTTCTGTTCTTTTCAAACAGATGCAAACACATGGGTTTTTATGGGATTATTAAATATCCAATTTAGAAAGAAAAAAAAAATCATTTGTCGCCTTTTGCAAAAATGAAGGGTAACACTTTATTTGAAGGGGGTGAATGAGACTCTCATGACACTTTCATAAACATGACATAACCCCTGTCATGAACATGAATAAGCCTTCATGAATATTTATGACTGTTGTTATAAAGTGTCATTTGGTAAATTCTGACACTTTTAATACAAAGTTGACAATATTCAAAATGTCTTTGTTCTGACAACTTGACATTAACCAAGAAATCATTACTGTTTAAACTTTACTTTAAATAACATAAAGTTACCTAATTTTTAAAGTGCAATCAGTAACACTTTCATAACAAATTTAGATTAGTAATGATTTCTTGGTTCATGTCAAGTTGTCACAGCAAAGACATTTTGAATATTGTCAACTTTGTATTAAAAGTGTCAGAATTTACCAAATGACACTTTATGACAACAGTCATAAATATTTATGAAGGCTTATTCATGTTCATGACAAATGTTTATGACATGTTTATGAAAGTGTCATGACAGTCTTATTCACCCCCTTCAAATAAAGTGTCACCAAATGGGGCTTCAGATAACTAAAATCACACAACATAGCAGGATCCCCAGAGTCTCTGATCACTCAACATATGGCTGGTAAAGGTTATTATCCTGCAATTTTGAGTCTTTACCAACACCATTAAGACAAACACTCATTAGTATTGCCCATTCACATCCATATTCATATTGAATTCTTATTCAAATTGTGACTCTGACCTGCTAATCCCACAGAGGCAGCAGGTCCCTTTGCTACACTAGTCAACACAAGGTGCACCTGTCTTAACTCCATATAAGCAGTGCAGCAAAAAACCTCTGCCATATGACATTTTGAAATTTACTAAAACAGAAAATAATTCTGTTGATTATCGGGTATTAAATCTCAGATTAAAATGCTACAGTAGTTTTTTTTCCCTCAAAGTTACGCCTGTCCTCCAAACCAACATCCAGATGATGTAATTATGTGACTTTGTCTGACAAAATAAATCTAAGAAACAATTTGGAGTCCCAAAGGTGAAGGTCGGTGCTTTAAGCTCGGCACCCTTTGTCTCGGACTCTTAGTAGAAACTATAACACAAAGCTATTCTTGAGTTTTTGGCCTGTCCCATTGACAGAGTCAGCTATTCAAAATATTAATGGTGGTGTCTGGTCTCCATAAGGAAAATAGAAGTATTGTTTAATGTCCATCACTTGGGGATATCAGCAGCAAAGTGAAAGCAGACAGATGCACAAAGTATGAATGAAAAATGTATGAAAAACAGCATACAAAAATAAGACTATTTATTAAAAAAATTTGTGCAAATAATATATTGCTGAGACATTGTGGAGAAATAATTCTCCACAACTATATAAGGACAAGTAAAAGCCAGACTACAATATTGCTGATTAGATCGATGATATATTTACTCTATTTGTGAAAACAACCACCCCACCTCCATATACTCATATTGTGTACCATCTTGTCTCATGACCCAGATATATTGTTACACCCTTACTTCATAGCAAAGTGGATTTTTCTACAGCCTGAAGCCAACAAGAGAATTTGATTTATGTTTAATAACTGGTCCATTCGCTTCACAGAAATACTTTGGCCTGAGGACCCAAACTATTGAGTTTTGTATTTAGTGTTGCTGAGCTTAACTAGCTCCGACTCGGGCTGTCCAAGGATAGAGGTTAACCTTGTGTAGGGCTTTACCACCAACACTGGACAACAAGTAAATATCTGCACAAAAGATAGTACAAGTTAAGGCAAGAAAAGTCTGGTACTGGAACGTCACTCTTAATCGCTGCGCTGCAGTCAATATTCCTTAGCAAAAATGATTTTTGTTGGTTTTTAAAAGCTTCGGATTATTTCTGCATATTTAACTTAGTCAAACTAGTCGCTAGTTAGCCTTGTAAGTACATAGAAATAAGCATTTTCATAATGAAAATATAAATAATAAAAAATTTACCATGTTAAACAGATTTGTTATGATACAACAACAAAAAAGCAAACTGGTCAAAACATATCAAGAAATCTAATGTTAAAGTCAGGACTGGTAGAATAAATAGTTTAATGTCCTTCAGGATAATTTTTACTTAATAAAAAATGTATCTTGCCTAACTTCATAGCATGACTGATAAGGTCAATATAGCTATTATTTTTTTTTTTAGAATTCTGCTAAAGATAAACTGTATTTGCTTAATAAGATCTTAGCTTAGGAGCAGAAACAAAGACAAAAATCACCACAGGTCCAACTAATTAAGACCATATCTGATATCTTATCTAGAATAAAAGGACAAACATTTTGTTTTGAGAAGACTGCAAATGAAGAAAAGTGTTTTCATAAAGACATTCTTTTTGATGAGGCTGTTTCTTTGCTTGTCTTTACTGTTGGCAGCGTTAATGTCCTGTCTGCTTAAAAACCCAGTGTGATGGATTAGATTTAATTATCACTAAGCCTGTTACAATTGTGTGAGTTTTAAGATCCCTTTTTTAGAAAAGCATTTACTGATGCCAGGTTCTTAAGGGTTATCAGTGGGTCACGTTTTTGTATTTCTGTATTAAATTATAAAAGATTCAAGCTTTGTAGCCTTGTTACTTCCGTCCCCCATGACCTTTGCGTTATATGAACATCATTTGTTCAGTAGCTAAGCTTCCTATTTCAATGTTGTTTAGTGTTTCCAGGTCCCAAAGAAGAACCACAGGAAGTAGTTTTACAGGAATAAAGGGGTGCATATTTATCTAGTCATTTAAATGCATGTGATCAACACTGAATCTGTGCGCTGTACCCTAAGGAGCAGCATGAAAATTTAAGTTACCTTTACTGGTCATTAATGTGGATTGGTGACTAGTCCTGAAAGTGTTTCCATTTGGATAATTTAACAAAAGTACTTAACTACCAAGATAAATTATCTGATATGCAATAGTTAAGTATTTTTTTTATTTTTATTATTAACTTGGAGCTTTTGTCCACTCAGTATGGGGGCAAAATGTGTAGAGTGTGACCTGGACATTAGTTCAAGTCGCTGCAGATGACATGAAGGAAGACCTACAGGCATCTTGAAGTGTCAGTGAGATAATCTACTCTAACAAAACCACACTAGACTTTCAATTTCTGACAAGGGAAACCACCTCTCCGAGAGTTAAACATTAGCTGCCAGTTACAAATTTGCAGTAACATAACGAGTAAAAAATATATTAATTATAGAGTATTTTTAACTTCTCCCACCTTTTGGGTTATTTTTAGACGAGAGGTCTCCCAGTGAATTTGGGCCAGCGGCGAAGGACAAAACCTGCACACAGCATCTAAGGCAGCTTGTTCCGCGGTAGTGAAGACATTAAGGTGTCTTAGTTTTCATTGTTCAGCACTCCTTTCTTCACAGCGCTACATGCTCTACCCAGGCGTTACATCGTCAACTACAGTGATCCACGGGTTGTTAAACCTCTCGTCAGTGCTGTTCCTTTGAAAGCGTGTCCTCCAATGGGAACACTTCAGCACCATCCCTCTTAGACTCAATTACGGGTGCGACATAGTTCCTGACTGACAGCTCACTGCCTGCTGTGTGTGACTGCGTTTGTGTTTCCCATCGAGTATAATTCATATATATATGTGCATCTGTGTCCAGTAGGTTGAGTTGCAGTAATGCTATTGGCAGGAAGCCCTTTTCTGCTAAAGTAGATGAGATGTGCAAGGGAACGGCAAGCTAGACATGGCGATAAAAATCTCTTTCCATTTGGAAGCTGCCTGGTCTGCAGCTTACAGCCAGTTCGACCAATCACACATACACACAAATCGAGAAAAAGGAAATGTAATTATAAAAGAAACTGAGAGGCGATTGTAAGGCCAGAGTGAAAGGTGGGAGAGGAAAATGTAAGTGTCACTGTAAGGAAAGATGAAAAAGATAAAGATGCTTCACAGACCTGTGCTGTCGATCAATAAGAGATACAAAAATGTCTCGTCTCCTCGTTTTCCCGTTCTCTCTCACACCTTCTCCTCTAGTAATAACATCCTGTACGTCTTTTCTTGCCAACACAAGGCATCATTGAAGATTTCTCTATTTCTCTGTCTTATTTAATCACTGCTTGGAGTTCAATCACATTCATGTCTTTCCATTTCATTGACAAAGCCATAAACCAGCATGAGTAATGCCGACTTGGAGCTGATGTAAGGACCAAGGAATCAAATCCTGAGCAATAGGCTTAGGAAGGCAGTGGGATTCAGACGGAAATGCAGAACTGAAGAGGAAAACGGGAGGTGGGCTCCATGTGTCACCCAGTGTAACAGACAGAATGCAAGATGACATCTCTTCGTTCGGCCCCATCTCATTAAGAGAAGAGGAAAGCAACTTTAACTCTCATGGGGAAAAAAAAAAGCAGGGGCGACACACAAATCGGGTATGAACATGCACACACACAATGCTGAGCTCAGCAGAAGATTGTTTCAGCCTCTCTTGCTGCATGTTGAGAGGAGCAAAGCGTGTCCATGCCAACTAAAAAAAAGAGAAATCGCTCCTGTTAATTATCATGTTCAAAATAATTCACAGGGATGTTCATCGGTGTTCTACAACATCTCAATAAACAAGGAAATCAATGAAAATTATATTCACTTCAGTTGTTCAAACCATACAACTTGTATCAACTTCTTCCATACATGAAGTGATTTCAAGTGCTTATTTCTGGTCATGTTCATGAGTATGGCTTACAACTAATTTCCATTAAAAGCCAATTTTTAAGAGAGAAATGTTATGGTCACAACAATGGGGACAACTACCAACATGGAGGTGGATAAGCAGGCAGTGACCAGGCAAATTACCAAAGCTTACTAAAGAAGTTGGCAGTTCACAGAGTGTTGTATATAATAATAATAATAATAATAATAATAATAATTAAATAATAATAATAATAATAATAATAAATAATAATAATAATAATAATATGACAAGTTGAGTAATAAGAAAAAGTGACCAATCAGAATTTGAGATATGGTAGACACTCCACACAGGTGTCTACCATATCTCCTTCCTTATGTTAAGCCACTTCAAGAACCGTCTTTCCTGGGTTAAGGAATCCAAGGCTGCTATTCAGTGGTTCATAATAATGTTTTTGTTGTTGTTGTTATGAAAGTAGGTTTCCCATTTTCTCTGGAAATCAGAGTTTAAAAAAGATTGGAGAGACAGAACCAAATTATGAGTAGCAGTGTGAGGTTTTCACTATTGGAGATGATTTCAAGAACCTTTTCATCAGCTGGTTTTGCTCACACAGTTTTCTTTACCAAGTCCAAAGTCAGCATACTCATCTAGCGGGAAGTTTTAAGCTTCCCTCTTCTGATAAGCTTTATAGAGATGCTGATTCAATTTTCCACCAGCACTTTCTGCTTTCCCACACTGCCAACACCTGATTTAATGAGAATGGGATCACTCTGCTTGATTGGCCAGCACTAGAAGATTTAGGTAAAGAGAAAGATATGAGACATCAAACTAAACTAGTGAGTAGCTTACCTTCAGCAGTGTGTGCATGAGTGGGTGAATGACTGAACGTAGTATGAATGTACTACGTTCAGTGCTGAATGTAGCGATTGTTGGACTTGATGAAGACCAGAGATACAAGTATTTACCAAATAAACAATGCAGAAGAGCTGAAGGCCACTTCTTCTTTAATCCCTCAGCAGTCAAAGCCTGATCTCCTCCCTGCACACCACATTGCTGCATTAAATCATGTAAAAGTAGCTCCAGCCAAGTACTAAGTCTGTATGCTGCAGAGTCCATGAATATACTATTCAGAAAGGTGGCATTTCTGTATTAAAAATTATTTTTTAATCAGTCTTGAGTTTGAAATAAGTGTTCCTTTGGTTCATATTACAACATATTTACATTCTTATGCTAAAGTACCTGTTCAGAGTAAGGGCATTTCACCAGTAAACCAAAACCCCTTTTTCTCTTCTTCTAGCAGAAGAATGAAATATGTAGGTCTTAAATGGAAAGAAAATGAAAACTGAGAGATGTGGTAATTTCCTGTGACTTTTTCTAAAAGAAGATTTAAGTAACGTTTTTTTCAGTGTTAATTGAAATTTCTCTGTCTCATCGCATGCCTTTTTCCTCTGTTTCTTTCACCATTTCCTCAATTTATTCCCACTAATTGCATTTTAGAACATGCACGGCAGCGTGCAGCTACATTAACCCCGAGAGCCGCATCAGGGAGAGAGAGCTTTTTAAAAACGCACGCCAATAGCGCTAGCTGTCATGTGGGCTATATACCTGTGGGAGGTGTAACCAACAACAGTGGAGTGAGACCCCATCTTGTCATTTATTGGTCACAGACTCTATTTCACATCATTCGCCGTGCTCATCTCCAACACTGTCACTTCTGTCCCCATTTTTCTCCTTTCCAATTTTCTCATCTCTGCCTCCTAATGCCATCCATCTCACTTTCTTTCTTCCACATTACTTTAAACCAAAGTTTTTTCCCCCCTCATGTCTGACACCTGGAAATAAGGTTTCTCTCACTCGTCAGCAGTGAATAAGGAGAACAACCAAGAATGCCCTTATTGGAATTTTACCATTGTTGTCAGTCCTTTAAGGATTATATTTTTTAAAGAAATCATTATCATACAGGGTTACGATAAATTCATTTTTTTTCCATTAGATTCATTTTTATGGTGCATTCTTCTGAAGTGGGGGTTCACTAAAACGTCATGGTGTCTCTAGGCCAGGGCTTGTTGTTCTGCTAGCTGTTGGAAAAGCTCAAACACAGGCTGGTGCGTAGGATAAGAACAACCATGATGGCCATGTCATGCTGTTGTCCTTTTTTTTCTTGCAATCTGATGTGTAGGAGGAAGTCAAACACGCAAGCATGCACACAAACGTGCAAACATTACACAGAGAACCATACACTCAGACAAAGCAGATGGGAGCTCAGTCATATTTCTGCTTAAGAAAATTGATGTACTGACGTTGTAACTACAATAAGGCTTAAACAGCTACAACACTCCAAGGTTAAATGCGGACCTAACCACTTACACTGGACAACTTAATAAATATTGCAGCGCAAGGACAAAGCAACTTACGACAAGAGATGTCTAGCAGCTGGAGACATGCAGCCTTCATAGGAATGTAGTTGTTATTGTTCTGAGTCTGGGGATTTAAAAACTCTAAAGATTGTTTTGTTGCTACTTGCTAGAAATAAAAGGTTTGCTCGTCCATCCACTTTCTCAACTGGTTGCTGAAGTAAACTCCAGCAAACTCTCCATGTCTTTCCTAATGGTCAAAACATACTAATGCTTAATTGTGGTGAGAGGTGGAATATAAACTGACCAATAAATTGCGATGTTAGATCTTTGGTTCATCTCTTTCTGTTTTTCCCCAAAAGGCTCACTTTAGATTGAACCAAACTTTAATTTGTTTCAACTTTGCAACTTCATAGAAGGTGAAATAGAGGGTGGATTCTGATTGCTGACTTTCTGTGAAAAGTATCACTGAGATGCAGAAACAGGTGTCAGGCATATGTGTTTGCAACTTCATGCAAATGGAATTACAACACATGACAGACAGACAGAAAGATGTCCAGGTGTGCTGCAAAGCAGTTTTCCTCCTCAGGCATCAGGTATTAGATTAAATGTGAAGATCACCATAATTACGGTACAGAGAAAATGCAACAGAGGAGGAACTAAATCACTGTGTGTGAGGCTGAACCATCACTACAAACATCACTACAGAGACCTGAGCTAACCTAACCACACACAAACCTAAGGAAAAGTGAAATATGTTAATATATAATCTGAAGGTGATTTTGGGCCATTTTTAGCCAAAGAACTTCTAATATTGCCTTATATGCTTAGAAAGTGTGTGCAACAGTTGCAGCCCATGTCCTAGGTAAGCCTGTGTGTGGTGACTCTTAAAACTGAATCCAGCATCAGTCCACATTTTGTGAACTCCTCCAAACATCCATCCATCCATCCATCCATTTTCCTACACCCTTGTCCCTTAATGGGGTCGGGAGGTGCTGGTGCCTATCTCCAGCCAGCATTCCGGGCGAGAGGCGGGGTACGCCCGGGACGGGTCGCCAGTCTGTCGCAGGGCAACACAGAGACACACACAGGACAAACAACCATGCACACACACACTCACACCTAGGGGCAATTTAGACAGACCAATTAACCTGACAGTCATGTTTTTGGACTGTGGGAGGAAACCGGAGTACCCGGAGAAAACCCACCATGCACAGGGAGAACATGCAAACTCCATGCAGAGAGGCCGGGGCCGGGAATCGAACCAAGAACCTTCTTGCTGCAAGGCAACAGCTCTACCAGCTGCGCCACTGTGCAGCCTGCCCTCCTCCAAACATCTAAATGAATTTGCTTCACAATCCTCTTAAGAGTGTGGTAATCCCTATATTTTGTTCAACCTTTTCTACCTTACTTCTTCTTTCCACTCAACTTTCCAATCACATGCTTCCTAATTTTGCGCCAGACTTTGCCAATTCACTCAGCGTACCATTACTATGCAGAGATACAGCATGCTGTGAGGGGTCTATTGTTTTTTGTAGGGGATGAAACCTAATTTTGACAGCTGTTAATGACAATTGCAGGAAAACTGTCAAGACCCTCTGATGTCTGTGGCTACAACTTGGCAATGAAACATTTCTGTCATGATATTGTTTTATTGGTCCTAGGTAATATTTTAAGAGAGATTTTATCAGAGAAACTGAAACCTAGATTTGAGTAAAAAAAATCATAAAAATTAAAACAAGAGAACGTTGTGTGTATGGAATCAAGCATGTTAAAATATTCAAATAAATTAAGTTTTTGATGGTTGTGAAGATAGCTGCAGAACAGTCCTCTGGCATTGCCCTTTAAGTACTTTGGATTTCTAAAAGTAAACCTTTTGCAAAAAGGGTCGACTGTGATGAAATAAGTAAGCAACTTCACAATAGAAAACACAAGATGAGTGGGAAAAGGAAGAACAGGGACAAGAGTGGAGGAAGGACAAGCTATTGTTTGCTCACACCATGAGTCACGGTTTCATGCAGCCATCTGGTTTGTGCCAAGGCACTTAGAAAAATATGGGAGAGACCCTGCAGTGGACCCCTGACCCTCGAAACTGGGTTAAGAGGTTAGAGACACAGAAAGAAGCTTGGATAACAGTCCTTCAATACCTCTGTTCACACACTCTCTCTAGCTCTCTCTGTCTCACGCACACACACACACACACACACACACACACAGACACACACACACACACACACACACACACACACACACACACACACACACACAGAAATCTATAAATACTGTGTGTTATCAGCAGCACTATTTCACAGCGTCCTGCAACTGAGCCCTGCCCTACATTCAGATCGCTCTGAACATACTAGAAATTACAACAGCTGAAGTCCAGGATCACTCATTCAAAGAAATATTAAAAAAAAATAAAATAAGACAAATTAATATGTAAGCCAGATCATTTAATCACCTTTCAGATAGGAAGGACAGCTGGATGTGACGTTTGCCTAAAAAGAAAAGCATTGCAAATACTCATGTTTCATACTACTCCACGGATTTTTGTAATTCCTATTTTCAACATGAGGCATTTGGTCTGAGCCTTGGCCTCAAGAACGGGTCAAATATGTGACAGATAAAGCCATGAAGTTACGAAGGGAATGGAATCCACCACTGTGGCAGCTGTGACTTCAGAGCTGCCTTTTGTGGAGGGGGATTAGATCTAAGTATGCATCTGAAAATGAAGGAGTTGAAGGGGAAACTTGTGCTGGCTGTTTGAAACAGTCACTCATTTTGCCAACACAGTGGGTATGTTACAGAAACAGCCCCAAGGCAAGAAACAAATAGGTGGGAAGAAAGTCTGTGTTGGCTTGTGTATGGATGTGTGTAAGATTAAGAGATTGGCTTTCTCCAGGCAGATGGGGCGGGACTGGGTGAAACAAGAGTGACAACTATAGATACTTCAGAGAAACTTTCTTCTTTGTGTATTTCCCCAGAATTAAGAATCAAGGCCCAAACATTGATTCAATAATAATGAGGGCGTTTTGAACACGCCCTCATTATTCAGACTTTTGTCCAACATTTGTTCTTAAGCTTTTAAATACTAAATACCACCTTAGGGAATCCTAAGTCCTCAAAGTATGTTTATCATAATTGATAATAAAACAAAAGAAAAACTTTACACTTTCAAGATGAGTAAAGTTAAGACACTTAAAAAATGGCATTGACGTTTATTGTATAATAAAACTGACAGAAACTAGGAAATGTTCTAATTAGCCATTGACAATATTAAGGTTACAATTGGAAACAGATTTAACCGAGTTAAAAATAATTAACATAATGAACCTTTTTATTAATAAATTTGGACTGGATTTGGTCATCTCAAGCTCAGAATCTGAAATAACTGTGTGAAAGCTGAGCTGGATAATTGCACACCAAACAGCAATTTAAAGCTTTTGTGAATCCGGGTGTGTGTCGTTTCATCGTATGTGCTGGGTGTTTGACTTCTCCTTTGTCTCACAACAACTAAATCTAAATTTCCAGTATCCCCCAAAAATGCTCCAATAGAACTACTGGGGAAAAATAATGTCAAAAGCAACAGGTTTTCAGAAAGCCTTTAAGAAAATATTGTCTGAAGATTTTTAAGAGAGACCAGTATTATTCATTTAAATTGTGACTTTATTCTCAAGAATGTATTCAATTACTGCCATCTTCTTTTTTTATACCTAGTAAACTCTACTCAGAGCAAAGATTTTGCAAAAAGGCTTTGCAGAAAGAATCTAATTTATAATTTATAATTCCACATTCAGTGTGTAATAAATCAGTATAATGCTAAAATTAAAATGTTTGCATGGCGCCACTAAGAAGCTGAAGAAGCTTCCACAAGCTACGCATGAAAAAGAATCATTTCTAATAGGCTTGTCATCACATTAACAGTGGTGGGTTTATTTTAGATTTCCTGTTTGTTACTTATATGACAAATGACAATGTGCGTGTTCAGAGACTCACCGGTGAGGTTGGTGCGTGCGCTGTAGGATCCCAGGTACCGCCCGTCCGTGTTGGGGGTGTAACACTCAAACACACCTTGGTCCCTGGCCTGCACTTTGGTGATGTGAAGAACCGCTGAGTCATCGCTCAGCCTCTCTACAAAAATCTCTTTACTGTTCACCCTCTGGGCATACACAGCATAAGCATAGTCTGACTGGGCTGTGCTTACAATCCGGATCTCCCGTTCTGGTACCGACGGTAGGTACATGGACCAGTCAAAGTCCTGTTTCACACCATCTTTGTAGCCTGTCACGTTGCACCAGATGGTCACATGGGAGCCTTCTGTCCGGACCAGGGGTCCACTCTGGACTGTCACAACCCTCTGGGCAACTGTAACGCCTGATGCAAGATAACAGGAAGAGAAGAAAACAAAAAAAGAAGAAAGAAAGAAGTGAAAGTGGGGAGAAAAGAAAGGAAAACACGAGTTAAAAAGCTGTGATTTAAATATTTAACACTGACACAGTTTAGACACCGTACGTCTCCCAGGAATTACAGAAAAAGACTGACACGTGCAGCTAAGCCTTCTGGGAGCAGTTCTTGCTGAGGTAGAAATACCCACAGACAATCACACAAACACGGCTTTTTAAACGGCACTCGAAAAGATCACCGTGACTGTGGTGGCTCACTGCTATTACATGCACTCAGACATTAGCTCTTCACCTTACACACAGCAATAGGGCTGCACTACACCGAGGTTAGAGGGAGCCATCTGGGAGTAACGTGAGAGCTCAGCGTGAGCAGGTAAAACACAAGCCTGTGAGACGCATTAAGGCTGTCAAGCTGCAAAGAAAACAGGTGCTTTTGAAGTGGATAATAAACAGTGTTTACCCTGATGCATCCCTAATCTTTTTGTCATGCCATGATTCCCGAGCACGGATGAGAACAAACCGTGGATTTGAGTCAAACTGAAACATCAGCCAGGCTGACAAAAACAAGTATTTGTTTATTGGCAACACACATGGCACAAACATGCCAGGGATAAACATAACGATGAAATTCCCTCACAGAGTTCACTTTTATGGTCATTTTGTAAATGTATTTTACCAGGCGGACAGCACTGCTTCTCAACACAAGTTACAAAAATTGTCCTTTCTACATTTTGGTATGGTATTTGTAGTCCTCACCTGCAAAAGGATTAACCTAAAGAGTCAATTTAAAATGTTTTTTTTTGTTTGTTTGTTTTGTTTTGTTTTTATCTGGTAATTTCAAACCACATAGCATAATTGTCTATTGCTGTCAACTCACATGTGTAGCATCAGCTTGAGTCAAACATTAGCTAATGCTAATGTGTAGCTTTAGCTCAAAGTGAAGTGACTTGAGAAAAGTAAATCGCGTGAAAGAAGTTATTCTTGAACTAATATTTTGACAATGTAAACGGTAAATGGATGGAACTTATTTAATGCTTTTCTAGGAATAATGACCATTCAAAGCACTTTTACACCTAAGCAGCATTCACCCAAATGTACTCACAAACGAGCACACATTTATTCACAGAAATATAAATCTTTAAACAAATTGGGGTTAAGTGCCTTACTTGAGGGCACATTGACATGTTGCTGGAAAATTTACAAAAACCAATAATTTCAAAATCCGATCAATAACCAATTTTAAGACAATTACACTTCCCATTCAGCCCCAGTCGTCCCAAGATAAAAGCTGATGAGTAAAATGTGAGATGATTATGTGTAGAAAAGTGGAACCTGTATAAGCATTACATAGACTTCTAATATTTGCTGTGATATTAGTAAGTCAATCAATTTTTGACTGGGTTAATCAGCAAACGACGTAGATTTTCTGCGCCGTTTTAGAATTGCACTCTGCCTGTAGTTTTAGCAATGACAGCAAAGAAAGTGAAGGAAGTAATTCAGTTCGTGTTGTTCACAAATTGAATTAACAATAACAGCTGTCTCTTTCAGATTGCCCCTTCTCTCTTTGCAGTGGAGGACGACTGGTTATAGTACAGGCAATTTTCAATAAGCTTCTTAGGTCCAAACTGGTGCATTATATATGTCACAGGCAAAGTTAGCGACTGGGTAAAATTTAAACCAATACAGCCTATGCCTCCAAGAAGCAATTGTTCCTCAATAGCCAAGAGCCCAGACTCTCTATACAAAGCAAAGTCTAATCCAAGTGGCTGGTTTTAACCAGACTAGTTAAAAAAAAAGACTGTACTTGTGCACATCAAAAGTTTTTGAAATCTTTTGTTTTTCAATTATATTTTTTTCAAATCAGTATTTTTTTACCGAGGTGAATTATAGACTGGCTGGAGTGCTTCTAAATCTCTGGGTAAGGTACCAGTCTGTTAGGTCTCCAAAGTCCTGCTTCTCAAATAACACATTTCCTAACTTTCTTCTCCTCACTGGACAAATTGGCATATAAATAGTCTCATCATCATGCTTCAGAGTTAACAGGGAAAACTAGTAAAACTTAGAAAAAATTATCTTTTAAAAATTGCTGATATTGAATCTTACAGTTCTTTAAACTGTAAATGGAATAAAGCCTGGGCTTATCCTGAGAACAGACACAAACAGGCTGCTGTGTAAAAGCCCCTTTATACAGTAATCATTACCCCTCTTTGTAACCTATATTTAGGGATACAACATATGTGAATGTTGACTCAACCTTTTTTCAAACACACACACTCACGCATCTACACACACATACACACATAAAATCCCCATTTAGGGAACAACTACAAACAACCCTCTGACTGAGGCCGGAGACAACAGAGCACTTACACATACCCCAAATCTAGACAGAGGGACAAGCATGCCGTTTCCTGTCTGCACAAGCAACTGGGGATTGCAGCTGTTTAACTGTGTGTGCAGACATGTGTGTGTGTGTGTGTGTGTGTGTGTGTGTGTGTGTGTGTTTTCAGAGAAAGAAAGTCTGTTTGAGTCTAAGTCTAAGTCTGTGGGCACAATGCTCAGAATTAATAATTCACCACAACAGCTTTTTAACGTTGCCTCTCTCACACTTCCGCCTAAGCCTACTTTGTTTCATTCAGCGTTTTTTTAAACTTGAGTCTTTTTCCGTCCATGTAATGTGTGCCCATGTGAGAGATGTCTTCATTTGCACTGAGAAATACTTATGTTGTTTTAAGATTAAATATGCACACGCTTTATTTTCCCAGTGTCAACAAAAAAACTGTAATTGGTGAAGAAGATAGATAGTTATTTTTTAGTTCTGTATATATTTATGAACAAATAATGTATCAGTGAGCATATATATATATATATATATATATATATATATATATATATATATATATATATATATATATATATATATATATATATATTTGTATATATCTATTCTTTGCTTTTGATATTCATGCAACTCATTGGTGAGCTATAAGGCATGTGTGTATGCATTTTGTATAACACTTTTTAAACAAGATCTTTCACTAAAACATGACTTGAAACGTTACAAAATAAATAGGTGAAAACTATTTTTGGTAGGCATAATTCAGTATGATATGATTCTAATGTGATAAAATGGGGGCTGCCCATGTCGCTCATGTCATAAATCGCCACTGATTGATTTTTTGTTTTGTTTTTTTTTCAAGTCGCTCTCTCTCTGAGGTCTTTGTTTATTATGAACTAAATTTAGAAAGATATCAACCTCTTTTCATAAGTCATATCACTGTCACCTGATTCACCAATATTATTGCAGGTTTTCCTAACATCATGAAGCCTTACTTGAGATTTTATTAAACTCAGTTGACTTAAGCTGAGAATGCATTTGATGATATTTCTGCCCACATCCACATTACTTCTATCTTCCATGAGGAAAATGCTGCTTTATGCAAAGGCACAAAGCAATTTTATTTTCAAATTTTGTTGTTCCATAGAAAAGAAGCTGAAACAGACACCCCTGTGGGACATGTAAAAGAAACTGGGGGATTAAAAATTGATTACAATTATTATATAATATTTATTCTATTTTCTTTTAACATGTATTCACTGTAAGAAAAACTCATAAAAATAAAAAATCAGCCATGGATATCTCCCATATCGAGAGTTCACTGGATCCTGTGGCTTCCTTCCACAGGATAATTCTTGTTTAGAAAACAAATGGAATCAGCACAAAAAAATCCTGTTTTCCAAAGGACATTGTACTTAACCCTCATATCTCTTTTTACACTGTTTTCAAAGAAGAGATTATTTGCTAAATACTTCAACGGGAAGAAATTAATTTAGAATTAAAAATTCTTCCCAATGGAGCAAATCTTGAACAGTATTTATTGGTGCAGAAAATGCCTGAAAGGAATCTGGCTGTAAATGTTCAGGGATGAAGCTAAAAAGGACCCTGACTCTATCGCCTCTTTCCCTTTGCTGTATTGGCGTTTTGCTGATCTGGCAGCACCACAGCTACCAATTTCCAGCTCAGATCAGCTTATAACTGTACTGCTACATCACCGCTTCTCATGTTTCAGTCCATCTTCAAGACCTGCTGGAAGCCTATTACTCATACACCTCCAAAAAAAAAAAAAAACTAATATTACTCATCTCTCACAGTGTTGGTGCATTAAGAGCTTTCCCTCCGCTTGGCTGTCTCCTGTCATCCCTCTTAAAACGAGCCTCCTTACTTCTGATTACTCTCACTTTCCTTCCTCTGTGTTTCACCCGTCATCAATCCCTTCCCTTGTCCTGCCCCTGCAGTTTCTTTCTCTCCACATTCCTGTCTCTTTTCCCTGCCTCGCGGTTCCCTGCATCTTTTCAGGCGGGATTTAGGCAGCTCTGTGGAACTTCAAAGTGCCCATCGTTCTGCGGGCTGTTTAGAAAGGATGACAATGACATACCAAACCCTGCAGACCTTCAACTGATCTCTCTATTCCGCCACTCTTCCACAATAATCCTGCGCCCACGACCCCCCCCCCCCCCCCCCCCCAATCCTCCCCCACAGTTTCCTCACCTCTGGCTGTGCCGGCTTGATCTCCAGGTGCCTGTGTTTGCTCAACAAGGCCCAAGTATTTTTTATTTTTTTTTATATTATTAATGCTCATCTCCATTTCTGCAAACCGCTGATGCTGTATGTTTTGACCGTTCTCTTGCACCCCACCTCACTTTTGTCCAGTTTTCCCCTTCCCCATGTCTCATCTCTCGCGTTTAGCTGCCAGTTGCTTCCCACCTACACACCTTTACTGGATGCAGGAAGTGTGATTCCAAAAGAAGATGCCGCTGAGTGACCACAAACAAGCTGTCCTTGATGTTCATCAGTTGGAACAAACAGAAATGGGAGCAAATGATTTCAAGCTCACAAACACAAACACACACACACACACACACACAAAGCTGCAAAGCGGATTAAACTAAGTGGAAGTGGGGGTTAAAAACTAATCCAATCATTTGTGGCCAGTGTCTTATTCTCAGCGGAAAAAGCAGTGAAACATGCCTGCTCCACAGACATCATCTCTACGCTGTGACACGTGATAATTATACACCTGGAAAGGTGTATAATAAAAACGCAGCAGGGGTGAAAGTAATATGGAAGATACTCACAGCAGTGGGGAAACGTGCTAACGTGGAGATTCAAAGTATTCATCAACTGAGCTCGCTCACTCACTCACACACATACACACTGCTGTTTTTCAGATAGCTTTTTGTGGATTTCTATTAACTTAATGCATTCTGTAGTCCTTCATGATAAGTTTGACAAATGCAAATGGCAGCTGAAATCCAAAACCTATAAACAAACACTGAGCTGAGTGAAAGAGTTCACTTTTTGCGCACGAAGTCACAAAACTGATGGCCCTCACATAAATAATGTCCCAAATGTAAGGCTAGGTGAAACAAATCTGAAGTGTGTTACCTTCAGTAGTTATTAAAAGAAAGCCATTTATGTCAAAATAACTGACATGTAAGAAATTTGACTTTGCAATTGAAATCGGGACTCTGTTTCTTTAAGAAGCTCCTGCTCTTTCTGACACTCCCCTTTAAGCATGTCATCACAACAATGCTTCTCCATGATGCTGTTTACAACCTTTCTTAGGAACACTAGTCACTCATGTCAAAGCCTGAAATATCAAGTAGACAACATATTCCTATACAAGTAATATATAGGAATATTTTCCCCATCCCCCCACTTTAATTCCCCACTAGATAATATAACCAGGTGCCTCCAAGGATGCAAGAGGAAAGAAAACCTACTCACTGGCCACTTTATTAGGTGAATGATTACAGTACAGACTTGCTCTCAGAACCTCCTTCATTGTTCTTGGCCCAGATTCACCAAGGTGTCAAACATTCCTCGAAAACCAGGGTTTCATTTTAACACCTTTCTATCATCTCAAACCGGTCTACCCATTATCAGGGTTCTAACATCAACAGGGCATTTTCACTCACATTTTCACTGCTACTCACTTTAAATATCCAGGTCATTTGCTCTAAACCTGGGAGATGGTTGTGGATGAAAATCCCAGTAAATCATCATTTTTGAAATGCCCAGGCCAGCCCTACAGACACCAAAAACCATAACATAGTCAAAGTCTCTTAGATCTCCTTCATTCCCTTTTGATACTCATTTCAAACTTCAGCATGTAAAGGTTCCTAAAGGTGCTCATTACCTAAACAGGTTACACTGCCTTTGGACAAAAACATGCAAAATAAATATACCATCTTTAGCTTTAAACCTATCTGTTTACATTAAATGAAAACCCGAATCAAATGTGCTTGTGTCATTCAAAACAATGAAGAGAAATCTCTAAAATGTCAATTATATTCTTATACTACACTCACAAACAGACTGAGAAAATGAACCAGAGTGGCTTAATTATAATGAACTCATGTTACATTAAGTAAACAGTCAATTTTTCAAGCACTAAGTCTTTTTCACTAGTCATCTCATTAATGAGTGCAATTAACTCTGATGGAATATGACTTTTTAGCTCTTACTTCAATTTTGTAGCAAAATATTGGTAACAAATGTGTTTTGGTACTGATTAACTTTTTTTTTTTTATTATTTAGCCATGAATATTTGATAATGTAACTTCATATTAATATGCAAGCTCAGCTGAGTTGTAGATTTCTTAGTTTTGATGAGGTTCAATCCTGGCACACACTATTTAGCATGAACTACAGCAGAAGGCACATCCATTAATCTATCAACCAACTACTTACATGTCAAAGAAACATCACCGAAATAACGTCTGTTATTAAAACATGAAAAGGGATGAAATCTATTGTCCTATCTGCCCCAAGAGAAGTTCAAACTTATGCAATGGTTCCTGTGAAGATTCCTAAAACTCAAGGAAACGGTGAAAAGAGCAGAAAAAGAAATTGCTTGGTTGGGGGAAAAAAAGCGAAAACAGTAGGAGGCCGACAGTTACCTCCAGGGTCCCAAACACTCCTAAAAAGCACTGAGCTAAGTGAATATATGAGTGTGACACCCACTTACACTCTGCACATATGTATATCTGAGAGAAATAAACGGCATATCAGAGTATACTCGCACCCCCCACACTCCTCCAGTCTTGGTTCAACATTCTCTTGTACAGCCCTTGATCTTTCTGCCCTCAGGCCACCAAAAGCGTTTGACCCCATTACCACCATTACCAGAAAGAGTAGGAAAAAAAAGTCGAAAAAAAAAGACAGATTCTGTGATGAGCAGAAAAAAAGATGAGATATAAAAAAATGGGAACGTAAACATTCAATGATTGACTAAGGCCATATGAAACACATTTTCAAGTACTTTGTTATTGACATGACAAGTGATTTTGTACTTGTGCCAACATATAAGTGACAGGAAATGAGCTCTCGGAGGTTGAAAATGCCCATATTGTCTTTGAGGAAGAATTGAGTCAGTAGATAACTCTGGTAAATCGTGCCATCCTAATGGCTTGATGAGAATCCCCAGCATTTCTCTTTCACAGTGTTTTGGCTCTTTGAGTGGCTCTGGACAGCGTCGAACATTACAATTCAGGCAGCATCCTCCTTCTCTCTCTCTCTCTCCCTCTCTCCTTTTCCATCCCTTGTCCTTCCTGCAGTGATAATCACCATCTGCGTCAGAATGTAAAAATCATTGTAACAGGCATGTTATTAACAACCCCTGACCCCGCTCCCAGCATCAGACTCCTCAACAAATCCCTTACTGCCTGACTAATTTATTAAATAGAATCTTTTAAATACACGTTTTGCAGACAAATATCTTTCTCAAGAGAGAAAAAAAACGCTGACGTATTAGGAGCCAACAGAAAACACTTGTCACTGAAAGCTCTGTCAGTTGAAAAAAACAGGTGTGAGAGTGAATGCAACTTGAAGAAGGGCTGATACAAAGGGAGACTGAAGAGTTGACTTCCATTAGCGGCCGGTAAGACAGGCCGTCTGGTCACTTCAACAGCTGACAAACACTTACAACAACTGCCCATTACACCCACACAGCACTAATCGGAGCAAAAGCAACTGAGTACAAGATGTACAGGCAGCGAGTATAACAGTAATCATTGTGTATGTCAGAATACTGCGTCTCCGTATCAATGGAGCCTATAGAGCCAAAGCTGGTCAGGCGTCTGTCATATAAATATTGTAAGGTAAGGTAACGATCAAGAGGATTTTCATTTTTTAGTATTTCTTTGTTTGTTTGCCAGCAGAATGACTCATCGTACTTTTCAAAGCTTTCGAAAGCCAAAAACATCAGAAGGCATGAGATGAATCACTACATGTTAGACTGCTTTAATGTACTTTCTATTTGCTTTGAGATAGAGGGAAATGAAAAGTTTTTTCTTGTAAATACCTGAAGCATCCTTTTGAAAAGTAAGACCTTGGTTTTCTTAATGTTTCTGTAGCTTGACTCAGATAACTTTGTGATAGTTATCTGAGTCAAAAACAACTTTTTGAGAGAGGGGTATTATTAACATTTCCACAATCAAGTAACTATGTCACCTTCAGGTGTTATAAAAAAAATACTGTAAACAATTTAAAATAAATTTGACTTGGCATCATCGCCATATTTGGCAGCTTGACATTGGCCTTTGTCTCTAAGAATTTCCTGCCCTCTTTGACACTCGCCGTTCATCATCACCTCATCACAACAATGCTTTAACCTGCCATCCACTGAGTCCATCTCCTGTCTTTCTTAAGAATATGGCTTATTTCTTTTAGATATATGCATTCAGGATTCCCTTTATTAAGGAATAACTAAAGTGCACTGTTCAAAACATGCTAAAATTCAAAAAGAGAATAAAACATGTCATCAAAATGTTACCAACACAGAGTATGACAAGAAAAGAATTCAGTACAATGCATGTCTTCTCCTTTTGAGTTTTTGATTCATTCTTGTGTGTGTAACACACTCTGCTCTGCGGGACTTCAGAATTCATTCTCAAGTATATTTAACTATTTTAAACAGCATGGGCTCTGATTATGAAATATCAGCCTGATTAGCTGCTGGCATATTAAAAAAAAAAGAGAAACCTGAAAGCAAACTCTAAATAAGCCTGCTATGCATACTTTCTACCAGTTATCTTTATTGCTGATTTGACACAAAGATGTGGTGCAGAAGGATTCCTAATATGGACACAAATATCCATCTTGGGCCTAAAAGCTATATATTTTCTAGCCAGTGATTTCAGGGAGAAACTATTGATTTGGTACTTGATGAGAAAAGTTAAGGCTCTTTGAATGTATTTCAGACACGTATGCTAGATTTTACCTTTCCTTATATTTTGCACTTCAAAAGGCTCTTCACTTTAATTTCACATATTGCACCCACACATAATCTACAGGCCTGGCACACAAAAAATGCCTGTTTCTCAGACTATTAAAAATGCTACAACATTATCTCTGCAATAATTGTAGTATGTGATCCCATACTGGTCAGAGAAATTCTACATGAGATCAATTTGAATACCAAACATTTTGCTTCAATAGATCTGAATTTCTACATATACCAGTCCCTTTTACTTAAATTTAGCAATAAAAACAAAGCAACATAAAATAAATAAATATAAGAATACATCAATGTCCATGTAAGAAAAAAAACAAATTCTAGTGTGCCATTTGTGAGGACAAGTTTGTGAGGACAAGTACAGCATCAGGAGAGAAGCTGCTCTCTAGTTTTAATGTGACGCTGTGCAGACTTCTGCCTGGTTTCCCATAATTCTGCATTTGCCGTCACTTCTACAGGTATTAGAAAAACTTTGACAAGGCCTCGAAGTGTAAGGAGACCTCACGGCAGTCTGCAGAATGTCCAACTGAAGGTCCTGAAGGTGTGTTTATGGAGCAATGTTAGATTTTTAAACTCCTCCACATGTCTAACATAACCTCCACGTTGTCAAGTCAGTTTATATTTTCTTTTACTGTGTAGCCCACTGCTGGAGAATCTTTTTATAAGACAAGACTGCCAAACTAACTTTTTTCCAGACATTGTTTAACTTATGTGACCTCGTTCCCTCACCTCAGATAACTGCAAGCTTTCCAGCTGAGGACGTCCCTTAAGATGTGCCTTAAGAGCCCGCAGAAGGAAGCAAGAATTGAAACATTTTGTTTATATGAATCACAAGGGGATGTGGATAAATGCCTTCGATCCCTAACTGGTGCCCTCATTTTATCCCTTCCTACTTCTGTTGTGTTCACATAAAGCAGTTTGCTTTATGATAGATCAGCTTTTCAAATCTGTTTTACCCCTTTTTGTTATGGCGATTCATACAAATGATCAAATCAAACCATAATTTCACTTAGTTGTGTAGCGCTTTGAAAAACTTTGTGAAACATTTATTTCAAATTGACTTCCATTTGATTTCCATTTCAACCAGTTGGCTGGTTGAAATGGAAATTCAACCAGCCAACTGGTTAGGATTTCTAATCAAACCAAAATAACTCTGAGTGGCCCCCAGCTATTCTACAATATTTCTCACAAAATAGTATGAGAATCTAATTTTCTTTGGATTAATAGATCATCACTTGTCAAAGCAAACACAAAACATGTCCCTGGTGGGAACTAATTGATGCATGGTTGACAAGCCATGACAACTAGCTCAAATTTTGTATCTAAAAAAAAACAATAATAATAACAATAATGACAGGTCCAAAAAGATGAATCAGTGAAGGAACCCATTGCAGGTTTTTTTTCCAATATCTAGTTGTTTTTTCTTACATTTTTTGTGACCCTTAGCTACTGTTGCGTGTGTCTTTTCACTGTTAAAAGGACACTTCCTCCGGTATTAGCTGGTGCTCCTTACCTTCATTCCAAAAACTAGCTCAGCCATCGCCACTCCCATGTTTAACAGATAGAGGATTTCCTCCTGTCTCTTAAAAGCCTCACGAAATACGCAGATGAACGAGAGTTGTTTTTTGAAAGCCTTATTTATGGCTTCCAGTCGACTTATTGTAAAGGCTTCAAGACATAAATTTCACTATAAATTTTTTACCCACCTGCTAGTGTCCACTGCAACTTTCTGTGCATCTTAGATTTTTGAGATTGTGCCAATTCTGCACACTGAGAGCAAAATTATTAGTTCAAAGGGAGACTCCAAGAATGCATTACTAGTGAAATCATGAGTACAGAAAACCTGAAATTGTCCAACTTTTAGGAAATGTCAAATGGACGGATTTGCTGTTTTCTCTATTTTAATATGTTATCCCAATGGAACCAACAAGTATTCAAAACAGCAGTTATATATATCCTAGTGAAAAGTCCCCTTATTCTATTCCATTAAAGTTCCCTGTGAGACTGACGTTTAGTATATCTGTAAGTGAAACACTTTAATTTGGGTCAACCAAAAACAACCTGAATATGAGGCATGCCTCTCGGTGAGGCCAATGCAGCTCAAGGCCATGGACAGAGAGATACATGGATGCCTTAAATTTTGAAAAAACCAGGCGGCACATTTCTCTGCTAAGCAGACTCTCACTGCAAACAGGTCTATACCAAATGCTTACATTCTGTCAGTCAAATCCAGGCCTCAAAAGTTTGCCTGAAATTGAACTCCCGCTGTGACTTCCACCTTGGTCATACTCGCTTCTGCTCTCACTATGCTAACCAGTTCTGATTTATGGCTCCCCTGGGCCACAGTAGTCATGACCCCACCTGCACTGTTGCTCATAACAGCTGGTGCACCCAGGATGGAAGCAAAGGGGAGTTTTCAGTGCTAAGTCACAAGTCTGTGTTTGGGTTTTACTAAACACTATCCATTACCAGTCATTGCCATAAAAGGGTACTTACTATAATGCTGTTTTATTTCCAGTTTGGGACAATTCATATTCACTCCTTTTTTATTCTTATGCTTTTTATCATTTTTTTTCTATTGTGTTAATTGCTTAGGCCAGATCTCATCTCTCCTCCTCTGTTCAACAGCTGCCTCTTTATCCTCCCTCCCACACCCTCAGCTGCTTTGCCTTCCTGCTTGACCAAAGAAAATCACAGCAGCCTTTGGAATCACATTTAATAAGCACACAATGATTCCTCTGATCCATTCAAATAACAGCCTGAGCACAATTTCGATCAACATTCATTAGTTTTTCTCTTGCTCATCCTGCAAAGCAAACATTTATCAAATGTCACATGTTGCTTTATTAATCTGCCCTTCAACATGGAAATATTACAAAGTATGCAAGCTTGCTTTGGAACGCAGTTGGAAATACTGTGCACGACTGTGCCATTTAGCTTCGGAGCACTGCAGCAAAAGTCAACAGGGAGAGTCTGGGCAGAGCTGAAACTCGTCTGCTGCACCACAGTCAAATGTGGTACAGCAAGAGAAACATCTTGTCATATAAATTTCATTAAAATCTAAAAAGTATGTGTCAAGTCAGCTCTTACTAACCATATTGTCAATGAATAATTTAGAAAAAAGAGTGAGTGACTATGAGAAGCAGCAGCTTGCTAGTTAAGAAGAGCACCTCTCTGGCTCCAACGGAAATGTATTTAATGAATGTGAATCTCGGATAAAACAGACAGGCTTTCTGGGCGCTCAGTATATACTCAAGAACATAGCAGAGTGGTACATTTAATACAGGGTGTGATGAACCGAAGGACTGTTTATGTAACATGGATTTGTTTATGTCTTAAAACCAGCAGTTATGTCTGGAGTCACGGGTCGACTTCCAGTAGTAAGGTAAAGCAAAGTCTCAAACTGCTTCAAATGTTCACATTTGTGCAACAAAGCAAGTGTGGGTGTTTGGAAATGTTTTCAGTTGTGAAAAACGTAAATATATTCTAAAGTAAACATCAATGAATCGCAGTCTGTCTCACCACTGTTTATCCAAAAGAAAACATTTTTACGGGGATGACTGATTCTCCACGGGAGAATCGTCTTGCCTTAGGATTATGACATTGATGCATGAACATCCAGGCAGCACTAGGTGTTAGTTATTAGCATACATTTTTATCAGGTCGGAAAATGTAACAATGTTCCTCCGAGGCCAAACGAGGCTCAGACACCCACGGGGAAACATTTGACTGCCTGTGCTGCTTTGGCAGTCTGAGTTTCCTCTGAACCACAGCATGTGTAGCATTAGCTTGAAGTGACTTTTTATGGCTGAGCAACATCTTGCTGTGACGAAACTGTGGACGGCCTTATAAAGTTGGAGAGGTTTGACAGAATGTGTCCGATGAGTGCCATTTTGACAGCTTCGTTGCTGTAGGGCTGTTAAAACCCCCACAAGTAAAACACATACTGATTCCATGGAGAAAAGTGACACCTGCATAAAAGTGTTCTGGCATATGAAAAAAGTGGGAGGGTTGACATCAATGAGCATTAGATCAACAGTGGAACAGAGTCACAGAATAAACAATGTTTATTTAATTAGTATCAGATTTTTTGCATTTTAAACTACAGCTTTTGTCACTAGCAGTCATTGGCCATGGTAGCATATTACATGCAGACTGTGCTCTCTTCAGAGCTCTTTTAAATCCCTCTGCAGGTTGCTCTTTTGTTGCATCTCTAAGCTCCTGCATTAGCAGAGGACCTGGACAGAGCTGAAAAAAAAGTTGTAAAATGGTGACGTATGCCTGTCAAGACAACATTTTACAGTTTGGTAAGCTACGCCCAGCATGTCTGTTAGGCTACTAAAGAACAAGCTTCATCTAATATCAGTTTAATTAAATGAACAGGTTTTTTTAATAAGGCTAACTTTAGCAGGTAATAATTTCTTACTTTAGTTTAAGTTTACATATTAAATCAAATGAAACTTTACATATTTTATTTTACTTTTTAAATAGAAGCATCTTTTTTAAATTTAAATGTACACCGTGCTTTTTCTCATGGTTTTTACTTGTTAGTGTCAAATACTAACAGGAGATTAGTTATTAGAACATGTAAAATAAAACAGTTTTAATGATTCTCTAATAGCTAGAAGGCTGGAAAAACCAGTTTTGGTGTTATGAAGGGCTGATCCATTCATATCAGCCCTTTTACACATACACACACTGACACACACACACACACACACACACACACACACACACACACACACACACACACACACCACACACACACACACACACACACACACACCACTCTTCGAGTACATTAACAGCCTCCAGCTATACTCCCAGCACTTAGTCCATTAACTCTTTGTGGACACCTGCTACCCTACTAACCTCCAAACACCCCTTCCCCCAATAATCATCCTGGCCTCACACACTTCCCCCATATTTGGTCTGCTTGAATACTCACGCCAGTCCCACATCTATGCTAAACAAAAGTTTTAAGCTAAAGAATTAACCACATCACAACACCAAAATTAATCCATGTGAATAAATTATTCTAATAAAGGCAAGCAAGACCAAGCATAGACGCTGCTATGTTCAGTCATTATCCATCTCAGACTTGTGTACAATTATGTCTGACAGCTACATCTACTTAATGTACAGTTGCTAGTTTTTGCATGATTGGCAACCTGCTTTCAGCCATGGCGTTTGTACGTAAAGCTTCAGATTGGAAGACAAAAGTAATTAAGTGTTAATTAGTCTACTTCACACAGGCTTTTTTCTGCTTTTGTCTGTCATTTGCCTCCCCGGCTGTCAAAGACATGAGCAGGATAAAAACACGCATTCATGAATGCAAAATAACGATGCACACACAAATGCATCCACCTTTTTTCAGGGTTGGAGGAGTGAAGTATAGGGATAGTTTTGAAAAACACAAAGAGAGCCAAGAGATTTTTGTTGTTGACAGAAAGTTAGGTGCACAGTCTGAATGGGAAACGCCAGGCTGAGCGTTTGTCACCGCTCCTGGATCGGCAGTGTTTGTGTGTGCATGTGTGTGTGTGTGTGTGTGTGTGTGTGTCTGTGTGTGTGTGTGTGTGTGTGTGTGTGTTGTGTGTGTGTGTGTGTGTGTGTGTGTGTGTGTGTGTGCTGGGACCGTAGCCATAGTTACGGCGCTTGGTGTGCATCCCACCAGCGTGGGATCTGCTTGGGTGTAGGATCAAGCGGGGAGCAGAGAGAGTGTAGCTGCATGCAGGGACGGTAGCTCACAGCGTTTGTGTGTTGGTGTGGAGGAGTGAAGTGGAGTCCTCTCTCCAGCCAGCCACCATCATTGCTCCCACCACATAAAGGTAAAAAAAAAATAAAAAAATGGGAGGAGGAGCAGACAAATTCCCAAAGGAGAAGAGGGGGGAGGGGGGGCTGCTTTAGTCTTTATGTCTTGAGAAGGTTGGAGATAAACGTGACTATTAAACACAAAAGCTCCTATTTAAGGTGGATAAACCATCTAGTTTGCATCACACTTAATATCAGTTTCTAATTAGTGCTCTTTGAAGAATGGGTGGGATGGGTCCTGTGTTGTTTCAAAAAAACAGTGGGGGAGGGAGGTCAGGGGTTATTCACTGCAGAGGAGGCAGCTGGAGTGCCTTTAACGTGCACGAGGCAGAAAACCATGCAAATCAGCCCAAAAAAAACAAACCAGTTCACTAATAGCTAGAAGGCTGTTTTGGGGTTTGTTATCAGAAACACGCGAGATATAATCTGAAGAGATGAGCCGGCTCAGCGATGAGATTCTGTGAATCTGTGGAGGAGTGTAAAGACCAGACGGTTAAACAGACGTCAGGGAGTAGATTCAAATGAGATACAAAGCAGAAGCTGCCCCTGTTCTGTGTCCAGCAGTAGCTTCTTACCGAACTACTGCAGCAGGCAGGCTGTCCGTTTCAAAAACTTAGGCCAGGTTACATTTCTACTGCATCCGTTAGGATAAAATACCCCTCCAGCAAAGGTTGTTCTTTTTATTTACAATCAGCTCCTAGGCAGGGTTTTATGAAGGAAGGGACTATTGAATATTTGACTTTTTTTCCCCTCTCATAATTTCTCTTTATACTGATTTACACGTAATATTTTCTTTTAACTTCATAATAATATATTATTTAAATCCCCTGATGATTTTAAATTATTATCTCTTGTGAGTAAATAATAGAAATGACATAAACAGCAATCTGTGAATACGTTTAAGCTAAGAAACCGGAATAGGTAAGTGGCAGTTTGTGAAAATTTGATTCTCTGGCTCTGTGCTTAGAAGCAGACAGACGTTTCTCAGTCAAACATGGCCAAAACGCAAATAAATAAAAGCCTTGCAAATGTTCTATTTTATGTGTTAACACAAACAGAATAATGGGTTTTCAAATCCCAAACTGTGTTTTAATCTAAATATTTTAGATTTACAACAAGAGAGTAACAAATGCAGTCAACAAGATGAAAAAAAATTGAAATAGTGTCCACAGTATGAACCAAATGAACGACAGTGTTTTCTTACAGCTATTACATTGTGTGTGTGTGTGTGGGGGGGGGGGGGGACACAGGAGGGGGGAGCATTCTCTGTTAACTTGATATGCATATACACACATGATAAATTAAACAGTCACCTTTTTTAACAGGAATGCTGTAGATGTAACAGACTTACTATGCCAACTCAAGACAGGCACAGCAAAAAAAAAAAGAGAGAGTGAGAAATTTTTTCCTTCACTTGATTTGCCAAGAACATAAACAAAATTCTTTATGGCCCAGTAAATATCACTCTTCACAAGAACTCAAATTTAGAACATTTGGAAATTGTTACGACAAGATGTCATAATAATTAGGTCAAAATTCTTGCAATATTTAAGCATGTGGCTTTATTATGGAAACCACAAAAAAACCGCACACAAGAAACAACCAGGGTAAAATACAGGGTTCTGGGAAAATATGTCCCTAAAGGAAAAACAGTGGAGGGCTCATGGTTAAAACCAGCCTTTTGTTTCTCGTCAGTCAATCATCTTCTCCATGTGAGGGGGAGACAGAGAGACCACATCTCAAATCTGGGTCACAGGGGAGGATCATCATTTAAAAAGCAGACACTGTATGCTTGAGAAGACACTGTGATTACTCATAGCTAACTTTAGTTCAATCAGTTCCAACTAAAGAAGAACAAATGGCTTCATCTCTTCTGAAGCGACAACGGAACAACAGGTTACTGGGCTTTTAGCTTGAAAAGGAGACAGCGAGACGTTGGAGCCTGATTGAAAAATTCACCATAGCAGTAAAACTAGTAACTCAGTGTGAGTTTCTGTAACAGACTGTGAAGCCTGTAGTACAGACCAGTTACTCGCCCTGTGGCTATTTGACACTAACTAGTATGTGCCTGAAGGTGGACCTGAAGCAAAAAAAAAATCCCCCTGCACAAAACGAAACCCCCCATTACTGCAATCAAACCCAACTTATAAAGCCCTATTGATGCATACATGATTGGCATGGATAGATATTGACAAAGAGAGTTGTGCTTTTAATACGTATCAACTCTAACAGCTGTTTATTAAAAACTTTTTTTTATGAGCTGACAGCCTTGTTTCTACTTTTCTATTGTTTTGTCCTTTGTCAGTTGAGTCAACAGTGTTATGATATGATAAAAAACAATAGCACAAAGGGGATGTTGTCATGAGGGTATACAAAGATGTGGCGCTGGTGTTTATTTTGCAAACCAGCATGTGTGCAACTACGACATATAGAAGACAGAAAAATAACAAGGAAAGCACACGGAGCAATAATCAGAGAGCAAGCTGCATGAGGCCATGATTCCCCTGACAGCCAAGAAGCACTGCCTTGGATTCTCATGACAACAACCAGCAAATCTCAGAGAACACGTGCCAAAGATTTCCCAAGCCATATACACAACATAGACCAGACGCAAACACCTAGACGTTGAGTTATTATGTTCTGATATTGTGTATACTACAATATCTCATGCAAATGTCAAACTTGGAAAAAAATAAATAATAAACAAGAAATATATTGGAAGAGTTTTAAAAGCTGACCCAATAAGAGGACACGCTGGCTTGATCACATGTAGAATGTGTGCAATTTTTGGGCGGGACGCCTCCAGCTGTCCCTCTCATTGGGACAGAGTGACGTCAGGGAGTGGCACCTCGGATGTTGGACCTTAAAAGCAGGTTTAAATAATTCAACAACGGCCAATAAATGGCCAGTAAAAGGTTGAACAAAACCTGAGACTAAACTACTTTTTATGTTTTGTATCATTACAAATAAAAACTCAAGTATTTTGTGTGATTTTTATATTAATCACACAAAATACTAGACATAAGAGGAAGGAAAATCATTCTTGACTCTCATAAAAACAAAAATCTCTATTCAATTCCCTTTCATCTGAAAACGTGTGACAAACAACCTTATGAGTCACCTTATTAGTAAATAACAGTAGAGTTTACCTATGTGTAATGTAATCTCAGAGTAAACACAGCTGGTCTATGAAGTCCTCAGCAGTTTGTCAGAGAACATTAGTGATCAAAAGGCATCATACAAACCGAGGAACAAAGCAAACAGGTCAGGGATAAAGTGCTAAGAAATCTTTATAAGGTAGAAGGGTTGTCTCATAAAACAAAAACTCAACTTTCAAATATCTTGGAGCACCAATCTGTTTCCATACCTTTCCATACTGTTTCCACTTTCAAATATGGTTTCCATTTGGAAGTGGAAAGAATATGGCAAAGACCAAGGTCTAGTCATCCAACTAAACTGACTGAGGAAGGAGGGCATCAATTAGAGAAGAAAGCCAAAGTCGAAAGAAAGCCATGGGTGAAAGCAGCCGAAAACAGGAAACATTCAGAAGAAGATGTTCAAAAGAGATCAGATTTGAACATTCTGGTCAACGTGCAACTTATTATCTATAGCAAAAAACACTTAAATTGCTAATCCCCATAGAGAAACCTAGCATACATATTGTTCAAACAGAGAACGGCAAGCAACTCAGAGTTGATGGAAGCTGCAGTAGAAGAATATAAGAACCTCAAAAAGGTTTGATTAAAGTGTATGTATGTGTAACAATACCCCAGTAGTCAAAGTCCAGAACTTAATCTAATCTATTTGAGACTAGAGCTGAGCAATTTTGAAAAAAAAAAAAAAGTTCAGTCTTTGGAATTATAAAGCTGACAGATTTTCCATCAAAAGCTTGCATCTGTAATTGCACTTAAAAGTGGTTCTGCAAAGTATCGATTTAATGGGGCTGATGCCCGTCAGACCTTTCAGTTGTCGTTCTCTAGAAATATGCACAATTATGCACTACTTTAGGTTGGGCCATTATATATAAATTACATTCTGGTTGCAACATGATAAAAAGTGAAATGTTCACAGGGTTGGAATTCTTTTTTTTTTTTAAGAACGGTTTATGTCAAAACTTGTTTTTATGCCATCTCTTTTAACATAGAACTCCTGTCATTCATTGTTTCCTCTGTCTAAAACTAATACTCACAATACCAGTTCTGTGCAGCAGATAATTAAACCAAATGCCACTGGTTTTTATTCATTTCAGTTTTAATTATAAACCTACTTCACATTAGGAAATGTACTAATTTAATGAGTTTTCCTGACAAGAAGAAACGGTATTGTTCAAACAGAAGCCCTCTTAAACATTTGTGGCATTTGCCAGAGAAAGACATAAAAAAATTATTGTAAGCTTGAGTGGCTTTAAGTGTCATAACTTACTGCACAGTAAAAATGTTTAGGAAGAATACACATAAACACAGAGCAATAGACAGAAGCGAGTTATGCCTAAGTTGAAAATGAGCTCTTAACTACCGCCATGTTTTTAATGGCGCAAATTATGTAGCACTGGCTTTACACCTTGCTGATTTGCTCAAAGTTTGCTGGCATTACAACTACTCATAACTTTCCACTTTTACAGTCAGTCAATAGCCCTGTAACGTAGCTCCTGTTTTAGCATCTTCTCTGACTTGAAACCAACTATTAAATACAGCAAGAGAAAGCCCATCATATGTAAGTCTTATAAGATGCATAATGTTTTTGAATCAAAGAAAGAATCCTATCGCTTTCCTGGATTTTGTATGAATCCAATTTGTTTTCAAAAGTGCACAAAGTCATGAGGCAAATTTTGTTTCAAAATATGCAGTTCAGATTTTATTTTTTTTAAATATGTGAAAAAAGATATAGACTGCTAGGTCTCTCTGATCTAATATGAAAGCCAAAACATACTCTATAAGAAGAGAAAAATTGTTCTCTCTATCTCAGGGCAGCAGACATTCTTCTTTTCCTGCAGCCCTGGTTTGAGAGTTCTTGCAGCTTGTTATTCCGGGCAGAATTTTCTTCTTGCATGGTCTCCAAGAAATATGAGGTGGGTGTGCTGCAGTGAGAAAGTCCTGTGAAGACTGTCTGAAAGTTCTGCATTTCGGTTCTTGTGACGTATTGGATATCAACAAGAAAATTTCTTGCTGATACGGACATGTTAGGATTCATGTGGATAAATTTAGCTCGCTGTGTCTAAATGTGTTTAAACGTGCCAACAGTACGCTCACACTGATTCCAATCTTAAAAGTTAAAAATATTTCAAATCTGGCAACCAGAGTAGTAGCTCTACTCCACTCTAAAGGTTTGTTTTTCTATCATGCATGAAAAGTTGTTAGTCTAACCATAGGGAAGACTTCAGAGGAAAATATTCACAATTCACTGAGGATTTACTTGGTTAGTCATCCCTGCTACTAAAAAACGTAGATAATTCCAATGTCATGTCCTTGTGTATTTTCTGAAAATGTTAGAATTTGTTTGATAAAACTGAATCCACATTGAATGTTCTACAGTATATCCAGCTTAGTAAGAATCTTCATAATAATGCCTTGAGGTGTTGCATTAGAAGGAGAACTATAATTTAAGAACAATTTCTCTATGCCATACATTGCTTTACTTGTATATACACTACGTAACCTGATTGCAGTTCTGCTAATATTAGATCAGACATATATTTTTGGTGAAACAGCATAACAAATCTAAAATACCCTCCAATAATAACCTTGATGTTCTAAGGCAATGCAACCAACTGCAACACCTACCAAAGAGCCCAAGTCACTGCAACAGCGCAGCTGAACGTGCCAACATTTTGCCTTAATCTGCCCAACTGTCTTGGCTAGCACACGATCCAACACTATAGGTGTGTTTTGACTGCAGAAACCTTTTCCAGGAGCCAAGGTTATTCTGAGGTTCTTCATTCAGCTGCCATAAATTACGACAGTAGATAACATGAACCAAACAGCTTTGTGGAAGAAGTGAAGCCATTAAAAATGATCTTTTTAATGTTCTGATGTTTCTCAGAACTTGTGGGTGAATCTTAAAATGCTAAACACTCATGTGGCTGAGCAACACTATTGTTTAAAAGTGTTTCTTTCTTGCTGCATTGGGTAAGTTGACAAAATATGTTGAAAACGTATACCACAGGAATGAACATTTGTGCATACTGTTTTCACCACATTGTGCTTAGGTTCAGGATGTGTGCAGCCTGGCCTTTCCTCTCACTTCTAGCACAGTCTGGGTTTGTCCCCTTGACTTGGATTGTCTCTGGCAGATTTTTTACTGGGCCAATCAGTAAACAGAAGGAGAAGTTATGAACAATGACATTGATTTTCTGTGTTCTTTCAGAATTGCAGTCTGTTAATAGTTTTAGCAATGGCAGCGGACGAAGTGAACAAAGTCATTCAGGCCACGCTTGCGAATAGTGAATTAACATTAACAGCCGCGTTGTTCGGCGGGCAATTTCCAGTAAGCTTCATAGCACCAAAATAGCATATTACATACTTCATGGGCAGACATTAGCAATTGGGTAAAAGCCACGCCTCCAGTAAGCAATGGTTTCTCAACAGCTGAGAGCCCAGAGCCTGTGTACAAAGAAGCAAATGGCATAGAACAAGCATCTGGCTTTCACAAGATTAGCATAACATGAGAGTTTATATAGTGAATCTGAACAATATTGTAGCAATCTTGATTATTTCATGTTTTTGTTTGTTTTTTAGTCCATGCACCCACAAGCAATTTATAATTGTAAAATTATCAAAACTTTGTGCTAATACAGCTTACAAAGGATGGCATTTTCTTAGATGAGGAACAGAAACTTGAAAACACAGGCAAAGACAAACAGTCGAAAAAAAGTTACATAATGTGGTGTCAACTACGCCTTAATCCTAGCAGCCATTTTATTAAGTTCACATATCTAGTTCCACGTTGGACCAGATTTTGCCTCTTTTCATCTGTAATGATTCCACAGCATCATGCAGTTGCAGCAGATTTCTCAGCTGCACATCCATGATGTGTCTCTCCCATGCCAACCCCATCTCAACGATGCTCTGTTGGAAAGAGATCTGGTGACTACAGAAGGTCCAGTGAATTCATTGTCATGTTCAGGAAACCAGTATGAGGTGCTTTCAGGTTTGTGACACTGCAGTCATAAAGAGATGGATATAGTCAGCAACAAAACTAAATAAGCAGTGGGGTTTGAATGATGGACAATTGGTACAGAGGTGTTCCAAATATGTCAAGAAAATCTGCTACACATCATCATGCTCCCCCCACCAAGCTGCAGTCATTGCTGGGAAGGTTAGGCTGGTACTTTTATGTCAAATTCTGACCCCATCATTTGAATGTGGAGAGCCTGAATTTAAAACTTACTAGCACAAAAAACTTTTTTCTGTCCATTATTGTCTAATTTTGGTGAGCTTCTGTTTCGAGTTCTTAGGTACCAGGATTGGCACGGGGTCACTTACTATACCTAACATGACTCAAGTGCTTCTCTGTTCAGAGTACAGTACAGAGTACAGTATTCCACATACACTAACGTAATGGGTTACTTGAGGTCCTGTTGCTTTTTCTATTTCACAAAACAGTCTCACCGTCCTTCTCTGACTGGTGACATATACAACACATTTTCATCCACACAAGCAACAGTCACCGGAGACTATTTTTTCGACCATGTTGTATAAACCAGAAAGATGGCAGTGTGTGGAAAAATCTTCGTACATCAGCAGTTTCTGAAATATTCAGAACAGGCCATCCAGTACCAAAAACAATCCGACGTTCAAAGAGACTATTTAGCCACATGGCTAAATGCATTGGGTTGCTGCCATGGCATTAGATTATTTATTGACACAAATAAGATACTCCTTATTCGTGTCAACAAGTAACTGTGCTTAATGAAGATCAAAATAAAACCAACAGGAGAGGCACTTCACTTCAAATGTTTCCTGGCTTGAACAATTTCAGACCCCATATCTACATCCATGTTTTATAAACAATCCATCATCCCGACTGGCTGAAAATTGAGATGTAAATATGATGCTGCCTCCAAGATTCTTTGCTGCAGAGAAATACTGTGCTTATGATTCTCTTGCATATTACCAGCTTCACCAGCTGTGTGAAAAATGTTTTATTCTCTTATATGTATCCACAACCAACATTCTCAATCCAAGCCAGTAAGTAAACCTTGCCCTAAAAGTTGGCATATCTGGGCTGGCACCCCACTATAGTGCCAGTAAGAAAAAAAGTGCATGTTGTCAGAAGTAATCTGCAAAATCCTAAATCTGTTTAAGGTGAAGCTGTTCTCAGACCAGCTGATATTCAGAACCAACAGCAGCCTACCAGAACTTAGAGAACTTCTGGCTGCTCTCTTGTCAGCCAAGTAAATAGAAAGCACTGATGCATTTAACAGTTAAAGCAGTCAGCCACACACATCTTAAACTTTCAATTTAGTTAAATAAACTGGGACTTTGGGTTTGGCCTCCAATTTCAAGCCCCACTCTCACACAAAAGACACACAGTTACAGCACAGAGAAAGCATGACATCTCTCTCACTCTCTGCAGGGGGAAAGGGAAGACATCCTGTTTGTAAAGCTAATAACCATTCGTTCCTTTAGGCGACTCTTTTTATGTGCCTCATACCACACGCCCCTCTGCCACAAATAAACAGAAACGCATGCACGCGCTCTCTCTTGCTCGCACCTGGTTGCAAGCTCAGCAGCACAAATAACGCAAAAATAAGATTTACCTGCAAAAAAAAATAACAAAAAAATTGCAGGTGACACCTCCAGGTCTAACGATGATGGATACTGTTTTCGACGAACGCAGCCGTCAAGGGTCTTTATTTTATTCATTCTGAACAAACAAAATTCAAGCGCAAACATTTGGGTTGCCTGACGGGTGGCAGAAGAACAGGCAGCTGATCACACACATAAAGACTTTGGTACATATCTCTTAGAACCGTGTGCATGCAGTGTTTGGAAGATGGAGGAAAAAAATGACGTGGCAATTTATTGCAAAGAACTGTTTGTATTTTTAGTGGAGGAAAAGCATCAGTGCTATAGCCGGATTGCAGCAAGACTACGACCCTGATCATCTCTAGCTGAAACATGCATATCTTGCCAACAAGTCAAACCCTTGATGCTACTTTAAAGGTATTTATTCCAGTTGTTTCCATAAACAATCATTAGTGAAATCACTTTGACTTCTGGAGATCATTTAAACACCCCATGCTTGGTGTTTTATGACCCACAAGTCAGTCTCAACCCCAACAACAATCTGTAAAGCAAGTAGCATTAGTGCTTCTTTTCTACAGGAGAGGAGTAATTGTGGAAATGATCAAATTCTCTAATTAAGTGTAAAAGTATATAATTTTCCAAAAAGTTAGTACTATAAGTACATTTGTTTTTGATATTAGACCAGTTGATTTTTATGATCTGTGGAAACCAAAGCGACTTTTCTTTCTGCTGGCAGGAGCCTATGAGTAGAATATAGAAACTATCTTACATCAATGGTTGTCAAAGCAGATGTGAAACATCAACCTTGTGGGTGCAAATTGAAGCATCATCTATTACAAAATATTCCACAACGGACGACTCAATCTGGTAAAAACAAACAAAACAAAAAAAAAAAGAAAAAAAAATCTGGATAGGATACACCCAAAATCAGGCAGGTACAAAACAGCAAAGTTGGCAAAATGACCAAAATCTATTTGATTCCTTTCCCACTTTATTTCCTCTGTGTAACTGATGTGTAATATGAAAACAAACAAAAAATTGTTCTTTGTAGCCGACACTACCAAAATATTTTCAAAGTTTTATTGAGAATGCCTAAATTTAGAGTAATTAAAGCAGATATGGATCTATAATGATGAGACACATCTCATATTCTTTTGTGTTGAATGCATTGCATGGTTCTTTCTTAAGAAGCTGATTATTTCTGAACACAAAACACTTTGAAGGAGGAGGGGGTGAAGCACCAATGATATTTCAGTCAAAAACATAAAGTATCCAATGAGAGGAACAGTCTGATAGAAAACAGCATGAAACTCGAAACAACAACACCTCACTTTAACTTGGATCATTTTTAAGGTTTTTTAATGCTTCCTTACTTTGATATCATGCACTTATTCTGACCTACAACATTTTTAAATGTCCCTGTTCCTGCCATTCAATCTATTTATGACAGTTTAAAGGTTCCATAAGGTAGCTTTCACAAAACCCCTTTGGCGGTTTTGAGACTGGAGTTGTTTTAAAACAAGAGAGGTCCGCTTTGGTCGTGGCCACTCTCTGAGTAGTCGTTAGCCTCTGTCCTTTGGGACCAACAAATCTGGATTTACACCAAATGAGAACACTAAGTGAGTTATCCACTGCAGGTGAGACATAAACTGCATGTAACCTTTTAACACACCCCCACTTCAAAACATCTGACACAATCCTTTAGTGTTTAATGTAAAACAGACGCTTCTTTATTAGGACCAACAGATATTTGCACTTAAACAAAAGAAAAACAACTTTCTGTCGCTCCCCTTCTCCACCCCACCCCAGTGAAAGTGACTTGACATGCTGAAAGGGGGACTTGAGGCGAGGCACAGACTGGTAATCCTCTTGGCTGAGTGGGGGCCTCCAGAGGGCCAGCTTCCAGTCCCACCCCCAATCTCTGTCTACCCCCCACCCCCAGCAGCGCTGACAGGCCACCCCATCCAGGAACAGAAAAGCCATCTGGTGTTTGTTTGGGACAGCTCACACACAGGATGTACGGCAAGAAGGGAGGCTGTGTGTGTGTGTGTGTGCATGCGTGAGTGTGTGAGTGTGTCGGGGAGTCACGCCTGTGTGACTGTCACTGCTTCTGTGTGTGCGCTTCTGGGTGTGTGTCACCGGGATGCTCACGCTTCAACCCTGTATTTGTCCATGAAATTCAATAAATTACAGAAAAATGGTAATTGGAGACAGAACACATGGGAATTGTGGACAATGCCTTGCAAAATACAGATTGGACTTCACAATCCCAAACTTCAATATAACTTTGGGGGATTTTATGCGACAGAAGAACAAAATGTTTAAGTTGAATTAAAGTATTGATTGTTTTGGAAAGTGTAAATTGTATTTGTATTCAGCCTCTTAACTTTGTAAAACTACATTCCACAGCAAAAACAGCTGCTAGTCTTTTGGGCCATGTCTCCATCAGCTTTACACATATAAAGACCGCGTTTTTGACAATTTTATCTGCAAAATAGCACAATCAAAGTCATACTGGACGGGGAACACCTGATCTGCCAAACTCACCTTTTAACATTTGAGTAGTGTCTCAAATTAGATTTAGGTCTTGACTTTGACTGGATTGCTTGAACATGTGCTTTGATCTACGCCAGTCCTTTGAGGTTCTGACTGTATGTTCAGGGTTGTCTTAAGTCTTTTGAAGACTAAGAGGTTTTCATCCAGGGCCACCCTGTATATACCAACTCCCATCCTGAAGAAAATAATACTGTAATAACCTTATGATGATTCTCCCACTACCATGTTTCAATGACCATTTGCCCATGCTGCCTCAGTCCCAGTCTGAAGTCATTCATCATCAAACCAACTTTTGACCAGCTTTCGGGTCTTTGATAAAGACCTCTACAATGTTCCAGCATGGAGATTGTGTTCACAGTGTATAGTTTTTTCAAAAACCCACTAAAATATAGTTACATTTGGGGTTGTGACAAAACCTTCACAAGACACTTTGCCTCTAAACATTTGCTCACACCCACAGAGAGATTTCACCAATCAGATGATGACTTTTATCCAGGTGCATCAATGATGTGATTGTGTGTCTACCTTTAAAAAAAAAGAAGAAGAAAAAAAAAAAGCTGTAGCTCCTCTAATTGACCAGCCTTTACAATCAGCGATCAAACAATATACCGGCTTAATGTATGACTAAAGTCCACATGACATTAACCTACTTCACACACAGACACAGCTGTTCTGAGATATCTGTTATTAATGCGGTGATCATAGATGCGATCTCTGCTGGTACCTGATTCATCATGACTACCGTCACCCTTTATCGTGTCTCATACAGGTGTCGTAAAAATGATACCAAAAAAAAATAAAAAATCACAGAATGGAAACAACATCAAAGCTTTTCTTCCTTTCATTTTTTTTTTCTTTTTTCTTTAGCGATCGGACTTACCAAGCAGCGCACAGGCAAGCAGGAGCGCACCGGTTGCCATTGTATGTGTTGGTCCGCGGAATCACCACCAATTCGCCCTCTTCTTTTTTTTTCTTTTTTTTTAGATGAGTATGCAACGGTCGAGACAGCGTAGCCACTATCGCTGATCCTGGATCAGAGAGATGAAGAAAGGTGTACGGATCCCAGAAGAACCTGCTGAGGAGGTGTGTGTGTGTGTGTGTGGGGGGGGGGGGGGGGGGGGGGGGGGGGTGTCTGGACGGCAGAGTCTATAATCCAGAGCCGGCGAGTCCGGTGTGCGACTTTCTCCCCCCAACAACACACGAGCTTCTGGTGACGCGTGTTCCCCTCGCCCTCACCCCTCACCTATACGCTTTTCTTCGCTGACGACGTGTGCGTGTGCCTGGCTCCAAGGCGACCCAACCCACTCCCCCGCTTACTACGCATCCGAGACTGCGGAGGCGACCCCCCCCCCCTCCCCTCCGCCCCCCACGCACACACCCACACAGAGGCAGCTTCCTTAGAATGATAATATATTTAAAAAAAAAAGAATCCGGCGTGACTTGTGCGTATTTTGGATACCTGATCCAAAAAAAAAAAATTAAAAAAAAAGACTCAAAGAGCGTCTTGAGGGATGTAGAGAGTGCGCAGGAGTCTGGGATAAGTCCTCTTCGCTGATAGGAGAGCAGCTCTTTCTCTGGCTTTTCTCCACGGTAAATCCCGGAGACTATAATCAATCTCTCACCATCGCTCCCGCAGAAAGCCTCAATGGGGCGGGCGCTCTAGACGAAGCAGATGCGCGGCTTTGTGCTCTTGTCATAACCCATCAGATTTATAAAATTGCAACACAGACTCAAAACGCTGCAGCTACACGACCTGACACAGTCTCCTAATTTATCCATCTAATTCCTGGCAACGATTCCAGGAAAATCTGCGCGTCCGTTCAAACAAACCCGTTCAGTTATGTCTAATAAATGACCGCGTCCTGTTGTTATCCCAGTAGACGCACTTCCGATCCACATTTTCTCTCTCTCTCTCTCTCTCTCTCTCTCTCTCTCTCTTCCAAGGTTATTTCCTTGTTTTTTTACTTTGGCCAGTTTGAAAACTTACGAGCGTGGCGTTTACTCCCACCCACTCGCAGAAACCCCGCCCCGGCAGCGGGGGGTCTGCCACAGAATGAAAGAAATTGGATTTGCATTTCTCAATTAAAATTCTGGAGCACGCTGCTCAAGGGCTGAATAAGTCACTGGTTCAAGTACCATCTCAGTGAGTAGCAAGTGCTCCAAGTGTACCACCACAGAGGAATAATTTAAACCAGTAACAGATGTGCAAATAAAAAATAAATAAATAAATAAAATGGAATACTACAATAAGATTATGTACAATTACGTAAACCAAAATATCATAAAGATTTCAGTAATAAAAGTGATATTTCATATCAAAAACGTTGAAAAAATTGTTGATTTAGTGGATCTAGTGAGGACCTCAATACATTTTATTATCACATAACCCCAATAATATAAATATATATGTATTTTGAATAGAGGAATGTTATTCTAAGATCATGTTATGGCCAACAATCACCAGGAAATAATTTTGACTTTTCTTGGCTGTTAACAGAGCTGTGCACATTAGCATTTTAATGGAAAGTTGAGTGGAAGGAAAACTTTGTTTCAAAAAGGTACAGCCCCACCATGGATAACTTCATCCTAAGAGCATTGTGAAGGAAAGTTCAATAGTTTGGGGAAGATTTGAGAGTCATGACCTGCAGCCGGAGACAGTGCTCTAACAAAAACATAATTTATCCCTACGTTTCATCTTTTGGGTCAAGTCTCTTAAACTCGACACAACAGAAATGTTTGGTGTCCACTCTGCCTTCTGATGTGTGTGGTGCCCTGCTGCCGTGCATCAGCTCCCCTTCCTTTTGCACATTTGAGTTTGTCTTTGTTTTTTGCACCTCAACACTTCCTTCGTACACATTCAACACATTCAAGCATTTGCATTACGCCACTGACACTGACTTTCACAATCCGTTGTAATAAAATATTCATTTTCTGCACCTTAACCACTGCATGGTCTCCTGTATTTGTTATGACCTTGAGCCAGTCACAACAGTCATCTAAAGTTTTTTTTGTCTCTCTGGAGGAAAAGTGTAGAAACACAGAAAAGTGTACAGAGTGTACAGTTGCAAAAAAAAAAAGAAATTATGTGTTTCATTCAAATGTGTACAGTTTTGCATTTGAAGTTGGAAAAAAAATTAACACAATCATTTCTTGAAGTTAGAATTCCAGGTGGGACTGTCAACCTCTTCCTCAAAATCTAATATGAATGTCTTGCATCCAGACAATATTAGTTATGGCTGGATTTTAAAAACAGAAGCAAACTATCCACTCTTCTGACAATTTGCATCTTATTAAATTTCCCATATTCATAATGTTGCATTGTCTCCATTAGTGAGCGTATGACAGTGTTTGATATTTTAAAATGGAGAAAATATATTGCAATAACATGTTTGCTAACAGTAGTTAGTAGACATTTACACATTTTGCCATGTTACAACGACAAACTTTTAAGTATCTTATTGAGATTTACAAACAAAGTAGTGCATAATTTTCAAGTGGAAGAAAACAAATAAATGCATGCCAGACTTTTCAGAATTCTATTTTGAATATTGTGTGCTGGTCAATAACAAAAATCCCCTGAAAATGCATTTAGCCGAGCGGAGAATAGCTTTACAAGACACTTTGTGCTTCTGGGCTTGAATTTGTCTGTATGTTTAAAAAAAAAGTTTTAGTTGAGCTCAAAAATCTATGAGCAAAGCAAAGGGTAAATAATCATTTCCATTGTCTCCCAACCCCCCCGACATCCATGTCATACTAAAGCAGTGGTCGTGACTTGCAATTCCCAGCTGGTAATGAGAAAACAGGACGGGTTTACTGAAATTACTTTTGGTAGGCACATGCAGAGGCCTGCTTGTTTATTTATTTATGGATCACACAGAGAGGAACTTTTTGTGTCTGAGAGTTACAGCCTTTTGCATTCTCTATGTCTGTCCTTTCCTGACAGCATCTTTCCTTTTGCAGCCTCACACCAAAGAAGTATTATTTTGCTTTTCACAGTTTACCTGCAGACCACCTTCCTTTTAGCAGGTCTATTTTGAGATCTTGCCAATAATGCAGCAGAGTCATAAAAAGCCATAGAAACTGTGCTGGTCATACATTTGCACGCACTCATCATAGACATGAGTGTCACATTGCATTTCACTAACTAAATTCACTGAATGAAACACATTTTTAGTGGGACATGATGATTAGGAAATAACACCAGATGTGTAAGTTGAAGGGAAACTTTGGGTATCATCCTCTAAGTCCATGGTAAAGTTCATCTTGCTTCAACTTGTCTGTACCATCTTACACTTTATTCCTTCTGTTCACTGTCAGTATAAAAGGGGAATAAACGAAGAGGAGAGAGATAGGAATTTCCTGTCTGCATCACAAAAGGTTGGACAAATTATGTATGAGAAGGTGACTTTTTGCAAGGAGCGAAAGACAAGTGAAACCCATTTATGAAAAGAATCCTTTTTCATCGTGCACTTAATATGCAGTATATTCTCCAAGTGATCTGTGCTGTCATTGAAGGATGATTACTATCTATTCTGCAAATAAAAAGATGGGAGAAATGATGAGCTTTAAAGATTTTACTTAAAGGCTTCCCTGCTTTGGTTAACCTGTTCCTAGGGTTTTCAAAATCTGGTACAAGTGTCACTGGTTGTAGAACAAAGCAATGAACCAGGAATAAGTACTGGTGGTTGTTTTTGCTGTGCTCTGGTTAACACTAAGGTCAGAAGTTAGATCTGGAGATGACATCAAATCCAATTAATCTGTGCCCGGCCTTCATGTTTAGTTCAGTGACCATGCTAACTATGAACAGCTTGGGAAAAATCTATATTTAATCTGCCAATTATCCATACAAAATCTAACTTAATAATTGATGGGGTCAGAGAAAAATAAATCGTGTGCCTCCCTGTGCCCAGAAATGTGTCATACAATTGACATAAAATGGGAAGCTTATAGCATGTTTATATAAAGAAAACAAAGGCTTTAACAAGGAACAAAATGTAAATCAGAAAAGGGTTCGACATTGCAGAGAAGAGTCGTGGGTTCAGCCTCTCCTTAGTCTATTCAAGTCCAGTCCTGCTAAAATAAAAAACAGCCAAACAAAGCTGCTAGGTAGGCCATGCTTGTCCACCTGGTCTACATATTGCTGCACCTAAAATTAGCTCAGTTCTCCACAGACCTCATATTGCAACTTGGCCTATTAGTGGCACAGTTTCCACATGTAGGCAGCTTAAAAGGCAATGCAGTATTTTTTGTTGTTGTTGCTATTTGATATTAGCAGATAATATAAGATCTAGTTTAATGCTGTGATATTTGTATGCGATATAAACATACTCAGTATAATTTGCTAAAAATGGACACATATAGGTAGTCTTCAGAGAAACATATGGTGTAATATGTGCAACGGACCAAACAGGTTTCCATGGAAACAGAGTATTGCATTAAACATTTCATAATGGGATGCATCCTCAAGATAAAACATTTGTGTGATATCACACAGTTATTTAGATAAATTTACACTTTGACAAGTTCAAAGCGACGCCTGAATGTATTCTGCAGTGACGTTGATCCTGCTGTGTGTCTTCGTACGTTAGAGAAAGAGGTTGTAGCCATACACACAGTTCAAAATCAAAACTTTCACACAGATGCAAGCAAATACTATTTTAGCTGCAGTGGTAGTTTTACATTTTAACACATTTGCCTTGATGTTAATTTATGATTTTATTGACCTCACAATGACCTCACAACGTGCCCTGTATGTAACACATATTGTTGCATATGATGAGACTTTTCATCCTGCCCAAAGAATTATTCAACACAAAGAATCACAACAATAAAACAATGTTGCACAGAGTACAGTAAAAAAAATAAAAATCGAAAAAGTATTTTTCGTGTTTCACTCTTAAATGTTTCAGATACATTTTAATAAATACATCTTAATACCAGACTCCTCCAGAAAGGAGAATTTATGGTTCCCCAATTAATAAAAATTCACTATACTACTTGATGTTTTTCTAATGTGCCACATTTTGACTAAGTTCTCCCCTGTCAAATGTTCTCCACTTATATGGCTATTAGCTCTCACTTTGGTTTGCTGGGGGCCTAAAGCCTTAGAAATTATTTGGTAATCAGACTGATAGACGTCAATTACTTTGTTTTTTCACCTTGTTTGAGTAAGTTCTACATCCATCCATCCATTTTCTTAACACCCTTGTCCCTCAGTGCCTATCTCCAGTTAACGTTCTGGGCAAGAGGCGGGTTCACCCTGGGCTGTCGCAGGGCAACACAGAGACACACAGGACAAATAACCATGCACACACACACACACTCACACCCAGTGTCAATCTGGAGAGGCCAATTAACCTAACAGTCATGTTTTTGGACTGTGGGAGGAAACCGGAGTACCCGGAGAAAACCCATGCATATACAGGGAGAACATGCAAACTCCATGCAGAAAGGCCGGGGCCGGGAATTGAACCCAGAATCTTCCTGCTGCAAGGCAACAGCTCTACCAACTGCGCCACTGTGCAGCCCTAATTTTAACATGTCAGTCAGTATTCATGCCATTAACCTAAAATGGGATTCATTACATCTATTTCAGAAATATAACAAATGATGGCAATTATTTTGCTCCTATTACTAAAAACCCAATTGGGAAACAGCTTCTTGTAGTTACTCGGGACTTTTTTTGGTACCAAGGATTTCGCTGACGGTCTGAAACATTTAAATGTGACAAAAACAAATTACAGATGGAATCTGTAATGAGGCTATTACTTTACAGCACAAGATGATCTCTGTATTAGCCGGAATATGCAGAAGATGCTCTTTGGCTTGAAAGATGAGAGGCAGGGAAGTGAGAAAATGGGGCAATATTTTAGAGAAAACTCCAGAGAGAAAACAAGTCTACCTGGCAGTGCAGATAATTTAACTGTATTCCGTAGCAACTAAATCTGGATTGTTATTGCTGCATTGTGAGGAACACGGTAAGAACATAACTTTAAGATTATCCATAAGAGCTTTCCAGTTAGTCAGTGTGACGTCACATGGAATTTACCTTTCAGTCTTAATTCTGATTTTAAAGGTGATTCCTTCTGTTTGTCAGAATAAAATACCCAAACAAGGCTCTTGGAGATTGCATCTAATAATTTATAATCTCACGAGAAAAACTTAAAGAGCAGCCCATTGTACATTAATGCTGCAACCATTCACTTGGACTTTATGATACTGATAAAACACATTATAGTGATATTAATGTTGATCATTTTTTGCTCTACTGCTTACCCCTTTATATATGTGTAGTACTTTTAGTTTTAGCCTGCAAAATACAAAAAAAGTAGAAAGTATGAAAGGACAAACAGGAGCTACTATAACCCTCGTCTTTTATGGTTTCAGAAACCAGTTTGAGAGACACTGCGGTTGTGAAGGGACCACAGTGTCCCGATCATGATGGACATGATCAGTCATAATATCCAGGTAGGTCCAGATAGGTTATGATATGAAACTTTGTGTCAGTATTGATGTTTGATAAGACTGCTGTTCTGGCCAATAATTGATATTCACTGACGAAAAATCGTATGTCCCGACCATCTCTACACAGTGAACAATCTGTCACATCACTGGCATTGCTTTATTGCTTTAAACACAATCATGTGTTGCATCACTAAACTAATACATCCTGATCCCGAAACACATATTCACACACACAAAAGGCAACAAGAAGGAAATTAAAAAGTGTGCTAATAAAATATCCCCCTCACCATTACACCACCACCAGCCTCACTTTTTTGTTCGTAGCTGACAGGAGTAGCGCCAGATGTGGACCTCTACCACTTCACCTAATCTGTATCTGTGAACACACAACATGTGTTGACAGATGTGAATCTGAATATCTTGGTTGTGACAAACCAGCTTGCCCGTCCTCTTCAGACATCAACGAAGTATTTTCATCCACACAACTGATGCTCACTAGATGGTTTTTATTCTTTTTCAGGGCTTTCTTCATAAATCTGAGAGGTATTGTGTTAAAATCCAATTAGATGAAAAGTTTCTGAACTACCCAGACCAGTCCACCTGTTACCGATAACCCTGCCATGTTCAAAATCACTTAAATTCTCTTTTTTTTCTCTCCAATTCAGATGCCGTAAGCTACCACAGTTTGACCTTATAAATGTTATTTTTAGGCGTTTCTTTTAAGTCTATATGACGTTCTGTTTTAGATATTTCACATGGGATTATATTTTATGTGCATACATGTTGGTATGAACATGCTCTCCGAATCTACCCTCCTGCTATGTGAGCGCCACTCACTCACCAAAACAATACAGCCTCTCAACAGGATCTGAGTTGTCCTTCCTGATGCCAGATGTTATTCACAAGGACACAACGGCAGGCATAAATAATGCTTTTTCAGTTGGTGATGACCCATGTCTACTGAAGGTAAGAAAACAACTTCTGATAATAATAATAATAATAATAAATAATAATAATAATAATAATAATAAATAATAATAATAATAATAATAATAATAATAATAATAAAATACAAAATCCTTATAAGTCTGGGCTAAAATATTTCATATACATAAAACTGCAAAACTGCCCCGCGACCCGATCCCGGATAAGCGGAAGAAAATGGATGGATGGATGGATGGAAAACTGCAAATCTAGTAATTTAATGTCCTGTAGCACTCTCTGTTGAGCTACTAACATTTACTGGATCAGAAGGAAAAAAAATATTTGTTCATTTATTTCATCATCCAAACATCCCAAAAGAATTTGAATGATTTATGGGATTTTTTTTTTGCATCTTCACATGACTGTTACATTAATATTCGGGGGATACAACAGAGACAAATCCCAAAGAAATGACTGTGCTTCCAGCATTAGATGTTAAGTCTAAAAAAAATAATCCCCCACCGATTGTCACCTCTGGTTCCCCATTCACACATTTTAAACTTTACGCTCACACGTACAAAGACCTAAGGGATGAATATCAGCTCATCCTGTAATGGCACTCTTCTAGCGGATCCACTGAGTGTCTTCCCAAACTCATCCACACAGCATGATGCCTTTCATACATGTTTTACTAAAAGATGCTCAATTCCAGGACACAGACCCATCTCCTTCCTGAGCGATGTGAATGCTGCAAAGTCATTTGTTTGAAAATTGTATCAAAGTGTTAATCATACATGTAGAAGTCCACAATTTTTCCATTCCTTACAATGTCACACAAGGAAGCAGTTTGTTCGACATGTTCAAAGGTTTGCTTATAAACACATGACATCATCATCTAGGGTTTTCCAAATTGCTTGAAAGCCTGAGAACACTATACTTGTGCATATACGTTTTTGAAATTGAAGAAAGTAATAGAAAAATAATTCCATTATTATTCTGGCATGTAGCCGAGAATACATTTTGGAAACTGACATAACAACAAATATTATTCTGATTCTATATCAGGCATTGAAAAAAAAAGTTTTAAGCATACATAAGAGTCTGGTTTCAGTTGTTTTTCACAATATCGGTGTGGTTTCAGTTGTTTTTCACAATATCGGTGTGGTTTCAGTTATTTTTTTACAATATCGGCCTGGTTTCAGTTGTTTTTCACAATATCGGTGTGGTTTCAGTTATTTTTTTACAATATCGGCCTGGTTTCAGTTGTTTTTCACAATATCGGTGTGGTTTCAATTGTTTTTCACAATATCGGTGTGGTTTCAATTGTTTTTTACAATATCGGCCTGGTTTCAGTTGTTTTTCACAATATCGGTCTGGTTTCAGTTGTTTTTTACAACATCGGCCTTCAATCATTTATACAAAGCTACCAATTTAAAAGATTTTGCAGGTTTGGAGACAGATCTACATCTTTCAATCTCTTAGATGTGCCTGGCTCTCTTTTGTTAAGGATCTAATGTGAGCCGAGTCACACAGCAAAAATACTTACTATTTAACTTCTAACACCTCTTCTCATATCTGCTTGACAGATTAAGCAGAGCTTTGTCAGACAAGCTGTCATCATAAACAAAGCATACACCTTCTCAGCTAAAGATGATAATTTATGTCAACTGCAAAACTGTTTTTTTTAAACAGATGAAAGTCAAACTCGGTTTCGTAAACTTAAAAACACACTTCAAAGTTTGTCTGTAAACGTTCATGATCAGATTCCCACATGTCCCATAGCCTAGCTGGAGCACGCGGATCACCACTATTTGCCAGTAGATTAATTATTCATCATAAGCACTTCTGATGTGGAATATTAATATGAAGCGAGTGTCAAGCTGATAATTTTTGGGGTCCTTTGTTTTTGTCTGTATCCCCCTCTGCTTTCTGATTGGACATGTCGCTCCCTTTTCTTTCTTCTGTGCAGAAAGCTGATTGTGCCACTTTATGTTGTTGTGCTTCTTTACACCTGAGAGCTCTGATTAGGATGATTGCTTGATAATTATGTGCGCTGAAATATGTGGGTGTGTGTTTGAGGCTTACAGGGACACTTTCTGGCTTTGCAGGTGGTTAAAATACCACATAATTTAAATAGTATGTGCTTATTTGAATTCCTCTTTTGTTGTCAAATTATAGCCAAGCTGCCACAGAATCAAGTACTAAACATTGATGTTTATTTTTTTATAATGGTTAACAGACCGGTGTTTATGAAAAAGAACCAATGGTAAACTGTAAAATGCAACGCTGACTCAATGTGGTAATTAAGGGCTTTAGAATGAAGTAGAAGAATGTTCGAACAATGAAGTAACAATAGGCTCTTTCACCCCACCTGCCCCAGCTTACTTCACCGTATTTTCTTCTGCAGCTCCTATATTCCTTATTTTGCAGTTATATGAGCTCACTCTTTGTGTCGTTTTCACAAACGTACACCTGGCTCTTGGCTTCTCTGCTTAGTTGCGCGTCTTTCCTGTACAGTCACTGACAGCTGCAGCTGCTATCAACTATGTGTACTTGCTTTGTTTTTTGTTTTCTAGTAGAGGCTGCTCTTGGCTGTTCATTTATGTTGTGTGTGTTTATCTGGACAAAATGACCAACAGAACCTTTTGCTGTCATTACTTTCATTTTCTCCTTATTCTTTACCATGGTAAGCGCAGCTAGCTTTGTGCTACTATTTGTTTTGTTGCTTTTTTTTCCTCGAGAAGAGTCAATGATGGAGCTTTCACTGCCATAAACTCTGTTTTTCTCTTCATCAGAAGTATGCCTTGCTTAGTGCTTCTATGTTCAGCATTGTCTTTGATGATTTTTGATTGATTTTTCATGTTATTTGTTTCTTTTCCTATAGAGAGCCATCCTTGCTTAGTTCTTTTATGTTTTGCCATAAAATTTTGCTGGATAGTTATTAATGGAGGTTTTTTTATCATTAATTCTGAGTACTTTTCTTTTCTTTCCTATATCAAGCACACCTGGTCTACTGTATTTTTGCTTAGTTCCTATACCTTCCCTAGAAAGATTCTCTTAAAATTTCTGCCAACATTTGCTGTTTGTACTTTCAGTTTTACTTTCCTTTAGAACATTCTCCAGGCTTAGTCCTTCTGTGTTCAGCTCCATCTTTTTCATATTTGCAGCCATCAAAGGAGCCAGTGATCTTTTTGGTATCTAGTTTTTTTTCCCAATAGAAAGTACTGTCTCTTGGCTCATTGGCTTTGTTGTGCTTTTTTTCTGTAAATCCTGCATGTCATCTAAGCCCCCAGCATCAGTGGTAGTTGGTCATTCATGCTAATCCTGCTTGTAGAAGTGATTTAATCTGGTTTAAAGTTAATTGTTATTCCCCCACTGTTCCCACATATAGTTTTTAGAATAAGGAGTTACTGCTAAGGTAACAACTCAAAGCAATCAGCTGAGTTGTCTACATGCTGTAAAATTAAATCTTGTAGAGAAAGTTTTTTTTTCATTTTATTTAAAATCTAAATCAAAAAATGAGATCACAAAAACAATGTATTTTTCCTTTTTATCAGATTCAAAATCAGTGTTTTGATCTGGTTTGTTTTTGATTGTCAATTAAACATGGAAACACTTCACTGATGATTATAGTATAAGTGTTCATATTGACTTCTTGACAGTCCATAAAACAATTAGTTTGTGCATAAAGATGAAATTCATTCCTTTTTACAAAAATGACTGCTACATATATTTTCTGTCAGACCAGGAGAATAGTATTTTCTGGTTTAGCCATGTCTTAATTTTAGTAAGTGTCATGCATTTGAACTGCAATCATCTCTCCACTTCTAGCTGACTCTGTCTTTGTCAGTCTTTCTTCTCTTGATTAAGTGGGTGTTGCCCAACATGCAAACACAGATGAGCATCATGCATTATTCATTCACAGCTCTCTCTCTCTAACACACACACACTGACAATATTCTCAGGGAGTTTTTTATGACTTGCTACTTGGATCGTTCATCTTTGCGTCCCAAAACAACAACGTTACACAACACGTGTCATCATCATCCCTCACAGGTAGAGGGCTCGTCCTTTCTGCTGTTACCCAAAAGCAGAAAAGCAGATGCTATCTATCAACTGGAGGCTTACATTAATTTTACACTATGGTCATGCTTTCTAAAGCTTTCGATTTTCAGTAGATAGTAACTCACTCACTTGCTCACTCTGCGTCCACATGTTAAACTGACATGCTTTATAAATGGAAGAGAATGTGAGTGGCTAAAATACAGGTTTTAGATGTCTTTTTTATATAAAGTAGTAGATTATTGCATGCATTGTCTTTGTTCTAATTTTATTGTAAGCATAGTTAAAATCAATTTGACTTGTAGACTTCTGTGATTGACTAAAGGCCTGTTGAGGATGTGTCCCGCCTCTCGTCCATGACCATAAGATATCAACGCCAGCTGTGAATTAGTGATGGGTCCGGCCACACGGATGCGTTGGCGCATGTGTCAAACCCACAGACCAAATCACTACGATGCCTGTAGGAATTGTTAATGTCCAGCAGGTGTCAGTATTGAGTGACACAGTATTGACACAGAATCAACACAGTTTTGCTATGTGTCGAAACGATACATGACGCCTCATCGACTAATCACTACTGTGAATATCTCACAACTGTGAACTTACCAAGATGTGCCTGTCCACCTAAAATGACACAGCAGGCAAGAGGAACCAGAGACACAGACAAAATCACCTATCACATTGATGCAATTTGGCAGTAAGCAGAAAAAAAACTGTTTTAATTTAATTGGTAAAATAATATTTCAGCAGACAACTGTTGACGTGAAGGTACTATTTATGTGGCTACATAGAAAATGTATGCCAGGCCGTATATGGTCCCCAGGCCTTGAGGTTGACCTATAGAGGAAGTATATAGAACATTCTTGTCTAAATGCAAAAGAAGTTATGTCCAGCTTTGAGACTGAGTTTCTTCAGCAACAATAGCAGAGCTGGCCAGTGCTGATAGAAAAATCAATACAGCTAAATAAGAGGAAAATCTTTATAAAAATCTTATTAGAGGCTGCACAAAACTTGAAACTGAACAACAGTCCTAAACATACAACCAGAGCTACAAAATCAAAGCATATTATTCGGATTACTCTCTGAAAGCCCTGAATCCGTTGAAGAAATCTGTCAAGAGTCGAAATGTTCAGAGATTTGAAACCTAGAAACATAACTCCAAAGACTTTCAGCTGTCATTACAGTAAAAGACGGTTTTACAAAGTGTTGACTCAAGCGTGATGATTTCAAAATGTTGACTCGTTTTTCTTTTTCTTTTCAATTGGCATGAAAATGAAGAAAAAAATATTCATCTAGAATTTTCAGTTTTAATAATCAGTTATAAAATCTAGAAGACCAACCATTCATTAACTTGCAGTAAATCTGAAAATATGTTATGCAAAAGCCAAGGTCTAAAATAACTGAGCTATTTAACAGTTATCTATAGGGAACAATGATGGGCATGAAAGTAATGCTGTTAACCACTTACTGGATCCTAAATGGTAAATGGGTCACGTTTGTTTCTTAATATGCCATCAAAGAAGGAGTCTGAATGTGAAAGTTGTTTACAGGCTGGAAATATGGCTGTAATTTGATAGCGGGGACATTAAGTAGTAATTATTTTCAACCAAATTGGGTTATAAATGGTGACTGTGAAGTGGAGGTTGGGTTTTTATAATAGCAGACTAGTTAGCTTTGTGTCTTTCTGTGTTGGGTTTGGATGTTTTCCCTTTGCCGTCTGCGTAGGTTTTCTCTGGGTGCTCTGCATTCCTCCCACAGCCCAAAAACATGCATGCTACGTCAGGATGTGTTGAAGTTGCCCAGAGCTGTAAGTAGAAACATACCATTTGACCCAGAAACTTGTTTAATACTTGGCAATACCACAAGACAGATATTTACCAAAACATTTCTATGTACTTAGTGATATAGCAGGGAGATCCAAGGAGCACCCTGGCCCCGGGTGGAATTTGTTTCCAGTATCGTACACAACTGGGAGGTTTTGTCTGCATGGTGCATTACAAGGTTAAAGAAAACTTAGGAAGACTTAGGAAAAGCAACTTAAACTGTTGGGCATAAATTAAATGCAAATTCCATTTAAAAAATCTGCTTACCATCTCTGAAGCATAAAGCGGGATGTGTCATGGTTTGGGAATAAGTTACTGCAGGAGGACTTACTATCACAGACTCCACTCTGAAGTCCAAGATGCATGTGCAAGGAATATGTGAGACCATCTGTAAAACAACTGACAGAGGTCTTGGTTACATCTTGGACCTGCAACGTCTAAGTGTTGTCTTTCTTATACTTTATTGCTTAACACCTTGCAGCTACTGCAAATAACATAATTTATTAATATTGTTAGCATTTATGTTTGTGCTCCTTTGTAAATGTAATAACTTGTTGGAATCTTGTACAAACGTTTTATCTTGGCCTGGTCATCCTTGTAAAGAAGGATCAATGGATTTATTACCTGGAAAATGAAGGTAAATAAAGATTAAAATCGTATGAGGGCTAGACACTGCAATATAAGTCAAAACATACCAGGGAATCCACCATGCACTGCATGAAAACTAAGATATCAAATGTGCAGGCTATCAAAACCAGCCAGTGTTGATTCTTGCATGACTTGAAATATTCTGGCCATGCAAGAAACCCTTCAAACATCTCACAGATGAAAGCCAGGTTTTGGAGCAAACTTTTCTCAGACACATGTCAGAGGCTGCTGGAAGGATACAAGAAGCATCATACTGAAAATTTTCAGCTAAAGAGGTAAGAATAGATATTAGGGAGTAGGTTGTTCTATTTTGTTTTTCTGATAAGAATTTTTTTTATTGTTTAACTGAAATTAAGCTACTTGCATTTACATGGATAAGACATCAGCTTAGTCACTGACATGTGAACATTTCTTGAAAAAGAACTGGTTGGTGGGGTGCCCTCATGTTTTCACACAACAGGAACAACCAGTAGCTGAGGAGCAGGCAACACTGCTAGAACTTCAGAGTGAAACAACCACCAACATTAAATCAACAAGCAAGTCTGAAAATGTATCAATGTCTTATTTTACACTTTGACTTATTTTGAGGAGACATGCTTTAAAGGAAGCAGGTAGTTCTTTAAGTATGAATACTGTGGTTAAAGAGAAAGATTCAAACCTCTAAAACAGGGCAAAATAGTAGAGTTCCTCTTACTTCATGCTTCTGTATGTCAACAAAACCAGTATCTATTTTCCAATCTTCCCATCACAGCAAAGAGGATACTCCTCAAAGTTGTCAATCTGTTGTCACCTTAAAGGTAGTGCTGCTTGTCGCCGATATTCTTGTCGTTTCATCCATCCATCCACCCATCAACCTGATCCCAGATGACATAGGGCGAGAGCTGGGGTGCACTCCGGACAGACAACGCATCAATCAAAGTGCTGACACATAAATACAGGCAACCATTCGAATCTGGAGAAAATTTTGAGTCACTAATCCACTTATTCACTGAGCAAGAAGCTTTTAGCCCTGAAGAGGTTGAATCAACCCCATTGTGACCTGCTCTGCCACCCTTACTTTATTTAGTTGGGTCAAATGACAAGCCGCCCTACTGTACACAAAGCACTAGTCATAATCAGAATCCAGTCATTAAAGAAAGCACATTTCACCTGGATGTCAACCTGTGACCCAGTTAGAAGAGAAAGGGATTTCCTAATCTGCTACGAGTGTCCTTCATACAGAGGAACTAATTGGTTGGAGATTAATTCTTATGGCTGTGCTTCAGCACAGGAAAAAAAAATGAGATAAATCAACCTATTGTGTCTTGAAGTTTTTATTTTCCTTGACTTTTCCCACATTCTTTTGAATTACATCAGCAAACATCAATGTATTTCATGTAGAGAGTAATTATACATTTACCCACCTTTACTTTGATGAATAAAATATCTATTTATCTAGCTGATAAATAGATATGAGTCATATGTGATTGAAATGAGTCATATGTGTACAGTGGGACTTCAGTTCTGAGTCGGTTGCACGTTTGCTGGCAGAGGCGGAGTCCGTGGCTTCCTAAATGCTCCGGTCAGTTCGATCTTTTCTCTGCTTCCTGCCAGAAGAAACGTGAGCTGCCTGCCTACCTCTAGCTGAGTCATGTATGCCACTCTCTTACACAAACACACTTACATATTCATCGGTGCAGAGACACAAAGAGACACATACGCACACACATGTTTGGATGCACATAATGCGCATCTACAATGAGCAACAGAAGACTGTGATGCAAACTCTGTCTCATGGTATCACGCCCAGGCAAAACACTTTCCCTGTCATACCTTTCAGCCTCCTCTGCTTTTTGTGTCCCTGTGGGATTAGAAACGGGTACGTGGGGTTACAGCTTTGTTCTTGGAGGTGGTAAGACCTTTGTTGCGTATACATAGGCTGTAGGGAGAGATGTAACAAACACCCTGCAGACCTACAGACAGCAACACATGAAGGCATGTACTAGTATGTTTTGATTGTGCTGTAATAGTCAGCTTGTCTGAGCAAACACACCTTAATTTTCAATGTCTCTGTAAGCTCATGTGAAACAGGGAACCTTCATTCAGTGGATTATGACATACAATACTTCACAAGTCTTGACTTTCTCCCTTGGTTGCCTAAAACCACTAATAACTCTTGTGGCGCTTAGCTAAAGTGCCTATTTAATCTTGTTGTGTGAACACAGTTACTTTCTTATTGCAACATTTTTGTTTTGACTGTTAACTGTTGCTATCATTAACAACTTACATCAGACTTGACTGAAAATTAAAACAGCTGCAATTACAACTAAAAGTCTTTAAGCTGGTTACTTTTAGAGTAACCAACTTCGCATATCTGTATACCGATTTATTTTCCTCCTTACTCTGAAAAATAGCTTAAGCTGGGTGCGACTGGATGATCAGTGTCTGCAAACACTACACTTCAACACCTCCCATTGATTCTGAGTTTCTTTATTTTTTTGGGTGTGGGCTTTGAGTGTGTCATTCTAACACAAGGATATGATTTGACCTCTAAATGAATGTTTAGGGCTGTTTTTCTAAGTTCAGTTGACCCTCCAAACTAGTTTCTATTTTGCAACCTCAATCTGGTTTTATTGCAGGACAGGTCTTATGTTTTTCATTAACATGGTCTTTCTTGTAGTCACTTTACCCTAAAGGACGGATATGTGACGTTGTCCTGTCAACAGATTCTGTCACCTGAGTTTTGTTCTCTGCTGCTCCTGACAGGGTCACCAAAGGCCTTTTGGCAGCCTGTCAGTTTACCAAGGCAACCTTAAATTGATGTGTTTGTGATTTCTCCATATTCTTTCAATATTCAAAATTTATGAAACTGTTATGAAACCTATCCCTGCTTCCCCACAATTTTATTCCTGACCTACCTGCAGTGTTCCTTTGTCTTCATGACACTTTTTTATTCACAAATGCTCTCTTAAGGGCGTCACAAAAACATCTGAAACATACAGAGAAACAATTATGCAGGAATTGAATCTGTCAAGTATGACTGAAAATAACCGGTTTTACTTTATTTTATTTGGGAGTATCAGAATTAAAGGCCTCAATACGAGAGGTGATATGATACCCATCTGGATGCATAAGCTACGATTCGATGCAGATTCCTCCTCATTAACCAGCAATTCATTTATATAAGATTTATGTCCTCATCATATGAATTTCAAAATTACCTTAACTGAAAAATATATTGTTTATATTTATTTATTAATAAAATTAATAAAGCAATTCAAATTTCAATAATTTACAAATTAATTTCTCTTTTATGTAAGATTTTTTTTTTGTTACAAAAAATATGTCATATAATCTTTGTGTGGGAAATGTTTGAGTGTTTTATGCGTGAATCTTGATACGTATAGTGATGTCAGTTGCTATGGCAACGATTCTACGCAATGGCAACGATTCTATGCGTAGCATAGCCGACAGAGAGCGAGGAAATACGAAAAAATAGGAGTGGTTTTGAGTTATTCTTCGGTGGTTTTTCTGCGATATTTTCCCCTTTGCTGTGGTGCACTCACTGCACTTAACTAAGAATTGCCTACATCTATAGGTTTCAATGGCAGCGCGGCTGTGCATGGGAGGTAAAAAGTCTTTTTGCCCACCAGCGTTGTGCGGACGTGCGCACTTTCTGAAAGTAAAACCATAACATACAAGAGGCCTTGTATGTTAGCCATAACATCTGTTAATAGCCATAACAGATGTCTATTGAGCCATCTGTTATGACAATTGTCCGCTGAAAAGGATGAAATGCTAACCTCACCTTGCGTGGAGCTGAAAGAAGAAGAATCTGTCTCCATGGATTCTGTGTTAACGTTTAAAGAAAGGCATACGGTTAGTCGGGCTTCCAGTATATTTGATAGCAGCATGCCACATTTTGAAAGTCGCATTTGCTTTATCAAACGAAGCTGAAGTTGGTTTCCATTTCTAGCTTCCAATAGCTAAAGGGCGATTCCACTTAATTTTTCACTACCTTCCACATCATTAATCGACTGTAGTTCAAAATCTACTATACCTAGACGCTTCAAACCTGGACTAGATTATTCTGCTCTAATAGCAGAATATTTAAAACAATGTTTGGGATTTGTGAAACATTTTTCTGATTTGTGAAAACTCAATAAAGTTCGATTTTCACCATTTTTTTGCGTCTTTCTCACCATAGATCTGCTCTAATTTAAAAGCTACAACACCTAGTGTTAAGAGAATAAAATTGCAAAACTTTACTCGTTCTATCCTCTCTGCCCGGGTTCAGAAAAATGCTGTGCGCAAGGACTGAGACCATGCAGAGACAACAGCGTCACAATAATCAGCATTTATTCAAGACAGATGCAAACCATCACCAGAAAAGCACATCACAAAACATCAGAAAACCTCAGAGCACAAACAGATAAATTTACCTGAGAAGAGGAAAAGATAAACAGATAGCAAGAACGTCCTTGGAGAAATTGCAAGCACAAAATCTGATTTGTTACTCCGTGTTGAAAGTTTTATCCTTTTTTCTTTAATTTATTCAAACAAGGTGTCTCTCCGCTCGACCAATATTTCACCAGACTTGATTATAAATTTAACTCTAGTCAGTCCATTTCACTAAATCAGGTCACCTGCTATACCCTGAAGATCCTTTTAGTTGTTTTAATTTATTTCCTTCAACCATCTGGCTTCATGCCTTCTGAACAAGTAATTAGATACAGTTCCTAATCTGCTTACACCATTCGTATAAAAATTAAACCATCCTAATCATTTTCCAACTACCTTAATTCTACAGGTAAATAATAATTTTTTAATCAGAGCATGCAATACTAAGAGTAATCTATATGATGTTAGTAGTTTAAACAGTTTAAAGTTCACAGCTCTAAAGTTCATAAGTTTACAGTTCAATAGTTTAACATGCCTGAAGGCTCTTTATTTCCTGAGACCTGAGTATCTCCTGTCCTCCCAAGATGTCTGAAAAGATAGGAGCTATAGCTCCACAGATATATTGTTTAACAACGTCTTAAAAGGTTTTCTCCATCCATCACTTGTTCTTTGATATTTTGAACCCAGCCATGGCTCTTCCTGCCAATTGAACTCACCCACACAAACTTCTTCAAAATTTAAGTAAAAGATTCAGCTAACTAAACACAAAAAGATGGTTATATTTTCTAAATGCTAGAAACAATTATATTTCCTCAACACTAGACTCTTCAAACCTGCACTGGATATTTTTTTACTCTAATAGAAAAATATTTGAAACCATCCATCCATTTTCTTGACACCCTTGTCCCTTGGTGGGGTCGGGAGGGTTCCTGGTGCCTATCTCCAGATAACGTTCCAGGTGAGAGGCAGGGTCACTCTGGACAGGTCGCCAGTCTGTCGCAGGGCAACACAGAGACACACAGGACAAACAACCATGCACACCTAGGGACAATTTGGAGAGACCAATTAACCTAACAGTCATGTTTTTGGACTGTGGGAGGAAACCGGAGTACCTGGAGAAAACCCGCACATGCACAGGAGAACATGCAAACTCCATGTAGAAAGGCCAGGGCCGGGAATTGAACCTAGAACCTTCTTGCTGCAAGGCAACAGCTCTGCCAACTGCGCCACTGTGCAGCCTAAATCCCAAAAAATCCCAAACATGGTTTTAAATATTCTGCTATTAATTGATAATAATCTGATAAAGTTTGAAGTGTCTAGGTGTTGTAGCTTTGGAATTAGAGCAGTTCTCGTGTGATAAAAGATTAAAAAAGTGGTGATATTGCCCTTTTTTGAAGTTTCACAAATCAGAAAAAAGCTTCACAAATCCAAAACATGGTTTTAAATATTCTGCTATTAGAGCAGAATAATTTAGTCCAAGTTTTAAGAGTCTATGAGTTGTACTTTAGGAACTGGAGCAGTTCTAGTGTGATCCAGATGCCAAAAAGTGGTAAAATCGGCCTTTTCAGAAGTTTCACACATCAGATAAAAGCTTCGCAAATTACAAACATGGTTTCAAATATTTTTCTATTAGAGTAAAAAAAATATCCAGTGCAGGTTTGAAGAGTGTAGGTGTTGTAGCTTTTAAATTAGAGCAGATCTATGGTGAGAAAGACGCAAAAAATGGTGAAAATCGAACTTTGAGTTTTCACAAATCAGAAAAATGTTTCACAAATCCCAAACATTGTTTTAAATAATCTGCTATTAGAGCAGAATAATCTAGTCCAGGTTTGAAGTGTGTATGAGTTGTAGAGTTTTAATCAGAGCAGTTCTAGTATGAAAGAGATGCCAAAAAATGGTGATTTTCGAACTTTATTGAGTTTCACAAATCAGAAAAATGTTTCACAAATCCAAAACATTGTTTTAAATATGCTGCTATTAGAGCAGAATAATCTAGTCCATTTTTGAAGCATCTAGGTATAGTAGATTTTGAACTACAGTCGATTAATGATGCGGAAGGTAGTGAAAAATTAAGTGGAATCGCCGTTTAGCTATTGGAAGCAAGAAATGGAAACCAACTTCAGCTTCGTCTTTATCAAGCTGTCCGATTCTCTTGTAAAATTCACAGTGTTGACAATCCTTAGATTTACAGTGTGGCGGTGAATGTATCGGTTCCGCTTGCTCCGCCATCTTTGACAAGTCTTCGCCTACAGCACAGCGTTTTCTTCTTCCAGTCAACCGGAAGTGCTGTTTGTAGTAAAAGTAAAAGTTTCAAGAGGCATGAATACATTTGGAAAGTACTGAGCAACAGTATCAGGTCGGTAATAAGCTAAGGCTGGAATGTTTTTTTTTTTTTTTTATCATTTATTTATTTTTTTATGTGCTATCTATAAATCCAACCTTTAAAACTAGCAAATAGATAACTAAGACTTCAGACAATTTTATTAAAAAACATTGTTAACATTGTTTACAACAAGATTTTCTTTCTCTTAAAATAGGACTTATCAGCAAATGTTCAAATTCACAATCTATAATTTTGTCAATGCCCGTGAGATTCCCTGATCCAGAATCAGCCAGAAATTGAGTTAGTCTTGTGGTTTTGGGTCCCCTCTTTCCAGAAACAACCTTTTTCTGACTCTTTTCTTACACTTGTAGAAATGTGACTCTGTATTAAGTTTTAAAAGTAATGTTTGCTCCTTTAATTTACATACTTTTGTTCCCCAAAAATTTATGGCATTTTTGTCAGTCAAAAATGAATAGCTAACTATATCTTTTTTCTGCTTTTTTGGGCTGGTAAGTCTGGAGTAATTAGGAAAAAGTCCAAGAATCCAAAAGCTTGTAATTGTCACTGAAATTGTGCTACAAAAAATACAACAAATTTCAAAGCCGAGCTTTCACATTGATCCAGCTGGACTATATTTCACATCTGCACATACTTTTACTACAGTGAATGTGGCGCACGTGAAGTGAGGCTCATTTCGCTGCATAAGTTTCTAAATTCAGGACTTTTCTCTCATTCCCTCAGGACTTCATATCTCCACTCCTCCTGGTCCATATTCTTCAAATTATTTGAGCGTAGGTCTCAGAGAGAGGGAATTACTTTGGCTCCTTTTAAACCAGGCAGTGGCTGTTTGCGAAAGGGTTTTAATTGATTTTGAAGTAGTAACTGTTGGGAATGCCTGTCACCGTTAAAACACACCAGACACACAGAAACCAAAACATCCTATTACCACATCAAAGGGGCAAGCGCCCTGCTGCCATCTATGTAAACCGAGTAGCCACACGCAGCATTTAATATAATGTTAATTAATTACCTCCCGTTCAGTTAATGACATTAAGTATGCGACAACTATTATCCTTTTAAGGGGATGTATTGTTGCTTCGTCATCGTACAGAGATGCTTCCGCTGCAGGACGTGAGACACAGACTGAACCAAATCTCTGCCAACAGAATGTACGATTGAATTCTGTTCTCTATTTTTTTTATCACGGGAGGTGTTTGTCTGAGTGATAAGTCTCTTGCTGTAAAGGCTCAGTCAGGAGTTCTTTGCAGTTCTGATATCAGTCTCCAGCACAGCATGGAGCTCAGCTCTGGCAGGAAGCTGCTTACCAACAGAAATACCAATTACTGCACACTGCATCATGACGTCTAATGGGCCTGCTGTGGCAGAGAGAGATGCACGGGATGAAAGGCTTGTTGCGATTTCTCTCACTGTGAAACCTGTATCAGAGTTTGTATTTATTCTGAAGCTTGTTTAGACGGTGGGGTTTTACAGGATCTAATGGTGATGCAGCCTTTTAAAATGATTCTTATTATATCGTGATTTTTTTTCAGCTGAAACACTGCCCTATAAGCCAACATCTGCCGTTAAGTAATCGTAAACAAGGAATTAAATGAACATCCTGAATTGCTGGTGAGCTTTCTCCCAGACTAGAATAGCTGGGATCAGAGGTAGGTAGTCAAAGTTTTTACTCAATTCAGAGTAACACTACTTCAATACATTATTTTATTGATGTGGGGTAAAAAAAAAAAAAAGTAGTCATCTGAAAATCATAGACAAAATATAAAATTATGTGCAGATTCTGGTCCTGTCAATAAAATCTGTAAAAATAAACCATCTCTTAATTCAAAGAACTGTCAAATCCTCAATTTTTTTAAAACCTTTGAAGCAAATCTTGAAAGGAGGTAATGCATGCATTTAGAATAACAAACAATACTTCCAGAGTATGACCATCTTTGGTTAAAGCAAAACATATTCATCATTTAGTGGAGTGAAGTGGGTAAATGTAACTGAGTAAATGCAACCAGTTATTAGCCCTCTGCCTGACTGAGAGTTGCACGTGGCCTTGAAGGCTTCCTGGACATTAACCATTTAATGTTGGAAGATCCTTTTCTGATGTTGTCATGTTTCTACTTAGAAAGGACCCTGCAAAACAACGATGAGTTGCTTTGCTGGAAAACTCAAACCAGGAGCTTAAATACTGACGGAAGGGTCGGAAATGACAAAGGAACCAGATTAACTAATCAGAGGCAACGAGGAACAGCTGTGACAAGAGGCAAACCGGGAAACTGGGGGAAAGGGACTAATTAACTTAAAAAAAGAACTAAGACTCAAAGAAACTATTATAAATTCTAATTTATTAGGAACAGAATGCAAGAATAAACAAAGGAATGAAACAAACGGATGGGTGAATATGGAAACACATTTCTGACGGAGAGAAATTGGATTGGAAAGATTCATGCAACATAATTAAAACAAGGAAATAATCAAAACACAAATGAAAATTCTAAAACACGCCTGGATTGTGTCACATGTAGACTGACAATCAAAAACTACAAGCTCGATGAATAAAACTAATCAGTTGGGAAGTTATTAAACTGCTATAATCTTTGCAGCTTCTGAAAGAAATAGACTCAAAAATCAGTTTAAATGTTTTTTTGTTTTTTTTCGTGATGTTTTCTTTAATAACCAATTACCACCGATATCACAGGGAAAGAGGACCTGGATTCACAATCAGCTGCTACAGCTTGGAGAGCAAGCAGAGTTGCCCCTAGCAGAGACTGTGTGACATTTTAAAGATGGAGGGACATCCTGAGCAGCAGCCATTTACAGGTAGGAGAGATGAAGCAGAGCAGGAAGAATGTGTGGCATGACAGCAGAAGTGAATGGCAAATAAGGTTTTCTTCCTCATTTTTAGCCTATTTTGAAGTAGTGTGCTATTTTGCCTTTATATTTTAAGGTTTTCTCCTCCAAAAATCAAATCAAGAAAAACTTTAATTAAAATCTTATATCCACAGCAAAAAGAGAAAACATAAGACTAAAGAGACACCTTTTTTGACACTAAAACCAAAAACATCAGTGCTTTTGTCTCCTTTTCTGTTCTGTATTTTGTTGTATATTTGGGTATTTATCAACCACTGTTGACTTTGTCAGCGTTGGCTGTTTTTAAAAATGCTCTTTGGATAAATATTGACTTGACTTCAATAAATTTAATTAGGATTTGATATGATAGATAATTAATTGCATGGTTTTATTTTGTCTGTAATATAAATACATATCTGAAATGTGCATTGAGCATTGTGTATTCAACTAGCCAATGTCTGTACCATCTTTTCTTTAAGCCAAAGAAAAGATCCTTTGGGGCACATTTCTCCGAGCTTTGTACACCCAGGTACTAACACTTCCTGCCTGTTATTTTCTTCAGAGCATGTCAAACTCATTCAGATTGTACTGAGAAGGGGAATTATGTGGATATGTTTCAATCTAAGCCATTACATTTCAGCTCTAACCCTGTTTAGGGCAGCTGGAAAGGAAAACCAGTGTCCCACTTTCAAGTGGTTTGCAGATTTTCTTCCAGGATTGTCCAGTATCTAGCTCCGCCTGTCTCCCCATCAACTTTGATCAGCTTCTCTGTCCCTGCTGAAGAGTAACATTCCCATAACATTATGCTGTCACTACCATGTTTCACTGTTGGGATAGTGTGTAGCTTTAGTTTTCTGTCAAACATAGCGCTTTGCATTCCCGCCAAAAATGTCGAATTTGGTCTCATCTGTTCAGAGAACCTTCCTCCACATGCTGTCTGTGTCCCCTACATTTCTTATGACATACTGCAAAGGGGTCTTCTCATTTCATCAGATATTATGCTACTATTTAACTTATTTTGTGGCTGTAACATGAGAAAATGTGATAAAGCTTAGTTGTTCTGACTAATTTCGCAAAGGCTTGCTCGCTGCAGTACTTCTAAATAGTACTCTCAGCGTCTGCTTCTCTTAATTCTTTTAGATGCAGATGAGACACAAGACAGACTTGCAGTCCCTGAAAGTGGGGCGGAAAAAAGGAAATGAACAGGATCAACAGAGAGGAAGCAGGAAAGGAGCAAAGGCATGTGTTGTTGAGTCATGCTCTCAATCATAAGTCTGTGGCTGGACCAAGCTCCTGAGATGTTGAAAGATGGGTGAAAATGTCAAACGTCTGCACCCTTGGTGATAACCCAGTTAGCTTTAATTTCAATTAGCTGCAAAAATAAAATAAAATAAAACCCCACATGCATTTACAACTCAGAGTGCAGTGTGACTGGAGGCTTGAAACGATTCAAATTTTCAGCGTACCAGCAATTTTCTGCCCAGCTGAAATCGGAGTGGATTTTCCTTTGAATGGAAATTATGACAAATAGAGCAAAAATTGATTTATTGTGTTCGTTACGGCAAATAATTACAGTTTATAGTCTTCCAGTGTAGCCCGCATTCAATTTATTGAACAAAGAAACGCTAAACACTAAATAGCCTAATTTTAGATCCAAATGAAAGAATGCAAATTGTGCTTGTAGCTAAAACAGCTGTCTCTTCAATGCCTATATCTGTTGTGAATGCAATCAACCAGAAACGGAGTGATGAATAGAAGAGAAAAGATGCAGTATTGCACAGATTATTGTTAGCTTCATTATAACTCCTACTTTGCTCTGCTGTAGACCTAAAAAAAAATAAAAAAAATACACCTCCATGCGGACTTGGACCAGACTCTGGGTCTGCCCTGAAGGCCCTTTCGGTGTCACCCTGCCAAACCTTTGCAAAGTGACAGCCCTGCCTGCCACAGCATCCCACAAACCAGCTGCTCACAAAGAGCAGGAAGGTTGTCTGAGTGAGAATGAAAGAGACAGAAACGCTGACATTTCAACATGTGCTGTTTTCACCTGCCTTGATCGGTATTGTGAATGTCAGTCTTATCTGATGAATTTACATTCTGAAAATGTATTTTCTCACAAACTTACTTTTAACATTCCCATGGAGTCGGTTACTATGGCGACCTTGGAGGTCGTAGTCAGATTCTCCAGTTAACTGACATTAGCCTGACTGTAAACTAGCTGACTAATGGGACAATATTAGGGCAGGAGGCTCAATCTATTGCACCCTATTATAATTTTTTTTTTTTAATTACAGCTATCCCAAAACCTTCCAATAATGAAGGTTATAGTTCCCTTACTTATTGTTGACAGTTGTCATATCACTGATAGCTTGTAGGAAAGTGAAGAAATACTCATAGTTCTGGAACCAATAGTAAGATGGACCAAACATTTTAAATGGCAAAATGATCTGTACTTGTATAGCACTTTATCAAGCCCAGAGCATCCCATAGTGATTCACTCTACATTCAGTCATTCACCCATTCACACGCTGATTATGACCAGTTACTGGATAGTTGGCCACAGCGTCTCTGGGACAGTCTGATCTGGTCCTCTGACCATCACCAGCAGGCGACACAGACACAAAGTGCCCATGGACACACTGACAGAAGCGGACGGAGTGGGGATCAAACAGGCAACCCAACAATTGCTGAGCAAACTCCGACCATTTTCACCATCACTGTTACAATTGTTTAGTTCATTCTAAGTATTTAAAATAATGCAAATTGAATGTTTATGTCCTTGTAAAACAGTGCTATGCTAGTAGACATTGACCAGCTAGACTTTCAGTACAATAACGGGTGACAAAACAATAAAAATCAACTTTGGAAGAAATTGTCAAATTGCTAAAATCACCGAAATTCCTTAATCTACTCTGAGAGCTTCTGACTTTTCAATATTATGCTCTTCTACTCCAGGAAAGTTAAGTGATAATAGTAATAACTTCACTGAACTTCACTCTGAAAAAGTGATGTTGCTATAATGATCACGGCTGGTGTCACTATTAAGGATTTCACATTACTATGTGCACTATTGATAAAGTGAAAGCCGATAATATAAAACTCAATAAGATAAAAGCCGATCAAAGTGTAGATACTAAAGTAACAATGCACATTTATGAACAAAACAGTCATTTTGGATGCTACAATTTGTTTGTGAGTATTTGCTAACTTTCCAAATCCAATTTCGGATTCTGAGGGGCAATTTAGGCAATTATTTTAGACTTAGATTTTAGAAATCCCCTTCAGAGATTATGCACACCAGAAAATAGTTGTATCTACTGCTGATAACTTAACCCCAGTTGGCTCAACAAAAAAGTGCTTAAATGCCAGAAACCAAAGTTTGAGCTGCAAAAACAAAGTCTTACCAGAATCACTCTCAAGCATATGAAATGTTTTCTGTGAAGTTGTCTTCCAAATTGAATATGTGTACACTTTAATTGTGTCAACTGTTCTAAATCTAATTGTTTTGGGATTGTATCAAAGCAAACTTTGACAGCACTAAGCTGTTATTTTGTTTTTCTTTTGAGAATCAATATTTTCTAACTCAGAAAGCATTATCTTTGTTATTTTCATTGGATTTATGTCACTATATTATCAGAAGTAGATTTAAATATATAAATTAGCATGGTACTTGCTGTTTATTTGCTCCTGCAAAACTTGCATGAATAAAACACATTGAGATGCATTATTACTATTGTTGTGGCTAATCAGTTGTTGACCCTAAGGACTGTCTGCTTAAAAAAATATTTTGGTGAAGTTTTGTTGATGTCCTTTCAATCTTCTCATCAAATCACCTTGAAGTAAAAGCAGATCTTATGAAATGTTTAAGGCACACTACCTCTTATTGCCGTATGAATGCACAATGCACAGTGTTAAATCTGAATGCATATTTGCATATTTGTTAGCGGTTGCCCAAGTATACAAATATTATTGTGGTTAAATTGCCAGCTCCTCGGTGGAACTGTGGAGTATTTGTCAGCTAATTAGCAACATGAGTTAGTGCTTCAGCAGTTGGGATGGTGCCTCACACACAGAGTGAGGCTGATGGGCGCAGCGGAGCGTCGGTGCTGCTGGTGGCTTGGGAGGGAGGAAGAGAGATGCATAATCTAAACCAGTGCTAATGAAGACATCAGCTATCTTATTCAGAGGCTCGCTGCCTGTCAGAACGGGCTTTATGGCGTGAATAAATTGCTCAGACAACAGAGAAACTGAGAGACTCCGTCGGAACAGTGAGGGATAATAATAATTAAAAAAACTTTAAAACATTTGAGACTGTAAATACACAATTATCCCACTCTTTTTTGGGGTAATGAAGACTTTATGGCATCGCACAGCTATTCAAATGTCCGGATCAGAACTAAAGAAAGCAGCAAGCACAAACACAGATTGGTTCTGTTTGTTTGATGGATCTGTGTGATTTCAGCTTTGAGCTGATTTGTGTCATCTTAGTCTTTCCCTGCATAATTTGGCTGTGATGTCAAATACAGTAATCCACAGTAGCTGGGGAAAAAAAAAAACGTGGCAAAGGCAGGCTAGAGTTTGTATTCCTTTTTATTTTTCAGTCTTCTTTTATTGGACTTTCTTTTTTTACTAGGCAAAATGACAGATGCAGAACCAAAAAAAGAAGCTGGGATAGCAAAGGCTGAGATATTGGCCTACATCATCTATTAAAATAATTAAATTCCTCCATGAAAGAAACAAAAACCTATTACAACCTGGAAAAAGTAGGGCACAATCGAGAAGTAGAAAAATACACATGGTTTGCTTTATTTATTTATTTTTTGACAAAAATCTGAGGTGTATGGTGTGGATTTGTGTTCAGCACATTTGTGTCAAAACTCTGTAAACCTTCATTTTGCTACAAGTTTTCTGAAGTGCATCTCTACCAAATTTCTGGCCGTTTGTCTTAGCAAGATATTTCCTGCTCAGCCAGGCAGCAGTTTTGAAGTTTTGCTACAGATAGTTGAATGGATTTAGCCTAGGATTTTGTGGACTGAAGGGGTACCAGTACTTTTGGAAAATCAGCGGAAGGTTGATTTTTCTTTTACATTTTCCTTTCTTTCCGAGTCCTGCCTCTCTGTTATCACATGTAATCAAAACTAAATTATCTGTAACATTACTCTTTTTTTTTTTTTTAACATGATGATCCTTTCAGGAACTGACCAACCAGCCACTTGCACTCGCACCGCAGATGCATTTCCCCTGGTTGCCAATATTTGTTGTCCTGCTCCTGATATTTTTCAGAAGCTGCTGACATTTTCCTCTGCTCTTGTCCCTTTCACTAAGAGGCCTCTCGTTTGTGGCAGCTCTGCCAGATTCAAAACAAGATAACATCAAATTGTGTTGGATCGGCTTAACTAGCAGTTTTCCCATTTCCCCACACAGGAGAGTTAACATGAGCGGCTTCAGTCAGATGTCATGGTTCATTTTTTATTTATTTTTTTTAAGTTCTGCTGCAGCTGAAATCTCACACATCCTTTCAGAGCCTGCTGACATTTTTCATGTATTGTCAAAACAACAAAGTTTCTTGCATTTTGTTTTGTATAATAGAAGTCCTCTGAAATGTGTGACTGTAATGTAAGACGAGCTAAAAAAGAACCAGGGACTCTTCATAATTTTGGAAGTCTCCATAGTGGTGCTGTATTTAGGTATGGGAAGTAACTCCCCCATGACTCAGTTGGTATTCACACTTTTCACATGTTGCCGTCAATGTCGTGCCTTCGCTTCTGGTATGTTATTATTCCTGCATGATGCTATTGTGAATTAAAACTGTTAACTATCAGAACAAGCAACACAGGAAGGAGTCGATTTCATGCTAAGAGCTTCAGCGGTTCTATAAAAGAAGTACAGACAGGTTGTTATCATTTTATCAACTCTGGAGACTTGCTTTAAATTCCCAAATGACTAATCTGTTTCTTGTCTGTCAGCTGGATGGAAATATCTTTCCTGTCTTGTTAAGCTGTGTGGCCTCTGGAGACTAGGCAAGATGGAAGGAGAAATATGCTCAATCAAGACTCAGTTTAGCATTGTTGCTGTTTTTTTTTGTTTTTTCATCCACCCACCGACACAACAAAGACAAAAACAACAAAATGAAAAATCGGAAAAAAGGATAGCAGCAAAAAAAGAAAAAAGATGCAGTGACACAAATCTGTGCATGCAGCATGATACTGAGATTTGAACATTTGTTTTCTTCTGTGCCAAAAAATGCCAAATTAATGAAAAATTTGAGTGACAGCATGTGCTTGTACACAGGTGAACAGAAAAGATGTGTTCACAATTGGGTCATCGTGACAGGAGGAGGAACACAGACAAACCAAATTATTTCAGTTCACATGCATGTAGTTGCGTCTGTGAAGACCAAATTTTTTTTTACTTTATTGAGAGCTCCCATGACAGCGAGGAGAACAGGCTATTACTTCATATTGCGCCATTTAAGGCTGTTTTTATTTTGGACTCTCAAGCTCATTCTTGCCACACAGCAGCAGCAGCAGCAGTCCTGGGGGATAACAATCAGGCCTCGACAAGGAAAAGCAGATGGCTCTGAACAGTTTATGGAGTAGTCTGTGAATTCATGAACTTGTGTGTTGTGGTGGAGTTCGACAAATGAAGTAATACTCTGGAGTGTTTGCTTGAACAAACCCGTCAGTCATGCTTAGTCCTCTCTCCCAAATGCCATTGTTTGAAATGGTATTTTCTCTTAAAACAGGAAGATGCAGGATTATAAGGCTTTTGTTATAACTTTTGTGTATGATCCCATGTGTCCAAATGTATGCAATTGCAAAGAGAAAAGCATAAAACAACAGAAAGGTTGCTATAAAAAGGACTTATCCAGATTTTCATGAAAAGTTCATCTTAAAGTAACAGAAGTACATGCAGGTGAATATGATGCGTTTTTACTTCTTAGTTATATACAAAAAGTAAAAAAGAGAGTATGTGTAAGTTCAAAATACCTGAGTTTGAAGGTACTTTTACCTGTTTTTACCAATGAGTATTTGTGCTGAGATACTTGGTTTGCTTCCTGATGTTACTTAGGTCTTCCCAAATTTCCTTGTGTGGCGTTTTTTTGTTCTTTCTTGTGTTCTGGTCTGTATTTGGTTTAGGATCTTATTAGTTTTAATTCTCTTTTCTTCTTTGATTAGCAGATTTATTTGCTCTGGTTTAGTCTGCTCTGGTTTTTGTCTTTTTAATAGTCACCTTCCTTCAGATTCCAGATGTGTTTCTTCCCCAGCTTCACCACATTGCCCTGATTAATCACATCTGCACTGGATATTTTCTGTTTCCTCACCTTCCTACCAGATTCTTCATCGTCTGTTTTATCAATGCCAGTTTTCTAATTGCTTTGTTTTGTCCGGTCAGTTATTCTTCAGGCCTCTCAGACCAAGTCTAGTAGTTTAGAAACAACTGCAAGTAGAGTCCATTTAGTAATAAAGTAATGTCTGAAGGCAGTTGCACATGAATTTACTGAGGAGTATCAGAGTGAATAGGCTGAAAACAACTAACTGCACACCACACGTTTTTAGATAATTATATGTTAGTTTTTAAATAAAAAAAAACCATCAACATTTTTTATTTTATTTGTTTTTTTTTACTTCTTTACAAATAATTATTCACTATTCTATTAGTGCCAGCATGTGATAACAGTGTTTGTTAAAACAGAAGAAACTGAAAACATTTCATGGTTGGAGAATTTTAAATAAGATGCAAAAAGTCAAGCTGAGAAAAACTGGCTGTTTTTCTGTGGGTTACAGAGCTTCCGTGCTTTTATTTTGGGAGAACAAGAGCGCCATCTAGTGTTCAAAAAATGATGGAAGTGAAAAACGCTACTGGGGGTAATTTTAGGCTTTGTCATTTCTTTTAGAGCAAAAGTAGCATCAGAGAGAAAGATAAACCTATGAGGAAGCAGGGAGTGGATCTAAGTTGAAAAAAGACAAACTGGGTGAAGTTGAGGTAAGAGGAAGCATCACCTCTGAGAGGCAGACATGTTATGTAATTCACACAGATGGCAGAGTGGGGGTTTCTCCTCACTGATTGTTATATCACTATGTCTGCCTTGCATATGTTATGCTGTATTTCAGAAGACTGTTTAGGGCAAACTTTGGTCGCTCATGTTGGCAGTGGTGGTGTTTGTCTAAGATGTGACTTGGACTGGCCATTGTTAAACTAAGCTTGACCAACTAAGCTTGACCATATATATATATATATATATATATATACAGTATATATATATATATGGTCAAGCTATTCCTCTGGAGTTCTTGTTGTCCTGCTGAAAGGTGAACCTCAGTCTCTGTCAAAGGCAAATCCTAAAAACTTCCATTGATGTTTGCGGTTGTAATGTGATTCAAAGGCGAAAAGACAAGTTTAAAAAAAAAAAAAACCTTTCACTTTTCAAAATGCATTTTGGTTATGGATATATATATATATATATATATATATATATATATATATATATATATATATATATATATATATATATATATATAAAAAAAACCTTTCACTTTTCAAAATGCATTTTGGTTATGGATATATATATATATAATATATATATATATATATATATATATATATATTATATATATATATATATATATATATATATATATATATATATATATCCATAACCAAAATGCATTTTGAAAAGTGAAAGGTTTTTTTTTTTTTTAAACTTGTCTTTTCGCCTTTGAATCACATTACAACCGCAAACATCAATGGAAGTTTTTAGGATTTGCCTTTGACAGAGACTGAGGTTCACCTTTCAGCAGGACAACAAGAACTCCAGAGGAATAGTTTTAATCTGAGGTTTTGCATAATACGACATTGACTAATAAATTTGCATTATCAACATTGATATTTTAATTAAACATATATGCCAAAGCCAAGTTATCTCTCTATAATTCAATGTCAGAGGTAAATAATTAAGCTATTACAACTTTAAATATGTGATCTGCAAAGGTATCTTACTAGCGGTTCTATCATGTCTTTGACAGAAGAAATATTTTGCCCCGTATGGGTCATGAGAGGTCAAGGGAAAACCTATTTCACTAATTTTAATTCTATGTACATCATATATTTTGCTAGCATCATCTTATCCAGGACTTCATGGAGGATGAAGATGTTCATAGAATTGTTGTCTCAATGCAGGACGAGTTGTCTAATTATTGCTGAGACATTTTAACTGAATCACCACATGATGGCGCTTCGGGAAAAGAAAGTAAAATAGTTAATACCATGTTCCTATCAGATAGTTCATCTAAACCAGAAGGACAACTTCCAAAAACAAAACCTGCCTGATATGTAAATCAGTTTTGCTTCCTCTGTAGTAGAACCTGTGTGTTCGGGCTGACCTTATTGTTTTCTTTCTTGAAGACTTCATTTGCATCAGTGATGGTAAAGTGTTGGGTGGTTAAACTCTCATTTAAGTTAAACCTCTGCTGCATTTGAATTGAGATTTAACATTAGATCTACTGAACATTATTTTTGGTCTCAACACAGAGAGTTGAGAAATGTATTTTTTGTATGTTTTGCATTTGGGTAAGATTTAAAAATTTTATTTCTTCCTACTGCGTTCCTGAAATTTACATGGACATTCAGATAAATAAAAAAACACAAAAATAAGAACATATAGAAATGCATCAAATAAAAGTTTTTTTCTTTTTTAATGTTAATCTAAACTATATCTGTGGCCTCCTCTGAAGAGCATAAATTAAAAGGGTGTGTCCAGGATTAATTTTTCTCAGGATGACATTGACGGACTTGAAAGCAAAGCCAGTTTATTAGTCCCAGCTTGAAAAACTATTTTATCACAGCTTTTACTGATGTTTAATCAGCATCCATGGGGCAGAGCACCAAGCCGCTTATGTGAAATCATATCTGGAAAGAGATCAGCAGAGATAATAACTAACCCAGTTACTTACCGGAAACATTCATGGGTTTAGTAAAGATGGCTATTACTGATGCAGTACTTTGTAAAATAACTTATTTTATTATATTTTTCCATTTTACAGCTAGAACCATCAATGTGTTTTATTTAGATTTATTGTGATAAAGTGTACAATTATTAAGGAGAAGAAAAATGGTCAAATGTTTTTTGTTTTTTTTTTTAAATATGAAAAGTGTGGCATAGCTTTGTATTCAGTCACAATCTTTTTTTTTTTTTGGAGCTTTCAAAGTTTTTTCTTCTGGAACAGCTCTGAATTTAGTTCACACCCTGCTCTGGCAGGCCATAACCAGAGATTGTGGGCCACCAGAAATGGCATTTATCTGATTGTATGCAGTGACAATTTCAGTGAATAGTACAAATGTGCACAAATCTTTATCTACATTCTGTTAATGTCAAAAAACACAGTTACACAATTGTGGTGTTTCCATTTACTAATAAATAAAATTGATATCACACGTGAATAAGCTCGTTCATACAATAAATCATAAAAAGTCATGGCAGAGACAGATGCAAAAAGATGCATAAAATATAGTCATAATTGGGTCATGGTTGTAGAGCTCATCATCCATCAGCCATTAAAGGAGACATTGACGTCTTAGTTTGGGTTTGGCTACGTGTGTGATGTTTTGGGGGAAGTTGTAGTCTGCTATTTTACATGAGAGCTATGGATTTAACAGAACTTTTTTGAAAGTTCTGTTACAGCATTGACCAGTTTTTATGAACTGGTCAATGCTGTGAGAGCTGATGGTGCCAGCTGCACATTGTCTGAAAAACAAACCATCATCCTCCTACTACTTCTTAGTATTGTTTTTGCCTGTAGTAACATCTGGCTATTGATCAAGTGACTCGTGTGTCCATTGCAGTTTTGAAAATTACATTCATTTTGATACGGTCAAAAAAACCACCACATCTTGGCGTAAAAACATTTAATAAAAAAAGGTGTGTGTGTGTGTGCGTGCGTGAGTGTGTGTGTGTGTGTATGCATGCAAGTAACTAAAAGAGACAGAGGAAAACACAGAATCATTTATCCATGATGACCAAAGCAGTTTTCCACTTGAACTGTGGATCTCTGCATCTCCTCCAGTTACACTATGTAACAGATCTACTGAAGCAGTGTTTTGTTATCTCTAAAGAGATAAAAAGACAACTAAGAAAAACCACAGAACAAGTTCTTTGTGTAGTTTCTCACATTTTTTATCCTAAAATAGAAAATCAAAATTAGAACTACTGGTATAATCCTCTTAATATGCAGTAGTTACAGTATGTGGTGTCCTGCTCCTTCTTAGCAAAAGTAAATGCAATAACTAAGCTGTTTTACTTCCTCAAATAAATAGACTGATAGACTGAGCTGTTGTTAGGAGAAATAGGGCAGGGAACTTAATTATTGACTTTTAATTTGCTTGCCCCACCTTATGCAGCTCTCCTAGTATGTTTGCAATTATACACAACAAATGGCTACATGTGCAGAACTTCATATCCCAGATCACATGGATTTGTTTTACAGTTACTAAAAAAGGAATGTGGCTTGGCACTAATAAGCAAAATCATGGTGTTACTGAAATTTAAATTGCATCTAAATCTAGATCTCTTTAAGTTGTTGAAAAAGTAGTTCTTGACCTATGTCTTCCATCTACAGTGGACATTCGTTGTTTTAGGGTTTTTTATGAGGAAAAGAAAATCTAAAACAATGTGGTTGCATGCTTCTGGACACCCTTAAACTCATACTTTGTTGGAATTGGAATGACTTTTGATTTTTCTTAAACATTTGTGATATCTAGGTAGGTGTGCAGCAGAATGCCACATCTGAACTTGGCAATAGTTTCACACACTTCCATGCAAAAATGAAACAGATCTGTCAAGTGTATCTCTTCCAGATTTGTAGTTGGATTTAGTTTCTGTGTGAAGCTTGATTTATTTTTTGTTGATTTTGATGCTAGCATTTGAATCTTGTTCTGCAAAAAAGATGGTCCTTTTCCTGTTTGCTGTCCTAATTAACCACTCAATGTTCTGCCTACATTGAGTGGTGGTTGAAACTGTTCTTCGCCTTGACTAAGTCAGTAGTTTCAGTAGAACAAAATCGACCCCAAAGAATTATGATGCAACCAATATGTATTTTTGCACCAAAAAATACCTTTTGAAATCAATGAATAGAGGAAACCCTCTATTCATTGATTTCACCACATGCTTTCAGGAGACCATAAAAGTTTTTTTGCAAAGTTTTGTCATATCAACTTGATTTTATCCGCAGAAACAGATTCCATTTTGTCACCCTACCTACTTTTAAATGTACGAGTATAGACAACTGTTGTCACATTTAAAATACAGTTCATTTTAGGCTTGTAAACTTCTCTGATGAACATTTTTTCATCCGTTTTTGATGATTTGATGATGACTGTCTTCACTGGTCTACTTTAGCATTTTTGTTTGTCTTTTTATATTGTTGTCCTGACACCTAGTAACTTTTGTCAGGGAGACCCCTCAAATGTTTTGGAAATCTGAGGACCACGGCATTTTGCTGTGAGACACAACTGAGCAAAATGTTAAGAAACATCTTACAAAAAAGAGCTCAACTTTGTTTGGAGTTCATCAGAGGCACTTTTTTTAATTTAACCAATATTTTACCAGGAATACCCTTGAGATAAAATCTTTCTTTTCAAATCAAGTTTATTTGTATAGCAGATTTCAGCAATAAGGCAGTTCAAAGTCCATTATGTCATAAAAACATTAGACATTGACCAATTATGAAACAAGCAACAAATGCTACATGAAATGCCATCATCAAAATTATCAAGGAAATATTAATCAAATATGTTGATCAATGTTCCACTTACTTAAAAAGAGCCCTAAACCAGTGGGGTTTTAGCCTGGATTTAAAGGAACTCAGTGTTTCGTGTGTTTCGTGGAAGTTTGTTCCAGCTTTACGGAGCATAAAAACCAAATGTTACTTCTCCATGTTTTGTTCTGGTTATGATGATGGAGAGTAGATTTCAACCAGAAGACCTGAGTGGTCTTAAAGGATGATATGTTGGGGATTGAGAAAGTGGCTAATAACAAACAACACAACAACCTTCAATTCTCGTTGAGAGCAGGGCACATTTACACTCAGATCTGTCTCTTTATGTGTATGTGCAGTTCTCAACCTGTCCAGTTTGCCCTTTGGTTGACACAGATCTCTTGGCTTGTGTTTTGCTGTTACCCTAGGAGTTGTCCAGAAGTGTCCAGGTGGAAACTCTCGGGATGTGGATGTTTACAGCAATTAAGCAAGTTGTTATTTCCACATCTCTATAAATCTGGATCCTTCCTGGCCTTCCAGATCAGAGTGGCCCAGTACATTTGATTTAGATAAAAAAAAAAAACATGCTGTAATGCAAAACAGCCAGACAACATAATTAACTATTAGCATAACTTTATTCCTCTTCAGATTCAACAACTACAGATCTTTAATGTATTGTGGTGATAAGCTATTTGGTGATGTTATAATCTAGTAAAAGTATCTCAAAGTCTCTTCTTGGAGCTACAGGGAGCCAGTGTAAGAACTTTAAAACTTTGGTGATTTGCTCTGTCTTCCTGGTTTTAGTGAGAACATGAATAGATGGGTTCTTGATCAGCTGAAGTTGTCCGAGTGACATTTTAGGCAGACTTGTGATAATGCTGTAGCAATAATCAATGCAATGTGACATTAGTCTTTAAAAAATAAAAATAAAAATCAGATATGATCTCATTTGTTTGGATTTAAAAAAAAAAAAAGAAAACTAGTATTGTAACATAAGCATGCTGTCTTAACATGCATGTAGGCACCTGCAAACGTTGGCTATTTTGACAGATGCTGCCGTTTGTGGGGTTTTTGTGTTAAACCAACAAGGATGTGAAAACTATGCTGCGTCAATTCCAGAAATGCTTTTATTAGAAAAAAATTTAAATTTTAAAGTAATTTCTACAAGAAACAGTTTACACAAACACCCACTCTGTCTCTCAGCAACACAGTGAGCTGAATAACTTGCATAAGAAATGTTAACATCATCAGATTTGCTCATCAGTTACAAAATAAGAGAAGTGATGATGTGCACACATGCAGGTTTTAACCAATACTGCCTTGCAAGCCTGCATCTTTCTCAAAAAAACAAAAAAAACAAAAAAAAAAAACAGAAAAAGATGTACTGATTGTGAGAACGTCTGTCACAAACCCTGCTTGCAGACTGTGCCGTCATGTGTACAACCGCAGAAAACTTCCGCTTATTCCTTTCTTTTGCAAGGGTTTCAAATCTTACCACATTTCATAACAAGCTGCTGCTCTGGCCATGCAAAGCTTCAGATGATTTCCAATGAAAAAAGAACAAAAAAATCCATAGTTTTTACACTTTGTAACATGAAATAAGAATGTTTTTGAAGCTGCATAACCACAAACGAAATCTACTGTCTACCTCAACTTCCAGTTTGAAACTGAAAAAAATGTGTGTAGAGAGACTTTAGCTCCAATCTGAGAATTGCTTGTTTCATTTCAGAGTAGTAACACATTTTACTTATTCATAAAAGCTAAGATATTCCCACCAGCATAGAAAGTAAAACTTTTTTTGTAACAATCATAACAGATTTAATAAAAAAAAAAAATTATATATATATGTGTGTTCAAAGTAAACAAAAAATGTACATTTTAAAAACTTTTTCATATCCTTCTTAGACTTAATAATATATATTTTTTTCTGCACATCGCTCTAGTTTCACTGATTTAGAGCTAAGCGTTTGGGTCCATGGGCACCTGTTCCGACCAGAGAGGATGACCTGATTTCTTTCCTCCTGGAGTCTTTCTCCTGCACAGCTTGCACGACAGAATTGTTATGATGCATAAACCAATTGAGACAGTTATTGCATATATTGGTATCCAAGTACTGGCTTGCCATATCACATCAGTCGCGGCTTTGGCGTGCCCTGGAAGAAAGTGGTAATAAAAGAACAAGTCTCAACATTAGCGATTTTGCAACACCCAAGAAGAAAACTAGCTCAGCGGTAAAGAGAGCTTACCCTCTGCATCAACAGTCACATTCAAATTTCCAGACTTTTCCACTGCATGCTTCTGCCACTCATCAGCAGGAGCGGGAATCCACTCCTCTACCTCACAGTAATACATGCCGCTGTTTTCCACATTAGACTTTAAAACCATAAGGTCAAATTGGTGAGGGGAGGGGTGATCATATCTTAGGAAGACATTATTGTCGCTGCCTTTTAAGGTAGAATTTCTGTAAGCTGTAAATATGGTTTTAACTTCGCTGCCTTGCTGCCGAAACCATGTGACCTGGAACTGGGATTCCTCGCTGGATTGTTCGGTGATGTGACAGGGAATGGAGAAATCCTCTGCAATGCTTATGTTCATCTCTGCCTCATTTTTTTCAACGAACAATTTTTTTTCTGTGAGAAAATGCAGAAAAGGATACTTTGAGCAAATATTAGTTGACTGCATTAATAAGGCAAAACCTAATTTCCTGGAAAAAAAAGTTAGGGGGATTAAATGGCTTTGCAACAAAGAACATGGCAAGAGAAGAAAAATATACATAGGCCCAGTGAGATTGTGCAATGAAAAAATACTGAGAAAAGTGTTATACACAACAGTCAGAAAAGAAGTGGCCATCTATACAGAAATAGAGAAGTCAGGTTTCGCAACACGAGTAAACAAAATTCATACTGACATGATCTACAGATAGCCCTTGTGGGGAACCACCTGTGCATGATTCTCAAAAGTACACCTATCTTATTTTAACTCTACTCGTGTTACATTTCTAGAGAACAAAAGCAATACTGTATTATTTCGTTTATCTACTCCATCTTCAAAATGCAAAGTATGTTGCAAAAACACTCTTGCAACGTTAATTTACATACATTTTGTATCATTAGAACTACAAAATACATTTTATTATATTTTCTGTGACTGAAACAAATAAGATCAATGTGAAGAAGGTAAAGAATACATGGGTTTAAAGTTTATCAAGGTCTAGTATCCAGCCCAATTTATACTAAAACCCCTCAATTGAATCCAGTTCTGCTATTTGCTTGTCTTCTTCAGTAGTGACATTGGAGATGGTTTGTTGATGGGAAGACGAACTGAGGTGAACACAGATTAGACATGGAAGGAATTTTGTTCAGCGGTTGTAAAGCACTTCGATTTGTATTTTCACCTTACATCTGAATAAGAACCCTTAGTGTATAGTCAGAGATACAATGGAATGGTTTCGGTCAGAGGTCATGGAAGCATCTGAACAGCCCAGACCTATTTTCTATTTAGAATTTGTGGCCAAGCATGTCCATGTGTGCTCGCCATCTTATTTGATTGAGCTTAAGCTATTTTGCAGAGTTGAATGAGAGAATTATTCTCTGGAAATGAGAGATGAATTGAGAGATGGGGATTAAATGGCCATCTTTGTTGACTTTGCAAAGATGCTGACCAACTTTGCAAAGTCAACATTTTTGCAAAGCTGGTAAGAACATGTCTCAGAATACTTGCAGCTGCATATGCAGTTTGTGGTAGTTTCACTTCACAATTATGCTCTACTTTTTGTATGTTTATCACATGAAATACCAATAAAACACATTGAAGTTTGTGTCTGTAATATGAGGAAATCTCTCTCTCTGTATAAACATGCAGTGTATTTTAAAATTTAAAATACAGCCATTGGATATAAATAAGAAGAGAAGAACGTAAAATACATTAGAACCAGAAATTTTTAAAGAACATTAAAATTAAGAAAATAGAAACTTACCTGGTTTTGTGACATTAACGTTTGTGGTAGAATTTTTAGCTGAGAGTGAATACCATTCTCCCCAGGGATCTTGAAGGTACTCCACCACCTTACACATATAAATGCCTTTGTCTGCAATTCTGACTTGCTGAATAGTTAGTTCAAAAGTAGGTCCGTCAGTGTGCCTCATGCTGATCCGTTTCATGTCATTCTCTTTGATCTGTTTCCCAAACGTAATGATGCCATTATGGTCTGAGGTCAGAATGGTCTTCTTTACAGCATCTTGTTGGAGTTCCCAGGTGACAGCAAATAGAGAAAACTCAGATGTTCTTGAGGTAACTTTGCAATCAATTTGTATGTCAGTATTTATTCTTTGGACAATGATGTGATTGGAGGATATGGCAAGTTTGCTTTCTAGAAAGGTGAGACAAATAATTAAAGGTACAAAGGTGAAAAGCTGAAAACAGAGCTACAAAAAAAGTCATCAAATTTTTGCATTACCTGGATTTTGCACCTGCACATTCACCAGATTGGATGGAGGAAGCTTTTTGTAAACGTTATGCAGGAAAACTGACACCATACATTGGTATTTCCCTGCTTCCCTGTGGCTAGCACGAAGGACTTTCAGATTGTGCATGACGGTGTTACCCTGGTTGTCCACCTGCACTTGGTAACGGTACTGGTCTCCAGACCAGCTGATGGAACCATTTGAGTATAGTACCACTATGGTATTTAGGTTGGAGTCTTCTGTCTCCTGGCTCCAAGTAAGAGTCATCGGCACTCGTGGTCCTGATACTTTGCACATTAATTGTACGTCGTTTCCCACAGTCACCGTAGGCTCTCGATTTCTCAGTGCCATCTTTACCATTGACTCTAAGACACAAATTGAAATGGAAAGAAAAAAGATAACTCAAATTGATAAAGTAAAATATCTTTAAACTTGGAATTATTATTATTGTCTTTTTTTGCATTTACTTGTGTGTAATATTATAGTTTGACCAGATGTTGGCAATAGAGTAATCACTAGAGGAGTTATGAATGACTAAGTTGAGCAACCAGGGAACCTTGATAATTTCTTTTAACCTAAAGGCAATCTTGCAACAGGCCATCCTGCAACAGGCCATCCAGCATCTAAACGTGTCACGATGAGGTCAGGATACCCCCAGCATTACCACTATTACACCATTCTTAGCTGTGGTGGTTACGAATGGTGCATCTCCACATTCATATTTGCCCACGAGAAAAGTTCAGCCTTGTGCTCATCTGACCAAAGTGTGTGGTATTTCTGGTAGAGTTGGTAAACTATGTGACCACTAAATGTCTCTTTTTGTCCAACGGTTTGTCTGATTTGTCACAGACAGAAAGTACACACTTATTAATCAGCTGTCTTCAAATAAAAATGTGTAGGTTTCATCATCTATCTTGAATAAACTATGTAAAACAAACACACACGTCTTACCAATAGTCTTCACATCGACGTTGACATTTTGCATCTGGCTTTGGGTTCTGCCGTTGGGTTGCGTTTCAGTGACAGTGCACCCATAGGTACCCGAATCAATCTCTGAAACATCAGCCAGCTCAAAGACAAATTTGTTCGTCGTCGGACGCGTCACTCTCACCTCACGACTTGTAAAAGGCCCTGCTTTTTCTGTGACACCGTTCTCATTTAGACTGATGATGGTGGAAAACAAAGACGACGTGGAAAGTGGGGTCTTGCGTTTCCAGGTGACAGAGAGCTGACCTTTGACCCCATCAGCGTCACAAATAAGCTTTAATTTATCTCCTGGGGCAATAGGTTGCTTCATGTTTTCCATTTTGACTGAGAGTCCACTTTCTGTAAGCAGATAAGGCAGCAGATGTGACTGGGTTTGACAGAAAATTATGACAAAGCAAATTGTTATCAACATTGTCATCAGCAACCTCTCATCACTGAAAACTAATGAAAACTTTTGCAACTCCTTTGCAAAAGAATTTATTAGCTTCGAATACTTTCACTTTTTGTTATCTTAGAACCACAAATTTTGAGTATTTTTAATAAGTTCAACAATATCAATCAATTCTACTTTGATAGACACAAGTAGAATAAATTGGAGCGTTAAACAGAAGTAACATGTTTTCTAAAATTTTATTTTTTTTATATGGAAAACGTGGTATTATACTTCTGAGTCCCCACTTTGTAGGATAAACTCAAATATGCATATCTGAGTGTAATATTTGCCTGTTTGTTTTTGCAAAAATAAATCAAACTGAGTATAGCTGGATTGTAAGTCTCTGTGAATGGCAGTTTTTAAGTCTCACCACAAGTTTTGGAATATGACGAAATATCTATCAATGTCTCTCTCTCTCTCTCTCTCTATATATATACAGTATATATATATATATATATATATATATATATATATATATATATATATATATATATATATATATATATATAAACATACAAAGTATTTTAAAATTCACCTGATTCGAATTCTGTAAAAATAATCTCCTATTAAGCACTTTTTGTTATCCGAGTATTAGTCGGTATATCCAAACAATAACCAACTCGCCCTGCGCTGTGTTGATGTTAAGTCAAGCAGAAAGGGCTGACCTTTTAACTAGTGGATGTTGAAAGTACGTTTTCACATCTATTGCTATGCTATGTTATTCCAATTTAGGCAGTACTATGTTTATTTTTTAAATTTTAAAATAATTAAATTATTTGTTTATTTTCGCATTTTAATTTATTTCTAATACTGTATATAATCTGAATGAAATATATATATATGTATATAATCTGAATGAAAAATCTGCAGAATGTGCAATTTTTTTTCTCTGATTAACTGATCAATTGTCAGAATAATTGATAGAATAACTAATAACTAGTTGCAGCACTACTTGCCACATATTTTTTAATTAGATTTTGGTCTGGATTTTGACAGTCATTGGGTCTTGCTGCATGTTTATGGTCATTATCCTGTGGGAAAATGAACCTCTGCACCAGTCTCAAGTCTTTCTCCATCTTTTACAAGAGAAATGGTGTGTTAGGATGTTTACAATATAGAGCATGGTACACATAGGCCAGAAAGTTCAACATTTGTTTTTTTTTTTTTTTTTTTGCCAAAGCACATTTTGTCACGTTTGCTGTGCATTTCTGTTTTATATACTTCAATTATATTCATGTTTAATGGGTTGAAGACAAATGCAGGTCACCCTTTCAGATTTATTTAGGAAAACGTTTCACACCACACTTCACATTCCACCCACATCACAGTCGACGATTAAGTGGTGTTATCAGTTAAAATTAATCACATTAGAGTACTTTCTTGTGCAAAAAACAGCGTGTGAATCATTTACAAGGCAGTGTCTAGGAGTTTAGGATAATTTATGCAAAGATTTAGTTCAGTTTGAGTTAATCTCAACCAACCTGGAGTAAAGATGTTGATGTCCATGGGTTGGGAGTCTTGAGCTGCTCCTTGATTAAAGTTTCCTTCTTCTCCTCTCTCTTCTGGCCATGCCCTGCAGCTGTAACTTCCTTTATCTGTAGTTTTCACTGGCTTTATCCTGAGTTGGTAGTTATTATTCCCAGTCCGTGTGGCTTTTAGCTCCCCATTTCTCTCTCTGTCGATATATTCTGGCCTCACAGTCAGAATGCCTGTAGGGCCGATTTTGGCCAGCTCAATTCCTTTCCAGAGCCACGCTACGGAGAAGAACCGTTTTGCGAGGTTCTGTGCATTTATGCCACAAGACAGCAACAGCTCCTGCCCCTCCTGGACTGCATTCTGTGCTGAAAGACTCACTTCCACAGCCGACATGCTTGTCACCACTACACAGGATAAAAGAATATAAAATGTCATGAACTTCTTGTTGAGAAGCCACAAAAATATGCTAACAAGTGCTGATTCATTTCAAGACATGCCACTTAGTTCAGGGCACTAATTAAAGTAGGTTAAATGGTTGCTTCAGCTTACCTTTAGCTTTGACTGTGATGGGAATTTTCTCTGCATCCTTCTGAGAAATCTTGTACCAGGAACGATCAGGATCTTGGATCCACTCCTGAGCTTGGCAGTAGATCTGACCCTGGTCTGACTGCTCAAGCGCAGCAATATTAAGTTTGTATGTGGCCTCATCTAATTTGTCTAATCTAATGGCTTCATCTCTGTAGCGCTGCTCAAAACCCTCACCTGGAGCCAGTGTGAAATCTCTGTCCAAAGAAATGATAGGTTTAGGGTCTTGTGCCCCTTCTTTATGGAGGTACCAGGCGAAAGCCAGATGGACGTGCTGGATGGTGTTGGTGGAGGCTTGGCATGTCAAAGAGAGAGCTTCCCCTTCGTTAAAGCTCGGTGAGGTGGGAAGGTCACTGGATGTAACACTTAGGGAATTGTCAATCACTGTAGCAATGCAAGAAAGATAAGACATTGTACCATTTACATTTTGTAGCCATGCTTACAGGTGTTTCAGCTAAAAGAATAACTGGTTACCTTTAACAACTGTCTTTGCAGAGTAGACTCCATTGTATGTATATTCTGGATTGACTACGGTGCATTCATATTCCCCTTCATCCTCCTTCTGTAGGTATTGTATTTCAAATATTATTGAGTTTGAATCAACACGCTTCATAGAAACCTCATTTTTTCTTATACGAGACAAAAAACGAGAATAGCTAAAGTCTGGGTCTTTGGAGCTCATGACATTGTTTTCCTTATTTCTTGCGGGATCTTTCATGCGGATCTCAAACTCTTTTTTAGAATTGGGGTTGGAAAATCCACTTGTGTTGCAGGAGATGGAGAGCAAAGAGCCAACCACTCGATACAGGGGCCCAGCCTGTATCTCAGTGTTCACTTGGGCCTCTAAGGAACAAAGCATAGACAAAACAGAGATAATGAAATTAGTAATGGGTATTGATTGAGGGTTTTTGAAACAATATGAAACACTAAAGCTCTAGTGGCTACATTGGCTTGTAAAATATGTTTGCTTGATGACATAATGAATAGACAGATGTGAAGCAAACATGTACAAAAGACTTGTGGACTTGGGAAGGCATAGCCCTAAAGTTATTTGCAATTGTGTTCCCTCTAATTACTTCTATTGGAATTTTAAATAATGTTGAACAGGAAGTAATATGATCCATGTTTTTTTTCAACAATAATTTTTTTAAAGCGCTTTTATTCACCCCACTTGCTCTGACATCATATAATTCTTTGTAAATACAGTGTAACGTTGTGCAATTTAATCTCAGTGTAAATCCATGAGATTTGAGAAAGCCTTGAAGGTTTGTTCGAGCAAACAGCATCATGAGGGTCAGGGAACAGGGCAGACTGGTCAAGGGGAAAGTTGTAAAGACGATTAAAGGGTGGTTAAGTTATATAAAACAACATCCCTTCAAAACTGGACAGCATAAGACACCAGACATGGCTAAAACATCCCATCCACCAAAACTAACGGTAAGAATTAACCACAGAAGCAGCCAAGAGGCCTATCTTAACTCTGGAGGAACTGCTGAGATCCATAATTCAGTTTAAATAATCTGTCTACAGAAACTATTATTCATGCTCTTCTTCACATATCTGGCTTTAATGGAAGATTGCAAAAAAAAAAGAAACATTGTTGAAAGAAAACTGACAAATAGTTAAACATGGTGGTAGAAACATCGGGCTGTATGACAGCTTTCCCACAGCAGAGGCAAGGTAGCGGGTCGAAGTTGATGGAAAGAAGAACGGAGAGGTTAGGGGCTCCAAAGCACTTGAGACTGCAGGTGAATGCCCTTATAAGTATGTACGTACACAGACTTCCCAGCAAGCATCATAAATAAGACACGATCATGTCTGTATTTCAACAGAGGTCTGAAGCAAGCTTGACTCACACAGATGTTTTTTTCAGTTTTTGAGGTGGTGAGTATGCACGACATCACCAGACAGGAAGTGCTTGGCTGCTGTTAGTCCAGTCTACCAGAAAACAAAGTGACTGACTTCCCTCAGCTGAGGTTATCAGCCACAGCAGGTAGTGAAGTACAGTGTCCCACATATTGAGTCAAGCATCAAACCTATGACCTGGAGGCAGAAGGCTAAGCAGCATCAAATGTAGAACAAAGGGACTTGACTGAAACTTCCTCCCAAAGGCTGCAAAGCTTATGAACTCTCACTGAATTATCCTTTTTTGACATTTTATATTTTTGCCTGTCCTGTGACCTCAGCTCCCAACATGTTATTTTATTTCTTGATGCCTAATATGTTATGTTAGTTTTATTGACTTTATTTATAGGTGTATTTTTTGCTACCATCTTGCTTTAAGAGTACATCACTTGACTTCTGTCGACTAGGAAAAAACTGAACATGAACATTAAAAGAAATATGACTCTCCACATTTACAGAGAATGTAATGTTACAGTACAGTAACACTACTACTATCACACTACTACTAATTATAATAATCATTATTATGATTCCTATGGAAACAGAAAACATTAATTGTATATTATTATTATTATTATTATTATTGTTAATAATAATAATCATAGACGTATGTATTTCTGTTCAAAGTTTTTAAATATAAAATTACAATTACAAAGACAGAACTTAGTAAGATTCAATTTAAACAATGGTGTTTTGTATTAAGAATATTATCAGATGTAATTCATTAGCTTCAATTTACCTAATGTGAATTATTAAGAATAACGATCCAAAACGAGACTAAATATTAAAGGAACTCGCTCCCAGACGTCCAAAAAATGTTTTCAAGGTAATCACAGACCACACGCGAAACGTATTAGAAACTTAAAACTGGGTTGGAACTTTTACCTTTTATGTGGCTCATCTAAAATAAGAACTAGTCAATTCAAGTTGAATTCATTAATGATAAATAGTCCCAATAAGTCTCACATTACATATTGACTTTAACGCGGCTTTTCGAAAGACAATATAAGTTCAACAACAATAGTCGTCCTACTTACCGCATAGTAGAAATAAACCCAGTAAAATCAATAAAAAGGGTCTCCACAGGGAGAACACCGAGAACTTCATTGTGAACACATGCAAGACGTTGTTCGCAGCACACACTAGTTTGTGTGTCCCTTGTCTAGCTAATTTGACTGTGTTAGTCTTCCTCTTGACATTAGGCAAGAGGAGGAAACGTACATTTCCCGGTATAATGTCAAGAGAAAAGGTACGTGCGCAGCGAGCAGGTAGTAGAGCTAAATGGGTAAAGAGCGACTTGCTGTTGCAGTTCCGAGTAAGCGCTTCCTCTGGTTGATGTCTGCAGTCGAAACAAAAGACAAGCCGCAAATGCTCAAGCTACAGATTAGAGGCGCTTATTTTATGCATAGTTGTGGAAAGTTGCTGTACAAGTTGATAGAACTGCTGTGGGCAACGCCCACAGAACAGACCGTACCTGCTCAGTGAGTAGTATAGCCATGATAATAATATTAGCATATTTTAATGTCTTTTTAAAACGGCGCGGGGTTGATATACGATATACGTTGCAAGTAGCATAAAAAAATTACCTATTTCCAAGCAGCGTGAATTTGGTCCTAAAATGACTTCAAATGCGTCCTTAAAAGATTAACGGGACAACACTCCCGCCTAGTGGTAAGTTGTCAGACTTACAGATTTGTCTCGTGATCTCTCCATATTAGTTTTAATTTTTTGCTTTAAATTGTAAAGACATGGATTTTTTTGTGCATATAACTTATATGAATACGTTTTTTTCTGAAGTTGTGTGAATATCTGCCCTAACAAAGCAAATTGCTGAATTAATCATCGTTAACATTGATTAAATAGTTCCCTTGCATTGTGTTTTAGCTGGTTTATCAATATTTTTTTATTATCAAGTATGCACAGGTCCTTATCGGCAAATTAAAATATCACCAAAGAAATTGCTTCTGAAATTCAAAAGGTAAAGGTAAAATATACTCCCTTAGGGAAGTTAAAAATGATCTAAAAGCTAAAAACATTCTTATGTAGACTATGAATGCTTTGCAATGATCATTGTATGTAACAAGGAGGGTTAAACTACAAAAGATACTGACAAAAGAAGCCGGCTCTTCACACAGTACTCAATCCAGAGCATATTAAATGGAGGTTGAGTGGAAGAAAATGCATGTCATTAGGAGCACTGCGAAGAGTTTGAAGGGGTTTGCAAGGTGTTGACTCCAACTGGAGTCAGTAGTTCATGAGGAGCCACATTCAGATGAATCAAAGACTTGGCTACAAGTGCTGCCCTTTTCAGATGAATGTAACGTTTTCATTTAATAATAAAAAATTACCAAGGTCTTTCAATGCTGTAGCTTTGCTGGGTTTTTTTTTTTTTTTAGAAGAATCAAAGGATACATGACGCCACAGTGACAATGTGCCTCTAGACGCTGCCTACCGTCTTTGGCATCTAAAGCTGAAGCTGTTCGAGTCAGAGGTCATAGCCCTCCAGAAATTTGCAATAAAATGCTAAGTCCTGGCAATCCTATGTAGTTTTTTGATTGGTTAATATTTGCCACTCATTGCTTTTGATTTTATTTGACTCTTGTAAATTTAATCTCAACCCTTTGTAGTATCCATTCTCTTGGACTCGTTCCTTATTTTTATTAACCCGCATTAACTTCTCTGTTTCACTTAAATTTCAAACATCTTTTCTAGTCCAAATTACTACATTTTGATTATTATTGCTATTTTGTGAAATTTGTTAGTTTATTATATTGATTACACATTACATTCTGACTATTTACAATTGCCAACGCCAAATTTTCATCAAAATATTCTTTCTGAATATTCAAACCTAATTTCAATTATAATATGTAGAATCTTTACATATTGTACAAATTAATACACAGTTAATTTGTACTGCATTAATGTACTGCATTAATTTGCATTACAAATGAATTACAGATGCATATGTTTTAAGTTTGTTCTCTAAAGCATTGATTGATTTTATTAATTGTTACATTATTTGAAACTGATAAATTAAAAAATAATAATAAAAATGATTTTCAATTACTGTCAACATTCCAAAAGTAGGATTGTTTATTACATTACTGCATCTTTGACTCATGAGCAAACCTGGTTTTTACCACCTGTAGTTCTTGAAACCTCCACCAGAGGGGAGAAGGTAATTACTGAATTTGACAGCAAGTTCACTATTGCTTATTCAGGCCACTTTGCTGGCGAATGAAGCCCAGTGATACTATTATTGTTAAACCAGCAGAGGGAAACATAAGGTAGTCTTAAACTTCCTGCTGTAATGGTTGTGCTACCGTAAAGTTTGATGATATTCAGTGAACCAAAACCATCAGATGACATGGTTCATGTTATCACTGACAGTTGAAACCTTGCACTATTGCCAAGGCAGCATAGATTCTGTGTTCTCAACCTGGGACCCTGGTTTCCAAATAAAATGCAAAACTTTCTGAAATCTGAGGAGTGGGTAGGTGAGAGTAAGTAACTACAGACCACTGAGCCATCGTAAGATGCTTCTGAAATTGTCTCAAGGACAAGTGTGACTTAAGAAAGAAATACAACAGTTGTACCTGATGTCTGTTGAACATCTGAGTGTAATGGCTCTTCAAACATTTACAATGCTGAATCTCTTAAATGTGTTGTGCTTTTTGATCTCCTCTACTATAGCAATCCATGTTGCTCGTGAATCTTTTTCTACTCTCGTTTTCCTCCCACCCAACTTCCTGTGAATACACTTTGATAAATCACTCTGTGGACACTTTCTTTAGCAATGACCTTTCGAGGCTTACCCTTCTTGTTGAGGGTGTTAGTGACATTGTGTTGAAAGCTGTCAAGACAGCAGTCGTCGCCATATTTATTTTGGCTATGACAATGTTTTTGTCTTAATTATTATTATTTTTTCTATATAACTTGTACTATTTAATATTCAAAATTTCAAAGAAATTTTATTTTGGATTTTAATTGTCATAGCTCGTAATTCCTTCAATTAACTGATTTGCTTGTAGTATCCCTCATTGCGCAATGAGTATTTTACATACGATACACAACTTTCACTTTAACTTTTTTCAAAGATAATGTAATTATCTGACAGACTATACCAGGGTGAATGCATCCAAATGTCAAACTTTAACATTTGTTGCTTTCCAGTTGTATAAAAAAGTATTTTTCTTCTTTAAAGAAAATCTTCAAAGAAATGTTATCAGACAGTGATAGGCAGAGTAAATGTATAACACTGTTTTCAAATTGTGATTTTAGTTTATCTTTACCAGAAAATCATAAAGGAAAGTGTCTGACTACAGTTCCTGGTTCAACCAGGAAATCAACCTGCAAATGATCTAAAAAAAACAAAAACAAAATGAAGGTTTTTTGTGGCTCAGTCAAAGTAAGAATCAAATTCTAATCGTGATTTTCTGGCATGACACTAAACGGGATATTTATGTGGAAAAAAAACTTCATAGGTGACCTAATTTGTGCAATTTTACAAAGATAATTGGGCAAAACATCCTTCAAATAGATGTAAAAAATCTCAAATCTTTGATAGTTAGTTCCAGTCAGGATTTTCCAATGACATGGTTCATATTATCACTGACTGTTGAAACTGTGGATTAATGCCCATGCAGCATGGATTCTTAGTTGTCATATAAACCAAGATCCCATTTTTACCCATTGTAGTTCACACACTAATGCAGCATAAGACCAGTTGTTCACTCTGCTGAAATAATAGGGATAAGAAAGATTAAGACATTTTCTTGGCTATGCCTCGAATTTGGTAAAAGTGGCAGTAAAAGTACAACTTATGTACATCTTTCATTTAAAGTATAAGCAGGTTTTCCCTGTAAATCAGCCAGAGTAGAGGAGAGTAAGTAACTACAGAGTTGAATAAAAGACATCTACTTCAAGCTGCTGATTGGCTTTGTTTACCATTATCTTTCTTTATTGAGGTCTACAGCACGAGGTCTAGAATGTTTTATTTTTCTGCAGAAAGAGGAATATTAGGTAAGCTAGGGGAAATTTGATCAGCAAATTCGAAGAGGAAGTGCTTAGAAACAAGTATTGCTACACACACATGTTCCCCACAGAACAGGAATAGGAAGTATGAAGAGGACAGAAGAGAAAAAAAAACAACAATCCTCATCTCAAAGCGTCACAACTGCTCTCACTGTGAACCACAAAGGTTTGCTTTTTTTCTTCTCTCTCAACGAGCCTTGAGGTGCTTCTGAAGCTGCCGACTGGTTTTCTTCAGTGGAAACTTCACCTCAGTGGAAATTGCTAGTGGAAAGAAAGATGAGTGACTCACTGGAAAGGACGACAGACTGTCCAGTGTCGCCACTCGCAAGCGGGTCCAGTCTGACTGACGAGAAAGAGAAACCAGGAGGTGCAAGCGAGCTATGCTGGCAAGATGGAGGCCTACCTGTGGAGCTGCAGAGAGGGATGGAAACCCTGAGGGTGAACAGAGAGCTGACCGATGTGACCCTCTGTGTTCAAGGGCAGGACTTCCTCTGCCACAGGGCCATTCTGGCTGCTGCCAGTCAGTACTTCAGGTAAAAACGATCCAGTTATCAGTGAAGGCATTGTGGTGGGACTTCTAGCTTCACTGACCCAATGTATGTTCGAACAGGGCCATGTTTTGCAGTGGCCTCAAGGAGAGTCATGAGGAACGTGTGGAGATAAAAGGCTTGGACAGCGGGACCATGCGCTCTCTCTTGGAGTACACCTACACCAGCCGAGCCCTCCTCACGCACTCAAATGTCCAGAGGATACTTGAGTCAGCCAGCCAGTTTCAGGTACAGCAGCTTGATATTTTATAAAGATTCTAAATGTTTATCTCAAACAACTTTCACAAGCGGGCTTCATTATTGACTTTTTCCCAGTACAAAATGGTGCCGTCTACCGCAGAACAGCCAGACATCAGTTTATACCAGACTGTGAGATATTTGTTGCTGCTTTGACATTCAATAATTTGAAGTAATTTTCTTGACTGCTTATTGTAATTCAGTTTAGTTATGGGAAGCCTATTAGCGTTATCTACCAGCATGAGGTTGTAGGGTTAATTAGGGGTCAGTTTGACCAACCTGAACTGGAATATAATGATATTGGATGATGGAAACTGGCCAAATTTTTATTTACCATTAATAGAAATTATCATTTTAAATCAACATCAAAGGCTTACATGTTTAGAGCTCTTTAGTGACTGACTCTGGTTGGATCAAGGGTCTTTTTCTGTCATTATTTACGAGAGTCTTTTGATTCAAATGGAAATTATAGTAGGGACAATACAGAGTTCACAATTACCTTTTAACTATTTAATTTTATTATTTGTCAAGTTTGAGTATTTTTATTATAATTTAACCTCAAAATTTGCAATAAATTTGATTTACAATGAGAAAAACCCTGATACACCAAGGTTCAAGGAACTAGGTATTAAAAAAAAAACGTTTGTTTACAGGTTCAAAATGGAATGGTGATTAAGTGGGGCTATGAATTGGTGAAGGGACAAAATGAGTGGGACCCATGAAGAACACAAAGGCTATTATCATAACCCATATGTCAGTATCAAAATTGCAAGCCAATTAGCGCATTCAAAAACATTTTGTTTGACTTTTTGAACCTTTACAACAAAAGGTTATGCTTTGGCATTTTAAATGGCGTATCGAAGATGGCTTTTGATGGCTTCATTATGTAAGCTTTCTAACACTCATGTTTTGTGTAGTTAAATAAATTATAGCCACAACATGCAAAGGAGGTAAAATACTGTTTATCTCTGTAAAGCTTCATATTAATGGTGCTAACAACCACATGATTAATTTAACGGCATGTTAAAACAGACAGTGTCAAATAGTAGAAAAGTAATAGCAAAAAAGTACACTCAGAAAAGGTAGCTCTAATAATTGAACACTGAACATAATTTAAACTCATTTAAACAATAAATTGTCTACTCACTGCACAAAACCCTTTTCTACACTTTTATAGGATACACACACTTAATGGGGTAAGATCTCAGTTACTCTAAGAGGGAAGTGAAAGTTGGCTGTTGTTTACACTCAGGATCAGTTTTCCATTTAGATTTAAATTAACTTCACAGCTGTGCAGATTGACACAGGAGGCAGGTGTTTGTGTTTTTGTGTTTCTATTTTTGCAGAAAGCAATTTGTGCATTAGAGTTTGAAAATAAACAAGTCAAGAGTTTAGGCTGATTCCTTTTGCCGTTTTAGGGATTCCTGCAGCCGTAAATGTGGTTAAAGTTGGAATCAGACACGGTTTAGATTTGTTGAGAATTATTAGAATTGTTAAGATAATTATGTATTTTTATATACCACATTATGACTAAAATCAGATTAAAAAATATTTTCAACATATTTGTCAGCCTAACAATTCAAATCAATATTTTTATTTAAGTGCAAAAAATGTTTTCCACTTTTGTTTTGATGTTTGTTCTCAAACAAAAATATACATTTATTAGAGAAAATGTCATTTACCACCAGCAGCAATACAGACTTCCTATGCGTTGGTGCATATTGAAAAAATAATACTAAGCAGATATTTTCTTCACTCAGATAGCTAAACTAAACTAATGTTAGTTCATGATATTATTAGAAATTCAGTGAAGTACCATAAACCTTATGATGCATACAGACAGAACCATGTACAGACACAACGGCCGACAAACAGAAACAACAACGACAGTCACACGGGTGGGCAAATGGACGGAAATAAAATCAAAAACTTTTTCCATAGTGAAGCTAGTCAAACATAGTAACCTGTTACATGGTGAAAATCAGTGTGAGGACTAGAACATTTCCAAAAATCAATATACACCCATCATAAATACAAAAAAAAATCCTGAATTGCATACAGATATTAGCCACAAGTGCTTCTGTTTTTAGGGACTTTGTAAATTAAAGATGAAACGGGAAACTTTCTTGTGACGTAAAGAAATATCTCAAGGCATGAGTGACTTAGCTTCTATTTAAAGCATGAGTTTAAAAAAGTTATAGTGGAACACAGGAACCATCACGTCTTTAGTTAGCCTCATAATGGAAAGTGATTGTGTGTTTTATTTTCCACATGTTCTACAAAAGTAAACGAGTTGTCATTTACGTACAGCAGTCTGAACATGGACAATTAAGGGTAACTGTCAGTTTGTAGCTGGGCTTCGTTTTTACTTCACAAAATGTAGAAGATATGTAGAGAGGAAGTTTTATAGAAGTTTTTTAATATGACTAAAGCAGACATTTTTACAGTTATAAAGTTCAAGAGTTGCAGTGTGCAAACATTTTACATCCACTGTGTGGAAAAATGTTGATAATTTATAGAAATTAATAAACCCTTTCCTTCCACCACCCCCCCCCACCCCCAAAGATAAACTACATGAAAAGTATATTGAATATCGTAAGACAGTCACCAAAGTATCCAAGAAAAGTATATTTTTGGAAAATCTCTGATAATAATGGAAAATAATAAACTACTCTTTTTTCCACATGCGTAATAAATTAGGAAACAGCCAACTGATCAAGTCAGGATGCACATAATGTGTGGGGCTTGTAAATGGAGGCTGGGCAGCAGAACTGTAAACTGATCTTAGGGCTGAGCTGCATAAGATGAGTACACCAAGAACTTTTCCTGGTTATGCTCTTATTGGATAACAGGGTTAGTCAATTACAGCAGCAAGTCTACAAGCAGTATGTACACTTATGAGAAAGAGACTGCTATTTTTATTTACCATTAACTACTGAAAATATTAGTCATTCTGACATCTGACTTCCTTTCGCCAAGATGACACACAATTGAGCTAAAATGCAAAGCTATAAAAGAATTGGTGGGAACCACTGTCACACTGGCCTGTACAGCAGCTGGATACCTTGCAGACTGAATGCAGGCTCTCTAACAACCGTATACTGTCTCACGACTGTCAAAAAAAAGGTCACTAGAACAGACTAAGTCTGTAAAGAAATTAATATTATCAAATTATGTTATACAGCATAAGAGAACTGTTTTAAAATGACATCAAAAATACATCTGCTCAGTTTTAAAACTGATTACTTTTATGGTAATGAGTGTTGTATCTGTGTCAGCTATGAATGACTGTAATAAACAACAATACCCTCTGTTTTTCAGTTCCTCCGTGTTGTAGATGCATGTGCAAGCTTTCTGAGCAACTCTATTAATCTGGAGACCTGCGTAGGGATCCTAAATCTGGCTGACAGCCACGCTCTGCCCACCCTGAGGACCAGGGCTGAGGACTTCATCACCTCTCAGTTTTCTCAGGTGGTGCAGCAACAGGACTTCTTAGAGCTGCCTGCAGAGTCTCTGGAGGCCATCCTGCAGAGGGATGACCTCAGTGTGAAGTGTGAGGAGTGTGTCTTTGAAGCTCTGATGCGCTGGGTGAGAGCCCAGCAAGATGAACGCTATCCATTACTGGCCAGCTTGCTTTCACATGTGCGGTTGCCGTTATTGGAACCGGCGTACTTTGTGGAAAAAGTGGAGTCAGATGAGCTGATACGTCGCTGCGCTGAGGCTTTCTATTTGCTGCAAGAGGCTCGCATGTATCATCTTTCTGGTAGAGAGGTTTGTATCCATTAAAAAGACCAATTATCTCACTTTTTGGAATTAAGAACAGCTTTGAGAGCCACACAAGTATTTACCTTCATCACTGATGTATTCGTAGGTGGTCTCAGAGCGAACCAAACCACGAGTGCAACACTTTCTGTCAGAAGTTTTTCTGATCATTGGAGGATGCACTAAGGACGAACGCTTTATTCCCACTGTCACCTGCTTGGATCCTCTAAGACGCAGCCGACTGGAGGTGGCCCGGTTGCCAATGACAGAAATGGAAGATGAGACACAAATTAGGAAGTGGGTGGAGTTTTCTTGCATCACTTTCCACAATGAGGTTTATATATCAGGTAAGAAATCAATCACAATCTTATGCATAAAGACTGAAATATGATGACACCGTCAACTTTTAATTAATATATTCCATCATAATTGTTGCTTCCAAAATATACTCTCTTTACTGGAACTGAAATGTGATGGCTGAACTGATAAAATTTGAGTTTACTAGAGAACAAAACAAACAGGAAGGCGTGCTGTCATCTGCAGTAACAGTTACTGTGGTTTTAGGCGTTTCCCAACCCAGGAACTGACATTTTAGCTTTGGGTAAAATGGTGCGTCAACTGCCAAGGCTGACGCACGCTGCAACAGTTAAAACAAGGTCATGGGCCTGTTGGCACTAAACCTAGATATGATCACATCTAGACTAATCTTTAGTCTACATGTTAGGATAAATTAGTGCTTAGAAGGATATAAAGTCTTAGCAAGAGGTGACATTTTCCTCATATGGTTTGCTTTCTGCAGGTGGTAAAGAGACCCAACACGATGTTTGGAAATATAACGGCGCCCTGGACAAGTGGATCCAAATTGAGTCAATGTCGAACGGACGCTGGAGACACAAGATGGCAGTTCATGGAGGAAAAGTGTACGCTCTGGGTGGATTTGATGGGATTCAGAGGCTTTCTAGTGTGGAAGCCTATGATCCTTTTCATAATCGCTGGACACAGGTAAATACACATTTAGTTCAAAATTGGCTTTGATGTCTCTTGAACATGGATGATCTTAAAGAGTTCCTCAGGTACATCAGAAACACAGTAGAATCCCCAGAGCACATTCCCAGCCATTTTTTAAAGTTTTAACCTTATTACATTATCCCAATAAGTGGCAATGCCACTAGACAAATTAACGAAATGCAACACTCATTCCCCAGCATTGGTATGCAGCGCAAAAGACAAGTGCATGCATCTCCGAAATGTGTATGTTGGCTGGCTGCTCATACACTGAGGAATGTTTTGTGCAGTTAAAAGATGCAAGATGTATTGCTGTCAAAAATGGAATTTAAGACATGCTGTGTAAAGCCATCTACTACCTTCCTCTTCCTGCTGATAAACTGATGAAAACAGTGATTGGGTCTACCTCGACAAAGCTCAAAATGATGTTGGAGGTGCATAAATCTGAGGTTTGGGAGGTTTAAAATCTCCAATTGCTTAGAGAAATTTTACAAATTATGGGGTAACAGCTTAGATATCATACTTGTGGTCACTGTCATTGTGATAAAACAGGAAAGAAGAAAGCAGAATAAAACCTATGTTCTCACTACTAAGTGTGAGGGAGGATTATACTTGCCTTCCTTAGAATTCCCAAAATAAAACTCCCTTCCTTCACATTTTGTAAATGTAACAAATGCTAGAGCTCTTAAAGGAGCCTGGTTTAATTATATTATTAGTGCTACAGTTGTAAATTTATCACTTAATTATATTACTAATGTTATATTAGCCATGTGTGACTGTTTTTGTAATAAATGTGTTGTGGACCCCAGGAAGTAGCTATTCTCATGGCAAGGGCTAATGGGGATCATAATAAACAAACAAATTATGAAATTATATATATATATATATATATATATATATATATATATATAGTCCTACTATATATATATATATATATATATATATATAGTCCTACTACTGTATATATATATATATATATATATATATATATATATATATATATATATATATATATATATATATATATATATATATATATATATATATATGAATCACTGTGAATAATATAATCTCCCTTTATAGATATTATCTTGCCTATTGGACTATTTTTATGTATTTACTACAGGTGACACCTCTTGCAGTTTGTGTCAGCTCCTTTGCTGCAGCAAACTTTGACAGGTGGATTTATGTGATTGGTGGTGGTCCTAATGGGAAACTAGCCACAGACAAAGTTCAGTGCTGGGAACCAGGAACAGACAGCTGGGAACTGCGGGCACCCATCCCCATAGAAACCAAATGCACCAATGCTGTTACATTCAAGAACTGTATCTACGTCGTTGGTAAGTTTGAAGTATTTAAAAATAAATAGTTGGATGTCACTTGAGATGCAAACAAAGATATTATCCGAGGTGTGAAAACTTAGATAAACAGCTTAATGTGGCACAAAGATAATATTTCAACTTTTTCATGTAAAATATTTGGTCATTATATATTTGAAACCAGTACAATGTAAAAATGCTTAAACAGGGTACAGCAAGACTGAGAAATTCTGAAGTTTAAAGTAAAAAATTAAAGGCTGTATAAAGAAAGAAAAATGAATTCTGCAATTATTTACAATAGAATGCAATGTCAAATTCTTCATGTGCAAGGCAGAGTCCCTAAAACAGTATTGTTGCTGCTGAGAACATGGCGATGTGTGAAATTTGCCACTGCATTCATAACTGTTATTTAACACTTCAGCATGCAGATTCTGAAGTGCTGTGGCTGTTTTTAGTTAATTTCTGTGAAAGCTGTATCAACATGGCTTGATGTTGGAAATTGCTTGCTATTTTCCCAGATTGGCATAATATTGACAGTGTAAAAGCCAGCTTAGACTTATTTCAATGCAAATATTTGGCTTAAATTGCAGCAAAGTCACAGACATTAACAAAGGCTACATTCCTCTCAGAGGAAGTTCTGCTTTTGCATTTGCACTACAGGACAATCAGCATGCACAGGTGCAAAAGTGGAACACAGCCTTCACAGCCTCAGGAAAGGCAAACCATTATCTCACCAGTTCTATGCCAAACCACATTCTCTGCAAAATTTGCAAGAGTCCAGGCACTGAGATATCTTACTTTCAAATGAGAAAGGTAGCCCAACCAAACATTTGTGTAATTAACAATGTTCAAACATTCTGCAACATTGTCCTTGAAAACAGCTCAAAATTTCAAAATACAGATGAGTTATCCATATCTTTATTATGTTGGTGACATCTAAAGATAAGAACACAAAAAAAGTTTAAATCTGTTTGAACATTTAAGATTGTTATTGGACTATTTTTATTACAGTTTTGTTTCATTTGACTATAGTACTTCTGCTCAACTTTTGCATTGTACATAAAAGCAAGAAAATAATATTTAAACATTTCATACTGGCCATTTTCTGCAGCTTTATTAATTTTATTCAGCGGGAATATTGCAGAGCAGAGCATGAAATAGGTATCATTGCAAACTTTGAGAGCATATCATGTGGCAGTGTTGAATACATCCGGTGAAAATGACAAGAGAGCAGTAAAGGTAAAGGTAATTTAAAGGTAATTTTATTTATATAGCACATTTTCAACAACAAGGCAATACAAAGTGATTTACAAAAATTAAAAGGAAATACAAAGGAAAGAGAAGAACAAAGAGAAAAAGTATCTAATGTTGATCTAAAGCAGAGGTTCCCAAACTGTGGGGCGCGACGGGGGGCGACATGTCATTGCAGGGTGGGTGTGGGAAGCCGTCTGTATGAAAAAAAAAAAAAACGAACGCTGTATGTGCTGGATTTTTACCTTAGAATGGCCAACTCGCTGTTATTCCTATGTAAATTTGATACAGTAGGAGCTTCCACACTTCCCATATCTGTGTCCTCTGTCACTTTTATTAGCAGTTAAAACTGTTTAATCCTACAAATGGCTTTTTGTAATTCCCCATTTTCTGGGGGCCCAGAAAATGTTTGGAAATCACTGGGGGGGCGCAGGAGAAAAAATTTGGGAACCATGGATCTAAAGTATATAATCTAGGTGCTCCTGTTGCTAAGTATTCTCTGGTCTAATTTCATTTCTGGGTTGGAAGAACAGGAGTCTAAAAAGTAGTCTTGATCCAAAAGTGTGTCTGCATCCAGATAGTGAGTTTCTGAAAAAATAAGCCGTAGAGTGACTAATTTTTTTACTGGGTTAAAAGTGAGTAGTCACCGTTTCTAAATAACTGATAACAGTCTAAAGATGAGTAGCTAAATTCTTAGTTTGTTCTAAGTCCTTTTCTGGGTTAAAAGTGAGTAGTCACAGTTTCTAACAAGTAGTTGTATAAAAAGTAACTAAATAGTTACTGTTCCTGTATTTCTGGATTCTAAGTTGATTAGTCTAATTCCGTTTCTGTAGCAGTATGAGTCTCTCTGCATAAAAGTTAACTAGGAACTATAATGATCTAAATTGTGCGCACTCCACAATTTCTGATATTACTAATAAACTAAAATAATCTTTTTCTGGGTTAAATAGTCAGTACTCCACAGTTTCTAACAAAATAGAATAAAAAGAGGAAAGGACATATTAGGGCAAATGGCAACATTCAGACAAAACAAAAGGCAAAACAAAGACATGAGTGAAGGCGGTGACATCACAGGGCCATGAAACCACTTTGCTCAGTCCGATAGTGGTGTTTTTTATCGAGGAACGTCCTTGGAAGAGCTCAGCTCCACAGCTACATGGATAACAGGAGGGGGTGAGGTGGGAAGAAGCGTTATGTTTACATATCTTCAAGAAGATTAGAGATATGCAGCCCTTCTGAGGCAACATGGGGAAAGCCAATTCAGATACAGAATGTCTTAGGTCAGGTAGATTGTAAATTTTAATCTTTCCTAAAGTCTCTCCGATACATCTCAGTTCCCAATCATCCAAATTAGTTTGGTCGTTCCACTGAACCAAAACTAGCAACTTCTCCAAGATCGATTCCATATTTTTAGTGAGTTTTAGAGTCCTCAGCTGGGCTGCAAGTCTCAGCAAGACTCACATCCAACTTGCTTCTCTGTCCACACCAACAGTCTGAGTGTTTGCTAGTTCAAGTCAGTCACAAATTTGTCGATAAGCCAGGAATCAGCAAGCTCCAAACAGCAGAAATCCTGTTATCATAAATAAATCCAGGGTGAATCCCGCCGGGTGTGTCCCGGTAGGACAGGAGGGCTCTCCTGTGCCCACTCTTCTCGTCGAGAAAATTTGATCAGTTGCATTGAGAGACCTGTTGACCAGATCCATAATTTGTAGATTTTGGAGGATGCGCCTCACCTCACTTTCCATATATGCCCATGATAAATAAGGAGGATCTGCAGAGATGCATAACTCAGATGGGAGAATCCTTTGGTAGGACCACTATCAGTCATGCACTCCATAAATTTGGCTTTTTTTTTAATTAGGAAAGATAGTTTAATAGGTGATAGAAAGACAAAACAATTCCCCTCTACATTTTGCCACTGGTCATTTAGAGCAGCCAACAAACATGTAAAAGAAGCTGTTCAGATGAGGCTAAGCTTTCCATGCAGAAGCTATGTGTGACCCAGTGTGAGAACAGCTACAAAACTGTTAAATTATGGGGTTACTGTTAGGTTAAGCATAACCTTAACTTGGCTGGAGGCCAGCTGCAACAGCTGGCTGGAGGCTGAACGGACATGAAACAGACACAAGAAACACAGAAGCAGTGGTCCAGGAGAGCATGTGTGTCAGCACACACACATACTCCTGTGTGCTTACAAATAAGCTAAGATAAAAAAAAAAATAGTAGATACATAATATTCATTAAGATTTGAGTCACCAATTTTAGTAGCTCATATGCTTCATGACAACCTTTAGCTCACCTTCAGTTCTTTATTGCTCTTCCAGGTGGAGCCATGCACGCCATGTACTGCTACTCCCCTCTGTCCGACTCCTGGTCCCTGGTGGCTCGTCTGGGGGAGAGGGCAAGTTGTGCCATCGCAGCCTGCAACAACAAACTTTTTATCACAGGGGGGAGGGATAACAAGAACCAAGTGATTTCCACGGTGATGTGCTGGGATGTGGATCGAGGGGTGTTGACAGAGGAGTGCGTCCTACCGTTGGGCGTATCCCATCATGGCAGCGTGACGCTCATGAAGTCTTACACACACATTCACAGAGTCACACCTTCGTCAGAGTGCCAATGACGCAAGCTTTCATGAACCAGACTTTAGTTTTGCCACAGCAAGTAACATATCAAAACAATGCGGGGAAAGTGTTATCTTTTTCATTCACTTGCCACTTTACCATGAGATATCACTGTGTTTGTACTAATGTAAGCAGTGAAAGTTTAAAATATAAATATATATTGTCTTGAGCTCTACTCTGATTAAAAACAGATGTTGTTATCTTTCCTTGACTTTGTGCTCTCTGGGGTATAAATATGTATATCAATGTCACTTCAGCAGTAAAGATTTGTCTTAACACAGTGAATATGATTGAATAGAAATTTATTTCAGCAATTAAATTCAAAAGATAATTTCACTTTAATTTTGGTCTTAAAATCATTGAGCAACATTCATTTTCCTTTTTTCAGTGTGTTTTTCTCTTTCCTCGCCTTTTACTGTTGATTCTGCCCCTTAATTTACTACAAACTTTCTTTCCACTTAACTTTCCATTAATTTGCTTAGATACATGACTCTATGAGCAGCCGGCTTCTTTTGCTCTGACCTTATGTTGCTTAGTGTCCATTAGTATCCTGTTAATGACTGTCTGCTGGACATCTGTCAAGTAAGCAGACTTTTCCACGATTGTGTAAATCATGTTAGGTTCCTGTAATATATAAACAGCTATTTTGTTTTTTACCTATTTCTACTAAATAAAGTCTGTCTAGAGTTATGAATAACACTTCATATTTTGAAAACAATTCCATATCAAGTGTTAAACTAAAATGACAGAATTGTATTTTGTTTATCATGAAACTGAGAATTAATATTGTTTTTTATTATTATTTTAAGAAAAAAAAACAAAGATTAAATTCTTACAACACAAAATTAAATAGTTTATGTAAGCAGGTGATTACACCATTATGTTTTGTGAAATATTATGACAATTTGGAGCTAAATAGCCCACTTAGAGTAAAACATTTTAGTATTTCTGTTGTTGAAATCATGTACACATATTAGATGAAAACACATAAACAAATTGATAGAGTTAGTCTGTTTGATTAGTATTGAGTGCATCACTTAACTGTGGCCATAACATAACATTCATGTATTAGAAACTTATTTTATGGTTTATATCTGAAATATCTGAGAAACTGAATTTTGACTTTTGATTACTGTAAACCAAAATAAGGTAAAACTAACAGAAATACTTGAAATGGGTCCGAGTTTTGGTTGAAATTACTATAAATAACTTCTCCATTACTTTTTAATTTACTGCGATGCACATTTATGTTCTAAAAAAAGTGTTGCTTAAAGTAAAACGACTGATTTTGGACTACACGACATAAATTGATGTAGGGGCAAACACCGAATTAGATAGTAGATACTACGTGCTTTAAAAAAAGAGACAAAAACTATTGAATCGTTTGTCCTTAAGACAATCTAAGTAGTCCTACAAAAGGAATGTTCGAAGCGTTTCCTGTCTGCAAGTCTTATCTTTCTTTATAAACATTCTTCTTTCCAACAAGGACACGTCAAGCTGGAAAAGACACGTTTCATTCATTCCGGTTCTCTTACGGAGAACTTCAAAGTAAACGTTTTTTTTTTAATATATCTATGTTTCATGTTTTCTATTTTTAATCATCTAAGGTATTTATATTTCATCTAATAGGAACGCTTATTTAAGGAACAACTATCTATTTTTCCAAAGCTACTAGTAAAAGATTTTTAATAGATGAAGTAATATTTACTCATTTCCGGTGCAAAGTCCACCAGGTCGGGACGCCAGAAGGTCGCGGAGTTGACGGAGCAGAAGTGACACAAAAATAGCTGATCTTGGCGGTTGGCATAAACTGGTTTGTGACTGGACTGTTATGGCGACTCAAGTAGAGGATGAGGGAGATGATGAAATGGATTTTGGTGAATGGACTCCAGTACGTGGGAGTAGAGGATTAGAAAGAGAACGAAGTAGAAAAGAAGAAAGGTTGTTGGAGACACAAAGGAGCAAACGGAGCCTAGAAGAAAATAGTTCAGATGAAAATAACGCAGTTTGCAAGAGGATCGGTGGGCAGGAAACGAAATTGATCATAAGATTTAGGAAGGAGGATGAAGGAATACAACTTGGTCCGCTAGCTTTATCAAGAGAATTAAAAAAGAAATTTGGAGAGCTGACACTTGCTAAGACTCTGAGAGATGGGAATCTGTTGATCACAGTGAGGAATGAAGAACAGAAAAACAAGGTGATGAACGCCCAAAGTATTTGTAAAAAACTGATTACCGAGGTAAAGATTTTGGGAGACGATAAAGTAGTAAGAGGGGTGATCACAGGTATCCCAGTGGGAGAAGATCTAGAAAAACTTAGACACAGTATTAATGGGGGTGAAGTAAGTAAAATCAAAAGATTGATGAGAACAGTTGAAGGTGAAAGAGTGGAAAGCCTCTCAGTAATGTTGGAGTTTAAAACACAAGGTCTTCCTGAAAGGGTCAGAGTCGGGTGTATGTGCTTTCCTGTAAGGCCATATATCCCTCCTCCTCTCAGGTGTTACAAATGTCAGAGATATGGACACATTGCAGCAGCATGTAGGGGAAAACAAAGATGTCCAAAGTGTGGAGGAGAGCATAATTATGATGAATGTAGAAATGGGAAGGATAAGTGTTGTAATTGTGGAGGACAACACAGGGTGACTTATGGAGGATGTGAAGTCAGAAGGAAAGCAATGGAAATTGAACAAGTCAAAGCTACTAATAATATAAGTTATGCTGAAGCTGTTAAAAGAGTGAAACCTAAGGAAATTATAAGGAAAGTTCAACCGAATCCAACAACAGAACAGAAACAGAGTGGAATTGAAACTGGGTTAACAGTTGAAAAGATTCTGTTGTTCATTGCATATGTAATTAATTGTACAGATCAAGTTAAGCACAAAACAGAGAAAATCAAAATAATTGTGAAAGGGGCAGAGAGGTTTTTTGGTATTAAGGACATATCTTGGGAACACATAAATACAAGGTTAGGAGCAGAAGGAAAGGTCGGAGGTCAGGAAGATAAAAACTGATTATCTTTCAATGGAACGCTAGAAGCCTTATTGCAAATGGACAGGAGTTTAAAGGATTTATTAGAGATTGTAAAGATGATCTAGATATTATATGTATTCAAGAAACATGGCTTAAACCAAATCTTGATTTTGTTATAAAAGGATATGAAAACATTCGAAGAGACAGAGAGGGAGGATCTGGAGGAGGATGTATAATATTTATTAAACAAGGAATTCAATTTAGATTATTAGCTAAAGGAAGAGAGTTAGAATATATTGTTATTGAAATCTGGACAGTAAATGGAAGATTTAAAATAATTAACTTTTATAATCCATGTAAAAGACTATCATTAGATTTAATGGAGGAAATTGGGGTATTTTTAGAGGGTAAAGTTATTTGGTGTGGGGATTTTAATGGGCATAGCTCTTTGTGGAGTCATCATAATGATCAAAATGGGGATATAATAGAAGAAATAATGGATGTTAATAATTTAGTATGTTTAAATGATGGAAGTGGGACCAGAATTAATTTTAGAGATAATACAGAATCAGCAATTGATTTAACATTAGTTTCAAATTCATTAGCAGGTGTTTGTTTGTGGCAAGTTTTAAATAAAACAACTATAGGAAGTGATCATTATCCTATTAGGATTGAAGTAAAGTTAAATATAGAGAGGTATTGTATAAAAGGAATAAAGAAGTGGTCTTTTAGGTCCGCAGACTGGGGAAAATTTAGGGAAAATAGTGAAATAAAATGTTAAAGGTAGACATGAACAGTAGTATTGATGATTTAAATACTTCTATAAGTAATGCTGTTTATGAAGCAGCTGATCAAGCTATAAGGAAGGAAGGCGGGAGAAGAGACAGAAGGATGGTGCCCTGGTGGACATCAGAATGTACTAAAGTTATAAAGAAACGAAATAAAGCATTCAAATTATTAAAAAGAAATCATAATTTTCAAAATCTGAATGAATACAAGAAATTGCAAGCAAATGTAAGGAGGATTATTAAAAATGCAAAAAGAGATTATTGGAGAAGTTTTTGTAATTCAATAGGGAAAGAGACAGCTATTTCTAAGGTCTGGACAACAATTAAAAGGATGAATGGGATTAAGAGAGTAAGTGGATGTCCAATACTAAATGATGGAGAAATAACCGCAGTTACTGATAGAGAAAAGGCAAAAATGTTAGCAAAGACTTTTGTTAAAATTCATAGTTCTGAAAATATTAGTGAAGAAGGGAAAAAAGAAAGGCAAAAGACAATATTGGAGAACAAGAATTTATTGCAACAAATGGAAGATACAAATGATCCATTGAATATGTATTTTACAATAAATGAACTAAATAGGGCACTCAAAAAATGTAAGCTATCAGCTCCAGGAAAAGACCAAATTTGCTATGTTATGATTAGTAATTTAAGTGAATCTTCTAAAAGTATTTTATTAGAATTATATAACAGGATATGGGAGGATGGGGAACTACCAAAAAGTTGGAAGGAAGCAGTGATTATTCCAATCCGAAAACCAGGGAAAGATGAATCCAAACCAGAAAATTATCGGCCGATAGCATTAACATCCAATGTATGTAAGATAATGGAGAGAATGATAAATGAAAGATTAATATATTATATGGAAAAGAAGGGACTTATAACATCATATCAGAGTGGTTTCAGGAGAGGGAGAAGTACAATGGATGCAGTTTTATGTTTAGAGCATGAAATTAGAAAGGCTCAAGTGAATAAAGAGAGTGTTGTGGCAATATTTTTTGATATTGAGCGAGCTTATGATATGATGTGGAGGGAAGGGCTATTAATTAAAATGAGAAGAATGGGTATAAATGGGCATATGTTTAGATGGGTCAAAAATTTTCTAGAAGGAAGACAAATACAAGTGAGGATAGGGAAGGATTATTCTGAGAGTATGAATATAGAAAATGGGACACCACAGGGTAGTATAGTAAGTCCGTTATTGTTTTCAGTGGTAATTAATGATATGTTTAAAGAAGTAGACGGTGGAATGGGAGTTTCACTTTTTGCTGATGATGGGGCAATGTGGAAAAGAGGAAAAAATTTAGAATTTATTGTTAAAAAGCTTCAGGGAGCAATTTTAGCTGTAGAAAAATGGTCGTTTAAATGGGGTTTAAAACTTTCTGTAGAGAAAACTAAAATAATGTTTTTTACAAGGAAAAGAGTTGATGGAAAAATTAAATTAAAATTATATGGACATGATTTAGAAAGAGTTAAACAATTTAAATTTCTTGGAATGTGGTTTGATGAAAGAATGACATGGGGAGTGCATATCAAGAAAATAATTGATAAATGTAGGAAAGTATTAAATATTATGAGGTGTTTAGTTGGAACAGAGTGGGGAGCTGATAGAAAATCATTAAAAGCAATTTACACTGGGTTAATTAGGTCAGTCTTGGATTATGGATGTATAGTTTATAATTCAGCAGCAGATTCAAACCTCCATAAGCTAAATAGTATTCAACATCAGGCTTTAAGACTATGTACTGGTGCTTTTCAAACATCTTCAACAGCAGCATTACAGGTTGAAATGGAGAAAATGCCTCTTAAACTTAGAAGGGATCAATTATCCTTAAATTATTGGTCAAATTTACAGGGACAAAGAAATAATCATCCAACATTAGAAGTACTTAAACATGGCTGGGAAAAGGAAAAGAAACAATTAAATAGCTTTGGATGGATAATAAACTCTAGAGTTAATCAAATTAATTTAAATCAGTTAGATATATGTCAGGCAGTTCCATTATCTGCAGTTCCACCTTGGATGCTTCCTGATGCTGAGATTGATTTTTCTTTTCTAGAAAAGAAGAACAAAGATAAATTTAACAATATGAATAGATATGTAATACAAGAATACTTAAATGAATATTATAATTATATTCAAATTTACACAGATGCATCAAAAAATACAGCCAGTAAGGTAGGGATAGCATTTATTGTGCCACAGTTTCAAATTAAAGTAGGAAAAAGGATCAGTGATGGAGTTTCAGTGTATACAGGAGAAATGATTGCTTTGCTTTTAGCAGTTCAATGGGTGGAAGAGGTAAGACCATTAAAATCAATTATTTGTTCAGATTCTAGTTCTTCGTTATTCAGTTTGAAAAATAGTAAATCAGATAGTAGACCAGATATATTAATTGAAATACAACAAACACTTTACAGAATAAATATGATGGGGCTAACGGTAAATTTTGTTTGGGTTCCAGCTCATCATGGGATTAAGGGTAATGAAATGGCAGACAGAATGGCCAAAGAGAGTTCTAATCGGGTGAGGATAGATATTAATGTTAGGTATAGTATGACAGAAATAAAGAGCATAATTAAACAAAAAACAAGAGAGAGGTGGCAAAAGTTATGGGAAGAAGAAAAGAAAGGAAGGTGGTTATATAAAATTCAAAAGAATATTGGTCAAATGAGAAGAACAGAAAGAATAAGGAGAGAAGAGATCATTATTTCACGGCTTAGAATCGGACATACTGGACTAAATAAGTCATTATTTCTGATAGGGAAACATCAGACAGGAAAATGTGACTGCGGGGGAGACGAGACAGTGGAGCATGTTCTATTGAGTTGTAGGAACTATTTGATACAAAGAAACAAGTTAATTAGAAACCTTAGTATTATGAAGATGAGATTTGATATTGTTGAGTTATTACAAAAAGATTCAGGAAGTAGAGGATATGAGGCCTTATTTTATTTCTTAAAACAGTGTAAGTTGTTTAAGAAGATATAGTTTTTTTTTTTTTTTTTTTTTTTTTTTTTTTTTTTTTTTTTTTTTTTTTGTCATGGGGTCCACACTCCTTACCAGTTGGTGGCGGTAATGCTGTCCTAAAGTTTCTTGCCAACCGCCAGTAAAAATTGACTAGAAGAAGAAGAAGAAGAAAGTCCACCAGAAATTCAGGTGTGACACAGGTGAAGCAACCGAAACCCGCACGTTGACGGGTTGTCTCGTGTCCTTCCTTGTATTTAATCTTAACTTTGACTTTAAGATTATTTTCAATCCTGTCCACACTGAGTTTAGGTAAAATGCTCGACGGTTTTTTTTTTCCTATTTGCACCTAACCGGCTTCGGTAACCTTTACTGTCGCTTACCTGTTTAGAAGTGAAAGTAAATTATGCCATCGAGTTAAACAAACACCTGCAATTTGACAGTGTTCTAGAAATGAGTCTTTGGTGCTTCATCGTCTGCTTCTCTCTCACTTGCTGTCTGGGTAAGTTTAACTATAAATTAAAAATACTTTTCAAACTACTTTGAAAATTTCTGTAAACATACATTGTATGACAAAACAACACCGCACTGCTTCCTTAACATTACCAGGACAGCATTCTGGCTGGGATTTGCTCCTTCACCACATTCTGACTGCACGTCTAACTTGCCTTAAAGTTTATAACTTACACCACTTCATCACCTTTTATTAAGGTATTAAAATAGTCGTAACTATATGTTTTATGTTTCTAACTTTCTTAAACGTTTTTATCATCTTTTGATCTTTGTGTAGCAGTCTCTGGGTGAAGATAGCTCTGTTCATACAGAGTTTTGCAATTCCAGCCAAAGATTTGTATGTTTTGTTCAGATATTTGTTCACGTAGCAAAGGTTTCTGTTGTCAAACAACATTCTAAGTTTTAAACCTCCCACTGAACACTGTCCAACTCATCTGGAAATGACCATCACCTTGTGTTGGTCTCTTAATCCTAACAAAATAATTTCAGAGAAATGAAGACTAAAACCCTATTTTTTTTTTCAAGCTCTTCTGTTAATGATTTGTGTAGGGCCGCCAGCATTGCTGATATTGACAGCATTGTCTGTATATTCTAACTGTAAATATGTTTATGGAGTGTTTTACCTGTGACAGGGTTAACATTTTTAATGATAGAGAATCTTATTAGACCTCTCATAACCAAAATATATTTTAAAAACATCTTCAGAGGTGGGCAATCCAGAAGAATAATATAGCATGTTTTTGTTTGTTTTTATTAATAAATTGAAGTTTTCACAATTATGTGAAAAACATAGCTTTAAAAAAAAAACCCAGGGCATTTAGACCCCATAAGAATTAAATCTTGCTGACTTTTTGGATGTTGTTGAGAATAGGAGGCAGGACATGTTTTGAGTAAGAAACACTGCAAAATGCAATTTCTTACCAAGAAGTTCTGCTCTAGTTTCCATTGCAAATATCTGAGTACACTTGAAACAAAGGAAAACCATCTTCCAAGAAGTTTTTCAACAAGATCTAGGAGCTTGTTTTAAGTAAATAATTCATTGATTTTTAAAAAATATGAGTTTAAGTGGCAGTTTATTTAATTTCTAGGTCAAAAATCAACTAGACCAAACATTTTTGGTAATATCTTGTGTTTTTCCACTGTGTGGGCCATATATGGGCCATATATTTTTTGAAAGGATAAAACTCTAGGAACTTCATAAAAGATTTTTCTTCCAAATGATTGAATAAACAAATCCTCAGGAGTGGGCTTGAAATTCTACTTTACTACATGTTTTTGTATGGCGTACTAATCTTTTTACATTTTAACATGTCTACTCTCACTTAAATTATCTTCGTAGTTTCTGGACAAGTTGCAATATATAAACTGGTTGGGGAGAAAGTCGACTTCCCAGGCTTCAGCAAAGAAGAAGCCCCTACTGACATTCTGTGGAAGCATATAGAAGGAGACAACGTACACAAAGTGGTGCATTTTGATGGCAGCGAAGAAAAATCCTTTGGGTCGTTTGAAGGCCGGGTCACTCTTAACTGGCATTCTGCAAATCTGTCCATCAGCAACCTGAGATATGAAGACAGCGGATTTTATGACCTGGAAATGTTAATTAACCAACTGAAGACCAAAAGATATGGACTGATGGTCATTGGTAAGTTTTTTGGTTTGCTTGTTTTTCGCTAAAAATAAAAATTTCTGACAGCAGTTTTAGATTGACATTGAGTATTCTGTTCTTTTAAGTAACTAGTTAATGAGAAGCCATAAAGAAGGTTTTTAGTGTTTATTTTATGCATAGTTTGCATCATTGTTATCAATAGTTTCTTACAGAGTCGAATTGCAGCATGGGTAACACATAGCTGCAGGAATAAACAAAAAGAGAAGTTTAAAGACATTTGGATGTGAAGAGCCTTTTCTCTCAGTCAGTCTTTTTAAACATTTTAACAATATTCTGCTTATCACTCATGTAAGTGGTGGTCAGAAGTGGTGCTGGTGCATGACAGCCTCATGCCTGTCAGTCTTCCCCAGGGTAGTTGTGGCTACAATGTAGTAGCTTTCTGCTATCAGTGTGTGTGTGTGAATGGGTGACTGATTGAGTTCAGTGTGAAGCGCTTTAGGAGCTTCCTGACTTCATAAAGCGCTACACCACATACCCGCCATAAGTGTGGGATCTCAGCTAATGCTACCATACTTACTATTTGCTTTTATTCGCAATTAATTAAATAATTACTCTACAAAACACACATGGTTATAATCTACAAGCCATATAATCTAGAAAACAAGCAAAAAGGACTTAAGTTGCATTAAATCATGTAGCTGTGCTATAAACAATGCATATTCCCAACCCTGGTCAGTCAAGCCAGTGCAGAAGAGCCCTTAACTTGTTGTCTGTCTAATGAATGTGGGAGGTTTGTCCGGTTCCTGTAAAATATAATCCAGATTGTATCAAAGTCTCTGGGCAAATGATTCTACTTTGCACACTGTTACCTCATAATACATCATTACTAGTTTCAACATAAGATTAGTATTAATGAACCATAAGGCACATTTTACTAAATAACTTATTTTTTTCTGTAAGTCAGATACCTTATTTGGTTTCGACAGACACTGGCATGCTATTGCTATCTGATATTGTTGTTTCAGTTTCTCTCTTAAACTTCCAAGTTGTGTTACAGTAGATTTTATTGGCTGCCTTTGTTTCATATTTGATTCCTTGGGTTTACTTGAAAAAAAAAAGTTAGATTTCTCTAGTAGTTCACTAATGATTGTTTGGATGCAATAGTCTGCAACATGTTAATTATGTATTAGCTCACTTAGATGGACCTTTGCTCTCTTTTCTATCCCAAAACTGATATAGCGACTGAGATCATAAAACTCACGGAGATTATTTCACTATATTAGATGGCTGATGTAACAGGGCAATACGCTGTTGAAATCAATTTGTTTTAATATTAATGCTAAAATTTATTCAATTTTTACTACATAATTCAAACATACGGTAGTTCCTTTGTAGCAAACTCCTAGTATTTAATATTTTGTCAAATATTCTTTTTTTATGTTGATGAATCAGTTAGTATGGATGAAACAATTCATGTATCTTTCCGAAGTTGCAGTCACTTGTTTGCTTTTATGCTTTTAGACAACGTCACCAAACCTACCATATCCTGTGAAATAAACAATGCAAGCACCTCTGAGTCAGCAGGGAATGCCACTCTGCTCTGCTCTTTACCATCCCATTCTGATCAGTCCTTGCCGGAGTTTCAGTGGAGCACAAATGGTCAGATTAATCCTGGACACGTGTTGAAGATTTCCCTTGGAGGGGAACTTGATGATCATCAGTACAACTGTACTGTAAAGAACCCACTCACTCAAGAATCGGCAGTGTTCACTGCTAAGGACTGCTACCCTGGTAAGATATTTGTTTTATACTTTTATTATTTAGTAAACAAACTTAGAGGCTATTATTCGTTTTTCTATGGTGAATTTGAGATTTTCATTTGTTGTCATTTGTAATCATCAAAATTAAACAAAATAAACATTTGAAATATATGAGTTTGTATGTAATGTATGAATATAATATACAAGTTTCACTTTTTAATGCATGGAATTACTGAAATAAATCTACTTTTTCATTATATTCTAATTTTATGACCAGCACCTGTATATGATCAATGCTTATGATCAATTTTATTGTAATTTTAGGCCAGATTATCCATGATCAATTTTATTGTAATTTTAGGCCAGATTATCCATTTTATCTACTGCACTTTAGTTCTTTTTTAACATGTACAGTTTTTTTATTTTTCATTTTGTTTTTTCTTTACAGCGCCAAAGGCTCAAGCCGGACTGATTGCTGGTGTTGTTGTTGTTGTTGTTCTACTGCTGATTCCATTGCTGTTGCTCTTCATTTATCGTAAAAAAGGTACTGTGACAAATAAACTGGTCATGAGTAATAAAGTGGAATAAAATTAAATAATTGAAATCATGAACAAAATAAGCCATGGGGATTCTCAAGATTTTGACTCAAAACACACCCCCTATGAAACTCAATTGGTTCTGAGGGGAAAAAATGAAACATACCTGCTGGAATGGCTCTGTTAATAAACCCATATGAATCCAATTGAAAAAACTATGGAAAGAATAGATTATCAGAGTGCATAATATAAGTCTCCTCAAACTTTAAAAATTTAAAATGTTTAGGTCATTTAAGTCAAAATCTAACCTATACTATACATGCAACTAATTTCTCCATATGTCTTGCAGCTGTCATCACCCACCAAGCTACTTTTATTAAGTATTTCATACATTTTAATGAATGTTTTAAAGGTACTGTTACAAATAACAGTACCTTATTTTACAATATTTTTATTATATTGTTAAATATTGTAGCATTTTAGATTTCTTCATATGTGTAAATTTCTCAGATTGTCTCTAGTATCTATTGTAGATTTCTTGTCAGTACCCTCATTAGAAATATATGCACAGAGAAAAATGTTAATTCTTTCTTCAGTTATCTTTTTCTTTTCCAATGATTTGAATAAGTAGATTGATAGACACTTCTCTGAAACTTAATCATGATGCCGTTTTCTTGATTCTAGTATGCTCAAATCATGAGAAGTCTGATTTGGAAAGTCACTCAAATCCTGAATATTCAAAAGGTATGTCAGTATTTTGTCTGGACTATGAATAATACAAAAGCCAAACAGAAACATTGCAAGTTTTTGTAATAATTTATTGGTGTAAATGTCAGAAACGTTTTTTGCTTGTTGTCATCAACGAGTGATCATTGAATTGATAATACAATTTACACATTTTACATTTTGAAGCATCGTTTTCTTAAGCAGCTCATAGTAATTTTTAAATGATGATCTGCTATGAAACAAGAAAGCAGGTTTACAGTAACAGATGTGATTTTTCTCTGTTAGCTATTTCTTAATATTATTTATATGTAAATTATTTGTTAACAGTGACAGGTCTTAATGTCATTGTAATAATTTATTGATTTCCAGCTACATTTATTATGTCTTTTCAAATTTGTTCAGTAGCAGCATCTGGAAGTGAGGAAACCCAGGCTCTTCTGGACAGAGCACCTACAGTTCCCTCTAAACAGACTCTTGGACATCTAAAACAAAGAAATGACTCCCTGTTGGATCCGCCCCATAAGGGTAAACTCTACTTTATTTACTTGATTAAAGAAAATGAAGCATAACTGTTTCATGTAAATAATTTACATGAAAAAACTTTCAGTGGAAGAAGAATTATTTTTTTTCTCTGTATAAACGATGGCAAACGTGCGTAAAGTGAAAAAAAAATCACTTTAGGCATGTTAAGTTACAAAGTAAAGCTTAATAAGCTGTATCAGAAGTCAGACTTTGATTTTACTCTGTTTTGTCTCAGAGCAAAATAGGATATCAATAAAAAGTGACCTCAGAAGCCATTGTATGTTATTATAATACAATACATGTTTTCTTTGTGCAATGATTTTGCTGATAATTTACTTTTTACAGATGTGGCCCATATGAAAGAGCTGAGGGAAAGCATTCGCCAACGTTCATCCTCAGGTAATCCATTTTGCTGAGTTTATAATAAAAATGTTTATTTACATTAGAAGATCTTAATTTCTTTTTTTTTTTTTTTTTACTAATTTAGCTATTAAAGAAAACATATTTTAGATTTTCAATCTAATTTTTCTGAACTTTATGAGCAGTTATTTCTGGTCTACAAATTATTTGATTATATTTAGTTTTCAAGGTTCTATTTTCAGTTCATAAGATTTTGGCTTTAATTTTCAATAATTTACAAATTCATTTGAGGCTATGAATCCTGAGCTAACAGCTTTGTCATCTGAAAGTAGTGAGTACACATGGGTTAAAAGTTGCATTTTTTCCCTACTGCTACTACCTGCCATAAACATGTTCAAAAGTATTTTTAGACACAAAACACACTTCACACAGAGCTTACATTTGCTACTTTCTCATTTTACCATAAGAAGTATTCTATTATTGTAGAAATATTTTCTAAAAATTGTTTTTAAAGTGACTCACACCATTTGTTTGAACAAAAGATCTGTAACCCCTCACCAACACCTCCCACCTCTCTCCCCTATGAGTTTGCTGGACACAAGTTTCGCTGCAAAAACAGAAAAACAATTAAAGTCTAGACAAATTTACAGTGGTCTGAAAAAAAAGCATTTGCTCCTTTCCCAATTTCCTATCTCTTGTATGTTTGTCACATTTCATTGTTTTGAAAAATCTCAAGTAATTTCTTGGATGGTTACTCTTTACTTCTACTGGATTAAAAATCTATTAAACCGGTGCTATGCTTACTGAAATATTTTTTTGGATATTCTCATCCTGTATGAATGATTGCTTTCTTAATCTTTTTTTTAAAATAAATAAATAAATAAATCTTACCACAGCTGCAGGCACAGTGCCCCTAAGACATTGTGACAGCCCTTCAGGATCTTTCACCCTTTGGGCCTCCTGGTAAATGACGGCAGACGTGGGCGAGGGCCCCTTTACAAAGATTTACCTTGGGCCCCAAAATGGCTTCCTTCCAAAGTCTGCCATTGGAGGGGAACAGTCACTGTTTCACACAGGGCCATGAAGACTTGTTTTCTTCTTCCTTCTTTAAGCACCTTCATTTAAAAACTACATGTTGTGTTTACTTGTATTTTTCTTGAGTAATATTTAAATTGGTTTGATGTTCTGAAACGCCAAAGTGTGACAAACATGCATCAACATAGGTAACCAGGGAGTGGAAAACAGTTCTTCACACTGCTGCTGTAGAGCTATAGACAAGCAGTCACTGTTTTGTGCTTTCATATCTGTGACAGCATGTCACACCCATTTGCGCTAGTGAATCTCTGATAGGCACATTCTGTCGAGTTAAATACAAAAGAAAAGCATCTGAAACTTCACATTTGACCAGTTTGATTACAACAATGGAGTTTAATTTTATCCAAACGGTTGTACATGTTTTCTTGTATCTAAAGCAAACTATGCTCCTTGTCGCATAGTTATTTTACACAGTTAGACAAAAGCCAAATGCTCATGTTAAGACAAATCCCAACATGCCTCTGCAAGTAACAGTAACGTTTACAGCTCACTTTTCCACTCAGTTTTTTTATGTATTGAATATCATACTTGCATTCACATGCAACTTGAGTTTGAGAACATCTGACAAGTAAGAACTGGGGCTTATGAACTTTTCTTTTTGATCCCTTGATGTGGCCAAGGAACAAATATTATGACAATAATTTGGAAATACTGAAGCGACTTCTAAAGGTATCAGTCAGTAACTTACTGGTCTGGATTTTCAGTTGGACAAAGAATGTAGTTGTACAATGGCTGAAGGAAAGAAGAAGCTTGTGAAAGGAAATGTTTGGCCTTTTTTTGGGTGGTATCCCTTTCTATCGCTATTGAATAACAATCATTAGAACTAATTCTCTTAAAAGACTAATTAATTTAATCTCAGTACAAATACCATTATTCTATGAAGACCTCAGGGGTTTATTATTGAAAAAACAGCATTAATAATACTAAAGAACACACCAGACAGGTTAGGGGTAGGATTTTGGAGAAATATAAAGCAGAGCTAGGGGACTTTCACCAAGTAATCGGGGGTATATAACGAGTTAAAACTATGAGGTGCATAAGGACATCCTCTCCTTATGCACAGATTCTGCAAAGAGATAGAGTGTTGTCTTAATCTAGGGGTCATAAGATCAACCCTTAGATAAATCTAGGGGTTGTGTCATGTGACTCTTATTCAGTTTCTAATAGAAACTGAATAAGTTTCTATTAGAAACTTATTCAGTTTCTAATGAATAAGTTTCATTAGAAACTGAATAGTTTCTAATGAAACTATTCAGTTTCTGAATTCTATTAGCTGAATAGAAGCTAATAAATGAATAGCTTCTATTCAGTTTCTATTAGAAACTGAATAGAAGCTATTCAGTTTCTAATAGAAACTGAATAGCTTCAGTTTCCATTAAAATTGAAACTATGCAGCACATTGCCGGATTAAGAGTTCACTCAATCTCCTGAAGTAAAAGTCCTTCATGGTTAGAAATTCACCAAAGTCATGTTTGCAGATGGCCACAAATGATAAAGAAGTGCATCAAACATTTAAAAGAATGTGTCTGGTTAGATGAGAACAAAATTAAACTCCTTGGCCAAAGTGTAAACATTATTTGTGGGGGGAAACTAACACCCTTGCATCACCTTGAAGACTCACAGTGAAATATGGTGCTGGCAGCATCATTGGAGGATGTATTTCTTCAGCAGGACAGAAATGCTTACTAGAGTTTACTCATGACATGGATACTTACTCATGAATGGAGATAAATGTAGGACAATTTTGGAAGAAAACATGTAAAAGACTTTTCAAATAAAAGCTAGACTTTACAATGTCTGGTAATAAATCAAACATTGTTCGGAATTTCTCTCCAGTACAAAAAGCGACTGAAAATACAAACCCGGAAGTGATCAAGAAGAACGGTTTAGACGACCCTGCTGATTCTGGAAATTCAAATGAGGTGTCAAATGACCAGAGTGAGTACAAATAAGCTAATTAACCATATTTTAACACACAATGAAACTCCTTTTTATAACAGCAATTTGTTGTATTTTGAAAAATATATTGAACATACAAAATAACTCAAAGTACATGTACATTTTACAAGTAAAGAACATCAGAAGTGAGGCATATTGAGTTTTCCTTACAGCATTTGTGTCTCTTTTATAGGTTTAAGTGAAAAACCTGAAGACAGTGGATTTTCATCTCCTGCAGTGTCACCCCATCATGTTCATTCTTGTTCAGATGATGAAAGACCAGGATATGAAGAGAAACATCCAGACATTTTGGATAAAGAGGATTGTCCTGTAGATGCAGATGAAACTAAGGATGCGTCACCTGGTATGCTGAATGGCAATTCTAGCTACAATACTGGCTACAATATTGCTACATACACTAAACTACGCCTTTCTCTGCTATTTGTATAGTTAAAAATTCCTAACTCTATTAACCACTAATCATTTCTGCATTTTTCTTTTCATCAGGTTCAGAGAACAGTGAGGATGAGGGTAACAAAGCTTCACAACCTCCTGCAGTGCCTCAGAAATCAAACCTCGTTCGGAATTTCTCTGCACTAAAAAAAGCGACTGAAAATACAAACCCGAAAGTGATCAAGAAGAAAGATTTAGATGACCCTGCTGATTCTGGAAATCCAAATGAGGTGTCAAATGATCAGAGTGAGTACAAATAAGCTAATTAACCATATTTTAATAGAACACTATAAAATTCCTTTTTATAACAGAAATTTGTTGTATTTTGAAAAATACATTGAACATACAAAATAACTCAAATAGTACACAGTCCAGTCACATTAATGTGACCATCTGTCAAAAGCCAGAATAACCACCTTTCGCAGAGCGAACTGCTACGAGACGTGCAGGAAGAGAGTCACTTAGGTCCCTGAAGGTCTTCTCTGGGATGTTGAGCCATGCCGACTCTAATGCCGTGGCCAGCTGTGCTAGATTACGCGGTTGAGGATCCATGGCGCGAACAACTCGATCGAGATGGTCCCACAGATGCTCGATTGGGTTTAAGTCAGGTGAGTTTGCTGGCCAGGGGAGGACGGTAAACTCATCCTGGTGCTCTTCGAACCACGCACGTACACTGGCAGCTGTATGGCACCTCGCATTGTCCTGCTGGAAGATGCCATCATCCTGAGGAAAAACAATGCGCATGTAGGGGTGGACATGGTCCGCAAGGACAGATGCGTACTTGTATTGATCCATCGTGCCTTCCACAATAATCAGTGAACCCAGAGAATGCCAGGAAAACATTCCCCAGACCATAATGCTCCCGCCTCCAGCTTGGACCGTTCCTGCAATGGTTGCAGGGTGGTTCCTTTCAGAGGTTTCACGCCTTATACGCCAACGTCCATCTGTCCGATGGAGCATAAAACGCGATTCATCTGAAAACGCTACCTGTCGCCACTCAGTGGACGTCCAGCTGCTGTACTGGCGTGCAAATTCTAGCCTTCGTCGTCGATGAACACCAGTCAGCATAGGTGCACGAACCAGGCGTCCGCTTCGGAGGCCCAGACGCAGCAATGTTCGCTGAATAGTGGTTTGGGAGACACTTGTGGTAGCCCCTTGGTTCATTTTAGTGGTCAGTTGCTCAACGGTAGCCCGTCTATCTGCCCGAACGCATCTCCGCAACCGTCGTTCGCCTCTGTCATCTATGGCCCGTGGTGCACCACATTTGCCACGTCGTTGATTTTGGACAGTCCCATTTTGCCATGCACGGTACACTTTTACCACGGCGGCACGCGAACAGTTCACAAACTCAGCCGTTTCGGAAATGCTTCCACCCTTGGCCCGAAAGCCAATGATCATGCCCTTTTGGACGTCGGATAAATCGCTTCGTTTCTGCATTACGCCAACGATTGAAATGTTTTCCGAAGCCCACACACACCCTTTATATACGCTCAACTGCACTGTGCTGCCACCTGCCTTCTGTGATTGGTTATTTAACTCTGAAGTGGAAAGTACGTGGTGGTCACATTAATGTGACTGGACTGTGTATTTCTTATCCTAAAACTAAGAGATGGCAAATTATACTTGCCATTTTGGTTGTTACGTTCCTGACTTTTTCCGAACCTCAAAGAAAACATTAGATCTGGTTTTGGCAACATTATGTCACTGAAAATGTCTGTCTCATTCCTCTGTTTGCTCATCAACACTCCTTTTAATTTATTATTATATCTGTTTTATAACAATTGTGACTAAACCACTTTCTGTTTTAAAGGTTTTGTAAGACATAATGCAACAAAGGCATAACATACCTCAAATTTTGCAGAAGTGCCTGATAGTAACATCCCTTCATCTCACACTGCACTATGCAGGTGATTTTAACTCACTTTAGAGCTACAGTATATTTTTAAAACAAAAAATAAAACTTTAGCAGCCCCTTACTGTCTGTTTTATCTAATGATTGCTTGACCACTTGGGGGCAGTCATGAAGCATTGAAAAAATCCCTGATGGTTTAGCTTTTAGTATTGAAAATTAAAAAAAAATAAAAACAAGGCAAGGACATCAGGGAAAAGTAATGTTTGCAGTAATCCTGTGCATTGTTGATTAGTGCACACCATTGATCAAAAGTACATGCACATTTTACAAGAAGAGAACATCAGAAGTGAGGCATATTTCAAAGACATGGCAGGATTTGATGTCCCACAACATTTCCTTGAAAATCCTTTATTTCATCAAGCTTAGAAGCTTGTAGGTTATTTTTCAAAAAGCAGATATATGAAACGGTGTCACCTGCTTAATAATGAGCTGATTTTTTTAAATTTTATTTTAGCAATCAGTTTACTTCCTTTGTCTTTTTCTAGAGTTAATATTGTCTGTGGAAGAGTGGCAAGAATAAACCTTTGCTTGCCTTGAAAGAATTAGTTTTCCTTGCAGCATTTGTGTCTCTTTTATAGGTTTAAGTGAAAAACCTGAAGGCAGTGGATTTTCATCTCCTCCTGCAGTGTCACCCCATCTTGATCATCCTTGTTCAGATGATGAAAGACCAGGATATAAAGAGAAATGTCCAGACATTTTGGAGAATAATCCTGTAGATGCTGATGAAACTAAGGATGCTTTATCTGGTATGCTGAATGGCAATACTGGCTACAATATTGCTACATACACTACACTCTGCCTTTCTCTGCTATTTGTATAGTTAAAAATTCCTAACTCTATTAACCACTAATGACTTTCTGCATTTTCTTTTTCTTCATCAGGTTCAGAGAACAATGAGGATGAGGGTAACAAAGCTTCACAACCTCCTGCAGTGCCTCAGAAATCAAACCTCGTTCAGAATTTCTCTGCACTAAAAAAAGCGACTGAAAATACAAACCCGAAAGTTAAGAGACCAGCTTCAAATGATTCTTCAGATTCTGGGAATCAAGAAGAAGTGCCAGAAAATCAGAGTGAGTACAAATGGCCTAACTATATAATTTTAAACAACAATACTGCTTTTTTTACATTTTGTTTTATGAAAACAAATGTTTTGTTGTATTTTTTAAAAATACATGTCAAATGGATGTTTGATTGAACATACAAAGCAATTGAAACTTTTTTTATGTTAAATCTGATATATAATCTATTCTATAATTGTCATTTTAGTTGTTTCACACCGGACGTTTTCCAGGCTTCAAAGCAAATATTACATTTTATATCCCTATTTGCTCTTCTAAGCTATTTGTTTAATTTATTAAAATAGCACTTTTACAACGATTGTTAGTAACACCCTTGTCCTCTTATTTCATACATCCTTATCTTTAATGGTATTGAAATACATGTTGAAACAGGAGAATAACACACCCTCTGTTGCCTCAGATGTTTAACGAACAATGTAATATTAACATCCCTTAATTGACAGTACACTGGTCAGATGCTTTGCTCACCTCAGACAATCAATAGTTGAAACCAAAAGTGAAAACTTGAGCCATCACTTGCCGTCTTATTGTTGTCTAATAATTATTCGACCACTTGGGGGCACTCAAGGTTCATTGAAAAAAGATCCCAGATGGTTCATTTGGCTTTTATTATGATAAACAAGAGGGTGAAAAGTGATGTTCATAACTATAATCTTGTAGGACACTTATACCACTTATGCTCTCCTCTTGTAAAATGTACAAGAAGAAAGATTTAGATCAAAAGGGAGGCATATTTTACTTTTTGTTCTTCAATATTTACTTGGAAATCCTTTACTTCCTCAAAGGAGTTGTAGGATAGTTTTCACAAAGCAAGATATGAAACAAGGCGTCACGTGTTTAATGATTACCTGATTTTTATTTACTTACATTTTCAGTAACCACGTTACTTCCTCTGTCACAATTTTTTCCAGTTAATGTATGTTTTTTAGGTTATTTTGCACATATTTTCTTTTTATATTGTTGCTTTGAAGGTTTTTCTCGCCTGTTTCTGCATTTCAAAGAACACTTACAAAACTGTCATTGTTTTTTCAAGTGGAAAACATAAAGATGATCATAAAGTATAAATCCAAAGCAACATTATTATTTTTATGATGGTCCTCATCTCCAAAGCTTCCAGATTAAATGATGTCTTCCATATTCAGAATATGGGACCCGACGCAATAGGTTCAGCATCGGCGGTTTCGTTATTGTTTATTCATGATGTTCTAGTATTTTCTGATTCAGAAAAGAAAAACACTTATTATGAATGACTTCTTCCATCTATAGGAATGACTAACATTCATCAGTTTTGACAGGTTAAATTGTATTTACACAAGCATGTCACAACCTGGAAGAAGGACTCAATTTGATTACCTTTAATGCTCTCCATTGCTTTGTTTGGAAGTGATTTTTTTTTTTGGGGGGGGGTGAGGGGAGTACAATGAACAATGAACTGTACAATGAACTGTTCAATATATTTGCAAATTCTTAGCAGATGGATTCTAGCACAATTGTTGCTGTCTGTTTCAGATTCGGGAACTAAGAAAGAGAATGAGTTTGAAAAATCAACCCCTGAAAATGATGTTCAGCCACCGCCTGTTGCCAGGGAGAGTTCTCCTTTGAGCCAAAACTCTCCAGAGAGTTCACCAGAGGCTGAACATAAACAAGACATCAACTCAGATGAGTGTGCAAAGGCAAGTAATGGAGAATCATCATCCTCAGAAAAATCAGAAATCGAGGAGCAAGCTCCACCCGCTTCCACTGCCAAAGACACTGATTCAGAAACGACAGTTTCAAAAGCCTTTTGAAACAGAATCTGAAATAGAGACCCTGCAAAAGTGACCAACACCACACAAACTAAGACAGAAAATATCCGTCTCCCCCTTCCTCACAGAACAAACTCAAGGCCAAGAAATAGACACTAAGCAGCAATGCAGAGATTTTTGAGAGTAGCCTGATCTAGAAAATACAGTCTCAGAGGAAGAAGAAAAGAACAAGATCAGACATAGCGCTATAATCTGCTGAAGGCGAAGATTAACCTTAGATTAAGATTTTACCTTTGTAAAATAAGAGCTTCAGTGAGAATAAAGATGGGCAAACTGTTGAAGCTCCACATTATCTGCTGCCTCTCAGGCAACATGACAAATGGACACAATTCCAAGAGAAACCAATGACCAACGAAGACAGATGGAAAAGAGCAAAGAACAAGATAAAAAGCAACAAGGAGTTTTATTCTGAGATAGTTAAGTTGAGGTATTATATGATAAGCTGAAGAAAGATGGGTGCTCCATCTTTTTCTAAACATGGACTTGCATTGACAAGTATCAACCAGAAGCTACACAGTATGTTTTGAGGAAATTTTAGTGATGGATCAACACAAAGTGCACAATTTCTTAATCAGAAGGAAAACAATACCAAGTCTCTTTTTTTCAAGAATGAAAAATGTAATGTGCAGCGTGCATACAACTTCATCCCGCTGATGATATAGTTTTATAGAATCATCTTTTGCTTTGTGCTGCAATACACTAAAATGTTTCTCATTCTGTTTTTCAAAAGCTCAAGCTGATGCAGTTTCAATGGAGAGTATTTATCAAGATACATATTTAAGTCTTCTTAATAACATTTAGGTTGACTCCGCTGTAACTTCCTGTTGAAAGATGAACCTCTGCCCCAATGTCCAGCCCTTTACGTAATCTACCAGGTTTATTTTCATTTATTTTCCCAATAACTTGAACAGCATATAGTCTTGTAAAAAGTTTCCACAAAAGCATGTTCAGGGGGTTGTGTTTTTTTGCTTTAAAAATTCAAATTGCAGCATGCAAGTTAACAATAGCTAATTTAAAGTTATTGATTGTACATATGATAATATTAAATGTATGGTTGTAAATGCTATATTTCCTGTAGTACTACACACACATGTCAGGAAATGTATATATTTTTGTACATTTAAAAATCTTAATGATCTTTTCACTGATAATTACACTTTATACTCTCAACATTACATCGGACTCTTGAATTACAATGTTTACGCTTGTATCTAGTTTAATTTGTTTTTAAGACCTTCAGAAAACTATAAACTTGATAATACCTTATATAGTGGTGTATTTATAATACAGTGAAACAATTAGGCATAACATCTAAAGTCTAGTATGAACATCTGGATACGTCTGCTGATTTGCTGACCAAATATCTCACCTATAGGAAAGGATGTCATTCATGTCACTTATCAATGGTCATAATCTTATAATTGAATAACAATCTGATTGATGCATGTCAATTTATATATTTTTATAGCAACAAAATAGAATTTGCACCACCTAGTTTTATCCATTTTTGTATTGCTCATAACAATAAATTTTATAATAATTCTAACAAAGGACTTCTGAGGGTTTTTTTTTTTGTTTGTTTGGTTATTTGTTTTTTTTACCTCTGAATTAGATTATGGAAGTGTTTATTAACTTTACAGGTACTTATGTTCCATCAGTTGTCTGCGACTGTATTAGAAAGGTATTTTTGTTTGGTATCTAGGTACCAAACAAAAAGGTATAAAGGTATCTAGTTTTAACAAACTAGAGGTAAATCTAATTTTGACACAACCTTAAATAAGTCTGTGGTATAGTAATAGCAATTTCAATTATTACTGTTGAATAGAATATGGTAAATTTTCATATAAATCACTTTTTACTGATAAACACTTGGATTTAGCATTAGTTAATTCTGATCTGCTTAATCATTTTTGTGCTTTGCACCTCCCGCAGCAAACCATTTCCATATTTTGCCTTTATGATCACTAGAACTTGATGCTTATGTGAATGCAAAGTAATGTTGTTTCTGCTTCTACTTCTATTTGCTTCATGTCTCAAGGGCAACTCAAGATTTACTGGAAGGCGGCCATATTTTAACCTTTATAAAGGTGAATCTCAACAAATTCAAACATAGTTAAGAAGTAAAATGATTTAATTATTCAATTTTACATGTAGAACTAGTTTACTGTATACATCTATTTCATGGATTTAATTAATTAGGACGATTATGGCTTTAGGTTTAGTTAGACAAGGGACAATTCAGAGCCAATAAAATATAAAAAAAAAATCAAACATGGCTGAAAACTATCCATTCACTGTGCAGTTCATTTGCATTATTCCTGCACGGATTGCCATTAATACATCCATGTTTAATGTGAGGTGACTTTTCAGAGATGAACTTTTGAAATAATTTTCAAACTGATATTCTGATTTATGACGCACATGTACACTTGGATATTCTGTCAAACAAGACTACAGTGGATTTTAAAGATGGGCAACACATATTATGTAAAATAAAATAGCATAAGGCATCATCAAAGTAAGAAAAACATTGAAACAATGTGCTTGACGGCTTAAAATTGCAACGCAATAATCTGTACTGTGCACAAGCATGGCACCAGGATATTGAAATGTAGTAATATTTATACGCCAGTAGGGGGCAGTGTTTAACAGTCATTACCTCTTGAAATTGGCTTCCCCCCCCCAGTCAATTTAGACATTAGAAATTAATTCTCTTTTAATTACTTCATCAACTGTTGCAAGATAACGTCTATAAAAGCATTTTGATTGAAAAACATTTAGAATGCCATGTTGAAATCTTCCATTTCATAAATGTCTTATTTCCAAATTTAACCTTCAGATATGAGACACTGCCTTGAGTTAAAGGCTGTGTGTGGACGGACTGTTGTATAACTGCATTATGAAGGCAATGTGTGGAATCCAGGACATCATTTTGAGATTTTCAGACAAATGTCTCCTGTGTGCCTTAATGAAAGACTGTGCGACTTCAAGTCAGACAATTTTATCACATCTTTGTAATTAATTATTGTGAATGATCTGCCCAATTAAACAAGGGTTCAGGCCGTATAGAAGGGCGCTACCACACGGAAAAACATAACAGACCAGTCAACTGGACCGCTGTGATATCAGTGCATGACAAGCTGGTGTAGATTTTGGGAGGGCAGTAGTTGGGCCGTGTGAGAGAGTTGTGCATGATTAGTTTAGCCTCTGAGTCACTGAGAAGTCTGTGATCTGCTACCACCTGCCCTGTGGGTTCAAGGCACACGAACAGAATGAACAATATCGTATTTCTGTGGCCACAACAAATACCGAGGCTTTATTGGAGTATGGAGTTATTTGTGGGGCTCTGTCTCCTCGGTCTCCAGTCTAGGAGCAGTGCTGCAGTTCTATTGATAAAAAAAAAAAAACCTTTTTAGTTAGTTTTTAAGTGCAAACAATGATCTGTGATACACAAACCATTACACAGGAGTGAGCTATTTAAGATCAGGTCAAGATTGCACTTCTTTAGATTGTTTATGCCCTTTCGTCCTTGTTGCAATAGAGAGAGAGAAAAAAAGAGTGCTAAAAGAAGAATGGGCTCCCCTCCAGAAGTGCCTTTTATACGGGGGCTTATTAGCATGCTGGGTTGTTTAAATTGCCTCCTGGAGGGCTGACGTGAAATCGAACAATATCCCCTGGCTTTAGAGACTACAGCCCCATGGCTTCTCATTTATTTTTATGCAGAGTTAGGACAGAGCTTTGGCATGGCTCTGCTGAGGAAGCCGAGCCCAGGGAGGCCAGGTCTGGGTAGGTCAGGACAAATCAATTAATATCCGCTCAGTAAACGTTCTTGGCTATTCCCGGGCCATTCTTCGCTGTGACAATGCAAGCTGGGCACCAGCGTAATGATGTGGTTGTGCTGTTAAATGTTTTTAAGACGTTTTAATGGAAATAATAACCCTTTATTTCCCATCTCTATTAAAAGGCTTGATTTGGATTTGGATTTTACTTCTAAGGACGAGTACGCCACATTGTTTATTATTAATATTATTACAGTTTATTAAAGGTCTCCCTTTTGGGTGATGATTTTTATGACTGTGTTTTTCCCCTTCCCCTGACTCTATGCATTTATTTTTTCAGCAAACATTTGGTCATGATGTAAAATTCAAGCATGCCCAAGGCAGAAGGATTATTACAGCCATAGGAGTAGCCAACACAGTGGAAACAATCGCTAATAAGTGCTCCAAATGGGACAGATAAAATGAGTGTAGGCTCGAGAAGTGAGTTATTTGTATGATCTCAGTTGTCAAGAATAATTATAGTCGCCATGAATTTGGGTCAGGACATTAAGTGAATTCCACACAAAGTGAGGACGGCAGTGGACAGCGATTCAAAAGCTTCACGTGTGAGTGTTTGTCACACAGTTGCACATAAGCCGCCACTTTGGACGTTAACATGTCACATAGTACAATCCACTCAATGGCCAAACGATGTGGCAACATGATAGTAACGGCAGCATCGCTTAACAATGGAGGACTGATGTTATAGGCGTTGATTTAATGTTTGGAGAAAATTGTCAATCATGTTTATCCAGTAAAAGTGACATCGTGCATCTTTGTGCTTGAAAGCGCAATTCCCGATAAAACTTCTACAATAGTTACTTTTTCTGCAGTTTTTGGCCGTGGGAGTGTAATTTACAGTTTTTGTGTTGATTTGAAACAGTGGGACAGCAACTTAACAGTTAAGACTACAACACCCTGTCTTCAGAAAGACATAGAGGGAATATTATATAACTTATATCCAGGTAAAATGAAGACAGTGCCACTGACAGTGCCTATTTATATCACTCAGAGAAAGGAGGAGTGACGTGGGGAATTCTATTTCACGAGGCTCGACATCTGCCATGTCTTAGCTCTTAAACACACTTGAATCAAATACATGATTTCCAGGGTTTAAATGTAGGTTAATTTGGAGGAGGAACACTCCTGAAACATGCAGTAACGCTGATGGGAGCTCAGGATGCTGTAGATCAGATCATCGCTAAAGACACCTAAGACGAAAGAAAGCAAGATATCAGATGCTGTAGGAAACTGAGAAGCTGTTTTAGTCTAGGAGACTTCTTTCCTTACGTATGATGTCAGATGATTTTAATCATTTTTCTATATGAGTTCAGTTTGTGTTTCTCCTTTTTGTTTCCTGTTGACAACACTTATGTTGTCAACATATGTTGCCGTTGACAACACTTATGTTGTCAACGGCAAACATAGATGTCATTGACATATATGTTGTCAACAGTAAACAAAACTTCACTTCTCTTCCCAATTCCTGTAGAAGTCCCAATTCCGATTTTTTGGCAATTCCGATTTTTTTTCTGGGGCCGTTCACACTGCCAGTAAATGTGACCTGTATGTGTTCTGCAGTGTGAACGGGCAAACTACCTGACAGTGTCCCGCATGCGCAGTAGAGGGCGCAATTGCGTCAGCGTTCTCAGTGTTCTGCCAACCGCCATAAAAAGAAGAAGAAGTGCTCAGTGTTTGCGGAAGTAAACATGGAGGCTAACGGTGGAGCTTAGCTTACATATTTGAGGTTGTCCTGCCAGAGCAGCATATTAATAGCTTAATCCTCATATAGTCCATCATGGTTGTTGTTTTTCTTCCCTGCTTGCGCGTATCAACACGCAAAATAATGAGATTTGCTGAGAAACAGTGACGTTCAGTTCGGATGAATGAGACCTGGACGTTGGGTCGCATTTGAATCGGATACGTATCGGATATGGGTCACATTCGAAAAAGAATCCGCCCTGTGCTGTTCACACTGCCATGATAAGACCGGATACAGGTCGCATTTCGTCAAAAAAATCGGAATTGGGTCACTTCAGGCTGCAGTGTGAACGCACCCTTAATGTCTTAAAACATGAAGGTCAAAAACGAGGTTAAAATTTTCCGTTGCTCTACATCGTAGAAATTTCTCAAACATGCGGCCGTGTTAGTTTAGCAACAATATTTGATGGTTTTTGCACAACCTATAATCATTTCTTTGTAAAATACATATTTTACACTTAGAGTGGAAGTGAACATGCTTTTATCTGTACAAATTTAGCATAAATCACGAATGAAAACAAGTGAAAACAAAACTTATCAAGACTGTTATAATTCAGGCATGGAAGGGTTAAGTTGCTCAGATTTACTGTTGTCATTGTGACTAAGATGGCGCTTATGAAACACACCGCTGTTGCCAGGCTCCTATTGGGTGACCACAACGTAAACAGGTTGTTAGACCTCCAGGCTAAGTGAAGGTGTTCACGGTGGCAGCCATGTTTGCGTGACTCTCGTAGTGCATTCCTTCACAATGTGACAGCCTAAAGCTAATTAGAGGGAGTCTGCGTGTGGCCTGGCAAGAACTGGGACACATATTTTTCTGTCATCTGTCTTCACAATTGTTTCCTGCTGAAACATCAATGCTGTAGTCAATGAGTAAATATTATTTTCTTTATGGTCAGAAGGAACCTTTGAAATATTTACTTGTTTGCCTTAGTGGTTTTTCTTGAGTATTTGGTTTGTAGACACCTTTCATCTCTGTGGTGAGGGCCAAGAAGCAGATCTGATGACATTTTTTCTCTGAACAGAGTGTTCACACAGTTGAGCATTAAAAGGTCTGGTGTTAAAAATGGGCAAGGCTCCTGGTGAAGAAAACATTAGTTCAACATTATGGTTATTTATAGTGATCAAGAGTAACATTATGACCACTTCTCTAATAGTGTGCAGGCTTTCAAAACAGCTCTGATTCATTGAGGCATCGACTTCATGGCTATGGTATTCGGCACCAAGATGTTAACAGCAGGTTGAGATCCCAACAATTTGGAGGCCAAATCATCAACTTAGAGTTTGGTAATCCTCAAACCAGTGCTTAGCTATTTTTCAGCCACCAGGGAAAGCTTGTAAATGACCTACAGCATTGCTGAGGTTAGTGAAACGTACCAGGGTCAGTTTTAACACCCTGACTGGTCTGCAGCTAGATATGGGACTCCATATGCAACAAGCTGCAATGTGCTGTGATGGCATCTTTCTATCTAAACCAGCACTAGCAGTCTGTATAATAGTGACTTCAAATACTATATGCTGATATATAACTGTATCTTATATATTTTTAACTCAAAATTGCAAAGTTGGAGGCCTAAAATTGAATCCCCCAAAGTCAATTTTAGGACTTTTTGAGTGGTAAAATCGACTTTTTGACAGGTGGCAATGACAGTTTTATTACTGCAATACATGGAGGAAACCTAAGTACATCCATGGAAACCAGGAATTTATAATATATGATAATATCAGATTATATTGCCAGAATTAAGGTGTTCATTTTATTTATAGTGATTTAGATTAACAGGTTTAGATAAACCTCCTGGCCCTATAAACACGTGATTTTTGTTTTTTGAAATAGGTACATTTTTGTGTAATTTTTTTTAAATGACATTTTGTGTCATAGTGTAACTACTTTGTTCTATTATTGCATTTTTCTCTTTTGACTAAAAGAAGTTTGCAGTTATTATTTTGGCATATTTCTTATATGTAATATACTCTTTTTTTATTATTCATAAAATGAATGTCACTTTACAAATACTTACCTTGTCAGTTTAAAACAGAAAAGATGTCCCTTTGTCCCTCAAAGTTTATTTAATTTTATTTATAGCTTTGAGGTTCAGTCTTACTGCTGGCATCATAGTTGGTAGAGGCAATATCATAACATGTACTATGGTTGTTGTTTTTCTGTGCTCATGGTTTCACTGGAGCTGAACCAAGCAAATGTTCCAGCATCGTCCCGTCGCCTAGAGCTGACTTGTGATTCACAACTAAATATCACTTTCGTTCAATCATCCACAGTCATGTCTGATTTTCTTTAGCCGTGATATGAAGCACTGGAACGTTGTAGTGATGGTTTAAGTTGACTTACTCTATATTTAAACCCAGTCTCTGCAAATTTCTTGAAGCTTGTTCACATATTTTGACTTTTGTTTTTTCTCATCTATGACCTAAAATAAATACTTATTGGGGCAGATTTTCATTAGCTAGGTAGGTTTAGGTGCCTATATCTCTGTCTCACTGCTCCTTGTCTGTCAGGTCTTTTTTTGTCACCCATAAATTATTCAGACAATTATTCATGTGAAGCCATGAATGGCTTCACATGAATAATTGTCTGATTACAGCATCACCTTTTTATGTATTTAATTATGTGGAATATCTAGTGTGATTTTGGAAAATTAGCTTTTGGACATAACTGAGGATAGTAACTCTGTAGAGATGCTATATATGCTGACACAGACACAGGAGGCACTGACAGAATTTATGTGAATATTTCTAAAACCTGACTAGGATCTGATAGTAATATTATTTTTGTTATTCTCATGCTACTATATGTTTGTGCTCTTTCTGCAATGATGAAGACAGAGCAGACACAAGTAGTCAAATCAATTTTCTGAGAATATTAATTAATATTAGTCTACTTTGAACATTTAGCCCATAATTAGGACTTTATGCTTTTAAATGTGCCTAATTTATTCACTTACAAGGGAATTTTGCATGTTCTCTTCATGATTAAATCCCTTTACAGTCTCTTCTATTTTTTAATTAAATCAAACAAATCAAATTAAATCAACTGTAGTTTCCAAAAAAATTGTGGTTTCCAAAATCCCAAATCTTTTCCTGTAGAGCCAGGATCAGGTCAATAAATTGTGATTTTTTTTTATGCTGTCAAATTTTGAATGAAGATTTGCAATATGTTTATTTATTAATGTAAACATGGAAAACCATAGAACATCCTTTTTATGTTAAGCATTTTTAATTTAATATATTGATCAAATTCTTTCCAAGAATAAACATATAATTTAACATGGAAACATTTTTAAAAACCTCACTTTGCACAATAATTTACACACAGTACCCATGTAATGAGTGCAACTCATCATTATCTGCTCACATATTCTTTTGTCTGGAAACCAGAACCATATGAGTCCATTTGTCAAAGATAAGCTCCACCCAAGATGTTGAACATTCTGACTTCTTCAAGAAAACACATTTTTAAACAGCTCTGTAACCGAGAAGGAATGATAAAGCTCCAGCAGTTAGAAATGCATGCTTTCAGCACCACTGACAGTTTCCACAAGCCAGCGGAGGGAATAACTTTGTTTTTGTTTTCAGTTGTCATGTGTTTCTGTAAAAAGCTATTCTCAGCAGTCGAGTTGCGCAGCCTCGAGCCTTTTTTGTCGGCTCTTTATTCAAACAAGCTGCCTGTCAATGTGCCACGCTGACGTATCTGCGCTTGTGCACTTGCGCAACCTGACACAATTCTCCCGGGGGCCCCAAAATGGAAAACACTCGCAGCACATCGCTCGCTTTGTGTTGTCTGATGGGAAGATTAAAGCCAAACAAAATTCACCGTCTTCGAGTGAGAGCGGGTCGATGGTGGGACCACCGGAGGGGAACAGCTCTCTCAGCAATGTCATCAGATGACATTATCATTGATCTCCCACTCTGGTCCTCTGTCTGTCTTCTTGGGTCTGCCCTGAGCTGTCAGTAACATTTCCCGTGGCTCCCTGCTGCCTATCGTCTGAGAAGCGAGATAAGAAATCCTAATGACTTCACCAGAAAAACAGACTGCTTCCTAGCAGTGATGCACCTCTGCCTCCGCTGAAACAAAGATGAAACAATATATTGACCTCTGGTAATGATGGACAAATCTCATGTTTTATGATGTCCCTGAGACATAGGTTTGGGGACTTAAAAATGAGTGATATTTCTATATATATTTTCTGATTGCTTGTTTTAGTACATTTCTCCACGTAGAAACGATAGCATCATATAGTCCCCGTCTCAATCACGAAGCCAGTTCAGGCGTATCCATCACAAACAACCAAATATTTCAGCAAGATAGATAAAAGAGTCACAAGTATTTATTTTTTTATTTGTTAACTTGACAGGTGTCATTCAGGTGATTAGTTTCTCTGAACATGACATTTGGAGTTAAAACCGAAAATATGTATTTTGCTTTCAGCAAACCAGTGGTTTAGTTTCTCCTGGTTTGACAACATCTAAGTCACATTTTGGCGAAATCGGAAGCGGACTGAAAGCATCGTACTTAATACGTACTTTTCAAACCTTAGTAGTTGTCTCTTAGGAGTTTCCTACATGTGGGTCAGGCGTTTTCCTCAATTCATGATGTGCAGATTTGTGCAGGAGTATCTTAACTACGATCAGTAGCAAAAAAAAACTGCACCAGAGTTCAACTCAAGTGTCATGGCAAAGCATTTGAAAACAGTACATGTTATATTTACACATTACATTTTAAATAAATTTTAGAAAATATCAATATCACTTTGTTGTGACATGCAATTTTTGGATGACTTTTTTTAAAAAAAGAAAACTATTCTAAAATCAGTGTTGAACAAAATGTAGACAAACTGAAGGGGTGAGAATGTTTTTCCGCTGGCAGCTTCTTTTAAACTAACCCCTAAACTATGATGTAGCTGCGAAAGAATAGTTTGGATTTTGCAAAATGGAGACATGCAAAGAGGTCACAAGTAATGAGTTAAGCTTTCTAAACAATCTCAGTTGAGAGAAATAGGACATGTTTGGACTAATGCCTCATTATGGAACCTATTTTAAAGCACATTTCACTCTATGATTATTTACACTGACAAACATGTTCTGTCTGTAGTTCATTATTATTTGTTCTATTTCAAACAAATTTTGTAATATGAAATATGTCAAGCAAATTAGGGCAGAGTAAAAACCAGTCAACTCTTAAGATTTTTAATACACCCCCTTTGTTTTTCATAAAGATCTTATAAAACACATACAATTAAATACAAAAAGATTCCTTCATTAAAAAGTATATATTATATTAAGGTCTTTCAAATCTGCCTATTTTTGAGGCCTCAATTATTTAGATGAAATTTGAGAACGATTATATGAAAATAGTTCTTCACAAAACTGTTCAAGGTCAAGTTTCATATTTTTTTATACTGCTTTAGAAGCAACGTGAAAAAATAAACTAGAATTGAAATCTCAATTCCTGTTATGAAAATCAAATAGCCTTTCTTTGAAGATGTGAATTGGCACAGTCCTTCAAAAATTTTATGAAATTTCTTAAATCCTAACCATTGTTTGAACATAAAATGTGAACTTTGAATAAGAAATCTTAAAATAGATGCTACCTTTGGCTTAAAAAGGAAGACAATAAAACATTTGCACCAACTGTCTCTCGAATAATTTTAAAGTGGTGGCGGTCTTTCTCAGTGTCAGGCATCGAACAGCAGCTGGTTAGTTACTTTCCAAGAAATATTAAAGTGCTAAATATTGAATCACAAGATTTTGTAACATCCATATTTTTTTCCCTATTGCTCTTCTCCAAAATGCTAAAAATGTTCAGTTTCACCTTCAAATGAAGCATTTTGCAAAAGGGCACAGACCATTGTGTTCTTTAGAGTAAATAACCACAGACTTCTTCGTAAACAGATAATTTAAAAGTGGTGCCTGTGTAAACGGTAATAAAAAAGTGTTAGGGGTAGTTCAAGTAGAAGTCAGAAATCTGCTCTGGATCCATTCCCAGGATCCCATAAACTCCGGTCTCTGCTCCAGAGGTTTTTTTTTCTATCAGTTCAAAACTGAGCCCATTCAGAGCAGAGAAGTTCTGCTCCATGTTAAGCAAATCTTTAGAAATGCATAGAATTCTTTCATATTTCTAGTTTCTGCATTCAAAGAGCCTGTTTGTCTCGCTTCTGTGCTAAAACTTAGAAAGAGACCGTAGCTCTGAGGATCTACAAGTATTGATCATTCTGATGTTGGCGAATCCTTATCAGTGCCAATAGAGTATCTGTGTTAAACAGTAGGAGGTAAAATAAAATGACTGTACAATAGACCCTGGTCTATTTGCAGATCAGTATATATAGATTCTCACCTATCAGCAAATTTTCCTGTGAAGCGTAACCCCATATTATTTACAAATAATTTGCCTTTTTGCAGATTTTACTATGGAGCATGCTTAATAGTAAAAACACAGTATTGGCTCTCCTTTGCAAAGCAGTAAGTCCAGGAGAATCTAGGAGAATCATTCATTTTCCTTGGCGCTGGTTGGCTGTACCACCGAGGGCGAAGATAAGGATGACCTTGGATGTTGGATTCAAGACAGTTTCCACTATGTATAAATTCATATTAAGGATATTTTGTTGAACTTCATCCTTTAAAAGACTCAATTATGAACATTTTACTAAGGAGTCTTTAGTATCCAGCTGTTTGTGGGCTTTTGTGGTTTGTGACCTAGTGAATATTGGCAGTCCGCTATTTTACTGAGTCATTTAGGCAATGGAAGAGTTGCATTTGTACAAATTCTGTTGCAGTGATGCATATGTGTGCTATATTCACTCACTATTATCGAGACGCACCAGGCTGACTGTTTTAATGCTTAATCAATGTGTTAAATTTAACCTAACCAAATCCAAATGCACTCCAAATAGAAGCTGTGCCTATAAAGATTTGCAGAAGTTTTTATTCCCCTTGAACTTTTTTTATACTGTCATTTTACAAGAAAAAAAAATCGTCTGTGTATTTTATTTGGATTTTATGTGATGGAAACAACAGAAAGTAGCACATAACTGTGAGGTGGAAACATTACCCCCTAGGTGTAACACAGGAGTAGCAGTATTAATCAGTTGGTATACTCTGTAAGCAGGAACAAGGAGGCTTGCCAAACTTGTTGGAAAGATGGAGTGAGATAAATACAGAAAAATCCAGAAAAAAACTACTAAATGCAGCAAAATATAAGGGACTTGATGTTTTACCTTGCACAGGTTTCAGTAGAGTAAAAAATCAATAACAATTAGAAGATCTGCTACAGCAGCGGGCCTTCAAATTCAGGGCTCCAGGTCTGGTGTCCTGCAGCATTTGACGTTTCTCTCCTTCAACACACCTGAGTCAAATAACAAAGTCATTAGCACAACTCTGGAGAACTCTACTGTGTTACTGAGGAGGCGATTCAGCTATTTGATTCAGATGTGTTGGACCAGGGACACATCCAACAGTTAACAGGGTACTCAAGGCACTTGAAGCGAAGCAAATCCTTAATTCATTTAACCTTTCTTGCCTGCAGAAGACTTCTTTATGTTCGCTATGATGCTGCTTGGATGTATGGGTTAAAAAACCCCAAAAAACTCTAATTTATAGGTTCACTCTGTGCGACGGAATGTTTCTGTATGTGAAAGCAAGCGTGGCAGCCAAACGTTCTAATTGTTTATTTGTGTCTGTTTAGCTCGATGGCAACATGTCACTTTGGCTTCTCTGATCGGCCAGTGAAGGAATGATTCCTGCTGGCGGCACTGCAGATTGTGCTGGAGATTAATCAGCACATGCATGTCGCATTGTGCAAGGTCCTTCATGCGTGGATGCCTGAGAGAGGACTACACGTATGAATGTCCCCGCACGCATGTAAATGCTTGCTCCTGTGCTGCTCGTGTGCACATTACCAGTGCGAGTAGAAAGGGGGGATCTGGCATGCCTTTCTGCACCCACGGTGGGCCCCTCTCAGCCAGATGGATGGTCTCAGCCAGTGTCAGCGAGGTGACAGCTGGCTGGCCTGGTCTTTCCTGGCTACAGGTCTGGATCCTGTCCTCTGACGGCTTCTGACAGCTTCTGATGGGTCTCCCCCTCACCTCCTTACTCAAAAGGTTGCATCATGGAAAATCCCAGTTTACGAGACAAATCAATGACGTCTTTGCGGCGCGCTTTTAATGAAATGTAAATGATATGAGCCACTCCCCGGTGGGATGACGCCTGAACTCTTTATGGCTCGAAAGGAAGTAGCCGACCGACACCGGGTTGAATAATTGGGCAGTAAAACGTTCTTCGCAGAGGGAAGGAGCAATACCTGCAGATAGATAACGTGTCATGGTTCAGAGTGAGATGCAAAGAGAGTGTTCTGTGTCATGTCGAAAACCTCATTAGGCAAGTTAGACCCACTGTCACGGAATCTCTGATGAAGGTCATAAATTAGACTTATCCAGGCGACTCCTTTCACCTCTCATGTCAACCCAGTTCTACCTCTTGGTTCTGTCGCTCTCTCTGGGTCTTAAGTGGCCTCGGCTTTGCAGTCAACTTGTTAGAGAGCCCAACTGTCTGCGCTGCAGTAAGCCGGGGGACTCCGCGTGGGGACTCCGTCACTCCACGCGAGTCATTATTTTTTGGTCTCCGTGCAGCAGGCTGCAGGTTTCAGCAGGACAGAGATGGGGTTTGGAGGGGGTGGGGGGGTATGATAAACCAAACTCGTGCTAATGAGACAGCTCCACAGGGATGAGAAGAACACACACGGAGCAGCTCAGGAGACGTCTGCTGGCCTCCCGAAGGTAATTCCCTTAAATGAAAAGCAGACCGCGTACTAGTCATTGTTGCACCGAGGGGGTTAGGATGAATAGTGATGGGGTTGTGTTTCAACACACCTCCCTGTGCTCTTGTTACAGGGCTGAGATGAGCAGAGGCAGAGGTACAGTCCTTATGCACTCCCTGCTAATGTCCTTTATTTATTTTATTTTTTTTTAACCCAATTATCCTTGACTAAAATGACTTGTGTTATACCGGCCATGTCACGCAGCTTTGGAATGGGTACTTTATCCTATCAAGGCTCTTTCATTTTTCAAATTAGGCGCTGCCTTTTGTTCCAACCAAGGACGCCAACAGAACTGAAATTCTCCACATCTGGGAGGCATTAGGGACACATTGAAGAGGCTCATTTGGGGCTCTTGTTAGCTCACCTGGTGCTTTAAGTAGGACCATTAATCCCATGCTACTTAAAGCATGATCCACACTTCACGACTTCACATGTGTACATTCGATGAGAAAGATGCTGCTTCCCTGCTCCAGTTATCACTATCAAAGTGTCAGAAAAATGTGATGTGGACCTAATACACTTTCCAGATGTTCTCCCGCTACATTTCGTTTAATCCAATACTTCTGCAGGCCACTGTCCAGCCATAAATCACTGGCTGCATGCGACAGGAGGAGAACAAGGGAATGTGGCCTCGATGCAAGGGCTACATGCTTGATTCATGAGCTCACAGCAAATATCTTCAGAGCACAAGTGAAACAATTAGCTGTTACCTTAACTCCCGGGGCTACACAGTCTCTTAAAGAGCTTTAGGCTCCTAGTTATAAGCTCCAAAGGCCCAAGTCAGAGCCACAGGGACAGCAGGGCTTTATAAGACTGGTTTGGTTTTATATGGTATTCTTGGATGACAGTCTACCACAAGTCGCTGCACAGTGTTGGTAACAGTTCATGGCTTTATTTGGTCTGACTGGTGTCCGAGAGCGATCACGTTGAACAGATGTCCGATAAAATGCGGTGTTCCCATCGATCTAATGTTGATGTGCTATGAGACAAAGGCTGCTATTAATCTCAGGAAAGCACTGGGAGATTTTATCCTTTAGCAATCCAAGCCAGAGTGAGATCCCAGTAAGAACTTTGTCTGCATTGCCTTACACTTCTACAAACCCAACTACATAATACTTTATTAAGACTTTGTGTGATAGACCAATCAAAGTAGCATGTGATGCTGAAGTTGATGGTGTTCTGTCACCTTGTCCTAAATACCTCTCCTTAAAAGAAAACCCTGCATGACCAAGTAATTTCACAAGTTATTAACAAGAAAAATCCATCTTTTTGGCCTATGTGTCATACTGTTGTGTGATACTGTTGGAAAATGTTAATTTTCACATGACCCTAAACACATCATCACCTTGATGAAACATAGTGGTGGTAGAGGCATGCTCTGAAGATGATTTTGAAACCTTTTAGGAGCAGCAAAAATATATAAGACTGTGGCCAGCAGGATAAAGACCTTGAAAGGACAGATAGAGCTGCAATAGACTGGTTTAGATCAAACCTTGTTCATTTGTACCAGTCCAGTCATGGTCAAAAACTATATCCAAGCCTTTATACAAGACTGTTGTGACTTTTTTATACTTATATGTTGTTCAATACATTTGCATGATAAGTGACTGATTTACAATTATATGTTAAGCATAATTTACATGATGATTATTGTTAATTGAATTTAACATGATAGTATATAATTACAAAGGTGAACTGAAATATATTTAAGTGCGAGACATGATTTATTTGAATACAGGAAGTCTTTTTATTTGAAGAATGCTTAACAGGATCTGGTTCTGTTTTGTCACTATCTTGCCTTTGTTGATTGTGGTTGTTATTGGTTACGAACAGCTGTTGCCGTTATCAGCTGTCGCTGTTTTTCTCTTCAATAAATACTGAACGGAAAGGTTCAGTAAAGGACATACGAGCCTCCGTCTTGTTTGAAGAAGCTTCACTCCGTAACAAAGACTTTAAAACTGATGCTCCCGAATGATATCCTTCCATGCTGACTTGTGTTGAATTTTTTTCAAATACAGAGCTGTTCTGTGCTTCGTCAAGAAAACATCTCCAAAGCACGACACCACCGCCATGTTTAGTCATGAGGATGTTGTGTTAAAGCTGGAGTAGGTAACGCTTCAATTTTTGTGCCTCTTCCCTGTGGTCCTACTGGCATCTGCAGAAATGCACAGCACCCATTCAAAACCAACTAATCAGAACCAGAGGGAATGTCTTAATGCTGTCAGTCATGCCTGTGTACTTGCTGCTTCATGTAATGGCAAAGAAGCAACTTACCTATGTTTACCCGTCATATTCTGTGGTCATGCTAACTAGCCTGTGCATTCACAACAGGCTCCACTGGGAAGGGGCTGTAACAAAGCAGAGACTAAGGGGGAAGGGTGTGGCAGCATGTACACGACAGTGATTGACAGTGGTAAAACCCTCCTCCAGCTTCTGATTGTTTCTGAACAAATATATATATATATAAATTTTTAATTTCCCTTCTCACCCTCTGCGGGTGGTCTCTCTCTTTCATCCTCTGAACTCGGGTCCTCTACCAGAGGCCTGGGAGCTTGAGGGTTCTGCGCAGTATCTTGGCTGTGCCTAGTACTGCACATTTCTGGACTGAGATGTCTGATGTTGTTCCTGGGATCTGTTTTAGCCACTGCTCCAGTTTGGGGGTTTACTGCCCCGAGGGCCCCGATGACCACAGGCACCACTGTGGTCTTCACCTTCCAGTTCTTTTCCAGTTCCTCCTGAGGCCCTGGTATTTCTCCAGTTTCTCATGCTCCTTTTTCCTGATGTTGTAGTCACTTGGTATGGCTACATCCACCACAACGGCTTTCCTCTGTTCTTTATCCACCACCACAATGTCCGGTTGGTTCGCCATTACCATCTTGTCTGTCTGGATCTGGAAGTCCCACAGGATCTTAGCTCGGTCATTCTCCACCACCTTTGGGGGTGTTTCCCACTTCGATCTCGGGGCTTCCAGTCCATATTCTGCACAGATGTTCCTGTACACTATGCCCGCCACCTGGTTATGTCGTTCCATGTACGCTTTCCCTGCCAGCATCTTGCACCCTGCTGTTATGTGCTGGACTGTCTCAGGGGCCTCCTTGCACAACCTACACCTTGGGTCTTGTCTGGTGTGGTAGATCTGAGCCTCTATTGCTCTGGTGTTTAGTATATATATATATATATATATATATATATATATATAAGTTGCCTATCTAATCCAATTCATAGTCCTGCACTACTTTTTTGGTCTTTCACATAAAATAATTTAACATGACAAAATATATATATAAAAAAGCTTAAAACATATTAAAACTTTATTAATTGTGATAACGTTTTTATGAATCAATGGAATTGATTCATGAAAACACAAGTATTTGTTCACATGCACCCTAATAGACCAACATAATTTGCTGATCCTCTTCAGCTATGCTGTGAGAACTCTGACCTGGGTTAACTTTGTGTTCCAATTTTACGGAACCTCAACCCAGATCCAGAACAAATCAGACAAAGTCGAGATGGATATATTTGACTAAGTTTCCTCTCCAGCTGCGCTTCAGTTACAGAGGCCATAGGGAAATCATGTCATTCTAAATCTCTCTCCTTCCTGAAAGAATGTCACCTCCATCCTACCTTCCTTTTTTTTTCCAGTTCTTATAAACGGCCACTGGCAGGCCTGAGATCTTTTAATGCGCAATCCATCTGTTCCCAGCCTTGTGCACAAGAAATGAGCCGATCCATAATCTGTAGCTTCTCTGGGAAAGGTGTTCTGACTTGGTGGTGAGAATGACAGAGCTGATGTTGAGCTTTTATTTTTTCTGGAACAGCTCTGTCTGGTTTTGATATCTCAGTAATGGAGGGGGGGGAGTTAAAAAGGGGGCATAGCAGCAGTTTGTTTTCCAGTGATCCATTACTCGCACGTTATGAGATGTTTCCTAACTAGCTCCCCGCCCTTTATATGTAATGATGTGTGAATTGGAAGTTTAACTGTGTGAGTGTTTTCACGCCCGCTCTTAACCCCCTTGTACAGCAAAGGAGCTCTGAATCATATTTTCTGCCATTCAGGTCAATACATATGACTTGGGTGGTGGTTGTTGAGCTTCAACCTACGCTTAGCAGGTCAGAATATTAATAACAACTAATCTCAGGGTTTCATCTATTATAGAGCTGCTCGTTCAAAGCTTTGAAATCTTAATGAAGTTTGAAAACCAGTCAAGCAACACTGGATCGTCTTAGCGACAATAAGAGACTTGACACCGTTGTCTCCAGAGAGCCCTCTCCTCTCTGCCAATAACAAACCCCAGAGCGGCTGCATGTATCGTCACGAGGTCGTCCTGGTATTTATTCTATACAGATGACTCGCATATGTTCACCACTGCCATGCCCTCGAGGTTAAAGCTCTCATCTGCTCCAGCGGAGGGATGGAGAGAGTTGGCAAGAGTGATAGATTTCCTTTCAGCCGCATCCACTAAACGCTGTCTCTTGTTTCCCATCTCACACCTCGTGGCAAGGTCCAAACACCCGCAGCAAATGACTTCCAGAGACCCTCATGTGAGAGGTTTTTGCTCTTTCTCGTCCTGTTTGACTTTGCACCTCAGATTAAAGCAAAAAATCTGAGGTAACTCGAGGGAACCCGTTCGCACAACAAATGGTCACAGTCGGCACCGATGTGAAGCGAATGCGGTGATGAATGGCCTATTTTCCATATCAAAGGAGGGGCCTTGGTCATGGGGATCACTGTACTTCACAGGCGTGTGGTGAAGGGTCTGACTGATAAATGAGGAAACTAATTAGAGGAAGTAGTCCTGCGGTTCTACAAGGCAGCCGGACATCGAGGTTCGGCTCTCGTGTCACCAGGTTTGCAACACGGAGCTATGTGGATGCACGGCTGCGTTGACCCTGCACTGACAGACGGCAAGGGATTCTCAGCTCTCACTACGTGTGAGAAGAAGCCCATAACGGCCACTCACCATCGCCGTGTGCCCAGTAAATGTCAACACAGGTTCTAGTGGGGAAATGGCATGCAAGCAAAGGTGAAACCAAACAAAAATAGGTCGTAACCTGAATTCTATCACCAGCTTCCTGCCTCACATTCAGTTCAGTCTGCTTTGGCTACCATTGAAGGTTCATTTGCAACAGCCTCTAAATGTTATTTGCAAGATACAGAGCAAAAACATCCCGACCCCCCCTTTTTTTTTGTAACATTTTATTATGTTACAAAAAAAGACTTCAATGTATTTTTATTAAGATTACATGTTTTAGACAAACATTATAGGGAAGAAGAAGGAAATTATGCACACTGCTGTATATTTTTAACTAATAAATATTTTAAAAAGTAGTGGGTCAATATCTTGTAGAGCCAAGGCTTTGCAGGAGCGTCTCTGCCAGCTTTCCACATCTAGACACTGACATTTTTGGTCATTTTCCTTTGCAAACACACCTCTAGCTCTGTCTGATTAGATGGAAACTATTTGTGAACAGCAGTTTTTAAGTTAGAACTTTGACTAGGACATTCTAATATTGATATGGTTTGATTCAAACTCTTTTATTCTAAATGTTGCAGCATGTTTAAGAGTCAATGCCCAATTCTTAGGAATGCCCTGCAACCAAGTTTCATTTTGAGTAATTATGTGTTCATGGGTATACACAGTGTTGGCTTTCCACCAGACATGGCATGATGAACATATGATCTCTGCTTTGGCCTCTTGGCTGCTCGCCTCACCAAACCTGTTTGCTCACTAATATTCTCTGATTTCTACTTTTCTGTCCTCTGAAGGTGTTCGGATGCACTAGAATACCTTAAAGGGTCTCAGAATAAAGGAGACTGGGTGCTAAGTCAAGCCACATATTCTTTGTCTGAATATGCTGAAAGCTTTAATTTCACATTGTTCACTACTATGTGTTGGTCTATCAGATAAATCCACATTTTTTGTGAGAAAAATGGGGAAAAGTTCAAGGGTATGAAAGTTTTTCCAAGGCAACATATACTTTGGTTTAGTATCACTTTAGAAACAGAAATAACACATCTTAACAATACACAGGCTCAAAAAACAGGGACCCAGAATACCTTTTTATTTCACTTCCGAGTTATATTCCAGGAACAATTTTACAACATTTCAGGTCACTGGCACGGTTTGTTAGAGAGCTGTTCATATTTAATCATATATACCAATAGCAAAAGCCATTTAGAGGGGAAGAGTGGAGCACATTTGTGTCTTAAAGTCTGGACAGTTCCGCTGGGAATAATATACCCGTGTTCCCTTTACTGACATTTTCTTTTCCTTCTTTACAAGCTTGCAGAGACACATAAAGCTGGGTTCATCTAGAAGAAGGTTGATGCAAAGCTCTGGAATTCCTCCTGATTCTCGGAGATGAAAACTTATTGAGAACTAATCGACATAACATGTACAATGACTTAAAGTTTTACGAACACATGTGCTTTCAGGGAGATTTATCTAAATAAATTGATTCTGCAAATATATGCTAAGTCGTGCTCTGCTTTTCTGGTATTATTACATCATAAGGTTCCTCTTGTTTTGGGGGGTTTTCTTTGCATTTCATCCAGCTTATTTCCTCATTGTATCATCATTCATAAACATAGTGCTTTTTTGTAATAAATAAAATAAATACTTTGATGGTTTGCTTTTGCTTAGAAATACGGATCTATTACAAATGGGCTCCTGATGAATAAACACATCCCTGCGAGATCCTCAGAGACTCCGGGAGCTCAGACAGAAACAAAGCCACAGCAGTCACAGAAGAAAGAAGCAAATCATCCCCACGTCATGTGCTCTCACCGTATCCATCAAGTTGAAAAGGCCATGGAAACAAAAGGTGAATGAAATATACGCATTTGGTCCGTGGATTTGACATGGAATTACTTGAACCCATGCCGAAGCATAAATCCATCCTTTCCTAATCCTGTGGTAACATGTAAACAGTCTCCTCAGATGACACACCTCACACACATTGGAGTGTTTTTGGGTTTTTTTCAGTTTTCCCTTTTGTCTTGGAGTGTGCTACGCTTTGAAAACCTGCTTTTGTTTCATTCTGATGCAGAGTTGATGGACTGTGTGTATTTAATTTTTTTTCTTTAGCTTATTCTCCACAGTTGTTTGTGTTTACTCTTTCTCCACTGAAGCTGAGGGTGACGGTACAGGATATTTTCTGAACCCTTACTGGCTCCTTTGTGCGCTGCCAGTAGAAGGTTACACTCAATTGTCTTCTTTAATTAGATGGTGGCGGACGGCTGCTACTAAAGATAAGGCAAGGCGAGAGAATTTTATTTGCATAGCACATTTCAGCAACTAGGCAATTCAAAGTGATTTGCATGATAAGACGGAAAATAAAACAACAAAAAAAGCAAACAAAATGTTACGTTGCAGTGACATGTAAGAGAGCATAAGAAAAAAACGATGACAGGTTGAAAAACAGACTACAGTTTATGATTTTCCAGTAGTTATTAATCAGTGGCAGCGCTCAGCAAATGAGTTTACAGCCTTGATTTAAAGGAACTCAGAGTTTTAGTAGTTTTGCAGTTTTCTGTTGGGTTTTATTTTTTATTTTTTTCCAGATTAGAGGAGTGTAATAAACTGAACACTGCTTCTCCATACTCTGGGGATGAAGAGTAAACCAAAAGACCTCAGTGGCCTGGAGGGTTGATAGCAACAACAGATCTTGAATATATTTTGTTGCTAAGCCATTTGGTGATTTATAAACTAACAAAAGTATTTTAAAGCCTATCCTCTGAGCTGCAAGGAGCCGGTGTTGCTCTGAGAGCTGGGTTGATGTGCTCCATTTCTGGTTTTTGTGAGAATGCGAACAGCAGCCTCCTGGAGCAGCTGCAGCTGTCTGACAAAACCTTTGAAAAGCGTTGGAGTAAAAATGTGTAACTTTTAACCACTTCCATAGCTTTGAGTGTAGAGTACAGAGTACTCCTGTGGCTGCACACTGCTGAAGAGCTGGCTGAAATAAATTGTAGATTTTGATTGAGTTAACTCCGGAACAATGTTTTTTTTTTTCACTTTTGTCTGCCTGTCCATCTGTCTGTTTGTCTTTGTTTTCAATGAATGGGAAGATGTGCTCTGACGAGCCATGGATTTGGGTTTGCAATTCACAAACATGCGAAAATTCATCACACATTTTTGCTTCATATTTAAACAATTTCTAAACAGAGAAGCAATAAAATCATCAAGAGTAATGAAAACAGAAAAACTATGTAGCAATTAGTCAGGGTGTTTTATTGCCGGTGATTGCAAAGTCTTTGCAAAGATGTCTAATTCCTCCTTTGATCTTGAACAGTGAACAGTGTCCGGCGGAGAGTCGAGAGGCGCTCGCGTGCGTCTTGATGTCAAAACGCTTTGGCACATTTTGCACCTCCATTCATTTAAGTCAGAAAGAGCTTTTTTTTCCACTGAATGCTGCTGTAAACACAAAAGAGCTGAACTCAATTTACTTCTCAGTTTCTGTGGACTTTAACTCCGCATCAAAGGGGAAGGTTTATTTTTTTTTCTTTACTGGCAATCTTGTATAGGTGTGCACTGAGGTAACTCATTCCCACTGACATTATTACTTCCTCTATAGAAGTAAATAAAAGGCAGAGACCCCTTAACTTCACGAAGGTCTGAAGATGAACCACTGCCATTCATTGCTTTTTTCCCCCTGATATACTGTTGATATTTTCCTCTCTTTGCCTCACACTGATTTTATAAAACATGTCCATCAATTAGGAAAGCAGTGACTCTTCAGACATGCCCTTCTGCAGAGCCAGAGACTCAGATTAGATGCATTATATGCATCTTTTTTTCTTTTTGTATATTGTACAACCACAACAGTAGGGATCCCTTTACCCTCATGAATATATCCAGAAGGAAGTTATTATTTCTTAAGTGGTGAAGATAGACAACTTGCCAGTTTATAGCTCTTTATGAGTGTTTTGCCACGACAGCCTGTTCCATTTCATTGTTGGAAGAGTTGCTTATCCAAGTCACCCAGAGAGAAGGGCATGCATATCACCTTGAGCCCAGCAAATTGCCCCAAAAGACATGGCACTGTGGAATTTGAGTGTTTGTCTGCATTTCAAGAAAATGCCCTGTATCAAGTCTCCCCAAATTAGTAACAGTATTGCAGGTCGTAAAACATGGCATCTCCCATAATCTGCAGTGACATGCATCGTGCCCATGCTCTCTCATGTTGCAACATCAGGAATGCATTTTCGACTAATATGGGGCTTCTCGGCCATGTTCATGCATTTTTGAGGAGACCAATTTGTAAACCCAGATTGTGAAATTCTGAGATGTAATAAATCAAGACGTTCGGCAGGGATGTAATGAGTGGTTGAAGTGTGGGCTTTGGAGAGAGATTAAAAAAATATGTGCTTACTCATAACAAGGATTTTTCTTTTCTTTTTTCTTTTTTTCCTTTTCTTGGAAAGGACCTCTGAGCAAATGCCAAGGAGAAAGTCAGCAATTTAAAAAAAAAAAAAAGCACAGATGAACTTTGATGAGTCAGTTATCTGGGGATCTACAGGCCTCCTTGATCCTTTTATTTTCCGTCTTCATTTAAAATATAATTGACCTAATGCTTCCTACTGTCAAGATGACAGATTTTCACGTCATGATCCAAAAAATGCCTGCTTGATTTCTGTAAAATGGATTGAAAAACATACATTTGCACACAAGGAAGTGCTTATTCACACTTTTTTGTTTATGGTGGATTTTGTTTCTGTTGTGGACACAAAATATATCTCCAGCTATGTGACTTGATCATATTTGTTGTCATAGGCTACTTGTTAAGTTTTATGGTTGTGGTATAGTTTTAAAACTACCTTTATACATTTCTTTTTTTTTTACACTGGTCATCAAAGTGCATGTTTTTCTCTTTTTTCCCTGAACTTAACAGGGCTACTGCCTCTCCTGCATCTGGAAACTTATTACTGACAAAATGTACCAGTTTTCCAGAGGTAAATAAATAAATGAAAAAAATAGGTTGGACTTTATCTCTTCTATTAAGAAACAGTGTTTTTAACTTACATTGCTTGTGGAATTTTTGCATAGTGTTGTATCCAGAAATACACCAGATCCTACCCACACACAAGGAAGTGCTTACTTTTTTTTAAGGTAAAACCTTAAGAAAAACACAATCCGAGACAAACTCATGCTCAACAGTGAATAACGTGTTAAGCTCAAAATGTGGACTTTTTTGTAACAATAGTGTAGTAGAATAACACATTGTTTGTTTAAATTTCTCTCTTTCTCACTAGTTGTGGAAGAAAACAAATGTAGAATCCATTGTTTTTATTAGTTGCCTTATGCAACGGGGTTTTCTTAACTCAGTGTCTCATTGGCTAATTGGGTCTTCGTGATGACTCCTTTCCAGGAACCTGCTGGCTCTGTTGAAAAGCTGAAGTCTGAGATTCACACACACAAGTGAAGCCACAGAAACTACCTAACTTATTTAATTCAGTCACATCATTTTTGCTTGCATTACACTTTTTGCTACATTTATCTAAATCTGAGTGAAGTTCCTTCAGATTTTCATTTCTCTTCTTCAGCATTACCTCGGTAGCTTTGTTTAACTAGCTTCATTCCAAAGATGGGAGACTTGGATGTTCTGAAAGTCGGTACAGATGTGATCATTACGTACAATACTTTTAATTGTCTAATATGGAAGATATCCTATCAAACCAAAAAATCGTTACATGCTGAAAGAAATTAGCAAATGTTCCCAGATAAAAAAGGACAAAAGTAACCTGAAATATCTGCTTTTGGCTACCGTTGTTTAATTTTTGCCAGGGAAAACCCTATATGCTTGATCTCTAATTGTTTTACATTTTTCTACTTATAATGTAATTATTGTTTTCTGAATTATTTATTTATTTTTAAATATATTTTTCCCCAAATATATACATTGTGTTTCACTGTTTCGCACAATGAAATCAATCCATCAAAATCAATCCGATAAAAAAACTATGTGCATTGAATCTTTTCCACTTTACTTTAGTCAAAATGATGCATATTTCTTACATTGCTCACTTTATAAAGGAAGAAACAAGCAGAACCATGTACGGCCCTCAGGTTTCACTTTGAACACCCGTAGTTTGGGTACTGCATGCATTTACTGGTGAAAATGTCCATTTCACTAGTAGTCTGAGTTTTGTTCTTTTTTTTATTAAACCATTCTCTGATTATAAAAAATTTCCCAGAGGCATTTGATACTTTTATATCTCTTTCTCTTTCTTACTGTTTATTCAATGTCACATGCTGTTAATATTTTTTCTTTAATTATGCAAAGCCCCTTGAAATGCCTTGCTGCTGAAATGTGCTATACAAATAAAATTTGATTGATTGATTCTAAGGCAATAGATGACCTGATCAGTGTAAAAGGGGTGAATGGAGTTTGGTTTCAAGCCCGGAAAGAAGCAGCACTTTTTTTTTTTTACAGTGTGTTATTGTGGGGTTCTTGGACTGTGGAGTGTACTGAGACAGGATAAATTAATTTTACCAAATGTAAAATAAAAATATCTCCTTTGTTTTGCTCTTCTTTCAGTGTTCCTTAGATGTTAGAACATGTAAGAACTAAATGTCGTCCGGAAATTGAGTCCTTGATGGTTGTCCATTCATCATTTTTGAAGAAAAACACTGGACTGGACCAAAAGTGTGCAGGAAACACATCAAAAATTTCATTTTGTCGTTAAATTGGCCATGAAGTATACTCTGTGTGTTTTTATTATTTATATTATCTGCTGTGTCCTTATTAATGTTCCTTGAAGTCAATGAGACTGATTAATTAAATCATCTGCGCAGACCAACTCGGAGTACCTATCAGTTTAATTACACTGGAGAGCGGACGCTGCTGCCAGAACTATATGAGCAGAATCAGTCACACAAGACTGGGCTTGGGAAATGTTTATTTTTCCCAAATACTAAACGGAACCCTGGGGATGTTATGCTTCATACACCACTTTGTCTCCTACTTCAAAGCCGCTGCTGAAAATCAACTGACATGTTTCTCTGAGCTAACTTGCCATCGAAGCAACTGCTTGAAAGTGAGAGGGCTGTATTTTATATAAACAGGTTGTCAGGGCATCACTTGAGTTTAATTATAAAAGAAATAGCTTTTCTTTGAGAGACAAGAAATCAGAAAAATAAAAAGTGCCATAATTGCGTCTGTGTGGATCTTATTGTTCCCCCCTGGTCAAACGCTAGCTCCGTCTTCACAAGCCTTATTGATACAAAGACAAACTGCGCATAATTGAATTACGTTCGCTGACAGATATATGAGTTGTTTATTTAACAGACTTCTGTTTGACTCTTGGCTTTTTAGAACCAAGTTTTTTTGCCATTCAGCTGCTTTCCTACTATTTCGCAAACAAACTCGCATTCGTTTAATTAAAACCTCCATCAAAAATGTGCTTGTGGAAAAGTAAGGTGATATTCGGAGTGGAAAACACTCCGACAGGCAATCCAATCCCATTTGTTTTCCCAGAGATGAGTCATTTTGGTCACTCTAAACTACAATTGTGTTTGGAGGTTCAAAAGTAGCACAGATTTGCTTCCAGGAGCCTTTTCTCTCATGTTTCTGAGTTTTCCGAGGCTGCCACTGGAGTTTTACGCAGCAGTAAGCTGACAATCAAACAAGACTTGGGGTCAAATGAGCAATTAAAATTGCTCATGGCAGCCAGGATTTTCACACCTGACAATGTGCAGCGGTTTTTACAACACTAATGAGGCATCCTTCGTGCTCTGGTCAGGAGGTGTTTGCCTGTAACTGCTTTCATGGTTTATTGGCAGCTTTCACCACCTCTAATGACTCACATCTTCAGGTTGGTTGTTTTTAAGTCCAAGGATGAAGTCTGGAATTTTAACACTTTTTTTGTCAACTTCAATACCTTTGGAATGAAAAGACATCTGCTGATGATTCACTTCTGACTTGATGGACAATATTACTTGATCTTATTTTTGTTTATTTGTTTGTATTCACTTCCCTTTCACGTATTCCTTGATCTGCTGTAGTTAAAATGTTGTGATCAGTGGTTTTTAAAAATGTTCCTTGTAATAGGGTTGTAATGATATATTTGTCTAATGAGCCAGTACTTGACATTGGTTTCACAACAACACAAGATGAGATTTTAACAGTTTCTTCATAAAAGTGAAAAAATCCCCCTTTCCAGAAATAAGAGTATTTCATAAATCACAAAATGTGTTGAAGATGCTCTCAACAGGACAGAATGTTTTCTAGTCTAGATTTACCTAATCTATATGTTGCATTTTAGTTTTTTCCTTGTCTAAATTTGAGGTTTCTAATACTTGCAAAATAATTGAAACTCACCCATTTTATGTTTCCGTAAACGGCATGAAGGTTTTACAGACCTCATATTGTTCAGTATCATCATCCGTTCAGATTTTACCAATTTAAGACTCTTTCACAAATTTGAAAAACCAAAAAAAGTTGAAACAGCCCTTAGAGCAGCAATAAGGTGCTACAAAGCAGATGCTAACTTAGGTGTTGCTAGCAGTAAACAGCTAGCTGCCCGTGGATTTCCCAGTATTTTTAAAAGTATTTGTGTCTTGCCAAGCATTTCAATTTAGCTTCAGTAGTATGAGCCAGGAATTCAATGTAAAAATACTCTAAAAGTTATTGTAGCAGACAATTCATCCTCAATGTCAGTTTTCTCTCATCTGTCCAATATATATCTGGAGACATGTTTTATTTTACTTTAAGGAACAAATTAAAACAACCAGGCACCTTCTGGATTACTGACAGGTTTCAAGGAGACATAGTTGCCCTTTGTGTTTATGATTGTTCAGGCACATCTTTCAGACTTGGTTATACTATGTAGGAATACATCAAACCCTTGGGAAAAAGATTATGATATAGTTTCACATTGTAATCGCTGGGAAATAACAAGATGTTTATCTGCTGATATCTGCAGCCACCAAAACGGATCCCCTCAACACCTCGGCTGCGCCTAGAAATTCTGTCCATGAAAGTAATGAACAGAATCGGTGACAAAGGGCAGCCTTGGCGGAGTCCAACTCTCACCGGAAACGAGCCCGACTTACTGCCGGCAATGCGGACCAGACTCTGACACCGGTCATACAGGGACCTTACAGCCCGTATCAAAGGGCCCGGTACCCCATACTCCCGGAGAACCCCCCACAAGGCCCCCCGAGGGACACGGTCGAACGCCTTCTCCAAGTCCACAAAACACATGTAGACTGGTTGGGCGAACTCCCATGCACCCTCCAGGACCCTGCTGAGGGTATAGAGCTGGTCCAGTGTTCCACGACCAGGACGAAAACCACACTGCTTTTCCTGAATCCGAGGTTCGACTATCCGACGGACCCTCCTCTCCAGGACCCCTGAATAGACCTTTCCAGGGAGGCTTAAGAGTGTGACCCCTCTGTAATTGGAGCACACCCTCCGGTCCCCCTTTTTAAACAGGGGGACCACCACCCCGGTCTGCCAATCCAGAGGAACTGCCCCCGATGTCCATGCGATATTGCAGAGTCGCGTGAGCCAACACAACCCTACAACATCCAGAGCCTTAAGGAACTCCGGGCGGATCTCATCCACCCCCGGGGCCCTGAGGCCACCGAGTAGTTTTTTGACCACCTCGGCGACTTCGTCCCCAGAGATTGGAGAGCCCAACCCAGGGTCCACAGGCTCAGCTTCTTCAACAGAAGGCATGTTGGTGGGATTGAGGAGGTCTTCGAAGTATTCTGCCCACCGACCCACAACATCCCCAGTCGAGGTCAGCAGCACACCATCCCCACTGTAAACAGTGTTGGTGCTGCACTGCTTCCCCCTCCTGAGACGCCGGATGGTGGACCAGAATCGCCTCGAAGCCGTGCGGAAGTCTTTCTCCATGGCCTCGCCAAACTCCTCCCACGCCCGAGTTTTGGCCTCAGCGACCACCCGAGCCGCATGCCGCTTCGCCCGCCGGTACCCATCAGCTGCTTCTGGAGTCCCACAGGCCAAAAAGACCCCATAGGACTCCTTCTTCAGCTTGACAGCATCCCTCACCGAAGGTGTCCACCAACGGGTTCGGGGGTTGCCGCCACGACAGGCACCAACGACCTTGCAGCCACAGCTCCGATAAGCCGCCTCGGCCATGGAGGCACGGAACATGGTCCACTCAGACTCCATGTTCCCCACCTCCCCCGGAACGTGTTCGAAGTTCTGCCGGAGGTGGGAGTTGAAGCTCCGTCTCACAGGGGACTCCGCCAGACGTTCCCAGCAGACCCTCACTACACGTTTGGGCCTGCCAGGTCTGACCGGCTTCCTCCCCCACCACCGGAGCCAACTCACCACCAGGTAGTGGTCAGTGGACAGCTCCGCCCCTCTCTTCACCCGAGTGTCCAAGACATACGGACGCAGATCCGATGAAACGACGACAAAATCGATCATCGAACTGCGGCCTAGGGTGTCCTGGTGCCAAGTGCACGTATGGACACCCTTATGCTTGAACATGGTGTTCGTGATGGACAGACCGTGACGAGCACAGAAGTCCAACAACAGAACACCACTCGAGTTCAGATCAGGGGGGCCGTTCCTCCCAACCACGCCCCTCCAGGTCTCACTGTCATTGCCCACGTGAGCGTTGAAGTCCCCCAGCAGAACAAGGGAGTCCCCAGGAGGGGCGCTCTCCAGTACCCCCTCTAAGGACTCCAAGAAGGGTGGGTAATCTGAACTGTTGTTCGGCCCGTAAGCACAGACAACAGTCAGAACCCGTCCCCCCACCCGTAGGCGGAGGGAGGCTACCCTCTCGTTCACCGGGGTAAACCCCAACGTGCAGGCGCCAAGATGGGGGGCAACAAGTATGCCCACTCCTGCCCGGCGCCTCTCGCCGTGGGCAACTCCAGAGTGGAAGTACGTCCAGCCCCTCTCAAGGAGACTGGTTCCGGAACCAGAGCCAGAGCCAGAGCTGCTTTTTGCGGATGATGTGGTCCTGATGGCTTCATCAGATCGTGATCTGCGGCTCTCGCTGAAACGGTTCGCAGCCGAGTGTGAAGCGGCCGGGATGAGGCTCAGTGCCTCCAAATCCGAGGCCATGGTCTTGAGCCGGAAAAGGGCAGAGTGCCTTCTCCGGGTCAGGGGGGTCGTCCTACCTCAAGTGGAGGAGTTTAAGTATCTGGGGATCTTGTTCACGAATGAGGGAAGAAGGGAGCGGGAGATCGACAGGCGGATTGGGGCGGCGTCTGCTGTGAAGCGGGCGCTGTACCGGTCCGTCGTGGTGAAGAGAGAGCTGAGTCAAAAGGCGAAGCTCTCGATTTACCGGTCGATCTACGTTCCCACCCTCATCTATGGTCATGAGCTTTGGGTCATGACCGAAAGAACGAGATCACGGATACAAGCGGCCGAAATGGGTTTCCTCCGCAGGGTGGCCGGGCTCTCCCTTAGAGATAGGGTGAGAAGCTCGGTCATCCGGGAGGGACTCAGAGTAGAGCCGCTGCTCCTCCACGTCGAGAGGAGCCAGTTGAGGGGCTCGGGCATCTGGTCAGGATGCCTCCTGGACGCCTCCCTGGTGAGGTGTTCAGGTCCCACCGGGAGGAGGCCCCGAGGAAGACCCAGGACACGCTGGAGGGACTATGTCTCTCGGCTGGCCTGGGAACGCCTTGGGGTTCCCCCGGAGGAGCTGGAAGAAGTGGCTGGGGAGAGGGAAGTCTGGGCCTCCCTTCTGAAGCTGCTGCCCCCGCGACCCGATCCCGGATAAGCGGAAGAAAATGGATGGATGGATGGATGGATGTTTATGGCCAGAATGCTGAGCTTCAATCCCGGCAGCAACCTCTTGTTTTCTATCAACTCAAAAGTGAAAGTACCTTCACAATTTGTTACATGTAAACCTTTCCATTAGGTTTGTAGTAAATCTATGTTGATTAGAAATTATGATTGGTGTAACAGAATCATCATGTTTGGTTTTACGGCTTTTAATTGCACAACTGTAGCCTTGTTTTCACACTCAGTCACTGACTGAGCAGGACTTTAGTCAGCGCTGCTGGAGTGGAAAGAGTTTGCACTTAATGTCTGCTGACGTTATATCCCTTCTTTAGACTACAGTGGAAAAGCTCATAAAAAGAAAAAAAATAAAATAAACAAGAGTAAATGATGGCTGTAGAACAAATGTCTTGGGTAATTTTTCTGCCAAATGCCCAAAAATGCTTCCGCACGAACAATTTAAGTGTGAGGCTTCTTCAGTGCTAACACAACTAATAGGTGTTGTCAACAAGCCAGTAGAGTCAATAGTGACTATTGTGTCCCATGAAACTCTAAATGGCAGCATCAATTAATTTGACTAATAAACAAGGTACATTTAATGAAATAGATGCCTCTAAAATACTCATTCGTCACTTAAGAGTTTTGCTTTCTCATCAAATTTCCTAATGAAAAAAAAAACCACTTGTTTTTTTCAAAGTGAGTCTTCACAGATGTCCGCACACTAACTAAATCTGGCAGCAAGGTTGCTAAGATGGCCACAACTCTCAGTCCACCAGAACAGCTAAATAACTTTTTCCTTCATTACTTCAAAATAAGAGTGAAACAAACACAAGATGTCAAGCACAGGCACACGTCTCAAAGTCACGGGTTCATATTAACACTTTACATTGGACAGCAACTGGACTGCATTTTGTACAGTGACAAGAAACACGATGCTTAAACATCGCAAAACCTTGAAACACAAAACTTTTCAAGCCCCTAGTTGTTCATTCTTTCGTGTCATGAAGCGTACCAGTTATTTTACCCCTTCAACAATTTGTACCTTCGCAGTCCTGGTTATTTTGTGCCAGATCTCCGTGGGAAGCAAAGGCAATCTGGCATTCGACGTTTCGTGCCAATAACGCAGCAATCATCAATCGAATCCTTGGGACTTCTTATACCTGCTTGTTCAACGGCTAATTTAAAGTATTTTTCTGCAATATGCTCATGATTCACTGTAGGAAACTGTAATTATGTGACTTCAACAATAGCCATCAGTGGTAATTTAGACTGAAGTTCATATTTTCCAAGAGTCAATTGGCAAAAAAGGGAAACAGAAAAGCAATTAATGAAAAAAAGATGGAATATATCCAGCCGCTTTGGGCAGCTCCTTTGGGGAATCCCAAGGCGTTCCCAGATCAGCCGAGTAACATCAGTCCTCCAGCGAGTCCCGGGTCTATCTCTGGTCTCCTCCCAGATGTAATGTGGAATATTTTATCATTTATGTGAGACTTTAAGCATTTCTCTTTTTCTTTTGTTCTCAGAAATTTTGCAAAAATAGTTTTCTACATAAAGAAATACAGAGATCATGTGATTAAGTACATGCAATTAAAAACAATTTGATTCAGCGTGGGTTCGAATTGCCAAAGGATCAAACTGGAGGCACCATAAAATGCTGATTCAGGGTTAAATTGGTTAAAACATACTTGACATTTCTCTTGCGCTTTATTAGTTGGGGAATCGTTTCGGGCCCGATACTAAATCATGCATGATGTTGCCTTCTTGCATCTGCTTTTGGAATATTTTTGGCACAAAACAAACAGAATCCATGGCAACATCTCATGGGGGACATGCATGCATCCTCGAAGTAACACTTGTGTTGCAAACAGCATTTTTGGCACTTTCCGCCTATGCAGCAAAAAAAGAAACGCAAAACTCGTTGAGATACAATGTCAGTCACGCCGGTGGTGACTTTCATGCATTGTTTATTACATATTTCGAGGCTTGTCGCAGCAGATCAAATCGTCTGGAGCAAAGTGCAGGAATGCAGACAGGGATGGTAGCTCTGAAGGCGTACTTACTGTAATGAGAAGCAGACAGGCGAAACTCTGAGGCGCATTGTTGTGCGCAGGTTGGCTCTGGATTCCTGTCTCATCCCTGCAGGCTACAGACCCATGAATATTTAAATGGTAACGGGACTTCCTCTTAACATCAATCAAAAGCCCATTTATTCAATTACTGGCCTTTAGATCTGAGATGTTCAACCAACAGCAGCTTCTGATGAGACGGGGCTGCCCGTGGCACTGCCTGGGAATAATATCCCAACCATGTGGACAGTCGGTCAATTAAAAGCAGCTCCTCCGTGGGCTGGCAAGGCTTCAAGAGAGGAAAGTCACTGGATATTTATCCGGTGATGCTACACTTGGATGAAACTTTAAGCTTATTGAAATGGGAACAGGATGCAGCAAAGTAATATTACTAAAAGAAATATTATCCCCTCCCCTCTTGTGAAACAGTTACACTCGGTGTGTGTGAAAACGTTTCTCGCAAAGGCTCATATTTAAAGCTCTTTCTCTTCCTCAAACGTTTTTTGTCCACGATCAATTCCAGAAACTGGCAAGATGTATTTTCTTTTATTTGGAAATTGCAGTAGAACAAATAGGAGAGGTAGACATTTGTTTGCATTTATTTAATTTTTTTTTTAAAAAAAAGAGAGAGAAATAAACGATGAGAAGAGAAAACAAGTATATTGGACACCTGTTCAAAGGAGTTCTGTCAGGATTCTGCCACGACAAGACAAATGACTCAGCCTGGCAGAGGATCAGTTGATTGAAGGCGTGTCATTTGCAGTCGTCCTGATGTCTCTGCCGGTGAGCAATTGCACAACGTTCGTGCAATCTTCTTCTAACTGCAGCGAGGAGCGGCTCGGCTTGCAGTGCTTGACACAAATCTATCTCGTGTTAATAAGAGCCGTCAGCCAGAGTGCTATTGTTGGCAGGCAGCGCCGGCCTGCACATCACACGGAGAGGCCGAGGGACCACCGAGGGGGGGGGGTTAAAGAACACAACAAGTTGTTCCTTGATAAGAGCCGTTTGCTTTTGTGTCATCTTAATTCATTTCTACTTCCTGCTCTTGATTTGGTTATACTAATGGGGTTAATGAAGGATCAGAGGGTTGTGTCCTACAGCGAATGTTGATTCAGTTATGCGAACATGAAAGCCTGTAAAAAGGGTTAAGCCAGAGCAAATGGGATGGCTGAGAAGAGAAGAGAAATACTGCATTAAATGCAGTGCGCTGATTAAAGTGTTTTGGGAGGTATGTGTAACGGGGTTCTTTTAGAGAAGAGCCCACTGTAGACAAAACATTTGATATTATCAACATATCTGCGCTGACTGATCACTGAGATCATGAATCCAAACACAATTAGATAATGCCAATCAAAAGCAAACAGGTGCGATTTTCACATCCTATTTCAAAACTTTGATGATGCAGGTGTTCTCCCGAGCTTCTCTGATGCTCCCTTTGCAGAGTTATTATGTAAAGTATGAGGTCTCGTCATCTTTAATAAAGCTACATAAAGGCCACTCTTACTGAGGCCTTCTTTTGCAGAAATGTAAAAAAATCTTTACAAAACGTTAAACTGCGCTTTGTGTACCTCTGATGTGAAAAGGTCTGATGCGCCAAGATCTGTAAGTAAAGAACGACGCCTTGTGAATCATCTCGATTTGCTAATATGTGAAATAATTGAAGTAGAACAAAAACACACACACAAGCTTCAGGACATTTATGAGGAGCAGCAGTGGGACAATCTGTCCATAGGTCAGATGGGAATATCAAGAAAAATTCAAGGGGCATCCACTATTTCGCAAGACCTGGTGATAAACCTTGGGGTGAAGTGGTAATATTGAACTAGGAGGAAACTAGTCAACCTTCATACAAAACAGCAACCACTGTGTGATGAATAAGACACAAAGCTGAAGCTTTACTGCAGAAGATCAGTGGGAAGAGCATAAGCTGAATGAAAACACAAAAAGCTAAAAAGAGAGTGGAATTTCCAGAAACGGGCTTTGAGTTAAGACCATCGATTCCATAACATTTCTGATGTTCGGTGGGAATGTCTGTGCTTTTTGTTATTTTAACTGTTCTAGATTAATTGTTTTCCCAACCAGAGACTAAGACTTCAGGGGGGAAATGGCAGCTTGGTTTGTATGATTAAAACAGAGAGGCTCTCTCCTGAGATTACTTCCATGTTTGAGAATAACTATGATTTCATACAGGACAATGCAGGGAAGCCACAGGGATTACATGCACCGGTTCAGACTGGAAACAACAAGTAAATTATATCCTTTGTCATTTAAAAAAAGAAAATCTTAGAGCATAAGATAAACCCTTGACATTGGTAGATATACTGTTTGGAAAACATAAAAATGTCAGGTATAGGTGGAATATTTGCAAAGTATGCCAATGTTCATTAATATAGTATTTTTTAAGCATGAGTCTGCAAGTAACAAGTATAAGATAATTATAAAATAACACGTCAATAAAATAAAACCAAAGATACAACTTATCAGGAGATGAAGAGACACATTAGTTACATGTTAAATGAAAAGAACATCACAAGTAATATTATCACTTAAGTCGTAACAGCAGTAATTTAATTAATGTAGTTGTTTAGGTTAGGGTAAGTATCAGTTTTTGCAACCAGGAGTTTATGTAGTTTGATGACCTTTAATACAAAAAATTACCACCCTTTTTTGTATTGTGATATTAACACTTAAATACATTTGAAACACAAAAGCAACATTTCCTGCTGCTATGACAGCACAGCATATTGATTGTTCCAGTTACAATTATGATGTTATTGATGTTAATTATTAAAATATATATTAATTTATTAGTTTTGTTGTATTGCCCATAGTGTTGGTGGTGGGGAAATTCTGCTTCAGTCTGTGCTACAGAAAGCTGGGAAAAAGCTCCGGTCCTTGGAAAAAAAACTTTGCACACTGTGTGTGATGGAAATTTTTCTGCTTTGAAACATTTTACAACCTTTACCGAGAACTGACCCCCGGGGGGAGAACGTGTTTGGTCAGACAGTTTGCAACATAGATGGAGGGTATACAACACGTTGGACAGCTTCCATCATCTCTTCTTCACATACTGAAAGCATAACAAAATCCCTCACTAGATCAGTTAAGAAATGCAGATAATTAAAGTCAAGGCGATTTATAACTCAAGTATGTCTTTCTGTTATTTAAAAATAGAGGTAAAGAGGGCTCATGTCCAGGTCTTATTTTTGGCCAGGCACCCAAAGTTGTCGGAGTGACTCCAATCCTCATATCTTCGTAGATAAAACACAAAGTGACAGTGGTATTAATCTTCTTATCCGACTGTCAGCAAGAAAATGAACATGAAAGTGCTAAAAAAAAAAAAAAAATCATAGCTGAGGTTTTGCTTTTCCTTTGCACTTCTTTTGTAACAGCTGCGCAAAACAAACATGGCTCACACATTTCTTTTCTCAGTATCTCACCAATCCGAGTAGCAGACATGCTCTCATACAGCTCACCGTATAAAATCTATGCTCTAGTATTCACCTTGCGTTACACAACAGCTTCACGGCGTGATCACACGGAGTGCAAACGGTGTATTTAATTTTTTGACAAAGAAAAAAAAGGGAGTTCATTTCACGTTAAGATTAACTGAAATCCATTGCAGATAGGCTTTAAAAAGACGAGAGAGCCCAAGGAGTCTGCAACGCATTAAGAGCCTCGCTCAGAGGAGCGGATGAAAGGCGCTGCCCTCCTATTAAAAGGAGCTGCTGGGGAGGTGAAGGATCCTCCTCGAGAGAAATCAGAAACACTCTTTTCCCACTGGCGCACTGACAGTAACTCACAAAGGCTGTCAATCCGTTTTAATCAAATTACCGTGAAGTTTCAAACGGTCTATTTTAAAGGCAGAATGACATAAGTCTGAGAGATTGCAAGGCTGAACATTGATGGGGGTCTGGTTTCAATCAGATCTGCACGATATTTCATTGTCTTTGGAGTTTCGCTTGAAAGGGCCGCGAACACGAAGGACGCGCCGCGGTGCCAGAAACGAAGAGCGAGTTCAGCGAGATCGTCGGCACGTTGCGTAACGGAGCGACGTGCGGGGGGGGGGGGAGTAAACAGTGCACAAATCAGATGAAGCGGTAATTTTTTTTAAAATATGAAATTATCTTTAGTTGGCATGACTGTTGGAGGACCTTTCGGGACAAGAACTCAATGTTCATATGTCAACTGCGGGTCAGACATCAACGTTGTTTCCATGGTGTTGTTTCTTTTTATTCTCTCTCTCTCTCTCACACTGGTTTTCCAGGCCAAAAAAAAAAAAAAAAAAAAAAAAAACATTTGCTTTTTGTGACCGTAATAATTACGCATGAAGCAATTAGAAACCACAAGGTGTGTTGCTTATTTTGGCATTAGGTTTATTATAAGAAGGAGTTCCATATATTTTTTTCTTTTTTTTACACTCAGATTTCCAGGAAATAAAGCTCAATTTGAATTAAAGTCAGACGTTTCCTTAGATGTCAAGCTTTAGATTCGGAATTTGGAAAATCCAGGGGCAAGAAGGAAGAATGGATGGATGGATTGATGGGTGGGTGAGGTGGACGACAAGAGCGCCATGAATGCAATGACTGGAACAAGCAGGAGGGGGGAAAAAAAACAGGGAATACAGTGTTGAAATGCAGGTATTTTAAGGGTGTTTGGATTGAACTGAAGATGGAAAGTAGTGAATGGTCCAGAGTTCTGCCACATAAAAAAACCTAAATTGTCCAGAAACGCATCAGATAGATGATAATGCAACCTGTCCCAAAGGTGGATAGTAGTAACAACCACTTACCATCAAAGCGTGGAAAAAAAAAAGGATGATTGTTCCTAGTTAAGCTGTGCCGTAAAAAAAAGCCTTTTTAACATGTATACCACATGTTTTTCTGCCTCTCGCGAGTGTCGTAAACATGTTACAGGCGCGCACGGGCACAGCGCGGCCTGTCTCGACTCTGAATCACGGGATTCCCTCGACTCACCTAAATCTTTGCTCCACTCAACACCTCAACGCGAGCGGAAGTGTTTATGTTGCAAACAGGGTTGGAAAAGCGTCGCCGCAACGGTACGTTTAGACAAGGGGATTTATGGTCAGGATGTCGCAGCTCCTCTTTGTTTTCCTAAGTCACTCGGTGCAGGTTAGACACGGAGCCTCCCAAGCATCTCTGCTTTCTTGCACATTTCAAGTCTGGTAATTATTTTAGTGAATTGGCCACTTCAAACGGCTTCGACTGAAGATTTATCATGTTGCTCTGTTCATTGTGTTCTTCCAAGTATGCCGAGGGACCAGAAAGCCAGCAATACCACCATAAATCAAGACAGTGGAAGTATTGAATGTTGTTCACACTGATCGTGTTTAATAATTAAGGCAGCGTTTGTAAAGGTCTCATAAGTTACATCTAACATCCTTGTGTGCGCAGGAATGATCCTTCCCATCTGTGCAGTGTGACATTTGAAGGAGGTCATTCGTAAGATTGTTTATGTCTAGACGTTTAGCATGGATTAAGGTCATTCAGACTTCAAAATAAAAGAAAACTGCATGTTTATTGTTACTCCAGATCCGTCCTGATTGCATTTTAAAGTGCTTTCAGACCTAAAATGTGTACTGAAAATATGTTTAAATCCATAGTTTTAAAGGAAAAAATGTAGTGAACCTAGCTTAGTATTGTAAAAAAAATTAAGTATGCATGCTTCATGCATCAGATTAATAATTAGGAGGCAGGAAAAACTATCTTAAGGTGCATCTTTTGGGTTTGTGATTGGGCCAGTTTTGTTTTCTTTAACAACCTACATGACTTTTATCAGAATGTGGTCACTCAGATACATGCAGACAATGCCATGATTTTCTCATATGAGCTAAAAAAAACTCAACCCCCTAATTATGTATTCCACCTTAAATTAAATCTGCAAAGTTTTAATGCACATTAGAGAATGACAGAGAATCCTGCAAGGCCATTCTAGTATTCGTTGATATATAGAACATTGTATCAAGTCCCTGAGCTTCCTGCTCACAGTTTTGAGAAGAAGGCATATGCTATGACTATCTTGATATCCTTGAAAAACATAGCTTTTTAATCTCTCATCTTTAAAAAATGACTTGCAGTGTAAAATGTTCTGACTTTACATAGCTATATCAAAGGAATAACTGGTTGCAGTTCCCTATAAAGGTGATTGTAATTTCCTTCACAGATAGCCGTTTACGAAGGATCCAAGCACAGACATTTTCTTGAAGGTAACAGAGTTAAAGAAAAAAGAAAAGAAAGAAATTGACGAGGAGAAAGCAAAAATAAAACTGTAAGGAAAATATGAAGATGGGTAAAATTTGGATAGTAAAATTGAATGTCAGTCTTATAAAGACAGACGATGCCAATTGCATGACCTTTACAGACAAAAATACCTTTGATAAGGACATTTTTTTCTAATGCATCCCACTGATATGTATTTTTCCAAAGCTTAATTGTGAATACTCATTGTTATGTGCATATTTATGAAGCACTGTAGTAGTTAGAAATGGAAAAAAACCAGCTGTCTCCGCCAAGGCAATGCTTATATCCGTGTGCAGTGAACATGATATGTTTTTTAAATGTTTATCCATTTTTCACCTCAGCGTGTAACCTAAGAGCCAAACCTAAAAAATTTATCACAACATTATGCTGTTGCTACTGGCATAGAAACAGTCATAACTTAAGGGTAAAATTACATCAGATAAGAAGTTTATATTACATTAATCACAACAAGCATTTCCACTAGAATATCGCATGTAATATCTGTTTAAATTGCTCACTTAAGATAAAATGCTAGATTTTGCCAAGGAAATTATATTTAAACTCTGAATCACAGAAGAAACATTTTCCAGATATAGATTTTTGAAATGGCGCGTTTTCTATGTCGTTGTTGTCGCATAAATCTCTGAAATTGTTTACATATAAATTTGCAAACTCAGTACGGCGTGATGAGTTTCTGTAACGTGTCTTGCGCGACGTAACATTTTAACAACAGTGCAGGATAAAGACGACTTCTACTTAAGCGCGCAATAAGGACTTTGTGTGTTTTGAAACTAATCTGATATTCGCAGCAGGAGTCACTGGGCTCCCAGCGCATCTGTCAAAAGATGCAATGACCAGATCAGGAGCGAGAAGCCGTTGACTTTCATCAGGTAGGTACTCGATTTGACATCATGTTTTCTTAATGAGAGCCAGCTGCCTGCAGCATCAATGTTCAGCTTCATGCCAGCATGAAAAAACATGAAAGTTGGAGCCCTAAATAAGTCCAGATTCACCGTACAACACGGGCTGAACCAACATTCCCCTCAGTGTTACAATCAATGGTGCCTGTGATCATCAGGAGTGGAAATGAGCTCTTAGCCTTTGAGCACACACACACACACACACACACACACACACACACACACACACACACACACACACACACGCACACACATGCACATACAGGATGAAATTCTGCAGATTCATTATATAAACACTGCGGTTTTTGAGCCATGTGCTAACTTTTTTTTTTCCCTAGATCTGCATTTCTACACAAAATGAAATAAGAATGTGTTTCTCCTGGTGTTAATTTACTTTAGGAGAAGCATTTGCCTTTTGTGGCCACTGATTGCTGATATAAGCTGTTCTTTTACAGCCTAATCAATTTCATGCTTCCTCCACAGCACATTTCTAATTTATGATTTATATGAGAGTTTGAAACAGTTCCCGGTGCCTTCTTATGCGGAGCGATAATAAACTTTGATGCCGTCCTACCATGAAGCACACAAACGTTTATCATCTGAGGTATCGAGCATATTTAGATTCTCAAGAGTTCTTTCATGTAAAGTCAAAACACGGGAGACAGATGGTTGTTGTTTTTCCGAAAGAGAGTTTTTATGTCTCGACCAATCAAGAAGGAGACAGAGCATGGCGCTCTGATATGAACAACCAGGTGTTTGTTTAATGGAAAACTCCGAGGAGCGAAGTCTGTGGATTAGCGGCTTTCAGAGATCTTTTCACTTCTTACTCTTTTCTGTCGTTTTAAGAGAAAGCAGAGGTGATGAAGCATAAAATTACACCTGTCATAATATCCTCTTACTGAAATAAAACACTTTCAGGTTGCATATTATTTACACGTTACGGGAAAAGCCAAGAGTCGGGGGACGTGTCTGAAAGTGTGCGACTCCGTGGCTGCCTGAAGGAAGCTCCGTTCCCCCCACGACGATCCCCTTTTTCAACATCCTCTGTGTGTGTGGATCCAGGCTGAACTCAACCCCCTGACCCCTCCCTTGTCCCCGTGCCCGGGTCTTGCCCTCATGCTGCCGTCCATCCTCCTGGGTACAGCTGACCTGTGAACTCTGCCTTGCCTCTGAGAAGCGGCTACCGACCCCTGGAACAAAGACTTCACAGGAAATAAAAAGGAACACAAGACGGAAAGTTTCCCTTCGCTTCTGGTCGGGCCTGGAGGGGTGGGGGTGTTGTTAGTGGATTTCATTGTGAAAAGATGACAGCAGACTATGATGCCAATTTAAGTGTCAGTTGTTGTAGTTTGACTTCTTATCATTAAGCATATAATTAAGAGTTGAGCTTTTCTTAAAGTGGCCAGTGGCTGAAAGGATCCTTGCACTAAACTTCCTTACCTCATTAATTAGGAGGAGGGTCACTCAGGTCAGTGTGTATTTATTCCCAGGAAGGAGCATAAAGGGGATTAGCAGTAATCAGAGGGGATTAAAAACAGCTATTACCCAGATGGATGGTACATTCCTGCCTTTTCTTTTCACTTTTGCTGAGAGGGATGTTTGGTTTAAAAAGAGGTGCCGAGATAAGGGATTCCTCTGGCGACAGTTTCTTTATAAACACAAAACACGCCGGGTTTGTTTCTTGCCTCTGGTGCAGTCTGTGGCGTTCACTTCTGCAGCTGGAAGTGTCGTACAAAAGAGAATCTCGAGCCTCGAGGTGTCATAAATAGGTGATGAGGAGCGGTGCCCAAGTGTAAAGATATGTGTCGTGATGCGGATGATCGGGAATGGAGAAAAGAAGAATCTGGTAGGGAGGCAGAGAAATGGGCCGACTTTTAACTACCGGGAAAGGTGGATGAGCGGTAAAGAAATCATCTGTGATTAATTAGACAATTTCAATTGAAGCGATAAAAGAACACGACCGAAGACGAGTAGTACACGCACAAATGAACACAGAGGGAATAAAACAACAAGCAAGCATAAAGTTAATGACCTGAAGCTACGGACCAACTCTGAATTTAGCATCTAAAGTGGCATAAAAATCAGAACAGAAGAAAGAACCAAGAAACTCAGCTCAAAAAATGAAATATGCAGAATATGAGACTGTATTATCAGCATAAAGATGGAATTTACAGTTGTATAATGAAAGTTTTATTGTTGCTATCAGTTGCAAACTGAACTGGTCTAAGAACAGAACCCTGGGTAACACACTCTGACTTAATACTTTATATGTAATAATACACACAAATACTTGACAGACTATGGTTTTCATGAAGTTTCAGCCATTTCTATCCAAACCTAAACTCAAATCTGCCCAAATCGGCTGGTTTTCTAAAGCAGAAGTCAAGTCATTTAAACCAGGCTGTTGCTAGTTTTTACATGCCATCTGGAAACTGAGGTTTTACAAAGTTAAGATTTTGTTTTCAAATCCAAACTGAAATAATAAATGAATTTCATCACGTTGTTTTATTTGTCCCAGTGTTTTGATTTTGGTCCTGCTGTACAATAGTCAAGTATATCTCCACTACAACAAAATTGCTACGGATTCTTATTGGAGAGTTATTGGATGGAGCTCCGTTTAATTGCACATCGGTGCTTCAGAAACTGGAAGGATCCTTTATTTGAAAAACAGCGTCGCCGCTCAGCACCAGTCACTGTGTGCACCAAAGTCACAAAAGTCATATTCCCCGTGGAGAGAAACGAACTTGTTTGCCACGATAAAAGGCAGAAAAAAAACAAATGCATTTTTATTTTTATATAAATACTGTATATTTTGTATCTTTGGAGACGAGAGCAGTTTTATGGCGCCGTCCCGGTAATGATGCTTTTTTAATCACATCGCTGACACAGTCGTCGAGCTTTTGCACTTTGTCGGCCTTTTAAAGAGCAGGAAAAGAATGCTGCGCTTGTCAACAGCATTGTAGCTCTTGTGCTTGTATAATGTGTGGTATGCATGTTCTCGGGTCTGTCTGCGCGCTCTGGTCTTTATTAGACTTCCACTGAACATCTCTGAGGACTGACACAGAGATCCTTTCATGTGTCCTCGGCCCGGTCCCGCACACCAGAGCCTAACCAAAAACATGCCACTGCCCGGGGCAAGGTCAGATTTTCTCGCCATACCACAGCATTAAAGCAGCGGTACTCCTCCTAATAGAGGGAGGGAGGGGCTGGAGGGGAGAGACACTCTGGTTATTTTTCATCAATCTCGCAAACGCTATATTTCATCTCATCATACTGAAGGAGCAGCACCGAAGGAGGCCATGTGGTAATGATTTTTGGAGCGAATGCCCTCTGCCGCTCGGTGATCCCACTGACCCGCAGCGTGCACGAGGGTGAAATTTGGACTTTTCAAATCATCCAGGTTACGACTGGTGTCATGTCAAAAGAGGAGAGTAAAGCACATCTTTTTTTTCTTTTCCTCACTGTTTCATAGTCAGTTCATTATCAGAAACAAAATTCCAGCCACGTCTTAAAGAAGCAAGGTTTTGGCCGCTGTGTGAAATATTGTGAACCACGAACATTAAAGAAGTCTTGGTTAATAAATTTTAAAGGAAAAAAAATCCCATCATTAAGCTTCTCTGGAAAATATGATTATATATATACAGTATATATATATATATTTTTTTTTTTTTTTTTTTTTGCTGTGAATTTGCCTACTTAATATTTAGATTGATGAGATCAGATATGACAATTCAAATTGTCTTTTTGCAAAGACTTATAGCAGATAAAGGACATGCTGCAGCTTCTTTGACAGACGTAGATGTACTGATGTATGATTAAAGGCCCTTTTACTTATCAAAGCTATTATCAGATTCTTTTTTTTTTATTTAACTGATAAAAGTCCATTATTAACATTGAGTGTTGGTTGATGCATTTATATACTGCAAAGGCAGTTATTGTTTTAATGCATTGAATGAAAAGAAAAAATAATATTAAATTAAATCTTTGGTGCATGGATTATGATTTCTTACTGCAGAATATAATACTCGATTGATGTTTTGTGGGTTCTGTTTGGTGACTGGCTGATATTGTTTTAAAATGTGAAGTCCTTTCCTTACTCTACACTTGCTTTTTGCACTCCAGTGAAACTTTCCGTACAAGTGACCTGCAATTTGTTAGTTTCGTTCTTGAAGGAACTTAAAGAGGGGTTTAATATGTCATACTTTAAATCTCATGCTCTGCTATGCAGAGACTCCGTCTGCTCTGATGGAGACTCCACTTGTTGAATTGAGAAACTGAATACAAAGAACTAATAGTTATTTGACCAGGTAGCAAAATTTGCAGGGTGTTAACCTCGAAACCAGTTGAAGGTAAAAGTGAAAGAACAAAATAATTTCAGATTGTGACATCAAGGCAAAACTTACAGACAATGACACTAAACTTTACATCGTTAAACCCAATACACAGAGTACAGTCATGGCCAAAGGTTTTGAGAATGATGCAAATGTTAATTTTTACAAAGTTTACTGCTTCACTTTTTATAATGCCAATTTGCATAGACTAGAATGTTATAAAGAATGATCAGCTTAATAGGAATTAATTGCAAAGTCAATATTTGCCTGGAAAATGAACTTTATCCCCCAAAACACATTTCAACTTCATTGCAGCCCTGCCTTAAAAGGACCAGCTAGCATAGTTTCAGTGATTGCTCCATTAACACAGGTGTGGGTGTTGATGAGGACAGGGCTGGAGATCAATCTGTCATGATTAAGTAAGAATGACACCTCTGGACACTTTAAAAAGAGCCTGGTGCTTGGCATCATTGTTTCTCTTCTATGAACCATGGTTATTGCTGAAGAAACTTGTGCAGTCATTATTGCACTGCACAAAAATGGCCTAACAGGGAAGAGTATCGCAGCTAGAAAGATTGTACCTCAGTCAACAATCTATCGCATCATCAAGAACTTCAAGGAGAGAGGTTCCATTGTTGCCAAAAAGGCTCCAGGGCGCCCAAGAAAGACCAGCAAGCGCCAGGACCGTCTCTTAAAAGTGTTTCAGCTGCGGGATCGGGCTACCAGTAGTGCAGAGCTTGCTCAGGAATGGCAGCAGGCAGGTGTGAGTGCATCTGCACGCACTGTGAGGCGGAGACTCTTGGAGCAAGGCCTGGTCTCAAGGAGGGCAGCAAAGAAGCCACTTCTCTCCACGAAAAACATCAGGGACAGACTGATATTCTGCAAAAGGTGCAGGGAGTGGACTGCTGAGGTCTGGGGTAAAGTCATTTTCTCTGATGAATCCCCTTTCCGATTGTTTGGAACATCTGGAAAACAGCCTGTTCACAGAAGACAAGGTGAGCGCTACCACCAGTCTTGTCTCATGCCAACTGTAAAGCATCCTGAAACCATTCATATGAGGGGTTGCTTCTCAGCCAAGGGAGTCAGCTCTCTCACAGTCTTGCCTAAAAACACGGCCATGAATAAAGAATGGTACCAGAATGTCCTCCGAGAGCAACTTCTCCCAACCGTCCAAGAGCAGTTTGGAGATGAACAATGCCTTTTCCAGCATGATGAAGCACCTTGCCATAAAGGAAAGGTGATAACTAACTGGCTCAGGGAACAAAACATAGAGATTTTGGGTCCATGGCCTGGAAACTCCCCAGATCTTAATTGCATTGAAATCTGGTGGTCAATCATCAAGAGACGGGTGGACAAACAAAAACCTAGGAATTCTGACAAAATTCAAGCATTGATTGTGCAAGAATGAACTGCTATCTGTCAAGATTTGGTCCAGAAGTTGATTGAGAGAATGCCAGGGAGAATTGCAGAGGTCCTGAAGAAGAGGGGTCAACACTGCAAATATTGACTTGCTGCATTAACTCATTCTGTCAATAAAAGCTTTTGCTACTCATAATATGATTGCAATTGTATTTCTGTATGTGATGAACACATCTGACATACACACATGAAAGCCAGAGGGCAGCAGATGATGTGAAAAATATATTTGTGTCATTCTCAAAACTTTTGGCCATGACTGTAGACAGCAAGGCGGTGCATCAAAAACAGTAAGCATACTTCAAAGATGTGACAGGTGTTGGGTTGACGTATGATGCATGCTTCTTTAAAATGGTAACATTTTCCTAGAATGCTCCTAGAATGATTTCTGTTTTCAATTTGCTTCCATCCAATTTTATTTGTTTTTTGTTTTTTTTAAATCTTGATATGAGCTTTTATAGATCAGAGGACATGTTGACCATTGTTTACGCCCCACTCAGGTGATTTGCTGTCACAATTAACCAAACTCTAATGGGAGCAGGAAGGCGGGTAAATATATACTGACACAGATAATACAAAGGGCTAAGTGGACAGTGTTTTCTGGAATATGTATTTGAATTTGAAAGCAATATCCCCTCTCTGACTTGGACAATAGGGATGTAATGTCATGCAAAACATATAAGCCCTAACAGGCCTTTTATCATCAGAGACAAAGCTTTTGTACTGACAACAGGCCGCATTATTTAGTTGTTGCGTTTTCTCTGCCTTTCTTTCCTGCCCACTGGGACTTGGACATCTTGCAACATGCCTCCAAAAGCTGGAGGCCCTCTTTGTTTTGAGGTTTTCACACTTGAGGGCCATGCTATTCTCTGTGTGTACAGAGAAAGAGACTGGGGGACAGCCTGAAAAAGGAAAAGGGCCGGGCCGGGTGACACAAATAGAAAGGAGCCTTTGCTAAACATTTGCCCGGCTTCATGAAAAGGGAGAGGGATTAGCGTGCACAGACCGAGCAACTAATCTCTTCCAACATAATGGGACTGTACACAAACAACATCCGTGAGAATTGAGCGACTGAAGCGCAGGCTGACTGGAGAGGCTGAATGTGTGAACACGAGGGGCTCAGAGCAATTTGTCAGCATCGGTGAGATTGGAAGGCTGAACATCTGGGCGGTGTCATCCTTTTGAAAACATGCACCTAAAAAGGAAAGCATATGTCCACACAGTTTGCCAGCACCGCATTCGATTCGTAAAGAAGCGCGTGACGAGGAGCCGAGTGTTGACGTTTTTTTGGTGTTAATGTTCTTCGCACATGCAAATTTGTTGAGTTTCAGGAACGTAGCGCAGCTCTGTCCTGCAAGCAGTCGATTTTAGACTATGTAAAAATGTGAGATTTTCATCATAACAGAATAAAGTGTTTTGATTCTTCTAAAACACTTTAGGTGGTATGTTTAAGAACTGGAGACAAATAACCTGCTGTCGTAAATAAAAGTGGTGAAACTTTTTCATGTTCCTCACTGTAGCTTCTGAAAGCAAAATTATTGTAATGAAGGCATCATTTACAGTAAAAAATCAGAAATATTCATACCCACGCCCAAGCTTTAATTACAAGTGAATTGTCATGTGATTAATGTTTCCACTGAAATCATGTTTTTATTTGCAATCACAGTAATCAAGCGGTTCATATAATTGCAAACAGTCATAACATGTATTAATAACTAATTATCTGTGAAGTAAGATTTGGCATCCTTGCTGTTACTCTTATCTTGAGCTCTCTCCACAGGATTCAGGTCTGGACTCACTGTCTCCAAAATGTTGATATCACTCTCTATTAATCATTCTTTAGCTGCTTTGGCTCTATGTTTTAGATCATTGTCTTGTTTTTTTCTGCAAACTGCCTGATGTGTTTCTCCAGAATCCAAGGCCCAGCTCCAGTTTCCCCCCCTTGGCCTCTTGACTTGGCCCTTTTGCTTTGCATTGCATTCTGCCAAGAAGGGTATGGTGCCTTTGGTGGGTATCAAGGACTAGTCATTGTTTATCTCTTCAGCTGTGTCTTAATCCCCAGAAGAACTCAGGATCACCACATTTTCTTGTTGTTTTTTTGGATAAAAGCAGAAAGGGTTGGCCTTGCAAAAATGATGGTTTAAACTTTTTAATGTTTGGAAATGTGACAGCGGTCTAACAATGTCGACGTATTTCACTGGGATTTGATGCGATATGCTGACAAAAGCTTTTAGGTAAGTGTGAAGTGGAAGGGAAAATGTACAGTTACACGCGGTGGGCTGCTGAGCACCGGACAGTACACAGTACCGGCACTTTAACATTTTACTCGTTGGCTTAACGAAGCAATTTCAGGTGTTAATGTGAGACTCCCGTCGATACGTGTTCCCTCTACATCTCTGCACCACCCAGGCAGCTAAAAATGTGTGAGCTCACCCTGATGCTTAGAAGAAATACTGTATATTCCACAGAAGGAAACTATGACAGTAGCAAGCTTATTGTTCATGTTTTTATTTCATGATGTTGACATTACGTTGTTGTGGGTACGCAGGGTAAATCAAATTTGCTATGGCTGTCTTTCACCGTTGAGGGCCGGATTTGTTATTTTTCATGTTCACAATTAAACACTTGTTTTCTCGACAGATTCGTCCACCTGAGTTGTGGATCTTGATAATGAGCCTGATTCAGAGAAGTGTGTCTCGGTGGTTTTACAGTTGTGACAAAATCAGTTTGTTTTCAGATGACGGATTAAAAAGCATAGTGATATTTTTCCAAGCCTGAAAATTGGCTTTATAACCTAATTCTGGTTTAAACCTTTGAACAGCTTTCTGCCTGACCTGTCTGCTGAGTTCCTTTGTCTTTGTGATGCCGTTTGTTCATTGCTGCGTTCTTTCTAACTTCAGAGGCTTTCACAGAATAGCTGGATTTATGAGACCGAGCTGCACACAACATAACTCTGTTATTAACTTTGGAAGGTAATTGGGTAAACTTGGCTTTGTTTAGGGTTGCCACAGTAATTTAAGGGTCAGTACAAATGCATGAAGCATTTTTTTTTTTTTTGCCTTCCACTTCTCAATTATGCTCTACTTTTGGTTACTCCATTAAATATTTCCAATAAAACACAAAGACATTTGAAGCTGTAGTGTGAAACATAAAGGTGGTGGTGGTGGTGGTGGGGGGGGTTAGTGAGTGAAATATTTTTGTGTGCTGTAATTTAGCCTAATTACCACCCATAGGTCTCAGCCAGCTACTCTATTGCAATGGTGGAAAATCTGAAAGGAAAGCAAGTCAGCAGGGATCATAGATATACAACCTAAACTGGGCAGGACAATATCAATAGATGACAAAAGCATCCTATACTAGTATGTTATAAAAGAAATCTTCCACTCAAAGGATAGTTCTCCAATCTGAAAGCACCTAGAATTTTTTCCCCAAAGATCGCCAAAATAAATATCTACATATTTAAAAAGTAAATTTTTATTTGACGTCTTCGACTCAATGACTGGACACACGTTTCCTTTCCTGCCAGATAAATCCTTTTAACAAATCCTTGTCTCTACAGTAACATGCCAGTACTGTTTGAAAGTATTTGACATGGAATGCGTTTAGGTCCCAAATTAATACATCATTACCACATTAAAACCTTTGCATAAATTCACTCCCACTTGGCCCCTTACACTGACACTCCTGGATGTAGAATTGTGGGAGCATTTTCTTTTTCACATCTCATTTTATGACGGAGACAAGCTGTAAAAGAAGGACGGTATTTATCAGTTTTCAAACATACAATTGCTTGTAAGGGCTGAGCATTATCTTGACGAACGGCCGGCCTTGGTGGCGGTAAATCCGCTAGATGACCAGTTTATTTGGACATGTAAAGCGTGTGTCTTGGGCTCCTGGACCGATCTGTGAATGTATTACGTAGCCTGACACGATGGATGTCACAGCCAAAATAAGCAACTGTAGCTTCCAAACAGACAAGAGTTTTTAGCAAAAGCGCCAAACAGGATGAAGCAAGCAGCGACCGGGAACAGGTTAGGGGTTATTTTATTACTTAGCAGTTTGTACAGGTTCTAGCATGGAAAAATAACATGTAACATAAGACTGTATTTACAATTCCTTTTTTACAAAATGTCTTTACAAGATTTTTTTTTTGTCGATATTTTGTTTTTTAGCAATTTTAAAAATCTGAGACTACAACACATAAAATCCAAACACATTCACACACAACAAAAAAAGCAAACATTGTAATACACACACATAAATAAATATAGACATTCACTGACTGCTCCAAGACAAATATTTCTACAGCCAAGAACATGTACAATTCATCTCCAAACGTTATAATTTCATTAATAAACGTGACATATTACTTCCAATATAATTATTTGTTAATCTGTTAATGAAATATTGCTAACATACTGAAAAGAGGTAACACAGAGACATTATTTCATGCCAACGGGATGCTTACAGTTGTCATGCAAAAAAAACAAAAAAAAAAACATTACGAGCTTTCAATTTGAAGCAAGTAATTCATTTACAGTTCAAAAATCAAATGGACTACATGCAACATACTACATGAAATATTCTGGGTTAGACGATAAGGACTTTAGTTACATTATCCATCAGTACAGACTGCATGTCTAAGCGCCTCTTTATTGGGTAAGCACAAAATAAATAGATTAAGTTCTACTTTTTCTCTTTCTTCAAGAATAAGCAAATGCTCTGGCATCACCTTTCCATCCAGTAGGTTGCTTTCAACCACATGTTTATCAAATCCAATCAAAGGTCTTTTTGTTGTGCACAACAACAGTGGGATCAAAAACTAATTTCTGAGTTATTGGACCTTTTTTGATCAGAAATTTCATCACTTGCTTTTAAGTCTGGGCTGAGCTGGGATAAGCGGGGGGTAGGACTGTGCTCTAAGCAGCACAGAATATGAAACCTTGAAGTTTAACTTTCACTGTACACACACACAAACCCATCCGGTGACATCTAAGTGAAAGAGAGAGAGGGGTTAAAAAGGAGCTGATGCTTTGTGGAGCCTGAAGAAGACTCATTTTTCATGAGCTGAGAGAGTGCGGAGGTGTGGTGGTCCACTTCATGGTCCGGCAAACTGAGTTTCTGTGAGGTTCCACATATATTCCTTCCCTGGCTGACAGGAACAGAGTCACAGGCGATTCGCTCAGTCGGGTTGGGTTTGCCTTGGTGCGCAAACTCAGTGTTTCTCCAATGATGGCTTCTGGTGATGAGAGTGGTGCTGCCGGAGTCTGGGTCCTTTGAAAGCACAAATATTCAGCTACATGTCAGCTACTATTTGAAATTAGAGTTATTTCTGGTATACGGTCTTAATACGACGGTGTTGCTATTAGTGTAGACTAGGAGCCTACTTCTTTTTTAACACTGTAAACATTAAATGTTTATATCTATTACTCTAATAATTTAAAAAAAATTGTATAAATAACAGTACTTGAAATCCTTGTCAAAAGATAATTGAGCTCCTCATTGCAGAAAATGGATGGCTGGGAGGCGGTGCTAAGGATGTCAGGGCTGATAGATTCAGCAACATGGTTTCTGTTTCATATGTAAGGATGCTAACAAAACTGCTAGCAGCAGTTAGCATACATAGAAAAAATTTAATTGTGAAAATAGAATACCAACATAAGGGTCCCAGCATGGTCAGGCTAGATCTAAAATTAGCTAAAAAAAATGCTATCGGCAGGTCCAACCTTTTCCAGAAACTTTACATCAATGAATCTGTAAATTAAACCTTCTATCATCTATTGTATTAAAAGTGCTGTTTTTGCCAACCTTGACATTTTTGCTGAGAGCAAAGCCATACAGTACAGAAATGTAAAGAGGAGTCTGTTTTCCTCTATAGCTTTACAATAAATTAATCAAAAACAAAATATTCTAGCCATCAAAAGAAACTAATAGCAGAAAACACATTGGTACACAGAAAGGTAGGGTCAAATTAAACAGAACATACATTTTCTCAATTAATTTTTATACATTGTAGCATGGCTAACAGTAACTCACGGTGTTGTGCCAGTGGTTGTATATTTGGCGTCTGGAAGGTCTTGACAGTGGCGGGTCCCTCGCCTCCAGTTGTTATGACCTGCACCTCCAGTCTGTAGTATGTAGTCGGCCGCAAATTGGATACGACGAGCAGATTGTGATCCTACAAAGCCAAGGAGAGACTATCAGCCGAGATAAAACAACCATTCCCTACGAATTTGACAGTACTTTAAGTTAAGCTGTAAAACAGAGATTTATTAGTTGTCTTTGCAGAAGCCAGACACAAAAAAAACAAAGCCTTTGTTTTCATAAGGCTGCTGCCAGTGGGACAAAGTGCATAGTAGGTGGTTTTATTTATAGCTATGCTCGGGAGGCTGAGTGCAGATAGGCAGAATGTGTTGTTGATGAAGAAGATTATGTCAAAGAGTGGCTGTTTAAGAACTCCACCAGAGGATAAAAAGAGAACGACATGAAGGCAGATGAAGAGTTTTGAGAGGAAAACCAGCAGCAATGCTACCTCTGATCTATCCATGTGCCTCACTGCACAGCAACACCTTATCACAGGATTCACTCAAAGAGTCCTCAGGACGTTATCTGAAAACCACTCTGACAGATGCTTTAAACTAAAAAAAAAAAAAAAAAAAAAAAAAATCAGAGCACATGACGTCTTTTCCAAAACACAGCAAAAATGTTCTGAACGTGTACGGCAACGCTAGTAGTACACATTCTGGCAACATGTGAAAAGCAACAAAAATAAGAGAAAACTGTCGGTCTGGTTCCACTAGGATTAAAACGTACTGGAGGCAGGATCTGGGACTGGGATATGATGCTGTTGGGCAGACTGTTTTGCCGGCTCTCGGTGTTGATCTCTGCCCAGGTGACCTGGAAGCCTGTGATCCGTTGGTGAGGAGCCACCCTGGACACGCGCCACAGGAAGCTGCCAGTTATGTTTCCGTCATTCATGGAGAAGGAGGCCGTCAGATTTTCTGGCTTAGCCAGAACCTTTGGAAGGACTGAAGCTGGAAAGTGAAAAGTGACAGCAATAAATGGAAATGTAAAAGCTCACATTTATTCCAGACTCTTTCCCTCCTCTCCTCCTTTAAATCCACATTTGCCAAAAAAATGCTCAACATGTTGACTTGTTCTTTCAACCCTGTATAGATTTTCTTCATCATCCTGCTGATGCCACAAGACACAAAGGTATCTAATTTCTGTGTCTCTGCTAATGTGGATTGATTTTAAAATGCCCTTCATGTGTCAGACAGCTGAATCCTCACCTCCCTCCCCGGGCAGGGGATGTGTTTGTGGGTCTTGCTCCGGATGGTAGCGCAGGATGGGGTGAAGAAGGTGGTGCTCTCGTCCTTGGAGCGTCTCTTGGACTTTAGCAAATGAACGGTGACTTTGTACTTGCAGGAGAACAGCAGACCCGGAAGGTTGATGTAGTTCTCCTGAGTAAAGAAACAGATTTTTCAGCCCTGATGACTCTGACTTGTCACCCGGTTCAGTCCCGGTGTGGAGCTTCAGAGGTGATTTAATACACAACACTAGAGGAGATCAAGTTCCTGCTTAGGCCTCTGAAACACATCCCAGATTCCGATCGTACCTCAAACACATGCGCGGAAGAGGTTAGCCTAACATTTTACAACGTAAAACGCAAAATCAGAGCTTCTGCACCTGAAATGAATTCACCATCATCAAACATTCAAAAAGTGAAACTTAAATATCATGTATTATGCATTCAGTTACACACAAACTGATTTCAGGTGTTACTGTACAGCATTTGCAGTGATCAGCCGGATGATTTTCTAAGATAAGGAAGCTTACTGGGGATGTATGATGCAAAATCCAAAGCACATTTTTAGGGTACTCTGAGTGTCTAGGCATGCAATTTTTAAAAAATTTTATTCCATCCTGATATCTTTAAACTCTTTCTGGGTAATATTTTTCAGTCAGTTCATTTTTCTCTCTTCCCGGTGATGTTTTCTTGTCCATTACATCACCGCATTTGCAGTGAAACTGCTAAACAAGATCATGACTTCCGGTTAATCAGTTTTGTGAATACGACACATTTTTTCCCTTTCAGCAATTTTGCAATCCAAGTTCTATCAGTTATGCCAAAGTTGCAAGTAATCTAGTCAAAATGTTAAGTTCTAGTGTGTTAAGTTCTAGTGTGTAGTAGTGCACAAGATTATTTACATCGACTCTCAGCATCACAGTCTCTTCGAAGTGTCTGGATAAATGTTATTTTTCTCAGGAATGTACCCACATCAGTGGGGAAAGTCCAGGGGTCGCAGAGCAACATTTCTATTTTGAAAATTATTTTTTTATTCTGTTTTTGTAACATTGAAATCTTCTGAGAAACTGAATTTTTGAGTTATTAACTGTAAGCCATAATTAAAGCAAATATCAATTTATTGAGATGCACGAGTAAATAAGGCACAACCACAAGAACATGAGGACTAAAATAAGATGCAGGAACCACAGCGGGCTCACGGCACGTAAATGTGGGTTAATGAATTCAGAGCAACAGTTTTTCACTGTAAACCTATTTCAAGATTTAATCATCTATTGATCTTGACACAAAAAAATGACAAGCTAACACTTTTCCAATTTCTCTAAGGGAACAAAGAAATCTTGCTGACTTGTGGATTCAGACCTTGCAGTAATAAAGTCTGCCTACATTAATAGACTGTCCCTTAGGAGAGGGTGTATATTCTCTCTGATATGAAACAGCTTTGATTAAAAGTGAATGAGGCGCTGCGCTCACATAAAAGCCCAAGTCTGGACTCCTCCTCGGTGATATATGGAAAATACATATTCCCAAGCAACCGGAGAGCTGCTTCCCAAAGAATGTGTTGATTGAAAGGCTCTGACACCCTCGATTAGGTTGAGAGACACCCATTGCCGAGTTCCCACCTTTTCTACGCGTACACAACTGAAGACGGAGACACATGCAGTAGCATGGCCGAGACCTTTGGAGGAGTATGAGCCCACTATTCCTGGAAACGACGCTTAAGCTTAAGTGTTTTATTGGCTAACAAACCACATGCCTGACCATAATTACCGACTCATAGGACTGAAAACAACAGGCAGTGCAAACAAAACATAGCAGGTCTCATGGTTCACTCAGGGGGTCTCTTTTCCCTGACGGAGCGGTCCTTTCTCGGCGTCGAGACAAAAGGTCAGGCACGTGCTCCGCATCGGCTTCAGCTGCTGTTCAGGTCGCAGCTTTGTGGGGCGACTGACCTGTGTGACGGATTTCTCTGGGCCTCGGGTCTCATTGTGGCTGCAGTACTCGGGCATCCACTGGACGTGGTAGCGACTCACCGTGGGGTCTGCAACAGATGAAGAACGAGGGGCGGAGAGTGGAATGTTAAAAACCACCTCAGTATGCAGAACCTCAAGCCTATGTAATGAAACAGTCCTCCGTCACCAGGCTGGGTCCGGCATTTAACAAGCTGCAAAGCAATCACATACCGCTATTAAACAAACAAAAGAAAAATGACTTCAGAAGTAAACAATGATTACTGGTGTCAACCTAATGAGCCATAAAACTGAATAATGAATCAACTTTTTAACCACTAAGATGCCGTTGGCCTTTTTCTTTTTGTCTCTTGACAAATTTGGAAAACTCTTAAAATGCAGGTGGGCACATGTCTCTTCAGAACTGCACATCGAAATGACACAATCGAACCAAAAATACAAACTAAAATCTCAGTTTTAAATGAATGAAAAAATGTACGATATATTTTACGAAACACGGTGGTATAGTCCAAACCTGTTGTCCTAGATATACCGTATTTTCCGCACTATCAGGCACACCGGATTATAAGGCGCACTTTCAATGAATGGCCTATTTTAAAACTTTTTTTCATATATAAGGCGCACTGCCTTTATAAGGCGCATAGAATAGACGATGCAGGAGAGGCTGGAGTTACTTTATGCATCCACTAGATAGAGCTGCACTAAAGGGAATGTCAATAAAACAGTCCGACTCCAGTCGGCGAGGAGAGCCTTCCGTGACTGGGTCGGGGCGTGGTCAGATAATAGTCACCCTTCCACGTTTGTGCACGGCATGTTGGTGGAGAACGTGGTGCTAAATGACCTGCAGACGACCTGATTATCAGGTCGGTAGGTAGATAGGTCAGTCAAACTTTATTTACAAACCAGAGTTCTGACAACTATCCCAGCATGCATTGCGCGCTTCTTCTTCTACGGGAGAAAATGAAGTTGGCGGCTGCTTACCGTAGTTGCTATACCTGTTGTGGCTCAATGTCGGTCCATATATAAGGCGCACTGGATTATAAGGAGCAGTGTCGGCTTTTGAGGAAATTGAAGGTTTTTAGGTGTGCCTTATAGTGCGGAAAAGACGGTATATATTCTTTTTAATTGCATAGTATAACATACAGTAAAATCAACCAGCTAACATAATTGTTTTTCTCATTTTTTAAGCAACATGTCTGCAGTAATATCAATTTTCCCCCACTATATCATTACAACCATCTTCTCTCTGCCTTATTTTCCCTAACAAAACATGAATATGTTATATGAACATGTCAATAATCATTAAAAACACCAATATCTGCACATGCATAGCAGACTTTAAAAGATAATAGATTCCACACTTTAGTTACTTTCTCCAGGCAAACTGAAATGTAAAGTTAATAATAGCCACATGATTGACTCCAGTAATTTATCTAACTGGATTTGTGAAGTAATCACTTCTTGGACACCAGCATTACTGTCCACACCCAGGCCAGTTTAATATCGCCATGGACTGAGAGACATGCAGAGTTTAGGTTTAGAAGCCTGCTACATCCTAGAGAAATGTTTTATGGACAGATAAACCAAAGAATGCGCTTCCTGGGTGAAGTGACCACAAACATGACTCAAGGTTAGATCTTTTCAACGCTAAGGGAAACAGTCCAAACTCTCGTTTATGCAGTGGCATCAAGCTGTGACGCTGGTGCATTTCACAAAGAGAAGGGAATGGTGAAGTCAGAGCTCTACTTCGAAACACCTAAATTCAAATCATAAGCATGCATAAAAAAAAACAATGACTTTTTCAATAAATTTAGGAAACTACAGAGAAAACAACAAACAGGTGTCCTTCTGTAGTGAAATAAATCTGGGCATATTTACTAGTGCAGTTCCACAACAAAGCATCACTGTGATGCCACTCTGACATATTTAAATGATTCACAGATGGGTATCTTATGGGATATAATACACTTTATCGGAAAATCATATATCTCCTGTTCTCATTTGTGGGTCCATACTAATGAATGGCTTTAGGGAGGGAGAGAAGCCCTTCTCCGTTCATATTTATGTGATATCATCAACATAAACTTCCTGCTTTGGTGAACCTTTGTTTTACTCGCCAACAAATCTCAGACTGGACATTCTTGCATCTTCAGAGCATCAAGTCAAGTTGATCATGTTGACGCTTTATATGAAAACACAAGAATCTCCACATAAACTTCTCAGCAGTGTTTATTTTACCATCAGCCTCGTCTTGGTTTACAAGGGTTATAATTCCTTGCAAACCAAGACAAGTTTTCGGCTTTTCCTTTCAATATACTTCCACGATTAATAATTGAGTTGTGCTTCGTTCGCCCCACAGCAGGGGCCTGCGTTGCAGTGGGGGAGATAAAAAGGGGTTCTTTGAAGGCTTAGACACGGGTCTGGCACTTGGAGCCCCTGAGCTCTTTGGAAGCAGAAGAGAGGAATTACAACGAACCGGGAAAATCGGGGAAAAATAAACAAGATAGGCTTAGCCGGGTCCGATGGAGAGGGGAAGGGCCATGCAAAACAAGAAATGGGACGTGGAAATCAGGTAGTGAACAGAAACTCAGCGGCGTTTGATAAATCACGACGAGGGGCGAGCTTCAGAAGTACCGCTGTGCAGAACTGCTGCGTATTGTCGGCGCGCTGAGAGGACAGCAGATACTTTATCAAAGCTGAGAGTGCAGTATCGTTCCCTTTAGTCCGCTGGAAACAATCCAGAGGCCAGGCTGCTTTGGATCACAAACACAATGAGTGAGAGTTTAATCACGGTTCAGTTAACCTGTCCCCTCTGTCCGTCACACAAACCAGATGTCCAGAGACTCTCCGGGCCATCTGTGTGTCTTGTGTGTTTACATTAGCTGAGAGCAAGGCCATCCTTCAGACTGATGAGCGGCAGCGGCGGACGCTCACCGCAAACCGGGACCACAATACAAGAAACAGGTCCTGGATTAACTCTGCTCTGCAACGCAGTGATTCCCCAGCCACGCTTGATCCTTGTCAGCATCACTCAGCTCAGTGAGTCCAGGCCAACCTCGCTAACAGCTCTGCGCCAGCCCTGCTCCCCTGCTCTCCTCGCTCTGATTCAGCAGTTGGTGTCTCACCAGGCCTCTCCTACAGCCAGGGCTCGCATTCTTGACTCAAGGATGTGGAGTTTGGCCCGGGCGATGACATATATTTGCAATATGACATAGAGCAGCGAATGGGACTTGACAGGTTACCCTTAGACCATGGCTTTCAGGGTTTCCATACTTTCACTCCGGTATTAGCTGAAGATTTTTAAGGGAACGGATTCCGCTGGGAGAGGCATGCTTTAACCCCTCGTGGCGCTGGAACCCGCCATCGCGTCTCCTCCCTATGACATCAGCTTTTTTGTAAAACGAAACGAGTCTAATGTGAGAATCTATTAAACACAGCTGAGTTCGGGTTCTGTGTTTATTGTTCTTTGCTAAACGGTGGCTCCTTGCTAACTGTCCGTGTGAAGATTTTAACTATTCTGCCGAGCGTTCGAATTACAAAGGCCCCCACCAAGACACGTTGCTTTACTTACATCACTGACACCGCACTTTATAAGCGCAATTGTTTAAGCGAGCGAGGATCAGTCATAACATCTTAATGCGGTGCACATGAGTCATAGTGATTGATGGGCATGACGGGGTGCTAATTTGGTGGGAGCAAAGCTGAAAAACAGAGCGCTTACCTCCCCGTTTCTTCCAGTAGACTCGGACCTGGAGCTGACCATCCTGGTAGAAGGGTGTGCCCACTTCCAGAGGCCCAGAGGGGCGTTTGGCCAACGTCGAGCCCAGAGGGGATATCTCCTCCTTCTTGGGCTTGTGGGTCGATTTTGCTGGGAACAGAAGAGAGAAGTGTTTGCTTCGGTAGCTAAGATACAACAGTGACTGTGTTATGGCACTCTCTTCAGCATGGTAACAGACTTGATTATGACTTTGGATGATCACAGCAGTGAACAATATACAGAAAAACCCCCATCTCTTTCTACATGGGTGCTCTGTAACTACAGGGGTTGGAAGTTCACACGTGAAAAAGAAGGAGCTAGTTCTCACTTATGCTTGATGCTTGCATGAAGACCATCTACACATGAACGTGAACACGATGACGGTATACCTGTCCTGTCTGTGTTTGTTTGCACTTCAGAGATATTCAATTCTAATCAGAAGTTAAACAAAGCAAGACAGAAGAAAAGGAGGATTTTGCCACGTGTATCCAGGCTCAGTTTGTCATCTTTGTATAAAGCTAAAATTTACCTGGCATTGCGATGTATGTTCCACCAGAACATAAAAACCTTTGTGCATGATTTTGAGATTCACCTGTTATAATATTGCTTTATCTTTTCCATTTTGAAGCCCCAGCGCAGCACTTTATGGCAACTGGGAAATTACATTTCCAATATTCGCCAATGTAAACTCAATGAAAAGCTACAAAAAGATTTTTAGTCAGTGATCTAAAATAGGTTTCTCATCCCCAACCTGCACATAATTACAGAATTATAAATGATGTTCCGAGAAAATAACTGGTTGGAAGTCAAACATCCAATACAAATCACTACGAGGTCGCATTGATAATTCGGCTGCACAACATCTGGAAAACATGTAAAGCATCATTACATCACTGCTGAAGATTTTTATGACAGTGTCGATTGATATTAACCCCCGCATTTTGCTGTCTGTTGCAATAAGGACATTGCACTCAAAGATGTTGGGATTGCGATAGAAAATATTGCGCAGATCTAATTGACAACAACGCTCTTCGTTTTGGAAGCTGCTGTTGAAGGACAAATTGTCAAAGGCAACAACTTTTATTATCGGCGTGATATTTAAAGATGTCTGCGGAGGGAAAGCGGTGCTGTAGTTAAATGTAAAGAAAACTACATTTCCTGACATTTCAAGCATATCGGCACATCGTACAGGCTGCAATCTTTTATTCAACCTACCATTGAATAAAAGCTAAGATTAAAAAAAAAAAGCTGGCAGCCTTCTGGGAATTTCAGCATGAAGGTCAGGACACTGCATTTTCATGAATATGCACAAGAAGACGTCTCTTTTTGTGATTCTGGGCACACCAGCCGTTGACTAAAATGGGTATCACTTTCTCCAAACATTGCTCTAAAACTGTAGCGTAAACTTTTTCCAGTTTATTTCCAAATTTGCAATATCATTGCAGCTAGAGAGATTATAAATCCAATCAAAAGCGGCAGTCCACAGCACCGCTGCAATAGCTTCATGTTTGAAGTGGACTTAGTAGTTTGTCCAGACTTCATTTAAATTCTATGTGTAACAAGCTAAATTAACACATGCTGTTATTCTGCACTGAAAGCTGACATCAGCTGACAAGCATAACGAAACGAGGACAGATAAAGATGTTTGTGGGGATTCGGTTACCCGTGTTATGCGAGCCTCAGGCAGCACAAAATACAAACCAAAAGGATTTGCAAAATAAGAAAGCTACATCTAAATGCCTTCATAAGAAGTGCAAATGAAGAACAGTGTAGCAGCTTGAGTGTTTACCTGATTCATTATTCTGAGAGGTACTGAAGTGGAGCGAGGCCTTGGAGCTCTTCAGGCGCACCTGTCCCCAGTATGTGACAGCCTGCAGCTCCACAGTGTAACTGCTGTTTTGTTGCAGACCCTCCAGATCCACCCAGCTCTGACCCTGCGACAAGAAACAAAAAAAACAACAACAAAAAAAAAACACTTTTAGATTTATTTATTGTTACTACATGTCAGTTTGAGAGGCCTTTTCAAAGTCCTGTCACTGTACCAGCTCTGATTCAGCTCGGCCAGAGCCAGTGTCTTGCGTGTGGGAAAAGTCCTGCGTATCAGGAACACATCTGGAGCTGAGGAAGGTACCGTGACCAGGGAGATAGCCTCCAGGGGGCCGTGTGAGAGAGCCGTGTTATCAGAGCCTCCCAGGGCTTCTTCACTGCGCTGGACTTCTAGCATTCCACCGTCAGCATGAACCTGATGAGTTCCTCTTATTGACTACGTGTGTTTTGACATTCTTCAAGCAGCAGGCTGCTTTCAAAGCCCCCGAGGTGCCAAAGTGGAAACCAGTAGTACATGTGTCAACAGTGTCTGGTGTCTCCCACCTCTATCTCCTCTGTGCCACATCTGCTATGTGTTTTAAAAACTAATTCAGGAGAAAAAAAATCTATAGGTGTGTGTGTGTGTGTGTGTGTGTGTGTGTGCGTGGACTGTCTAGACAATCCGTCTTCCTGCACGGGTCTGTCATCAAATACTCTTCAGTGATAGTGAGCCACATGTGCCATTTGATCATGTGTTGCTACAGACAGTTTCATGAATTTTAAAAAATACTGAAGCTCACAATTTTAACACAATCTTTAAGAAAAAAAATAACATTTTGCATGTTTTTATTACACAAACACAATACAAATAAAATGCTTGCTATGGCCTTATTTTTCTTGATGTAGTTTTCAATAATTCAAACTGCATAATATCATTGATAAAGACAGCTGTACCTTCATCTTACCAGATTGCTAACGTTTGCATATTTTAATTTATTTCTTTTTTTGAGAGTCTCAGTGTTTTTCACCCTGCACAATAAGATGCACAGTGCCAGAAGATTGTTTTGGCTGCTACAGCTGCAGCTTAATTGTGTGTCATGGGGCACACAATCAAAGCAATCTAAGCAAAGTTGTAAGTTTTTGAAGCAGTAGAAAAACTTTTTCTGAAAGTTTTGTCTAAATATACTTACCGGGCACAGCACTAAAATACATTAGGAGCTGAATTAGGAAACATGTTGATTAACATTAGCACTTCAGCAAAAATGCTGCACATTAAAAAAGGAGCAAACCTAATAGTTTTTTCAACCCATGTCATTTTCCATGTATGTTTAAGATTCCTTAAACATACATAAAAAAAACAAACAACAAACAAAACTGATCATTTCTCTGTTTGTGCCAACTCTTTGCTGTAAAAACCTTGGCCAGGCATGTCAAAGAAATAAAACAGAATTTGTTCTTTCTGGGATAATAAAAATAGTTGGTAGAACTTTAGCATTACTAGAAGTACAAGAGCATTAATGATAGAAATCATTGGGCTCTGTTTTAAACACCATATTTATGCAACAATTACAGATTGTTTCTTGAATGCTTTTTGGCTCTCAGCTTACATATGCTGATTTCATCTATTAAATTATAATAAAAATTAAGGAAGTGGGAGAACAGTTATGAAAACTGCAGTTGTTAAGCTGCTCAGATCTGTCCGAAGTACAAAAAATAATCTAATAAATCACATAAAATAAAGCACAGCATATTTTAGAAAAAGTGAATTACTCAATCAGTTTGACTAATGACTTCAGAATACCAACATAACAAATCAGAGTGAGATATTTTGGAAACCCAGACATGTTAATCATGATTTATCACTTTGAACAGGGCTATTCATCACACTTAATGTGCTACACTTCACATTTTAACATAATTTAAGGGTTCTTTCATCAGAATAAGAAATTAAAACAATGTAACACATTGTTGTATTAAGTGTGACTGAAAAATACAGAGCTTATTCTGTGTTTGTCTTTTTTTTCCCCACTGCATTCCAGAATAGATGTCAGAAGAAGTGAAGACAGAGAGGGTAATGATACCAACTGTGACAACACTGAGAAACAAAGAGAGAGAGAGAGAGAATTACCCCATTTGTGGTCTTTCTCCTCTTCTTCTTGGATGGAACCATCGACTTTGAGGGCACAGTCCAGCTCCAGAACACTTTGTAGTGATGGATGGGAATATCAGGCTCCTCTGGCAAGCTCCAGTTGAGACGAACCATCACCGTGCCTTCGTCGCCCAAAGTCACGTTTGTGACACGCAGATTGGTTGGGCTAGGAGGCGCCGAAGGGTCTATGGAACAAAGGAACAATAAAAAAAAACAGCTTTTATTATCTGTGAACACTAGATGTGTAAAATAAAAAAATGTATTTAAAGTGAAGTCTGACTTGCGAAGCACTCTAGCTTCTGTTTTAGTTGTAGTATGACCCAGTCTTTAGACTTTGACCATTCTTACTCTTTAGCTAGCCAGCCGGGCTTTATGATTCCACCAAAGAAAGCATCTTTGTTAAAATAATGATGATAATGTTTCTCTGCCCTTCCATACGTCGTTGCACCATATTGCTTACAGAAAAATGACTCGGTTTTTCAGACGCTACAATGGAAATCTAAATTTTTGAAATATTGCATTTCATCTCTTGTCAACATGTTGCTGTAGTTACACCAAAATCTACTTCTGGCTGATCAGTCCTAGAACCCCCAGAGAAAGGGTTGGCTTTGGCTGACAGGAAGTTGTGTTGTGTTGTGTTCAAAGACAAAGAGAGAACTGAACTCTCAAAGGTTGTACATTCAATATGTGGGGGCAGCAGTTGTGTAGATATTTGTCTTAGTCTCTGTAGCAGTGGGGGTTTTATCATGTCAGACAAGACATGACATAAATCTAGCACAATATTTTCTTGTCTAAATGAAAACGCAAAGAGCTCAATAAGTTGGTAATAACTTGTGATGAAGAAAATGCAATATATAAAATATCCACTTTAAGATAAATCACAAATGCATTAAGATTCAGAAGGTTTACATTAGTGATATACAGTATCTCACACAACAAGTGAAGATTTTTTTTATTTGCATAAGCACCACCATTAATCAAAGATGAGAGTGAAAACCGCAAAATATGGGCAAGACAAATCTGGGATGAATAATTTCATGCCCATTTCTTAAATATACAGATTTTTAAAATCTAAAATATTTATGCAAAAAAAAGAGAAAGATTCATGTTTTTTTTCTCGTCACGTTCAGAAAAGCCCACATGCTTACGAAGAGGACATTTGTCACAAATTCTGTGTCAGACCAGTAATCTTGACTTCAGGTAGGAGGTACAACAGACCACGAAGAGCTTCGCAACTAAACCCTGCACTGCGGCCGACAGAGGAGGGCAACAAGCTCCACCGACAATCTGCCCTGCGATGTTATGACAGGTGTCATGTCACGTTCGAGACAGCGCTCAGCCCCACTGAGAGCACGGGTCGAGGGTTAACAAACACATGCTGCTCACTTTGGCTCCACGTCCAGCATTAATGTACTTCAGTGCATGAATGATGCCCAGAGTAAGGCTGGCCACAAACCGATCCATATGTGCGGCGGATGTTAGTCCGGTGGAGGAGCACCACCGCCAGATGAGAGGCAGCGATACTTTTAATGAGAAAATGATTCATGCCACAGCCTACTTGGCTCCCATTGCCAGGGACCTCTCCCACCTGAAACGCATTTAATCAGGTCCAAAAACACCAACTGGACACATCGAGTCTTTAAACCCGCTTCATGTCAGCTGTGCAAGATAAATAAGCAGTCAGTTCTTACAAATTGCCCTAACAAAGTACGGTCGTGCAAAATTGCATTCAGATGATATGGTCATATTACACACACAACGGTTGCATGACAGAACGGCCGGCACTTCATCAAATCCCTGACAAGTCTCATCAATCTATCAGCGTTCTGGCACTGATTGGCCTGATTGGAGATCGGTTTCCATCCCTGCAGGACAGTCCTTCCCCCACCTGGTGTCTGTCTCGCTGTCTGACAGTCATCCATAATGCTCAGAGGAGCAAACGGATGATGAAGGACTGACAGCACAGGTCAACACACAGCCAAATACACTAATACCTTCGATATGTGGTATCTGATCTAGTATTTGGCAGAACATGGCGAGTCAGAGCGATCCCGTTTTGGTATATATGCTATTGGTATGATGTACATGAGTGATCTCAGTGGTGCTACAGGCATTACTGTAGGCATATTGGTTTGATTCTACATGGAAAATAAAACTATTAATCACAGGAAATGGTATGTCCACAAAATTGGAATGTGATAACAAAGTGATTCAACAGTAACTTTAACAAATGCCATCTGCAAGGCTATTTATGAAGCTGAATAAAGACGTGTCAGACAGTAAAGAAATAGATGGAATCAGAATTTATGCAGTTAGGATTGCACCTACAACAACACTTTTTTGTGCTGAGGGAGTAAAATGTAAAGCTGCATGCAAGTGTTTGAAATTAAAATAAAATGTGGCAAGAAAGATGTACTAAACTATTTTAAAAGGAAACTATTTTCTACTGAGGCACATTGGGCTGCTTGTTCAGGCTATGACAACAGCTACAAGACAGATCTTGTCGTTCTTGTCATTCTGCTATTTTCCATTACTTTCTAAAAATAAAAATGAACCATCTCCCTGAGGTTGTCAGTTGCTGTGCTTTAGAAGAGTATCCATACTCCTTTAACTTTTCAACTTGTTATAACCAGAGCATTTTTTTCCACTTTGAACATATTTTTAAGCAACATTAAAATGTTTATACAAATCTGAAAAGTGTGGTGTGGATTTCACTATAGTTTGATGGTACTTCTCAATAAAATCCAATGGAAACTGTAGCCTTCATTTGAATCAGTTATTAGTGAATGATAACTGGAGGAGCTACAGACATCCAAAGCTCATGTGTCGGAATATTTGAATGACATCAAACTTGAAGAAGTGTGTATAGCTACTTCTACACACTTTTCCAATGCTAAAGCACCGTAATAATCCCATGAAAACGGGATTTAAGCAGCCTTTTAGAAAGAAAAAAAAAGTAATTTTCTTTAGGTTGGGTTAATGTTTGCCTCAGGTTTTATAAACTCCTTCCAAAAGCTTCCACCTGTTCCAAACTCCTAAACGTAACAAACGAAGGCCAGTCGGAGTCAAATGTAATTTGGCCTTCACGTAAATATGCATACATACATAGACAGTCGTACCTCTGGAGGATCGGAAGTGTTTGCTTGGTGCAGTGAAGCCCCGAGTCCCATGGACATTGACTGCTGCAACTCTGAACTGGTACCATCTGCTGGCTCTGATGTCAGCCAGTTGGATGCGCTCCTCTGCGGTCTGAGGGACAGATGGGGGAGAAGTAGGGAGGGGAGAGCAAACCACAGGGGTCAGGGTTTACCTAGGGTCACAGCCCCAATGTGAGCCTGCTGCCACATCAGTCATCTGTGTGTTCCTCCCTGCCAAACTTTCAAAGACCCTGTGGCTGTGTGGAATGTGCATCGGTGTGCAACAGTCTGTTGGCACTCTGCAGCTTCACAGCTGTAGCATGACACATGCAGGGATAAGGGAAGCTGTAACTTCAGTGCGAGGCGTATCTGATTACAAGAATCAACGTCCTAGGAGAGTTTACTGGATCTGCTAACAGAGACCTTCCCGGTGTGCTCTGTTTGTTTGGTTCCTACCTGGGCCACTGTTTGCCATTCCGTGGCATCGTCCTCGCTGGGATGGATGCCGTAGTTCCAGCGGCGCTGCACCACGTAGAGGACCGGCTCGACTGAGATATTAAACTTGGACGACCAGCGGATCTCCAGCTGACCCGAAGGCTGCTCCAAGAACACCAGATCCTTCCTCGGTTTCAGAGGGACTCCTAAAAGTACAGGATGAGTTAAAATTCCCTCTGTGTGCAACAGTATAGCTCAAATTCAACAGGATTTCTTTTTCTTCTCCCTTTCCCTCTCCTGGGTGAACAGAGGCTGGAAAAGAAAAAGACAACATCTGAGCTGGGAGAGATACAGATCTGAAAATGAGACATGACCTCAGAGCAATAGATTTAATACATGCTGAGGGTTAACAGCATCATCTCTCTCTGTTGTGACAGGTTGTGATATTTCCTGGCCGGCACTTTAATGTTTTAGTAGCTGCGCTTCTCAGTGATGATACACATAGTTTGCATTTAGGTATGCAAGATGGAGTGCAAAACATCTCTCCTCTCTCTCTCTCTCTCTCTCTTTCTCTCTCTCTGTCTTACAGGTGCAACACACACCAGTGCAAACAGGAGCACATGCACAGGATGTTAATTTGCATCTGTGAACTTCACTTTCAGCCCTTCAGACGAAGCTGACGTGGCCATGTGCAATAAATATAAAGATAAGAGATTTATAAAGCCCAGCGCTGAGGCAAACGCTCAGCCAAGTCCGGCAGAGGCTTTCAAGCTGATTTATTGCGGTGGAGATATAGTGAGTTGTTGACTGAGCGTTGGGCACAGTGATAATGAGATGGAGATTGGAAAAACAAGGCTGAAAGTACAGCAGAGGGCTGCACACACACGACACTGTTCCTAATAAATCACCTGTTCTCCTCCGGCTGTTATGCTGGACCTCTGTCGCTGCTCATTGGCTCAATGCTGCTTCACATTTATGAACGGCTTCACTACTTGCTCAAGGCCAATGCGCTGCGTGCCGGTAAACAACATTATCGAGGCTGTTTCCACGCACAGCGTTTGGTCTGCTAATATTGCTATTGAGTCATTACACAAAGCTTGGAAACGTGCCTGGCCAGAGAACAGAATATCTGAAGGTAACGTTTGCGTTTCAAACTGATGTATCTGATTCTTTAACACGGGAGTCTGTGGAGATGCACCTAGAGTCGCTATTCGACTTGAGCTATCTCATTTTGGAGTCCAACTCTTACTTGGGAGATGAGCGCAGGCTTAAAGAGAATTTCCTAAATCTTCCTGTCTGTGCAATTTTTTAAAAACCTGTACACCATTAGACAGCTGTTAGAAGCCTAAAGCATGTCTTGGTTTAGAGCCTGATGTAAATTTGTTTCACCTGGTAAGTATTTGGAGCAAAAAGGGATGGGCTGTAAAAACAAAAAGTTTTATGATTGAGATTAACTACGGTTTATTAATCTTTCAAACAAATTCAGGAACGGGTGTGACCTAAATTTTTTGCTTCAGACAAAAAAAAAATAAAAGTAAAAATCACTTTTTTTCCAAAGCAAAGTGACTTTGCTTCAGAAGCTACAATTCAGTTCACTTTCTAAGGCTCCGACGGAGATTAGGATGACCTTTGGTAACTTCTGGAAGATGACGAGATCATTTGTTATTGAGGAGAAGCTGCATATCCAGCGGCCGATGAGGCAAGCAGAACAGTATGGAGACCAAGTGAGGACACAAATAATGTGGCGTTTTTGGAAATGAAGGCCAGGCTGGAGCAAGCAATAGGCTGCTGTGTCTTTAATGTTGAATCGTATGCATAGCAACTGCTCTGAGTACAACTGGATGTGCAGTTAACCCCCAAAATTATTCATAACTCAGAGAAATTTATATTTTAAATTATTTTTTTTTGTTAAACCAAAATGTGTGTTTCTGATAGGAAATGAGATTTTAAAATTTGCTGTAAACAACTACATGTATCTTTCTTAATAGTCGATGAAATAATATTGTTCGTGATTCTGTGACAAATATCTAAGTAAAAACCAGAAGGTTCAACTTTCGAAGGGAACATGCACAGACACTCATGTTTACAGTTAGTTTTTCTAGCCCAGCTAAAGTCGCTGATCACTAATATCAGATATCAGACAGCTTAAAATGTCAACTCTGTAATCCCCCTGCCTTTGTGGTGAATTATTAGTGAAATCCTGTTTTACAGCAAGGGTTTGCTCAGATGGTGTGATGTTGCCTTTGCTATGTTATAAATAATTCAGCACCGTTCATGACAGGCGGGCTAAAGAAAAAATATTTTTTTATGTTTTTCTAACATATTTTTACCACTTAAGTTGTTAAAACAGCAAATTTGGTGTTGCATATCAAAGCTTTGCCAAACATAAAGATTAAAAATTAGTCACCAAATTAAGATCAGTTCATCTCTACCTCATCCCTTCATGTTTGATGTAAATAACCTTCTAAAAGTGAAGTGCCACTTCCATGGATCTCCATGAAATGTTTTAATGTGGCATGAATTCACTGTAGCTCAAGTTTGACAACCAGTTAGCTGGACTTTCCAATGAAAATAAAATGACCACAACATCTCCAAAGAGCCTCATGTCAAAAGATCTTAATTACCCCTTTGGGTTGCATGGTTACAGAGTCTGAATTTTGTTTTGTCCCACCGATAGCAAATCTCTGCAAACTAACAGCTGGGGGTCATTGAGCTGCGGTTTCACAGCTCCGCTGCGCTTTCTGAGACTGCGTGTGTCCCTGTACGTGCGAACAAACGTGTCACATTTCCTGCACAATAACCAACACCGAGCTAACCACAGCATTCTTCTTCTCCCCCCCCCCACTGCCTTTGCTCATCCTCCCAACAAAGTCACACAAGCTGTAACACACGTGTGCAAAATGAAAAACAAAAAATCCAACACACACACCAACGGTCTCTTCCGGTGACGTGGGAGGACAAATGATACACTCTTGCTCAAGTTATCACTCCAAAAAAACAACTTCTGTGTCAAGTTTGCTCCAAACATCATGCAGTGTTCATCTATCGGAGGCCACACGCATATTTCAAACCATGACGTAATTTCTGCCGTCCATTTGTGTCCATATCATGCCAAAGATTACACTTTGTGAATATAATTCTCAATCCTCACGCACATACTGTCATGAGGACTGCTCTAATTACGGAAGCAAAAGAAAATCCTCCGAAAAACTGCTCGTTTCACAATGTTTCCTAATGAAGTCAGAAATGGCTGGAACTGATTGATGGAGTTGTAGTGACAGTGTCAACATGACTCACAAAATTTGATCTTAAATCTGACAACCACACTTGGTGTGTTTGTTGTGGAGCTGCTTTTGATCAGAAAGGGTCCAAAACAAGCTGGATTTCATCACATGTGCTGCCACATCTTCAAAGGAGAGGAGAAAGTGCAAAACTATAGAGATGCTGGAGTCTTAAGCAGTTCGTAAAATTGCTCTTTCTATTCTTGAAAAGCATATTTTATCTAAGCCCTGTTTCCTCAAATAAAACTTTAAGTGGTGAAAGAATATGATGCTTTATTACAGATCAAAAGCTCAGTGGGGGCCCAGTGTTTCTGAGAGCTTGGCGTTTTTTCTGTCCAGTGCCGTGCACATGAGCCGAAAGGACCCTAACCTGACCATCCACATCTGAGAGTCATCTCAGAGTGGGGGAAACGCTCCATTTCTCCCCGCTACAGTTTGCTAATGGTTTCCAGCATCGGAGCTCATCACGGCGAAGACTACAAACACACGAAGAAACAATTACGCTCTTCAGACCATGAGCAACTAATTAGACCTTTAACACCGACGACCGGGACAAGAATTCCTTCAGTGTAATTCAGTGTAAGTGTAGAGCTGATGGCGGTCTGTTGCAGGCTCTACGGTGTTTGGGATCCATCAGACGTCGCTTGAGCTGAAGGTCTCGCAGCAAGGCGAGTAGTTCTCATTGACTGGGTCGTGTGCTGATGCTGTCGGTGTTACAGTGCCTTGGAAAAGTACACCACCACTTGTGTGTTTTCACTTTTTTTTTGCATTATACCCAAAAACTTCAATGCATTTTCTTTGGATGGCCTGATCTAATATATTACACTGTTGTTGTGGCTTTATGCTTAATGGAAGATAAGCTTTTGACCCCGTCTGCAAACAAACATTTTGCAGCATCCAACAGGCTTTCTTCCAAGACTTTTATCAATTTAAACCTCTCCACATCTTTATCCATGACAGTGTTGCCAGATAGGTGGATTTCAGTCCTTGGACTGAAAAAATAGTTCTGTGTGGGTTGTTAAAATGCAGGTTTCTTTTCACAACATTTGACAGGTTTTTAAGAAAGTGTTCAGATGAGATATCTTTCCAAGTGCAAAGAAAGCACAAAACATGTACATTTTAATAAAATGGACTGGAAATGTGTCAGATCTGGCAACCCTGATTCCTGAGCATCCTGCTGTGCTCCTTAGTCTTCATCATACTAATTGGTCACCAATATTCAATAACAAATCCCAGAGACATTTGAAGGACATATGTATTCATACTGAAGTTAAATTGCATGAGGGTGTATTCGCCTTACTTGGTCACTTCTGATTCATCACAGTTTTCTTCGTCCAAAAAAAAAAAAACAAAAAACTATAGTCACTTTATTATCATGCACCGCTTTTCATATATCACATAAAATCCCAACCCAACATCATAATATATGGGCCTTTTTAATAACCAAATACTGAAAAGTTCAAGAGTTACTGTGCAAAGCAGTGAAGAAGAGCCTTCATCCTCCCTATAATGATTCACATCTTCTTAGGTGCTTTCAAAACCCTGGAGATTTTTCCTAATCAAATACAAACCGAGAATGCTTCCTCTCTGTACGCATCGGATCACATGTTCTTTTTGTACGGTGCTAAACAAGAAGCATAGAAAAACATGCTTGGTGCTATTGAAAGCATTCTCCTCTACAGCCCATCACTGTAGCTGTTCAAAGATAGATTTAAACTCATCTTTCACTGTTCCATCTCCTCAACTCTGTTATGGCCTTAGGCCGCCAGCAATATAAGCTGCTGACAGCGTGTATAATGTAGATCCTACTACCAATCTCCAGGTTCAGGGGGCCTTTCGGTTTTCTCTCACATAACGACTCGGCATCCTCAGAAAAACCCAGTCGCCTTGGGCAACACTATTAAAACTATTTTTACTGGAGCTAAGATTCCTGGGTACATCTGTGTCTGTGAAAACTCTTTTGAGCTTATCCTACAATTTCAATACGAGGAGCTATATTCCAATTTGCAGCAGAAATGGTGTGACGGATGCGTGGGTGAACCAAAATGTAAAGAGATGAAACAAAAGATTTATGATTTTGAGCACGCAGTTGAAAAAAAAAAAAAAGATGTAAGATTATCTGAGTTAACATCACAGAGATTTCCCATTGATGTCTAGCAGAGAGGGATGCAAACTGCAGCAATTAATCACATTAAAATCCTGACAGCCCATCATTACCTATGATATATAATTTAGTTAATAAAAAAGAAGAAAGAGGGGGGGTGGGGAGTAGCTCTCATTTTAGTTGATGGATCCTGTTACTGTAATCTGCCATAGTATAAAGTAATAATTAAATGATGAGTGCCTGGACTATCATGCATTAGAGGACACAGCTAAATCATCTGACACTTTGCATCACCGTCTACTCGCCTGGGAACCCTGTGCTTCTGATGAATATCTGATCTCTGATCCAATTCAATAAATTATCTGCAGCGCTTTCTATATTTTCCACTTGTAATTTAATGCCAATATTTATCTGGCACTGTTGCTGCCATTTCCTTCTGGTGACTCACTCCAAAGTAAAGCCAATCACTCTGAATCTCCTCGAATTAGTCTTCAAGTAGAAAAAAACATCATTGTACGGATTGGGAAACCATATTACTCATGTATGGTTTTACTCCAAAACCTACATATACCTTTATTATGAAGGTGGGAGCTTCAACTGGCAGAAGGAGCAGTTTAACGCTAGTAGAAATGTGTGTTATCTTCTGAGCTTTTAGACAAACTGTGAATCTTTGTGAAGACAAGTTTCTTTGTTCGAAATCTGTTAAAATGCTCAGTAGGTTTATCTATTTTCAGATAAACACATCCTGTGAATAGGATTATACATTTGTATGCCTGACAGTCTAGACATACAAATGTCAAGTTGTACTGAGAAAACTGGTTATGAGCTTAGACAGTCATCTGTCAAACCAGCTCAGTTTGACAGATGACTGTCTGGTTGGAAACTCAAAAATCCAATTATTTTCCGATCTGTGAACACATTGAATTAGGTTGCATTGACGACAGGCATGGGTGCAGTTACTGAGTAAAAGAAACAAACAACTTTTCAATATAATTCAGATGTTTAAGACAAAGTCAGAGGGAGTACAGAGATATCAGAAACTGTTTTTCGAGAAATAAAAACTAAAACAAAACACTTTTTCTGTTATAATCTTGTCTCTTTTTTTATGATAATAATAAAATAATAGCTCTCACCATGTGAGTGTTGCCCCTGATTTTGACCCTGCACTAACAGATACTTATTGATAAAGACATTACAAAGAAAAACCTGGCAGACTCTGGGTATAAACTTGAATACGAGTCGTCATCTTTAAGCAATGATCTAAAACATATGGCCAGATCCACTCAGAAATGGCTCAGCAGACACAAAACCAAGTTTCTTCCATGTTCAGCTCACCCCACAGACAGCCTTAGAGAGAACCCAAGTCTCTGGAAGGTCCAAAGAGAATTGTGTAAACAGGATTTGTCAAACATTTATCAGTGTGTTTGCTCCAACATTGTGACATGTTAACGTTAAATGTTTTCCTTTTGGCATAAAGGAGGCTGTGCAGGTTAGCAACACAAGTCCCAAAGATTGTGGCATCTTGTTTTAAATTCTTAATGTGGAATCTATTTACCCCGTAGAATAAATGTACTCAACTTTAATAAATGTAATGTAAGTCTTTAGAAAGGAAATGATGCAACTCAAAAAAGAAAAAAACATGCTAAGGTTTTTTTTTTTACACAATTTGTCAGAGGTGCTGGAGAGCACTGTAAAACGTTGCTCTCACTATATGTAATAGCTGTTGACTCAAAATATAAACCTCATAGACATTTTTTCAACATTCAAATATTATTAATAAACCAATTAAACCAGATAATGTCGACACAAACAATATCAACACTGTTACTGCTGTTATGCTTTCATGACTATTATTTTATCTTACTGGGAGCAACTGTTTTTTAATAAAAACATTTTACTCTTTCTTTGGCTCTGTCTGATAATAAATGCATTCAAGTAAGAGAACACAGGTTTTTTTCATTCTGAAGGACTCGCAAAGTACACAATTTGTCATTCCTAACAAAATTGGCAGCTGCTATTTTCCCAAAAGCAGCTACAGAGCCACACGCTGGCATGTTTTCTTTGTCAGTGGATCAGCCTTTAAACACTCCAATCATTGGATGAGAAGTGGAGTCCACAGGCAGCATGTTGCAAACCTCCAGCTCCTCAGCAGGCTAACAGCCTTCTTAATATGCCCCTCTGTGGTTGGAAAACTACTTGTGCCATGTGAATGATGAAGTCAGTGCAAGTAAAATGACTTTGTGTGGTTGTACTGTAAACCAATACAACACTTGTTCCTTCTGTTGTGTTTGTAACAAAGCAGCTGCTCAGTGTTTGCCATCCAGTTCATCAAACCACCAGCAATAAGAGCGCGGCCAAAACAACCACCACTGAATTTTGACTTCTGCAGAAGAGAAATATACATTGTGATTCATTTCTTTCTTTCTGTTACCTTTGGAGAGACTCTCGGGCTCCTACATATAGCATTTTTTTACTTGTCTAGGAACTTTTTATAGGTAACCAATGACATTGTCTTGAGTTGTTTTGGGTTTGGGTGTGTTTATTATTATTTTTTTCTGAGTTCATTAGTTTTTATTCTGTGATCAGATCAGCCGTGTGTCTGTTTTTCTTTGCTCCAGTCTTTTCTTAGTTCTTTAGTTTCATTATATTCCTTATACCTAGTTATTTGTTAGATTGATTTTTCCCAGTAACCCAGTTTGCATACTCTTCCTCACCCCAGTGTCATTTTCTCTCTCTCTCTCCTCAGCCTGCCTTCTGGTCTCTCCCCTCACACCTGCAACCCATTCCTAATCACCCATCTGTTCCTTATTCAGTAATCAACCTTCCCAATATATGAACACCACATTCTCAGTCACTCCTTACTGGTTCCTCCTGCTAAATCCAGTTCCTTCCCTGTTCACTCAACTGGCTTCTTTGTTCATCATTTCTGTGATAATTTTTTTGTTCTGCTCTGGCTCCCTGCATCATCTCCAACTCGCTGCCTTTGAGTCCTTCAACATCACACTTATCGTAACAGACATAACAGTTCATAGAGGTTTAATCAGAGTTTGACATATGGCCAAATATATTAAAAACAAACAAACAAAAGTACATACAAGTAAGATAGAAGTAAGAAAAAAGTACCAACCTTCAGAGGCTCTTTTGGTTTTTGATTACATATTGTTGCTAATTCCTGCCTAAAATAAAGTCAAATCACTAAAACTAGCATTTATTAGTCTAAAACTTCTGAAAATCCATTACGTTCATTCTGTATGGTAATTCTTGATGTTAAGTCCATTAAAAAAAGATAGAAAAACACCAGTATTGTTGCTAAAGTAATTTGAAATTGCATTTGGTTGGCTTAGAGTAGTCATCGGGGGAGCACAAGATGGATTCCCCCAATGGAGTAATGTTATAATCCTAAAGTTTAAATTGTTGCTGTGGTTTACCACATTTTATTGTTATGTTGATACATTGTGATCTGCTGCCAGAAAACAGAAACAGCTGATACTTACAATTTATTCTCAAAAATATTCTTTGAAAGCCATTCAAAGACAGTTTTTCTGCTCTTGATAACAATCACATTTGCTTATTTTGCCCTTTGAGAATAAATATTGCCCTCACTTTCATTCATTGTGATGCAAGTTCACCTATTTTTTTTCCTATTACCTTTGTAGAGATTCTTGGGCACCTGGCAGGTGTGACCACAGCCGTTGCTGCAGCACTTTTTGACGGTGGAGCACTCTCCATCCTCCTCACAGCTCTCTACACAGGCTGCAGCAAAGCCGCTGGCCTTCTCTGGCGCGGGGCAGTCGCCTTGCTTCACCCCCTCAACGGACTTCAAGAACTCGCAGCTTGTAAGACACTCGTAGTGCTTCTTGGGAAAAAGGGGCTAAGGAGAGAGGAAAGAGGGGAAGGAGAGGGAAAATATATGTCAGATTAGTTTTTAAATGGCTGGCTGCAAACAAGCAGCTCTTTGACTTAACAGTGACTGTCCTGTTTAGATTTCAGCTTGTGAGTCACTGAAACGGTGAGCATATTAAATGGCTCTGATTCAGTCTCTCAGGAGGGTGTCGTTACAGCGCAGAAAGAGTTACTTCACACCCCTTTCAAACTTTCCCCTCGGTGAAATTTCCCCACTGGGTCTCAAAAAGCTCAAACCCTGGAATCCTGAGGTATAAGCTCAGTTATTCGTGGTAGTAGTAACATACCTCACATAAATCTTGGCACTGGTTTTCCTTCAGGTCCCAAGATTCCTTGCAGGGCTCCAGACACTGGAAAAAGGAGAAGGGTGTAAGTTCTTCAAAAGACGAAGCCACATCAAAGAGCAGCTGCTGCGGAGCGCGGACCAGCATCTAACTGACACCTCGCTGAGGCGCTTCCTCCGCCACATTCACAACAACCAGTCACACCGCGTTTTGTTACAAATGCCAGGCATGCCTTCAAAGGACACTCACTGTCTACTACAAAAGCAAATGAGGGTCTGCAGACAGAATCAAGGCCACTGTGGAGATCTACTCACGCTTGGCTTGGTATGGTGTCACCCTAACAGATCTTTCCTTTTCACCTTAAACAAGACCTAGCCAAAACATGCAGTGTCTTGCAAAAGCATTCATACCCCTTAAACCTCGCACATTGTCACGCTGCGACCACAAACCTCAGTGTGTTTTATTTCGATTTGACATGGACAGTGCATCATTGTAAAAAAAGGGTTTCACTTTTTTCTTTTTACAGGTAGGCATCTCCTTTCTACATTAAAACTACCAAGTAGAAAGTAGTACAATCAAATGCTTCAATATGGCAACTATTTGACAAGAGTTAATTTAATCTCAGTCGTAAGTAAAAAAAATTTGACCAATATGTAAAGCAAAAAACTAGCCTACCACATCACCATGCTGAAACACGGTAGTGGCAGCATCATACTGTGAGGTCAGAGTTAATGGGATGAAGGAAAATACAGGGCAATCCTGCAAAGAAAAAAAAACGGTTGCAGACTTGAGTTGGGGTGAAAGTTCACCTTACAGTAGTAGCAAAAATACTTTAAGACATTGTAAGAATCTAAATACATAATAAACTAAATATGAAAATAAAACATTACAAAAAAGATAGGTTCATAGTGCACAGCTCAAATGGAAGATCTCAGATTTCTTTTCAGTGTTTATGGTCATAACATAATTACCTACAGCTATGCAGAACATCTGATATGTAGTCTCTTATGACACTCACTAAGCCATTGTGCCTGAATATAGTTGCACACAGCACATTTCAGGCTTTTATTTCCCCAGTTTTGAGTTCGTCTACCACCAGGGTACCCAACTTCAGTAACTGAGAGCTGCTATCCATCAACATTTAGATGCACCCGTTCTCCAACACACCTGAATCAAATTAATGTCTCACTACCAGACTGCTGCAGAGCTGAATGACATTCTGATGAGCAGTTTCAACATTTCAAGTCAGGCGTGCAGGACAAAGCATGCATCCAAAAGGTGCAGATAGCTCTGAAGAACTGAACCCAGACACCCCTGGTCTATCACGTAAAATCTTTTAAAAAAAGGTTAATTGATGTTAGTGGTTGTTAAGTGAAAAAGTGTGAAAAACGCTTATGAGGCAAGGCTTTGATGCACTCTGGCACCGGGAATGAACTCCTCTTTAAAGAGTTTAAAACATGTTACACTTGGTTTAGAGTTCATGGGATTCTGATTCTTTTTCTTTTAACACAGGGAACGCATTTAGCAAGCACTCGACACGGGCACGGAATTACAGAAAAACCTCACGATGAACGAAGCTCAAACTCGATTTATACCAAGCATAATGACATGATATAATTTTTTAAAAAAAAGAAGCTCTGTTGCAATATCAGTCAAACATTCTCGCTTTAGACACGACAACAGACAGCGAATCAGATTCAATAAACAGCCGCGGTACCTCCAGACTGTTCTGCAGACGACGTTCAGATGCAGAGGAGCAAGGCTTTTTATGTTCTCCTGCAGCTGGTGTGAAAAAGAAGAGCAAGCTCAGGGAAACCACTGCCAGGCTGCATCTGCACAGCACTGGGAGCAGCCCAAACCGCACCACCCGACAACCTGCCAAAGTCCCTCATTCAACCCTACTTAATTTAGCCTCTTTCATCGACTACAGCGCTAAAGGTAGATTGAATAATGGACTTTCAAGACGTTCTCCTTTATTTCTCATCCAGTCCAACATGTGAAAAGGACTTGCAGAGTTATGTAAGGTACAGTGCAGCAGAGTGGCTCAATGAGGGCATTTATCGTACAGTGGGGACAGCATTAAACACTGTGGTTGATGTAAGAAATCTCACATCGCAGTCAGAAGGCCAGATTTGTATTTATTGCTATTTAATTCGCTCATTAGGCAGCTCTGTCATTATTTTACCATCCCTGGTGTAAAGTTTATTTGATTTTTATGGAGTGTGGTGGACGGGTGCATTATGAAACATAAACCTTGCTTCTGAAGGACATGCTGCAATCAAGGGAAGACGCCCAAGAGCCTGCCAGCACTCCATTACACTCAGTCTCTCGTTGCTTCGCCGGCATCGTTTCCGGCAGGAATAAGCTCGGGCGCGGACGAGGTGACGAGTTCCTTACTGCTGGCTCGAGACTGTCGGGAGGGAAGGTATTTTCCTAATGACTTCATAGCAATGCAGATATCACTCCTGTAATTTCAGGCGTACGAGTGTGAAGTGAAGAGATAATTGGTGGAAGATGAGAGCTTGAAAAGGAGCTAATGTGGTTTGAGACAGAGCCAGGCAGGTGAAAACTCTGCAGCAGCTCAGGGATTTGAGATGACATTTGAGCTCTGCTGAGCTGTCCAAGGCAGGCTTGAAGATGAAAATCATCTGCTATTAATAATATGTCAACTTTATATCATTATTTTGATCTGGGCTGCGAGCGAAAAAGGCATCCCCAAGCCTAAACAACAAGCAGTTGGACTGGTGACAAGGAGCTGCACCACAGCCTAAAGGACATTCCACCAATAGACGCACATGAAAAGCCTCCAAATCCCCTCTACAAATCACTAAACATACACACATAAGCTCAGGGATCAAGCACATTCTGCTCACTGAACAATCACAGACTGAACGTATTCCTCTGGCTTTTCTTAAGGTGCAACCCTACTCTCCTCAGCTACTCATGCGACGTTACAGTCAGTGTCACCTCGAGATGGTCTAAGCTTCTGTGCCAAGCTGCATGAATTAGCACAGCACATTGCGTACCAGAGATATTGCAACACAGATCCGAAAGCTGGCTGTGAGTTTAGTGTTTTCTCACCCACATATAGCAACTCTTGTTGTTTTTTTTTTGGTTTGTTTGTTTTAGAAGTTTCCCTCTAAATGAAAAAGAAATTAACTGAATCCTACCAGGAACTTCTGCAGCTAGTGGGTTTTATTGTAAATGACACTCTTAATAAAAGATAAGTATCGGTGTTGAGGCAGATAGCTCCCTGCAGGTGTGATGGAAACTGCCAATCTGTCAGCGTTCCTCGCCAGCCACACCCACTAACTGACATTTCAGGAGGGGATAGGAGGGCTGACGATAGATGTTTTGCCAACGCAAATGGGATAACTGGATATAATTACAAAGGTGTTATCATCAATCAAGTTCCTGATTCTTATTTACACAGTTTGGTTCTCAATCTAAACCATGTTACTGATGCTGCCAAGGGAGGTAAAACACCTTGAAACACAGCCAGAAACTTTACTTCTTCTTTGCCAGTTTTTTTTTATGCCAGGAATATTGAGTCTTCAACAGAAAAAAATAAGATTTTGAGTTTCAGTGTTTTGGTAAAGTAGTTACACACTTTTTAACTTTTTTTTTTTTACATTGTTGCACTGTTTATACCACACATTACAAATAAAAATCTCAAAACTGAGAAGTGTATTTGTATTTAGGCCCCCTGAAATAAAACATTACAAGATCGACTTCAACTGTAACTACTTCTGTGAGTCTTCTGAGGTACGTCTGCACCCGGTTTACACATCTAAGTACTGAAAGTTAGATGGAAAGTGTCTGAACATAAATCTTTAAGCCTCACCAGATATTCTCTATCAGATTTAGGGACGGGCTTTGACTGAGCCCTTCTAACTCTTTATTTATACCAGAGATGGCCCACTTGAGTCCTCAAAAGCTGGTGTCCTGCTTGTTTTAACGACTGGGTAAAATATTAAATCGAGTCCACGCCACCAAGAACCAAGAGTTTCTCCTAGCCGAGGATCTGGACCCTCTATGCTGCGCTCTCATACGAAGCAAAGTGGAGAACACCACACTTTTTTACCAGACTACTCTCTTGCCCTCTCCTGGATAAGTAAGTCTTACATGATGCTGCTATCCTTATGTTTAAATGTTTCATAATTTTTGCCTCATGTTTGTATGGTGGTCCAAAATGCCACCTGATGGGTACCTGTGGATTTTATTTAGGGGTATCAGACTAAAAGCATGCGTAAACAAATCTAAATCTCACTTTCAGAGTAAACAATAATTTGAAAGCCACTTATCTTTTCCCCACTTCATAATTTTGCACTTCTTAGATAAAAAAATCATAATATTGAGAAAAAAACAACAACTTAGTGTGCAACATCTGATAGTTGTCAGTTTACGGAGCATAACTGCTTTTGAAACGTGCTTATGTTTGGGGTTTAAAATGTGCAACATTGATTCTACCACTAACGGTTAATATCTGTAAATTAAAATGTACCAAGAATAACAAATGAAAGAATGTTTTATTTCCACCAAGGAACCCAGCAAACATTTTGCACCATATTGTTATGCTAATAACTTAGTAATTGACTTTTGGTAATTAATTTGAGAAAATACACCAAGTAACTCAAGCGGAGGACATAACTGAACTGGACGCAGCACATGTTCGCGGTAGGGGAGCCGTCACTGGGTTTCCCTCTAGCACATTTCTCCAACTACCAATCCAGCTACCATCTGTTTGAGTCATACGAGGAACCCGTGTAATTATGCTATGTGATGTTAACATATTTCTGGACTAATTTCACCCAAAGCAGCTTAAGTGCCCTCCTCTAAAACAAATATGATACCAGCGGGTTGCTTCCCCTTACTGGAGCTTTGAGACATGGCAGAAGCATTTGCTTGGGCTTCTGATTTCCTCTTTGTCCTCTTATCGTCCTGACAGTGACACATTCTGCATGGTTAAGTAGGAGCATCCATAGCAGTCTTTCACTCCCCATTTCACGCTGTAATAAAATGCAGCAGTTGTTACTCTAGGGGGGGGGAGCCTGAAAGGCATTCTGTGGGGTCGCTGAGAGAGTCAGGCTGAATGGCAGCCAACGCCACAGCACATCTTCACTTTTTTTTCATGCTGGAGATGAGGTGGGGAGGCGAGGTGGTGGGAGTGCGATGGTGGGAGGCGTGTGCAGCACTGAGGCAGGGGGGCTTCTGGTTGCGGCGCATGCATAGAACTGCCTTTCTCCATCACAGCATCTCCACCCATCATAAAAACACTCTGCGCCCCCAGTGAGTGACTGAAATAACAGAAAGCATGGAAAGAGTCCACATATAAAATGTCATGCAAGGGCTTTGGTTTAGTATATGAACCATGAACAGCTACCAGCTAAGGTTACCCGGAGGTGCAACAATACACAATGTTTGCGTAACAATATGCAGACTATAATTCATGCCAATACAGATTATGTTTTTTCCTCTTTGTTTTCATGAGAATGTTTGCATACACATCTGTGCATGATGAAGTTGTTCTCTGATATTTTAGATTAAATTCAGCAAGCAAAACCTGCTAAAATATAGATCCAGTTTGCTCAAAGCTTAGAAAATATCGATCCCAGCACTGATGTTCAGCGTCAGGGTACGCTAGAGCCAAAGATTATTTACAAGGTGCCTTTGCTGTCCCCGTAGCTTCCTGCATCCGCCGAGAGTCTCAGATATGAGGGAATCGCCGTTGTTTATCACACGCATTGTAAATCTCACCTCCAGTCAAATCAAGTTATGGTTCTTTTTTTGCTAGCCCGGTGCTTTTCACACTTCTCAGCCACCAGACTCAATTATTGCAGCAGCTCTCTGCTCATAACCATCGACCCAATGATGAGTAGATTCCGCGCTCTCTCGCTTTCCTCTGCTGCAACAGACACCATCGCAACATCTTCACTTCTCACCCAATTTCCCTTTTACATCGGGGATTTGAGATGACAAATGTCTCCACACTGTACCCAGTCTCTTGTCAGCTATAATAATGTTGTTATTTTACGCACTTATTTAAGACATGTTGACTTTGTCTTGATTAGAAGGGATGCTGACAACACTTCACAAGAGAATCTGAGAAATGAAACCGTAATCAATACTTTCCTTTCACTTGCACCAAAGCTTACATTTGTATGTTAGTTTTGCTGTTAACAATTACTTCAGGCAATTCTAGTGATTTACACAGCTGCAGGTTGTATTTGAATGGATGTCATATTTATTAAGCGCTTTGTTGTACCTCTTCATTCCATCACAGAAGGGGCAACATTGAGCATAATTTTAAATCAGCCAATCATGCCATAAGATGTATGAGGCAGAATTAAATCCGGGCAAAAGAATGTTTTGGGGGCGGGGGGGGGGGGGGGGGGGGGGGGTAACACTCCAAATAACTTGTTGGAAACCAGAAAGCAAATAAAAAATTATAAACTGTCTGATTCTTCTTACAATTGTTGTGAGATTGTGACGTTTTCTAAAAAAAAGTTTGTAAAGGATCTCTCCAGGGTTCTATGCTCCGTCTCATACTTTTAATTTTATACATGCTTCCATTTTGTAATATCATTACAATAAATAATAATAGCAGACACGAGTTTTAGTGTGTGCTGATTTTATGCATTCAATCATTTCAAACTTGTTTTTTTTTTTTTTTTTTTTGAAGGTACTAGCAGATCTGAAAGGTTTCTGCATGATTTTTTGTCTACGGCCCAGAAAGAAAGTTTAAGATTTCTCCTTCTCTCTTCTGCAATATTATTCTAAAAGATCATGTTGCTCTCAAACTGCAGGTTTTCTTGTGGCTCCTGAAGTTTTGAAGTGGAATTGGATACAGAACAATCAGTTGTCACAACATCCTGTGAACTGTTGATTATGTTTCCCAACTGTGCATTCTAATTTAATTTCTCTTCATGCATGTTTATATTATTGCAACAATTAGCTGCCTTCCTTTGCAGTTATTCAATGTCCTATCTTTCTGTGTTTGTGTCCCTTTCCTGTCCTCTCATCCCCCAGCCGGTCGAGGCAGATGGCCGCCTCTTCCTGAGGCTGGTCCTGCTCGGTGTCTCTTCCTGTTAAAAGCGAGTTCTCGTCTGCAATGTCACCCATCGCCCAAGGGCACCATTAAGGCAAAGCATTGTATCAAAAAAAAGAATCAATATTATCTATATGATCTTTTAGGAAGATGAAGTTTCTGCTTTAAATACTAACATAATATCTAAATTGGATTGACATGTAAATGGATCATAATAAATTAAATTTAACTTCTTTTGGGGAAAACAAATAATTCTATTTGCATCAACTTTGTTGGTTTTGTGGCATATTCCCTTATCCTTATATCCTGTAATAATAAACTCAACCAAATAAAAATGAGCATATTTTCCTGGATAAGCTTGTGAAGCACATCTGTAATATTTGACTGCTCCACTCTATATGTATATATAGCCTCAAACTGGAATGCCCTTGCGAGCATGAAGACTGATTTTTATTTAGAATGTGGGAGCACAGCAGCACAGACTTCATTTGTATAGAATCAGTGAGGCTCTCAGAGTAAATAACATTTACCAACCGGCCTGCTGCTACCTAGATAACAGATTTTGTCATATTTAAGAATTAGGAAGCCCTTTCCTGGTTTAATCAGTCGATCTGCATGGGGACTTAACCACACTGTGTCGACTGCGTATGTTAATGTTTTCTTTAGGAACAATGACATCTAAGACACGGAAAACATGTTGCACGTCCTTTAATAGCGGTATCACTTTTGAATTCGACATTAAATGAAGGTGACAGATTTTGACCTTTAGCTGACTAATTGTTGCATCTCTAAATAGTCCAAACCAGCAAAACAAGAAAAGCTCACATGGTTCCAACTATTTAAATGTACAAATGTGACTCAAGATATTGTCTTTGCATTATTTGGAAATTTCTTGATGTTTCCAGTCTTTAATACCATTGTAGGGCTGAACTATACTAGGAAAGTCATAAAATGTGGCATTTTTGAAAATAGCTGAAATGTCGATTGCAAGTTATTCTCATTATTCTTACTCTATGTCTTTTCTTTTTAATCATCTCGATGCCATAGCTTTTTATGATTTTCAGGATCTTTTTCACTGTGATCTGTAGCATTTGTGTGGGGAAGGCGGAGGACAAGTTCATCCATCCGAAGAAGACTTTGAATGCATGGCACCTCAAATTTTATCCAAGCAGTTTTTCACAATTGCAATATCACACATACTGATACTGCAATGATGTCTAGAACTCAATACATTATGCAATCATCTTATGGATCCATTGGATTGTGATCTCAGCAGCTTCTGTACTCTACGTTTACCTCTGGCAGCCAACATAGCCCTATTGTTAATCAAGTAGAGAGAAAATCTTATTATCCGAGGTCTTACCATCACTTTCACAAATGAGTGAGCCCTCTGAGCGTAAAATACAGCAACCCCTGTACATCCAGTTATAGCCATGTCAGGAGTGATGCTTATGTAAAAACTTCCCGGTAGCTAATGGAAATAAATAAATATGCGAAACTTGCCCACTTGTTAACTACACCGTTGCATCTCAGCATAGACACAGTGCCAAGGGATATAAAGGTAAGTAAAAAAAATAGATTATATATTATTACATCTTTGCCAGGGTTCAAAGTCTGTTTAATGAGAGTGCTAGAAAAAACAGCAGAGAGCCCAGAGCATGGCCCTCTTTCACGGCGAATCATCTGAGTCCAGTAAGGCTTCGACACTCTCCCCTGCTAACGTGAAAGATAATTTCAGGTGTACAGATATATTTCTAGTCAAAAACTATGTATAGTCACGGTGTGCAACCTCATTAATATCTCGTATAGACTGACTAATTAAACAGCTAATATCAGACTCTTAAGTTTGTTTCACTCACCAGAATGGAAAAAAGATAATATTCTGCACAAGGTGTATTACTTGAATACTAATACTAAATTTATTGGGTGCGTAGTTGGGAAAGTTTAACTTCAGTTCATGTATCAAAATCAAATGAATGGATATAAGCTACATACAAAATCACTATAAATACAGTCAGCATGTCATCTTGGTTTAGCTGCTGTATGAAATTTTACTCCTTTTTCAGTAACATCAAGTAGACTGTGTTGATGTTTCTTTGAATTAAATTAAATTTGCAATATGGCAATTTGTACTGGGTTCAAATCCCTGACTGGGATCTTTTGCATGGAGTTTGCATGTTCTCCCTCCCCTGGGTTCTCTCTGGGTACTCCAGCTTCCTCCCACAGTCCACAGACATGGCTGTTCTGTTAAATTGTCTCTCTAAGTTGTCCTTAGACATGTGTATGTGTGAGTGGTTGCTGCCCTGTGTTACTCTGTGTTGATAGACAGGGGCTCTTTCCAGGGTGTACCCCACTTCTTGCCCAATGACTGCTATAAAAAGGCACCACATAGCTAATGGCTGTAATATGGCAATTGCTCAAGACTGCTTGGATGGAATATTTGGTAGGAAACTATACTTAAGTGTCAGGTATTTAGGCTCAGAATAAAAGTAATAAACTTGCCCAGCTGGTTGGACTCTAGCTGTCCTTAATGTCCAACAGATTATGCAAGTCTTTCATGGATGAGATGCCAACTCTCATAGAGAGCAATAGAGAGATTCTATAATTGTAAAAATCAAAGTATCAAGAAAATGTGGGTTAATCGGCAGATATCATCACTGTAATTTCCAGGGACAAGCTCTCTAATATTTTACTGATGTTGTGAAGCCCTACTTTCTTCTTGGCGCCGATACTGCAGTTTCATAATTTTTTTTTCTCCAAATATCTGTGAACATACACAGATATTTGGACATGCATCCTGCCTGTTTATACTTTGTCAAGGATACGCTTGTCGATCCAGTGATTAGTCCAATCTAGTCAATTTTTCAGACCTCATCATGTTTGCAAGGCTGAACACAGATCTAACTGCAGTGCATCAGCCTCCCAATATATGCCAAAAAATGAAATAAGTCAACAAAGGCAAAATTAGGAATGTAATTCTCACAACTTCCAAGTTTCTCTGGTGCATCTGTCCAATGTTTGGTTTTATGGTTTTCTGCTCCCGTGTTCTCACTGAATATGAATGTGAAGCATATTTTATCAAGCTCTTGAGCCATGATCTGATTGAGTACAAAATCATGTGTTTGTAAGAACTTTCTGATATGTCTCTGATGTGCAGTTAAATTCCAAGGAATTGCAAAATAGTAAGAAGATATTTTCTAGAGTCTAGACACTGTTTCTTTAACCTAAAGTGACTTGAGGGTATGTCAAGCCTGAGATATTCTGTGTTTAATTACTGCCCGACGGTAAATCAGTAAAGGTATATGCTGAGCAGACAGTGGGTTGGATCAGCTTGATCAAAAATATTAACAGCATGCGCTCTTCAGATGTGAGTTTGTAATTCCACACTCGACGAGTTCAAAATGAATTTTTCCATCAGCAGGAATGTGCTTGTCTAAATTCAAGATTTTATTTGGGAGCGGGGGAATGTGATTTAGTGTGCATCTCAAACCTGAATCTCATCCAAAAATAAATAAGTGAATTGAATATTAAATACTCTGCAGGTCCTTAATATTCATGAAAGGTTTCTGTTCTGTTATTTCAAGGAAAAACATAAATTGGATCACTGTCATTTTGCGGTTAGAAGGTGCAGATCGTTTTGCTTTAGACCATTTTGTTTTTTGTTATCATTTTGAGAAAGACCCCCTGTTTACACTTACCATGGAGAAATTATTTTCTTATTTAGCTGACCGGAAACTACACCCATAATTCATGCAAGTCGACATGAGCACAAGGAATAAGGCGGATAAACAAATTAACAGGAAACCAACAGGGGCAAGGAAGGATGTCGCGAGACAATAGAGACAATACAGAAAAGTCAACAACAAGAGCTGCACACAAACTACACAAAACTTCCTCATCTCTAAACAGTCATGGCAAAATAAAGGTACAGAGTAGCAGCTATGTAGCATTAAAGAGGAAATGGAGTGGTTGGAACAAATTCAGTAAAGCTACACTTGTCAGACAGGCTTTGAATATTTTACAGAGGAGTTCATGATCATGGTCGACTTAATAACCGCTAGGCTCTCGGGTCCAGTCGCTGCAAAACAAACCCATATCATCAACCATCAACCACCATGTTTGGAAGAAGCTGTTTGTGTTGATAATCTGCATCTCATTCTCTCCAAATTGTGTTGTGGTAACAAATCTGTACTTTGTGCCCATTCAAAGCATGTTGCTTCACGGCTTGTGGTTCTTTCAGATGCATCTTTAGAAACTTGGGTTGTGCTGTCATATTCTTTTAGGAGGACATAGGCAACACTTCCAAACAAGCCTACCTGCTCAATGCATTTCTAACACTACAGTCATGAACATTGATGTGTTATCGGGTGGCAAGTTAGAGTTGAGCCTACTCGGTTTTTTGCAATTTGTCTGGATATTGCATATTCTGATTTTGACGTGTATTTTATGGATGCCCCTCATGGAAAGATTTAAGTGTTTTTCTTCTAGTTAATCTCTGTTCCTGTTAAATGATTGGCATGATATTAAAGCCGTTTCAAGATTGATTAACAGAAACAATTTCTTCCCCAAAAGTCATTATAGATGCCTTTTCTCCTTAGCAATCTATTAACAGTGACCTGGCCATCAAATGTCCCTGCTTTAATAGATGGGGTTGCACTTCCAGATGATCGTTAATGAACTCCTTTATTGAATCGCACCTGACAGCCACTTTCCTCCTTATATCCAGTCATGGCAGCAAGAGTGAGAGAAACTCAGCTTCTGTTTTCACTTGTGTTTGTATGGAACTACCTGTGTGTTTTTGCACACTGAATGAAGTTAAAAACCCGATAAAAATTTAGTTTACGCCCAGATATGTAAAATCCTACAATTAAAAGGGATTGCGTCTCATTTTTATTATGACTGTATGTGGGTTCACTTTGATTTTTTTCAGTTTCACATGCCTGTTATCTTTCAAAAAAACAGCTAAATAAATACCAGCAATTCTCCTTTCATAGTGGTACTGAATGCAATTTAAAGATTTCAGCCCTGTGTTTTTTTCCCCTCTTTGCAGAATCAGCTGAAGAGGCCGAAAGGAAACCAGCAGGTGGTATCGCTGACATTCTTTGAGCATCAATTTAATTATTAATTTAAATGCAGTTGAGGGTACAGACAACAAAGAGCTGAAAAGAAATAGCTTGGCAGAAAGTGAGAAGACGGAGAGGAGGAGCAGGAGGGGCAGTGCATGAATTATACATTCACCCCACAATCAGAGTGCTTGCCTTATTTATGAGTAAAAAAGGCCCACACAGCTAAGCCAAAATTGTGCTTAGTCTTCTACAAAACGCAATAGCGGTTCATTTAATTCTTAATGACTTAATGCTTCCCAAACACACAGCACAGCGGCTCACTTTACTTACAAGTCCTTCGATATCTCGTCTTACGTTCTGTGGTGACAAGGAGTCAAAATTACAGTGGCTGTAACTAGAACCTCAGTTATCACCTACTTCTCAGCTCAGTTTACATTTCACCACAATTGGACTCAACAGGACGTATCCATCACATGGGGTCAGATCGGTGATAAGGAGACCAGCAGACCCTTTGCTGTGACGTGGCATGGGAAAACCAAACCCTCTCACAGCTGCGTGAAAAACAGGAACAAGACTAGCCATATTTGTGGCCCAACTGTCATATAGTAGTACTGACCGAGCACGCGATAGTTGACAAGTTATGCTGGATTTTAAAAACCTGAAGTTGTTTCTATGCCTTAAAGTCTTTGCAAATAGAAAACAAAGAAAATACTGGAGTTTTCTCCACCTTCATGGAGCATAAAATAACAGTGATGGAGACATAGCCAAAATCCTGAGGTCAGAAGTAGAACCTCTGACAACAGCATTCAGGTGTCCACTCTATCACTACAACACTGGTGACCCCTTAAGTCTTTTTAATAAGAGTCTACAAGCCATGTGGGATCGATTGGAGTTTGACTGAGAAAGGCAGTGCTGGCTCTAGCCCTCCTGTTTTTGGGCATTGCCAGTCAACTGGCTCAACGGTGGTACCAAACTTTCACCTGGCTCACAGGAAGGACACATTTAACTGTTTGCTTAAATAGACCAGTTTGTTTCCCTGGATAGTTGTTTTGGCATTGTGAAAGCCCATCAAAACTTTCAATCACTTTTAATGAAAACCCCGTAAACAACAAAAAATAAATAAAAAATAGAACCATTTCTTATATGTGTAGAATTTCAGGATATATTTGTTTCTGAAAAATTGCAAATCCTCACTCATTTGACTGTTCAACCCCAGCAACGCATCGTAGTCTCTCAGCCTCCACTGTCTTTTTTGTTACTGTGCCATTCAACTCTTGTATAATCAGCAACATGCCAGATAACTCGCTGATGAAAATGAAACAAACCAAATGAAGGTGTAAAACCTAACTTGCCCAAGCAAAGTAAAACTCCAGGACCGTCTTTGTGAGAAAGCGCCATAAAAATGCCCACCTAAATCTCTAATTAAGCAAACACTGTTTTAAAATTAAGTTGGAAAGCTACAACATTGTTGATTTTGTTAAAGAAAAACTATTAAATGACAAGTTCTCAGGCACATTAATCACGTGATTAATGAAAGAATCTGAAATTCAGCATTAGGAAACACAAATAATTAAAGCAATTTAAGAATTAAATATTTGTGTACGTATTTTTAAAATGCTATTTTTTAAAGTTATCTAAAGGTATCCTTATAATAAAATGTAGCTCACTTGTTTATTATGACTGTTGAGTGCAGTCCAGTACATGAATATGAAGATAAAAGTAACATTTTTCATCAAAATGGTTGGCTTTACTATATTGATGTTCTATAAATTACAAGAATGTTTTGTATATTAATGTATATGTCGAGCCCTGAAAATATGTTACGAACGTGTCATTGTTTAATAGGTATATTTATCATATTGGGCAAGCATTTATTTGATTTAGTATTTAGTTAGAATAATTCAATTGGTTTATGGCTAAATATGTGCTCAAACTATTTTATTTTTTAAATTTCTGTCATGATAATACCCCTTTAAGAATGTCACAATGCCTGATGGGAGTTAAAAGTTCATGACCTGTGATTATTATGGAGAAAGAGAAAACTACACACACTGTATGCTCGAACCGTGGATTTTGTTTAATAAAGTTGCACAAAAAATAATTTGAGTTTCTTTTAAATTCTTTTTAAGGATGCAACATATATAAAGGTATATCTGGTGCTTGAACTATTAAAATAAGTTGTTATACATGTCAAGCATTAAGTATTCATGGATTTCAGGTATTTCCAGGCATTTATGGTCCCTATAGCTACAGCTAGCAATGTTTGCAGGTGGAATTCAAATTGTGTAATTCTGTGATGCATCTTAGTTTTCAACATCACAGATATAGGGTCCCATTCCATGTGCTTAATGCAGATTAATGCTATAACATCACAGCTGAAGAAATTACATCCCTGACACTGTGGTTTGAATTCAAAACTACTGATAAGGTCTACTTACATCAACAACAACAATTTAATAACTTCCACACAAGGGAGTGGAAAGCACATTCTGTCAACCCGGTGCAATTCTCTGGTCATCGCAAAGATGATAAACAAGATAAATGTTTGTCCTTGCGGTGACCATTCAAGCTGTCTAAATCCGCCTCCCTCCTAACTCAAATCAAATGAGACCAGACTTTGAGATTCTGTCCCAAAGTAGGCCAGCAACACGAAGAAAGCCGTCCTAATCCCATGCTCCGTCAAACTCCAACACTGTCTCTTCTAATTTGCTTTTTCCAAAGTTTCAAAAACACTAATCCTGCTCGCCACTCTCCGGCTTCAAATTTGGTTTCCGTCTGTGAGCCGTGTCACTTCAAGATTGAGGAATGTTGTGCGAGCTTCAAAAACAGAAACATAATACATCCTGTACTCTTTAAGAAGTGAATAGATTCTCTTTTATTTGTGTTTCTAAGTGCAGAACAAAAAGGGCAAACCCGAGCATGTTGAGCGATGAAACTTTTCCGTTTGCTTAGCTGGAAGAAGCAAACAGAAGCTCTGACACAAAAATGCAGATTTCTTTATTCCTCATACATGTTCAGTCAAGAAAGTCTAAAATCAGTCTGCTCAAGCAATCATCCTCAAGGTGAAGGAAGTTGTTGATCAGTCAGTCTTTGGCATAAATTCTTGCTTCCCACCATCCTGAAACTGTCACGCACAATCGCTGTGATTTATCAGTGGGATGCAGCGGCTTTGAGCGGAGCTGGAACGGTGATAAGCCCCCACCCCAATCTTCCAAGTACATCAGCTATAAGATTCTTACATCCTAATCTTCCTTTCGCCAATGTGACTCTTGGCAGCAAATATTAATGGCTCCAAACAAAGATGCCAAGTTGTTTGTTTTTTTGCTTTAGCACCTCTCAAATACGTGAGGTCATGAAAAACAAGGAACCAACTCAATGCGACACGCATTTCAGCCAATACGTTGACAGATTGAAAGTAAACACTTGGACGACAGCAGATTGTGTCAGTATGACTGGTCATTATTCCCAAAAGAGGATTTCGCAGCAGCTTTGATTGCATTAATCCTTCAAGAAAATGAAATCCTGTCTGACAGGGAGAACATGGAAAATCAGGCTATCTGTGAAAGTTGGATTAACTCGAAAAAATAAATGACCGCTTTCTCAAAACCATACATGCTCCTCAAGATAAGAAAAAGGCATAGAGGTGGAGAGTGCATTTCTTTCTGTGTATGTCATGTTTGATTTGAGGATTTCACCAAAGAAGGAGTTTCAGCTGCAGTTCTACAAGCCAATTTGCTTTAAACTTGGAGTCACAGGTGCGATGGTACGTTTAAGTTATTTTTTTTTCTTTTGTTGTAGCACACTGAATGAATCATTCACTTTTTCTCTTGCTTACAAGAAGCAAAGACTTTGCTTTTAGAAATATATTACGACCAAAAAACATACTGATGTTGAAACTAATTGTGGGGAAAATTTCTGTCCTTTGATCAGTACTGAAAGCATGATTAAAGTTTGATACATTTAAGGATCTAGTTTTTTATATAATTTTGCTTATTTTGTCACATCTCAAAATCTGGATACTGTCCAGTGCCTATTTTGCTTCAGTCCTCTCCTGTGGCCACGTCTTTGGCGTTTTTTCCTGCTGAGGGGGTTTTTCGTTCCCTGCTGCCACCCACCATGTGAATAATGAGCTGCGCAGATAGCAGCCAATGAAGCGACCCCCCCGTTAGCCAATGAAACTTAACAACCATGTCCAGATCAGGCCTTTCCTGCTGGGACTGACCGGCCCTGCTTCACACTCCTCTGCCACCCACCCACACACACCACACTCTCTCTGACACCCTGCCTCCTACTAGACAGAAGAAAAAAAACAAGTGGAGTGGGTTCAGAGAAACTACAGAGTGGCCTCTTTATGTGATCACCAACTGAAAGTCAAATAATACACACAAAAAAAAACTGGCTAGGACCGCTTTAACACACACAAGCACACGCACACACGGGCAAGGCGATCCAGCCGCTGCCGACATGACAGATTGATTTTCAAGCCTAGCTTGCTCCGAGGCGTTGGTGCTAGTAATGTGACTAACACAGTGAGTTGCTATGAATGTCTGGCCTCAACATGACCAAAAGGTTGCTTTGAAGTCCATCCAAGCACCTAACAATCCCAGTCATGCCCCAGCTGTAAAACTACCAACCGCCGCCCACTTCATCACGTCTTTTCAGCGCACCTCAAAATAAACTTCCAAACCCAGAGGGACAGAGATGAACACAAAGGAGTTTCAGTGACTCACTGCAGAACCTGCGAGGGAAAGTGTTTGCTTTTCCTAAACTCACAAATAAGCCTCAGAAGACCCTGAAAAACCAAACAAAAGAGGAGAAAGTTGATCATTTTATTTCGGCGTGAGAAAATGTGGGGGGCTGGTAAAGGAAGGGGTTTCCGTGGGGGGAGTTTGACAGTGGGCTTTGAAAGACACTTTTGAATGTGACATAGTAGCATTCCAATTATTGTTATTCAGAGACACCTCTCCAAAGCCTCCAAGACGCGAAAACGAAGGGCACATGTAATCAAAAGAGTAAACACTTGTTATTCTTGTGATGGAATCTGCAGCTGAGGGTACAACGGTTTGGAAAGAACGCTCAAAGGAGTGACTATAAAGAACGTCTCATTTGCCATCAAACTGATTTGGACAATGATTCGGACAAGCTTTTTCTTCGTAAAATACTTTCAACAGAAATTCAGGAAATGGGGTAGACCTAAATTAAAAACTACTTTTATTTGGATCTTTTCATTTCATTTGAGATTTTATAACATTTTCATGGTATTCACTCCAAGAAAAGTACAACTCTCCCCTCGGACACCTTCACTGATGGGCACTTCCCTCTTGGCCATTTTCCATCTACACAATGTCTTTTCCATAAATCCTTTTTCAGAGAGGCATTTGAGTACGGAAGCATGCCACATTGTTCCACACCAGCGTTTTACTGCCTTAAGTAAGTCTTAGCATTTGATGTGGAGTCTTGAGTACAGCCTGGTGCAAGGCAAACCCTTAAAATTATTGGTTGCACTTTGTTTTAATGCTGCAGTTAAGCATATTTCAGAGTTTTTATTTGGATGGAATGATTACACATTTTCCAACTTCAATGATTTCTGACCAATTTTCTTTCATATAATGCAGCAAATTTCTGTCAGATTTTTCAACCTCGAATGAAACGGGACAACAAGACCAACATAGATCAATATTTGAGTTGAATTGTATAGCACTGATTGTTTTGAAAGCAATGACCTTAGTCCGCTTAAAAGTGTATGACCTACCTACAAAATCTTTTACAAAGTATACAGAAGTTATTCAAATGTATTTTATAGAGGACCAATTTCATGCAGTCTCAATGTGGATGGATCAGTCTTTTCTCCAGCTTAATGCTGTACCAGATAACTTTTATAAAAACATGTTTTTTACACTCTCATTATGTCCTGACGCAAATCAGCAATCTTGAACTTGAACAAACTGTGTGGAAAAAGGTGTGAGCAGTGCATAGACGAGCGTGACCAACAGTGCTAAGACATTCCTCCTGGCTCAGATTAGTTGTTTTTGACCAAACTTTTCTGCAGATAAAGCAGAGGGGCTTTCTTTTTTTCCACACATTTGTCTCATTTTATAATGTCAGGACATAGTGACAATTTTAATAAATATGTAAAAAAAATATACAAGTAAGTTTGAAAAAGTTACATACAGCATCTTTAAAATCAGGTCGTTGTCAAAGAATGTCTAATATAAATTACCTAGAAAAGGGCTCAAAATTCAACAGAATTTCAACATGGTGTGGAAATATTAAAATAAATTTTAGTAGGGATGGATCTTTAGATAAATCCATAATCCTGGGACTGTGTGAAAGTGGGATAATCCACAATAAATTAAAACTGATTTTTCTTCTCCAACAGTTATTGTTTTAAAAACAATTGAAAGAATATGCTCTAATATATTTCTACTGTGAACCACAAAACATTATGGTTAAGCAGAAGCTCGAAATTAACACATCTGTGACCACAGTCAGCGTTTGGAAAGCCCTCACTGAAACAAAATGCTCTGAAAATAGAAAGCTTCTTGGTTGTAAGTGCGTGCAAGAGATCAATTTATATAATCTTTTCCCCAGCAGGAAAACAGAACATGGGGGTTTTCAGAACTTTTAAGAAGTTCATCCAAACTTCTTAAGTTTTGAGCTTAGTCAGTGGGTTAAATTAACGATAATAGCTCATGAAAATGCCTGCTGTGTGCTTTCTCGCCTGCTTCCTGCTGAATGCAGCTTGTCTGCAGGTCCGCTGGTACGGCATGGTAATGACTCCTCAAATGCCACCTCATTCTGTTTCAGAGAAGCAGAGGGTAAGCAGGTTAATTATAATGACAATGGGGGAGCCTGAAAGCGAGAGCCCGACTCTGGACGCCGCACAGAAGATGGCCAAAATGACTCTCTAATCACAAATGAAAACGGAGGTTTTGATTTTCTAAAATGCATACAAGATGTAGAGGGTCACAACATCTTTGTTTTGCCACTCTGTCACGTTCTCTCCCGGGGCTCTTTAACTCCCAGAGTGGACGCACCTTCTGCCCCAACGTGTTCACCCTGAGATACGGTCTTTGTTTCTCTGTTTAACTGTGAGCTGTTCATGAAGTCAAGAGGCTAATCAACAGCACAAGAGCTATTCACGGGGGGTACCACTGTAGTACAGCATGGGTCCATTTGGTAGAACTGTTAGAGTGGCAACAATGACTGTTTTGACACACTACACACAAGCCCTGCAAGTGTGCACTCTAGTCACTGATTTGGAGCTGGAGTATGGTTGATGTTTGCTCCCCAAACATTGGCTTCTTTCTCCAAATTAGACTTAAGCACCGTGTCCTGGCCCATGTCCCGAATAACTGAACCAAAACGTTGGATGTGATTAAACTAATTTAATCTGGAGAGCCCTCCAAACCGGACTGGCAGCGCAGCGCAGCGGAGCAGAGTGTCGCAGCTGTAGAGCAGCGGCACAAGCATGTCATTATTTTAGGGGTTCACATTAAAATCCAGCCTGATGCATTTAGAGCTTAGACGTGGGATGAAGAAGTGCTAACTGGCATGCTTGTTACAACCTGGAGGACTTTAGACATTCGCAGAGTTTCAGTAATATTAGCTGATTGATTATAAAAACAGTATGCTGTTCTTAGACTTGAAGCCAGGAAATGACTTTCTTAAAACATAACACTGAGGAATGGCTTGAGGGATGACTAGGAGCTGATGTTGGCAATCAAAGCGGACAGGAGGGAGACTGGCTGTCACAGAAGTTTCGAAATATGATAAATTAGACCTTTTTGTGTCACCAAAAGTCAGAAAATCTTTACTCACACATTTACCTCGAAAAATCTTAAAGTACAGCACTTCAGTGATATATAGCCCTTCCAAAGTATTACATGGATTTTGTGAAAATACCTTTAGCTGGACTTACAGCCACTAGTCATCTAAAGAATGTCTTTGTACACCTAGAGACTGTATTCTTTGTGAAAAAGAATAATAATCAGACTGGATGGAGAGCATCTGTAAACACCAGTTTTCAAGTTTTGCCACAGATTCTTGATTTTATCTATGGTTGAATCCTTTTCAAACCTCTAAGATGTTTTCCTCCAATGTTGCACTTTGGCTATATTCAACTGTGCATATAATTGTTAAAACAAGCATGGTTTTAGATTTTTCTTTGCTCCCCCTGTCTATCAAGCACCACTAGAGCTGAAGGCAGACTGTAACAAATTGGGATGTGCAGAAATGGTCAAACTAAAAGACACACCCCGAGAAACAGTGCACAACTTTCCCAAGGCGCCATTTGTGAGGACAGAGATGGAGAACATAAACCAGATCAAAAACCCTGCTACAAACTCCTCCACAACCTTATCCCCAACTTTTCTGGTGTTATCATCACTTCATCTTGATGATGATGTTTGTTCAGTAATATTAACTCAAACCTCTTAGGCATTTGCAGAAGAGCTGTCGTTACCCAGAAACCAAATTACACACAAGTAATTATGTGTTCATATGTTGACTTCTTAAGGCAATGGATTGCACTGGATTAAGGCTACTGGAAAAATGAGGGCTGAATTTGCAAGGTATCTTTTTGCTTGAGATTTGAAAAACTTTAAAACTGTTTGTAACATAGTGTTAGTCAAACACATAGAAGTTAAAGAAAATATGCTATAATATTTATTTCCAGGTTCGAGGCACTGCAGCTCAACTTTAAACATTATGGGGATGCTACAAGAAATGTAGAAGATGAACGCATTTGAAAATGCAGCAGAAAACACAAAGCACAATAGCTCTGCTGTACCCAAGCCAGATACAAACTGCGTAGGAACCATTTGAAATTCAAAAAAGGGAATCTACAAATTGAGCACAGAGGCTGAATTTAGCAAAGGCAGTTGATATCGGACACTGATTGTGATTAATATTAGCAGCACACATGAAGGAATGTTAGGCAACCATGTAAAACTGCAGCCACTCTGTATTTTTCAACATCTATCCAATTAATAACAATCAGTTTGCACTAATTCTCAGTGTGCATTCCTCAATAACTTATGTCTGTGGATGGAGGAGTTGATGAACACACTGAGGGCCCGCATGCGATTTGTCACAACCGTTACAAAAACATTTGTCCTTATATGTTAGTTTGATACATTTAAGAGTCAATGAGAGAAGAAACAGATACATTGCCTTGCAAGCATATTCATATCCTTGAAACTTTCTCGTTTTGGCTTGTTGCAACCAAAGGGATTACTGTATTTCATCGGATTTTTATCTGACCAACACAAAGTTATGCATAACTATGAAGTCGAAGGAAAATTTAAGATTTTTTTTACAGATAACTGAAAAGTGTGGCAAGAATTTGCATGAACCCCTTATTGCTATAAAGTCCCTTAAAAACACAAAAAAAACCTTGTATGTATGTATGTCCAATACTCTTAGGTTAAGTAAGAAAGGGAGCAATTCCTGTTTTTTTGGCTACTATAGACTTCGGAGTAGAGGACAACTTTTATCACTAAGCCACTAAAAAAGGTCTCACCATCATGTTTAGATTATTTGCCTGGTAGAACTTAAGGTTACTGGGTAAAGAAAAATGATAATAAAGTAACAGAGAAAATCCAGATTACTCAGATTATTGCAATTAGCCAACTATGAGCTCCTAATGACACTAAACCTGATGTAGGAGAATTTCAGCAATGGGTTAGAGGAGTATTTCACAGGTTTTTCATTCAAATAAAATGAAATTTGAGCCTTTGTGGCTCAAAATCCACAAGAATTTCGAGTTATGTTAAACTACATAATCCCTCTCAGAAGCATTTGTATACTTTTCTGGCATAAGGATTAACAAACACCTCTATAGGCAATATCCAGTTTGACTGAGATTGTACTGTTTTGCAATGAAAAACAGAAAATCAGTTTCTTCATGTAGAAATATGATTGAAACATTTGTAGCTCTAAATGAATAGACATCTTGGGATCAGTGAGCCAGATACACCTACATGCCACACATTTTATAAAAGAGAAAATTGAAGGCCATGTATTGCTTTTCATTCATCTGTCGTTTAAAAACCTAATAAAGCTCAGTTGTAAGATGGCAAAATATTAAATATTTACAGGGCATAAACACTTAAACACTGATGCTACATTAAAGAAGCAAATTCTTATTTTCCAGTTAGATAGAGGAGATGAAGGCGTCTTTAAGGCTATAGAGAGCCCTGCTGGGATGACTACATGAATCAACTCTGCTGGTGCATCCATCCTTGCTCCCAGCCTACGGCCTTTATAGCGCATTTCCGAGGGCCTTGTCAACGGCTCCAGGAGAGTCTGATGGAGTATGTCAGCACCATCTATTCAGAGGAGCCGTCAACGCCAGCTTTGTATCACCCATCTTTCAAACGGGTCACAAAACACAAACAAGCCCTACGGGACACATGCCATAATAATTTATCAGCCTAAAACTCCAAATAACAACAAGCGATCACACCTTGCTTTTGTACTTTTTCATTCTTCTCAGAATCCTCTTTTGTTGTATTCCAATTAGAAGTAAATAGGCATCAACAAAAGCCAAAGCAATTTCATTAAACGCTCCTCTTCTCTCACGATACTCTACATCAACAGTTCATGTTTGCCGTGGAGGCATGAAAAGACCGGTCCTGTTGCAACTCGTACGCTTTAAGTCATATTATTCTCTGATAATGAGCCATGTACGTGGCATGCATCTCATTCATGAAAGAAATGAGACCACATTACCTTGGAGCACTGCTTGTGATTCTGGCACCACACCAAAGAGCCATTATTCTGCAAAGGAGAAGGGAAAACATCGTTACTCATCAGGAGATACTGTTGACAATACATTTGCAACAATCAATCCATCAAAATGCGCATAAGTAACTCTGACCCTCTTCTCTTCCTGTCACAATATACATCCACACACTGCTTAGCCTGAAGCACAGCCCTCTTGGTGATTGATTAATGTGCAAGTCTGAGTCAGACCATCTCCACCCAAAGGAAAGAAGTGGGCTGCAGCACACCTCTGGTCAGTTTCAGGAGAGCACAGTGACCTCTGCTTTTATGAGGATTTTGTTTGATCTCTCAACACACGTTCTGAGTGCTGTGATGGTACAATTATTTGCCCTCCGACAAACCAAACATTTGGTCCATATAGTTAGCAATGTATCCTCTTAAAGCTAGTGTGTAGAAAGATGTAAGATTATCAAGTGAAACACCAGAAGCGGTAAAATTGCCCATCCAAGAGGTCATTTCCTGTAATCGTTATGGTTAAGAGCTCTGTTATTCTTTGTCAAACAAATCAGTGAATGGCTTGCTAGTCCAATAGGTGTGTACTGGTTATTCTGCCCTAACCCTACTCAATTCAAGAACATAAATGTGCCGTCTGCCACAGGTCATTTGGTACCGACCGTGCATTAATTCATACCGCCCCAGGAGGATGATTCATAATTAATAAGTAATTTTCTATGTCTCAGTCATACACTATGAAAGGAAATGTGGCTTCAAAACTTCAATAAATTATAATTACAAGCTTGGAGGTTGCTCTGAGTTATTATAGTTTGATCGAGGGTCCAAATCCGTCATGGCCCTGAACATGAGCAGGTTATAAACAATTAATAGCTGCGAACATCACTGTTTGTAATAAAGCGCACCTTTTCAAAGGAAAATGTATACATCACCTGTAAGCACGGTCATTAACTTACACATCACTTGCTTTCACTTCTGATTACATAGAAGATTGTTAATGAGACTCGAGCACAAGTCCAATTCAGATCTGAAAGTCTTTGCTTTTACATTTGACTCTGGCCTATGTCTGAAACTTGAGTCACTATGTCTGATGTACATGGACATGTGTTCTGCTCTAAATACGCAAATGGGACAGTCCTAATTCCAAACGAATCATTTTTATAAAGTTTCAATCACAAACTAATTTTAAAATCAACTATGAATCAAGTAGAATGAATGTTTTGGAACTGATGTCGATGTTTCATTGAATTGACACAGGTTAAATAGTCTAGTTTTCAACATAGTTTCAAGGCTAATAAAGACAAAGATGGATCCATAAAAAATATCTCTTTTCTTATTGACAAGTGTCAGCAACAACAATATAAAGGACATTTAGGAGTAGGCTAAAACGCCAAAAAAAACTAAGTAAAAATTACATATTTCATATATTACTGGAACATATGATCCATCCATTACAATTATAATACCGTTTATTGCCTCTCTGCTCCCCATTTTAATACCTCTGAATGAATGATGAATGATCAAGTGCATAGATTCCTAACAGAAAGTTCAGAGTTCCCATAGAAAAGTTTTTCTAGTCAATGACCTGGAACTGGGTCTGGGATCTGGATGTTCCCTGTCCTCCCCATAAAACGAAGCTGTGAAAAGACATTCAAACTTCAGGGATCCGCAACCAAAGAGTCTGTTTAGGTTCAATGTCAAGTTCAAAGCCTTTTCATACAATGTAATCCAGAAGAAATTTCCCATGAGATCCTGGCAGAGAAGTTATCATTACAGGGGTTTAATTTGACATCCAGTGCCAGTAACTGTTGTGCTTTTAAAGTCAAGGATAGCGGTCAAATGGCTTCAAAGGGATTCCTGATTGGACAGTCATGTCTATAGAGAATCTCCCTCGCAAAAAAAGGCAGCAGATAAGGATGAAAAATTTTAAGAGTCTGAACACTAATGAGACTTGGGATGGTTGTTTCATTACCAACTGGAGCTGAAATAAGGGCTTGTCTGGCTGAAGGGTTTGCTGTGCATCCATACGTTTTCGGTCCTTTTGGGTGACATAGAACACCTGTGCTCTGTTGGATTAAATCATTGTTTATTACTCATCCACACATCTTTTTTTTTTTTGTTTCCACATCACAAGAGTTAATGCATGGTGAAATCTGTCACAGTGAAATATTTTTTACATTAATTTTTAATGACGAGTCTCGGGGAGCCAAACTCCACTGGTGACAAAATATAAATAAAACTCAGGCATTTACACTGGCAAGCGATGCATCTGAATAATTTATACAGATTGTCACAACTGTAGACAGCATTCCTAAATCATCTGTCCTGTTTCTGATGCCTCTCTTTGCCCATTCATCAGTGAAGACAGGGCCAGATCCACAAAGGAGCTAATTTTGCTGTGTGACAGCTTGCCCGTTACAGAGAGCCTCAGCAGGATGTTGCCCCAGCTGTCCAGACCTGACCCCACCATTTCAGGGACCAACGAGGGAATAATTATAGGTCAGGACTTCATCCCTCTGACTCACCACGACATTCCTCCGCTCTCCGAACATTATGCAGAGCCGAGGACTGTCAAGGACTTCAGCGAGTGAATTCGTTCCAGATATTCTCCGGTGTGACTCGGGAGGGAAGAGGTTGGGCGGGGTGGGGGTCTAAGAACGTGCAAAGGTGATCTGAGCTGTATTGGTGACAGTAGAGTGACACCAGAAGCATGCAAAGAGGACATTTATTAGAGATTCATTATGGGTGTTGTCAGCAGACGAGTCGGAGCAGGTGGCCAGAGGCGCGTTGCATTGTCTAGAATACAGAGAGAGCTGAGAGGACAAAACTCCTTTTATCTTTCAGGATACAGTACTCCTTTGGAAAATGTAAATCTCCTTTTCTTCTGGGATTTTCACTAGGATTAAATGCATCCCTTTCTTGCGTTTAGTCTTGCTTATATCATGTCCTGCCTTTTAAATAGTGGAAAACACCTCCTGGTCTATAAGACCTTGTTGAGTTCTGGCCAAGTTTTGAGGAGTCATGACTTCAAAGGCAAGCCAATGTGTCTTTTAAAAGCTAACAGGTTCTTTGATACGTTAAGCTCCTTTATACTCTACTAGAACAAAAATAAAAGGCCAAACACTAAGAAATTTTACAAACCACAGAAAATAAATGTATAAATAAACTTATGAATAAACTAGTGGTTAGCTGTCATTGAAGTATATTTGTAGTGTCTGTATCTTCATAGATTGCACTTTAAGCGTGAGAAACAGGTGGACTACACTCTGGATAAGACACCACTTTTTCACAAGGCAACACAGAGACAAAGGACAATCAATTCCCCCAAATTGCTAGTTTAATCCGGGGAGCTAACATACTGTGACACATTCAGGTTGGAAAATGGTGACGGCTGTTTCAAAAAACTCAAAGCTATAAGGTAGAAATCTATATTTTAGTTTAAAATGCAAACTCCTAAATCATTTTTAATCTGTTACATGCCTTATGATACCTCTTCTCCTAAAATAAATAAATAACTACTTAGAGAGGATCAAAGCAATATTTGTAATACTGTTCTTATATATTTTTTTTATATAACGGTGCATAAAAAGACATCTGAATTGGTCAAATTCGGATTGACCAATACTGTCAATCCGAATTGGTCAATTCGATTGGTCTACTACTGGGTGATAAAAAGATTTATAAAAATTAGGCATCCAAAATCAGTCGCATCATTTTGATCAGTGCATCTCTCATTTAAATCATGACTGCAATAAATCTCACAAAACATTGAGATAAAAAAAAATCAGGCCTAAACTGCCCATCCATACCTGGTAGAGACACAACATTAACATCACTATCACAAGGTGTCAGTAATGTACAAAACTGTTTGCCAATAAATATGTTTCCAGGTAACTACGGCAACAGGTAAGTTACATCTTTACTGCAGGCTACCTACTCCTCCATACTGATTCAGGAGCAAGATAAAGGAGATAATGCGCTTAGATTCAACCTCTTTCAGAAAATGGTTTTGCAGCAAGGACTGTGGCAAACAGACTATTCTGATCATGCGCACAGCTAACAGCTTTTAAACATAAAATCTACTGTAACAGTGGCCCTCATTAAGATGAGCGTGACAAATAAATGCTCATATCAATGTTGAACACATAATAACAAATATTCATTGTACTTTTTCAATCCATAAAAAGCATGGGATTTTAATAAAGTAAATATAAAAGATGGGGTCAGTCCTTCCTCTAATTTTTCAGTTGACATTAATCATTTCGTGAGGCAGGACCTCCTGAAAGCGAGTTAAAGTGAGCTCAGTGTTAACATAAAAAGGTGCTTCAGAGATCTCAAACAACTGGTGTAAAGTTTGTCTCCACATTGGAATGAGGGCAATTTGTCAGCTGAGGTAGGTCGGGGCTGTAGCAGCGTTGAGATTTACAGACAGGACCGTCATGCTCCTGGAGCACACACACAGAGAGAGGTTAAGCCAAGTTACATAGACCTCTATTCATCTGCTGTCTTCACTAATGAAAAACTCCACACATGAGAGGAGCGCTGGGCTCTGGTTTGATCTCAATCGTATCAAAAGCTGAAAACAACACGATATGGAAAAACTACTTTCCAGCTGCTCTTTTTGTGCTCTCTCTCTTCACGAAACACAAATCCGTCAAGCAAGATGCTTAGATTTTTACAATATTGGAAATGAATGAGTGAATTTAAAATGTGTGAGATTTTTATTGCTTTAAATGTAATAACAAGAGCTCATGGACACACCTCGTTTTTGGCTTCACACATCCCCACATAAATAATCCACTACAAGGCCGATGCTTTCAGAATACATTATTGCGCGGGGCTCCCAGCTCGCTCTTAATATTTAAAAGTGTCCGAGAGCTAATATTTATGGTTGGGTGTTCCCCGGCTCTGTCTATTGTACTCGGGGTGACAAGTTCCCCAAAAGTGGAGTAAAATGTCAATAAATCTGTGTTTGGAAATGCTATTACATCAATAAATCTCTTGTTGCTATAAATCTGACAAGCAATAGACTACCCATGAGTTTCCCAACTCTGCAGCTTCATACTTGTTTCCATTTCGCACTAATTCAGACATGTGGCAATTAAAACAAAGTTTCTCATTTTTATCCCAAATCAGACGTGTGGCTGCTCACAACATCTGTAACAACATCTAAATTCTCCAGTGTTCACAGAATGATTGAATTAAAGTTGATATATATAAAAACAGAACCCAGCTGCTAAATGTGTTAAAAGGAGCAAATTATCTTTTGTTCCGAGACCAAAACTAGTAGCAGCTCAGATAGATTACTAGATGCTGAGCGGAGACAGTAAAATATCAGGAAACACGGGAAAAGGAGCTCTGTTTTGACATACAACCGAGACGTTTCATTTCCATTAAAATGGAACGCATTGTGTGTCTTGGTTTGCTCAGTGAGTATTAAATGACCCCCCCAAAGGATGTCTGAGTTGAATTAGGAGGTCTGTCGTCTCAATCACCCGAGTGGAGCTCCGAGCTGCCTGCTGGGCCCGTCACTGTAATAAGACCTGAGAGGAAGCAGATCCACCTGTAGGTGTGTGCTGACTGAGCGCGGCCGCTACAGACAGGACTATAGTCTGCGCTTAGCCAAGAGATGCACCAGCAAATTGGCAGTAGACTGGAAGCAATTGTCCATTGTTCTACTCACTGTTTGCCTCAGCAAATAGCGTTTAATTTAACTGTCTCTTTTAGGGATGCGGAAATTTATTGGTGCCGATTTTCTTAATTTTGGGAGATCAGTGACTGGCCAATAGCTACATTTGAAGCCGATTTTACGTTCTGATCTTATTTACTTCAGCAAAGATCTAAATTTCAACCACTATTCTCTTCTTCTCTCCCATGAGAGGTTTGACTGATAAACCGGCCCACCAGCCCACCATGTCTGAACATTTGCTGTTAACGATAGTCACTCCACTGTTATCAATTCAGCCACTTTCTTACTGCATTTAGCGATATGTCGGACAAAACAATTGATATCGCCAAAATCAGAGTCAATGGTTTTTGCTTTTGAAAGATCAGGAATCAGCGATCAGCCAGAAAACTATAAATGTTTCACCCCTAGTCTTTTTCTTTTAGTTTGAATGAAAAAAAATTGGGAAAAAATTGCCACAGATATATCCAGTGATGCTTAAAGGTCTACTATTATGCAAAAATCACTTTTTGCATATTTCTGTTCCTCTATTTGGATGTCTCCTGCTTCTAGAAACAGTCCAGGAGCAATAAAAACCACCCAGACATCTTTTGGGAATAAGAAAAATATTCTGCTGGTGTCTGCAAAACAACATGTTTCAAAAACCTCTAAATTGTTGTGTCACAATTTTGTTACCAAGCAACCCCAAGCCCATCCCTCACCTGGAAACACAAGTGTATCTCCACTCCACTTCACAAGATTATACTAAGTTTTTTTCTGCTGCCTTTGCATAACAGCTGTTGGAATAGGAAAATGTTTTGTTATCAGAGCATGTGTCCATGCATTTTCTCCAAGCAACAGAGAGCACAGCTGCATGACTTCATTTTATGTTTGCTTGTGATATTGCCAAAGAAAGTTGTAGTTTGCTCAAATCAAGTTTAGGAAGGAGTCCTTTGAAAACTACCAACATTTCACGACAGGATTTGCCAAAATACTTCAACTGCAGGAAGGTTCTGTCCCTAATGTTCGTCATAAATCTCCAGATGGCGGTTACGGCTTGTGTGTTTTGTATTGTTGTTCGGCATGAGCATGATTTATCATTTAGCACAAACTAACATGATTTAATGGAGAAAGATTGTTGTGATGAGGTGCTGAAGGCAGAGTGTCAGAAAGAGCAGATGCTTCTTAAAGACACAGAGGCTCAGTTTCAAATGGTAAAATTATGAAGTCAATGTTTTATATATACAGCATTTTTATAACAAATGAAGGTAACATAGTGACTTGATTGTGCTGTAAATGACAATGTGTGCCTGGGAAATACATAAAACTGGCTGTTTAAAATGTTTTCTTCTGTAGTTTCTTCTATGCACCAATCTAGATTCTCAAGCCAAAGTTGATTTCTGGATTTCTTTGAGGCTTGGCACCACAATTACAAGCTGTATAGCTTACAAAAAATGATTCCTGTTGGTTTTGTGATAGACCTTAGCTTCAATGCTGAAGGAATTGCATAATTTGTACCATTCATTCATCAAACCATGTGCAAAAATATCTGATCTGAGTTGTTGGTGAATTTGTATGTAGAGGGAAAATAAACATTTGGTATTACAGATCAAGAAAAATCAACCAATTCCAATAGCAGGGCAATACATTTTGGTACATCACTGATTATACATTGAAATCCTAACTTCTACTCTCCATATTTTTGTTGTTTCTTTCTCAAAAACTTGTTGATTAGTTTGTAGACTGAAAATATAGTTCAATATTTTGATGCTTCCTATAAAGAAAATCTGTTTTTCAGGGTTTCACCTGAAGATTATCAATCTGCATTTATTGATTTGGCTTTATGACTGATCTTTTGGCACATTTTCTTCTATTTCATGTGTTATAGTCCTTGGGAAAATGTAATTAATATGGTCAAATTCAGAATCTGCTAGATAGACCTGAATGAAAGCAATAAATGGGTATAAGCTAGGAAAAGCCAGCCTGATTGGTGCATCTCTAATGTAGCCAGATTGCTCATTTGGCAGGAAGGTGACCTCAGCAAAGCAGCATCAGTAAAGCAGTGTGTCTCCTACAGAAGCTTTTAAATTGTGATGCTGGCATTTACTGGCAGAGCCAGGGGGGTAGAGGGCAGGAAAGAGGGTGGCCATATGTTTTCACAGCTGACCAGACCCCCCATTCTGACATGCAAGGTCTAGTGAAACTAGTGAGACCACAGTGTAAAAGACAATACTCACAGATATGCCTGTTCTTGCTTAAACTGCTTTACTTATCACTAAACAGCCTTTCTTTACACAAATGGCTCCCTTTTATTTTCCCCCCTTACTGGGGACCGTCTCAGACTCTCAGACTCTGCACTCAATTATGTTGACTATTAGCTGTTCATTAGAGGTGAGGCTCCAACAGTTATTTGACTTCTTAGCTGATGACTAATTTAATTCCCTGACTATGCAACCTTGGGCTCCATTACTCTCCTGGAACCTGGTCAAAACTAATCCCTGCTACCACTCCCCAAGTTGCACTTTTACAAAGCCTTGTTTTCAGTCTATTTCTGCTGAATGCCTCTTCACTTCTATTTCTATTATAACACAATGCGGAATACAGCTAAGCCACATCTAATCTTTTCATAAATAATGCTGTGACTAACCATGGTAAGGAGGTGTCTGGTAAGTATGATACCGGAGTAGCAAGATTTTAAAAAGTTGCTGTTTCAAAACCATGAAAAATTGCCATCATATTGGTCCCACAAGTCCTTACAATAATATGTCAGAGGAAGTGACCCGAGTTGCTGCCCCTCCCTAACTTGTTGCACCACACTAGTAATCAGCTGGCTAAAGGACAGTGCCGATGTTTTCTCCCTTGTCTACTAATAAGACAAATTTAGCTGTTAGGAATTTCCAGTCGTAAAAAACAAAAATAGTCGTTACTTGTAAACTAAAGGAGTACCACCCATCACTCTCATTAAGGTAACACTGTTTCTGAGGCAAGTTATACGAGCTGCGTGTCTGTTAAGCGACTATTTAGGTAGTCCGACTAATTATCCAGCTGATGTTACTTTGGAACATTTGTGCTACTTTATGAAAGTAACACACATCTGTTACTTTTGTGTTACTTTTAGTGTAAGAACGTTGTCCTTACACTAAAAGAAAAAAATTCAGTAAGTAAATGGAGGACATAATTACAAAACCAATACATGACATTATTTTTTTAGCACTGGACCACCACTCGCTGTTCTGTTTTGAACCACAAATACACATGATTACAGACAGTATTTTCATGTTCATTTTTTTGTTTTCACATTGTATGAATCTTACACCAACCCATGCCAATTATCAGCACACAAAAGTGCTATGAAAAGTAAATTTAAGTCTAACAAACAAACCTAAAATTTTATGCATAAATTGAAATAATCTTGTATTTTCTTTTTTATTATTATTTGATTGAAAGCTCTAATCTCTACCAAAGAACCTGCAGTTTCTCATTTGTGTGTTATAGTCCTTGGAGGAAAGAAGTTTCAATCTTTCAAAACGGACCTGCACATCAGACAAGAGAGAGAAAAAAAAGAAAGAAAGAAAGAAAGAAAGAAAGAAATTGTCTATCAGTTAGGAAAAGACTGAGTGCATTTCAAACTAACCACAGATTAATCCATCTCTAGCATGTTTCCAAACAATTAGGTTTTCATTAATGCACCTTGAGAAAAAGACAAGCCTTGAAAATCCTAATGGGGTGATAGCAAAGGCAGCCAGACACCAAATAGATAAATGGAGAAAATGGAGCAAAAAAAAAAAAAAAAAAAAAGGAAAGGGGGGGAGGAGGATAGAGAGGGATCAGTGTCCAGCTCTTTTCTCTAGGGGTCCTGGGAGAGAACAGTGCATTCAGCGGAGGGTGAAAAACAACTTCTGACACCACATACCAAAATCAACCAAAACACACAGCTAATTTCAATTGGATCCAAGCCAGGTCTGCATCACAGCACAGTGTAAAAATGTGGTGGCCACTAAGCAAGGTGGCGACCACATTTGTACTCAAAAGAGATGACCTCTCATTTTCCAGTAATTAGCGAGTAATGAATGGAAACTGGCTGCACTTGGAGCTATTATTCATCTCCAAGCCTCGAAAACACGGAGACGCGTTAATTAGGCTTGTAAAGCGCCCTGATTCTAACAGACAACAGTTATCCATCTCTCAGTTGGCTGGTGGCAATAACTTCACAAGCAACTCAGTAACACTTCTCTTTTCTGTTGCATTCATTTAAGACTAATTTGCCAGACCAACAATAAATAGAGCACAATTAGTGTCCTCCAGTTTTTCCACTTCAATAAAGCTCAGGAGAGAACAGGTTTCCTTAATTATGAGAGCCGTCGACTCCTACTACTAACACAGGCAGCCGTGTGCTTTTATCTGGGTCTGGTCTTGCTTGCAGCGACCACCCCGCTCGTCGTACCTGTGAGTGCTTGAAGAACGCGGAGATGCGAGTGATGTGCAGGCTGAGGCACCTCGAGGCGCATCTCGCTCGGTAAACGCTGGCGGTGAAGAAGGAGTCGTCCTGCTTCCTCGCAGAGACGCTCGTCAGGGCCGTAATCCACAAACACAGGGTCACACATGCGCTCGGGCTCCCGGTAAACATCGCTGCTGCTGCCGCCGCCGCTGCTGCCGCTGCTGGTGATGGTGGTGGTGGTGGTGGTGTGTCCTTTTAATCCCTCCACGAGCTCAGACTACACTGCCGCGCGAGCTCCGCGGGAGAAACTAAAGAAACTTCCAATTATACGCCGGGGAGGAGCTACGGGGCTCGTGTGTCTCGCGATTGGATGATCCCAAGGTGAGTGACGTGCGTGAGGAGCGATGAAGCAGGTAAATATGGCTTCATAGAGTTTAGGGTTGGAAAGGGAGGCGTAAAGCAGGTCTCTCCATATCTACTCCACTTGAATGAACTTTTATGATAACTGTATGTTTCTTTTTTCCTCTCAAGCACAGTGAAGCATGATTTTACTCTCACAGAGTAATTTTTAGGTACACCTGTCCAATAAGAAGTCAAGCCAATCACATAGCAGCAATTTAAAGCATTTTGGCAACAAGACCAAAGAACATCAAAATAAGAAAGGGACTTTATGTTGTTGTTGGAGCAGGAAGCTATTGTTCCGGTTGGACAATATGACTTGAGCTGGTTTCAGGTTCAACGTTAATAATGGCCAGAACAGCATGAAAACACGGATAAATCCCTTTAAGCCTAGTAGCATATCTGAGTATTTGAAGCAGTAGCTTTTTAATCTCTATTTGTCACAATCACAATTACTTGTTGCAGAAAGCCAAATAATATGGCACACACCAGAAATATCAGACAGCAGCAAACAACATAAAAAGCATCCTTCCTACCCACACTACTATATTGACAATTGGGTTTGGCCATGCCAGATGTCCAAATTGGACCTGATTTTGGCAGGAAAGAAAAGGAGGGACAGAAAAATGTCTTGATAGCACAAGTTTCTCTCACACTCCCTTTTTTTCCTGGCTACGTCCATCTCTTTATGAGCACAGCAAACCTATTTTTTGTGGCTACTTCCAGCAGGATAATGCACAGTGTGAAACCTCGTGACGGTGAGTTCACCATACTAATCTAGCTTTCACTAGATTTTAATCCACCTTTGGAATGTGATGAACTGGAAGATTCACACCATGGATCGGGAACATATTTGTGTTAGTCATGTCTTTTTTATTTTCAGTTACATTTTGGAGATTTGTGACACACTGTGTGCATAACGTTTAGCCACCCTGAATATTTTACGTCATAAAGAGAGCACAATTATTTGGCAACTGTTTGTGAGTAATTACAATGGAGTTATATGTTAGAAACCCAACTTTCCAATCATTATTGATTGGTTAAATCAACAATAAAAACAAAATTACCAATTAGTGATCCATATAACCATGATTGATATAGTCTGTCAGTCTAGTCATCAAATGACGTTGATTTTCTATTTCTTGTGAGTCTCAGAAGAAATTGTGTTCTGGAGACTGGCATTCAATTTGGGAGTTATTTTCAAGCCCATCTTCAACCCTAAAAGGTCATACTGGTTCATTTTTGGCAAATACCACGCCACACTGGTAACCTGGTGTCTGATTTAAATTGGAACATGTGCAAAACATTAACAATTCCTGATGTTTTAAGAATATTTATATTTGCTAAATCAAGCCCAATTTAAGGCTTACAGACAGATATTCTAACACTTATAACACTAAAGAAGTAGCATCAAGTAAAGTCTTTTTTTTACATTTAAACAAAGCATAAACTACTGTGCTGGTTATTTAGCTTCATCTCTGGGTCTCTGCAGGAGAGTGACAGAAGTGACTGAGATCACAGATTTTTAAAATGCTATGTAAAAATAGATTACCAATTACAAAAGAAAAACAGTCCAAAATTTTAGATGTAGTTGGTTAAAGTCAACATTGTAAAATTTTGTCTGCATTCTGTTTATGTTATCTGAAAATCTAACACTAAATACTTTAACACCATACATGTAGGAGACACCTGTCTTTTCCAACATTCATGTACGAGTCGGTTGGTAATGTAAACCGCGACAGGTCTTCTGCATCAAACCCACATATTTAGCCTTGGAGACGCTTGCCAACATCCCAGGGAAGCCCCCTTCCCCAGTAGCTTGGAAAAACAATTCTACATGGAAAACCATTAAAAACCATCCTGAGTAAATTCCTCAAGATGGACTCCCAACTTCTGGCATCATTTCCTCGCCTAAGGTACGGAGAAAATATGACATGGAAAAGCTCGAAATCCTCTCTGTTTACGGGAGTTAAGAAGCGGGTGTTTAATTAGAAAGTTTCCTCGAGGGTTTATGAGACACCCCCGCTTTTGTCAGCTCCTGGAGTATTTTCCTGAACCCCATTACAGCAGCAGCAGCAGCAGCAGCAACAGCAGCAAGTAATGGAGTTTTATAGGTGTTGCTCTTAAACTGTATGCAGAGAGGGAGGGAACACTGACTCGCACACCATCATTAGATCTGGCTTGAGTCTTGGTCTTGCCTTGGGCTGCTTGTGTATTGAACTTAATGGTTTGACCCATGTCTCTCAGCTGAAACGGGAAATATAGCTTTATTAACACATCCTAAACTGTTTCTAGCAATGATTTTGTTATCTGGGAACGTTCCTAAAAACTCCCATCCGACACACAAACATGAGCGCCGTTGGAAAGCAAAAAGAGATTGCAACTGGACTGTTCTGCTGTTGCAAAAATACCATCTGACGGCTCCGTAATGATAAGAATGATGGGCTTTAATTTCCCAGGTGGTCCCAGACATACAATGGAACTTTCGGGTGAGATATCCCTTGCTTCTCTTAAAATATTTAAACACGGATGTCTGTGTACCTTAAAAAACTGTGTAATGGCTTAATTTGTTGCCTTATTACAGCCATGTGTGGTGGTGGTGGTGGTGGGATTTTATGGTGTGCAGTGAAGGAAATACACTGTCTGTGTGCGGTCCTGATGTCTCCTGCAGCCTGTGGGACACGTACGTCTCTGACGCCATGTTTTCATTGACTGGGAAAGGCCTCCCTCCCGATGCTGAACTCTGAGTGTAAAGAGGCAAACCAAAGAGAGTTCATTCAAGATTTCTATAAACTGTTTATTACTTCTACTAATAAACCTAAGATATTAATCCTAAACATAATATTTACATCATTTTGTAAAAAGTGTTCTTGAGGGCTGAACTTTATTATGTTTAGCTACATTACAACCACAAATTTCAGTGTATGTGGCAAGACACACATAACTATTAAAAATAGGAAGGAATATACTAAATGGTCTTTAAACATTCATTCAGATATGCATCTGAAAAGATATGAATGAGACTTTTTTTATTGTATTAACTCTCAAAAAGTCAAAATTAGACTTTTTCACTTTTTTCCAGGGTCACCATCTTATTCACCACCCCTGCAAAAGAAAAGCATTTCACAGCTTAATGCTGCCACAACAATGTTTTCACTGCACTATCTTTTTAAGGTGCAACGTCAGTTTTTAATCAGCTAATACATTTTCCATTAAAGACAAACTTTCCGTTTTGGTTTCATCTGACTCGTTCCAGATATTAGCAGTGTCTCATATCGATTGTGGCAAACTGAAAATGGGGCTCATTTTGGGTTTTCTTTCAATAATGGCTTTCTTTTTGTTATTCTCCCATACTGCTGTCACTAACTATGCATAGTATGTTTTCCATCCCACAGGCATTAGTCTTTTTCACCTAGATAGAGTCGCTGAAAGAGCTACAGTTGCCATTATTACAGAGAGCAGTCCTGGACCAGAGCTCGCTCTTTCTTTGTGTGTTCCCTCTGTGTTCTCGAACCTCCAGTCGGTCACGGCAGATGCCCACTCATGCTGAGCCAAGTTCGTCCCGCTGTGAGGGAATTTTTCTTTCCGCTGTTTCCTTACTCATGCACAGCATAAGTCACAGTTAATGACTCAAAATAAACTGTCCACTGTCACTGCATGCTTGGTCAGGAGGAGGGACTGTGGCAAAGTCAGTAACTCAACACTGGGTTGTTGGGGGGAGTTTTTTCAGGTGGAAAAACCTTTTTCTAACCAAGTAGCATAATAAACTGAACTGCACTTCTTTACACAGAGTTATAAGTATGGTCAAATTCAAATGTATGTCACAGAATTTCAATTTATCTATATGACAGGACTGAATTGGTTACAATGGATCTGCCTTAAGATGGCATTTCTTGTTAATTAGTGCTTTGTGAATAAACTGAATTGAAATGAACTGAATTATTTCCATTGTGCTGTTTGTTTACTAATCTGAGGCCTTCACAGAACAGTTGAATTTGTACTGAGGTTAAATTACACAGACACATACTAATGATGAGGAGTCACTTAAATTTGAATTAGATGACTTCTCATCTGATTAGTAAATAGATGCACCCCTATTTGGGTGCATGCAGCTACAGGCCGCACATCTAAGTTATCTATCTATCTATCTATCTATCTATCTATCTATCTATCTATCTATCTATCTATCTATCTATCTATCTATCTATCTATCTATCTATCTATCTATCTATCTATCTATCTATCTATCTATCTATCTATCTATCTATCTATCTATCTATCTATCTATCTATCTATATAGATATATAGATTGAGATATATCTACAGTATATAGATAGAGTTAGAGATAGATATCTATCTCTATCTAAATATAGAGATAGATATCTATATACATATCTATCTATATCCAAAGATATAGATATAGATATATCTATAGATAAATAAATATATATATATATATATATATATATATATATATATATATATATATATATATATATATATATATATATAATATATATATATATATATATATATATATATATATATATATATATATAATTAAATACATGTTTTTCTTTGCCAGACTTATATTTGTGGTTGTACCATGTAAAGTAAAAAAAGGATCCAAATGCTTATGCAAGACACTGTGCTTGTATTTCTCCTTTTGAGATGCATAAAATCTACTGTTTAAACACACATTTCTGGTAATCCAGCATTACATTCTCCTCTTTAACCAATTATTTTAATGAAGAGCCATCTTTCTGTTCTTCCCTTCAGGCTCAGTGTGTCCTTTCTCCTAAAATAACATCAACATTATCAGAGGTGCGGAGCCAGTCGATATCCCGAGGCTCAGAACTACAAAACAGGCTTTGACTGAATATTTTTGGTTCACATCCAATCCAATTACCTCACAATGCAATTCATCTGTTTTCTGCTAAGCTGTTAGTTCAGAAACATGCTGGGCAACAAAGAGACCTTGCTGCTCCCACTTCAGATATAACTCAGACAGATGACTGGATGTGCTGGTGCAGCGGCCGACTGGATTCACTCCAGAGCTTTCTGACACATGATCTCACGAAAGCATTTCAAAAGATAACATGCCGGTATCAGATTTCAGCCCGCGTACCCCTGACAAAGAGGATGCAAGACGATCAAACACTTGTGCATCTTTGATGCTTAAAGGTGCGGGTGAACTCCCACTTTGATGAGGGGGGTGTGCTAGGATCAGATCAAACCACCGGCTTTTGTTGGGAGCTCTGGGGAAAAAAAACAAAGAAAAATAAGAGATTAGTTCAGATTAAGGTGACATTTGAAGATAAAGCCAAAGTGTTGTGACGCTACAGATGTTAGCATACCCTCACATCAAACTGGTCTGCATGTTCCGCCTGAATTTTACTATAAATCATTTTCTATCTTCTTGAGGCAATTTTGAGATGTTTCAATTCCAACTTTAAAGGGAGAATGAAACAAAATGGGGAAAAGCTATTTTTTCTATTTAACTCTGTGAGATGACATAACAGAGAAAACCTTTATTCTAAGCCAAAGGGCCATGAGTGTAGTTCTTCTATACTGAAATCATTACTTTTTCTTCTGCGTATATTGGGCCATCATGGAAAATTAAATATTGGAAAAAAAATCTGACATCATTGCAACGGGGGTTATCAAACATATAATCTGACTCGAAGAGACAAGAAACACCAACAAAAAATTGCAGTGCTGCGGTTGCTTTAATAGTTTTTAATGCATCATAAGACTCAATGCTGATAGTTTTCAGTCCGCTCTGAGCTTTTTCACATTTTTGTCACATTACAACCAACAAATTTTCATGAATTCATCATGATTTTATGCAACAGGTCAAAATAAATGATTACTTAGACTAGAAGTGGATAAAAAAAATTAACACAATGTTAATGTTTGCAGAGAATACTCAGTCCATGAATATTATGTAATTGAGACGTTATGGTACCTAATTACTAAACAAAGAAGTGTGTAGTTTAATTTCAATACAAATCCAGTTATTTGTGAAGGCCTCTGAGATTTGTTGGAAAATATTAGAGAAGAAACCAGCATCATGGAGATGAGCAGAAAGGAGAAGGTAGGGGGAGGTTATTAAACAATATCCTGCATCACTCTTCAGTAAATTATCTGAAAATAAAGTAGAGCACAGGACTACCAATGCAGGCAGTTGAAAGGTCATGTCAGGCAATGGGAGCAATAATCAGAAAAGCAGCAGAGAGACGCATGGTGAGTCTGGAAAAGCTGCAGAAATCCACAGCTCAGGTGGGAAAATCTGTTGGCATGACAACTCTTAGTCACTCACTCTCCACAAACCTGGCCTTTATGAAAACGGGGCCAGAAGAGAGCTGTTTTTCTTTAGAAAGGTCCAAATCACAGCCAAGTAAGTCACGCAGCAAACACACATCACGAAGGAGTCTGATCAGAAAAGACAAAATGTATTTATTTATTTATCTACTTGCTTTTGAAGACTGGCCCAGCACATCACACCGTGACTTAAGTGAAACATGGTGGTAGGAGCATCATGGTGTGGGAATGCTTTCTTTAAATAGTGATAGGGACGCTGCTGATGTTGATGTTAAAACAGATTGGACTATAAATCCAGGAAGAAATCACAGAGCAGGGATTAACCTTTAAAATGGAATAATGTCCCTTCGGTTACAGCCAGAGATCAAATTCAATCATTTACATTGCATACGATAAAGGTGCGGTCTTATACAATGGTCTTATACAAAATGCAGCCCTACTGAGAGTCTATGGAGGGAATAGAATATCTCAGAAGAGACAATATGGCACAGCTTTAGCTATTTTGTAAAGAAGAACTGGCAAAAACATGACAGCCTGTATGTGCAAACCTGACAGACACATCCGCTAAAATCCCCTCTGCTCTAATTCTAATGAAGGGTGATTCTATAATGTGTTGTTCCTGAATTCAAACACACACACAAACACACACACACACACACACACACACACACACACACACACACACACACACACACACACACTTTTCAAATTCTTATTTGCAACAAATTCTGAAAATGATAAATCAGTTCCCCACTGCTGTATAAATATATATGCAACACTTTGTGGCAGTATCATCAAATGACATAATATCAAGATACACTGAAACTAGAGTTTGTGACACAGGAAACGGCAAAAGTCTTAAACTGTGGGAATACTTTTGGAAGCCACTGAAAGCAAGTTCTTACCACAGCTAAATATAATTTATAACTAACTTATAACTAACCCTTAACATTCAATGGCAGGACATGGTACTCCAAACAGAAAATATCTTGTTGCTTTAATTTCATTATACCTTGATCTGACACAAGTTGAATCTGGATGAAAAATTGTATGCATTATTTCTCGGAACTGCATATTTGTTCAATTGTCTGCACTGATCTTCTTTCAGGTGAAGAAGTAAAATGTATAAGGATGAAAACATCTCTCTCAAACATCCTCTTACCTCAGCTACAGTCAACCTTTTGAGTTCAAAACGATTTCTCCTGACTTTCTTCTCACTGTGAAAATAGTGGCCTTGTACATGAGAAAATCTAAGTACAAGCTTGCATCTGACATTTTCCCTTTTCTCTCACCGCATTCAAAAACAATGCAGCTTTGAGCAAAGAAAGAGGGTGGATGCTAAAGAGACACGCTGTTATTGCACATAAAAACCACCCACTCAAAGCTAAAGAAACTGAAGGTTGACTGGCTGCTGAGTCTCCCTCTGTGACTGTTAGCAGGGTGGGGTGGGTAGGATTGCTGGCGACAAATGAGCTCCTATGCATTATAGTCAGTCTGAAAACTGACAAGAAAAGAAGAGAGGAAGACGGAGCCCTGAAGCCTGGCTGATATTTAAAGGGTTTCTGGCATATTGTTCCACTACTGTACCACTAGATGGCAATGTGGCCACAGATAAGTTTCAGGTGTAGACAGTCTCCTCGTTTCTCTCTCTCTCTCTCTCTCTCTCTCTCTCTCTCTCTCTCTCTCTCTCTCTCTCTCTCTCTCTCTCTCTCACATAATATTTTCCAGGAGATGATCCAGACTTAATATGCAGCTATGGGGAATGTATCAGGGCAGATTTTCTTTTCTTGACTGAGGCAAACAGTCGTCAGACATAATACATTTTCAAAATCTCTTTTACGCTTACTTTGTCAAACGCTTTCACGCAAATGCATGCACACACTTACTGCAGATTATGGAGGGATTTATCCAAGTTTAACAACCTAATTTGGAAGGGAAATATTAACTGATGGTGGTGCTCTCTGTGCTCATTTTAATTTCCTTATCGTCTCCCGAGGTGACCAACATCTCCATATGAATGACTTTTATCAGGGAGAGTGATAACTGCTTCCTTTGTTTTGTGCAACAATGCCGTCACTCTCAGACAGCATGTAAATCTCTCTGCTTCTCATTCTGATCGTATCCAAAAGGAGCGAAGACACCAAAAGACAGCGGCCTTATTTGCCCATAACCCCTCACAAACTGTGAGCCGGGAAGGTAGTAATGCAGCGTGACAAGTCACAAGGTTGTGAAGAGAGTTCCTACTGAACTTGTCATCATTGAAAAAGCATTTGAAGTCTAACCGTTCGAAAGTATTTCCTGTAACTTCTTCAGAATCTTCCGTGTGCCTCCTGGTTGCTTCGCCAATAAATGCTGGCCTTTCATGGCCAGTCAGTTTAGGTCAGGGGAGTCCACAGTATGACCCCAGGACCATTTGCTCTCTTTGAACTGATTTTGTGCAATTCAAGAATGTTATAAATTTGTCCCCTCCAGCAAATGATGAGGATGGAGACGTTTTTTTTTTTTTTTTTTTTGTGACGGGTATTTTTGAAATCTTACTAAAGTATTCATCTTTTAATAACCAATGATTTTTTGCTTTCTATTTTATTTCACAGTAAATAGTACTGCATTTATCCAATGACCTTTAATCCAAAGTACATTGATGCACCTACATTTTGTTTTATGCTATGTGTTACATGTAAATAGAAAGGCCAAATCATATTCTATAGACACCATTTTTTTCTCAGTATTTTTCTGTCCAGTTCAAAGTAATTTGCAAACTAGGTGCCTTTCAGTTTGCAAGCCTCTCCTACGAAGTATTCGACTGCTGCATTTAATACAGATTTTTTAATACTGCATGCTCAGATTATTGTTTAGCAGATACAAAAAAATATATAAGTACAAATATGATATTTTTGTTATTTTAGCTCTCAAAAAGCATTTTTTTTGCTCCTGTGAGTACTTTTAAATTGGCAATTTTGTCCTATGTGACAAAATGTGACACCTCTGTTCAGAAGTGGAGGTGTGCCGCTGTGTCAGATTTTCTGTCTTAACATGACAGACTCTCGTGAGGTATATAAAGTTTATAATGTAACCCAGTGTTAAAGTTCTCAATAACGTGATCCCTGACCTGTCACATCTGTTCCTTAGTCTTCATAAAGCTATTTGTTCACCACTGTTTTTCTCATGCAAACTTCTGAGGTTTTTCACAGAATAAATTGAATCCCACGTATCCTTTTCCTTTATCCTCATCATTATGTAAAATCCAGATGACATAGACAATATGTTAAAACAGGTGTTCTTTAGTAAACTACTGCAGACATTGTGAAAACCTGCACAGATTTTTTTCCCCTCAGTCTTACAAAGTACATGTTTTTTGGAATTATAAAGAAAATAGAAACAGCTGCAGTGTTAATGTTCAGTTTAATCCACATTTCTTACCAAGACACACCTAAGGCTTAGCACACTGTGAACCCAAATCACCACCTGTTGTGGATAGAGGGAAGCTGGGGAGTCAAAATATAAACAATAGAACCGTTTTTACACAAAAAAGAGTAAAAGCCCATGATAAACTTCTCCAGTCAAAACTAACACCAAAAAACAAAACTGTATCTTTACTGGAATCACAATTAGCCCTGTGTTTCTCCTGCTTGATAATACACACACTAGTAAAGAGAAAGAGGGCAGTGGGATACCAGAAAATGTATTACCTCTCCACAGATAAAATTATTTTGGCTGGGCTGGTGTTTCTACATTTTTTGTTATTTACTTAGAAAAAAAATCCATAAGAAAAGCTGCAACATGCAAACAACACTGTTGGGAATTGCTGTCTATTTATCTTTGATAAAAGTATAATCACAAGAGTGCTATTTTAAGCCACAATGTAATGTATTTATATTCATCTTTGCACATTTTTCTTGTTACAACTTCAATATGGTCAGTGGCATTTTTTAGAAAAAAATTTGGATGTCTCTTAAAATGGTAGGAAATAGATACTTAGTATTTTTTTGTTAATAATTTTTACATTATTGTATTTCATTGATTGATGTATTTATTAGTCAGTCTACACTAGTCAGTTTGCCAACTTCTTTGTTTATAACTGTAGTTGAGAGGCTTTTATTGACTTGCTCGCCTTAGATTGTTTTTAAATTGGTCTGCAAATAAACTATGGCCTGATTTGACTGGAAGAGTGTGCTTCCATCAATGACATGATAAACATGAAGCCCTTTCCACCTGGAATTTACATAAAATATACAGATAAAATTGTGAATACATTTCAACAGTATTATTTTAGTGTTCCCTTTAATTTTGTGAGCAGTGTATTTAAACACCTTTTCTCTGAAACACCAAATAAAATCTTGTGAAAAGAAATTACGCTAGAAGTTGTCTAATTAATTATGGTTTATGGTACTCAAAAATGGTATTTTCTGAGTTCACCATTGCAGAGCAGTACCTAGTAAAGGTTAGCATCAAAAATGGCTGCTGCACATGTACAATGTAGAAAATGAGGCCGATTATAGCTATTCATTAGGACTTCTGATGGTTAGTATCTCTTTAAAGGAGCAGCCCTCGTCGGTGCTTTGAGATATGTGCCTGAACATGTTCCTTTTGTGTTTTATGAAAGAAAATTGAGATGAAAGTTCTCATGTTTTCTGATTAGAAGGCTCTGAACCATGCATGCATGAGGTCTTTCTCACTTCTGAGACAAAATGAACTCAGCATTTGTTGACAGCAGATTCCACCTGTACATAAAGAGTCTCAGAGAGGTCTCTGAAAAACACGAGTGAACAAGGAAGTGACATCTGAAAATGGTCTAGTCCATTATTAACCCAAATGACTTTGATGCCATAAATAAAAGCAACACAATCTACTGTCACAAATAAATAGTCTGGCATATGCAGTCCATCTCTGTGTAATTTAATTTCAATATTTCCTGTGAATATTTTGTTATGGAACAAGAGTGAACAAAATGAAGACCAAGAAACACAGCAGACAGGTCAGAGATACAGTTGTAGAAAGGTTTGGAACAGGGTTACATTAAACAGCATTAACCCAGACTTTGAACATCTCACAGTACTGAAGTATTGAATCATATATTCTAGAAACAAATGGACGGCACACTTTTAAAATGTTCATTTGCCCAAAATTTGGATTTTCCTTCCGCTTCTACTTTTTAATTTTGTTATCACATAAAATCTCAACAAAATGCTGACATGCTTTTTAAAGTATCATGTCAGAAAGTTCACAAAGTTCATGCAGTGATATATACTCATTATCCAAAAAGACAAATTACATCACTGGTAACAATAGAGACAAAGAATATTGCTACACTACTGGTATTGTGCTATATTTACTACGAACTAGACAGTTTGGTTATCTTCCACCATATCAAAGGGAAGACTTTGTACCAAAGTAAGATTGGCCTCCATTTTAAAAGTCTAGATTTAGATGTCACTGTAAGAAAAGATTGTAAAGTAATTCTGTCTGCTATTATGCTCGAGGGGGGTTGTGGGGCAGGAATGGCAAGTCTTTTGGTTGCTCAGGTCATCAACCCTTGACCTTTGTCCCCAACCCTTCAATCTCTGACATCTGTCCTGCTTTCCCGCCTTCCCTGCCCCTCCTTGTTCCGCAGCAGGAATTCAGAAGTGTCAAAGGGTAGAAATGTGGCTCCCTGATGCACCGCAGATATTTTAGAAAGATCAAACACCGTTGTTTAAATGATGGCTGCTCGGTGTGACAAATACATCTAAACCATACATTATGAGAGATCAAGGCGTTTGCAGCCGAAAATAGGCCTCTTTGTTTGTGTAGTCTGCTTTGTCTGAAAAATAGGTCTTTAGGCTATGACATAACAGTGCGCCACAGAGAGCCTTCTGCTTTTCTAGCTGCTGTAGATGGCTGCAGAGGGGGAGGGGAGGGCGATAGTGGGGGAGGTGTTACATAGTGTACGCACAAAAGGCTTACTTATTTTCATCTGATGGCACAAGCTTTATTTACACACACAAAATATCACTGAAGCTTCTTCTTCCTCCAGTCTGTAAGCTGCTGGTTTACATCAAAAAAAAAAAAAAAAAATAAGAAAGAAGTAAAACCTAACACCAGACTGTATATTGCTGGGCTGCAGAGTGATCTACCCCTGTGGTAAATGACACAACAAGAGGCGTGTGACTGCCAGCACCCCTCCCCCACCCCTACATATTACCAATGCTTCTCAGTGCTGTCTAGAAAGGCCATGTGACCCTCATCAGCTTCCCCCAGTCGGGGGAGGGGAGGCAGACTGAACCTGTTCTTTGTTAGGGAGGTCAGTCCCGGCTGTGTGGCAGGAAGCTACTCTACCGCACTGCATGTAATAGAAGGACAAGGACACAAGAATGTTTGGGGATTTAAATAAAATTCAAATATGCTAGGTAGGATTATTGACAGGATTAGACAGCAGAATATTAAGTGTGTTTGCAGATGTGGTTGCTGTTGCGCCAGATAGTGATCTCAGACGTTTTTCAGTGGAGTGTGACAAGACTGGTATGCAAGGGTTGGTATGAGGCTAGTGTGAAAGTGAGAACTTTTTAAAGTCCCAGAGAAAAATTGCTTTCTAGAAAAAAATGAAATAAAAATCGGTAGGATGAAAAAGAAAAAAAACTGCCCCAAGTGGGAAAAAAAAAAATCCCTGATCTTACTGAGGCGTGCAGACAACTTGCAGTAGCAGGAACAGGTAGTAGCTGGAAACAGTTTGTGATAGACGGAAAAATTGTGAATCCAAGACGGAGGAGATGATTGCACACATCCCATCATATGCTTCAGAGAATCCATCTGACAGGAAACACTGGCTAACTGACATGTACATGTCACACTCTGTCTGTTTGTTTTCATTATTTCTCCTGCAGCTGTCTTGGGAGAAAACTATCAAGACAAAATTATAAAACATTTGCTAAGCACAGAGGAATCATTTAGAGATATGAGGATATTCTATATGCAATGGTTTTTTAAGAGAATTTCCAGTAGTGAATTTTTACTAACCTACTTTTGCTCAGAATAACAGCAAAATGTATAACAAGCCGACAAACTATATCTAATATCAGTTCTGTTGGTCTTAGAGCTGGAGAATACCAAGTAAAGCTTGAGATGTGCACTAAAACTTCAGCTGAAATCTAGAAAGTCACGAATCCCACATTTTGGGGGGAATAAAAACACTAAAACTGACAGATGACAAAATACTTATTTTTAAAGTCTATACTATGTTCATATCACTTGTAAGTAAGTAAGTAAGTAAAAACTTTATTAATCCCATAGGGAAATTAAGATTGTCTGCTGCTCACACACACACACACACACATTAATTCACATACACACAGCATTAAGAAAATCATACAGTTTACACACATTAAAAGTAATCTAGTAAAGGAACTTAAATACAATAAAATAAGTACATTAAAGAAAAAAAATACATCATTCCCCTCCCTTAACCCTCCCAGGGTGAATCTTTGCATGGCTTGTGCATCACGTGCACATATCTTATGCTATTTTTGTCAGATCTGACTGAGAGTTAAGGTAACAATGACACACCGATATGCTGTAACACAAGTTCTTGATTTCTACGGTGTGACGTTGCAATCTTATAAACTCTCTAAGGTGTCCGACCTGTGTTGTTGTGTATCAGATATCTTGCAGTGTGTAGGTAATCACTTCTATTTACATTTCTAGCCAATATTTTTTTGTCGTTTTATTCCTGCATCTATCTGCCTGAATCTAATTTGGAGTTTATTTTATGCCAATAGACTTTTCTAATTGTACCCATTAGACAAGTCAAACACACCATTTTACTCTATGTTTACATTCTGCTTACTTGTAAATGTTTACTCTGTTATTACAGATTCAGTTAAATATGCTTAGGTAAGACTTTTATTAGTATCATGGTGACTGCAACTCTATGCAATGCACTGACTGCATTGTGACTGGGGATAGTGAAACAGAACAGGAGAAACAATTAGCTTACAATTGAATGACACAAGTACAGTTCATGCAAGTTCATGTTTACTATCATCTGCTTTGTCTTTACTGAACCATTTTAAAAGAAAAAACTAACTCTCTGGTTTCAAACATGATGCCCACAATGTTTTATTTGGTTACTAGCCTTGATAATCCTAACAGAAAGGCACAATTAATTTTAAGATGGCAGCAGATTTGTACTGCAAACAACAGGGTGGAGTTTTGACCAAGTTTTTATAGTTTTGGGCTATAATCTTATTAGGTCAGTGCTTTTATTTGCCTCAGATATCATTTTGTGACTTTATGTTCTACTTTTGCTTTTAATTTGGTCATTGTGTTCAGAAGTAATTGCTCTTTTAGGGGCTCATTTTAGCGTCTTTGTATCAGTCATTGTGTTAAATATTAAAGCACCCATTAGATTTGTGCAGTAAAGTGTGGAGTGTTCAAATTTTTTTTTGCAATATATTTCTATAGCTATATTTCACCATTTTTGTTGTCTATAGACAGACAACAAAAACTGATGAAAAACTTTAAAATTACTTGCAAAGTGTAATAACACAATATATCAGTCAAGGACTAAGTTAGGACATTCCCTACATTTATTCCTATGGAAAATTGTAATAATCAAACATGGGTATACAAGATCAAGATCAAAGATCAAGTCTGGTGTGCTCATAACTGCTGAAGTGAGAATGAAAACCATGGCGACATCAAGAGAACTATCTGAGGCATTCAGGCAAAAGACAGCAGTATTTTATCTAGTAAAGCGTCTACAGAAGTCTCAAAAGAATTTGAAATCAACCATTCATCTGTTTGGACATTGGTCTATATTCAAAACAGCTGCCTAAACGCTTCATTCTGGCCATTCAACTAAGTTCGACCTGAGCGCAAACTGTAAAGTACTAAAAGATGTCTCCAAAGTTCATAAAATGTTATCACTCAACCTACTGAAGGGTCTTGATATGGTTGATGTGAGTGTACAAACAGAAATAAACTGCACAACTTTAACTTTCAAAAAGAAGGTTTGCAAAAAGAAGACCTTTACTCTCTAAGATAAAGATGAAGCACAGGTTAAAGTTTGTCCAAAGAAACAGATAAAGAGCAGGATTTCTGGAATGACCTTCTATAGGCAAATGAGTCCAATTTTGAGTTACTTGGACAATAAACAGAGGTCACGTTCAGCTTAAACCAAATATAACATTCTTTATAAAGAACATCTCACCATAGCACAGATGTAGTGTTGTCAGGGTTTTGGGAGTACCATCAGTTTTACTATATATCAGAAGTAAATTCACCGATTCATGAAGGATGGGAAGTAAATCGAAAAACTGAAAGAATTGGGTTGAAGCACAACCAAGATCTTGAACTCATTGAAATTATGTTAAGTAAAATGTGATTATTTATTTTTCAGAGATAAACAAAATTGCCTTGACATCAATAGGTGAAAAACGTATAACACAGAACTGAATATGGAATGTGGTTTCCTCATATTTTTATGACTACAAAGGTTAAAATCCACATTTAATACTACACACTATAAATTATTTTCTTTCACATTACTTTTGTATAGTGCATACCTATGCCACTGCAAAAGTAGTGTGGACACTAATGAGTATTAAATTAACAATATTTACTTATTCTCATGTTACACTATGCAAATGCTCTGTCTGTGCTAATGAAGATTTTCTTATCTACAGATGCTGGATGTTAGAATCCTAATGAAAACTGATGGTGTTAGCTACTGTCTGATAATTTTTGTTAATGGCTGTTCATTAACAAAAAAACTATATTTCACCATTAATGACTATTTATTGACAAAAAATATCAATCTAAAACATCCAGAGAGCATTAAAATGTATTTCCTATCTGGCCAGTTCCACAAAGATGGAAGAAAATGGTCAGAACAAAAGTAATTGCTCACTGAACACATTGAGTTCCACACCCTTAATTGAGGCTAGATATCGGAGAAAGTGGACTGACAGCCACTTCAGAGTGCCCTACCCAGACAAGTTTATATTATGACTAAAAACAATTGATAGTGGTGTATACATAATATATATTTTTTAGCATTTTCCACATTAAAGCTGTTTTTTGGGGGAAAGCCAATGTATTTGTCCTTTCTTTAAAAAGGTGTTCCCTAAATCTTAAAATAACCGTGCAAGGCCTGTATTTTGATGGTGCAACAAAAACCTAAATATACAATTAGTTTAAAGTTTGCAGATAATACACCTGACATACCAATTATTAAAACACCTGACATGAGCTTGAACTGCTCTAGAGCTGACCAATGTGCTCACAATACACTTACACTTACAATAAAACATTAAATCTCATTTAATATTATTTATTTATAACATTTTATTTTATAAAGTTATTCTCGGTTAGTCTATTAATTTTCTTACTCACGCTTGGTTTGGCTTAGGCTACTCAAATAAAAGCTTGGTGCAAGCACAATATTGTGGCAGTAGCACAAAAATGTATTCCGCGCAGCTGCAGCGGTTTTTACGGTAACCGAAGGAATGTGTCACACTGATGTCAACTTGTTATTTACTTTCCAAATCTGAATGACTGAGCAAGGCGAAAGGAGAATTAATCAGCCGCTGGTTGACCAGGCAGGCGAAAAATAGCCGTGGAGTGGGGGGGGGGAGGGGAGCGCGCTGAAAGCAGGCCCAGATAGGCAGCATGCAGAACCGTATTCTGCCTAAACTAAAACATAAAATAACGATAAGCCGAAGAAACATTTTGATCAAAAAGCTTAATTTTATTCCAAACAAATGTCTTTATAGCTCAAATGTAATCTGTTTTCACATAACAGGGGCATCATTTTAAATGTACTTGCTGTGTGGCGAGGTGAGGCTTTAAACTGTTTTTTTTTTACTTTAGGCATGTTAACAGAGATTAATTGATTTTACACGCTTAAAGGTGCTTTGAGTATTCAGGTTTAAGGTCAGGCAGTCCTCCTCCTCCTCCTCCTCCTCCTCCTCCCCCCTTCCGCGGCGTCTACGTCTCTCCTGCTCGCTGCTCGCTGCCTCTGCGCTCCTGTTTCTCAGTGAACGGTGAAACTCCAGCGGAGCAGCCAGCCTTGCCTGCAGCCACGGCCACCGTAGCACTGAAACTCGGGCTTGTTCCAACTTTTACCGCCAGACGAAAGGCGCTTCCCGGTTCGCTCGCCTTGCCGAACCGGGCCCACCGTGACTGACTTCTTTAATAAAGCGCGCTGAAATATGAGGGCAGGCGAAATGGGAGGAAAGTGTTTGCTCGCTTACTGAAGTTGTTGGAGGTTCTCCTTGTGGAAGAGGAAGAGAGAGAGAGAGAGAGAGGGAGAGAGAGAGGGAGAGAGGTGGCGGCGGACACCACGAGTTCACTCTCCCAGCTAAAGGTGGGTAAAGGCTCGGGATGCGCTGACTGCTCGGCTCTGTCTGCCTGGCTTTTAGAAAGACTCTTAGAAATAGATTTTTTTATATATATATATATATATACGGCGTTCAAGCAGGAGCTTGCCGGTGTTTCTTAGCTTTTAGTCACTTCACACACACACACACACGTGTGTTGTGAAATTCCTGTTTGCGTCTTTTAATTATTATTGCTTATCCAAAACAAGCCAAATTCACGGCTCTGCATTGTTTTTTGTGTGTGTTTTCATTCTCCATGATATCTTGCTTATTTTGCAGTAAGTTTTTTGTAAGGATTAAAGGTTGTTTCATAATTTGTGACCAAATAACTACACCCCCCCAAAAACGCCCTCCCCCATTTGAATGTACACTCTATTGTTTTTATTAAAGACTATATGCCAGTAGTTATATTATGTTTGCATCCAGAGTTATGAAGCGCATGTGTGGGGGAGGGGAAGACTTTCAACTACAAGACACTGCCACCAGTTTCAAGGGACAGTTTGTGTTATTGTATAACTACAATCTAAAGCTGCAGCTGCCAACCTCCTGAAGCGTGACTGACAGGTCTAAATTATATACCTTGGCTACCATAATTCTTGGAAGATGGACAGAAAGCAAACAAAATACACTATTAACTCGCCTGACCTGGCATTAGACCGTAAACGTGTTCATTAAGACATTAGAACATCCTATGTGTGATTGCTTCAAGTCAGTGACCCACATTTCTAACATCAAACTAATTTTATGTACAGTGATTGTTGTTACTTTGTCACGTACAGCCTGGCTACTTGTCAGGTCTAAAAGTTGCGGGTTAAAATCTTCTAGACATTATTGTCATGCCAGTCCTACATCTTGGTGTCCTATTTTGAGATGTGAAAATGACCAGAGATTTTTTTTATAAACGTGTGGAAGTGCATAGTAGTGCCACGTCTCCCCTCCCCCACATGTTGCTATGCACTGCCACTTAGCTGGCTTAATCCCCTCTAGATCATCGTTGCAAATTCACCTCAAATGCTCCCGACCTAATGGAGCCGATGTGGTGCATGTGTGACACTAATGCTGGCTAATGCATATTCCAGCGCGTTAAAAAAGACCACACTGAAAACACTTTGGGAATATTTGTGGTCAACAGAGACGACCATGGCTTGGAAGTATAATGAGTGTCCCCCGTCACTGTAGTCACTTTAATTCTATAAAGGTGCTTTGGTACGAGCAGCAGGTTTGTAAAGCTCAAGCCTGCAGACTTTGCTACCAGAGCTGATAGCCTGAATAATAAACCTGCTTACATCAGCTTTTTAGATTTGTGTTGCTCTAGTCTACACTGAGCAGACCCCAAGCAGATATAAGAGATAGATATAATATTCTGTGACATAGGGTTATAAAAACTTGTTAGCAAGTGTTTCGTGCGGTTTGGCTTGTGCCTGTGTATCAGGGTTAAAATATTACCATAATGCTTTATGTAATAATTGCATAGTCAATTCTTGTTTTACATTTCCTTGTCTTGAGTTCAGTTAAGTTGGTTTCTTAACTAAAGGTCTTGAGAATTTCACTTAAGGGTTTCATTAGAATTCCTTTATGGGGAGAACACGGGTTGGAATAATACTACTTTTATATTAAGTTTTCTTTTCTCCCTCTAATTCCTCTTTTATGGCTGTTGATTGTTACAGGACAAGGACTCACATTGTCTCTAATTTATACGACAAACGTTCAGCCATGTGTTGTTCTAGAGGGAATTTTGCCACCTAACATAAGAATCCCTAATTTAATGAATTCCACCCTCTTTAATAACATTGCCAGTAGCATGTTTTTCCTCTTTATTTATCATGTTTGAAGTGTTATTGATACACCAGACACAAGGTTGACAATTAACACTTAAAGAAGCTGCATGCTTCACCACTTCGTTGTTTTTTTAGCAGCTGTGAGTGAAGGTTTCACACTTCTTTAAGAAAGTAGGATTTATTTTAGATATGCATGTCATAACTTACAAATTCACTATGTTGTAAGCAATATTTATGTGTTCCTGTTATTTTTTTTATCACCATAGTTTCTCATAACATTAAATACAAGAAAAATCAACAGTTTAGCAATGGTAGCCAATGAAATTGTTGTATGCTGAATGAAAATGATTGGCCTGTGACAGACTGGCGACCTGTCCAGGGTGAACCCGCCTCTCACCCGTAAGGTTATAGCTGGAGACACCAGCACCCCTTCCGACCCCACTAAGGGACAAGGGTGTAAAGAAAATGGATGGATGGATGAAAATGACAACTTAAACTGCTGAATTGGTTACATTCAAGAGATTACATGTAGATCTGGTCCTGTTTAAACTTGACTTTTGGTGACATGAACAGAGATCTCAGTTGCCCCCCATCTTCTTTTATTTTATTGTGAAGTACGTTTTATGGCGTTACAATGTGTGACATAGCTACTTTCTTAAATGCAGGTTGAAATTGTCTGGGAATACCCCAAAAACAATAGCGCAGTGTACACCCACATCAACGTCAGCTTTTTCATACTTATTGCTTAATTGTGTACAACGCCTGCTTCAATGGAAGCAGATGAAATTTGTGGTTGAGATGACTGAGATGTCTGTCTAGGTGTCAGGTTTCAGTTGCTGCAAGACAGAGTGGGAGATGATGAATGCTTTTGCTACTCCTGAGTCATTTGACCCAGGTGTTATGTCGATAGTACCTTCATGTGTTAAAGTCAAATGGCCTTTAATATGTCTGCTAGTAGGCCTTTAATCGAGAGTCAAATAAGCTGTAGTAAGCGAGGTATTGCAGATAGTTTGAAAGTATCTTCTGGTTTATTGTTAAAGTAGCTACTCTTCTGATCGTCTTGTTCAATGACAGTAATGCCATAAGAACACCGTCTTTGATTTGAGTGAAATAAAGAACCAAAAACCTACTTTGCCTTGTCCTCCTTGTCGTGCCTTAAATCTGTTTTGAAAAGCAAGATTTAAATCTGTTGAGTGTGAGGCAACAGAGCTGAGCCTCTGGGGTGTGTTGAGTTTAAAGCAGAAAGGCATCCTCTGCTAAAAAGTAGGGCAAGGAAGTCCCCGAGAAGAGCTTTGTCAGTCTTGTGGTGCAACACTTCTCTGTTTCGAGCTATCCAAATATTTCTGTAGCAGTATTTATTTATGATAGGCTGTGGGGGAAGGTAAGCCATTTTCTACCCCTAGAGAGACATGCAATGTTCACGGGCTGCCAGCCAACTGGTTCACCAGTGGTTACTCTGAGATTATACCTAAAGCAATACGGCTGTACATATCTATTTGGTTAGATTTTAGATTTCTTTTGGCAGTTTATTGTTTCGTTAAGTTTTGTGTGTTTCTTTTTAGGTATTTGATTTGAAATGGGTCCACATGTATGCCGTTAATATTCAGCTGTTTTAAGTGTTAAGCATGTCTGGCTCATTTGTGCCTTGCACTTTTTCCTCATATGTTTTATGTATTTAACATCGATCAAGACTGCAGGCATCTAAGCTGATGTGCCAAGTGTTTAAAAATAGATTTTCAGAAACGAAAAGGAGTGCACTGTAACTGATAATGCTCGTGGTAACTGTTCAGGAAATTGTGAAAGAACGTGCATGCCAGATTGAGAAACCTATTTAGTTATTGTTTATGTTGCGCTTTTAATGATTTTTCATCTTTATACACACCAGTATAGATTCTGCCATTTTGGTTTATCCGCTCTTAAGACAGATTAAACATATATACGGCTACAAACTGTACTGGCAATGAGCCGGTATGAGATTCTCACTGTAGGATATCCTTGAGTTAGAAATGCCACGGTGTTGTGAGGTTTATTCAAAAAATATCACAGGATGATGAAATTCTTTTTGTCTAGATAAGAAAACCATACACTTCAATGCTACAGCTAAAGGTTGTAAAAATAAAACAATTGTAACATTTTACCTTAGCTTTAACCTAAGAGGGATTAGCGGTCCTACTTTACCTTATAAAGTTATTTCCCAGCAGAATTTTATATATTTTTCAACAATGAAGTAGTACAGGAGCTTTCTTTCCGTCAACTGACTAGCAATGGAGTAATAGGTGAAATATTTCAAAGGGGGAGTTAGACTCATAAGTGGACATTACTGTGCTTCATATATTTATTAAAACACTTATTGGATTTTTGTTTTGCAGTTTTAAATAAGAATTAAAAAATTCATAACTTTATTCTAATTATTTTCAAACCTCCAGATAACATCAGTGTTTAAACTTCTCTGTATACATTTCTGTTGCACTAACATTGACTTTGCCTTACAGGATTCTAAATTGCAGGTTTTCTTTAATTCACATTTGCGTTCACGACTCTTCATGAAACTTAGAACGTGAGGATTTATATTCATAGTCCAATGAAGAATGTAGAGATGCAGGAACTGAGATGTTTGGACTGAGTAGACTGATGTTAATGGAGGAAAACATGTGTTGAAACTCGTTCTTATCTTGCTGAGCACTGTGAGATTACCATATGATGAACAAGCTGGATGACTTCAGTGAGAAATTGACAGGACTGTCTTAATGGCAACGTTTCAAAGTGATGTGGCTAAAAGTGAATGCTTTGCTATCGGTGTGGACATGTTTCTGATGGTACAAACAAGACTGAAATAAATCTGAGAGAAAATGATAGGGTGATTTTCTTTTAATTTTTTTTAATTACTACCTTAAACAGCCATTTGGAGGTGTTTTGACTTAGGTTGTTTTAGTCATTTTAAAGAGGAGAAACATTTAAATGACACTCCAATAAAACAACACTGCAGCACATTCTTGCTTGAAGGCGGCTTGTTAGCACTAGAATGACCCAGTTTTTTCTTATGAGTTGTTACTATGTTAAAACTAAACAAGGTTGCTGTAACCTTATAGAGTCCAGAGCATTGCTTGAGTAGATGTCACTTGTGGCATCTACTCAAGGATTAATACTGCAGCATTTGAACATTTAGTCTGAGAGCTGATCTTACTGAGAATGAGTTTTATTTCAGGGTTTCCATTTTACAGCCCTGTTCTTGAAAGACGCACAAGGCTGACGACAATGAACATAAATCGTTATCTGGTCTCGCCTCATGTTTGGAGTCTGTTCTCACCACCCTTAAGAGTGCCTGTTTGAAACAAATATAAACATGTTTTGTAGGCTGCACAGTGGCGCAGTTGGTAGAGCTGTTGCCTTGCAGCAAGAAGGTTCTGGGTTCGATTCCTGGCCCCGGCCTTTCTGCATGGAGTTTGCATGTTCTCCCTGTGCATGTGCGGGTTTTCTCCGGGTACTCCGGTTTCCTCCCACAGTCCAAAAACATGACTGTTAGGTTAATTGGTCTCTCCAAATTGTCCCTAGGTGTGCATGGTTGTTTGTCCTGTGTGTCTCTGTGTTGCCCTGCGACAGACTGGCGACCTGTCCAGAGTGTACCCCGCCTCTCGCCCGGAACGTTAGCTGGAGATAGGCACCAGCAACCCTCCCGACCCCACTAAGGGACAAGGGTGTCAAGAAAATGGATGGATGGATAAACATGTTTTGCGGGGTGTGGTTGACTCTGAGGTCATCAGGTGACATTGGTAGAAATTAGTCACTGGTTGTGCTGCAACTGGATTCCATTCATCTTTATTTTCTGTGTCAATTTGCAGACAAATTCTTTTACAGGTGCAAGTAGGAAATTATTTAGTTAGAAACTTGCCAATACTGATCTGTTTTTCACCAAATAGTACATTTATTATTGCTTTTTTGCCACGAGAGGTCATTAATTATTTGTTTTATAAGTAGAGGCAATGTCACAACACTGCTATAGAGCAGTCACTGTAAAACAGTTTTATTAATATTTTAGAACAGACAAAGTGATCATCTAGGCATTTTAAATGGTCTTTAGCATCTCTAAGGGATTAGAGATGGTACTTACTTAGATTTTATACAGTACAGTTTATAGCAGTATGTTTATTTTTTACGTACATTTTTAATCCTATACTCAGAAATTTCCAAAAAGCTGACATTTCCACATCCACTTAGTAAATGTTTATTAGAGCTACGTTATGGAACAGCACTTTTTTTGTTTTATTTTTTTAACTTCATTCAGCCTCCAGATATCTGCAGAAGTCTTGCTCTCTCTCACCGTTTTGCAACCTCTGTAATTTGGTGAGATGTTGCAAAATCCTGGAAAATACAGTTTTCTTTAGGTATGTTTTTACATCTCTGTGCTTCCTGACTTAATCGTATACCTCACTGATTGTGAAAGTAACTAATTTAGAGTTTTATTTCAAAGCATCTAAAGAATGTCGTTATCCGCGTTACCTAGTAACTCTTGGCAAATGATTGTAAAAGGACTGGATTTTAAAGTTTGTTGTCAGTCTCAGATACCAATTTTCTGATTAGGGGAACTTTTTGGACTGCTAATTCAATTTATTGTATCATTTAAATATAATTATTGACATTAAAAGTGAAATCTGCTACAGGTTCATTGGTTAATAGTGTTAAATTTCACTGAAAAGTAGACTATCAAAAAGGATTACAAAATTATCCCAACTCATGCATATGTCCCTAACATTCAAAGAAGACATTCTTGGTTAGTTTTAAGTTTTAATGCATTTAATACACCTGAAGATAAATATAACTTCTCAGTATTTTAGTGATTGACCATATGTGTTAGTAGAACACCAATTATTTTGCAATCTACCACAGGTAACCATGGTGCCATCAATAATAAAAGGCTCAGATGGTTCGGTTTTTTATTAAAAATAATGCACACTACTAAATGTTTTTTTTATTCTATGCTTATTTGATATGGACTGGGAAGAGGTGAAACTGTGCCTTGTACAAAATATTTATAAGCGATGGGATGAGCTGTTGGTTTGAAACGTGGCTGAAATATGAACCCAGAGGGTTAAACTCTGTTTAGATGATGAGTAAATGAGAAGCTTGTGGCTACGCCTTAATTGTCTAATTCCCACACATTAATAAACTATGGTCAGACTATTACTTGTATCTCACATCTCTAATATGTCTTAGTCCTATTCACACTGTGTAGATTATTAGCTTATTGATCCGCTTTATGTCTGAAATAACTCATATTTAGCATGACTGTAGCAACTTTGTGTAATTTTACCCTTTGAAACAAGAAGTAAGATGTCAAACCTTCAAACAGAAGTTAAATGTAACTTTTAATCTTAATCTGCTCATTTGTTATCTATATTGCGTCTTTTATTTTACTCATAGACTGCTGCTCTGAACACTAGGCGCTAGAAAAAAAATTGTTGATTATGGAAGTGGAAGTGAAAGTTTTATGGTTACAGCTGCACCGTTTTTCTGTTTTCCTGCGTTGTTGGGTGTAGAAACCGATCCAATAACACACTTGCTACACTGGAGAGCAATGTATGAATGTAATCCAGGTGTTTTAAAGATGGGCTTTGAAAGAGATTGCCAAGGCAACTGTACCTTTGGTTGACAATGAAGGCGCTTTTTTGTAGACGTGGCCTGTATTGGCCCAAAATGGACTTCAAAATACAGTAATTGTTACATAGTATGCACATAGACACCCTCTTTAAGTGTAAAATAAAAAATCAATTTGTCTGTTTGTAGCACATATGTCCACTGCGTATATTGCTTGTGGTATTTGTGCCACTCTGTGTAAATGCTGGCTGGAGACATGGCTATAGTGACTCAGAAACAGGATTGGTGTTTCATCGCACTTGTCTGTCTTGTTTGTTTGACCCTGATGTCAGATGGAGGGAAAGCGCCAGGAGATGAGTGTGGGGTATTTAAGGTGGCATGAGCAGCTGTTGATGGAAAAGCAAGATTTTCTGCTCACCATAGCAACCGTTGTATTGCCCACACTGGTCTGACTGTGTGTACAGCTTATTTGTACAATTCTCATCTCATTATGAAAGGAGAAAAAAGAGCCTTGCTGAAAACACTGGATTTTTTATTATTATTGCTGAATAAATGTGGAAATATACTTTTGATTCTCCAAAAAAATATACATTTGGTCTTTTAGTATTCCACCTCCTGCCTAAAGCTATCATTATTAGTTAATAGTTGCTAATATTTTAGCTTATTATGAGAGCAAGCACAAGGTTTTAGATTAAATGTCACATCTGTGTAATAGTTCAAGCTAAGCCTGAAGCGATGACTGACACACAGAGCGGCTTGACACTGTTTTCTCTTTACTAGAGCATCAAGAACGGCTGATATATTTGTGCCGCCCTTGACCTAAAAACCAACCAAGTCATTTGGAGAAACCAGATAGAGACACAATGCCTGACAAAGTGTTGCCCCATAATAACCTGCTTGATCATTAAGCTTCTATATTTAGCTTTTTCATCAATCAGATTAATTCCCCGTTGCCTGCAGTAGCTTTAATCTTACGCTAGTATCCTATTATTTAAGGAGGTGTAATAAATATTTCAAAAAGACAAAATGGTTCACTGCTTTGTACCCGATGCTGTATCATGCAGTTTTTTTTTGTGGTGTTTGTTTTTAAGGTCATCTGATGTTGAGACCTGAAACACAAGGTTTTTCACTTTGATATAGGCAAGTTGCTTTACACACAGATAGAAAGAGCCCTCCAGGAACTGCAGTTTAAATAATACATGAAACCCGAGCCACCTAGAGTTAATGAATTTGTAGTGAGTTAGATGGATTGATTGTCCCCATCTCTGCAGTTCGTCTTTGCCAGTTACTTTCCTTTAATGTAGTTTTGAACTTAGCTTTTAATTTGTTTCTGTCACAATAAGTTATTTTATTTATTGAAATTCTAATATGTTATTTTAATTGTGGTTATTACATTGCAGAGTTTCTGTGAACATAGTTGAGTTGATCTATCACCTAAAAACCCAGTATTTTTTTTTAATTTGTATTTGTGATGTGACAAAATAATAGTTAAAAGGGAAAATATGTGTGTATTGTCTGTAGTCAGATTAATATAAACTATGGGTTGATATCTTTCTTTTGATAATGACACCCAAATGAAAGATTTGTAATGTTTGCACAGTATCTGACAGCTGCTGTACTTCAGTTTCTACCTTGGCAACAATAGCCTAGAGGGAGTTGGTACTTTTATTTGAGGTCAGTGGGTTCAGCATGAGAACATGAGATGCTTGACGCTTGAAACATGTCATCATCCCCTCTGAGATAAATGTGCACTTCCTGACATCTACTTTTATTGTATAATCTTACTAAATTGACATAAAACTGTGCAAGGAAGTTATAAGTTAACTTAAGAAAAACCCATCTGATCCATTAGTCTCTTAAATGTCTGCTCATGCTGGGATTGTTGTGATTCATTCACTTTATATTAAAGGTGCATGTAGGGTTGCAATGCAGGAAGTCAGAAAACGGAAGCAGCTTTCTTGTGTAAAGGGTATTTCTGGCAAGGCAGAAATATCAGAGGTGTGACGTCTCGGTGTCATGTTTGCACACGACCTATCAACCGGCTGTTTCTCTGAAGACACAGTTTGCAGTTAACTAGCAGGAACCTGCGAAACGTCTGTGAGGAAATGTCTGCTCTCTATATTTGTACGCCTGTCTGGAAAAGCAGGGAATTTGCTTTTATCCTTTTCCAGGTCTAGATAAGCATGGGAAATGTTGTTATTGTCCTGACCTTTTACTGTCTGATTAGGTGTTTAGGACTATGACATGAGCCCACTGAAAAATGAATACTAAAATCCAAAAATCCCAGCCGTTTCATTTGTTTTGCCCAGCCTTGTTCTGGTACAAAATGGTGCCGCCTACCCTGGGACGTTTTGAAATAACCACACACCAATTTGAACTTGCCAGTCAGGGGTCTAGTGCCTGCTTTCACAACCAAAAATAGTCATAATCTCTTATTTTTTTTATAGAGTGAACAGGCTCAAACGGCAGATGGAATCAAAACCAATCAAATAGATTAATCAAAAATTTTCAGATATTGATTGACGAGGGAATTAGCTACACATGAGACGTTTGACTTTGAATGAAAATGCATCACCAAAAATTCAAACGGTTAAATTTTAAACAAAATCAGCATCATCAGGGATAATCATTTAAGGTCAAGTATTTTGAAGGATTATTAGCACTCAAGCCAAATTCTTCATGTCGGATTGGTATTAGCTTTATGTGACGTGCCATGCTGCGTCACAGTGGTCGACCCCATTGACCTGGAGCTCTTTGCACCACAGCCGCCGAATCGTAAAACAACTTGATCGTTGTGTTGTTTCATTGTTTCAAGAGCATAAAAATAAAATACCCCCACCTCGTTTTTGCTTACGCGGCGATTTTTAGGAAACGGGAAAGGAATTTGTGTGCAAAAAGTACGAGAAAACCGAGAAGGGTTAGGAACTGAGCTTTGTTTGACTGAACGCAGGGCAGCTCCTCAAACCACAAGACCTCTCCACATGCACAGCTTTCCGTTAGCTGCTGATGGAGCCAACAGATCGGGCCTGCAAGGTCCAGTTTTCTGCCATTCACTCGCCAGGTTTTCATTTCAGCGGTTTAACTAAACGGGTAATTTTACGTCTGAGTTATTGTACTCTGAGAGGATATCGGTCTGTGGGTGGAGCTTTAGGTTGAAGTGGAAACCTGCATACTATTGTATCTGTGGGCCACAGCTCGCCTCTGCTGGTAAACACTAAGTGTTGCCACCCAAAGGAGCCGTGGGAGAAGTGTTTCCCCTCGCAACTGAAAAGGCTTCCCATCCCCCACCGCTCACTGACCTACATTGACTGTCACTTACCGCCTCACCGACAAAGACGGAGGACAATACACAAATAGTTGTTGTGATTACCTGTGTGGAAATCATTATTTATCACCCAGACTCTCAATCCCACCTCCCCCCACACACACTACCTCCCACCACTTATTCCCCTCCCCCGCACTCACACACTCACACACACACTCACTCACTCGCTTCTGTCTCTTACACACACTCCCTCCCTCCCTCCCTCCCTCCCTCCCCCCTCCCCCCTCCCTCCCCCTCAAGACTGCAGCCCAACCAGAGGCTTCAAAGGCGGGTTTTACTCAGCAGAGCAGTTCAAGAGAAAATGGCTGCTGTTTCCAGGTCTTGTTTGCACATCTGTCAGGAGGTGGCCGTTCAGGAGAAAATGGGGTCTGTGGTATGCAGGTTTTTTTTTTTTTATAACATCATTGTACTCAAAACTGCATGCGTAGGAGACAGTTTGGTTGGTTCTCCTTGCTTGTGTGATTTTTTTTTTTTGCAGCCAAGTGTATGCAGAAGGAATTTTATTTGTTGGATTCTTGTAAAGTATAAATGCTTTCCATGATAACCCTGCTTATCGGCTTTTAAATCGTGTTTCAAGAATGTCAGGCTTTTGGATTTGAGTTCTGAATCTAAAATGATCTTCGATGTATTAAATATGACTAAAAAAGCTGATGTTGTTCTCCTTTGTTTTGTTTTCTTTAAATTCTCTGAAATTCTTAAACCCAAATGCATGTTTAGACTACTTTATGCCCTGATCACCTCATCGGATGATTTTTTTTAACATATTTTAATTTCTTTAGTCTACTCAATGTTGTAGTATTCATGTACAGTTATACAAGTCTTCCTCTAAATGTCACACATAAGTACTTGATCTTAATTTACATGGTTTTTTGTTATAATCAGCCATCTCCTCTTGAGAATTGTTAATGGTAAATTACACAAAATGAATTGGTCATAATACAACATTTTCTTAAGAGTACAATGACTAGATGTTAGAAACTTAATTCATTTTATCACAGCTGGTATGAAATATCCCCTTGGTAAGCACTAATCCACACTGGGCTGGTTAAAAAGTTCACATAAGGCATTCTATTCTTTTTTGAAAAAGACAGATATGAAAAGATGAAAATGACAAATGGCCAAGAGGTGGAATGACCTGCTCCTGTTGCAATGCCCCTACACCTAACCTGCAAAGGTAGTTTAGAGCGTGACTGTCCAGTTTTACCCAAGTCATGCTGTGACCTTCAGGTCAAACTTACTTTCCTCTTAAACTGCCTTTACGTTTGCAGGTTTAGTCCGTACCACTGACAAGATTGCCGTGAAAATGCTTATTTCTCTATTTAACATTCTTCTTCTTACATGGTGAGGGTAAAAGTCTTCCTCGGTCACAATTGTAGTTTAAGGCCAAATAATATAATTCAAACTACTCGGCTATTGTCGAGTTTAGTTGTAAAAAGAAAGTGAACCGTGTAAGCTGAAGCACAGTCACGGTCCCCACTAGCTGCATATTTTGGCCACAAATGGATTATGCTCTGACAAGATAACATGATTTTAACAATTGTTTTGCCTTTCAATCATACCAGATATTTCCTTTCTTTTTTTGTGTGAGTTAAAGCATATAGTTACAGCCAAAGGCAACTGAAACCTCTCAGAAGATGAGCTTTGTAACCTAAGGAGTCTCCAAGGTGTTGACATTAGTCTGGATTATAGAGGATGTGTCGAAATCTTTTCTCGTAAGAATTGCTGACTCTAATTATTTGGCTAGTTTAATATTATTTGCTGGACAAGATCCCAGAACTGCTTTGTGACTACCTCCCTTGATTGGTCATAGATGTAACAGCGGTGGGTTAACTTTGACCTCCCCCCAGTCAGTATCGGTCATTGCGTAACATGCACAGATGTGTGCAGAACATGTCTAATTCCTGCCTTGAAAATGTTCTCCTGAAGTGGCTTCAAGTCTGAAAGCTGTTGGGCCTGGACAATGGTTATTTGTTATTTCCATTTGTATGTTTTGAACATTTGGCTAATAAAGATGTGCACTGAAAACTTAATGCAGTAAGCTTTAGGAAATGATACTAAGCATGACAAGGGCCAATTTGTTGAAGGTTGCCTTGGGCTGTGAGGCGCAAAAACATTTGTGTATTAGAATAGAATAGAAATTTAATTTTTGTCCCACAAAAATTGCAATTGCAGTGCTAATTGTGTTAACATCTAATGTAAGATACTAAAGACATATTAAAACATCTGCCATATTAACATATGGTTTTAATGTTGCCTGTGTTACTGAAATAGATCACAACAGAGGTTTTATTGTTGCTGTGCTTTTATTATATTTATTGAACAGGAGTTTGAATCATCTAATGTCAGTACCAGATAACAAAAACTTCATAGGAAAAAAGATCAGACATCTGGCAAAATACTGATTGATGCATCTCTAGTTTTTCCTCTAGAAACAAACAATTTAAGCATGAAAAATGTAAACCTGAGAAAACAGCTCTCAAACACATTATATGGTTGCAGTGACCTTAAGAGAGATCGTTTTCCGTGTTAAGTTATTTTTAATTTTTTTTGCATCGGAACAAATCTAACCGCTTATCATAGGCACCAAACAAAGCAAGGACAGCCCACATCCTAAATTGCTCTTCACATTTTAGACTGCCCCCAATTGGTTGTAACATGGGATTACATTTTGTTTGCAGCTGTGACCACTGAGCACACACACAAATATTTTACAGGGCCATTCTTTTTGTCCAGTGTTCCTACAGAGAAGGGGTGGCGACTGTAAAGTAATTGCCATAAAAGTGCAATAAACCTCCTAATGAGCCCATATTCCCAGCAGGCATTCTCATCATTGACCCATTAGGTGTTTTGTCAGTTCTGGCTATTGTCTTTCCACTTTGAGGGGACCTTTATGTTTAGCAATATTAATACTATTATGAATATAGGGGTTTTATTTAGTCTTGTGAAATCTTGTGACATTATATGTCCCTGCATAGAAGTAATTCTCATTACTGACTGAAAACAGGAGTCAATTTATTATTTTGTTCTGGATTTTAATCGATTGGTGTTTAAAAATCTGTTGTTTTGAATTTATTTAAGGTCCATAATGTATAGTTTTGTTATTCTGTAATCTATGCTGGTTCTGTGCCTGTCTTAGTTGACTGAATGCAGTGAAGCTGCTTGATATTTCGAAGTCGTATGGCTTTGGATTTCTTTACCTGCTGTGTCTCGCACAATTCATATTGCTATAGCAACCCAAGCTTATGTGGATTATGTCTAATTCAGGCCATTCAGGTTGTCTGCCATATGCCCAATGCTCTTGATATTTAGACTGAAATGTTAATCCTTATTAACTTTATAACGACACCTCTTGTCAGTAGCAACTTTGTAAAAGTAATTCTTAATTCTTTCCCATGCTTTGTTGTTTGTTGTAACAAGTTTCACTGCCTTTAAAATAGCAAATCTGGCCACTTTAAGATCATTTGAAGAAACAAAACGGCAAACGGATATAATCTTGCCTCAAACATATTTTAAAAGGGGTAACAACAATTTCACGAGTCTTAAACTATCGAAAGGATTTTTGCTCAGTGTAGCGTTAGCATGTGCCAGTAAGAGTTTTTATTGGCATGATAACCTTCAATAAAAATATTATAGTACCATAGTATTTGCATAGAAAATAAAAAAGGTATAATATGAAAAGCTTACTTTTATCAAACCCGTTACTTCTACTACTGTTAAGATAACATCATACATTATTACAGTTATACTAATGTAGTTTATATTAATATGCATTTTACGTTGAAACAAAGAAAAACAAACACTAGTAAATTTTATTGCTGCTTTCTAGTAAACTTAAATATTCTTGATACAGCAAAAGTACAATAGTGGGATAATATCTGGTTATCAGCTGGACTAATCGGGTCGGATAGCAAGGCTGCAGCATGCCAACCGGATGTCTTAAAATAATGTTATCTTCATTTCTTCATTAAGTAATGGTCCTCTGCTTACAAGTTCTTACAGCCATATGATGGAACATTTTGTGGTTCTTGTAACTTTTTAAAACTTTGGTATTCTTTGATTCTGGTAACTTAAATGCCCAATGTGTTGTTGTAACAGCATCTGATTCAGGTTTGATTATGGAAAGCATGCTAGATTTAGAACAATAAAAGATTGCATGCAGTCCAGAGTTATTTAATAATAATGAAGTAATCTTTATAGTTGGTACCAGTATGGTGCTGTCAAGCAAACTCTACTGTTTTGTAAATTTTGTTGTGCCCTTAACAACTGATATTTAGTCTAGTTGTGGTGTTGCCACAAAGCATTTGTCTTGTCTCCCTCTCGCTCCTTTCTATATTGCACACCCAAAAATTCTTGCTGAAAAACAACTAAGACTTGGTGCAAACTTTTAAAATGCTTTTGTATTCATATCAGAAAGGACTGTTTAAAACTCAAGTGTCACAAACTTGCATTTTTTCTGCTGAACCAATATTTAGCGAGTTGGGTAGTCTTAATGGCAGCCGACGCTCACACCAGACACAAATAACACCGCCAGAAATACTAAATGTCAGGGTGATGGCGGCATAGATGAGAACAAGGGGAAAGTAGACATATGTTGCACCTGATATTGTCATGGCAGTGGTTGATCATCATGCATTCATCTGATAGAGCGATTATTTGCTGCTGTCCTGCACTGATGGGACCCGAGCCCCTTCAGGCTGCCTGTTAATTACATCTCCAGCTGTATGTTATGTAGCAGCAGCCGCCGCTTTAGCTTTGATCTGGCCAGCCTTTCCCTATTCCCTTGTGTGAGCTAACTAACTAAAGAAGCAACACTCACTCTAGTTAAAACAATAACTGATGCCTTTTTTTAAAAATTTCATTTTAAGTTTTGGAAATTGACTATTTTGGATGTTTCAGTTCTTACGCCATGCCTTTTGTAAGCTTTTATCTACTGTTATCCTTCACATGGTTTTCATAGCTCAGTCAAGGTTAACTCCATTTGAAAGAACATACCAAGGTGAAAGAGTGAATAATTCATTATGTGCAACATGTTCAGCCCCTCTGGCTAAATGCCCACTGGTAATTGGGACAACACCGTTCCACGTCTATTTAGCTCGATCTCTCCTGTTGCTATGCTACCAGAGGAAACCTTGAGTGGGGCCTGTTTAGTGCTTGGAATGACAGCCATGTGGTTTTCATACCTGACAAACCCTTTCTATCTCCACACTTCTTCTCTGCATAGTAGCGCTGCCATTTGTTCCTAATGCCAGACACAGGGAAACAGTTTTACACCTGCATGTCTCGACTCATTCTCCTTTCTCAGTTGTTGCTTTGTTCTTGGCAAGCCATTCTCAGCTGGATATAAATTTGGGTGTGTTTTTTTTTCTTCTTCTTGTAATTTTAATGTTTGCAGCAGCTCTCTATCTGTTGGGGTTGGGGGGGTTTGCCTTTATTATCCTGCTTGTGTTATAAGAGCTTTTTTTTCCCCCCTGCTGTATTTAACTAGGTCAATTAGAAGCAACTCTGAATTTACAAAGATTGTTAAATTAAAGCAGAAAATCTGCTCCGAGACAAGAACTGGAGCGAACATGTTGCATCACTGAGCACAAGTCAGGACAAGCTGGCCTCTGCAGAATGCGGTTACGTTTTATTTCATTTTGATGGAGATTAGTTGCCACACAAGATAATATCTGAGCACTTCTGTAACCACCATTTGCCCATTCACATATTAAACTGTGTGTTTTCTTTCATTATTGTAGGAGTGAGCTCAGCCTTCCAACAAACCTCCCCCCTCTCGCTGGGCTAAGATGAGTATTACCAGTGACGAAGTGAATTTCTTGGTCTACAGATACCTCCAAGAGTCAGGTTTGTCTCACGAAAGTCTTGTTTACACAGTGAACAGTTTTCTGCTGAAAACCTATATCTAATATTTCCACAGCAATAACCTGCAAGGTGTATATCAGTGAAAAAATGTGCAGTTATTAAGACAAAGCACATAATCTGTTTACCGAGCGTACTCTTTAAGATATATTAGATAAGTTATTGGAATCCTTGCTGATGTTTAATTAGTGTTTGCAGTGGTTGAGACCAAGCAGTTGTGTGCAAATATGTTCACATGCTATAAGTGGAAAAAGAAATGTATGTATTCAACACCAAGTCTTTCAGGCCTCTTTTCTTTCCTAAATTACATAACATGTAAGTTCACATTTCTGTTCAGTTAACATGTTTGTCCTTGAGTCTTCGTGCTGTGTGTTTATCTTGTGGTTTTTTTTCTTTTTTTCTCTTTTTTTAGGTTTTACCCATTCAGCATTCACCTTTGGCATTGAGAGCCACATCAGTCAGTCGAACATCAATGGAACACTAGTGCCCCCTGCAGCCCTCATCTCCATCCTGCAGAAAGGGCTTCAGTACGTAGAGGCAGAAATCAGCATTAATGAGGTGAGTGCAGGGACCTGGAATGTAACAGAATGGAAATGTTTTGTATTTTCATGATTATTGGAATTCAATAAAGGTCAATATTATCATGGTTTTTTGAACATTTATTGAAAATTGCGTACTAGCAGATTGCTGTTCGGAGCAATAGTGAAAGACTGGTCGGAGTATTTTTTCCATAACCTAAACTTGCCATGTCTTATTTTCAATTAGTATATTACATACCTGTGACATTGTAAATGACTCTGTGTGAGGTTACCTTTAAATACAGATAAAGCGTGCGTTTTCAAAATTTGTACTTGCATCAAATAAACAGATTTGCACAAAAAGTGTGAGGAATATCACATTGTCCATCAACAACTATAAAATATATGGGCAAAAATGTAACTTAATTATGGAAAAATGTCTCTTCTCCTCCAGAGTAAATGAATATAGTATTGAATGTCCTTTTCTTCCTGACAGGATGGTACCGTCTTCGACGGTCGGCCGATCGAGTCCCTGTCGCTTATCGATGCGGTGATGCCCGACGTGGTGCAGACGCGGCAGCAGGCTTTCCGTGACAAGCTCGCCCAGCAACACGCCACCTGCGCCGTCTCTGCTTCGACCTCAGGAAACCAGTCTAATGCACCAAAGAACGGAGAAGCCACTGTTAATGGAGAGGAGAACGGCACTCACAACATGAGTAAGTGGAATCAAAGAATTAGGTGATTGGATGGTTCTGTGTGTACGCCAAACTGTGAAAGCCAATAAAGACTAATCAGGATTAAAAATTGCATCCTCGTGTTATTTAGTCATCTATTGTTTGTCCTAACAAAAAAGATAAACATTTTAGCTTGTCATAGATCACGTTAATTGTAAGTAGTTTCTGTTTAGTTCTTTTGTGAGGGAAACCAGATAGTTGGAGATCAGGTGGACAAGTGGAATAAGAAGATAATGTTTGGATCCCCTTGGAAATTAATTTGCAGGTGTTGATAGGAACACAACTGTGTTGTGACTAATGTTACACTTGTCTCCAGAAGAGGCTCCAGTGTCGTTCAGGGCTTTTAATTAGTTGTGTGAAGGATGGGATCGGTTTACAACACGCTGCTGAACAGGTTTTACTGTGGATTTTTTTTAAAATTATTATTCACTCAGGTCCAAGTTTCAACCATCTGACCCAAACTGCCACTGTTGTATATAAATGCACACGTTTTGATATTCAAGAAGAACCCATAGACCCATAGCTGAAGCTTGCCATACACCTGAATAAGTTAGAACAGCAGTGAAGCCAGTTGTATCCTAAATGAACTCAGAAGCCTGAGATTTCTGTTTTGATCTTGTTATTTATTCATCTAAATATTCTGATTTTACAAGATGCTGAAATCTGAGTTTTCAAAAACTTTGAGCCATAATCAAAATAACAAAAAAATACATAACTTTTACTCAGTATTCTTAATTTTTTGAGATGCACTTTTTTATTTAGTGAAACTTCAAAATCTTATTGATGGCTGCAGAAAGCATGTAGAAAAATTGATTCACGTAAAGCACTAAAAGTATGTAAACTAATAATCCTGCTGGCAATGGGTGTATGTAAATTTTTGACTTCATCCTAGATATTTGCGGTAGAATTTTATTGATTAGTATATAATATTCCGATTAAGGCTCCAACAATTTATGCTGAAAATGTCCTCAAAAAGATGTTTATTTGCTTTATTTCTGTCAGTGTGTACGCTAAGGAAGCCATTGAGTTTAGGACATAATTATATTAATGAGATAATACAAATTTGAAATCCCTTGCTTTATGTATTCTTATGACTTTAGCGATGGGACCCTGACTTGGTGCTACCTCTCTTTTTTCCAAACAAATTTAGCACAATTGAGACTTTTGCACATTGTGATGGATCTCTTTGGCGTTTCTATGCAAATTGAGTTCTTTAGTAATATCGATTATAGTATATGTCTGTGTGTATCTGATCGCATTTTCTGCTCGCCTGGTCTTGCCAGATAACCACAGTGAGCCCATGGAGGTGGACGGGGACGTTGAGATACCAGCCAGTAAGTCCACAGTTCTCCGAGGCCACGAGTCCGAAGTGTTCATCTGTGCCTGGAACCCTGTCAGTGACCTGCTGGCTTCAGGGTAAGCCAGCACATTTCTCCTGACGTGGATCCTGAGCGGAGCTGGGACAGATCAGTCCACAGTGGTGCATGCACCGCCGTGTGTTTATAAAATGCCCATCTTACCATTGAACTGTCTGAGTGTGTGTGTGTGTGTCCTGTTCAGCTCGGGCGACTCCACGGCTCGGATCTGGAACCTGAACGAGAACAACAGCTCCAGCTCCACCCAGTTGGTTCTCCGCCACTGCATCCGAGAAGGCGGCCAGGATGTCCCCAGCAACAAAGACGTCACTTCACTGGACTGGAATGTAGGTTTCAGATCGGCTGTCCTCATCGTCTCTCTCGCTTCCCTGCCAAATGCTACACAGACGACTTAACAGTTGTTTTCTGTCCGCCCAACAGAGCGAGGGGACTCTCCTGGCGACTGGCTCGTATGATGGATTTGCCAGGATATGGACAAAGGACGGTGCGTCCTCCATCACTGTCACACATTGTGTTTCTCTGGACTTGAGATTTATTGGATCATTTTTGTGAACAATCCAGTTTCAGACATTTTAAAGGTACCTTTTATCCTGCAGGAAATCTGGCCAGCACCTTGGGGCAGCACAAAGGGCCCATATTTGCACTCAAATGGAACAAGAAGGGGAACTGTATTCTCAGTGCTGGCGTAGATAAGGTACTTTTAAAAATCCCACAGCAGTGGTTTGAGCTTTTTTAGCAACGAGAGCCTTCCAAAATTTGTGGTTCACTTCTGTTTTACATATATTCTGCTCTACAAATACTTGCACAAAGTTGAGTTTAGATAATAAAACCTGATGCATTTTACGACTGCACACATTTTTAAGTTTATAAACGGACGTGGTTAGTCACTCAAGTCTGAGATCTAACAATAAATCTTTGTCGAGTTGGACAACAAGTCAATTTTCTGTCTAATTCTAAAGAATTAGTTGCTGTAGATTTTCCCCCCCTAACTTTTAAATTTGATCTTTACTTGTCCAGACGACAATCATTTGGGATGCAAACACAGGAGAAGCCAAGCAGCAGTTTCCTTTTCACTCAGGTGAGTGTGCTCAATTCAAAACATTAAAGTCTTTCCAACATAAATAACACAGATTCATCTGATTACAGGAGTAGATTCAAGTATTTTAACTTAAAAAAAATAAAAAAAATAGTGTAGGCTCGGTACACTCAGATTTGTATACAGAAATACTATTTTATGTCAACATAACATTTAAAGTCAACAGTCTGACTTGTCCAGCAGACAGGTTTTGACACAAAAAAGTCACAGCTTAAGTAGCTTACTGTTATCCAAGCACATCACTGGGAGGCTAAGTGGAAGGACAAAGTGAAGCTAATGAAAGGGGGGATAAGCAACAAGAATAACCACAGGCTTGGGGGAGATTGACAAGTAAACTCCACTGAAATGTTTGAGGGAGATTCACAAGGCGTGGTCTCCAGTCGGAGTCGGTGCTTTAAGAGTTAACCAAAGCAAACACTTAAATATTTCAGTCCGAGTGTCGTATACCTAGGCCTGTCGCGATAAACGATAAATCGATTAATCGTGCGATAAGTGCTGAAATGCACTGAAATGCACCATTTCAGCTGTTTGGGATTCCCCTAGGTAATTTCCCATCAGAAAGCAGGAGGAGAATCCGCGCTTTCTGATTGGCTGCCTGTCACATTCAGCTTTAAGCTCCCAGTCAGGGAAAACCCCTGATTTAGATCAGAGCTACGAATGCCTTTGGAAACTCCCCTCTGGTCCGCTGTCATGCTTCGTGTTGCGAATTACTCCCCCTCCCGTCAACAAAATTTCTTAAGGCGATGTTATCGCCGATAAATCTTTAGGCGATTAATCGACCAGCAAAATCTGTTATCGCGACAGGCCTACGTGTACCTGAATTTAATCACTGAAAGAAACTTAACTTTTCACCGATTTCACTCGGGTTTTATAGAGATGTGCCTGTGGGCAAGATGCAAACTGTTCCACACTCTGCCATGGTGTGAGATCACCAACATGCCACCCTCTAACCATTATGCTCGCAAATGCTTCACAGCCCCTGCGCTGGATGTCGACTGGCAGAACAACACCACGTTTGCCTCCTGCAGCACAGACATGTGCATCCACGTGTGTCGCCTCGGCAGCGACCGGCCTCTCAAGACCTTCCAGGGTCACTCGGTGAGCAGCGTTTCCCCGTGTTGCTTTCCCGACCTTTTCTCCATCTTTCCTAACGAGCGTTGCGTTTCCCCCAGAATGAGGTCAACGCCATTAAGTGGGATCCATCAGGTATGCTGCTTGCCTCCTGCTCAGATGACATGACCTTAAAGGTAAATCCAGTTTTCCCACGTTAGTAGCTGCAGGCAACAAACGTGAGAGATAATTTGCATTCATACGTTGTTTGCTGTCGCACACAGATCTGGAGTTTGAAGCAGGAGTCCTGCGTCCACGACCTCCAAGCTCACAGTAAAGAAATCTACACAATCAAGTGGAGCCCCACCGGGCCGGGCACAAATAATCCCAACTCCAACATCATGCTTGCCAGGTAACAAAGAACACCTGCATACATATTCGTATATTTTTATTTTATTTTGTAGGTGTTCAACATATTGAAGCTGTAGCACAATCTACAGCCTCTCTGCATTGGATTTATTAAATTGTCAGGAAAATTAAACTTCAAAGGCCAAAAATCGAGGTGTTGTCACAAGAAAAATGAAGAAACTTTAATGCTGCTCTCAGATGTTTATGTTTTATTCTCTCCCCCACACAGTGCATCTTTTGACTCAACAGTGCGACTCTGGGATGTGGAACGAGGGGCTTGTATACACACCCTGACCAAGCACCAGGAGCCTGTCTACAGCGTGGCCTTCAGCCCTGATGGCAAACACCTCGCCAGCGGCTCCTTCGACAAGTGCGTCCACATTTGGAACACCACGGTAAGTCAGATTGTGGTAAGACGGCAGCTGATACAAGTTTTTTTTTTTTTTCCTCAGACCGGTTTGCTCTTATTTGTGATGCTTCTGTTTCAGACTGGAGCCTTGGTCCACAGCTATAGGGGAACGGGTGGCATTTTTGAGGTGTGCTGGAACAGCACCGGAGATAAAGTTGGAGCCAGCGCCTCAGACGGCTCGGTAAGCTTCGGTTTTATTTAAAGGGGGCGTTTCAATAAATTTCAGTGTTATTGGAGCCTTAATTCGTCAGTAGTTCAATTCAAAAGCGAAATTGATACAAAGTTCATTACACACCAAATTATGCATCACAAAGTTAATTTCTTAGTGTCATAAAACGAATACATTGACTGAGTGCAATACGGAGAAATGTTGTTTCTGCCTGTTTATGACCCATACACACTTCTTTGTATGCTGCCTAGCACACATTCACTAACACCCTCCACAAGAAGGTTCAAATCTAACGGGTAATTGCAAAAGTGGATTGCTCCACCTAAGTAAAATTAATAGAAAATTAATTGAAAGAAAAAGATACAAAAATATGATTACATTTTCTCTACCAAGCTTGTTTTCTTCCACTCAACTTTCTATGAATATACTTGGAACTTACAGTCTCTCTGCTGGACAGCTGTCAACACAATATGTAGGCTACAGCATGAACTTAGCAATAGATTTATAGTCATCTACTTTTCTAAAACAAAATAAAAAAAATACTTGTGTTTTTGTTAGCTGTGTCTAATAAAAAAAAAAACCCCAAGAATTTCACCACTGTGTATAAGAATATATCCTTTTAGGCACCCATCCAGGCTTTGGTTAAATATTTCCTCAACGCCGTTTTCATTGTACCCGATTCTTCCCCCTCTTCAGGTTTGTGTTCTCGATCTCCGAAAATAGCCCTCCTACTGGACAACGAATCCCGGAAACCGCTGAGATTTGCCTTCTTCGGACATCAGCAAACGCACTCTCCTCGCTCAAGAAGGGCTGTAAAGGTGGACTGAAACGAACCCCTCACAGGACCTTAACCAGACGACAGCAGCAGCTCAAACACCAACTAAATTTGTTGCACCTTAATGTTTGTTGATGCGTGTTTTTTTCCGATGAGCCTGAGAAGAGGATGGAAACTGGCTTAGGAAGCCCTCGACGTGGATCTGACTCCCTCCCGGGTGAATCCATATATTAAAAGGTTTCTAACGAGGACGTGCTGGGGTCCCTGCAGGCTGAGTGGAAACGCAAAGATGAGTCAAGTTTTCTACAGAAAGAAGGGAAAATGAGAGACAGGTGTTTGGGCTGGGAGAAGCAACAAAATGCGAAGGGAAGGCTTTGGGCTAACAATTCCTTTTAGGAAATATGACTCTATGTCCAGATAATCGAGCAGGCAAGAAGGATGACAGTTACTGATTATCATCACTGCAATGCTGCCACTGTCAGGTGACGGGGGGGCGGTGCATAACTTCTCCTCACGGAGGTGGAAGTTTCCACAGAACCCGTTGCTCGTTTGACATTATCCACAAGACGGACGTTTGAGTCAGATTGAATGTGCCGTTACAAGGTAGATCCTAGTTCGTTTTTAACAGCAGGTCAACAAGAGGAAAATTTGCCAAGTAATCATCCTGACGCCCTAAAACGGCCTGTTCTCTTGAAATAAATAGATTTGCATTTTGTTTAAAAAAAGAAGAAAAAAAAAAGATGTGAAAATTGTGGTTTACAAAGAGAATCTTTCTCCCTTTTTGGATGTAAATTTCAAGAATGTAAAGATGTGTAAATCAGATGAAAACACAGACTTATATACTGTGTATATATGTTTATATACAGTACACTTTATCGTTCTCTACAGGGGCTCTTCTTTATCGGCGAGAGCCGTCGCATCTTCGCTCTCAGTTTGTGACAACAAAGTGCATGTCGGCCTCTTTTATTACCGTCTTTCTCAACACGGTCAGCTATATACAACGACTTTCCTTTTTTTAATGAGGTGGAAAATGATATAGTGAGATATATGAATTATTCTAATCTGTCTTCTGCTGTTTGCTGGTTGCCTTCAGAGGTTTTAACTTGTCCAAAATAAGGGATGGAACAGTCACCGGTCTCCTTGGTTTGCTGATTCAGCTTATTTGACACCTTACTGCCAGTAAATAAAACTAGTTAGAGAGTCGGCCTGACTTAAATGAGTTATAACAGCTGGAATAGCACCATCACAGTTCCTCAGTGGCAATTTAAAGTGAATTTAGCAACTGACTATTTGGACAACATTTCCACCAGGTATAGTAGAGTATATGGGTGGGGGAAAAGTCCTGCTGGAAACAAAAGAGCTTTTTTATTATGGTTATTTTACACCTGGTTAAGTTTGGTCATTTGAAATTCCTGTGACGTGGATGGCGATTCTATACCGCAGAATATTCCTCTTCTTTTTGCCTTTTGTTATTGATCTTTCACATTGTTAGCATTTTCTGCTACATCGACATGAAGTGCACTTTTTGTGATGGTGGATTCAGCAACTGCTTGGCTTTGGTTGAAAGTGCTCCGGTGTTTATTATTTTCTTTCTTTCATTTTAATGTCTTTAATGACTGGATTGTACAAGGTGTTGCAAAGCTTTCTTTTTCTTTCTTCTTTTTTTTCTGAGAGCCATTATTGTCTGTGTCAGACTGAGAATGGGGCTGTGTCTGTGGAGGGGGAGTGATCATTATTGGCATGCCAAGAAGCCCAAAAAAAATTGGGGTGACAGCTATTTTCTCTCTCTGGTACCTTGATCAAGGGTGCTGCTGTCACCTGTTTCCAAGACAAAACTTTGAAGTCATTCATTGTTTCAAATAAATTACTATATTTTGATATTTGACAACATCCCTGTGTCTTTTTGTCTTCTAACTTATGAATGTTGCAGTGCACACACATTTTGACATTTCACCTACGAGAACTCAAGTTTCTTCAAATTGTTTCTGTCAGCCCACTTGTGTAGTTTGTCCCCAGTTTTAAAATATGTATTTATACATATATTTATTTTATTTTCATACTTTGTAGTTGGTTCTAAATAAACCTTGACCATGGGAAATGTGTGGAAACTCGATGGAAAGGTCAAGGGTCCACCTTCAGGTTTGGTTTGTGATTTGTTCACAAACTAATATAATTAAATGTTCAGCTCTTCTACAATGCAGTCTTTCACAACCACTCATAGCAAGCAACAAATCTACAAGGTATTTAATATGACATAAGATAAATTTGTGCAAAAATACATAGACTGATGGTGTAAAATACAATAGCTTTTATAAAAAAACTGATAAGCTTAAAGAATTTGTAGTGTCTTCTTAGCTTATTGATGGGATCCATTTTACAAGATCAGTGCATTGAACTGAAAGAATTTGCCCGTTGGGGAGGTGGAGGGGGGAGAGAATCTCTTCCAGCACTAAAGGTCAATCTGTAACAAATGTCAGTTTGTTTTGCAAGTTTTACAGCTACAAGAAAGAAAAAAATATATATATATTGCTGGGGCTGTTCAGCTGAAAGGCAAAAAAATAAAACCCCTATAAATACTGCTGAAGGTTTAACATGTTTAAAAGTAAAAAAAAAAAAAAATCTCAAAAGCAGTTACCTTCGTAACACTTGACTAAAACTACCAAGGTCTAAGTTCTAAAAACTAACACGATGTAAAAGGGGAGGGAGTTGGAGTGTGGAAGAGGCCAGCTAGTGTCTCACAGAGTTCTCCAAGGACTCTCCGTCAGCGTCTACGTCGCCTTGTAGCTCGCTGGAAATGTGGATTTCAACTGTACTAGACTCTGAACCTAGCAAGACAAAATAGGGGCAGATTACTTGTTGCTGCACACAACACTTAAAACGTATTACACAATATAAAGTATATATATATTTTTTTTATCTGTTACTGCATTGGATGTTCAGCGAATGAATGAAAACAATAAGTCCTTCAGAAGAATAACTTTATTTTTTTAAAAAAGATGTCAGAGGTACTAGAGACAAGACGAGGCGCACACACAGAACTGTAGTGTTGGAGTGAAAATAACATTGTGTTCAGTAGATTCACACTTACATACACTACAGTGGAAGTTCACGAGGCACGCCTATAGCTAAAACTGATGCAGTCCAATACAACATACATGCCTGAATGTGCTAGGTAACAGTTTATACCACTTAAATGTCAGTCAGATTTTGCATCGCATCCTCCACTAGGGGATTTTTTTTTTTAACCAATCAGAAAGTTAACAATACAAGCTTGACAAATATGTATCACAGGATTGTTGCATTGGACCGTATTAGTTCCAGATATGGAAGTTTTTTTTCCTGCTTATGTGCATATTTACCATTTCCCAATTACCACCCATCGCTCTCTGCTAATCATCTGATTATCTGTAAATAATGATGCTTAACAACCCTGAATGGAAAGTCACAACGTCACTGATTAAATTACACAATAAACAAACACGTCTCTCAGCGGTGTATCCACATACCAAATAGACCGTTAATGTTTCATCCACTTCAGATCATTATTTACAGACAATCCATAAAATCCCAGAGGAGTGTAGTTTCAGTCTACAGCTGCTCTATGTTGAGGTCAAAAATAACAGAGGTCACCAACAACACTGAAGATGTAAAAATAAAATAAAAAATGAACTACTGTTTTTGGTTCTGGTGAGGATTTCTAAAGTCTAACCGTTCACGTTCTCTAAGCGAGGCTGTTTGTGGCAGAAGTGCGTGTCGTGAAGGTGCGTGCACACGATGCGCATCACCAGCCCTGATAGACTGGCGAGCTGCTTGCGCCACTGGTAAGCCAATTACCTTCAGAGAGGACACTGATGGCGTCCGAGTGCTGCTGTCCGTTTCCTATCGTGTTCTTCTGCACTTCCTGAACGTGACTCTGGTACAGCAGAGTCGTTCCCACCACCGGGTTTTGTCCGGCCGCGTTCGGCACCGAGGTGGAGCCCGAGTCCCAGGCCAGCTCCCTGCTCCGCTGCGGGTTGAGGTCCACGTCCCAACCCGTCCAGCCGTGGAAGGCCAGGGTGTTGAGGAAAGCCTGCATCGGGTTCAGAATGCCCTGAAAAAAGTATGATGCAAAAATAAATGAAAGTCATTAAATGGTCATGGAAAAGGATGAGCTATCTGCATCTAGCGTTGCAGTTCAACCAACCATGATGAACCATGTGGTGAGGGCAGCGTTCCTGATGTTTCTCAGACTGTTGACAGTGATATTTGGCTGCATCTCCAGGTAGAAGAGGAGGCACTCATTGATGATATTTGGAGCCCAGCTAAAATAATGATAATAATAAAACGTGAACGAAGATCCAATCTTACAAAGAGACATTTGACATAAAACAAATAACAAACTAAGATTATGGAATGTGTTCTAATCAACTTAACAATTATAATGCTAGTTAGATCAGCTAATAATAACCGCGCTAATACTGTAATTATTCCCTCTTGTATGCTTTAAGACACTAAAGGAACATGCTTACAAAGCAAGACTGTATCTTTGGGTCAATGTAATGCTAACTGGTGACAGGAACAAACTATTCATCCCTTCTAATTGGGAGAGTTTTATTTGGAATGTGTTATTGGATCTGAATGTAACTGGATAACTGGATTGGATTGGGGAGGATATTTGAAGATAATCGTACCCTGTTCAGTAACACTTTATATGAAGGGGGGGTGAATAAGACTGACATGACACTGTCATAAACATGACATAACACATTTGTCATAAACATGAATAAGTCTTCATGAATATTTATGACTGTTGTCATAAAGCGTCATTCGGTAAATTATGACACTTTTAATAAAGTTGACATTATTCAAAATGTCTTTGTTATGACAACTTGACTTTAACCAATAAATCATTACTGATATAAATTTGTTATAAAATTATTACAGATTACACTTTAAAAATTAGGTAACTTTATGTTATTAAAGGTAAAATTTAAACAGTAATGATTTCTTGGTTAATGTCAAGTTGTCATAACAAAGACATTTTGAATGTCAACTTTGTATTAAAAGTGTCATAATTGACGCTTTATGACAACAGTGATAAATATTCATGAAAGTTTATTAATTAATATTCATGACAAGTGTTATGACATGTTTATGAAAGTGTCATGTCAGTCTTATTCACCCCCTTCAAATAAAGTGTTACCCAAAGTTCATTTAAACATACAGAGGTGAAAATCTGAGTAGAGCTGTAACTTACCAAACAAAGAACACGAGCATTATTTTAAAGAAGCGGATTTTAATCTCGTTAGCCAGCCGCCTCTCATTTTCCGTGTAGATTCCTTGTCGTCCTTTCAATAAAGATGTCACTGCGGAGAGTTCAGAAGGTCGCCTTTATTTTTGATTTTTTTCTTGCAAATATATGTTGCGATGCTCTGCCACGTGTGCGAGTGAACTGGCAGAGGTGAACCGACCTGCAGAGACGGTCCGGCTAAAGAACACGGGGTTGGCTATGAGGACGAGCAGCATGGGGGCGTATGTGGTGATGTAGTGGGGAACAGCGTGCTGGAGGCCTTGTTCACAGCTGCACAAGGAGAGGGAACATGATTTATTCAGCGGTGGGATAAATAATTCGTTTTGACAAGTTACATTTAATCTGACGAGCTGCTTCCAGAATAATAAAATGCTGTACACAGACACACAAATTGAAAAATAAAATATCGACTCAGAAAAAAAAAAAAAGAAAAAAAAAAAAGAAAAATCTGAATAAAATGACTCCGGTGACATTCTGATAAGAAGAAGTGGACAAAAACCACACATCAAATGCAATAGAAATGCAATGTGCTGTAGAAATATATGATTCTAACTCAAGGCTGTACAGTCTAGTCAGTCTACAGTTGATTAATTAAAAGAGGTAAAAACCATAATATTAATCCAATAAAAAAAGAATAATTATTTCTAGTAATCCACTAATTTGTCCCCAGAAATATTCCCGAAATGAGGAGTGCAATTCCAAATCGGCTGTTTGAAATGAAGTGACGACGAGCGGTCAGAAATATGACTGGGTTTCAAAAGAACTGCCTAAAAAATACTGAGATGTTCTTGATTTACAAGAATCTTGTAATAAGGGCAATAATCTAAAGAGACTAATTTCATTTAGGCCCTGTCAGATTTAGATTTAGAATTAGTTTTATTTCTTCATGCATCTTTCAAGATAATAAAATAATGTAAGAAGAAAAGATCTTTTGGAAAAATCCCCAGTTTATCCCTCAGGCAACTGGACGTTTTTCAAAAAGACTCCTTCAGAAATCCTGCATGAACGTGATTCTACACCAGTTTTATTTTGGGAAGAAGAAGAAGAAGAAAAATCTGGTTTTATTTACATTTCGGTGGAAAACAGCACAACAAAATGTTTTTTTTTATGTTCCTCAACAATCAGTAGAAAAATATGTATTGACTTCTCAGGAATTCACTTTTTCTGTAATTACTGAGCAGAATTCTTCCACTGATGAGACAAACATCAAGTCTTCAAGGTTGGAAGGCCTTCTTGCTGTCATCCTAAATGTTAGCTCCATTTTTAGATCCTATGATGTCAATCACTAACAAAAAAAAAAAAAAAAAAAAAAAAAAGAAACCATCAACAGTAAGATTAAATCTAAGATTTAAATCTGTTATTTGGGACTCTCTGATCAACTAGAGAAATCCAATAAAACCAAAGCCGTGAAATCTTTCCCTTACGCTGCCATCAGAATGTCACTGCCGTCATTTTATACAAAGCAGTTCGTGTGGAAAAAAAAATAGATTAGAAAAACACCATCCTGGATCATTCAATCAACAACTTTATTGTTCTCCAGGATAGAAAGATTGTTTGATAAACAATTCTCGCGGCTTTCAGCTGCGACACTGAAAGGGGATTTTGATTTATCTTCGGGAAAACGGAAAAGTATCTTACTCAGAGATGGATGGGTAGTAGAGCATGGCCACTCCTTCAACACACAGCAGCACAGCCAGACCCCACGTAATCATGTGGTAGAGGACAATGGTGCTGAGGGGGGGGAGGAGAGAAAGTCATGAGACTCAGACTCACAGCAGCACGAGCTGAAAATCTGTTTCTTGTGGATGATATTTCTTTTTCATCTCTTCTCATAGAAAAAAAAAGAAGAAACAAACACGCTACTTTGACAGAGGAACAATGAACAGCTCATCAAACAGCTCCTCACTCAGAGCCAGGAGTGAGAAAAAGGGACAAAAAAAAAAGCATCTTACGCATAGACCTGAAACTAAATCAGTTCTTCTCAGTTTTGGATTTTTTTTTTTTTTTTTGCTTCATGCTGTCTTCTACAGGAGGAAGGTCTGAGGTAATAGTGAACTGCGAAGGAGAAGAAGAACCTGATCCCAGCAGAGGTTTTCACCACCAGGAAGACGTCCACGGCGTAGCAGAAGGTCCACCAAAACGAAGCGCTGAAGAACAGCTGGATCCACATCTGCAGCACAATGAAACGGACGATTACCAGCAAAATTTGTGGTTTAAAAAACACAAAATCTACTGTATCAACTGGCCATGAACCAAGTAGGTCTGAGCGTGCCAATGTTTAAACAAAGGTACTGATAAAGCTGCCCCTCATAAAGGTTATGAGGTTTAGTCAGTTTGTTTTTCTCTAGATGTTTGAAGCATAAAGAAACACAACACTGCCCCACCCCCACTGGTTGCTTACACATTTTTTCCCCCTTGTGCCCAAGAGAGAAATATTTGGTTGTTTGGAAACACTTCCCATTCTGGAAATTTAGACATTCTCTGCCTGGAAGCTAAAACAGAACAGCAGATGCTGTCAAGCTAAAACTACTAGCATGTCCGCTACACAGTTGACTGCAGGATGGCCACCAGGGCAGATCGACCAAACAATTCAGCACCTCCGATTTGAATTGTCATCTAAGTGCTCCTCTCCTGCTCCTGTCAGACTTTAGATCTAGTCGAACAAATTTCCACAGGTGCAGTCCCAGTGTCTCCCGAACTTGAGTGTTTTTATAACTTTAACCAATTAATCATGTTATTTGGTTCATTTAGAAAATTTAAAATAATCCAGCATTGGTCAGATCTTGAAATATAAAGTTTAAACCAGCCTTTTATTGAGTGAAATGATTACAGTTTTATATCTTTGAATGTGAAAATCCCAGCATAAAGAAACGACTCTTGCCTTGTGAGATAGCTTTGGAGTTTAGAGAGGTTTCTGAGTCGAAATTAATCACTTTAGAAAGAAGTACAATGTTTTTTTCAACTGGCTGTATCTTAATAAGACAGATCTCTCATGCTTCTCAGTTCAGTTCCTGGTATCTTTTTAACTCCCCTCTGAGATTAAAGTGGATATTAGGAGTCAAAATTGGGTTCAAAACCCAAATTCCTTTAGGCATTCAAAAGAACCTCATAAGCTCCTGGTAATTCTTAGATTAATTGTTACAATTAATACTTTAAATCCAAAGTTGAAATTTCCCCTTTTAATTAGTGTGTAAAGCCACGTTGGTGTTGTATCTTTGTTTTTTAAATTATTATTTAGTCATCAGAGAAATTTTTTGGGTAAATTTATTCTGAATATAATATTTTTGTACCATTTATTATTAGCAGGTTTTTTTCTAAATCTGATGCTCTCTTGTTTTTAAATAAGTTATAATGTTGATAAAATCTCAGATATCTCATTATTTCTTTCAATACGCAACAGAGAGTTCTCATCGGATAGCCAAGAATTCACCCTGCTGATTGATTTTGATAGATTATACTGTTCTGCACATTTTGTGTAAACACTTTAAAACGGTGATGCTTACTCGAGATAGTCATACCATAAGAGTCTCTTGGAAGCTGGAAACTGTTCAAACTTACAAACCGAGACACAATTTTCCCCCATCTACTTACTGAGCTCTGATTCGAGCAAATGATCACCTACATTTACCAGAATCATGCGTGATTATAAAAAGAAAAAAAAAAAACCTTCCTTGTAATCTTTCAACCATAAACCAAAGACAAGATGTGAGGCTTTGCAGTGTAACTGAGCTGCTTGACCACGTGAACCTGTTTGAAGGAGCATCTTTTACACTTACTGCGCTGCCAACACAGAAGGCCTCTGGCAACACGTCCGTGTTGTTGGTCACAGAGATGCCTTCGACGACACTCGGCACACCCAGCCACACAGAGGACCTGACGATGATCCCTGAAACAGAGAGAGTCACACTGACCATGGGAGAGCAATGCACATGGAGGACGAAAGAGGAGTAAACACAAAGGGCCCATGTGGAAATGACCTGGCTTTAATTAGCGTTTCAACACGTGTTTGCTTTTCTTAGCTGTTTTGGTTTACTGCTTGAATTAATTACTGTCAGTCAGGGAGTCCTTTTAATAGCAGCTTAACATCATGGAAATATGAGCTTTCTAGCGGATGTATTTTATTGGGGGTGTTTCCATTTCCTTTGCAAAACTGGAAAAAAAATTAAAATAAATAAGGTAGGTCTCCTGGAACTTCCACACAATGCAGAAGGCACGCGGCTCCATGTTTCGTCTGTATGCCGCTCTGATTCCACAGCGGTGACTGGATCTCGCCGGGCGTGGAAACGCATGACTTCAGCTGCTCGTCTTCTCGCCAGGAAATTGATGAATGGACAGTTCAGGTGTCAGAGAGCTGTGCTTCCTCCTGCATGCTGAGCAACAGCTTGGACCGGAGACATGAGAGTCGGAGTCTCCTGGTGTGATAAGCTTTTAGTAAAAATCAAGGTATTAGCACCGATATTTGAAATCCTAAATGATTCCAGGAGAGGGCTGTATTTAAAAAAAAAAAAAAAAAAGCAAGTATAATTAATCATTTTATTTCTCACGTGAGAGAATGATGACTTTTGAATGAAAGCATTGGATTGAGAGCTTTTTTTTCCTCTCTAGGAAGCCCAAAAAAATTGATTGTTTCACATATTTTTGTGCAGAAAAGAAATCTAAAATAGCATGGATGCTTAGGTTGGAATTGGGCTTAATTTGGTTAAAATTTTTTAAATTTCCCAGATCTCTAAATACAGTTAACTTTATCCAGGATTTCACCAGGTTTGAAATAGGCAAAACCACATGAGGGATTTGGTCTCAAGATCCAGCATGAACGACTAGTTGTGTACGTCCCTAACTTTCTGATACTGACTCACAGTTGGCAGTCCGGATCAGTCCTGGTCACAAAACTCCAGGACAGACATGGCACGTAAATGAAAGCAGTGTCAGCCAGCACTTTTATAAAAGTAAAGCTACATTAAGCAGCAAAATCCAGACCAGCAAGCAGAGCAGATGATCCAGCTTTTTAACCAGCCAATAAAAATGTGCTATACTAACGATATGAATGGACAAAAACTGTCATATTTGAGAAAATACAGTTAAATATACTTTGGCTAAGTGTTTGTTTAAAAGCAATACATAAAATCTGTAATAAAATTGCAGCAAACATTTTTTTTAAATATATATTTCCGACTGAACTCGATTTTCTGTTTAGAAGTTCATTACTTGTGTCTTTATAAAGCAAAAAGAAAATTTGATTTGGAAAGAAAATATATAAATATGTAGGATGAAATTTGCCCATCTTCATTGCTCCCTCTTTATTTACAAGTTAAATGGAATGGCCTCTTCATTTTGTCAACATTTCCAAAGGGATCCTGGTGAAACACGGCATTAACTTTAACAGTTTTATTTATTTACTTATTTATTTTCTGCTGGGTTTTGCAATCTGCAGCTCCTCAGCCACTCTGCAGGGACTCGCCGTAAATCTGACCTCATGGAAATCTAATAATGTTTATATCTATGATGGCAATAGGAAACCCAAGTTTTACTGCTTTTCCAGCTTCATCCAATATGTGAAGGGAGTTTCCACAACAGGTACTCATAATACAGAGGGAGCAGCAGGTGGGTTTGGCTGCCTGTAAAAGAAATGATTAACAGACGTATATAAACTACTACAAAAACACGGAGTTCACAGCCTCGCAGCACTAAATGAGAGGATATTTCATTTTTATAACAGGCGATCAGAGATGCGGGTTCAGGATCGGATTATTTATTCCTGAAGGAAGTCATTTCGTTACACTCGCTCAGTTTTAAATGCACGGTGGAAACACATTTCTGTCCTCCTGGCAGGCAGCATAAACTAAGTGTGAAATCCAGCAGAAATCTAAACATTTTGAACCTATTAATGGCAAATGTTGTAAAAAGAACAAAAAAACCCACTAAAATAAAAGCTGTGACTCATTCAAAGAGCATCTACAGCAATAAACACTGGTATATTATGCTATACCTGATCAGTTTGCTGTCTACCCTGCAGGGCCTGTGGCAAGTGGAATGTTATTATATATAGTATTAATTTTAAATAAATGTTCCCAAATTGTCTTCAGAGGAAAGAATAGTCTTCGCTGATTTAACACATTGAAATAGTGTCAGAATGCATTTATGTTGAGTTTATTTGCAGCTTTTATAATTTTTACAAGCATGGCAATATTATTATTATTATTTATTATTATTATTATTATTATTATTATTATTATTATTATATTATTATTATTATTTCTTCTCATAAGTTGCTCATCTTACACTTTTTTAGTTGATTGTTTGGATCTTAAGCAGACTAGATTTCTTCCAAATTCAGAAATGTACAAACAAATAGAAACCATTGTATTTGATAATTGTTTCGGAATATGAAATTTAAAAATATAAGCCGCTTTACTGGTTGGTCATCAAAAAGGATGATGAGCCCGAGTTTACACTTGGTTTGGAATCCTCTTAATATCTAAATAAGATGTTCTTAAATAAAACCAATCTCTAATTGCTTCATGTTCTGAAATCCTGCACACCTTAATTTGTGTATGAAGTATATCTGCTGAGGGGGATTTTAAAAATCAAAGTCTTAAAAACAGCTATATCCATTTTAAATGCTTTACTTAACAAGTGTGTTCTGAAGAAATTGTATTGGAAACGCAAGCATGTTGGTAGTACAGGGCTTGGGAAGTGTTTGGACAAAACAGCGCCTACTACTGGCAAATATGATGGTTGACAAATATGGTACCAATTTTGGAATAAATGTATTTTTTGTACATAAAAAATATACTTTGCTGCAAACAAATATTTTCTACATATTTCTTTTAAAATAATAAAAAAAGAGGAAAAAACATCTAACTTCCTAAAAAAATATAATTTATTTAATCGGTTTTTGACCAAACAAACAAACAAAAAACAAAACAAAAAACCCCAGCAGTTTTAATTAAAATTTTTCTTTTGTTCTGTTGTTTTTCTTTTCTTTCTTTCTTTTTTTTGCTCAGTTTATTTTCAATGGACCTATCCAGGGTGTTTCCCCGCCTCTCTCCTGTTGATTGTCCAGATTTTCCATAACTTATTTCTCATGAGGAAAATTTAAAAGTAAATATCCTCAGACCCTCTGGGTTATGATTAATTAGTCAAAATTTCAACTTAATCATATAAGGGTGATATACAGAAGTTTTCAAGTTCTCTGTTTTATGTTGAGCAACAAAGGGGTTAAAAGAAACTATTCATGTGCGTAATCAAACCCAGAACAACGCTGTGAAAAAAAGAAAAGAAAAACAGCTCCTTCACCACCACCCCTTTTTCTTCTTTGACTAAATTAGGAGTAAAAAAAGATATATATATAAAGAAAAGCAAACTAAATCAGCTGCTTTTGAAGATTGATTAGTTTACCTGCGCATCCCAGTATGTCACATATACTGATGATGAACAATATTCTGGAGGAGGAGGCGGGCCTCGGCAGAGGGTACTGTCCCAGTCTCCTGTATCCTTTGCGCTTCGGCAGAACCTGCAGAACAGCGAACACGAGGCTCAGAGCGGCGCTGCCCAGACTCAGAGCCCCGAACAGGACCGGCTGGAAGGAGACGGCGAACTCCGTGGCGGCGTCCCGGTTCGGGCAGCAGAACGTCTCCAGCCGCGGGGAAGCCATCAGGGACTGCGGGGCGACGCGGAGGAGGAGAAGGAGGGAGAGGAGAAGACGGTGTTAGGAGGAGGAAGAAGGAGAAGGAGAAGAAGGGGAAAGGAAAAGAAAAAGGAAATGACTGAGTCCATGAGGCAGCTCTCCTCGACAAATCACGGGGTCGAATCATCATGTGCTTCTGTTTAATCCCTGAAGTTGTAGCTTAAGTCTGCCGCACAATGCAAGGCGCCGACAAAAGGCTGTTGTATGAAAGAGACTGATTATGTCAGCCGGCAGAAGCAGACTAAAAGCTTTCTTTTTAATTCTTAGTTTCTGGGGAGGTCAAATAATAACATCAACTTCAAATGGAGTAAAACAGTCACAAAAGTGACACCCAAGTTTATCAGTACATGCATTAAAAACATAAATAAGTCACAACAATCTGCACGGTGTCCTTTAAATTCTGAATTTTCTCCAGGTGGGGCCGTACTTTGACTGGGCCATTCTAAGAGGTGATCTAAACAGTTTGGTTGTATTCACGGCTGAATGTTTAGTGCCAACCTGCTGAAAGGTAAACACGGCTCAGACCAAAACCTCAAGTCTTTGGTTCCTCCCCTCCCTTTTAAAGTAAAGGTGTCTACCCAGCATGACCATGTTTCACTGGTCATGTGCCAGGGTATGACCTCATGTTGTATTATACCAGATAAGTTTGCTGTGTACCCTACATGGCTTGTCATCTGATCACTTGTTCTCCATGCTAAGGTTGTCAGTTTAAATGGACGACCGTTGATTAGTAGATCTGCAGCTGTGCTAAACACTCTTTCTATCATCAGATGAGGACTTGAACATGGCTCCTGAAAATGTTCTAGTATATGTTTCATAACGATTAGATTAAATTACACACAAATGCACTCTTTAACAATTAAGTAAGTTCTAACTTAAGCGCAATTAGAGTTAAAAGAGCTGAATGTGATGACACGTTTTTAGAGGATTTTAAGTGTTTTTAGTGGATATAAATACCTTTGTGGGAAGACGTACATTTTAACCGAATGCCTTCCTCACCAATGCTTCAAAAGTCTCATGTATTCTTTGTCGTCTTGTAGTGTTTGGCTAAATAAAACATGCCTGGAATCTGACAACTGTACATTTCAAGCCCAGACATGCGCCTCCATCACTTCCTGTTAGGAACTGAATGTGTTTTTGTTAATACACTCTAAAAACTGCTGGGTTAAAAACAAATATGGTTCCAGATCTAGGTTGATTTAACCCAAAAAGTTTGGTTCATGGGTTTGACGCAGCATACTGAGTTAGATTAAAGAAATATTGGGTCATATTTCTGACCCAATATTTGCTTTAAGACAGGATGGGATGTCGTTGTTGTCACTAACATTCCAATTGAGTGACAACAAGAATTATGCAATTTGGCTCAGTAAAACATACAATTAAATGCGGAATTTACGTAATAGTTAGATATAAACTGAAATTAAAATAAAAAAACTCTATATAGCCAATCAGTTTCTCTGCCTCCCTCTCTGGGGCTGGGAAGCGGCTGAACCATGCAGTAAGTCAGTGCACTCTCAATGGGGTGAGGTAGAAGGCTAAAAGCAGCTTTTGTGAAACATGTTTTTATTTTTTTTAGGTGAAGACCCTCAGGAAGTAAAGTTTCTACTCTTTGTTTCTCTGCAGCTGATTGGTATTCCCCCGTCTCCCAGAGCCGATCATCCTCTAGTTCCAGAAAACTGAGGACTGAACCACTCCAACCTGGCAGACCCTGTTGATCACAACCGGATGGATGTCCACTTTTCTCCACTTGAAGTAAATAACCAGCTCCTTTGTTTCGAAGCAGAGCACTTCCTCTGCAGCACTCAGAAAGCCGTTTGGTAGCTTTGTTTAGTTTTGTCCCAGCTGCAAAAACCCAGCATTCGGGTCAAAGAAATAACCCTGCAGTTTTTAGAGTGCAGCAGAGAATTAATCTGCTTCAGTGTCTACATGCTCAAGCATGGGCTCATCATTTTTTTTTTTTCTGCTTGTGTTGTTTCCATTTTTAAAAAGAAAAGCAAAACCTGTGAAATGAAAATATCACAAAAGATTTGGGGTGACGGGCAAGCGGTAGATGTAGAAAGTGTTGTTCTGCCGTCTTAAACTTATTGCCTGTTCGCTTTTCTCCATATACGGAAAGTCATTTTGTTTTGAAACATTAATATCCGTGATGTAAAAAGTTAGAAATAAGATGGCGCTCCCTTCATCAGAGCAGTTAAATAAGGGATACTTTGTAGATTCATGCTTAAAATTGGATAAGAACTCGGCGGACACATGATCACTTTGCGTGGGGATTTGTGGTCATGTGCATGTGTCATATGTGCAGCGAAATCATGTGCACATGCAGGGCTCTGGCCTATACATAAATACAGCCAAAAGACTATTCAGAAGTTTTGTCATCCTCATGTCACCCAAGATCAATAGCTCTATATGCCTTCTTTTGACTATGTTTAAAAGAAACAATGGAAATCTATAACGGGAAAAATAAAAAGTAAATAAACCCAAAATGAACCGTAACATGACCTGAGATATGCATCGTCCCTCAAAGAAAAATGTCTGAAATCTTTCTTTGAGATTGCAAATCAAAAGATCAATCAAAACCTTGCAATCAAAAGATTGCAAGGTTTTGATTAATCAATAAGAAAACATGAGAAAAGTAAGGATGAATCTAGACATTTTCATAGTCCTGCATACAACATATTTTGGGGAGTAGGAGCTTAAACAATCTACAACTTGACGGGAAATTGTAAGTAAACTACTTAAAAAAAACAACCAGTAAACAGGTCATGTAGTATGTGATACTCTCAAAATGAAAAATAATAATAATAATAATAATAATAATAATAATAATAATAATAATAATAATAATAGTAATAAAAAACAAAACATAAAGCTAAATTAGGTTCTTCTGTTGAAAGGGTGAACATTGGCTGCATCCTGCCTGCGAAGGTCAGCTTACCCTGCATGTGTGCATCAGGCAACCCCACACCCCGTCCCGATCCAACAGAAGTCAGCTGCTAGATATGCTCACTTGGCTGGAGAACTGAAACAAAGCAACAAGGACCTTCAAAGATTCGGTAAAACACAGAGGGCATTCATACAGTTGGTAGGATTATATTCTAATCCATACCTTCCCTGACACGCCACAGAGTTAATTGTGTGTCTGGCTTGCAGCCTGCTGCCGGGGATTAACAACCCCCTGGAGTAACGCAGTTAGACTTTTGACTTAATCTGAACATTTGCTCTCTGTGGCTGCCCTCTGCTGGCCTGCATGCACTGCAGTATTACAGTAGCACTAAAGAACTCTTGAGTGCAGAACACAAGGCAATAATGGTGAGAATATTTTACATACAGCTAAAATAAATGAGACAGAGTCTGCAGTCTGCTGCGTCTTCAACATGGAGGAACTCTGTTGTTGATTATTGTTATTACAGAATAATAATACATTTTGCATATTTCTTGGTTAAACTAAAAATGATGACTGTCAACGTCTTGTACAGCTGAATTTGGACTCAGAACTCAGAAATAAAAAGAAAGTATGGTAGACATTTCCAAAAATGCAAATAAAGTAGTTTGAGTATAATCTAGGACATGTTACTAAAATCCTGCAGGGTTTTAACAAATTCAACCAAAACAACTACCTGACCAGATGCGCCTCCATTTTGGAAATTATGTGATGACATCACAAACTCAGATGACAGCATGGATGGTTGAATAGACGTTCAATTGGGTTATAAATTGTAAAAAAAAAAAATTCCCCACCATTAAAGGTTAATGTTAAACTAGTGTCACTGTGGGTCCTAATCAGTAACTACTAAGTACTAACCTGGCCTTTACTGCTAAGTCAGTCCTGGTTCCCTTATCAAAACAATGATAAGGGAATCAGAATCACTGGTTCTTGCTGAGCACTAAATATGTTGTGTTTCAACTTGAAGTGTCAGAACGCTAAAGCAAGTTACTCAAAGTAAAAAAAAGACATTAGGGAACTGAAATTTCTTTACAGGAAATTACTTTAAAATCAGATAACAAACATAAAAATCAACAAAAACAAGACTGTAGTTTAACATTTTTACTTACCTAAACTGATCCAGTTTACCTAAATTTAAAATCTTAAGTCAGACACAACAGACGAGAAATAGTCACGTTACTTGCAAGAGATAATGGGTGTGGATGTGCGGTGTCAAATTTCAACAAAAAAAAAAGAAAATACCAACAGGCTTAACTCGCTTCTCCTTCTCCATCTGCTCTCCCATTGGTCAGAGCTGAGTCATCACAGTCCTTCCTCCAGGAAGGAAATGGCATGAAAACGTCAAGAACTGCTCTCAAAATAGGACAAGAAACATATTCCAGTATGACAAAAGGGCAACTCGAACATGAAAACAGGTGAAGAATGCCTGCTGGAAACAAAGAGACACAGAAAGAAACAGCATGTCCAGGAGCAGCAGCTCCTTATTTCTCCAACCCTTGGATGAGTGGTGAGTTTTAACACTTTAAATATGTTATTACAGTAGACATGTCTATCACTTCAAAGTCTGAGCAACTGTTTGCTTTTCACACAAAGATGTTGAAGCCGACTGGTCTCCGATTCACGACGCAGCCTTCAATGGAAATGTTCTTAGTCTCCAAAGACTCATCGCTCAGGTAAAGTTTAACTTCTGGAGTTAAAAAGTTAAAATTCTAATCAGGTTCTGCTGCATGAGATTATCAACAGGACACATGTTTCTATTTCAAACGTTAGTTTGTGATAGTTCTGTGTGAAGCTTTAATGTTTTTCACTACTTAAAGTGCCTTGCAAGTGCAATTCTTATCTTTGATCTTTTGCATAATAACTGTGGAATTCTATGGGGACTTACAGAAACTATTGCTATTTTTTATTTAACATTTCTATTTTAAAAAAAAGTGTGCTCTTTTTTTATCCAATGTTTTGTGATTGAATAACATAAAACATTCCAATAAGATAAATTGACTTTTGTTGTGTTAATGTGTCAAAAGTAGTATGAATACTTCTGCAAGGCACAGTCTGTGCAGCCACTGTTCGGGAGTGAATTTGTGTGTCCTGGTGTGTTCACAGGGAATGGGTGTAAATCTAAAACACACTGGACCAAGTCTCTCCCCTTCATGTAGTATGCCAGCAAGGCCACGCAAACTGTGCCAAGCTTCTGGTGGAAAACGGAGCAAATGTAAGTGATTTACAGCCCACAGAAATGAACATGAATTAAACAGAAAGCACCATCAATTTAAAACTTCATTACTGTTTTTTTTTTTTTTTAGAATTTCTTTAATAAAGTAATTCTTGCATGTTAACAGCAATATATAATCACTGAAGACGACTGAAATGAGTGAGAAATTAACCAAAAATACAGATAGCAGCACACAGGCGGTGTAGCTTTTAGCAAGCAAAATGCACAATGCAAAGCAGAGGTCAGGTGTACTGTTCAAAGTTTTCAGGCGTTGCTGTTTTTTTTTCCAACTTCAGGTTAACCACACAACTGTGGACGGACACACTGCATTAACAGAAGCTTCTGCCAGGGGCCATGTGACCTGCGTCTCTCTGCTTCTCAAGCATGGAGCGACCCCCCCAGGGGGGAAACCAGCCTGCAGCCAGGGGCGGATCTAATGAGAGCCTTCCACCCTCATTGACAAACCAGCTGGCACTATGAATTCAATAAATAGTAATGGTGTTCTGACTATCAGTGCTACCTCATCAGATTTTCCTACCGCAGCACGGATAGATAGCTAAGTCTGTCTGTCAGTGCTACGCGCCCAAAACTACTACCGTCATGTTTACAAACAGAAAACCATAGCGGGTTATGTTAATGTCATATAATATGACATTATTTGAGTGATGAGACTGAAGTGGAAGCTTAGGATGCTTAGCATAGCACTGGAACAATTTTTATACACGACGAAACCACAAGAAGATCACTTCCTTCATCTGAATATCCTACCCGTTTAATGAAAAGCTATAGATGAATGCACTAATCCTTTTACTAAAATATCCTACTTGTTAAAAATATATATTTTAAATACAAAGGTGTTTGTAAGAATAAAACAGTATCAGACAGGGGAAACACATTTTTATTGGAATTAAATTAAACGCAGACGAATACAGATCACTGCAACTATTTTTTGCGCATTAATACATTGTATGTCTGTTATCAGATGCAGCGCAGCCACAATGTGTCCACCGAACTGCGAAGGTTACTGTATTCCTGAAATGATATGATACACAAATAACACACAATTAAACTAAAATATTTTAAAATGTAGGGACAAAATAGCCCACAAAACAACGTATTTTGTCCTGATTAACCGCCAAACAATGACTTATTTACAGTAGTAATGACTTTGCAGACAGCAAACTAAAGCTGTCTGTCATGTAAACTAAAAACATTAAGTAATCCAGCAGCTGAATTAAAGCCAGGTATAAACTAAATTAAATAAAGCTTACTGTAATCTTCAATGAAATAAAACACATGAAACGATGCTTCCACGGCTAGTAGGACACATTTATAAGAAATACAAGGTAGGATGGATTTACGGGTAGCACAGATAAACAGAACACCAATACCTATTTCAAGGAGTAATCAATAATCCGATTAAAGTTACTTTTCAAAGTATCTATGCCATCTCACACACAGAGCAAGAAAAATCGGTAAGCACTTACGGCGCTGATGTCACATCCGCATGAGCGAAATGCGGCTTTCTTGTTTCCGCTTTGACTTACCATTGCAACTAGAAAAGATAAAGTCACATTTCAGACGCAAATAAAAGAATACTATGAACAATGTTGTCTTCATAATATAATGGCCATTTTAAGTTTTCAAGGATTTCCAAGCAATACTGAATGAAGAAGACGGTGGCTTGTAAGTATTCGTCGCTACCAGTTAAGCTAACGCAGCAAAGTTTGCAGCCTTCACTTCATTCCGGATCAGCTTCTTCAGCCTAAAACTACCAAGGGGAGACAGATGGTAAATAAAGGAGCCCTGTATTATTTCCATGGAATCACTTCTGTATTCCGCCTGAAAGAGCAAGTGTATGGGAACGAGTGAGCCGACCAGAGCCAGACAGCCGAGCAACTGATCCGCCTGTTCACACTGTAAGTAAACACTATCCTATTTGACCTCTTCACAAGAACCATGCAAAAGTAATATGACAAAATAACACAGAAACCTTAAAGAACACAGTGATATTTTTCTAAAAGCAGCAACTTTGAACCTGAACAGCCAGCTGGACTCAAACTCTGACACCAGAGCTGCTCTACTGTTAGGCTATGAGGCTTGTTGCGCTTCCTCAGGCCTCGGAAGCAATAAGCCAGAACCTCCTTGTTTGACACTAATGACAATAAACACATAATATACTTGAAAATAAGTACAAAATAAGGTAAAAACATTGTGGGTTAGAATGGATTAAAATGTTTAGATACTTAAATAGCACATTTTTACAAGAAACATGTCCGAGAACATTGCCTACTAGTGTAAGCTAAAGTTAATGATAGCCATAAACTAAAACTCATTTTTGTGTCCGTGAATATTTAATCTTAAAACCGTTCTCCAGCTTACTTTTTGGGGCTTCAGATCGATGTGCATCATTAATTGTTACCTTGACCAAGCCTTGTGTCGCTTTTCCCCGAACACGGAAACCTGCGTGCAAAGAGCCATTGTGCCTCTATTGTGATGCACTGCAGCTGCTGCAATTCCTAAAAGTTAAAGAAGCAACAAAAACTGAACTAATTCCCTCCTTTATTCGTAAAACGTGGCAATATTTATAACAGTCATCAGACTACAGCTCCTGCAGCATATTTAAAATGAAACGATTTACCAATGTAAGAAAAATTAGCCCTTTCTTGCATCTTGACAGAATTAACAGAAACCAAACTGTTTATAGATTTATGTCAGGGAGAATTTATATAGCACACATCACTTTTCTCAGCTTTATTTTAAATCGTATTCAATAGATATATCTGATTATAAATTATGGCGCTACTGATTATATTTAATCCTCAGTGCTACATGAAGCTCATTTTGAAACAGCGCAAGATAAAAATAATATTTTGCAACAAGTCAAGTAAACTAAGTCCAATGTTGGGTCTGTGTAAGCTAACTGTGAGAAACGAGACATTATGCTGCCACCCGTTGAAAAATCCTTGCCCCCCTCTTGCTACCCCATAGATATTTTTCTAGATCTGCCCCGGGCTTCAGCTAAGGGTTAGAGGTCACATTCCATAGCATGTGCTAGCATAATCTCTGCTGAGCTTAGTCAGTGCTAGCAGAAATAGACAGAGGCAGAAATAGACAGAGACAGAAAGAGAGAGAGAGAGAGAAGAGAGAGAGAGAGAGAGAAATGTATGAACGCAGGATTGTCAAACATATTTGGAGACTGATGTCTCAGCTGCATCAGATCTCGTTTTAGTGACTGTTTCTCTCCCCAGGTCACCCTGAGTGCATTGAAGCTCTTGTTCAGTGCAGAGCAGACGTGGATCAGGATATTGACTCTTTAGGGTCTCCTCTTCATGTTGCTTGCTAAAATCAGCAACTGAGCTCAGTGAAGAAAAGAAACTCCTTCAGCTCGGTGAGGAGGAGACGGGTTTCAGCTTTTATCCTCACAAACATTCATTATGGCTTTAGACTGATGATGGACCAAAATAACCGAATTCAAACTTGCAAACTTGTAATGAGGCAGAAAGTTTCTTTTTTTTGCATTTGAATGAGAAGGTTTCAAAATGACTCTGAATGACCTTTTTCAAAGTTATCAAGTAACTTTCACTTAATTTCCATCAGACATGTAGCCATCAATGACCAATTACTCTCCCCAAACAGAACAAAATGTTTAAGCGAAACACAGTATCAAAAGTGCAGCATGCATTTATATCCAGCCCCACAAGATAAGAGAAATTGCACTGCATAAAAATTGTAAACGTGCGGAAAAAAAAAAAAAAATCAAAATGCTACAAATGGAGGGCAGTGAATTATATTAAACTCCTTTCCTCTCCCACTACAGGTTTCGATGCTAACAAGAGCGCTTCTAGTGACTCTCCTTTGCACATCGCTACACATCTGTCCAGCCCTGAGTTGGCTTCTGCCCTCCTCCAACACGGAGCGGACCGGCTCCTGGTGAACTCGGAGGGCAAGCGGCCTCTGGACCTGGTTCCTCCTGACTGCTGAGAGAGACAGGATGTATTCAGTTCACAGTTACAGAGTGAGCTAAGGCAGATGGGTGGGCGTCCAATGCCCTCTGTACCGGGATGCTGGGGCTGTAAGCACATAATCGAACCCTCTCTCTGATGACCCCAGCAGTGTCTCCTTTAAAGCAGTTGTGCATCAGGAAAACTGTGGGGAAGCAGAGGCTTGGTGGGATTCCTGACCTTCACCTCCCCACAAAGCTGATGCCGTTTCTGCTCTACCAATCAGAGCAGAGGGATGCTCGCAAACACTGAAATCACTTCCATCTTTCAACCCCAAACTCTGAGCACTTTCACATTCAGGCCAGCAGGGGGAGAACTTGCACAACCTGGCAGGATAATTGCACTAGGAGAGCCTCAAGATGAGTGTGAGCTGATTTATTATGTAAATAAAGAAACTTCTTGTTGGAAGATGCTTTAATAAAATATTCATTAGAAAATCCATATATCGAATGAAAATAAAATCAAAGCACACAGACCTCTGAAAGTCTAGCTTTAACACAACATATGAATCCTCATTAATGTTGCATTCCTGTGGAGTGAAAATAGTCCCAAAAATGTCTGTGCGGTGTGTAAAAATATAGGTGCATGTGTAAAAAGATTTGTGTGTGCGTAAAAGGATTTGTGCGCGTGTAAAAATATCTGTGCGTTTGTAATACTGGGTTTGTAAACCTTAAAAAAAATAAACCACCTCCTACGCCTATAAATGTTGAAAAAGTACACATAAATCACCTGGTACACACACACAAAACTGCATTTACACACAGAGCTCACAACTATTTTTGAGACTCATTTCACACTTGGGGGAAGCTCCAAGATTTGTGTGTAGATGGTGCGTTTACATGCTAGTAAAAGTTGGGACATCTGAGTTTTGCTCTGTGTCTAGTGTTTTTATCCTCAACTAGGTGGTCTGCAAAAGGACCACTGGGTGGCGGAATGATTCGATGGCCGGAAAAAGCAAGTCCCAGTGGTTTGTCCTCTGAAGTAAGTAGGAGCTAAACCTGCAGGCTTTGCTCTCTGATTATAATGAGACATGGAGTAATTATTAAAGATTTCAGGTTACATTTTATATGTCTGGTATTTTGATATTCTGCCCTCCTCATGTTTCTGTTAGCGCGAGCTAAAGTTTGTCAGCTATGCTACGTTAGCTGTTGGGAGCTAAGCGTGGATTTTTATTCTCTCACTCTGCAGTTTGACAATCTGTCTTCAGTCTTAACTTTAACCCAGATTGATCTAGTTTTATGATGCTGAAGTTGGCAAGCATCTTCAGGAGATTATGACATTTATGGATGTTGGTCACTATCACTGAAACTGTATTTTGTTGCATTAGCAGTAATGAAGGTAGATCTGGACCTGCATCAACATCATCTGCTGCTAGACTTTATTCACCAGAACAAAATGAAAAGTATTTCATTTATGTTGACTTTTCAACATACTTAAGGATTTAGTCTAATGTTCACACATAGGCCTGTCAGAATAATCATTAAATCCATTAATCAGATGATAAATTAAAACAAACTCAATCATTTCCATTGGCCTGATTTATCGTTCACAGCCTTCACAGCAAAACATTTAAACATTTGATCGAGATAAAAAAACCATTTCTACATGCATTGTGATGATTCAAGTCATTTGTCACAGTCTGTCACAGTGGGGTCTGTCAGTGCATCAGCTGTTCAAGAAACTGAACATAATTTTTTCAAACACTATCTGTCTATTTGTACTTTTCTCTGCATCTACAGACAATGTGCAGCAGCTGAGATTCTGGGAGGTTCAACACCAAAACCTGAAGCTTCAAACTGAGCCGTCGACTGAACTAAGAGGCCTTTCAAACAACTACAGTAGTTAACCTGCTGTGTTGGTAGATGTTATGATGTTTCCTTAATCTGTACAGACTGACCTTGGTCTTATTTGAATACACAGCTTTATGGCATTTTCTTTTGTTAATTGATTATAGTAAATATTTGAACATCCATGTACGTTGTTAACTTTAGGCAGCGGTGAAACCATCCACGATAATCTGAACCTATTTTGTTAAAGATTCAACAGATTTGTTGCATTCTTAAATATTTAATCTGTTCTTTGTGTGCAGTGAAACGAACATTAAAGTTAATTCAGGAAACACTTTTGTCATCTTCTTTCTACAATACAAATCAAATGATGCCTCTATTAAAATAAGATATTTGTGACATCAAGCTTTTTTCCTGTCATAAAGCAGTGGTAAAACTATGGCTAAATGTTTGTAATTCACTTTCAACAAATGGAAACCATTATGGTATTAAAGTAAAGGCACTATGTAAACTCCTCATCTACCTAAACACAGGTAAAGTTTCCACTGTATGCAAGTAAATGTGATTATGATTGAATGAAAATTACACAGCAGGGCTTCATCTCCAGTTCACAAGGGTCAGTGTCCTCCAACCTTTAGATGTCTCATTAAAGCACCTGAGTCAAATCGAGGTCATGACTGGAGAACTTGACTGTCCTAAGCAGCCATTTAATTCAGGTGTGTTGGACCGGGACGCATCTAAATGTTGCAGGACACCAGACATTGATGCCTGGATCTGAGGATCCTGTTAGAGGATCAGTGTGTTCCTGCAGCAGCTCCATCAGATCAGAAGAGATCAGAAACATCTTGATGCTCCAGAAAGTTAAATAACACCAGAACCAATCCATCAGTCAGTCGGTTTGTCCTATTTAGAGATAAATATAAAATGTTATTTATACACATAGAAACTCAATAAACTAGGCAATTTATTTCATTTAATTTTATTCACTTAGTGAATAAAGTAAAAGGCAAATCAGAATGTCTTACAAAACTATATATACAAATATCAGTCAGCAATATGACTTAGAAATTTGATTGGAACCTTTTGGGCAAAACAGATACAGTAAGAACAACCCAGAGATCATTTTTATGGATTAAAGATTCAAACTGTGCTGAGGGTAACATTAAAAATCCACGCTTAGCTGCGAACAGCTAAAGCAGCATAGCTGACATAAACATTAGCTCCCGCTAACAGAAACATATGAGGGCAGAGTATCAAAATACCAGACATATAAAACGTAATCTGAAATCTTTAATAATTACTCCATGTCTCATTATAATCGGAGGTGAAAGCCTGCAGGTTTAGCTCCTACTTACTTCAGAGGACAGACCACCGGGACGCTCCGTCTTGCTTCTGGGTTGAGAAGCTCCTCGCTGCAGCAAACAGGAAGGGGCGGGACAGACCACTGTCAGCCTCATACCTTATATGGAAATGGGACCATTGCACTCCGGAAGTGAAGGGGGCGCTATTTCCTGTATTATCCGCGGTCTCCCGTTTTAATTTTCTTTTGAAATATGTGATATATCTTCACCTTTAGGAAGGAGTTTCACTCTCAGCATGTATTTGAACTTCAATATTTTATTTACTTAAGGGCAGCTCACAGTTTTTAACAAACTCTGTAGTTTTCGATGTTCTTCTAAATCTACTCCTTAGTCCCATCTTTTCGGGGTTTACTGCTGCCTCTAGTGGCCTGGCGGTGGTAACACAACTAAAATAATCACGTTACTAAATCAGAATACTACAAAGTCTTTATTAATTTCGGCACTACTGGCACCGTTAAAGATAAATTATCTGACAAAACACCATATTTTCTCACTTTTTTAAGGATGTAGAGCTAATTAAATGACAAACAATACTTTTATACATTATGAATAATATCTATATCCCCATCAATTATAGGAGGAAGAAAAGAAATAGAGACATGAAAAACAACATGATCAACTATAATAAAAAATACCATTTGCAATATATACGTAAGACATTTAATTAAGTAAAAGTCAATAACAAACAAATTAGGAATAACAACCCAGGTTGTTAAACAAATACAAGCAAAAAAAATCACATTTTTGTTTTCACGGTGCCATGTACGTTATTCTAAGATACCATTTATGTTAGAGTCATATATATATAGGAAAATATAAGATAAAACTATTTATAAACGATAAAATGATAAATCATATTCATAGAATCACATTATCAACAATTTGTGAATAGACAAAACACTTACACATTCACCACAGCACGCCATAGGTAAATGTTAGTTAGTTTGGTTAAGAATAATTATTGCACTGTCAATAAATAACTTCTAATAGATGTTCTTAGTTCCTAAAGGAACACTTTAACATCTTCATGAGCTCAGAAGATCAAACTGATAAATAAAGACGATGGATGCTCTCTGCTAGAATATTTCTTGCTGTCTTCCATGTTCTTTCAGCAAACCGTTGAGACAGAGTTGTTTTTGGTTTCACCACTATTTATCTGCTGTTATACCTGCCATTCAAAGTATTCTTAAAATATTGTCTGTTAATCTGCAGCTCATGTGACCAAACCAGCTGAGGAGATGAAAAGTTAAAACTTGAGTTAAAATGTTGTTTTAACTTGAGTTAAGTTAAAATTCTAGTTAGAATGTTAAGTTTTAACATTTTAACTCAACTTCAAGTTGGGTAACCCCAAGGTCTTCTTAAAAGATAGTCTCTGAGAACAGTTCTTACAGATATAGTCAGTGTTTTCAGCAAAGTTGAGTTGACTGTCCAGGAATGACACAAGGAATTTAAAATTTGCCAGTTTCAACAGATTGGCCATTAAGTAAAACTGGAATCACTTTCAATTCTTGTTTATGTCATTTAATTAGCTCTACTTCCTTAAGTATATGGAAAGGTATGTTCTTTTGTTAGGGAATTTATCTTTTACTGTTCCAGTAATGCCACAATTAATAATAAATAATAAAGACTTTGTAGTATTCTAATTTAGTAACGTGATTATGTTAGTTGTGTTACCACCGCCAGGCCACTAGAGGCAGCAGTAAATCCCGAAAAGATGGGACTAAGGAGTAGATTTAGAAGAACACCGAAAACTACAGAATTTGTTAAAAACTGTGAGCTGCCCTTAAGTAAATAAAATATTGAAGTTCAAATACATGCTGAGAGTGAAACTCCTTCTTAAAGGTGAAGATATATCACATATTTCAAAAGAAAATAAAAACGGGAGACCGCGGATAATACAGGAAATAGCGCCCCCTTCACTTCCGGAGTGCAATGGTCCCATTTCTATATAAGGTATGAGGCTGACGGGTCCGTCCCGCCTTCTGTTTGCTGCAGCGAGGTGGACTTGTCTGGGTTTGCCTGGCTATTTTTCCGGCCAGCGAACCATTCCGCCACCCAGTGGTCCTTTTTCAGATCACTGTACCGCTCAAAATGCACAATATGTGTATGAATAATTTTAGGATATTGTAAGGAAGTGCTGAGATATACTGTTTTCCACCGAACTAACGTATTTGCCACTTCGGCACAAGCACAGTGAGAAACGTCAGAGGATAAAAACCTTTTACGCATGCAATCTTTTTACACACGCAGATATTTTGAGACTATTTTCACTCCATACATTTCTTTCCATGTTGTAAATAAAAGCTGGGTTTTATAGACGTATTAAAATACACGAGACAAATGTTTCTACTAATTTATTTTCCAGCTAAAAAAAAAATAATCTAACAATTAAACCAGAATACACATTGAATAATATTCAGAATACCTTGAATAAAAGTTCTCATGTCTCAGGTGGTTTCATCTGGGTTGGAGAAAAATGCATTTAAAATCTTTAATGTTTTATTTATTGGCAATGCTGCTTGAAAGCAATGTTTCCAATTCTGTTCTCTTTTAATTTGTAGTACTTGTTTCCAGTGTTTTTTTTATTTTTATTTCAACCATTAATACGATATGACTTGTTTTGCAAATTACTTTAAACAGGATTGAGATAGTGCTGTGCACCTGCTATTTTACGTTACTCAGTGTGGTTCTCAGTAATGGGATTCAATGGGTTATTCTGGTATCTGTGTTATCTTCATTTCTCAAAATGTAGCATTGTGGAGTTTTTGTTATATACAAGGAAATAACAATATCTTGATTTGACGAAGTCTTCCCTAGCTTGTAACAAAATCCTTCCTCATACTCGAAAACACTGACCTCTGATCAGAGTTTGTCATAATACCGGAGGGACTGAAAGTAGAAAGCAAGTTTATAATTTGACTGAAAGAAAACACCAAGGCTTAGCAGCATAGCAGATGCTGTCACTGGAATAAACCAGATTTTAAGGTGCTCCTTGGAACTTTTTCACATTTTGCTATATTATAGCCAGTAACAGAAGTTTTGTTGGCATTTTATGCAATAGACCAACAATCAGAACAATTTCTGTCTCAATAGTAAGGTCTGATCACCATCAGACCTGTAGAATCAAGAAACTCTTCTAAAGAAAATCTGACGTGGAGCAGGTTAAAAGGTCTCAAAAAGCAACACACCATGGCCTGATCAAAAGAATCTCACAAGCGGATGGGAAACAAATCACTGACATCTAACACTTTGTGATGTCAGTGGTCGGAAAAGCACTGTACAAGTTCAGTCTATTTACTGTTTATCATTCATCAGTCTGGAAGGGTTAAGCTCAGTGTTGAGAATGTAGCAATAAGGAACTCTATGGGGGAATTTTAAGAAAACGGAATGACTTCTGACCAAAGAGAACACAAAGGTCAAGCTTCATATCCTCCCCTCCTCCCCAAAAAAACAAAAAAACAAAACAAAAAAACATCTTGATAACTTTTGGGAAAACATACTGTAACAAAGACAGAAAATTAATTGGAAAAAGTGAAGCATAATCAAATGTGTGATTTGTTACATCTGCTGTTTTACCAACAGCATTTCAGAGAAGACTATTTAATTGGGAGTGAACCAGTGATTGTAGAGTGATAATCTGGGGTTGAGTTGCTGTAATTGATGGAATCATAAAATCTGCTCTTAACCAGAAAATTCAGGAGGAGGATGTACAGGCAGAAGTTGGTGACCTTAAACTCAAGCAGATTTGGGTCGTGGACCCGGGCAGTGATCGGGATGACTGCCTTTTCACATATGAGCCAGGGTTATTTGGATAGCCTACCTTAAAAACTATAGGTATCTTTTCAAAACTCTATTTAAATTAATCTAGTTAATTTTGTCTAAACTTTTCATTTGTTTTATTGGCTGAAATGTGAAATAAGTTTCACAGCATTTTTGCTTCTTTTTTTTATTTTTTAAATAAAAGTCTGGACAAGTTGTGTAAACAACAACTTTTAACATTTACCACATATTCCCAAAGGGATTTAGGTCTAGAATTTGACTGGGCCATTCATATTTGCTTAATCTAAACCATTTCATTATATATCTGACTATATTTTAAGTGTTGAACCTTCTCTCAAATCTCAGTTCCTATAAATCGTCTTAATAGTTTCCTTCCAGCATGTCTCTCTATTTGGCTCCATTTCTGACCAACTTCCCCAGAGCTGCTAAATAAAAGCATCCCCACAGGATGATGCCGTCACTACTTTTTACAGTCAGAATGGTGTAATCAGGGTTTTGGTTTTTGCCCTGAACTCACTGCAGCACTTTCTTCTGCCACTGAAAATGGCTTCTGGCAAACTGAAAATGTGACTTCCTCTCATACGTTCTCTCGTAAATTCATCCTCTCACGATTTGAAAGGATGAATTTAACTGTAAGCATCGATCTAACCAGTTCATTCACAGTGATGTGTATGGAGCGAGTTCCTCCATGGAGATTAACATCGTCCACATGGCGACCAAAGTGAAAGTCACTCAGCTCGCCCACGTCCGCCTAGTTAAACGCAGCTCTCATTAAGTTTGCATCGATCCCTTTGTTCCAATTTGCCGACCAAACTAAATCATCGCCTGCTTTCCATCGCCTGCAGCACAAGTGCCCAGGAGTCGGAAACACACTGTGGCATGTTTCGATTTAACCGGTTCTTTAATGTAAAAATCAATTTCCGTGGAGAAGCCTCTGACTCCTGCAGCTGCAGGGAAACACATATTGTAAACACTGCTCAGTAGTTAGTCGGATAGTGACAAATTGGTGAGAGACTCTGTCAGGGAATGGCGGTCACGTGTCCATTTGAAGAACGATCCACTTCAGTTATGATTGCATTTCCGATGGAAGGTGCTCCTCGTCCTCGCAGTGCAGCCTGATGTTTTCCTACATTTAGCCAGGTACGCCGCAGCACTCAGCTGCACTTAAAATCAGCCTATGTATGTGTGATACCAAAGCTTTTACTAGTATTCTCCAGAGGAACACACTCCATTAACCCCCCCCCACACTTTTCCTTCCTTCCTTCCTGTTTCCTCTATATACAGTGGCACTTTCTACTCCTCAAAAAATTTCCAAATGGCTGTTTTCGTGAGGAATTGAGGAGAAACTTGTGCACGAAAGAGCAAGTTTGTATCTAGTGAAAGCGTGTTTGTCATACATTCATCTTTCTTTGACAAACTACAGAGAACAAGAATACGAAGATAAGGAGGCCGCTTGAATACACAGAAACAACGGTGCTTACAGAGGCATTCACATTCTATCAACTATTTTGCATTACAAACTTTAATGCATTTTAATGAAAATTTGTAGTCATCCCACCTGAATTAATGCTTTGTAGAACCAGCTGTCACTTCAACTACAGCTACAAGGTTTTTTTTTTTTTTAAATTTTTTTTTATACTAACTTTATACATAGCAACTGGATATTTTGTCCTTCTTTGAAATATATCCTAACCTGAGTCAGCTACTGGATGGAGAACATCACTTTTCAGCATAAATATTTAATTGCTGCCACTGATTCTCAATTGGATTTTGACCTGGACTTTGCTTGGGGAATTGTTCAACTCACGCTTTCATCTAAATCCTCTCCCTGTTGCCCCGGCTACGGATTTCTGGTGGTCGTGCTGCTGAAAAGTGAATTTGTGAATCAGTCTTAGAACCTGCTTCCACATCCCTGTTAAACACATTCCCATATCATGATGATGCCTCCACCATGTTTCACAGTGGGGATAATCAGGGTGGAGTGCAGTGCGAGTTTTCCTCTACACAGAGTGTCCATTATGTTTGCAGTTACTCATAAATGGTTTACGGCAAACTGCAAATTCTAGTTGCTGTGACTTTCTTTCAACCAGGTTAGCTCTCGTCTCTTCTAAATTTTAATTAAAGTTTGGATCTTTACAGCTCCTATGGAGTTACCACTGGTGTCTTGCCTGCTTCGCAAAAATTCTGCCCTCTTGTCCTTAATCAAGCGAATTAAGGGGAAGGGAGTAAAGGGGCTAAATATAACTGTACACCACACTTTTCAGATTTTTAAGACCAAAAAAGTTGAAAACCGAGCCGCATTTCTTTCCACTTCACAGTTACGCATCAACTTCAAGTTGTTCGGTTACATAAAATCCTAACGAATAAACTGATGTTTGCAGGGTGTAAAAGGGTCTGAATACTATTTCCAACATACTGTAGCCTGAAGCTACAGTATTCAAGAGTCAAACATTCAGTGGTATCCGACGAAAAAAATAAAATGGATTTATATTAACAATCAAAGCAGGATTAGCTTTCTCACGTTGTGCGAATCACTCCAAGTGGCAACCACCCACCGCAAACAAAGGCCGGTTGTTGATTTCAGTCATCTCTCGGGTGTGCAAACATCTAATAACGAGCTCACTCCTCACACCCCGATACGCGCCCTGATTGCTCCGAGCTGGATCTTGTTACTGATATCAGCGCTTCCCACTAAGATACAAGTGGGTTGTGCCACGTCCTTGTGCTCTGCCAGTAATTGCTTTGGTATTTTTAGTTGAGTTTAGTGTTGGGGTAATTAAAATAAAATGAGGTGGTGGAGACGCAGTTCTCTCCTGGGCTCCCGGGTCTGAGCGTGGAGAAGTTTAGTAAGGTCATTCACTGCGATGTTTTCAATTACAAAGCTCCGTTTTAATGGGAGCTTATTAAAGAGAGGGAATAATTTTGCATAACTGGGCAACTTTAGTGGCTGAAACAGCTAGAGCTGAAGAATAAGGCGGGTATTTAAATGCCATCTTTAGATTCATAACAAAGACTTGACAAAAAAAAAACAGTAAAGGTTGAAAAAGAGTTTATTTTATAATATGTTGGTTTAAATAGATTTTTTGTAGATTCAGACATTATATATATATATATAAAAAGCTCTACATAAACTGTATTATGACTAATCTTTCAAACAAATTCTAATAAATGTTATTAATTTAAATTATGTTTTCATGATCAGACACAACAGAACCTATCAATCCGTTACATTAACCTAGCAGGCAGCAGAACAATCTCTTAGCTCCGCATGGACCGACACGTCTCGATAGTCAGCTCTGCTGCTCTTCAGGACGGCGACCATGGGACCTGGGCGGGTGGAGCAGAGGACCGGCGTCCCATCACGCGGTCAACTGTGGCCCGGCCGGAGCCGTCAGCGCCTCCCGGAGGGCTGACAGACGCAGGTGGAGGTGCCGGCGGCAGGTCAGCTCGGCTGCTGAGCCGTACCCAGCAGGTACAGACACAGCAGGTTCAGCGCTAGCAGGACCAGGACCAGCCCAGTGAGAACCTTCTGCACCCACAGACACGAGTTCATTTTCTGCTCCAGTCTAGAGTTGCAGGCCATCACTCGCATAAGCTGGTAAAAAAAACAACAACAACAAAAGAAAACAGATGGAGTTAGGGTTGGGACTACATTGTCACAAATTTATCAGCAAAAAATATTGCTTGCATGAGTCGTAATGCATTTGTGCTTTGTACGCAGGTGGTGTTTGTTAGAGGAAATTAAAGTGTTCTGCTGAAGTCATAAAGAGCCTGTGCTGCCATGCAACCAGGAGGTTTTACTGCCACCATATCAGCTGAACCATGTCTGTTCTTTCAGGCAGGAAGTGTGCCGATAACAGAAAGTCTACAACAAAGTCTCTGTTTAATCCAACTGTGCTCGTGCTGAATTCAGAAAATTTGGCAGCATTTTTAAAACATTAGAGTTGAGGTGAAAATCTACATTATGTAGTGAATAAACCCTTATATTAATACAGATGATACTAAAGTCCGTCAAATGTCTAACCAGTTTGTCTCGATGGTAACCAGAATTTTTTCTTTTCCCCCAAATATAAATAATTGACTGCATCTGTCAGGAAAAGGCTAGAAAAGTAAACATTTTAAATGATTATGATAGAACAAGCTGCAGGCGTTTCGTTTGATCAAATTTGACTTACGGGATGAAACAAACAGCAAGCTGACGTCACGCAACCTTTGACTTGGGATTAATAACTTTGAGCCTCATCTGAATGAGCTGGAGCCTAAGTCTGTATGTTTCCTTGGTAAACTGCAACGGTAATGGCATCTATGCCTTTAGCTTACACCCAGTGATGCATGCATAATGGCAAAGTGGTGACATTCTGAAAATCCTGGCATCAGAACTCACCGCCGTGCTCAACTCCTGCTGCCCGTTGGTCGATGCGTCCCCCAGGCTGTCCCCATGAGGGACGGCTGCCGACTTAACACTGTCCAGAACATGACAACGCAATCTGCAAGGAGGTCAGAGTCCAATGAGCAGACGTGCAAAACCAGCCCCACGTAATCAAAAAGGTACTTAGAGATCGACATGAAAGCATGTAATATGAGTGGGATGAAAGATCCTCTCGAGGAGAAAGAAGAGCAGTAAGTAGAAATTTGGATTTAAATTAACTTTCAAATATAGACTTAGTATGATTCATTCCTACTAAATTAGTCAACTCTGACATGCAAATGCAGCTTAGTAAATTAGAAAATGATCAAAAAGTTGATGTATTATAGGAATTCACAATGGACAAACTCTTACTGCTCATTTATGGATGGATGGAAATTTTCATTTTCATGTTGATTGGTGTTTTACAATTATGTAGTTGTCCTTCACTCTGTCTACATTGCTTTTGTATCAACAGGAGAAATAAAAGGAAACGGATACACACCGGTGCTCCATCACTTTGTTTTTTTGGACGTCCTTCCAGAATTGAGTGAGTTCCTGTGATCCAGCGTTTTCCATTTCTGCAGCCATGATCAAAAATCTATCTTGTGGAGAGGCCTGGGAACCTGCACAAAACCCATCCATAAAACCATTCAAGTAAACTATTATGGTTGATTTCATAAAAAGTGGTGGGAGCAAGTTGGAATATCATGATTTTTGCTGGTAATATAACTTAATAAACCAAAGATATCGATGAATTGTACTGTGACATTAAATGTGGGAATTACCTGCAAAGCAATATAAATCAGTGGCAATAAAACTGACTTAAATTGCTGTTTGAAAAACCTTTGTACGGAAAAGAAGAAAAACAAAAAAAAAAAAAACTCAAGACGACAGCATAAAAACCAAGGTAACAGCCAGGTTTGCTGATTCACTAAGATATGCTCAGCACATCAAACCTCAAACTGACGTGTCGGTGTTTGAAGGCTGCACTTTGGTTCAACTCTCTGTCAGCTACCTGACTGTTTTGTTTTGGGAGGGAGAGATTCTTTTATCTCACCTGAAATATGCATGTCGGGCAAAGAAAAAGTGACTGCCTGCACTTTGGGGCAGGTAAAGCAAGGCAGCGTTTGATTATTCTAAAGCTCAGCTGCTGCGCATAGCGTGCAGAGTGTTAAGTGCTGTACCTCCATGCAAGGACACCACTATGTCCACCGAGGCGCCCGGTTCACAGCTGCTGCTGCTGGGCTTCACCCGGTACTTCTCAGGCGCCGTGGTGCGAACCTGCGCACACAGAGGCACGGGACTCGTTAATTAGATTAAACGTTTTAATTCGCTACCAAACGCGGCGGTGTGATGACTCTCTCATAACGCCAGAGTGAAATGATTTCGCAATTACCTTAAAAGCCACCTGATTTTTGGTGACGTTGCTCAGAATAATGAGGCATTTCTTCTCGTTCTCACCGGAACCAAAGCTGAGCTCCTCAGAAGGACTGAAGCAGAAAAGAGGTGTAGAAAAACAAAAGGGGTTTTGTTACAACTACAGCACAAAAAACATTTGAATCAAAACCAGAGGCTCATATCTTGGAAAATGTGGCAAAACTTAAAAAAAAAAAAAAAAAAAGCATTGGCTTTCATTTGTCACTCCACACGCTTTGTTATTAAATCTTATTACATTCCGTTCTGGTGCATTTCTCGTTCCTTGGCGTCTGTGAGGTCTAATTATCTGGGGATATGAAGCTTTTCCTGCTAACCACCATGCCTTCCCTAAGGGACAGTTTCTGTGGAAATGTGCTATAAAGAATGAAAATGGAATTTCTTTGTTTATATATTGGCTACAAACTATATTTTTTCCCTTCCCTTTATTGGGAAGGAAAAAAATAAATGGATCCTGACTATTGATGTGTCATTCAACATTCAAGAAATAAAGACAAGAAAAAAAAAATTCCTGAATCTTAAACTCAGTTGAATGAAAATGGTATTTATAGCACCCTCCACACTTATTGGCCCCATGGCTGACTTGTTCGAAAAGTCGCACAGTCAGTTGATCTTAGAGCAACATAAATCTACACTAAAAATTTTGTGAAAACGTCACCCTTTGCTAATCGGATCAAAGACATTCAAAGACTATCATACAAAAAAGAAAAGCTTGAGCACAACCCATTAATTATACTTGGACAAATAAAGCAAATGATTTGTTTAAAAAATGGTTTATATTGTTTAAGAGTGTTTCTCTTATATTCTTAAGAGAAAAACTGAAGCAAAACAGAAAATATGTAACCATACCCAAGGTAAATTGTCTTTCATCATATTCATCTTCTTCTCTTGCCAGAAATAAACTCCCTGGTGATCTGGGTTTTTCACTGCAGAATGTTTTCACCACTCAAATTTCAATACTGAATTTTTCAGTGTGAAACTATACTACCGTGATAAAATGATTAACTCACCTTAAAGCTGTTTTTGTTTCACTAAAAAAATAAATAAATAAATGAAGATAATTCAAACTGGGTACATGTCCATGAGCTTTTTCTAGTGCTGTCCTTAGGTTATTGGTGGTTGAGCTGTGGTCCAGTTTAAATTAACAGGAAAAACAAAACAAAAAAACTGTATGTGGGTTTCTAAAAAGTCTACCAACAAAATTAAGCTATACATTAATAGAAATTACATAAGTGATGCAACTTCCATGAAAAAAAAATAACAAAGAAACACACACACAAAAGTAAATGTTTCCATTTTAATTTCTGAACTTGTCCCAATGGAGAGTTTATTAACAAATGGGCATTTTTGTTTAATGGAGCAGAAAATCAAAATTTGGTATGAGATGAACTGCCAACAAAATGGAACAAGGAATTTTACAGCCAAAAGGAGAAAAAACCCCAAAAAGCACAGTGATTTATAATTTAGGCATGACGTTCTTTTTTGCTTTCCTTGTGATGAGCAGCACCTAATTTGTCCTCCAATCAAGTTTACAGCAGTCCAATTTGCAGGGCATGTGATTAGACCAACTTGGCTTCAGTGCACAGTGAACACTGGGGACCTAAGCTTTGCAAACAAGAAAACCAGTATAGATTTTAATATTTTATTTAAATGCAGCCTAGTTATGTTCCATGGCCTAAAACTGCCAAGAATAAAGCCTTTTCTTCCCCTCTCTTCTTAATGGCCTTGTGTATTCTTTTCTCCCTTCAAACAGCTGTAGAAACAGGCTCAGAGCGAGCCTAGGAACCTCTGGCAAACACAAGATCAAAGACCACTAGTCTCTTCTGAAGCCCCCAGCCTTGAATTAAAAGCTAACAGAGCTCCGAAGTATAACTGCATTTAAGGCTCGGTTTAATCGGTTTATCTCTATGATTCACAGCTCAGAGCAGTCAGAAATCCTCACTTCAAAGCCGCCGCACAGTGGAAACGGAACACGGCTGACATTATTCTTGAAAATGACATCATAATAACCAAAAAAGTTGCAGCACTTGAAACAAACTGATCTGAATGCCAATGAATATTGGATTCAAATTCCTATGAAAATGCTCCTTTTTTTATGTTTTTGCAATATTACATGTTGGTGCAACACAAGTTACCCATTATTGTGAAATGGTAGAGTGCTTTTATTAAAATATGTTTTTATTAAAACAGACAAAAGAAAAATGTTATTTTGAAATCAGAATAATTTTCTTCCACTTGACAATCGCAAATAAAACATATTAGAGTTTGTGGTTGTACTGTGAATTTTTTTTTCAAAAGGTCAAAGGGTAAGCCGACTTCTGCAAGGCTTTTTATGAAGGACTGTGTGCCGTGGAGGAAAAGAGGATCCTGGCGCCACTGCTGAGTGGTAATTAATTGCTTGCCGGTGTTTGTCAGTAGAATGGGTTTCAGTGTTTGATTTACAACACCAACTCATTTTTAATCAATGAAAGATCGACTGGAAACATCCTGGATTCCTGCTCACGTCTCACAAGATCAATCAGGGCAAAAAGGCAGAAAAACATCAATAATGACCTGAAGCGTCAAGTCGACGTGTGAAAAACGAAACTTTTTGCAACCAAAACAGAGAGAAAAAAAAGTGGCACTTTTTTTGTGTGCACTGATTCAAATTACAATATTTTACTCCATCTACACATTCTATAAGGCACCAGTATATCAATTTTATTATAAACATTTCCTTCAAAAGGTTTTAGAATGATAATATTTGGCTACTGGGAATTTCTTCTTTATATGTTGTGAGTAAAAAACAAAAAAACCATAAATTACTAAAGTAATAATTAGTACAGGGATGATGGAATAAAACAATCATATAGTAACTAACATGGCTACCCTGGCTTCAGGTCTTACAAATGAGTTTTAAATCCAGCATAGAAGCTCATTACAACACAACCTGGTTACAGCTGGAGATAAGATCCAGATAGGTGCTATCACGCCTAACCGTTAGTGCTGCTAGGTAAAAGCAAACTGATACGTTCTGCCCTATTTGCGCTGAAATGAAGCTGCGAGGAGAAATTCTGCAGGGGCCAGAACAAACACTCAGAAATAGGCTAAAACTCACAAAGGGATTGTTCAGTAATTGTGCGCTCAGCATGTACTGTTTCAGGTTTAGGTTTAGCCTGTGAGCCCATTTGTTCAGATCATCCTTTGAAACATTTTTCAGAAGATGACTACAATATAGTCAGATTGGATAAATTAATATGTCCCGTTCATATTTTTAAAAATGTGGACAAAGCTCAATTATAATTCCTGCTGACTCACACAGTTAAAACCAACATCAACAAAGCTATGCAGAAGTGTGGACTTTTTTTTCCCTTTCATTTCCCTTTTTGTTCTTTTTCACTCTCCAGTTCTTTCATACCTCCTGCTACAATTACTGATATATTCATTAACAATGAGCACAGTCATTTTCATATTCGACCTTCATTTGTATAGCAACGGCAGAACATTTCCGTGACAGTTTTGATATCGTCGTGCTCAAACGCGGACAAGAAAATGGTCTTTGTGAAACTTCCTGCTTTAGTAGGTGTGACAAAAACAGTTTGATGCGTCGATAGTTGTGCACACAGAGTCACAAGTAAAGCTGGCCGCAAATATAAATTGAGCAGCTTTTCTACGTCATTTACATGTACAGCGGATATAAAAAGTGTAACCACGACTGTTGAAAGGATCCTCATAAAGGATAAGGACACCAGAGGGAATTATTTCAAACATTCTGTGTCTTTAATGTAACATTTATCGGACGAATAAATACTGATTCTAAAAAATATACCAAATCTTATCAGGAGGGGAAAAAAAAGTGTAGTAACTGGTTGCAAAAGTGTTCACATCCTTTACCAGTACTCCAATTAACTATTCATTCAGTTTCAGCAATCAGAATATTTCATATCCACTGTATAGAAATATGGATTAATATGCTGGATTGACCTGCTGGAAAACTAGCAGCAGCATATTTATATTCCCACTTGGGTCCATAGCATGATGATTCAGAGTGACAGACAGCTACGCTCTCTGATCCATCAGTTTCTTGTCAGTCTGCATGACTTCACACTTACTCCTAAAGGACTGTTTGTTAAAAGGAAGGGCAAAAATGGAAAGGGCACAAGCTAAAAAAAGAGAAAACAAACAAACTGGCTTTTCTTAGGTAAAGACCAGATAAACTAATCTTGAAGTAAGCATCCAAAACACAACACTTTGCAGCACTTTAGACTATTAGAAGTTGATAAAAAATTACAATAGACTAACATTAAAAATATTCACCAAGAACTAGGTTTAGTCTATCTTTAAAGATCCAAACTTAAAAGTAAAGCAAGACGACAAAGAAAAGCTGCAGTTCGTCCCATTTGGTCTGGGATTTTATCCATTTAAAATATTTATACACATCTATGGCACTCAACCATTAACCACCCTTGACAACTGATGTTTTCAAGGCTAAGAAGTCCAATATCTTAAATGAAAGTCTTTTGGCCAACCAATTTCCTGAATATTGGGAGATTGATACTTACATGTGAATCTGATCTTATCCCCCGATCTTGGCTACCTCAAAATAAAATCCTAAAAAATAACTCTTCCGTGAGAGAGGTTTGACTTACAGACTGGCCCACCAGGGCATGTCTGCATGTTTGCAGTTAACAATAGTCACCCCACTGTTGCCAACTCGGAGACATTCTTGTCTTGTCTAGTTAGCAACATTGAAAAAAACAATTGGTATTGACCAAAATTGGAATCTGAAGGTCAGGCTTTTTAAAGATCGGTTATCGGAGATCTGTCAGAAAATTACAATCTGTAGTTTTCTGACTAGTGTTTACATATGGATTATATCCGCTGGTCATAAAGAAAAGATTATGTCCAATCAATCTACAGTTAAGATATTGTTTGTTTAAGACAGGGGTGTCCAAAGTCGGTCCTCGACGGCCGTCATCCTGCATGTTTTAGTTCTCTCGCTAGTGGTTGTAACAACCTCCTCAGCAAGTCAATGTTCTCCTTAGGCCTTCTAACAAGGCCTTCTAACCATCGTTTGATGCAGGTGTGCTAAACCAGGGAGAGAACTAAAACATGCAGGATGCCAGAAGCTCGAGGACCGACTTTGGACACCCCCAGGTTTAAGATGTTAAAAAGGGGTAGTTCTAGTTCTAGAGGCCTCACAAAAATATTCACACCACTGGAGCCACGTTTTTTTATGCTACAACCACAAACTCAAATGTATTTTATATGCCCTCCCAACTCCCAAGGGACAACCCTGCATTTAGTTCAACTCATCTCCCAATCAACTCTGACCAGTCCTTGTGTCCCTGCTGAGGAAAAGCCATGATGCTGCCTCCTCCGTGTTTCAAGGTGAGGAGGACGTGTTCAAGTTGATGTGCTCTTTCAGTTTCCCATGTTATTTATCATATGGGAGACTAATAAATTATCTTATAAATAATATACACAGAAAGTGAGAAGATAAAGTGGGGCCTACCTAACATCTAGCAGAAGACCTTTGAAGGTGGTGAGTGGCTTCCTGACTCCTTTCACTCTCACGGTGGCGTCTCTTTCACCGTCCTCTGACCTTAAGCTTTCTTCTAGAAAATTTACCTGAAAAGACAAAAGACCACATAGTTAGAAAATACTCAAAAGACATAGAATGTAATCATCAAAACCTCGCCTAGCACCCCGTCTTATAATCAAACGTTTGACCTTTGGCCTCCAAGTAGAGGTCGCTATGAGTTAGTACAAGAAATCACAGTCAACTTTAATTAATAAGCTACTGTAAAAAAAAAAAAAAAATGAAATGTCATTGTTACCAGAATGAAATTCTAATAGAGAAACTTTTATTTTTATTTTGTGGATGTACTCTCAATCTGACTCCTGAACTTTGCTCCTGGCAGCATCCAGAGGGAATGGAAAAATAAAACCAAGCATATCCATGAAAATAAGGAACCAGCGTAACCCCGCAACCTCATGACTTTCGACATTTAACAAAAACAAAAAAAAACGTCATGAACCAAAGTAGGTCATTCGGGATAGAGTCATGAGATGCCTCACACGAGGGAACAGCAAAAGGCTCACGAACTTTGACCCAAATCCTTCCCAGAAACAGCACCGACCACACAAAGGCTGACTGGACAGGCAGATGTGTTACATGACTGGGTAAGCATTTAGATATATGGATGCTTGAGAAACAAAGAATGTACAGTGGATGGGACAGTGAAAACATCAGGAGACGGTAAACGAGAGTAAAGGAAGGAGCCAGTTGGGGGAAATGCGTGAGCAAACACTGCTGACTCAAAGGGGAAGTGTGTTTTCCCAGTTTATAAGCTAAAAAATGTGCAAAGTTGTGTCTCCCTTTCTTGCAACTGCATCAAAAAAACAAACAAAAAAAGACATCAGGAGATTGTCAGCTTCCAGTTTGATAATTTATTGAATTTCAAGAGAAAACTCAACATAGTTATGTAAGAATCACATGTAAAGTGATTTGAAAAGCATAACTTCAAATTAGAGGGAAAAGTAAATGCTTAAATGGAGATTGCACTTTATTACAGATACTGGAATTAAAAGTACATTGTAGTGATGAGAACAATCATTGGCCCCATTTCTGAGTCCCATAATACAATTTCAAAAATCCATTATAGATTAATAGGGAACAAAAACATAGAGGGCAATCTAATACGAGAAACAAATTAAGAGGCTATAGCAGAATGAAGAAATTAAAGATTATAAAAGAAAGACATTTAAAATGCTCTTTCCATACATTGCACCATTTATGAAATGAAAAGACAACCGACTTGTATTTGAAATGCACATTGTCAAATATCCTTCTTTGTGCAATACGAATTAAGGCACACAGCAAACATTGTTAACACTGTTAAAAACTTTCAAGTTTCAGACTTGGATAGAGATAATATCAGATTGTAAGGCACATAAGGCTTACATTAAAAAAGCAGCTTCAAATGGCAGGTTTGATTAAGGATTAAGTGCCAGGGGTTAATAAAGTTGGTCTACTGTAATAAAACAGTAATTATCTTAGTAGTTATTAATCAGGAGGTTAGATGAGACAAATAATGTGAAATATTTATGGACATCAGGGAGTGTGCTGACCTTTTATAAAAGCTAATTAAACCGTGAAATGTGGGTCTCGCTTACATCAGCGTTTCCGAGGCGTGCAAAAAACAACAAAAAAAACAGCCTATTAAAAAAGGCATCATGCGGTAATCACAAAGACGCAAATTTGTTGGGGCCAAATTGGAAATGTGAGGTCCATGATGGGCGAAGGAAGGGGCTCATATAGGAGTGGTGGTGGCAACTTGGGTCGACCTTAGCGAGAGGCGTACTCATGTCACATGTGCGCAACCTGCCTCTCCAGCCTGCAGAGATCTTCCAGACAGGGAGCTTCTGCTGTGGTTGTGATCCTAAAATCGCTTTACCACAGCCACCTCTTGTTTCCGCAACCAGAAAGGAAAAGAAGCAAACAAAAAACACAAAAAGGAAAGACAGAAAATTAGCTTAAAGAAGCCATTAAGCTTAGTCAGCTTCAGTGCTTCTGGACCGCTCAGAGGACTTTGGGGGCAGACAGATGGCTGATGTGGGGAAGGTGGAGGCGCGTCTGAAAGAGACTTTTATTCATTTAGATAAGATGGATCAGAAGGAAAAGAATTAAATGCTGCGCGGAACGTGCTCAGACGAGCTCAAAGCGCCGGCAGCCTGTTGTAACAACACAGAACCACATGTTTAGTCACACTTACGGCAAGAAATACAAAAATCAACAAAAAAAATCCCCCCCCGACACATTACATTAATACTTTTATGCTAAAAAAAAAAGACCAACTAAAACCCTAACCTGTCAGTCAGCATTCCCATTCCTTCACCAATCTTTCATTTCAACCTTTTCCTTTAACTGGTCATCCTTGTTTTAAATACTTACATCACTTATAAAATATGGGTTTAGGCATGACCCTACAAAGTAGCAGAGTCACGCAGCACCGCCCCACTGCCGCTGCCAACTGCCAGTCAGCTGACTGAAAGAGGTTTCTGCACTTTCCTCTGTTTTTTTCTGCCTGTCTGAAAAAACTCCCAGTACTGAAAAAATGCACAGAATCCTGCTGTGGAAACTAAAGAACCTTCTCCACTATTGGAGCTAAAGCTGTTTTAAAGCTACTGTAGCAAGTAATGAACAGCACATATGTTCTAAATGAGTAATGTATTAATTAACAAGCTATTATTAGCTTGCTTTACTTCTATTAAGTGCAAGGACAAAATGCATATGATTCTCCAGAATAAAAAAATTGAAAGCTTTGACTAAATGCCTCTAAAGAGGAATTACTAGATATTATTACAGCTATAACTGAGGACGCTTTCCGCCAAGAGGAGGTCGTTAATAACTGGGTGGCTATAATATGGTGATGGAAGCAGATCAGACTACTACTGTAAATGGTTCCAGTTTTTCAGAAGAAGCTGCTCAGTGACATTTCACCCTGAATATTCAGGAAATGTTTATTAGATCATCTGACAGCCTTATTTATAGCCTTCCTTCTGACATGCACTCGGGAATGGATTACTTTGTTTCTGAGGAGTTTCCTAAGAGTGATTGTGTAACTATATTTTGACAAGCTAGCGAGAAAAACAACTTCCTCTTCCTGACATGGTTGACTTAAGTAGTCTGATGCGTAGAAAACTATTGTGCTTTAACATAAAAAATTAGCTCAAAATAGCCTTTTATCAACTTGTGCTCCTATTGTGTGTCCATGTACTTAACAGTTGCTTATTGGTTTATGTCTCCTGGTAGTCTGATAATTCTGATAAATTGTCATAAAAAGACTGAAATCTCATGTATGATTTAATTACACTGTGTTCATTCTTTTTCAAAAGTTTTCCTTCCCATTTTTTCTAAATGTGGTTCTGATTCATGTTCGGATAGGTCAACTTATGAAATGTTAGAGATTAACTCTGAGCAATCTCCTGCTGGCAGAAATTATTCAATGGAGTCAAATAACTCGGTTGTCAAATCAAGCGTGAAAAGTATAAAATGAGAAACAAACAGGGTTTCATAATCCACATGAAACGTCTCGCGGGAGACAGAGACTTTCTGGACCAAAAAGTCAGGAAACAATACTGCAAAAGTACAAAATGACACTGATAACTCAAACAAAATGATAATAAAAAATAATTTAAAGACAGCAATGTAACTTTTAAGAACAAATATGACTTTTTTCCTCTACGGAGAGCACAACATAAACTCAAACCTCAGCCTGTAGATTACACCTGGGTTGACAAGTAAATGATGTGGCTAGCTTTAAAAGTCTTAATCTCTTGTGAATAATCAGCGCGGCAGCTTTTAACAATCGGAGCATTGTTTGTTCAGTAAAGCTTTGTGGGAGTAGCTCTGGCTAACGTGGTTCGTCTCATGTAGACTGCAGCTCAACCTGCTGTTTGCCCACATATTTGTGGACATATTACAAAGCCCGACTCTCCCTTTGCAATTTGAATCCTCTATGAAGCTGAATATAGCAGTCCAAAATTTACAGAAAAATGAAAAAAGTTTATGTTGAATCTTTTTCAATAACTACAACGTATATACACAACGTTGTAGTACTCGCTTGTGTGTTGCAATTCTAGATTTTTCCAGACGTGATTTTCCAGAGTTCCTTGTAATTTTAGCCGATTTTTAAAGTATAAATACTTTCCATATGGGTTTATGGAAAATGTCTCTGAAGACATACACATAGATTGATGCATAGTAAAAATAGATGGACAAAATGTTTATTAGAAAGAGGAATGATAAGCGATAGAGTGATGGACGGAAAAATGGATGGTTGGATAAAAGATCACTAGGGAAGCATACAGACTGATGCATGAACACAAATCTTAAGAGAGTGAGGGAGAACAAGAGAAAAAGTCTGGAAACAATGATTTTTTTTCTATACTCTCATTATACTTAATCCACACTAATGCAAAATTGGAAAAATCTGAATCACATTCCAGAGTTTTACAGCTTGCGTAGAAACCCTGTAAATGTGTCCACCTTATCTCGTTTATTAATTTTCGGTTTGTTTTCATAAAGAATCTTTTAAGGACAAAAATGCGAAAGGAAGCATAAAAATATCATGACAGGAGATCTGGGTAATCCTGACGGGGAGTCAGAAGAGAATCTGTGACATACATGACACGAGCTGCAGGCTGTCTACATCCAGGGTGCAGCACTGGGAAACCATACTGAGAGGGAGGCGACAGCAGCTTTAACATTTCCAGGCTGCAAGCCGTCTCAGTGATGGCGCTTCATGATGCGGGGAGGAGGAATCTTTTGACAGCATGGAAGAGCTTAAGTAACAGACCCTCTGTGGACACCATGAGGAACTGAAGAGCAGCAGCGTGCCTGTGAAGGCTTAGCTGGATTTAATGCAAGCCAAAAAAAACCCCCACTAAAGAACAAACTCAACAGACACCATGAAAAACAGCTTACTGATAATCACATAGCCGGCCTGATTACACTCTGAAATCTGGAGGTCCTGACTAAAAACAGAACAAGGGGAGTTTAAAATGGGCAAAGTCACAACCTGGTCACCTCTGTCTGAAACGAGTCAGTCTAAAAAAAAAAAAAGCCGGGTGCTGCTAAATGTGTCAGAGTCAAATAAATCACACTTTATTCTCAATCATATAAGACGGTAAAACTCTGACTCATCCAAAATCTAATTCATGAGGTCCAAAGCATAATTCTAGAAAACGCATGGTGCAACTGAGTCTCATACGTATTATTTTGCAACAAACTAAAATAATTTCTTTTTATCATCATTATGGGGTTTTCATAGCAAAAATAAAAAGATTTATTTGACGTATTCACAAAACAATTTACCTTTTTGGGCTTTGCCACAATCTCGGAGTTGAAGCTGGACTCAAGGGTGTCTCGGCTCTCCATTTCACCCTCTTTGCTCTCGGCGTCCCTTTCGCCGGACATCGGCCCGTTCTCGCACAGCGGGGTTTGGAAGTCATCGTCCGGAAGAGGCGGGTACGTGTACTTGAAGGGGTCCTGGAAGAAAGAGGTCACATCGTCTTGCTTACTGCAAATCTGGCATGTAAAGTGAAACTGATGGGTTCCAATTAATAATTGTATTATAGACATAATATTTTATGTCTAATTAAAACAGAAGGTTATTAACTTTAAACGTGTCAGACGAAAAAAAAATGCAAAGGGAAGTTTTGTGATGTAATGAGGTTAATAGATTCACAAAAACTACATGACCCATACAAGAGAAAAATATACTCCAGTTTTTAGCAATTTCTAAAATATTTTAACAGCATAGCAAAACATATAGAACCTCGCATCATTAGTTGTAGTTACTGAATTTTTTTGTACTTTTTCTCACATAAGACCACAAACCTACATGTCTTTTTGTGCGATTGCATACATCAGAGCAACATGAAGCGCGACATAACTGGAAAATTATAGAAAAGAAGTTGATGGTTTTCCATGGACAAAAATATGCTATGCAGTTGTATTTAAACTGTATGTCATTTAATCTCAGTATAAACTAAGCCGATCAGTGAAAAACCTCAGAGGTTTGTTAGAAAACATCCGAGAACAATTAGCAATATGAAAACTAAGGAGCACGGCAGACAGGTCAGACGTAGAAATTATTCAATGGACTCAAATAATTGGTGTCAAATCAACCCATAAAAAGTACAAAATGAGAAATAAACGGGTTTCATAATCCATGTGAAACGTCTCGCAGGACGGCAGTCAGAGTTGAGGAAGTTCAAAGCAGAGTTGGATTACAAAACAATACTCTAAGCATTGAACAGTTCACTGAACTCTGTTCAATCCATCATCCAAAAGCGAAAAGGATGATGCGCATCTGCCAACCCAATGACGGGTAGAAAACAAGATATCCTGACAGGACAGGCAGGTTATTAATATTAACCAGAATAGCAGCGAACCAGAACAACCAAATCATACAGCCAAAGATGCAACAGAATGTTAGAAAGCACATTATTGAGATAAAATGGCCTAGTCAAAGGTCAAACCAAAATCCAGTTGAATATCTGTATACATGTATACAAAATAAATTCAGTGTCTATATGTGCAGCAGTAATTGCAGCGAAAGATTCTACAGGATATAAATTTGACATTTTAGTAAAAAATGTAAAAGCCTTGTATCATTTTTCATCCACATCCCAGCAAAATACATCAAGGTTTGTTTTTGTGACACATTTAAAAATGTGAAAAGGTTTAAGAAGTAAGAATACTTTTGAAAGGCTAATTAATAGTCATTTGATATAACGAGTTTCTCCAAAAATAAAAATATTATCCGATTCTAACATTTACTTTCTAAATGAAACAAATCCGAGAATTTAGCACATCGAGGGGGTGAAGAAAAACATAGGAGCATACCGATCCACCCAGGTGAGGCGGCAGGTGCTCTGGACCAATATATGTGTGAACCTCAGCTTTGGTTGCAAACTTCAGCTTTGCGATGGCTTCTGGTCCCAACCAGGACTTTATAATCTTCCATGCAGCTGTAACCAGGATAAACGTTCAAAAATCATGTTTTTAGTCACAGTGCAGAAAAAAAATAACCAATCAGACTTATTCTCACCGTTCATGATCCAAGGCATTTCCACTATGATCATTTTAGCTGTAATGAAACAAAAAAAGTTCTGTGTTAAAATTACTGTGTTCATTTTTGCATATTTGACTTAAAAGCAGCTGCAAAGATCACAAGCAATCCGTAGTTGGAATATAATATTCTTGGTATGTCATAATATCTTTTAGTGTTGTCTTACTTACATAAAAACTTCGGATAGTATACTTTGAAGCAATTGATGACATACTTCACAAAGTCCATGTCCTAAAACAAACAAAAGAAATTATAAATTAAGAGACTCACAAAGGAAACAATCTTTATACTACTTTATACTTTGCATAAAGTAGTATGTAGTAGTAAAGTACAAAAGTAACAAAAAAATGCATAAGAAAATTATTTTGAGAAGAGGATGTTTGTTCTCATTTGATCTCGTCTAGATCTGAAGTTACCCACTAAGGATTAAACAAAAATTAATTGCAAGTCCTTTTGAACAATTTTCAATACTTTCCAACACTGATAAAAGAAGAAGTCTCGGGTCTCTGCTGTTTATTGAACTATATTAGAGATTTATTCTGCAGCTTGGGAAGTTTCATGTGGTAGTTCTTCTTCTACTGTCTATACTAACTGAGTTGATCAGACAGGTTGTCTGAAAGGCCAACAGGACGGATCTTTAGGCCTTGGCCAGGATCCATAATAGGCTTGATGCCTCACTCATTTGCAGTGAACTCACTCATAAGCCCTAATTAGATCACACTGACTGGCTCAAGTGCAGCTCACCGTGGGCTTCGAAAGATCCCCACCTCAAGTCTCTCTCATCTGGGCTTCTAAACAAATAATTGCATGTCACGCGTCTATAGTTGCTTGTGTTGGGTAATGACAGATTTAACAGTCCTTTCTCCAGCAGGGGCGTCACTGACTGACAGAAAGTGAGTGACAGGATTAGACAGTCAACACGAATTGACCGTCAGGATTTAAAGGCCACTTTAATCTTCAACGTGTTAAAAACCACTGAAGAGCTTGCCGCCTTGCTACATCCTCTCACAAATGCCAGGAGATATGACCATGTGAGATGTTCTTTTTCAATACAAAACCCCAGCTGAGCTGAAAAACAATAAAAACACACAAGGCTGGACTTACAATATTGCTAAGACCGGACTCCGTCATATCGAACACCACGGTGAGAGGCATCCCGGGTTCCTTCTTTGCGTACCGCTCCAGCCAGAAGGCGACGTACTTCTTCTTGTCCACGACTGTTTTAGCATCCTTGGTGTGCAGCTTCACCTTAAACCAGACTGTACGCAAAGAACAGGATCTGTTTTATTTTTTAAAACAAATCAGAAATGCTCATATGTCTTTCATGAAAACATAATGGCTGAGCCTTCAGGGCACTAGGCATGTGTTGGCAACCAAGATTTTAAAAAGCTGCAGTCTCTAAATGCTTTCCACCAAAGTGTGCCATGATTTAAATTCCTTTTCATGAGATGCAAGAGGAAGTGCTACAAAGACCAAAGTTTTTTTTTTCTTAACTGTATGTAGTAATCTAATTGATTTGGTACAGAAATTAATATTTCGGTAAATGCGCCAGTATTAGCCAAAAGGCTATCTATTTATTTATTTCATAACAAATAACTATTTATTTATTTCTATTTATCTACTGTCTCTGGACAACAAACCACCTGTTGCTGTGCACTGGTGGTTAGAGTTGGTTAAAAGTAACATGCTACCATTTTCCTTTACTTACAACAAAGACAAGGTTAGATGTTTGAAAGTGTTCTAAAAGTAAAATGTTGACAGGTATGGGATTGAAACTAAAGGAGCACCACCTGTCACTCTCAATAAGACAACACCATATTAATCTAAGAACAACACTAATATAATATGAAACCAAATTCTTAGTAATAAAAATGTTTATGTAAAAACTACAATTACATTTATTCCAGCTTATTGCTTAAGGCAAAAATAACTAAAATTAAGAGATAACTAATTTACAAGTGTAAATATGTTGGAATATGTTATCTATAATAGGAATTATTGTTGTTCTTCTATTTAAAATAAAATCAATTAGATATTGATATTTTTTTAAATAATAAAAAAAGATATAATATAATAGCATAAACAGTTTTTGTGCCATGGTATTTATGATCCATAACATAAACACCATGGGACTTCTACTCAAAAATTACAATGGGACAATCCATATCATTCCAGTGTGTGTGGGTCAGGCTGTATTAGAACGTGTGCGTACAGAGTTTGTTGCCTTCTCTGTCGTAGCCATGGAGGAAGACGGCACCGCTCTCAAACATCCACCTGGGAATGGTGCCCTCACTCACGTCTGCAAGGAAGGCAAACAAATGACTTATGATGGGGCAATTATCAGACAGAGACTTGACAAGCAAGCGGTACAGGCAGTCCGGACGGCGTTGGTTCCCCAAAATTTCAGATTAAAGCCATACGAATTTCATTTGGTTTTTTGCCTGGATATACTAAATATAAAGGAAATTTAAGTTAAAAAAAAATAAAATAAAAATGCTCCCTACACTCCTCGCAATATTCCCGGGAAATAAAGCCGCACAGTTATCAGCTCTTTTTAAAAGTTGAAGCAGAGAAACTAACAGCATGTCATGAGTCCTGCATCCACATCCCAGTGGCCTGAGACACTAATGACTCAAATAAATCACATTTCCTAAAACAACTCGGAGAAAAATAGAATTTGCTGGATTAAAGGCCAGCAAACAACAAGTCTTTCAAATTTCTCCGGAGAAACAGAGCGCATTGTTCTCTTTGGTAACTTATGCATGGAGATATGGCTGTTTAACACACAAAGAGTCTCTGTTTTCAGAGATAAGCACAAGGGCAACCACAGATTTGTGTTAGGAGCTTGCAACACATATGCCAATGTCAACATTTCTACTTTGAACAAAGCTGGATGTTGAACTTCAGTACATTTGAGTGTTAGCATGAATGCTGTATACCACAAACTGCCTTTATTGTTCCCTTTCTCCTTTATTTAATTGCCTCTAGAGTTTCCATATTTATACTTTACGCCAGGAAGCTGTGAGTTTTTGAATGAAATATCAGATCTTGGCCAGTGGAGCTGATTCTGCTGGGGATTTCTGTGAGCATTATTAATGTCAGATCTGTAATACTAAATTTAGCATCTTAAGATTTGGGTCCAGTTTCTTTTTAGAAAAAAAAAACGTCCGTAGTGCTCAAAAATGGGTTACTTAGAACAACGAACTTTTACATTGCTCAAACTACAAACACTACCGAAGTGCCAGAAACACACTTTGCTCCATTTCAATAGAAAACTAAAAAGTGAGTTTGAGTTTTCTGGCTTTAGCACCAAGCAAAACGTTTGGCATTTGTTTATAGTTACAGATGGGAGGTAAAAAAAAAAAAAGTCAAAAAATGAAATTATCCAATGGCAAAATAGAAACACTTTGAAGTCAAGTATTATTATTCTGTCCTTTTTTTTGCAAAGTAAGTAAAACAAGGGATGCAAGTTACCACTAAATTTAAGCTTTTAGAATTAAGTTGCAGTTTTAAATGTTAACATACCTGCCTAACTGCCCATTAAAATAAAATTACATTTATTTTGACATGAAGCTCTTGACGATTAAAACGGTCCTTTCAGCATCTTACCATTTATCCCAAACTCTTTTCTCCAGAGTAAACTTTCGTCTATCATCTTCAAGGCGTCATCAACAACATACATTCTCCATGTGAGGTAAGCTTCCACCAGAGCATCTTCCTGCTCGATCCTCTCCACATCCCTGGAGTCATACTTATCTGTTGAGTCTACAAACACAGCACACATATATACTCAATCACATGACGTTCAAGCAGCAGGTTTCACTTTCAAACACTCCCTGACTTTTAACTGCTTTTAAAGCTTTAATTGTTCATGGGAGTCCATAATAAGCCATATTAAAGTCCCACGGGAGGTCAGAAATGTTGTATATCTGGGGTGTACAGAACTGTGCTCCAATTAGAATTTAACAACTTTGTTAAATTCTAATTTTAGCCCTTCACGTCCTTGTTGAAGCTTAGCTGAGCTCTTACTGCAAACAAAAGTAACAATGGAACAGATCCCAAAAAACAAATCATCTGAATGTTGAGTGAGTGAGTCGATATCCGCTTATCCACAATAACCGTGTTACCTTTGAGTAACTCATTCTTGAATCTCTGCCTGATCTCCACTATTTTCTTCCCGAGGTCCTGTCAAAACAGAGTTTGTTCGGGTTAGATTCGGGTTTGGCTGTGGCGGAACAAACGGTTAACGGTCATCAGCTACCTGCTCTCCTTCATGCGGTTCATGCTCGGCCATATTCAGCTGCCCCTCCGCGGCTCTGTGGTAGTTTCCGCGTTGTTGGTTTCTTTTGTTGTTGTTCAGGCTGCTAAGTTAGCAAAAAAAAAAAAAAAACTAGCTGCTCTGAAGAATCACTGCTAAAAGTGTAAAGCTGGGACCCGGATGGAGCCATTTTGGCTCCATTCGTGGCCACGCCTCCCAGGGTTGTTTCACGTATGCGTGCGGAAAAAGAGAGTTTTAGAACGGACAGTTCCGACTCTCATCGCTGACTTTACAAATATTTCCGATAAAGGATGAAGCATAGCGAACGATTCCATCGTACTGTCGCAAATTCTGTTTTATCGTGTGTTTACAGAAGCTTACCCACAATGCACTAGCTTTGACAGGAAGTTTAGTTCCACCGACCGGGGTGACGCTGAAGTCAGCTTCCGAATGACAATAGGGCAAAGGGCAATTACAAATTTGTTGACTTGACAAGCTAATTTTAAACAGTTTTTATCCACAAAAATATTTTTTAGCATCCATGATTTCTAAAACCTCTCGTCTACAAATGACAATAAAAATAGCCAAAAAGCCCTTTACAGACTGCTCGCTCCAACTACAAATCGGAAGCTAACTTCAGTGTGAATATGGCGCGCTATTTTGATACGATAGGCCATTGTTGAGACTGTACTTCCAACACCGGTGTGAAAAGTTAAGCTTGCGCCTCTGCTCTCTTTGCACAGATACATCCAGCATATAGTTATCGCTTTATTTCCAGCAGCTCTGCCACGAAAGCAACCGGCTCCGACCTGAAGGGAATCTTCACATAATGGAGAAGTCGTCTTCGGATGATTCGAATCGAAACGTCCACGGCCTCTCACACGGTGGCAAGATAATCCTATTCACCTGCAAACGTGATCCGGCCGTGAACGTAAGCGAAAGGAGCGGCCTGACGTTCCGCAGTTTCTACTTTGAACGTGAAGGCAACGCGTTCCTGAACGCAACAGGGGGAGCAACTGCAATCAGTAGGAAACTATCAGCTGGTGTTGACATTGTGACGTGTAAATGCGCAGTAGATGTTCAGAAAAGGGTTAAAACTGCCTTCGTTTTGGTAACAAAGAAGAGTGAGAAGAGAAGCAGCTTTAAGTACAGCCTGCTCGCACTGAGAAGCTCACAGCGGCTGGAGCCCTGCATTGAGTTCATGCTCCCCTACCAAATGAAGGGTGAGGTGTCCATCCTTCAGGGCCCCACAGTGATGTGGCGCCATGGCAACAGCGTGTCTTTTACATCACCTCTGGCAGAAGGCGTGCGGAAGATCCCCATTCAAATGTCAAAATGTCTTTTTGGAGAACTTCCCATTCAGAAAGGACAGCTTTTTGCTCTTGGGCTTTCAGAACCACTTTTAGCTAACCATTCCCCAACACTTGGCTATTTGCTTGAGGGTGGACAAGCGTTTGATGGCTCTCTGGTTTTGCCACATCCCTACATTTGCATCACACTGTGCATGCGGGTTCTCACTGCTGACAGAGTAGATGGCTTGCTGAGATGTGCGGTTATTGCAGCAACTTCCAATCAGCAGCTTGTGCTTTTTGAAAACGGGACAGTAAAAGACACATGCGAGGTTCCCTTTGGGCAGGCTGAGGACATTCAGATGGTTGATACAGGAAGAAACGGATGTCTGTTTGTTGTGTCCTTTAAACTGGGCCATGTTTGTGCCGTATGGAAGGAAACATTTCAGGTATGTATAAACTGGAGTCCGCATTGTTCCACAAAATGATTCACATCCCTTTTAAATTGTTCACATTTACAAAATTAAACAAAAGTTTAAGCTATTTTACTTAGCTTAAACTAAGTAAGCTTGTGTGATCAACAAAAAACATTGGTTAACTGTAGAGAGGAATTTTGTTTTTAAATTAACTTACAAATAAAAATCTGAAAAGTGTGTCCTGCATGTTATGTATTCAGCCCATTTTGATCTATTAATCTCTAGAAATCCATTATTATTAAACAAGATCAAATCTTTTCCAGATAGCCTCCTGTTGGTCAGATGTCGACTCCGCACACGTGGATGATTTCCTTGGATGTGGAACAGAACAGATTCTCTTGATCTTTAGAAATAAAGGAAAATCCAACGGGCCACTGGAAAAATTTATCATTACTGACCTTTGTGGTATTTCTTACTCTGTAAGGCTTCTGCAGTTACTTCAAGCCATATTAATAAAGCTCCCTGTTATGGATAATACAGTGTCTAATAAAAAAAAAAAAATCCATGTTTTAGTGTGTTCAAGGCTCTGAAGCACCGAAGGCAAGCCCACCTCCTCAGGAAAACTCACTCCTCACTCTACAGGCTTTGGAATCCAGATTACAGGTGAGACTGAAACATGTTTTAGAAGAACACCCCAAAAACTAGTGTTTGTGTTAACAGCCTGACAGTACCACTCAAATGTCTGCATATTAGTTGCATAATTCATAGGAAATTACTGTGTATAAACTGCCTCTCAATCGTGTGGATACTGCTTGATCCTTGCTGGTTTACCACATAAAATCCCAATGCAAATACTCTAACATGCGGTGTTGTAACATAAGAATATGTGAAAAATTAAAGAACTATTTCCTTTTTATTAATTTAAAAGCCATATCTAGGTTCTGTGTACTGAAACATAGAGTGCATCATATTCATGTTATGGTATGTCTGTGAGGTTTGAATATCTTGACTTTGACCTCAGTTCATTCATTCGGTGGTTCATTATGCATGCTGGTTGTAAGGATTTCTCACAGTCAAATATTATTTGTAATTTAGAGTGGATTGATCGTCCTTCAAGAGCTTGAAAGAGAAGTGAGAGTGAAGGACAGAGTTCTGCAGCAATCAATCCAACTCCTCACTGATGTGCTTTCAGGGAGGGAGACTGTTCTCAGCCAGCCTGAGCAGGTACTGTTCACGCACTTGTTTAACTTTTAAAAACGGGCTGATTGCACAGGCTCGCTAACTAGCAGTCATCTAATTAACAGCTATTTGTGTATTCATGTTATGCTACGCCTGATGTCACTTAGGAATACTGTGCTCTGTGAAATGCTCTCAGAATGACAACTGACCAACATAAGTAGCTTTTTGTAATACTGTTTAATTTCTACATTATTGTGATGCTATATTGATGAAAATGTGCATAAAAAAATGACATTACAGGCACAGTAACTGACACCTCTAGTAATCCCTAAAGATTAAATGTAACTGGATCAATCATGTCATAGATACTTAACAATGCAGAGTTGATTTTAATTTGGAATCCAGGATTTCATTTGTTTCTCAAGGTGTAAATGTGTATAAATTATGCAAAATGAAGGGCTGTGTCTTTGAGGCTCTCTTCAAAATAGGAATGACAAGAAACATGCTATTTAAGAAAGGCCCACATGTCTTGATCTATTGTTTTGTGAAGACTGGAAAAGTGCAATTTTGAATATGTGATCATGTTGGTGTATAATGTGTACCTGTGGAACAATATTGATATATTGCAATCATGATACATCTGCAATATATTATGCAGCTCTGATTTCATTTCATTTTCCTTCCTTTTTCTTGTTTGCTTGCTTTCTTTTATGCCCTTCCTAATGTCTGTCCGTCCGTTCGTCTGCCAATCTATTCCATACATTAAACCTAAAAATAAAGCTGTTTTTTATTTTTAGTCAGATTATCTTTCGCTAAATTTAAAATTAATCTGATCCAAAAAACTTGTGACAAAAAAGCAGAAGAAATCTGCAGGGGTGGGAAAACTATTTTTCACAGCATTGTAGAACACCACCGGGCCAAAATGTGGGAGCAGTTTCTTGTGTTTGTTCATCTGGCCTTTCTTAAAAACACATAATGGGCTTTGTAAATTCGGAGATGCATAATACAACTTTGCTTTTATTATTGTGGAGAACAGATGTAAGTATATTTTAGTATTATCATAGCTGAATAAATCCTAACATAGGAAAAAAGTGGGTTAGTTGTAGGGTTAAGGAAATTTTGCAAGGGCCACAAATGTACAGGAGTAAAAAAACAAATTAAAAAAATCACATTTGAAAAGTAGTAATAGGTTGTTATGCTGGAAGAGGTTGCTTTGAATAAAGCAAAGTCGAAACAAAAAACCTCAAATATTTTCCAATTACAGTAAAATTAATTCAGTTAAATGTCTTCAAACAATTTTTTTTGTGCTGTCTTTATCTTAATAATTCCAAACTTTTGCCCCATCCTAAGTCAGGCCCAGTTCCAGGAATAAATCTGCTTTTAGTTGAAGGAGGATGTTTTATGTATGTGGTGCAATGTTGTAGAGTTATGAGGACAGTGTCAGTTTCTAGACAGGAGTGGCAAGAAAAATATCTTTTTAGATCCTGCACATTGTTTTTTTGGACAGCTTCCCCACCCTATGAGACTGGCATTTCATTTCATTTGGCAAGGTAGTGTTTGAACAACCAGTCTTCCAGCCCAACCCTTATGTGTAATTCATGTAATGCCATGTGCATGTTATGAGCTGATGAAGATGTAAGATGTTCTTAAATTTCAGATACATTTATTATGTTGCTTTTTTTTCTTTCTTTAAAGATATTTTTGCAGTCAGGAAATAGAATTAGGCTGCACAGTGGCGCAGTTGGTAGAGCTGTTGCCTTGCAGCGAGAAGGTTCTGGGTTCAATTCCCAGCCTCAGTTTTTCTGCATGGAGTTTGCATGTTCTCCCTGTGGATGCGTGAGTTTTCTCCAAGTACTCCGGTTTCCTCCCACAGTCCAAAAACATGACTGTCAGGTTAATTGGCCTCTCCAAATTGCCCCCAGGTGTGAGTGTGTGTGTGCATGGTTGTTTGTCCTGTGTGTCTCTGTGTTTCCCTGTGACAGACTGGCGACCTGTCCAGGGTGACCCAGCCTCTCGCCCGGAACGTTAGCTGGAGATCGGTACCAGCAACCCTCCCGACCCCACCAAGGGACAAGGGTGTAAAGAAAATGGATGGATGGAAAATGAATGTATTAATTTTTTAAAAGTCCACTATTATATGATTATTTTTGCAAGTTCTCTAAGTAATGTACTCTGACAAATATTTGTCTTGCACTGGGTGACAGGTAGTTGAAATTGAATTAAAACTTGTCTGAACAAGTACTTTCTGTCACTTGTCCGCCCTGTTCAATGAACAAATGAAAACGGTCTTACTGAAACAAAGAGCTGGCAAACGGTTTTGTTCCCTTCAACAAGAATGTTACAGTGCAATTGGTTCAACTGGCTGAATTAAAGGGATAGTTTGGATATTCTGAAGCTGTATTTAGGGCAGCTGTAGAACGGAGTAGAAGTCGGCAGCGGTTAACTTGACTCTCCAGTGATCATCCAGAGTTGTACATATTACAGACTGCTCCGAGGTTCTCCTCAGAATACTATCCCAGAAGACCTAACTGTAGTAAGGATGTCGTTACACACCTTTGTCTTTGCACAATTGTCAAACTATAGTATATATACTAGAGGACCAGCGTCCTTCAACTTTTAGGTGTGTTTCTTTGTCAACACGCCTGAGACACATAATTTGGTAATTAGCATGGCTCTGTCTAACCTTACATGAGAAGGTAATTTCTCATGTAAAGAGAAAGACTAAATTACTTTCTCTTACATGAGAAGGTAATTTAGTCCTTTGAATCAGGTGTGTTGAACTTGGGAAACATCTAAAAGCTACAGGACGCCTGGCCTCAAAATTGCCCTCCTGGATTGAGTTAGAAGTAAAAGTAAAGGTACTTATCAAGCTACATAAAAAATGGAAAAACTCGCTTCATTTAGTACTTTTCCAGGGTTTAAAGGATTATTTAGAATTGTTTAATAGGTTTTAGATTAGGACCTTTCCAGCAGCTTAGCAAAATCCTGCTTTGACCGTTCTAAAATCTTTTTAATGTGTGTTTGGAATCATTCTACTGATGGAGCATCTAGCTGCGTCCAGGTTTTAGTCGGATGGCTATTTGTTTGAGGTGAAGATGAATAATCCGCAAGGTAGTTCTTCTTTGATCTATTTTTTTTGTAAAATGCACCAATAACAAATTGCCTTGACTCCCTCCAAACTATTTCTTGTCATTGTTTTCAATGTGGACAATGTTTTTTCTCAATCATTGTCTCGTCTGACCATAAAACATTTTTTCTGGTTAGTTTCAAGTTTTAGTTGATATTCTAGGTGTTTATTTTTGGAGGAGGAGCTTCTTTCTTGTTGATGTTAAACTCCCATTACAGTAAAAAGATGCATAGTTGGTTCCAGCAGTTACTGGTTCCTGCGTCGTTCCTGTTACTGATTCACCTAACCAATTTCCTTTTATCTGAGGCTGGCAGTTTGGGTCAGATGCCTGAAACTTTTACACAAACAATATTCTGATCTGTGTCAAGAAAATAACCAAGATTTCAAACACATGGTGATGTTAGAGGGTTTTTTTTTTAGTTTTTTTTTTTATCGTTGCTGAAGCAGAAGTTCACAACAGCAGATACATGACATGTTTGGCTGATGCTGAAAATAGCATGAAGTTCTTAAACTTTGCTGGTCAGCTCAGTGGGTTTTCCCAGATTATGCACTGTTACCAGTATATTCAAAGATGTTAACCATTTAGCATTTCCCAATAGATACTCGCCAACATAAAACATAATTAGTAAAAAAAAAGAAGAGTCAAAATTAACTGAATAAAAAATATTGTAGTATTACAGTTTTGCAGCAGTACACTTTAATTTCAAATAGGGTTGAGAAACGTTTACTGTGATTGTGCCTAAAAAGCTAACTGAAATGTTTGACATGAATTGCTGCTGCTGCTAGTTGTGTCACCCATCTGTCACTCTTGGTTATGGTCTCTGTACTCTGTCTAGGAAGGCCTTGTTGCCCTGTGGGACAGTGATGAAGAGTCCAATGATGAGACTCCAGATGACAAGTTGCATGAAACGCCAGCGCTGTCTTCCAGACCTAAAATTGACAAGCTGTGGCATCGCATCACTGAGGAGCAGCTGGTCGTTGGACTGATACTAACCGCTGACAGTGCCATGTAAATATGATTTTTTTTTTTTTTCATGATGTTGGACATCGTGTAGATTTGTCTGTGGCTGGAAGAGCATAAATGTACAAAGCACTGATTGGATCATAATTTCCTCTAATCTGTGGTTGCATAGTGTTTTCTGGATTGACGGTTTTTCCCAACATCCTGTCAGGTTAAAGCTGGCAGGGCGACCGTCATCATCTTGTGTGGAAACGAGAAACCCTCTGATACCGTCGTCCACGTGTTCTTGAGTTACTTTGAGAAGATGTGAAAAAAGCTCCCCTTGACGTGACTGCCTCCGGCACTTGTGCGGTTTTGTTTTTAATCGCCGGTCTTTGCAGCTGATGCAACCTCACCAGCTTGTTGGTGTTTAATCAGTCCACCAGCTGCGCTACCTTCACACCGACTCCAACTTTGTGTTTAATCTCCAGTTTGATCGTGGGCTATCTGTGTGATATCTGATTGTTCATGATGGTGTTATTTTTGTTCCAGACCAGCGAGCGGTGTGAGCTTATCCCTCCTGACAGAGCCGGGCCAGAACTCGACGCCTGCGGTAATCCAGACTCGGAGCCAAGTGTTCTGGCTGCCTGCGCGCGGCCCCTCGACGCCGACGCTCTCCTCCCCATCGTCTGGCTTTGCGTTCTCTGAGCCTGCAGCCAAAAGAAGCAGGCAGCACATCGCCAGCGATGATGTCAGTGCGGGCAGACTAGCTGTGACTGCAGTGACCAAGCTGGCACCTCTGCTGACCTCTGGCTGTGTCAAGTGCCGTGCCATGCTTCATTACATGGAGAAAGTGGAGGCTGTTTTCCCTGGGAGCGGCCCAACAGCAGCTGTACTCCACTGTGGGGAAGTTTCATTAGACATTCCTGATCTTTGCCAGAAGCCGCTTCTGCAAAACCCTCAAATCAAAACAGGTAAACTCCCAATAAACTCGCAAACTCAATCTTTTAATCATAAAGCATTTATTGCTCATCATTTTCTCCTTTTTATTTTCAGATGAGGTTAGAGAGGACCTTCTGAGTCTGTTGACAGTTCTGGATAACTGGGTTTTGCGCATAGACTCTCCAGATTACAGCTTGGGTGACATAGATGGCTGGATCAAGAGGAGAGAGGGTTTTAAAAAGATAGACGTGAGTCCCGAGTATCTGCTTTTATATTCCCCAGGATCTTCAGCTCCATTGCTGCTGCGTTGGCATCAGACAAGCCCTTTCCAAGGGGATTTATCCATCCACAGCAGGTAAACCATTTCCACTGATTGATACAATCAAAAAAGTCAAATTGCTGCCCTCAAGACAATGCACACACTGTAGCATTGTCGTGCTGGAATGTTAACCTTTGCCCCATTCTCAGGTCTTTTATCACCTATTGTCCCAGGATTGCCCTGCATTTAACGCCATCCATCTTATAGTGAACTTTGACCAGCTTTAATCATTATTTTCTCTTTATTTGCTAAATTCTGAGGTACTTTGTTTTTGTCTATCACGTCATATACAGTGAACCATGTGGAACTATAAAAAAGTTAAATGAGAACGCTGTATAATACAATCAGAAAACTGTGATCATTAAGAAAAATTGCATTTTCAGAATATTCATTCATTGGTCTAACATACCAAAATCCTGCTAATGTGATTTAAAGCTATAAAATATTCAGAGTAGAGATTTCTTGTTTAGTTGTCTGTGGCTGTATCTCTACTGCGAGTATTAAATTATGCCGTTTTAGTGGATGGATACAGAAAGGTAGTTCTGCTGAATTTCCATAAACACGTTCCAAGTTGACAAGCCTTTGAAGTTGGCTAAGGCGTACGTATGTGTGATATTCTCTTGAATATCAAAGAGATTTTGGTGCTCCTGCAAGCAGTGCTCTTAAAATTACAAATCCCACTAATAAATACTAGAAAGGTAGGTCTCTGGGAATCAGCTGACACGCGACGAAAAATGATAAAAAGGCTGTATCACTTTTTTTTTTTTTTTTTATCCATCGCTGTGTGTATATTGTTGTAACATGCAAAATCAGTTTCTATCCCTCTTTTGCAGCCAATTACAAATGCTCCAGTTCTTGGACTCCATGCTGTCGTACCTCCCTGATTCCTGCTTCATCCAACCCGTCAAGCGCGCGAGAAGTCAGAGCACGACTCAAAAATTGGCTTCTGCTCTGGAGAAAGAGGTGCTGTCACTAAGAGAGGGCTTATCCTCACTTCTGTGTGTCAAAGATGAAGAAGAGAGAAACGAGGGGCGCGCTGGACATGGTGAAACCCTCGACTCTGGTTCTCCTGAGGATCTCATTAGGTGCTGTAGGGAGGCGTGGCAGCAGAACGTGGAGAGGAGCCGGTTGCGGCTGAACCCCGTGGTGGACGCCGGGAGGTATCGTGAGATGGTCCAAAGTATTTCACAAGTCAAGATGGATTCAGATTTGGCTGCTCTGCGTGAGCTGAATCAGTCATAAGGACGGTTTCTGACCTTTTGTTACCGGTTTTGTCCACTTCAAAACCCCGACTCTAATAAACACAGATATAATAGATGTTTTTGTGTTTGGACTGGTCATTAAAACAAAGGAGATGATGCTTCAGAGCTACTGTGAATCTTCACCGATATTTTTACTACTTCATTCACGTGATAAGCTCCAAGTCTTTAAGGCTAAAAAGCCTCCGTACCATCACCCTCATCTTCTGCCTCTCCACTGATTTTTAAGTTGGGACCCAGGCTGAACCACTCTAAAAGGTTAACGTCAACCCAGTCGGGGAAAAAAAAAATGCGTTGGTGAAAATGCAACATTAATTTCAACCTAAATGTGGAAGGAATGTAAATTGTTTTAGGCTTAACTGTAGGCCTGTACGGTATCTCAAATCTATATTTTTACGCTACTTCTCTAATTATTTTCTGTGCGGTTCCTCTCATTCATTTCCTGTTTGTATTCCCTTCCTTTATTAACTCGACTGCTTGTGAGTCAATTAGACATGAACTACTGTGCCTTTAAATTCAGTTATGCAACAAAGAGAATTCCCCTTTTCCTCTTTTCATAAAGCACATGTTTCACACACATTAAGGCAACCAGAGCCACCAAAAAATACATGTAAATAAAAAAAAAAAAAGCACTAAATTGTGAAATGAGTTTACTCGGGCTCTTTAGGTTTTTGTCATTTTCTTTGGCCGGGTGTTCAGTCCTCGTCTGTTGGATCACCTCGTGGGACTCGCAGCCCTAATCGGATACTGTCGTGATTCTGTTCCCCTCTTATTCGTTGCACATCCCTTTAGGCCCTCTGTGTTAAAAAGGTTTCTTTAATATCTGTAGCTGCTGCCTCTGCTGTGTGCTATTCTGCAGGGATTAAAGACTAAAGTTAGGGACAGCAGGTCGTGGCAGGGAAAATCTTTATACATTTTCTGGCTGGTTGTATTTGCCCAAAAGCTTTTAGTGGTACTTTACCCTCATGGTCAAAGTATTTCACTCTTCACTGATTTAATAAAATAAAACAGTTTTTCTTTTGATGTTGTGCAGACCATTCTCACCGCAGTGATATTCAACTCAATACACGAGTTAAATACATAAGGTCAGTATCAGCTTGACCAGTAAGGCTTTAAAGGACAAACATTTTTTCATTTTTTTGCAGTTTGTGTTTGCCTTTGATATAATTTCCATTGTTGTTTTGTAAGATACGTATTTTATTGCTGTTATCATTTTTCAGATCTGGATTAGTATGGGGAAAAGAAAAAGAAGTAAAGAAAAAATACAAATAGTTTTCAGATTTCTTTTTCTGAATCTGAATGTATTTTTTTTAAATAAAGTGCTCTGGCATTCTGTCTCAGATTTTTTTTCCAACATAACCACTTCAAAATTAGTTAAACTCATTGATTATTCAGTTTTTTATTTACTGACGGAAAACCCAAGAATAATTTCATTAATTCGTATTAAAAAAAGAAAAGGTTTAGCTGCCAAACAGCATTGAAACTGAAGATTTTGTTTTTAGATAGTATTTTTTTCAAAAGGAATAGTCACACACGCTGCTTTAAAGAAAGCTCCGTACTTACCGTCCAGATTTTATGAGTTTGTATCTTATAGACTTCATATAGAACTAGTCCATGATATATTGGTCCACATCGTCTCTACATGGATTCTTTCTTTTTCTCCTTTTATCCCACGTATGAATAACACACTCGCAGCTCTCTTTGGTGCGATAGTCACCTCTGTCACTTCACACAACAAAGGATAGAGTTGAAATTTAGCAGTAAACAAAACCAAGAAATAGCCTGGGGGGAAATGGATCTCATGTGGAGAAGAAATTGTATCTGAATCTGTGCTCCCTTTATGTCTTGACTGCCATCCAAATGAAATATTTGCTTTGTTTTCTGATTATTGTCTGTTAATGTGTATTCAATCTGAATGGTAAGAGGATGCTGCAGGGTTTTCACCTACTGAAACCTCCCCACCTGCCAGAGTCTTTGATTGTTTTGTGTGACTCATGGAAGTTGTTGCAAGTGGTCAGTATCTTACCTATAATAAATAGCCCTCTGGATGACCTCTGCTTGATCACTTCTCTGGCAAGAGACTTAACCTGGTCACAGTTGGGCATATTGTTGCCACATTACAAGAATTATTCTGCAGCAGTTAATGTTAATGATGATATTTTCTATTGACATATCTGGTTCCTAAATCCCAACTTTGCTTTAAAGTATTGGTTGTAATTTTTACTTTGTATTTTGCCCTGTCCATCTTCCTGCCAACTCTGACCTGTCTCTTCTTAAGAAATTCATCACCAGAGCATAATGGTGATGAATTCACTACTTTTAACCATGTGGATTGAGTGTTCACGGTGACATGCAGAATTAGTTATATAGAGCGTTAGATGTACACCATGAAGTTACATTTTGGTCAAATCTGTTTGGAACGCTTTCTTCCATATGTTTGTTGGGTTTCCTACATGACTTGTTTCAAACTTCAAACTGAGCTTTCAGCCGCTTTCTTTCAGCAACGACTTGCTGAAAGGAGGCAAATCGTTGGTCAGCGCTAATGGAAGAGAAGCACAAAAAAATTAAGAGTGGTGCATTTACATGAAGGCACTAAATAGCAATGGACAACTTCTTTCTTAAATACTATGCCATAATTTCTACATTTCATCTACAATTTCAAACTGCAGATCTTATACATGAAATTTGAAATCGGTTGCTTTTTTTATTGTTGCTTTGGAGAGTTCTTTGCACATTCACCAGGATTTTATTAGGATGTTAAGATAAACTGAACAGAGCAGTCAGAGCCCATTAATTAAAATGCTATGCAGTGAAATGGTCAGTTTCTTTGTTCTTTACCTGCTGTCTGGCATTGATCTAGATCACATGGTTTCCACTGCTGTTGACCCAGGATCTCACTGTCAGTCAAACAGAAACAGAATTCATTGATTATACCTACTACATGTTGCTGATGCTCCCCAAGGCTGTGCATGGGATTTTTGAGCACAGCTCCCATGAGACAGAAATACTAGTGCTTATATACGTTCAACATTGTTTCATCTTTACAGGATATTCGGATTTAGCTATCTTCATGTTTAATGCAAAATTATAAAAATGTTTTTTTTATTATTATTTTGTATCATTACAGACGCCAAGCAGCACATAAAAGATGGATAATGCTACTTTGATATGCCAGGCAGCCATTTTCTGGTCCACAGTTTCCATAGATTTGCTTGAACCCAGGTTACCAGAAGCTGCCGGTCTTATATTTCAGTTAGAGTTGATGGAGCTTAAACAAAGCCAAAAAAATAATAATTTGCATAATTTGTGAACAGTTTTCGACTTTGTCCAGTGTATGCTATGCTGTACAAGTTTTCTTTCCTCCAGTTTAGAAGTTAAAGGAATGTCACTCAATGAATCGTAATATATTCAATCAGTGACAAAGTGATTTACTTCAATATTTATGTCAAAACATCAGAGCTAGTTCTGGTGAGGCTGTACACAAAGTGTTCTTAACGACATTAATTTCCAGCATTTCTCTCCCACCAGTTGTATCAGCAAATGTGCAGCTACCATGGCAACCTTCATTTCCAGCTTCTCCGACACCTCAAAAAGCACTCTTAATAAACCTTATGAATGAGGATAAACAGGATTCACGTTAAACGGAGTTAAAATGCAGAGGTGCAAGTAATTTCTTTCTCCTCTAAATTGTTTAGGCTGTTAAATTAAGCCATGCATTTGAAAGGCCTAGAACTGACATCGAAAGGTTGGTGTAGAGTGAGACTTCAAGAATGACGATTGTTTCGAGTGACATACTAACAATAGGTCACTATTTTTTAAGTCTTGCGTCTTGAGAATTAAAATAGCAGCTGAAAAAATTAAAGTAAATCATCCCTGCGGCATAATGCTGCCAGTACCTTGCTTCACAGGGAGAATGTTGTGTTCAGGGAGTGTGTTTAATGTTATTGTCCTGCTATTTGGCAAAACTTTGCTCCTTACAGCTTCCCATCAATCAGGAATTCCTGAGTGAAGGAATGTCCACCACTTTGTTTCACAGGGTTATTTGCATTTCCTGAGCTTCGGACCTCTGCAGCTCTTCCTCTTGGACCTCCTGGCTGCTTCTTTGTCTTTACTGGAGAACTCCAACATTCTCTAATAAATCTCTGATGTTTTCTATTCACAGGACAGTTTCCTTTATACTGAAATTAAGCATCCCGTAGGTGGAAGTAGGCTTCATCTGAAGGTAATTTAGATGCATCAGCCTTTGTTTTAGGAGTAATACAAAAAGAAAAGTCTGCTGTCCTTCAGTGATCTTCTGGGTCTCAACCTTGCAGAGTCCTTAGAGCTGTTTGGTTTGGTTGCATCTATTATCCGGGAACAGATGACAGAAACTTCACTCACATTCGCTGGGTCGTAGAATTCATTGGAGAAGTGAATAAGGTGACAAAAGTATTTAGGTTTGTGGAATTTATACCAGAAAACAGAACTTTGGTCACCATTGCTCAGTGCTCCGGGTGCTTCTGCATCAGTGCAGCATGCAATAAAAATAAAAAATAAATAAAAAAAAAAAACAGTAAAGCTGTTCTTCCTGAGATAACTGCGAAGGTCAGTTCATGAAGTGATCAGGCTGTTGGAAATAATTGCACATTGACATCTATGTTGAGTAGGAAATTACCATGATTTGCTGTGCAGCCGCCTCTAATTACAAAGGTGAGCGGATATTTGACTGTTTATCTGAGCAGACTCATCATCACCTGTCTACACAGATGTACTAGAGTGACATGGTCAGAGGAGTCATCCTGTAGCTTGTTGCTCACAAGGGAACAAGGACGGGTAGCCTGAACTCTAGACCTGTGGCTCTGTCGGACCATAATGCTCTAATCCTGGGAATCAGGAAATGATCTCCATCAGAACGACTCCAACAAAGGAAACCCAATTCAATATTGTACAGTGCCTTGCAAAAAGTATTCATGCCCGTTTTTCACAACCAACCAATTTGATGTACTATATGGGGGTTTGATGTAATGCTCTCCAGGCACTCTGACTTCACAGTCCAAAATTTTGACTGCTGGGTTAATTTATTTCTCTACATTGCTCTTAGGTGCTAGTGTACATGAGCATCGTTGTTTGGATTGTCCTACAATGAGATGAAGTGTAAAGCAATTCGAGGTGTGTTACTACTTTTGCAAGACACTGTAAATAAAATAAGGACTCACTATCTTTATGACTGTATTATGATGTTAACCCCGCACCCCCAAAAAATAAGTAAAGCACAATACATATTTACTCTTTGTTTAGTAATTCACCACTTTTTTGAGTCTCGGTTGAATTATTTTACACCCTTCAGATCGAGCAAACGCCTTTTCTGAACACATGGCATGGATAATATGAACCATTGAGGGCATTTCTCCATTGTTTCCTTTTCTCGATTTGCCAGTCAGGCGCCAGTCAAACACAAAGTGACAGAATCTTTAAACTGCAGTGTGAAGTCCATTATCGTTACATGTTCTTTGGATACCCGCTGTCAGATCAAATCTTCGTCACCCGAGGCCACCCAGTGATCCATCACTCACGCCGTCACCCTGACTTATTGGCCCGGAGATGAGAGGAAAACCTTTCCCATATTCCATGATATGATTCTCTACCTTGCTTTTATGACCAAACATTAATAATTATTAAACTTGTTTGTAATTTTTAAAGTTTAGTAGTTAATAATTCACATGCCATATAAATCTCCCAGCATTTTCATTTGGCCCCTACAGGCTGGAAACAATAGATTAAAATGACTAAAGTTCTACCATCTTAAAACAACTCCAGTCTCTACACTTATGGCCGTTTATGCTAACATTTTTAAGTGAATGTTCGAGGTTTGCTTTGGGCAGTTATTTACACTGAAATGGTCTAGGACAGGAGGCAGTGCATCTCTACTGATCTTCCTTTATAAATAGACATAGTTAATTTAATTGTAAGGAACTTACAGATTAACTTCTGAGTATGTTGCCGATTTTTGCTTTGATATTTTGTACTTTTTCATTTTTGATTGCTTGTAATTGACTTTTTACATACAAAATGGGGAAATCTATTGATGGCCGTTCAATATCAATGCTACATCAAATTGTACTTTCTGCACCCACTTTGCCAACTGTTGATTTACAGTGACTTTCTATATTCTTGTCAAAGTCTTCTGTAAGAAAATATGGTATATGTCTTCAACAATTAGCAGCTACTATCAGGGGTCACTTTGATCCACTTTGAGTTCTAATATGTCAACTTGTCCAAATTTTTATTTTAACTAAAATCAAAAGAGAGCGAGTGCAGCACCAGTGCCTATCTCCAGCTGTTATTGGGCAGGAGGTAGTGTGCACCCACCCTGGACATGTCACCAGTCCATCGTTGGGCGACACAGAGACACACAACAAAAACAACCATGCATACCCACATTCATACTTAAGGGCAACTGACCTAAAAATAATGTTTTTAGACTGTGATAGGAAGCTGGAGTACCCAGAGAGAACCCATGCATACATGGGGAGAACATGCAAACCCCATGAACAAAGACCCAAGGTCTGGATTCAAACAGGACCTTCTTGCTACAAGCCAACAGTGCTACCAACTGGCCACATTTAACAGAACCTCACATTCAAAATTTTGAACTCCTCTACTACTTTCTTATACATTTCAGGAGAGGATAAGGTAAACATGATGCACAGTCAGTTTTATTGATATACAAGCCAGTAAATCATCTTTCTTCATAAATGGTGTTTAAGAAAAGATATTTCCCAGGAGTGCAATTGCCATTAGCTGCTCTGTACTATGAATGTTGAATGAAGACTTGTTCTTCACTGCTGATTGCATCCATGAATACTCAAAGTGAAGGAAATAGTCTGCAGTGGAAGCTGAATAGGTTTACACAAAGATATCAATTTTATAAACATAACCTTTGAGTCATTACAATAAATATTTCATTTAGCTAAATCTACAAAACAGAGTACGAAATATACCTGGAGTAATTGCCTGGGATATAAATAAATATGCATATGACAACACAGAATAATGTACAATCAGAGTTTGCTTGCCCAGTTATACATTTGTTTAAAAGTCAGCCTGTGACAGCTTATTCAATAAATCACTTCAAAATGGAAGGCAGAAATTAAAGACACGTGAACAAAATTCACAACTTTGTGTGACATCAGTTATCCGTGAATACTTGTTAGATAGAAGGTGAAAAAAATACAAGAGCATAGCACTTCATCCAAACCAAATCAAGTATCTAAGGCTTCAGGTATTTCATAAAAATGGAATCTCCAGGCTCCTTCCCCAGATTTCCATCTCCTTCCTTCACAGCCGTACCTGAGACATGTGCAGCTCCTTAATATTTAATACATCTATACATGCTCTGCTTGCTTAGAACTTACTTTAGACAAAGAGGAAGAAGTGCCAAAAAACAATACTACACTATAAAACAGTTTGAACATCCTCGATAAGAAATTTTGCATCAAAAAAGTCTTTGAAGATCTAAGCTAGCTACGGTCACAAACCCATGAAATGTTTCCTTCGTTGTAGAGATGCCAGGGCTGGGCGATTCAAGGGGTTTTGGTCCATCTTCTCCAGCAGTGAACTAAGTCTGCATCAGATATTGTGCAGCGGCACAAGAACAAACAAAGCATTTTTTTTTTCTCAAGAACCTTCACCTCACCAGATACAATAGCATTTGATCTTTATGACGCATGAACATTGTACAATATCCCTGAAAAGCACCTCCATTGTCGCCGTGGTGCCTCTCGGCACACGGTTTCCCGAGCATTTCTCAATTTGAGAAATGGGAAGATAAAACTTTATCACCAGAGGGTTAAGTCATTACTGTTTGTGAACGTCTTCGTGTCGGATGATCTTATATGTGATCCAGTAGAAGACGTTGAAGATCAGAAAAGCCAGCGGGAAGGCCGCCCTGGAGATTGTGTCTATCCGCTTGGCTCTGTCCACAAACTTTTTCCTCATAGCGTCTATGTCCTTTGGAGTTGAAGGCTGTGGGTTTGTGGCGGGAACCGCATTCTTAACAGCCGAGCTATCCTTTGTTGGCATGCACTGGCTCATGTTGTACCCAGCTAAATTAAATCGACCTTCATCCTCCTGAAAAACAAGAGAATATGTGGACGATGGCTGTATGTACGGCTCAAGTGTCGCGCTTTGCGTTTCAGTGGCTAGAGGCATGCATTTCTGTAATACAGTGATTATACATGAATGTTAATCACAAGATATTACAAACTCTTCTAAATTAATTAGAATTCACAGGATAACCAGATGCACTTTAATGAAAAAGCAATGGTATGACTGCTGCAGGGGTTGAATCTTAATTTCTACCAAACAATATTAGCACAACGCATCTCCCATTTCACATTTACCTGCAACTTTCTACACTTGTACTAAAGCGCAGAATGGAGGCTGAAGGGCATGTCAGTAGCTTTCTAGTAATTGCATAGTGTTTAATGCTTTCGGTAAACACAACCCTCTTTCATAGAGAAATTAAAAGTCATATGATGTCATTTTGGTTAATATTTGAACATCTGTCTGAACTAGACACACTCACAATAAAGACACTGATTTTAATCTGTCACTTATCAAGTTTTGAATGTGACACAAGGGTGCAGAAGAGTATAGAGTTAACAGTGATGCTTCATTACAGCAAGGTAAACTGACATAATCCTCCCTTTTGCCTTATTTATGCTTAATAATGCCTAGCTCTCTTGGGCTGAATGTCATAGCCTCTGATATAGGAGTGCTACTAAATGTTTAAATAATTCTTAGCTAAATTAAAGTCAGTTTAAGTTTATTTTGCAGAAAGCTCTTTAAAATGTCTGAGGCGTAGAAGTTTCCAAATTTTTAAATCTAAAAGTTTGATGTTCCTTTTGCTCATATTTATTTCCTGTTATTAGCACCCCCCATTGCTCAACTTTTACCTAACCTTGCAAATCGCTTTTTATTTACTTCACAAAGAAAAACATTCAGTTTCAAGCACAATTTACTCAAGATGTATTAAAGCAAATAAATAATTACTGATACACTTTTTGTCACAGAATTATAAAAATATTCTTAGGTGGAAAAACGCTATATTAGGAAAAATCAAAAGTGTTAATTCCAATAATATGAATATTTCACAGAAAAAGCCAAATCAAAAAGGATGCCAGATCTAAAGTTGGTTGTTTAACTGAACTAAAGCTAAAACTGCTATCTTAAGTTACAAATTTCTGATTAGAGTGACAGGCTTAAAGATATACTGTTAATTAGACTAACAAATGTGTAGCCTTATTCAAGTATTATGTTTTTAAAATAAACAAGGTGCTTTTGTGATCTATTCAAAAGGTCTGATTAAGTTCTGCACATAAGTCACATTTTTGGGCCATTCATTTCCTTGTAGCATCAGGATGCTAACCTGATTGTTGGTATATCATCTGGTAAATTTGCACCTTTTTGTGCTACATAGACCTCTTCTTTTTGTAGCTAAATGGGATTGGTCTGCTCTTTCAGGTGCAAATACAAATCCTGCGGTCGTGTTGCATCTGCTTTTGAAATACTTTTTCTTATTTTTTGAAGGTGATTTTGGTATGTAGATGGAAAAGAAAACTGAGCCACAAAGTCACACTGGTGTGCTCTAAAAGTGTCCTATGCAAACAGCAGCCTTGTGAAATCTTTGAAACCTTACCTTGTGATTCCTTCTTTGTCTTCGCCTCAGGCGGAGGAACTCTTTCTGTTGCCTGGAGACAAAATTAACCCCAGCATATTCTAGCAATGCAGCAAATACAAAGAGCAGACACACAGCCATCCAGATATCAATGGCTTTCACGTACGAGACCTGAGAGACAAAACAGATTTTCTTTGTTAGTCCCAACAAGGTGACAGCATCAACTCACAAATTAAATGCAGCATGAATTTTTGATTTCACTTTAAACTGTGATCCAGCTATGAAACTTAAATCAGTTTCCTTTATTTATTCACTTCATGCGCTGCAACGTTTATTACACATTTTGTTGGCTAAATGTGTCATTCAAATAAAAATAACTAAGCGTAGATATCTTAAGTATTTGCTTGGAAGTGTTGCTTTGGTTGCTGTTAATGTCAGTGTTAGACTGGCACATAACAATTGAAAAATAATCAGATATACCTCTAATGCTGGTTTTGATCTGTAATTTTTGGAAAGTCGAGTATGAAGTTTGCAGTTTTTCCTTCCCATCCCTGAGACCTCGCCTGTTCATCACACAGAACGGCTTGTTCAGAAAGCAACTCAGAAATCCGAGGACCCTTAAAGGCACACTGAGTTATTGTTTCCACGAGTCAAAGCTCTCAAAAGCTCCTCTTGAAATGCTTATCAGCACGTCTGTGTTTTTCATGTCTTTCATGATGCCGGCTGTAGCCTTTGATAATGATGAGATTGATTGATCACTGAGATCCAACTCAGTGTGCCAGAGGACTCTTCACAGTGAGTGTGTTGCCTGTTTTCCATAATTGAAAATAGGCGTTTGGAGTGTTGCTCTGCTATTTGTAATTCACACATGGTCTCTGTGACAATCATGCAAAACCAATTGTGATGTTGACTTCAGGGTACATTGAATGAAGAGTACAATCATTAGAGTCTTGTTTCTGATTAAAGATAGCCGTGTCATTTGAATAGAATATACATTAATTTGTTATTTTATTGTGTCATTGTGATTGTGTTTGAGTTTTGGTTGAGTTAGAGCATACCTCCTGAAACATTGCTGCTATAGTTTTAAGTGCCATCAATATTTACTTAAAATAAAGACAAAATGTGTTGAGTGCAACTGATCTATGCATTACAGACTTAAGTTCACATGCAGCAACTCCATGTTTTTTTTTTGAACTCTTTTGTGAGGTTTGTCTTTAAAAGGTGCTATATAACAAAATGTTTACTTACTCACATATTTTTTGTAAAAACAGAACACTCATAAAACATGAGTGTTGCTTGATTGGTAAAATTCAGTGATCTAACATAAACACCTTGGAAAGGTTTCCATACGCTTATCAAGACCATGACTGTCACATTACTTTGACTTTTCAGTGATCAAAACATCAATGATCTTCAATTATTTTTTAAGCACATGGACTGAGGGTATAAATTAGACTTCTTCAATTTTCCTTTTCTCTTCTTTAAGACAAACCATTATTTCATGATGTGTTCAAATCTTTCCACGAGACTATGTATTCAGCTTCTTCTATTGACAAGTCAGATAAGGAGAGGATTTAATCAGACAAGCAATCAAGAGGCCAACTCTGGAAGAGCTGCAAAGATCCTCAGAGGGGCAAGTGTGGGGGTTAGAAATCAGTTCATATACAACTATCGCTTGTGAAGTGCACAAAATTGGCTTTTGCAGAGAAGTGGTAAAAAGAAAGCAAGAAGAAGTCTGCCTCTGCCACAAGCCACGTAGGGAGGACAGCAAGCAAGTAGAATGTGCGCTAGTCGAAAGACATCAAAACGCAACCTTTTGGCCTTAAATGTGGTGAAACATAAACACTGTCCATTAACTTGAACACATTATCCCCACCATGGAACACAGTGATGGCAGTAGCATGCTACGGGAATGCTTTTCTTGAGATGAATGGATCTAAACACAAGGTAAGGAGTTTCAGTAGTAAGAAAGGAAGACGATGTACTACAGCCACATGTTCAACTGGAAACCTTTATGTACATTGAATGACATTTTGCACTAAAATAAAAGATCTGCCATCCTGACTATTACTTGTGATGGTCAGAGAGAAAAATATAATTGTACCTTTGGAAGAGAGGCTCGAGAGCCAGAGCTTTGAGTGGTCATCGTGAGCACAGTGGTGATGCCCAATGCCACTCTTGCAGGAGCAGCATCCATATTTATCCAAAAAGACACCCATGAGAGGATGACAATGAGAAGTGAAGGAATGTACATCTGGATCAGATAGTAGCCCATCTGTCGTTCCAGGTGAAATTTAACTTCGATGCAGGTGAATTTACCTGCAGCGTGGGAATGAATATAATTCGATTAGACAGATGCAATTCAGAGAGGCTAGGTTAATTAGACAGGGAGTGCTTAGTTGTTTTTCTGACCAGTGTTGTAATGCTTAGTGCAGTAGCCCAGCTCTTTCTCCTCCTTCATAATGAACTGAGGCAGGGTGAGTCCCTCTGACACCTGCACCGCGCCGTTCTCCAGCCACTCAAAAATCAGGTCATTCATGGTGTAGCCAACTGAAGGTAATAAATGATGGGAGGAGTTTAGATAAACAGCAGATTTTCCATTAGAAGAGTCCAGAAAAAAAAAAGAAACGTAAGAAAAACATCAAATGCTCACAACTTTCCAGCTGCATTGTACAAGTTTGAACGTCCATGGGAAAGTTTTTCAGATCCATCGGACAGGACAGAATGAGAGTCAACCTGTGATATAAAAGAAGGACGTATTATAAAACAAGGCGGGTCCGGCCGAATATGTTTATGAAACCTTGAACTGGGGCTTCAACACATGATTTGACAATAGATTGAAGAATCACATTACTGTCTGTACAATTTGTATTTTTTTTTTTTTTTGCAATCTCTGTATTGGGTCCGGTGAGAACCTCCGTTGTATCTCACAGGATTCCCTTCAACGGGTTCCTATCACACTTTCATTACTGCAACTTATTGTTTCAGTGATGCATTGTGGTCGGCAGTCTGCCCGCTCTGTCATTTCTCCCCCCCCCACTGAAGAGTGTGGTTAACCACCTTTCATTTCTCTCATTCACCTACTCTACCGCTGCACCTGTGCACCACTCAGCCCTGAGCTGCTCGCCAAATGGACTCAAAATGGATCTATGTTCCATTGCATCTCTGCTGAAAGAAATTGAATGGTGCATGTGGCAGAGGTTGTATTGAAATAAGAGGTAACCTGTTTTCAAGTCTTGTACCTGGACTATGTTTACAGTTAAAGCCAAGAAGACCCTATAAATGTCCCACACACACACACACACACACACACACACACACACACACACACACACACACACACACACACACACAACACACACACAGACACACACACACACACACACACACAGTGTAGTCTCTAAGCTAAAAAAGATAAAGATAAAGGATAAAGATAAAGAGCTAAAAATAAAGGAAAACAAAACTTCTTTCTTTTCTTTTAGATTTCCATCCAAAGCCCCTGAGATGATCTTGCCTTTTTCAATCTGAGCTCTTTTCAATGAAAGAGTAATATGAATAAAAACAGCCTTAGAAATCCACTGATGTTCAACATATTAGAGTATTTCAAAGAAGTGAACATAACAGATAAGATCAATTTAAAATGACATGCTTTACATCTTAGAGTCTTTGAAGTCTGAGGAAATTTAAGAAAAGCAGTAACTGAATGTCTTCTGGTGGAATGCACGCTGTGGAGGTTTTGGTTTATAAGGGATTGGTTCGTTCATTATTTCACTCAGAACTCTGAAACTCCAGCTGAAACTTAAATTAGTTGTAACTGCCAACAGTTCATCAGTTCTTGGGAATAAGAGGTTAAAATATGCAGAAATCTGTAATAATGTCTGAATAAAATAGCTATGTACTTTAACTCACTAGATTCTGTTTTAAGGTGGAGGTTCATATTCTTAAAACTTTTCCACATTTTGTTACATTCAAACCACAAACTTCAATGCTATTTGTTGGTATTTTATGATTATGATTGCCCACATTACGTCTGTTATAAATGTGCAATGGAAGGAACATGTATGTTCATGTATATATGAACATGTATGACTTCTATATTTTTCATAAATACAAATCAAAAACAATTTTTTTGTATTTACGTTTAGACTCCTTCTCGACATCCAGCTTTACGATCAGTTCAAGTTGCCAGTTTATATCGTTACCAGATCTGCACATTCAGAAACATCTTCCTTTGCAAAATAACTCCAGCCTTTCAAAGTTGATAGCGAGAGTCTGTGAATATCAGTGTTTTATGTCTTGCCGCACATTATTTGTATGACTGAGTTATTCTCCAGTCTCAAGTCTTGAGTTGGTTGATTTATCACATAAAATCCAAATAAAACTCATTGAAGTGTAAACACAACAAAATATGAAAAGTCAAAGTGTGTGTGTACATGTGTAAAGCGATGCAGAGAACCTTTTTACAGCTCTGATATTTAAAATTGCTCCACTTCACCTGATGCTGTAAAGCACAGTTCCATCCTTGAAGATGCGCAGCAGCTTGTTGTCTGTGGTGACGTCGTGGAAGTTGGCCCCCTTCTCGTTGGCAAAGAAAAGATCTGGCTTCCATATGGAGTCCAGCATGGACGGGTCCAGGTCGAGTGAGGAGTCTGGGTATTTACTATACGCCAGCCGTGGGTCATTCCACTTCTGCCGCAGGAAGATGTTCACTCTGTAATCCTGCAGAGACCACAAGCAGCTTTGCATATTTGCTGCGGAGCAATTTGGGGCTGAGAGACATGCATGCTGGCGGTGGAAATACCAGTCACAAATCATCTTGTTTTAATGTGCCTCTTATTCATCTAGAAAATGATAATAATGATAATAACATAATAGTAGTTACAGTAATTCTATTTTCAGATGCATGAAAATATGTTTCTATCACTGATAAATAAGGCAATTTATCAAGAAAGCAGGAAATTATACCAAAGATTATGTATCACTTAAACTATGTAATACTGTATGTAGATTAACACACTCTGTCCACATTTACATCACAAACTTGGGAGCTTAATTTAAAATGTACACATACTCAAAACACACATCAATGTATTGTTTGAAAGTTGACATACTATGATAGAAAATATATATATAATATATGTAATATATGATATGGATCATTTTCCATGGTGGAATCATTTCTGAAAAAACAATGTTTGGGTTCAAAAGTTTAGATTTACAAGTTAATTTCTCTAATCTACCCAGGTTAAATATTTCATATATATATATATATATATATATATATATATATATATATATATATATATATATATATATATATATATATATATATATATATATATATATATTATATATATATATATATATTATATATTATATATATATATTATATATATATATATCTCTGAATCATTTATTTAGTTAGTGAACACGATTGGAAGCCGCAGATATTTCCTCACTAGTGCAGTAAAAAATACTGGTTAATCCAATGAAAATACCAAGCTGTATCAAGTCTGAAAAATTACCCTGATATTAAATTTGTTTGAGGTGTTGTGGAATAACTCATTAACCAAAAAGGCTAAAATGTTTTATTCCATCAGGGACAAAACAGATGTGTTCCGAACCCCCCCCCCCCCCCCCCCCTCAACATTTTTGGGTCAAATGAGAGGCTGGTTTGCTTCCAGTGGAACTAGTTCATCATTCAAAGTGAATGGAATAGGAAAGAAGGAAAATAATCTCCAGATTTCTCAGCTGGACTTTAAATGAACAGCCAGATGGTTGAATTTTGGACATCAGGAGGAATTCTAACAAGACAATGATCCCAAATTAACAGATGTTTGTAAAAAGAACTAGCAATATATTTGAGGAATGGCCAGAACTTCAATCTTTTTAACAATTTGAAGACAATGCTTGAAACCTTATTCTGTGCCACAAAATCAACCAAAATACATTAGGTGGTTCTCCATTTCTACTAGAAAGACTGGTCCTCCTGACTGCAGTTTAATTTTTAAGAATATTCAAAGATACAGATAAAATTATGCAAGCTTGTTGATGGCAACAATACTCATGTTGTTGAGGGGCAATAAATTACCAGATATCAACAGCATATATGGCTTAGACAATAAATTCAACTTGTGATCCCATGGATAATGATCCCAATCAGAATAAAGAACAGATTAAACATTTCACTGAAAGCTCAATATTATCATAAGATCCATGCAAAGTTGTCAGATATGTCATCATTTATCATTCATCATCAAGCAACAAAATAAATAATAAAATAGATAATTTACACATTAACAAGCACACGTTTTAATTTAGTGAAGCTTCAAAACTTACACTATTTTCCTCTCATCAAACACAGTTTTGCAACATCGCAACACAACACTGGACAATTAATGGAAAGGTCAATGAGTGAGCATAACTCTAAAAACATGTTTTGCATCAGAACATCCATCATCGAGGTGCCCATAGAGTCTTAATCATCCAAACACATCTTCTCTTTATCAGATAGTGGTACAATTTGACCTAAACTGACCTTTTCCCATTGGTTTCTTGTCAGAATTAGCATTTATAGAAGGTAAATAAATGATGGATTAGTGCAGCTGGATGAGTGGAGCTCTGATTCTACAGTAAGTAGTATGAACTGTCAGAAAGCTCAGTTGCTCAGAGTAATTGATATGTCATGATGATGAAAAGCCCTTATGTTGTTTGACATTTCATCAGCATATTGGCGGTTCCAAGTATTTGCCATGCCTGTCTGAGGCTGTGTAATTCCCTGGCAGTTGCGCATCTCCCTGCTCCTTGCACAAATTAACATTTTCCATTTATTATCTAAGTGGTTATTATCTCTCATTATGCGTCCTTTGATCTTGATTAGTTTGCATGTTCTCATAGATGCTATGCTTCCCCCCCATTTGACAAATGGATGCTTTAGTATGAAGTTTAAAATTCCCTCTACCTCCTGCTGCTACTTATTGACTACGCTCAAACTAAATTACTTGTTTCAGTTTGTTGGAGTTCAGACGTGAGCAAACATGTTTACAAAGGGCCACATGGGGACAGAAATCAATACTTAACCCGCCAATTGAGTCAGTGATGATCATAAAAGATGCATGAATTAAAGTAGGAAACAAATGAGCACTGGGCAAAAACATAATGATTCAATCTGGATTCCAGAGAAGAGGTCAGGGCATCGCACAACACGCCACTCACCATAGTAGTTTCTGCTATTGAACCAAAGCTGTTGATAAATATGTTGCAGGTAACATTAACTGGTGGACCTGCAGGTTGAGGAATAAATAACACATTCACAAATCGGACAGGGAAGACGTCAATATAAAATCCAGAAGAACTCACCATCGTCGTCTCTGTGACAGAGCCGAAGCTGTTGATAAAAATATTGCATGTAACGTTTACAGGAGGACCTGTGAAATGGAATGACAATGACATGACAGGGGGAAACAAAGCCTTTAACCACATGTCTAAGCAGGGCCTTGGATGTGAGAGTGAATTTCGGGCTGCTGCTTTGCCGTGTATTCAAACATGCATCAATACAACAAGCAGGCTTCTGTACGTCATCCGGGCGGTGGCAAGAGTTGTATGTGAAACTACTACATATCTGCTTTTTGGGCTCAATGCTTGACAAGAGCAATTAAAATGAAACTTAACATTACGATTGGTTATTAGCATTGGCTTAATGATGTTTGAAATGATGTCTAATGGAGGTAATCCTTCAGGGGTAATTTGTCGGTAACACATCGAATAGAGGATTCATGCACATAGAGTCAAAGACATGCAAACACACAGAGTGGTGTGTCAGCTGAGGAGTGAATTATCTGAGCAGCAAAATTTCCATGGACACGAAAAAGAAGCTGTTCTTATAATACAGAGGCTTGCAGAAGTATTCACACCCTTATCACATTGTGTCACACTATAACCACAAACATCAATGTATTTTGTTGGGATTTTACGTAGTGGACCAATACATAGATGTGACGTGAAAGGAAATTGATACATGGTTGTCCAATTAATGTTTCTATGAAAACACAATACTGCCTCTTTGAAGTGGTATGCATAGACAGGTTTGTATCGTGCATACATGTATTATACATGTATGCCACAGACTTCAGTGTTGGTCTCATCTCACAAGCAAACCCTCTTGCAAACGTTTGCTTTGTCCACTTTATTGGCTTGTAAAAAAAAAAAAACTTCAAAGGGACTTCTAAGGACTTTCTTTAAACAATGTCTTTCTTCTCGAATGTCCTCCGTCAAGCCCAGATTTGCTGAGGGCATGATTAGCAGCTGCCTTGTTGACAGAATTTCCCACCTGAGCTGTGGATCTCTGCAGCTCCTCCACAATTACAGTGGATCACGTGGCTGTTTCTCTGAATAATGCTTCACTCGATGAAAATGCAAACAGGTGGACTCTGTTTGCTAATGAGGTGGCTTCTGAAGGCAATTGAATGTAGAGGATGTCATATATTATTACATTATTATAGGGGGCTTAATATAGAATACACACCAGATTTTTTTTTATAGATTTCTGTTTCAAATTTTGAACTATGAACTCATTTTCTCTCCGACATGCTGTCACGTTACATCCAGATAAATTGTATTCAGCTTGTGGTTATAGCATGAAAAAAGAAATTGAAAGAGGAGTGAATACTTGAGGTACTCATTGGTGCTGTAAATATAAGATGGGGTCATGATCAGTAAAAAAAATCATCAAATATATCAAAATCACCATAAAATGTTCATTTGTAGTAAATTAACAAAGCAAATATATTTGATAAAGAAAGGTCATGCTTCATTTCTAAACCATCAAATAAACATTTTCTCTACAACAAAATAAGGAAATCTATCCTATATACTCCAACATGCAAGGTAGTTTTTCTCAGCAACTCCCTGAACTAAAATATCTTTGCAAGACTTGCATTACGAGTCACAGCAAATCTTTCTCCCCAAGCTGATAAGTGAAGTTGTAAGCTCTTCCTACTGCCTTTCCCCTGTGTTTTCCACATCAATATTTCATGGCTCTCTGTATTAATATTTGCCTCTGTTTGTTGTCAAGTTTCCACATTTTTACAGCAGAAAGAGGTAACTGGCAGCAGCTCCTCATAACAAACTCGGCATTGGAAATCTAGGTCAGCCTCTTTAGAAAGACGGTTCGACACTCTTCAAAGTACGTCTAGCAGGTTCATGTGCAAAAACTAACTGTTTACAGCACAGCCGCTTAATGTGGATTTGTTGGTTTTCTGACTGCAGCATGTGAAGCTCTATGTGTTTAATACAACTCCGCTCTCACGTCCATGCATCTGTATTAAAACATCAGGTTTTAACCAGCAAAATTGATGTTTTATGTATCAATACTACCTAAAAATATAACAATTCTTCTTATTGTCTCATATGTGTCACAGAAATCTTGACATGTGCCAGATTCTAAGAGACAAAGAATATATGGCATACAAGAATTAAATATTCATACATTCTTTCATGTTTTTTTGTTTCAGTTAAAAAACTTTGATTCTTTTTATTTAGAGTTTATGTCATACACAAACACAGAGCAGTGGATAAAAGTCAAGAAGAAAAACAAACAAGTAAACATCTGAAAAGTGTGATAATATTGTTTAGTGAGTGCTTAGCTAACCTGAGTTATTACTTGGCAAGACCAACTTTCACTGCATTTACAGCTGCATATGTTCTGTTTTACCACCAACAGATCGGAACATGTTTCCACCATATTCAGAGCAGAATGGCTAAGGCTCAGTTAGTGTTATCAACAAATTTGAACAGATTCTCTGTTGGAAGTAAATCTGGACTTTGAGTAGCCATATTAAAAAGATTTTATTTAAACCAGTCCATTGTAACTCTTAAAGCTTGCAGCTGTGAACTTCTTCACAATTTTATCTCTGAGCAGTCGGATATATTCCTTGTTCTTCGTGATGCTGGTTGCTCACAAATGTTCTCTGCGTAACCTCTGAGGTCTTCACAAAACAGCTGCATCCATGCTGAGACTAAATTGTGGACTCTATTTACTATAGATAATTGGTTGAACTGAATTGTATTAAGTAGCATTGGATTAAAAGGAAATATTTTTTTAAAAAGAAGACTACACTATGTGGATTGTATAATTTTAGTTCCACCTCAATAATACGCTACTATATGTTTGTCTGTGACGTAAAAATTCCAAGAAAAATGTGAGATTCTATATTGTTGTAACCCCGTGAAGGGCTGGTGACCCTGTCTACACCACCTCTTGCCCTATGACTGCTGGAGATAAACACTAGTCCCCTGTGACCTTGCAAGAAAACCGAGGGATAGACAATGGATTGTTGTGCTTTTCCCCTATTTTCAAGCTGCTTTACCTCCTGGAATCCATGGACTGTAACAAAACATCCCAGGTGACCCCAGAAGCCAAGAGTGGGCCTTACTGCCCCCTCCCCCACCCCCATAAGTGAAACCTTTGCTCACTCAAAATCATTCCAATGACAGAAGCTGTGTGTGTCCTCAGCATCAAAGCAACAACAGCAGCAGAGCCTGCAGTCTAGCCACTGGGCCACCATCAATCGTCTAGCCAGCATCCCTGTCTGAAGTGAGAGCGAGTCTTATTTCTGTGTTGCTGGGATATTTCCAGTTCCCGATTCTGATCTCACATTTAATAAAGGTGGATATTGAATTTTAGACAGCTTTCAGATAAGAAAACCATCATTGAGTGGCACAGTGTGGACTGTGATTAAATCTAAGCAAAGTCCTCGCTGTTACTGTTAATTGAAGTGATTGATTGCTGCCTCCGAGTTGCTTGAAGCCCAGTTCCTTGGCAACAGATAGCATCCAGTACGTAACTGGTTAAAAAGATTAGTGTTTACTCATACAGTGGCATTTCTGCGGCTATTTATAGTTCTCAAAATGTGGGAAGTGAAATGTGTGTGTGTGTGCGTGGAGACTCATTTGGTTGCGAACAAACCTTTGAAATTGGGTCTAATTCGTGCATCGTACCCGGACGTGCGACCCATTAAGGAGTCCAGAAAGTCTGATGGAGACATGTTGGAGGAGGACCTGGAATCGTACTCCTTGGCGACCACAGCTCTGGAAAGCACACATGGTGAAGGGGAGAAGAAAAAAAAACACTCGATCAGAAAGAAGTCGCAGCTCAGAAAGCAGGTGTTAAACCTTATCGGTGTAGCCCAGGAGCTGCCTGGGAGTCAGAGGCGCTCACAGAAAACGTGTGAGTTGCAGACACGCACCCACACAGACGTATATTAAACTATCAGATGTGATTTCCCTTCCGAAACAAGACTAATCTGTTCATAACCCGAGATTCCCACAGAGATGCATAAACCTGCAGGTGGAAGCAGCAAGAATTTTGCAGCGATGCCTCAGCAATTAATACGATTAGGTGCTTAAATGACATTCAGTGTTCATTTTCAACCAAGCATAAAAAAACTATTCTAAAGGTTTTTAAATTCAAAATAAAATTAAGCAAATAACACTATTTTATGCTTTATCATGTTTAGTTCGTCAAATAGTTGAGTTAAATTAGGTTAAAGAAAATAAATTAGTCTAAATATTTCAAATAAGTACCGCACTTTTTTTTTTTACTTCAAAATAAAATTAATAATAAAACTCAGTCGCAGTACAAACAAACAAAACAAACAAATCAAAAAAAAAAAATCAAATTTCTTACATGAAGTTGCTCATCTCCAGGAAGTATGTGAAGATAGCTGCTAAAACCTTAAAGAAGGATTGTTTCATTCCCGGTGGTTTCCCCATGTGCTTCTCTTTTCTATTCTATTTCTTCCATATGGTTCACATCAGTCAAACACATAATCCAGACGGGAACAGCGGCGTTCTCCTCCTGACCAAGTCGTTGGCGTTTGGGTTGTCTCGGGTCACGCAGAAACGCGGGAGACATTCCTCAAAGAGGCCAAAGATCATAGTTCAGTTTCACAGAAAAACTCCAGCACACAAAATCAAACTGCTCGAAGCAAAGGCGGGGAGAAACATAAGTCCTTAGGTTATGGAGGAGCGGGGGGGAAATAATAAAAATAAAAGAACCGTCGAAATTATGTTAACTCCAAGACGCGTCGACTTGCAGCTCCTCTTCAGGCGGTGGACTGAGATCTAAAAAAGCTTCGACCTGCTTCCAGGCTTGCTGGCATCTATGAAGTGAAACCGTTTTCAGGTGAGAGGGGCTGTCAAGGAATGAGAGAGGAACGCCTCGTTTTTTTTCTTCCCTCCTTCTTTCTCTTCTTTCAGTTCAGCACTTGGACAGCTCCCGGATTCTTTACGCGCAGGCGCAAGGCATTTAAAAGTGACGAACGTGAGTTGAGTTCGAATAAATCTAATAAAGGAGCGAGGTAATCACCAGGAATATATGGGAAATTGCCGCCAGCGTGTGTTTCACGGTGATTGACGCTTGCACTTTTAAATGCTGAATTCCCCCCCCCCCGTCCTTTGAAAGGGAAACTCCCAGTGCGCGCATCCGCGTATCAGAACAGAGGGAATACTTCGCGTTTTCAGGTCAAAGTAAAGATACGAATTTTTGCCGATTCTGAGGGGGGATTCTGTCGATTTCACTTACAGTGTTTGCATTTCAAAGGTGCATAGATTGAATGGTGAGTTTCACTCCAACAGAGGATTGACGGACTCCGTCCTTGACTGTGTTTTCTACAAACAGCGCATTTTTTTTCTTCTTCACTCCTATGTTGGAGTGTTCAGAGGTTGCGGAAGGTTTCACAGAATTTCACTTGGGAGCGCACTCCCATCTTCACTCCGCACACTGACATTGATCGAGGTTTATCTCATTAAACTTGAAAATGATTGAAAACTGGCATTAAATTCAACAAATAGAACTCAGATCATGCCGATTCATTGCACACGGGTGATATATGCATTTCCTTTAAGTTAGATTGTCAGAGTTTACAGCTAATGAAAACAAAGAATTCATATTATCAGAATATTTTACATTACATAAAACCTTCATAAAAACGATTTCATACACAGAAATGCTAATACTGAAAAGTGTGTCCTTGTATCTTACTGTACACAATGTGCGCTCACAATCAATTATAGTTAATTCATGATTTATTATAAGGGGCAATAACTTGTCTACATTGGGGCAAGTTGTTTTGGGTATAGCATCAGTAGATGCAAATAATTCAAAACTATTGTTTGTACTTGATCAGATTGTCTTTTCTTTCTGTGATATTACAATTTACTTGATGGTCAAGAACATGTAAGGGTCTCAAAACAATAACAGGAGATATCTTCAGTGTAAATTCACACAGAAATCTCACCCAACCCCTCACAGACAGAGTTAAGACCAAAATTATTCATACCTTTGGCAGATTTAAGGATAAAGTGATCTTGTAATAGTACCAACATGTTACATGTTTGAGTTTTCATAATTGACTTTTTAAACTTAAAAACTTTAAGCCCTTACGCAAGATATATGATTTTGACATAAAGTCAGTTCATTCATTCATTCATTCATTCATTCATTCAGATTTAGCTCCTTTCCTTTGTGTGATATATTTTTAAATTAGTTAATGAATTTATAATAGTTCTATTTCAACCTTCATGAAAATATGCATTTGTCTTGGCTTGTGGCCCTTTTGTGCTATGATTCAAGACATCCTCACAGATACGTGTGGTATAAACAAAGAACACACCAGTGAGAAGCCACTCTGAGAGTATTTGCTACTCCAGTTGCCCTGGAAACAGATTTCCAAGGCACATCGCTGGAAATGCTAAAAGGTTGGCCTCCCAGAGTGAGACGGCGGAGAGCCGACTGGCTGTCACTGATGCAGACGACAGGAAATATGCAGAAGCCTCAGGCTGGAGGAGCTCAGGTTTAGTGGGCCACCATCACAGAGACTCAGTAATTTTTAGTCCTAGTTTGTATGCATGCAAACCTGGCGTATCAATACAGAGGTTGGGGTGGGAGAGCTGACAGTTTTCAGAATATGAGTGGGTTTCAGAGGCTTGTTGGACCACAGGCGTGAATGAGTCACTCCACACAAACACGTATGTGCTGTGGAGGAAGCAGCTAAAGTTACACACACAATGACTGTTTGGTTATTTCTTCAGCCCAAAGTCTAGGTTGATGTTAGGCTGATGCTGTCTGGACAGGTGTTGGGTAGTTTAGACCAAACACTCAGTGTTATCAGTTTTCAACATAAAAAAAGAAAAATATTTCAGCTTAGTAGCAACTATTAGCTAAAGGATTGGTTCAGTATAAAATTTTTCAATATCATAGCATTCATATTTTTTTAAAAAATGTACAACTTTATGTTCTTTCTTGTGTCTCGTTCTAAGTGCGTTTTGGTTTAGACTTTTAGGTAACTGATTCTAAGTCAGAATTAGTTCTGACTTTAGAGTCAGATCTAACTCTTAAAAGTGAGCCCGACTTTTATGTCTGAAATAGTTCGACATGTTTCCGTTCAGTCTCTCCTATTAGTCATCCTTCCCTCAGATCCCTTCTTTCTCCTCCAGCTGCTCTGCGTTGTGTTGACTGTTCTCACCTGGTTTCTCTGCCTATTATCACTCCTCCCACCGACTTGATCTCCATGGTTTCATTGCTCATCGCTGTATTCTGCTTTTGTTCTCCCCGTGGTTTCTGGTTGTTTAACTTTTGGTTCTGTAACTTCCTCAATGTCTCCACAATCAAATCTCCACTCCCAGACATGCCACAGGCCTCTGTCTTACTGAGTCTGTAACATGTAAAATGTTGATTGACTCAATTGATCCATTTGACTAGTCTTTAAATTTACTAACGTGTATAGGTTTTGTAAATTGTGGATGAAAGATTGACTTTTTTTATAATGTTATTCTCTCATCAAAAACACAGCTGGAGTGTTGCTTTGATTCTTTCATGCTTGTTTGAGAAATCCTTGAATCTCCCTTGGCAACCATTCTGAAATGCTTGCTCTCACAAAGCTCCTCTTTGGCACTTCAGTCTCCAGCCGAGCTTTCACCTCACAGAGTATCTCTCCGCCGCACCTTCGCCAGTGAGCTCCTTCAGACTAGCAGCAGCAACAACTACCAAACACCTGGTGGAACTGTGAGCTTACATTAGGAACTGTACTTCTTAAGAAGAAATAGAGTAAATCAAGAGTAAATTGTTCTTAAGAATGATTTAAAGGGTTTAATAGGAAAACATTTTTGCACTACAAATACAATTGCTTGTTCATAATAAGTTAGCTAAAAATAATGAAAGAATTTTGCGGAAGCGTAGTGACAGTTTTTGGCACATACAGAGAGACTCTCCTACAAGAACACATAAGAAATAGAAGGTGTACCATTGAATATTGTTTGCTTATGAGTTCTTGTTTTCATATCACTCTTTGCTTGATTTAATGTTACTCCTTTTTACATACATTTTAGCATTAAAAAAATAAAACTAAGCTTAAGCTTTAACAGATGTTGAAACAAATCAGGAAACAACATAACCCAGGTTGAATTGTTTTTAACCTGACAGTTTATAGAGAGAACTAAGGGGGGAGAAAAAAATTATAATTTCATTCATAACTACTCAACCACAAGCATTGTGCTGTGAGACTCCTCTTGACACCTCTCATGCTTCACCGCTGCCACATGCCCCGGGGCAACCTTACGTTTCAGCCTGATTCTTGGTTATTGTCCAGTTAGCAGATCATCCCTGCCTGAAGTGAAGTAATCGTCCTCTCTCTGACAGAATTACAAGTGTCAGAATCGCTCTCATGCTTGAAAATGTTGGATTTTTTTTCACCTCATCTGGGGATGTAACATCTGTGTGTCAACAGAAGCTGTGTGCATTGCTTCTTCTAAGGCATGTTCCCGAGCATAAATGCTTAATGCCCAAGTTAATTATTCAACAAATTCTTTGCTTTTGATTAAAAAAACAAACCTTATCTTGCCAGTTATGTGGGGCAGCACCGTCACCATCTTATGGCTCAAATGTCACGGTGTCGGGACTGTGGCAAAAATAACATATTTAAAACCAGAAATCTTCTCTAATGAGTACATTTCTAGCTGATAAGAGACAGTCATCTTTGCACCCAAGTGCCTTATTCTCCTTTCTAAGACAGCTGCAGTTGGCACATCTTTGTGTCATGACAGCCCACCGGCGCTTCAATTGGCCATTAGTTTCCATGAGGAAAGACTTCAGGCCAGGTGGGTCAAATAATTAAAGAAGAACAAGCCGAATCTGTGTGTTAATGAGGGCAGAGATGGATGCTTGCCTTCCTATTTCTTTGTGAAAGAAGGGAATAAAAGCACAGCTATTCTTTCAACTGGAAGTGCTTGTCTGTTCTCACAGAGCTATTAAAATCTTAGCATGTTGTGGAGTTGCCCACACACCACAAAAGAGAAAAAAAAGGATAGGTAATTTGGCCACACAATGCGGTGGCTTGGTAAAAGTGCTCAGAGGTTGAGAACTTTTTGTTTAAGTTACAATCTCAAACTTCAATGTATTTTTAGAGTTTATGCAATAGGCCAACACAAAGTTGTGCATAATTGCGAAACAGGAGCAAAATGACTAAAATCTGAAGTTTGTGACAACTTTTGCTCAACCCCTTTATTCAAAACTCAAAGCTGCCAGAAGTCCCTCTAGTTAAATAGGAAACATAAACGTGTAACTTAACTTTATTATTCATGATGTGACGTAACAAGATCAATTAACCAGAGAAGCAACCCAGAGGTCTATGGTAACACTGGAGGAGCTTCTGAGAGCCACAGCTCAGGTGGATGAACTAATCCATCAACATATCCACAAATTAGTTCATGGATACAAAGTAATGAAAACATTGGTAAAAATAAAAAAGACAAAAAGCAAAAAAAAGAATGAATGCTTAAGACGATGCACAAAACATGTTTGTTGCAATAGAGCGTTACTATCGCAAAGAATAGTTTCAAAAGTTACATTTTAGAGGTTTTATTCTAAACGTTTAAAATTCACATTTTGAATCCCAAAAACATAGTTAACATGTTGCATTTAGCCCGACTGCAGCAGATTCTCACACCTGACTGAGAACAGAGCTGAGATACTAAACGTGGCAGGGCATTACAGTTGTAATTGTAGTGACGTAAGGAAAAACAAAACAAAACAAAAAAAAGTATTTCTCACAGCAGAAATCATCCCAGCAGCTCCGGTTTGAATAAAATTGATCATGTGCTGTACGTACAAAACAGCTGAACAGTCACCGATCCCAGCTCAGTTACTGGGAGGTTGTTGACGGACTGGAGAGCTCACCTGGAAACAATAAGCAGGCTTTAACACCCTGATGCTCCTGTGCACTGGACTGGAGACAATTGAAAGCTGCAGAGAATCCATCGCTCCATCGATTCCTTGTATCTTTATCCTACTTAATGACTTTTTTGCTCTATAACTCAACTTGTGGAACTGGTCCGAGGCCTAGCAGGGATACAGAGTAGTAATACGTGGTGGAGGTGGAATGGATGAACGTGCGGGATTTAATGAAGGAATTTTTAAAGAGTCGGGGAGGATTTGAGAATCCTCCAGCGCCAAAACCCCCAATGCAATTATCATAAGCTCTCTGTCGAGGCAAAAATAAAGCTATTTTCAGGCGTCTGTGGCACACAGGAGAACGATAAACTCAGTTAGATTATACGGCTCTTACATCATAGCTGCACCAGAGACATATGTTCAATATTTTTTGATTGTTTTCTAGATGCAGCATTGAAGCAGTGAGGTTGTGGAGAGCACAAGGTGTACGCACACCCAATAAGCTTATGGGGATGCTGGTGCTTTTTTTTTTTTTGTCCTACTGTGTTCCTCCTGGAGGCTAAATGGATGGGAGCAGTGGTGGTCTTCGCTGTGGCTCATCTGCCAATCACAGCTCTCCCTTATCAGTGGGAGCGCTCTGACAGTCACAGAGCCTTTCCTCATCACCGAGCACTGAAAAACCACTGATCCTCTGTCTAGACCTCCCATACATCCTGCACACCCACCCAGTCTCTGCACATTCCTGCAGCTTAAAAAAAAAACACATAAGCAATGACAAAACAAATGCAAAATAAAGATTAAAAAAATCACGTTATACACTAGATGATTTTGTCCAGCTTTTTAAGCAATTACTGTTCGAGCGACAGCAAACTTGTCACGTTTCTTCATGTTGGGACGTCTCCCCTGAGCTGCCGTGTCTGTGCAGTCGCCCAAACCCCAAAAGAAGCACAAATGCACATCATTTTTTCATATCCAGCCAGCGTCTGCTTCCGTGTTGACACTGGCTAACAGTTTATCTATTTGTAGCTTGCAGGCTTGTCTCGCTGTGCAGCTGTCAAAGTGATGCAAGGATACATTGAAGACTGAATGCAATTCAATTGCTTAACTCGTTTCCATCAATTTATTTTGCCCCTTTCAGAGGAGCTTAGATGTGTGTTTTGGGACCAATTACTCGCAAGAGGGACACTAGCTGTGCAGCATTAAAAAAAAATAAAATAAATAAAGATATTAATGGAAAAACTAATCTCCAGAATGCAGAGTGCGCTGGTAAATATTTATAATTGTTGAATTTACGTATCTATATTACTGTGGTGAGGAAAATCATCTCATGAGTAAAACTTTCAAATATAAATAGACAATCAGCTGTGTGAAAACAAACTGATGTACATCATGGTTCATGTCATCCAGTGGAGTTTGTGCAGGTTGAACATATGATATGCTATGCTTGCATGACATTATCTAGAGTGCTGCTTGTCTAATGAAGGAACACATTAAATGTGGCTGTAGCAATCAAATGAAGCTGGTTTAATTTAAGAAAGCAGCTGATACATTCATACAGAAAGTAGCTTGGTATCCATCTTAGACACATTTAATTCATTAAACATTTTCAATGGCATCTTTCAGCTTTCTGGCTGAGATGTGGTAAATATCTGTGTCTCGTGAATAAATATGTGGCCTGGATCAACTCTAAAATAGTTTACACACTTTTATGCCCTTCTATGCTGCAAGTCATTTTACTTACTAAATGCAGTTGGTATATAGGATATTATTTTGTTGCCTTTTCTTTTTATAAAATGATGTATTCAAAAAAAAGAATAGGAACATTGACAGTGAAAAAAACTGACATTATTCTACCGTGTAATCACAGAGTTTAGCCACCCAAAGTTGCTAAACTAGTTTTATTCTGCTAAAACTAGTATTAGTATGATCAGACTTCCACAGGAAAATATTATTATTATGACTTATGAATGAATATTTATATAATCACCATGGAGTTATAAGTCATGACACAAATATTTCTTCCAACTTTGCATGTCTAAAGTCTAATTTCTCTCCAATTCTTCTTTGTAAAAGCGATTAAGTTCCATAATTTTGTACAGAGAGCAGATATGAACCAATGCTTAATGGACTTTGACTGGGCCAGTCTAACAAATCCTCTAGTGTGATTCTGGCTGTATGTTAAGGGTTGTTGGAAGGTGAACAGTCTCAAGTCAGGATCCAACAGTTTTTAAATAGTATCGACCTATATTGAGCTTCAACTACCTTTCTATTTACTCTGATCAGTTTCCCTGCTCATGCCAAAGAAGAGCATCCTCACAGTGTGATGCTTCCACCACCATATGTCACTTTGAGGGCGGTCGGTCATGGTAGTTTTCTGCCACACAGAGCATTTCGCATGAAGGCCAAGAAGCTCAATTTTTGCCCTACATTGTCAATGCTGTGACTTTCTTCAACATGTTTGTTTTGTCAACAGAACCTCTTATAGATTCCCTTTAACAGTGACTTTCTTTTTGCCGCCATACCAGTCGTTAAAAACTAAGTCTTTCTGTTAACATGTTCTCCCACCTGGGGCTCTCCTCAGGCACATAACCTCTTGTTTGCTTCTGTGAATAATATTCTCCTTACCTGATCAGTCAGTCCGCAGATGGCCATGTTCTGCATGGTTTTCAGTCTTTCCGTTTTCACGTGGCATATTGAAAAGTGCTGTGTGAGATGTACAAAACTGACTTTTTCAGGCAATTGATTGCACCAGATTTTATTTCTTTTACTGTTTGAATTAAAGGGAGCTAAATACATATGCAGGTCACATTTTTCAGATCTAAGAACATTTGTAAACCACACATCCGTTTCTTTCTATTTCGCTATTGTATAGTCTATTGCACGCAATCCCTACAAAGTCCAAGCAAAATACATTAAATATGTTGTAATGTGAGGTAACGTAAAGCTTCTCAAAGTTCATGAATACTTTTGCAAAGCACAGTAAAAATGGAATTATGTACCAGTCATCAATACTCCTAAATGTCATCATCTACCCTTTAACTTTGACCCAAATAAAGCTAAATGGTAGAAAAGTCTAGTTTTCACCTTTAAAGTCGTCTGTAGATAAATGTAGAGTATATTGTAAAACCTTTAAATTGCCTGGTTATTTAACAGCTGCCATATCAAAGGTCGGAGCTTTAATTGACATAATCTAAAATAAAACAGCCCCATCTTTTCTCTTATCGAAAACAAAAGCATTTCCACCACTATAATCTAAACATGTTTTGCTTTGTGACTAATAAAACATCAAGGTGTAACATAATCCAGAACTTCAGAACATGATTGTTACCAAATGATAAGAGCTATTAAAAACAATAATCAAACTTTCTTTTTTTAAAGTTCAAATTAATATTCTATAAATTTAGCTCAAAGGCCATTCACATGGGAACATGGGAAACTATGTCATCTATGAACTAATTGCTATATTATACTTGCATGATTTACATATACGCATATTTGTTTATATTGCTGAAAAGGCAATATTTTCAGCAATTTTTAAGTGCATTGCTGACAATAATTAATTGATAATTACAGCATCAACAAAAGGAAACTATATAAAGCATTTTCTTGTTCAAGACAAATGTTTTTTTTTTAAAGGAAGATGTTCGCTGACTTTTTTTTATCCCATTATTTAGACTTCATACTGAGCATAGGCTGACATGAGGTCAATCTCATTTTCGATTTGCAATTTGTAGTTCTAGCTTGCGCTCATCTGCTAACAAAGCCTATTGAGCCAAGTTCCCAATAAGCTTTATAAAGTGGAGTGGAAAAGATAGTTCTAGTGGACTAATTTCTTAAACCCTTTACAAAAAGGGTATTTCCTGACTGCAATCAGAAAATAATTCTGAGTCTAAATAATGCGAGTAAAAACTCTTGTTTAACAAAGACAATGTGCAGTGGTTTAGAGCTGTCAAAGTGTCAGTCATTGTCACCGTTCATCACATCTCTCTGCTCCTGCCTTCTCACTAGCTCTCTTATCATTTTTGGAACCATTTTTAGAACACTGTGGGGCAGTAAACACTGTTTCCATGGGAACATCACAGAGACACACATTGATAAGCGGATTGGAGCAGCTGTATTTCTCTGATGACGAACGAAACCTCAAAAGCTGAGAGTGTTTCAGCTGGCGAACACAATTAAACCGGCTATATATTGAGGAAACAGGGAGCCACATAAGCTGAGGAATCTGTTTGATTTTTTCTCTATGAGGGAGATAACAAATGACTTATCTGGTTTTTTGCCACGAGCACTCTATGGCTCCGCTGTGTCAGTCACTGGTTCTTCTGCTTGTGTGTCTGAGTTCAAATGCAAATGGAAACAATTTCCAATTAGAATTTACCTTACAAATAGACGCATTGATTGGCTGGAGCTATTCTCATCAAGCTGCAGAGCAGCAATCAGGAGCAGTTTCCTTTGGCTCGAGTCAATAATCTAAAACCAGCCAGGATCTGGCAGGTTTCAAAGGAGGATAATCTCCAAAATGCACAATGTCGGGCGATGTACAGCAGCACTGCATTAAAATGTCAACCAGGAAAGAAAGGATTTTACTGTTTTATTTTGAGGGCTGTCCTCTTGCAGGTAGATGAATATGTAGTCGGCTTGAAACGTCCAGCTATGCAGGTTTGAACAAAGTTAATTAAAATAATGATACAGCTGACAAAGTCAAGATAAAGAAGACAAGACCAAAATGAGAGGATTTTGTTCCCACGTCTTTTAAATTTTTCTTCTTCATTCTCATACGGAATATCTTTTAAAAAAAAACATGATGTCATAAACAAGAACATACCTTTTCTCTTTTCATACTTAAAATGTTTTTCATGCTTACCAGGGCATTTTGTTTCTCTGGTTTAAAAATAGCAATGTTCCTGAAAATAAACCAAACATTAAAAAATTAAATAAAATTTCAACCATATTTGTCAGCTTGTTCTAAGTGACAAAGCATAAATTATAAATGTTTATGAATGTGTAGTCAGAGAACATTTCTCACGCTACCTGAGAACATTCAGGTAACATTTCTCACGCTTAAAATGCAATATCTAAAAATGTCTTTTATTATTATTATTATTATTATGAATGACAGGCTCAATGTGAAAAGAAGCAAGCGAAATAGAATGCATACAAAAATACACAGTAAAATCTTAAAGTAATAACAAATTATTTGCAATAAAATTTGAAAACATTATTTCCCAATATTATTAATACAATGAGTAAAGCACAATACACTAAAGTACAATATATTATAAATAGATGCATCACAAATGCTCAAATTATTTCAATAAAACAAGAGAGACATGTAACAATAGTGAAAATCAAAAATTTACATTATTATAATAAATGAAATTAATCTGAATGTCAAATAAATTTATCTTGGTTTGCTTTTACAAACGTGTAAACTCTCACATCTCCAGGACAACTGTTACACTACTGAGAACCATAATATGAAAGTGATGCCTCACTGTTTGCTGTAATTCTCACATTAGATATAAATAGACAATCCTTTCCAAAAAGACCTGATGTGAGATTTAGGCCTCAGCTGTGTTTTCTTAATCATCTGCTTTATAAATATTTCCTTTATTCCCGTGATGTCAAATCACCTTGAGGTTGTGTCATGCTCAATGTACGGAAACATTTTTTTTAAAAAACTAATCTAATCCTTTGAGCCATATTTGTAATTTCGAGATCTGTTTGATTATCTAAATATACAAATTTTTTGTGTGTGCATACTGAGTGCCTCATTTTAGTCACACATTCAAATACATCTAAAAAGTCTAAAATAAGATTTCCACTGAGTCTATGTTTGCACTGTGTCTTGCTAGTGTTACAACCAAAACCCTCATCTGTTCTTGGAGCGAACAACGTGATCAGAGAGCCACTGATGGCTTCCTGAGAGCTGCTTCGACAGCAGAACATCACCCCTCTGCGGCTTGTGTGGTCCTGGAGGAGCCCTGCAGAAAGTACAAGAACACTGACCTAAAAACAAACCATCCCACATAAAAAAACCAAACAAATAAAATAATGCATATTTAACATCATGCCCATTACAGGGATGTGCAGCGTATGCGTGGGAAAGAGACGGTAAAATTATACTGATGGATGTTTAGAAGTGATGGGCTGCAACAAAACACCAAACCCTTAAAAAAATGAATTGTGTTTGTAGTTAGCACTTCATCTGAGAGCCTCTGACATGTCTGAGAAGTCTACATTTGTCACTGTATTGCCGTATTGAGTGTGGATCGATAAGGGTGAGCCTCAGTGATGAACTCATTGCATTCGACTCTGATGGGTCTGTTTTCTAATGAAACAAAACCTCCTGGGTGTTTCTCAGCAGCTCCTGTTTTCTTAATATAGTGGAGCTGGGAATACGACCAACTCCTCCAAACAAGCAGCACAACAGAAATAAAATGTGATATTTGACTTTTTCTCCCTTTTTTTCACAATGTGTTTTCTAAGTAGCCACACATGCAATAACACTCTAATCAGTGCAGCATTCAAAAGAGTCTGGTAAAAATAATTAAAATTGGTAATGGCTTTTTGCTCCTACCAGGTCAGCAAACAGGGATCTACCACACTGTTATGAATGCGAGAGCCCAGCTCCCCATGGTGCGAAAGAGCTGCAGGCTAGAATGCATAAACACCGTCGTCAACCTAAATAACAAATAGTGTAAAAGCAAAACTGCACAATGTGTTAACAAAAATTCACGGTGGTTTGTCTTTCCAAGCGAGACAACAAGAAGTGAGAGCCTGATGGCAATATCCAGTGCAAAGCTAATGGGAATTGTGTCCTGTTTGCTGAAAGATATTGTGAATTGCATTATATTTTGTCAGTAGAACCACAAATTTTTTTTAGGGTGGGGGTTATGTAATAGACCGACACAATGTACAACACATAGCAATGAAGAAAAAGATTATGATACATGACTTTCAATGTATTTTTATGATTAAAATCTGAAAACTGTGGTCTACATATGTTTTAAAGCCCCCAAACTTAACAGAGCCACTTTTTTTCACGCAAGTCTTTCAGGGAATCGCAGAAAATATCTGCAAACATCAATATTTAAATCTTACAAGGTTTAAATCCAGAGGTTAACTGAACCATTCTAACAGATGAATAAACCATTCCATTGTAAATTTGTAAGTTTTGGTTCCTTATCTTGTGAGTGTAAAACCGTCAGTCTCAAGTCTTTTGCAACTTGTTACAGATTTTCTTCTAGGATTTCTCTTTATCAACCACCATCTGTCTCCCCCCCCCTAAACTATGGCTTTTACTGTGGAAACTGTGTGTTCAGGGTGATTTTAGGTAATATGTTGGTCTTGCCTGGCCATAGCACCATCTTCTAATGCCACACTTGTACAATTACAAAAACTAAAAATAAAATAATTAATGTCTTTTTTCTCCTTGCCACTCAATCCTGTTCTTCTTTGTGTTGTTCTACCACATCAAACAAAATCGCAAATAAAAGAAATCGTCAATGTAGAAATATAAATGAACACTAATAAATGCCAATTACTGTATATCCAAGGCTGGTGGGTGCAATTAGTTATATAGCTAAATGGATGATTTTATTAATTATTTACAAAACGTGAATGGAGCTGCAATTCACGTTGGCATCTTTGTCTTTAAATATAACAGACATTTCTTGTTATAACAGATACTTATGGCTGGTAGTTCAATACATTGATTTGGCCATCACACAGCTATGCAGTCAGAGTGCAGCTCTCTGAAACCAGGAAGAAATTAGATTTTGGCAATTTCACTTCCAGAGGGAAAAATAATCTGCAGTGATAATGAAAGATACAAAAGTAATGAATTATTTAAAAAATCAAATTGGTTTGCCAGCAGGTGGCTCTCCATAATAACCAGCTATTAGAGTTTTATTTGAAACAAATGCTGGAAAATGCTCACACTCCAAAAATTTACACCACTACTTTATTCATTGTTTTTATTAAATATATTCTGTTCTTGCATTTTGATCAAGCTTTTTATTTTAATAATGTTCTTCAAATATTATTATTATTTTGAATATTTAAAGCAACAGAGCAGAATTGCAATCGTTCAGAAAACAAACTTAAGATCTGTCATAAATTCATTTTAGGAGCTTTGGTTTCATCTTTGTTGGGGAAGGAGAAGGAAAGGGGGCATCAGATTTTTCAGACTCTAGTGGCATTTATTTAACAGTAGTTGGATAGGAAACAGTGAAGAGAGAGAAGAGACAATCAGCAAATGGCCTGAGTCTGGGAACTGAACCCATGGCAACTGCTGTTGAGGGCTGCAGCCTCTGCATTCACCATCTCAGCTACTCAGCATCTCCATTTTGTGTATTTTATCATGTTTATAGTACATTCTTGAGTTGGTTTGGTATCTGCTTTTTCAGTTTTGAGTCAGAAATGCTTTGTTTTTTGTTCTATTATTCTACTGGTGCATATATCAACTCTTTAATCTAGCAGCTACAGAGCTGCCCCAAAGCATCAGAATCTCTTTCTGTGGGAAGAGGTTATCCTCTGAAATGTCTTGTCTGGGTCCTAAAGATCTGCTTGGGTAACCTTCAGGTCACCCTGCTTTGTTTTGAACTCTTGGTATAGAGGACCCTCCTCAATCCCTTTTTCATCTATTTGTAGTGGATTTCAGTTTCTATTAAATTTACTTTTTACATTGATACTGCTTGTTGTCTGTCTGCATTTGGGTCATCCTCATAACATGACATATATTTTGATGTTAATTGGCAGTTTTTAATTTTGTTTTGCCTATTTATTACTTCTAATCTTCATATGTGATTTAGTTTTATTAGAGTGAAGTTGCTCTAATTTCTGATTTTTTAAAAATTAGTGTTGATTTTGTTTCTTGATTACAAAAATGTATTTAGTTTTTAATTAATCTTAATTTAATTTGTTTTTAGTCCAACAGTATCTGTAAGATTTCAGATTTCTTTGTCTATTTAGTATTTGTCTAATTTGGAATATATAATTTTCTTTCATTATTAAATTTATTAGCTCTTTATTAAGCTATTCATTTGATTGCATTTGCACTATGTAAATGCACAGCCAGCCATCTAATTCATAAAGACACTGAAAACACATAGATTGCCAACTCTCTACTAACACAATTTGCCCGAATTTGAATGTAGAGTTATGAATGCATTTAGAGGATAATCTTCCAATAGTTATTCAAATTCATGCAAATTACTTTCAATGGGGAAACAAATCTTTGCATGAAACACTAATGTAGGAGAAAAAGGTAAAATAAGACAATGAGCGACCTCAAGAAGAAAAAAGAAATATCAACAAAAGGTATAGTTTATTATTTCTAGCTGTGAAGAATGTATTGCTTCAAATTATTCCTGCCATCTTTTATTTTTAAGAATGAACATTATTCTATTTTTTAACAATGAATCACAAATTAGGTCAGTACATATTTACTGTATGTACACACTTTCTACTTGTACTGCTTCTTTATTTTTTGTCTTTGAGTCAATCTGCAGTTGTACTTAAAAAAAGTCCAAACCTCTTGCTGGTTTCCCAAAGCTAATTCCTCCCTGATACAGTCATAAATAATTCCACCTACTTTAAATATTGTGTCACCGCTAACCCTGCTGTGAGGCTATATTTATAATAATGTTACTTTTGCATCTCTTATTTATTTTTCTGATTTTAAAGCTATAAAAATGGAGATTCAAAGTACAAAAGTTCAAACTGCTCACACTTGTTTTACCTATGAGTTATGTTTCTATCACCACTTGTGCTATTTACTTTGTAAATTGTTCACAATTGAACTTGTGCCCCATGTTGTTCAAACTTTGTGGATACAATCCTGTTATTCACACACCTCTGAATATTTCTAGGATAACTAAAGTTGTTGAAAATCTGACTATTGTTTGCAAACACTTTTTCAATTTTTCATTTCTGATTCAGATTATTAAAAAGTGTTGCTGCTTGGAGCTGACTCCACTTTGTTTGTGCCGTTCTGTTAGGGTTAAAATAATACACTATTTTGTTAATAAGACTTATATAATAATGCATACGTCAAAACAATAGAAAATGTGTCTTTGACAGTCAGGATACAGAATGAATAACTTACTAAACACAACACCTTAACAGTTTGAGTGCAATTTGTTTGTGAGCATATTTCAGTCACAATCCAAGATAATTATAAGAATGGATAATAACTGCAACAAAATGACGTATTGCTGTAAAAATGATCAAAAAAATCCATGGTTAGAATTACTTTGCTGCTTATTTCCCAGTTACTACTAAAAATACAAGACTCAGCATTATTTGTACTTAAATATAACTCAACAATAAAAATGTGTAAAATAAGATATTATATATAGGTAACACAACATATAAATACAAATGGAAATCCATTTACTTCTCTCAAAACACTTGAATTGTTTTCTAAGTCAAGTGTCTAATTCAATTTGGGGAATTGAGGAACCAGCGACTTGCAGAATTTTACCTCAGGGTTCATCAGTCTTCTTCTTCTTCTTCTTCTATTATTATTATTATTATTATTATTATTATTATTATTATTATTATTATTATTATTATTATTATTATTATTATTATTATTAATAAACGTATTTAGGACTGTAATAAAAGTCCTGGCAGTTTGTCAATGCCATAGGGAGTATTGTAATGTCCACCAGATGGCAGCATAACATTATTGTCTAAGTCTGCTATCACGTCTACAAAAAAGTTGTTTCCCACACACGCGCGCGCGCGCGCACACACATACAACGTGAGAATCAACAAGTTTTCAGAAGAACCAGCTTTGCAAACACAAACCTGTGACCAGATATTCAGCTTCTACCTGTTAACATTAATTGATTTACATTCATCTCTATATTGGACAACTTTACAACTATTTTTCACCTGTATATGGTCCATATTTTCATGGCAGTTTAATAGATGCCCCAAGCTGCCCTTCTTTCCATTGTATTTTGTGTATATCTAACATTTTTTTATTTTTATTATGAGTTGCAGTGACCCAATTATCACCAGCAACATTGTCACATTGCTGCTTTCTTTTCCAGTGTTTAACAGTGAGCATTGGAGGGAAAAATAGTCTAGAGTTGCCTTTACACCCTGTTACTGGCATCAGCCCAAAGCTTTAAGAGTTAAGAAATCATATTAGCTCATCTCAGTGATTGCTTACATGCTCATCACTCACCTCAAGCTGCTGGAGTTGGAGTTGGCCACCACATTTCTTCCAAGTGCAGCGCATGAAGGGATCCATTGCATTTGCAGAGCAACAAACAGATATTGACCATAAACAACTTCTACAACAAATGCCATTTGACTGCCACTAATCTCTTACTCAAAGACTATCAAAGTTCACAAAAACAACTTGACAGAATGCAAGTTTGATAAGCACGAAACAGGACTTGTGTTTTACACACAGAGCAGCTGAACAGTTAAACCTCTTTTAGAAGACTTTCTAGACAGACGTGTGCAACATATTTCTTCCCTTTTTCCCCTAAGATGGCAATGGAACAATGTTTTCAACCTTTTTACTAAAATGGAAAACCAGATGTTGATTCCCCACAGTAATCCACATGAGGTCAAAGCTGGTTTCCTAGCTTTTCTCTCCATCATTCTCAACTGCGTTGTTTACTTGTACCCATACCTGCAGTGGTCCAGCATGTACTTTGACGCATCCTTTGCATGTTAAGGGACAATTTCTCTGCAGACGTCAATATTTATGTTTGTAAAAGTGCCCAGCACATATAAACCAATTTGCTTTTACAGTGCAGAAACCTGACAGGAATTTTATTACAGAGAACATGATCTGGGATGGCCATTTAAAGGATTGCAGTAATTCACTTTCTCTGACATAAGTACAGACAGAAAAAGAAGAAGAGCAGCCTTGGATTAGTCAGATATATTTTAAACTCACTCTAGATATGAGTTTAAGATCTTTGTTTAGGGGTTGAACCTTCTTCTCAGTAGCAAGTCTTCTGAGCTGTGGATCACTGAAGCTTCTCCATAGTGGTATATACTGTTGATTTGTTTATTTATTTATTTGCAGACCTTTAGGGATACCTCAAGGCTCTGGGATGCTTCTCCAATTAAAGCTCTCCTTCTCCAGGATGTAAGTTTAGTCTGAAGGTCATGTTTGCAGTTGAGCCTTGCTCTATCCATTCACAGGATGGATTGAACAGTTCAATGGCTGAGGAACAGCTTGGAACATTGTTTAAGAGACTGGCTTTAAAAGTCTCCAAAATTTTATATTTTCAGGATGTTTTGAGTTTCTTGGCTTTCATATTTGTTTTGTGCAAACCTCTGAAGGCTGTCCATACATTTCACAATTCCATGCTACTTTGTGTTGATCTATCACATAAACCCCCAAGAATACAAGTAAAAGTTGATGGTTGCAACATAGTAAAATGTAAAAAGTTCAAGGTCTGCCAAGGCATTAACAAAACTATGTGTTCAGCCACATCCATGCCCATAAATTTAATGGTTTCTTCTTCAATTGAGGTTTCCTACTTTAGCTGACATTATCAAAATGTGCATGAACTCATTTTATAAGTGTTCAAAAAAACCTCTGCTGACCTTTGTGTGTGTACACCAGCCTGTTAGAGATCGGAGCGCATCCAGCTTCTGAAGACCCTGAAGTGAATTATTTTAATTCTGAAAATAAATAAAGGCATATCTTTAAGTCTTCAGATATTGTCAGAGCATAACATGCTTTTACATCTCGACATCAGCGATGACTCAGACAAACTCAAACTAAAACTTCTGTTGCGCATTCATTACTGATAAAATCGACCATGTTATGGATGAAAACTCTGTTTGTACAAATAATTGCCCGCAGAAGAAACCACAAAACATTCGAGCTGGAATACATTCAGTTCGGAAATTGTAAGCATGAACAACCTTTTAAGCTCTTTTGTGCTCACATCCAGAAAACTAACTTTGCAACTAACAGATAAGGGGAGCTTTATTACTTATTTATTTATTTAATTGCATTTTGTTTTCTAATAACCAGAAAAAAGCTTTAGAAATGATTACATTTAATCTTTTCCACATTTGTCCACCACGGTCATATAAATTCCCAGATGGAACTTTGGGGAACTCTTAAAATAACTTGATGGAAGTATTACAATTTGCCTTTTGTTTATATTTATATCATCTGAGACTATTATTTTCTTTTTAAAACTTTGGGGATTTTAAAATTCGGTTGTTATGCGTGATGAAGTAACACATTAAAGATCATCTGCAGGCCAGAGCTGTCCAACTCATTCTTGTGGCATTTGATCTACTGCCAACTTTGCTCTCAACACACATTAAACTACCTCCCATTTTGAGCTCATTTTCAGCGTCTGCAATTTTCCCAGTGCTTAGTAACCATAGTATCTGTTATGTTTGGTGTAGAGCTTCGGCAGCTTTTCTTTATTTGCAATTAGGTGCCACAGGATTGCCTCAATTAGCTCCCAATGCGTGCCAGCAACCCTGTTTCACAATACTTACTCTTAATTAGGAACACAACATAAAGTACAGCCAGGAATATGATCATAGAAAAGCTCTGCCTCCAATTATTGCTGGTAGAGATTTTGCTATTATGTTTGTGGCTTATTTGTTGTATTTGTCAATATGATATAATTGGACATTGCCCTTGCGACGATCAAGTGATGCAATAAATACGTGAACCGAAAACCCCAGAATATTCTTGAAAGGTTTTATGTCATTTTCCCTGTTACTTGTTATTTCTCTCCATAGTATCTTTTGTTTGCCGTCACATCCCTGACATTGCCTTGTCTGGTGTCTCAGTTTAAAGAATTGTTCCTTGACTTTGTATAGTCACGATAAAAACAACCAAACTGATTAACAATTTGAGCAGCCACTTTTGGCAACAAGGAGTGGATGTTTGCATGTCTTTACTAGTCTCTCCTATCAATATGGAGGAATGTCAACAGGTCTTCTTTACAACATTTTCTCAGTTCATTGAAGTCTGTTTTGTTCACAGATCTTTAAAGGTCCCGGTAACCTACACCATCTCAATCACGGCTAAGACTGGACCTTAACGATACCTCCATTTTAATTTTTATGCATTTCTTGGTCAAATTCCCAATGTGTCTTGAACTGCTGTCCTGTTCATAGCTTAAATCTGGCAAAACCCCATATGTCGGAAAGGTAGTCTTACATGTGACCCCGGGATAATGGGGTACAGAGCAGAGTTCTGTAGGTGCCCAGGCTGCAAAATAAACCCAAATCATCATCCCTCCCCTTTTATGCTTGAATTGGAAAAGCAATTTCTCTTGAAGTGCTAGCTTTTGCTAAACATGGCACAAGGCGTCATGGTTACACGATTCTTCTTTGAACGGATCTGTTTACCATCTTGTTAATTTAGATGGGAGTTTGCAAACCTACATTGGAAAGCAGCACTTGGTAGTACTTCTAAACAAGCGATACCTCTTTAGTCTTTTTGTAATTGCACAGCCATGAGGTTTAGTTGACAATGTAGCCCCTGGGTTGCTTTTCAATTTTTTCCTGTTTGATCCTAGATTTGCTGAAATAGCCACACATGGGAAGCCTGGAAACTGTCTAAAATATTTTCTTCAATTTTGAAATCTTGGATTTTAAATTGTTTTCAAATTGTATCATGACCCTTCACATATTGACTGGAACCATCAATTGCTGCCCAAAGTACCTTGCAGAAGTTTTTTTTGTATGTTTTTTCTTGAGATATTCAGAGTTGTGGAAGCTGTCTTTGGTCGATAGCACTTGGTTGCTTCTTTCCTTTCATTATCACGTGAGAGCAGCAAGGGTGAACCATGGATGCTTTCTGTTTTACTGAGTCTGTCCCAGATGCCAATTGGCAAGAAGTTGGATCACAGTCTAGACAAGTTACCAGCTCAATAAAAGAGCTAACACAGAGACACACTGAACCAACAACTATACGACGTCACCTCCAGAGGCCAATTAACCTAAATAAACTTTGTTAAACCACAGGCAGAAATCAAATCAGCCATAGAAAAACCCACAGAAAGGAAAACTCTGCACAAAGGGCTGTAGCCATGCTGTAAGAAGTAACACTTTACATCCACTTTTCTGCAGAAATCAGAAGCGTTCTTCTTTTAATTAAAAATGTTTCAATCATTTATGTGAAGTGTTCGACTTAAACGACAAAAGATTTACATTTTTCATAACATATCCAGGCGAATCAAAAAATACAGTAAAATTCTAACTATCTGTTTTGGTTTACTGAATTTGCCTTTACTGTAAATTTAGTTTCAAATATATCCATTCCAAATGTATGCCACGTTGTTGGTTCTTGAAACAACGGTAATAAAGACGAACCTCCTTAGAATCACTGAGAATCCACCTAGGGACTAAAATGCCTCTTGCGTTGTTATGTGATTGACGTGGCATGGGCCTGAAGTATAATGACAGATTAAAAGGCATTGTCTGATCTGCTTTGTTTTCACATAGTCCACTAATATGCCTGCTGTCTGGCAGCTGCTGTATCGGTCAGTGCGTTGCTGGAAGGTTCCCATGCAGATCCTCTATTCAGCAGCGCCCTCATAGACACACTGACCTGCTGCAGCTCCCAAACACAGACACAGATATTGACTGACATTTCTTTGCTTTACAGGGCACATATGTTATTTGGTTGAGATCACAGGAGTTTTGTTAAACAGTAGTAATTTAGCACATTTAATGTGAGGGAAATATACTAACGTGTGGACAAATTAGTGCAAGTTTCAGTTTGATCTATTTCGGTGACTAAATCTTTTTGCCACTTAGACATTTACAGTTAGAACAGATGAAACATGGTTTTAGAAAAATGTTCAAGTGTTAATATCAAAATATATCACATATTTAATAACAGCACAATCACTTTAGCTCTAAGGTTGATTGGTAAAACTCTTTGCTTTTCAGCCTCTTTTGAGTTTGTCATCTTGGGAAGATGCCATAGCTGTTTGACCATGAAACAAACCAGTGAGAACTGCCCACTTGGCCAGCATTGAAAAGACTGGATTGGACTGGGAGGGGAGGGGTACTCAGACCTCCTTGGGTACCGGATACCAGCGCACTGGATTGATGGTGATTGGCATTGTTTCTTTGTAGGACTTCGTTTTAGTGAAAAGCCTGCTTTTCCTTCGCAGTTCACAGAGGTAACTTAAAGCATACGAGAATTAAATAAACTTAAAATCAGAAAGTTCAGGCATTTAAAGCAGCTTGTGGGTGGCGAGGGGGAAGCTGTGATTTTGGATTTTGTTGTTTCATCTCAGTCCCTTTTTAAATAAATCTTGCATTTTAGTGGAGGTGTTGTTAAGGGCCAGTTGGCCATTTTTTCTTGGTGACTAATCAGATTAACTCAGAAAACATTTATAGAAATGAAAAATGATGATGTGGATGTAAAATATAATTGAACAGCATTATTTTTTCCATGACATAAATCCAATATAATCTATAACCATGATATTTGATCATTTGATGCATTCTGTTTTATTTCAGTATAGATGTGGTTATTTAATTTAATTTGTTTATTTACTTTTTAATTTTGCAGTCTTTGCTTTATTTTGATTTGGTGTAAAATTTGAAATAACTCAGGCTGTTTTCCATTTCATTTTTGGGTTTTGTGCATGATAAAAAGCATCATTGTGCATCTGTTAAATGTTGTTAATGTCTCATTTTTATTGTATTGAATGTTTTTAGAGCCGTTTTGGCCATTTTGCGACTCATTTGGGAGACCTTTCTTATTTCTTTATATGTCTCTTTATGTCTTTATGGTCATTCATTTCACTTTAAGGGAGTCCTGTGTCTCATTGAAGTGTTTTGTGTGTTCTTCTGATTATTGTGTGTTACATTTTAACTGATTTACAGTACATCTCTTTGTAGCCATTTTGTGTCATTGTGGTCACTCTATTTTTCTTATTTATCTCTCTTTGGAGACTGAGTTGCTTTATTTTTCCTGCCTTTGTCTGACATAAAGCAACATTTTCCAGGATAAGAGCAGGAACCTGCAGACAAAGAGCCGTGGAGACAGTGGGGCCTGAAATCAGCCTGAATAAGTTTAAATCCAGATGTGGAAAGTGAAGCTAAAACGTGCAACAGAAACATTTTCAAAGCTTAAGACGTTGCATGTGTGCTCCTTCATTAAAAAAAATAAAAATGAAAATGAAACAAAAAACAAACAGCTGTGCAACTTCAATTTTTAGATAACCCCTGTGTGTCACAGACTTGGGTCAGAGTTCCTACAGAATCTGCAGCATGTGGGGCTTTTTGACCTGCAGTAATAGTTGTTTCAATAATATCCAGTTCTTCATAATTTTAGATACAGTGCCTTGGAGTTTTATATGACCCAACATTGTCGACTCCATAATTGTGAAGTTGAAATAAAATTATCAGTTCTTAATGAATTAAAACAAAAAGCAGCTGCATACATTCACATCCTGCCCCCTTTGCTCTCAAATCCAGTGCAACCAGCTGCCATCAAAAGCAATCAGATAAATAAAATTTATCTTTGTGTAATTTCAATGTTTCTCATTAAGAAATAGATAAATTCAGTATAAATCCAGCTTTTCTGTGAAGGCTTCAGAAGTTTATTAAGTTAGTGAACAAACAGCATCCCGACAGCAGTACAAGGCACTGCTCAGTCCATCATAAAATGGACAGCATATGGCACGACTGCAGACTGCAATATGCTTTGGGAGATGCTTTTTCTAAAAGGAAACAGGAATGTTGGTGAAGCTGAAGCAACACAGCGGACAATCCTGGAAGAAAACCTAAATCCAATTAATAATTGGCAAGTCTTGAAAATGTATGTCTTCAGAAACCATCCATCTTATATAACTGAAGTTGAACTACAGTATTTTGCAAACGAGGATAGGTAAAAAAATCCACTCTTTGGAGCTGCAATGATGCTAATGAAAAACTCCCATAAAAGACTTGCAGCTGTAGCTGCTGGAAATTTTGGTTTTGCAAAGTGTTTTATGGGAGGGCTGAATATAAGCCTTTCAAATTTACAATAAAATAAAATAAAAAAAAAAAAAAGATTGACAACCTGTTCAGTATTTTGGTTCACAATTATACTCTTGGAGCTGATCGATCTCATTACATCTCAACTGTGACAGTGCAGCATGTGAGAAAAGTTCAAAATGTACAGATTCACTGCAGCACAAACAACATAGACTTTGCTTAAGCAGCAGATCCCAATCTTGGCACAAAAAATAAAATTAAATTAAAAAAAAAAAAAAATCTATGTATTTGCTCAGCCTGACGTGAGATAACCAATGAATGTCAGACTGGACTTTGCGCACATGGCAGGATAACAGATGATGGTCCAGACTGTCTTGGGGAGGAGGGGCCAGGCTGAGGCTCGGGTCAGTGATCCCCCTCAGTGTTGACGTCAGCCACGCTGCCGCCTCCGCCGGGACGCTGCGGGTGAGAGTCGGAGCGGAGGAGGCTGCGCTCAGTGTGCATCCCAGGACGCGACGACACTGTAGCTGGAGCTCAACTTCTCAGCTCATCGCTTTTCCACTTCGTGGCCGCTCGGAAACTTCTTAACAACCATGGGTAAGTTCAAGAAAGTAAAACAAAAAAAAAAACGAAGGCGTACTGTAGAGTTGCGACACTGGAAGTCTGTCAAGATTGTGTGTGTTTGCGGATCGCAACGTGGGGTTGGAACACGCAGCTCCTCAAAGTTTTCGTGAGGGCGCGCCGATTGTTTTTTTGACAGGAGCGAGGGTTCGGTTGTGCAGCAGAACCGGGCTGTTTATCTGACCCGCTTTCGTGAGGATCGGCATTAGAGCAACCTAGATGTTGAGGAAAGCGATTAGGGAGATTATGGAGATTCCTCCAGTCAACTCTGAGCGAATGCGTGGAGGTGTTAACTTCAGGTCAGCGAACTGTCTTCGCTGTTCCCTGCAGACAGACGGACGCAAAGACAATACATTCGTTGGAAACCTATTTTCAATATGGCAACGCCCCTTTTCCATCCCATCTATTGATCGTTAGTGCAGAAGTGATTGACTTTAGTCAGGGGCGTTGCTAGACATGAAACCAATGGGGCCTGAGATTAATTTGCCCAAATGCCCGTATTTACGTGTGAAAGGGAAATGCTCAAATTTCATGTTCAGTTTAATTTCATGCATTGTATTGCAGCCTACTTCTGTTTATTTTGGCTGTGCTTCCTGTTGACAGGGGCGGTTTTCAGCATGGTCTGACCTGGGCCAATATATGTGTTTCATATGTTTTAAGGAACTAAAAATATATGTTTGCATGGAATTGTCTAGTTTCTCATTTTTTTTTATTTTACTGTGATGTTTTTAATTTTTTATTTTTGTTTGCCCCACATCTAACCTCACTGTTGACACCAAGTATTTTAGACACAACAGCAAGCATGTGTCCTACACCTCTTTCTCCTGTGTTTTGACTGTGTTGCTGTGCCACATACAGTTCTAGTGTAATTAAATTAACATTTAGGTAAATTTTGTGTTTTTGTGTGTGTGGTAAAACATTTTTAGGGAAGGAAGATCAAATCAGTTTAGTAGTAAAATATGAGAGACTAGGACTCTATCGAAGTGGGTACAAATGATCACATGGCCATTATGTCTTATTTTTGTTTGTGAAAAACTTACATGTATGAAACAACCAAAACTGCAAGAGCATGAAATGGCGGTTTGGGAGATTGACCAATCATCTCAAAAACTGGTTTGTATATGGAATTAGACATAAGAGAACAACATTTATGGACAAAACAAACAAAAACATAATATTTTTTAACTTGTTTTCTAAATTTAAATGTACTGTATAAACTCCACAAATAACTATCTTTCTTTAAAATCATGTTCCAATTTGAGTTGAAATGGACATTTTGATTTTTAAAATGGGTTATCCCCCCATAAAACTCCACAAACACTACTGGGCACAACACATTTTTTTCTTTTCTTATTCCTTAATCTTTTCCTTCCAAACATTTTTACTTTCTTGTAACCTTTAAAGGAAAATCTTTGAGTAGTTTTTTTTTTGTTTAACAGCAGTAATGCTGAGATAAGCTTGGGCGTGGCATCGCAATCATTTTAATGAAAATAAAAAGTTAGTACAATGTTTTCCCAACAAAAACTTTTAATATCTGTACCTTGGGAGATTATGTTATTGGAAACATCTTGAAGCCTGCGTGCTATGAAAGCTCATAAACCGCAGTCTGGAGTTAGAAAGGAGACGGTCCCATCTTTAAATAAGTCCCAAGTGTTGACCATCTGTGCTCCAAACCTTGAGGTGTGGCAGATGAATGTTTGGAAACTTCTCACTCGTGTTGAAACTGCACATGCAGGATAGAACAAATCGATTTAATAACTGTATCATTTCGAGTGGTTGAGCTGGGTTCCGTAGTCTTTTAATAGCTGATGTTGTTCGACACGCTGGAGCTGAGGCTGTAGGGAAAAACGCTGTGAGAAAGTGTATCAATGCTCATTAATTCACTCTGAAGCTCTCACAGAAGCGCCTTTGTGCTCCTAATTTGGAGCCGCTCCTTTGTGCGACTTCAGTGGCTCTTAATGTAGAGGGAGAAGTTCACTGAACTGCAAGTTTCATAGCGGATGCCCTGTGAACCAATTCCCCACAGACCCTCATTCTGTGCCTCACTCTCCATCTCAGAGAGGATATTACTTTGCATAGCAATCAACCTTTGTGCATTGTCTGCTTTATATTCAAATATTCTCAAAGGTTTTTTGTTTTTTTTCATGATAAAGCAGCGTAGCCTGTTGTGAATGTGAAGACTCGTTTGGTGCTGTAAAAACAAACAAAAAAAACCTTCTGGTAATCTTAGTTCTCTGTTTAATGAGAAATAGAAAATTGATTAACTGTGAGCATGATAAGAGTCCAGCCCAGAATAAACAGGATGTCACAAAGCTGATTGTGCTTGGGGCTGAACTTAAATAACTTGCATCTGATTTAATTTTTGACATGGCATTCACCTCTCGGAGGAGAGTTTTAGGCCCCGATGTCTTCTCTATCCTTTCTTTGGATGATCTAATCGTGCACTGCTTTGATTGAAGGTTGTGAGAAGATAACCTGTCTTCAATCTGTTGTATTCAACCCAGAGAAAGCCTTCAGTGTTCAGTTATGTGATCCCAACTGGAGCATTTTGGAAAACATTGTAGCTTTGAGGTTTCTAATTATTAAAATACCCTGCATTTAGTTTGAACTATCTTCCCATCAACAACTGACTTGGAGCCAAACAAAAACTCCCCAATCCGTCTTCCTGCCACTACCATGTTTCACCTTTGGGATGACCATGCAGAGTTATACAACTAGAACAAAAGACTCAACATAGGTCATGTTGAGTAGAGGAGTTGTTTTACAGTTGGGAGATTGTAGGTTGGATTCCAGTTCCTCCTGTCACATGTCAATGTGAATGTGCATGCATTTGTGCAAATCGGTAAATGATTTTTCAGTATAAAAGAATTTGAGGGGTCAGTATGCCTTGAAAGGAGGGCTGTAGTGGTACAATAATCTCACGATATGATACGATACATGATCTTCTGCTCACAATACGATATATACATTGCAATGTTCAGCAAACGATACAATTCAATACACTTTTTAGAGGGACAGAGTAATTTTGGTGACATTTTGTGACTTTTATAGAGTTGCATTGAATTAATTTAACTGAAAACTGATTAAAAGTACCAACTACACAATACCTGGGTCTGGTTGGATATGGACACAGACTTAAAGTCGACAGCTGGACAAAATGAAACAAAGTAGTGGTGTGAAAACATGTTTCTTCTAATTGAAACAGTACAAACTGTAGCTTGCATGCATTTGTAAAGTAAATAAAGTGAACCAAGTACCTGCTGTGAATAGTTTGATGCCTTTTTAACCTTGACACTGAACATCTGAAGGAATCACTCTAAGCCTGATGACCTAATCACTCTCCTGGCGAAGCAAGCAGTGAGTGAGCAAGGCGACAGTTGGATGTTACGATACTTCCGGATGAATATCGATTTTTTTCTAGAAAAGAAAATATCGATATATATCACAAAATCGATATTATTACACAGCCCTACTTGAAAGCTACTTTATAAAGACAGTCCATGAATGCCACTAATTCCTGTAAGCCAAATTTATTTGAGTACAAAACTAAACTCGTTCAGTTGATCGATGTTCTTGCTTTAGATTTTGATCTCTGCAGCTCCTCCAGAGTAGCCATGGGCACATTGTTGGCTGTAGTGTTTCTAATTGTTAAGAATTCAAGTTGATGTCTCTTGAGTGTGGTAGCTCAGATTTTGAGAAGTAGTGTTTCATTACTCCAGACGTCAATCAAAAAACAAATGTTTCAGCAGTTTCTCTTTGTCTTTGTATGGTTACCACCGGAAAAAACAGAACACTTCTGTCCTGAGACCTGCCCACAGTTAAAAGATGGTGGTGGATGGGAAGAAGAAAACTGGGCCTTCGATTTAATTGTAGGCAATTTACATAATGCCAGCATGTTCACTGCCATTATACTTTGTTTAAGAAATGTGGGCTGATATGGTTGCTGAATGCTCTGCACAACTTGATAAAATTTTAATAGCACAATGTAACACACAGATTCAATTTGAATAAGGCAAGCAATTTGCTTTGCTGATGTAGGTGGGATATCAATAACCAAAATAGGTCCTAATGTAAGTCAAAGTAAACTTACTACCAGTCTGGGCAGAATCACTATGGGTGTGGTGAAATGCCATGCTGTTAAGTGGCGATGAACAGATTTTCTAGCTCCCGTCTAAAGTAAGGGGATATTTTAATTTCATGTTTTGTCAGTCAAATTGAGTAAATTATGGTAATTTTTGTCTTCTCTAGAAAATAACTTGTTTTGGTTTTTTAGTGGAAACCTATGAAACATGGTATTTTTGTCGTGTAGTTAGACAAATAATTTAGTAATTTAAAATTTAAGCCTACTCAGTTTTTTCATAGCTTAGCTGCTGAAACCTTTTTTGATGTTTATTTTTCCGCGTCATCAAGTGGAGAGACGGCGCTTTGCAGTCTGGCATGTAAAGCTGTCACTCAAACAGAAAGATAGTCTGAGTGATTTCTGACAAGTAGCCGTTTGACCTAATCAAGTACGATAGATGCTATGATCGCAATTGTGCTCTTGTACTGGTTGAACTCCAGCAAGAATCTGAATGCAGGAACTGATTTCAGACCTTTTCTAGTTCACGAATACCCCAAAATATATTTCCTCTCTCCAGTTTCACCAGATCCTCCTGGTCAATTCTCGCTCTGTCTGCCTCTTTCATTGTGTCCTTGGGTAAGACACTTCACCCGCCTTACCTCCTGGTGGTGGTCAGGGGGCCCGGTGGCACTAGTGACCGGCTTGCTGCTGTCAGCGTGCCCCAGGGCAGGAGCAGCTTCAATCAAGTCACTTGCCACCATCAGCATGTAAATGACTGAGTAGAGTGTGGAGTGCTTTAGGGTTCTCTGAACTTGATAGACCACAAGGTCTTAAAACAATACAATACAATACAATACTTGTTTTACCTCTGTGGATGCATGAATTACAATATTATTTTGGTCACATTTCAGATCAGAGGCAGGGTCTTGGGATTTATGCAGTTTGCATATTTTTGGAATCTCCTTGTACAGTATCTCCCAAAACAAACATCTACTTTGTTCTCTTGCACGCTGCAGGACTTGTGATCCTCTTCATCTGGCCTGCGTCTCTAGCGCCACCACTTTGAATAGATGTTTTGTGGGACAGGACGTTAAAACTTGACACATTTACATTTCGTGTGATCATAAAATTATGGCCTGCGTGCAGCTGGTTGCAGCAAGACTTCGAGGCCCCTCATGGACTGGCTGCAGATGAAGACATTGACGTCACGCATGGCTCGTGGTTTAGCAGACAGTGAAACCAAGAACTGATTTTGACTTGAGGTTATTTTTTGTGTCATAAATTATTTCCATGACTAACGTGACACTTTCATTGCTAAATCTGATCCTTTGATGGGCTGAATTAGTCAAACTAGCTCAAGCTTTGTCTCTTGCTGTTTCTGATCTGTTGCTTGTCTTGGGCTCTTCTACATTGCACATGTTTTTGCTCATCTGAGCTGAGGGTATCTGGGACGTGTCACTGCAGTGAAACTGAATGTGCTGTGACCTTGCATCCTCTGAGTCAGAGGGGAGGAAAGACCTGTGACCGGTAGTGCTGGGCAAGCCAGGCGCTTTGGCACAACAGCAAATTGTCAGTCTAGGGCAGAGCAATAACAGAGAGTCAGATAAGCTCTTCCTACTTTAAGTTGACTCATGATTCTTCTGCTCAGAGGCAAATTGGAGGTCACAAACACATGCTCCTCTTCTCGAAGCTCAGTAATAAACAAGCTTGGAGAATGAGTTGCTGTGGGGGTGGTAAGCTGTTGTGGAGAGCAGTAGTAGCTCTGCTATTTAAATCAAAAATCTTTTTTCAGGCCGTCTTTGAATTTCAAATTTGAAATATGTTCCAGTCCGTCTGTTAACCTCTGATGACCTAACATTTTTATGTCACCATCAATGATCTGCAAATTGCTCTCCGTCTTTGCTTTGCAGTCCTTAATTACAGCGAATATTCTCCATAATGAGCTTGCCGCTGTCATAGTTATGTGATTTCTGGGCCTCTTTCCATTTGGCATTGCATGTGACTGAGCATCTTGGGTCATTGTACAACCGACGAGGCCCGTCCGAGGACTTTCTGCAGCCGTGCAGCTCCAGAAAGACGCATTTTAGTTCTGTCGAAAACTTTATTCACGTTCATCTCCTCCTCTTCCTGCTCGCCCACTTTGTTTCCCTTGAAATCTCCCATCTTTCTTCTTCTGGGTTTCTTTCATCTTTGCTGAGCTTTCCAAGTCCTCCAGGTCTGCCAGATCAGTCATGTTAATTTGCTGAGCTGATAAGTCCTCAGACAACAAAGCGAGCCATTGGGCTTTGTTACATGATAGAAATAGAGGTTTCTTGGTTGGATTCTTTCAGTGATGGGCTTCCACCATCACTGAAAGGCTAATGAACACAGTGGATGGAAAGTGGTGTGTGAGTGATGTTTTGTTGCTTTTACATTCACAAACCTCATCAGATTTGAAAATATTTTTACAAATTTCATTCTGGAGTGTGTCTTTATTTTGTATTTGGCCCCCTTTAACCTGATTTTTAAAAAATTATATTTGTAAGAACGTGTTTAAGACCATGCATTTCATCCCCTGTTCAAATTATTCACTACTGTGTCTTTGGTCTATGACATTAAATTCCAATAAAACTTTGTGTAGTTTGCAGCTTTATTGCGAACAAATATGAAATAGTTCAGCGGTTCCTAATACTTTTCCAAGTGTCACAGTCACTATGGTATCTATATAGTTAAAGGTTAGCACTTGAAATATCTTCTCTATGCAAAAAAGAGCAAAGTTTTATGACAGGCACACGCAGCTGTAGGCTTGTATAGGACAAAATTATTCAATTGACACAATCTGGTCATTATCTACAGATTTAAGAACAGATCTGATTATCAGAGTTCGGCTGACGAATACAGCTTCCTTTTTAGCTTGACATCCTGCTGGCATCGCTTCATGTATTCAGAGCAAAATGGGGGTCCTTGTTAGTGGAGCAGCAGTTTCGATCACTGTTGTGTTCACAGTCAGATGATTGTTCCAGAAGGCCTGGTGGAAATAATGGGTCACGGTAAGCGAAGAGATGCTGCAGCTGATGAGCGTTTATTCACTGCTCCAACAGGCATTCAGCAGTGTTTCACTGCTTTCTGCTCTCGGTGTGCTGCTTGTGACAGCCACATCTTGCTCAGAATTTAAATTGATAGATAAAAGGATTGTTTGTACTTATTTACTCATATTCTTTCACTAATAAAATCAACTGTAATGTTTTTTTTTTTTTCTAAAATGTACAATTTTCTTTTACAAGCACTCAGATTACACTACATGTCAAATTTATGGCAGCAACTACAAGTTTATGTTCACAATTTCTTCCATAAACTATAGAATGGGTGTGATGAATTTTAGCATGTATTTGCAGCATGACTGACTCAGCTCTCATTGATGTGAACCATTTCGCACAATTTACCCGCAGATAAACAGACTGTAGCTGAATAAATGTCACAGAGCAAAATAAGACCTGAGTTTTGCTTTGGGGAGATTTGCAACAACTTTGTTGCAAAATTAAAAACGAAAATCCCAGTTTGAATATTCATTTACGCAATGCTGTTGTTTGACACAGAGGAGCCTACTTTGAAGAAAATATATCTCTAAAAAGACAGAGGGTGACTTTTTATATAATCTACTGTTGTTGTTAACAAAATTGATCATTTTTGTACAAATTTGATCTACCTTCCAAACTTTTGCTTTTGAGTGAAGCTGCTACCAGTAGTTAGCGTGTTTCTGTGCATGGATATGTGGCTTAAGAACGTTCTGCATAAACTTTTGTTTTAACATTTAAGCCATTGTGAGTTTGGTGTCATTTAAAGCAGCAGTAGAGACTTCTGAGGAATATGTGAACTTAATCTGAAAGTTAGAACCAGCACACCTCACAGGTCCCTCCCTCTTGCTCTGTTGGGTGACAGTGAGACCTCCACAGCTCCTCCCCCGAATGCAGGACCTGCAAAGAACTCTAGAAATTGACAGTTCTCCTGTAATGTTACATTAATTCTCCGCCACAGCACAGCTGCAGCAATCGGAAATCTTGAGCTTGAACAATGCCACGCGCTAAACGGGGGAAGATTATGAGAATCACCTACACGACGGTGGTTGACACTGGTGAGACATTACTCCTCCAGAGGAGTTTAATTTTTTTTTATTTTACAAATTATCTGTCCTACTGTCAGGATATAGTGACAGTTTTAACAAATGTGTAGAAAGAATAACAATTACCTACTGTGGGTTTAATAATTGTCCACGTGGAAATTGGTACTAGTTTAGATTTAATGCCATGTTGGTTTTGTGACCATTTTCTAATGTTTCAAGACAAACGTTAACATGTCTAACTCACAGAAATTATATAATAGAAAAGTAATGCTATGGGGAAAAACATTTTTTCTGCAATAAAAAAAGCAATCTTAGTTTGTTTGATGTAATATTATGACACTTAATATCAACTTTGGACCAACAATGTCTCCAGTATGACCTTCCAGTGAAAAAGTGACGGCAGTGGAAAGACAAAAAAACAAAAACAAAAAAAATCAACTTTGACTTCTTAATTATCTTGACTCTCAGAACATCTTTATTTATCTTAAGGAAATACTTTCTGTTTCAGAGCAAAACACTGACTGCCTATAATGATTTCACAAAACTCGTTTTAGGCAAAGTAAATTATCTTATTTTACAGTCACTGTATATTTTCCACTCCAATGGTGTCACTTGTGTGGTTTATTATAACTTGCATTGGTTTTATTTCCCAGTAGGCTTAAAATAGCCTCAAACAAAAGTGGTGTCTTGCACCATTTGCTTTCCCAACCAAGGAGAACATATGTAAATATTTCAGCAGTTCCAGATTAATTAGCTTATTATTCCGAGTACCCTAACCACAAAGACCAATGAATGTCTTCACACTTTTTATCAAGGCCCCTTTTTGATTAAACTGCGGTTCAGAAAACAGATCTGCGTTATTGAACAAGACAGCAAAGGCAATAATTGAGCAACTTTGATTGACAAGTCTTATGTTTGCAGTTGAGTACATGCTCGCTATGCACCATCTCTACTATACTTTTGTTTTTATCACCCGACCATATGTACAAGTAGCTTAGATTAAGACATTCAAAATAACTATATATATTTTTTTACCGTTTGCTATTTCATAAGTACAGCTGCACAGATCAGTTTGATCACATTGGATTGGCCAGATTTCCCTTGATCTGCTATGATTAAAGATTGGCTGCTCAAATACTGAAAATCAAACATTTTGACCTCTCACCACTTTCAGTCTTAACTAAGACAATCAACATTATGCATTTTATGCACTTCTTTTAAAGTTGAATAAAAACGTCCCAAAAGTTTTAGGGTAAATCTTTTGATGTATAATTTGGGATGATGGTGTAATTTATTTGTTCTCTGTTGAAAATTCAATATTACTACTTCTCTCAAAGGACCTACACCACAGTTTTTCTTTTTTTTTAATGTGTTTTAGTCCTTAGAACAAAAATAATTGTAATTGCTCGAAATCAAACTTGGTAGATCAGACCTAATTCAAACCAAGAAATTAATATTAGCTGATTTTAAGGAAAATAATTGTTCAAAATCTACTTTGTGACTTTATTTCTGGGATTTGTGTGACCACAACCTGCACGTAAAATTACTTAGGTGATCTAATGAGAAAGAAAAGGGCCCCCAGCTCATTTCCCTGCAAGATCCCCTGTCAGGAGTGAAAACCGAATGCATTAGTCTGCTTTTCAGCTGTGGGAGCCTATAGGATTGAGCTGTTGGCTGGGTGCCTGCTGAGTGTATTCAAGCCTCCACAGATAGGTCTTTGTCCTCAGCCCTTTAACGCGGCTGCTAAACAACCGTAAGACAAAAGCATCTGGGGTACCCCGGCACACCAGTGAGAAATGGGCTTCACGCGAAGAGCCTTGCCAGACAGCCGGGGACTACTGGGAGGCGGCCAAACGCAACAGTGGGATCGAATTGAGCAGCGCTTTAAATGAATACGCTCACAGCCTCCATAAGAATATTTCTACAGCTCCTTAGAAAGAATTCAGGATACATTCCTGTTGCAGATATTTAAAGTTTGCTTCACAGCCCCTACAACAAATCTTGCGGAGATATTTCTGCAATGACTGGTGTTTGGGTTACACAAGATGTTGGAAATGAGCATGACTCATTTTTTCTCTTGTTGTGACAGATTATATTAGTTAGAGGAGTCATTCTTTCCATACCGATTTTTTTTTCTTTTTTTTCCTCACCAAGAAAAAGTTTTATGAGTGAGAATTTGCATTGTCTTTTTATTATCTTTCAAAGATGGGATTGATAGACAGGAAGAGTCACTTCTGCCAAGCAGATGAGAATCTGAAATAGCTGAGCTTTTATAACGATACAGCTGCAGGAAATATAAGAGGTCGGGGAGAATGTTTGGTCTGGTTTCGACGCAGACTGGATGGAAATGTGACAAAATGGATTTTAAATTAATTAGACTGCTGAAAAATGGAAAAAGAGTGTAGAGTAGTTTAGTGATGTTTGATTATTTCATCACATACTTATTTCAGGATATTTTGTGTCACTCAGCAAAAGGTTTACTGCAACGCAAAGGAGGAGAAAAAACACACCAGCTAACTGCTGCTTCAGGACAGAGGAAATCCCAGATGTTTCTGTCTGAAAAACAGCTTAGCTCTGTAACAACACGCAGACCAGAGTTGGGATTGGCTCGCTGTAGGAATATTGTAATGGTCTCTTAAGTCATCTTGGCTTTTCACCTTTAATGTATGGGAAAATGATAAATACTGTAACAGTAGAACAGCAACACTGTAAATAAATCTTTAGAGCTGAAGGAGCTGCAAATCTTCTGGAAGTGAGCTAACACTAATATAAAGTGTGAATATGAGTGGAAAGAGATTTATACCTGATATGTTGTTTTTCTATTGAAACTAGTTTTCCTGTTGCTGTTTTTTCAGAGAATTGCCTTGTGTTTTTCATGTTTATCTTTTTTTTGCCATATGTGACACTTCATTTAAAATATTTAAAACATGCAAACAGGAGCCTTGTACACATGATTACAGAGGAGTGAGCAGTTAAGAAAAAACTAAAACTAGAAATTCCAATTTTTGTTATCATAAACAAAATCAAGATATGTTTTAAAGAATTTGCCGTCAGTACACCATCTTTCAGGCAATCAGTGACAACACAATAACACAAATAGCAAACCAGCCAATGACATGCCAGTAAAACTGCATTTACACAGTCAGACATGATGAAGATGAAATGGGGAAGAAATGTGTTTGGGGTGTCAGACGGGCTGGCCTGAGTATTTCTGAAACTGCTAATCTACTGGGGTTCTCACTCACAGCCGTTTTTCAAGTTTTCAGAGAACCGCCTGGGAAAAGAAAAAAAAGGAGGAGCAGCTGTGTGGATGAAAATGCCTTTTTGATGTCAAAGGTCAGGGGAGAATGAACAGACTAGTTTGTGATGACAGACAGGCAACAGCCGCTCAAACATCTTATTACACCCAAAACACGCAGAGTACCACCTAGAAATGCACACGGCCTGCTGAGCCTGGGAACAAATTGACTACAGCAGAAGAAGATCTTGGTGACAATCCTATTCACTAATGACACGAAACGGATCACAATTTGTGCAGAGCTACCAAAACTCTTGAACAGATTGAAAAGAGTCTCAGCTTCAGGCTTTGGATGTGAGCATGAAAGCATTTGTCTGCCTTGCATCATTACTTCAGGCTCATTGTGGTGATGTAATCGTATTGGGCATTTTTATTTGGAACACTGTGTACCAAGTGTGCATCCACGCCACAGTCCACCTGAGGATTGTTGCTGGTCATCCCATTATGTTCATGGTGCACTCATCTTTTCATGGCTTCTTAGAGAAGCATAAAGCACCATTTCTCATACTGGTTTCTTGAATATAACGATGAGCTCATTTCACTCCACCGGGTTCCACAATCTCCTGATCTTTATCCAATCAAGGCCATTTCAGGAAGTGATGGAACATCACCAGAGTTTTGAATTATAGATGTACAGCTTAAAAATCAAAAGCACATTCGTAGCAATTATCATGTCATGATATCAATATGGACAAAACTGAGAAATGTTTTTCTGAAGAGAAGGAAAGTGTGCACAACTCCAATGAAGAGCAACAAAAATATCCAGCACTCCAGAAACGCCCTACTTAAAACTTTTGAATATTTCTTGACACCTTCTTGAATCTATGCCATAGAGAATTACGCCAGTTCTGAAAACAGAAGGGAGTCCGAGCCAGTACTCAAAGGTTGCACCCAGTTAAGTGGCTAGTGATGTCATGTTTCTCTCAAACTATGTTCAAGAATCTTCTGGAACTGAAGTACTAAAATACTGTCAGAAAAGCTGTTTAATTGCGATGAAGGCATCTGGGATTGGATTGGACCCATCAGTAAAGTAGGTCAATTCAAGAACAGCTTCTTTTCTTACTTCAAAATAAGTCTCCAAATATACTGAGTGTTACTGTAAAACACTCATTTTCATTTCTCGACCTTATGTTAATAGCTTACAGCTTATTTTACCACATGGAGTCTCATGTTGACAGATTCATAACACGTATCGCTGTGTTTTAATATTGCAGTGTGTCATGGCAAAATGTGTCCATCAAATCAATAAAGGAATGAACTGGCCAACTCTTAGACCAAGTCGTAAACCAGGAGTTGGTCTAGGAAGTTCTTGTCCTCCAACCTTTTTATGTGTTTGCCAATAATTAAGACATGTATAATTATTTAAAGGGACAGACACTCCACTGCTGGGGTTGAGGTGTCAGGTTCGGGTTACTCCTGTGTACTTCCAGGATGTGGTCTCATCTTTGAGACTCCAGGGGAGCCTTACGCAACAAAGGCATTAAAGTGACCTGCGTATTGGCAGCTTTGTTGTCATAGAGCTCGACAAACCCTCGATGGAGAAGTCGAGCTGGCACAAAGAAGAGGGGTCTTGGCCTAATAAAGGGTGGGTAAAAGACCCAAGGGTTTTGAAAAGGGTTGAGTTTTAAGGTCAAGGGTGAGAGGTTGGCGGCGTGAGGTGGGGGACAATGTGACAGACAGGAGTGCAGCAGAGAGATGAGATTCCCAGCAGCTGGGGGGTGGGAGGAGTGGGAGGGTGAGAGTCCAGAGCCCTTGCTGTCTCAAGAGCTTTGGACTTCATTATGTCTCTATTGTGCTACTCTGTGTTCACATGCACAGTGCAACAAGGCTGGAAATGAAAGTTTTCTTCCATCATGTTATTTGCTGTCCAGGCAGTCTAACTTCAGTTCACCAGATCTTAGTACCTAAACCCAAACTTGCAGCATCTAAAATAACAGTAAATGTAAAGTGAAGGCATGTGAATTTACAGTCACGGGCCTTTTTAGTTTTTTTTTTTTTTTTTTAAGTGTCACGATTGGTTTACCGGTACGTACCTGTGTTTTGTACTTCCTGCTTCCCTTTTATACTTGTAACCGAGCCATACTTTACTCATGCACTTAAACCATTGCGTCTCAGTTATTTGTCCTTGTAATTAACAGTTGCAATAAAACTATAGAAAAATAAAGAAATAAATAGAAATAAATGCTCATACAAAAATTTAATTTCACATCTAATTCAATTCAGTTATATACTATGGCCTGGTAACTTTGTATTGGGCTCAAACAAAACAAAACTCCTGTTTTGGTCAGTTAGCTCTTCTAAACCAGGACTGACTGTAACCCCAGATCAAACCAAAATAATCCTAAGTGACCCCACTGTTGCATATTGTTATTTATTGGAGTCAAGTACCTACATGTACCTAAACGTTCTCGCCACGCACTAAAAGTACAATGTAGAAAATAAAGAAACACCCTCAAATAGCTGTGAATTGAAGCCTGATTGATACAAAATGTCCTATGGCAGATCAAACCAAAGGACTGAAACTGCAATGTTATGAAAAGGGCGAACTTTTTATAACATTGAAAAGCTGATTTTCTTGTCATATTGCGTGCTCTCGCACTCATATCTCTCATATTTTTCTGCCAGAACTTCACAAACTTAATGCAGAATTAGAACATTACTTCTTATAACAGAAATTAACACTGGGTTACTTGAGAATAAAAAAGCAGTGGCTTTGTTTTTCTGAAGCAGACGTGTTTTCTTTCAATGTCTGTTACTGATAGAGTTGCTCTATAATCTCACTGTGGTGGACTACAATCACAGCAAATGCTCTTACAGACAAGAGACATCATTAAAATGTTTAGAGCAGACTGAAAGAGAAACAAACAATTATATAAGGACTATTTATTGTTTCTGAAGTGGTGGTTTGTTCCTCGTGTAGGGAAACAGAATGAGTGAAGCAACAAACAATTCATATTTCTTTGTCTTGATTTGAGGCAAGTTTCTAACTTTGGATTCAGATTAGATTTTAATTGTACATTTTAAAGCTGTAGGCTTATGTATTAATGTGATATGGCTTTCTGCCTGTCCAAGCCACTGTGGCAGCGTCCAAAATCTCAAGTGAGTTAGAGGGTCTGGATGATAGGAAGCGTGTGTGTGTGTCTTATTCTGCCTGCAATGCTTTGGCCAGAAACCACAGTGGCTGCAGAGATGCCAGAAAGTCAAGGTTGTCAAGGTCTTGAAGTAATTTTTTAAGGGGAGGAATAAAATGAGTGCCAGGCTTCTCCATGTGAATGTTATTCCATATCCAGACCTAACATGATTGTAGAAACATGCAATTAAAAAGTACTGAGTCAAATATTTTGGGCATTGTTTGGTGAGTACTGAGGAGGAAAAAAAATAAACCTGGAATTGGAGAAATGGCCGGGAGGCCAAGATATGAAGACTGTTTTTGCTTCTGGTCGAAACTCAATAGTTTATATATTTGATTTTTGCTACTGTACTACATAAATTAGATCTATTTTATAGTTTTTTTTTCTTTTCATGAAAAAATACTTGTGTCTGAGATAAAATGCTGTGAATTATAGGATAATATATGACACCACAAAGAAATGCACAGACTGGCTTCAGCATAATGTTTCTGAGGTTTGGTGTAGAGGCCACAAAAATATATAGACTTTAATAACATCTGAAAGAATGTCTTCATGTAGGCTTAAAGCACATCTTTTTGTGTTTTATATAAAATATCTTGCAAATGTGTTTGCTCCACTTTGAAGTTTCACATTTTTCATGTCTTTTTCAACATTATACTTCAGAACCATGACAACAATCATTACTGATTTAGAAAATAAACTAGTTTTAATCGAAGTGTGAACAGAAATTGGATTATAAGCATCTGAAAGTGGAGTGAAACATCAAAGACATCTTAAAATAGGGGCTTTAAAGGACTTCCACTTCTACCTCTAACCTTTACTCTGGTCAAAGACTGAGCTGATTTCCTGTGATTTGCTTTTTTTCTGCTCTTTACACAATGGACCAGGAAGAAATAAACTTTTTACCTCTCGTTCATTGCTTTTTGATGGAACAATAGGAAAGAAGTGGCTCATTATAAGTCAGGCCACTACATTTTTTTCTCTTTGCTCGCCATGTCCTACTATGATGACTTAAGATGGCAAGGTAAATGAAAACCCAGTGCAACATGGAGCTTATTCCTGTGGTCATTTGCTTTTCAGTAGCTGTACTTTTAACTTTCCAGAGTTTGTAACCCCGTTGTTCCACAGAGAACCTACAGCAGAAAATGGGTCAGCAAACAAATGAATAGATCTGTATAATGGGTTTTCTGTGGGGAGTTGCTGTAAACCAATCAATAGCTTGAATTCATGCCAAACATGTCAGGATAAACACCGGACGGGCTGACCTACGAAGAAGGGCTGTACTTAAATCTGGGTCAGAGATCAGTTCTTTGGAATGATCATCACTCACTGCAGCAAATTGCCAAAGTGATGTTTATAAGAATCTCAATCCCCAAGACAGTGGATGTTTTCTCCATGAGCGCGACAAACATGTTTCTGGACTACTTAGACGGACCTTTTTCTAACTGCTTTTGGCTTACTTTTTCCCTTTCAGTGGACACCAGTGAGTCATTCCTCATATGGTCCAGTCCACACACACACACACACACACACACCCATTTGACCTAATCTGCTCTCATTCCTCTGGTGCTTTTACTTTCTATTAGAGGGGATCGGGCCTGGGCATGGTCCCGAATCCCTGAGAAATTTGTGTTTGGTGTGAGCCAGCCGGAGTGCATGTCCTTACGGGTGGCTGAGCACTGAGGAGCATTCAGAGCTCCGAGTCTCACAGAGTGAAAGGTTTGACCCACAATGAGGCCCGTTTTATTCATGTTAGCTTCATCGTCATGCAGATCGTGTCCTCCAGTAGGGGAGTGGCCATGTCTCAAGGCAGAGTCTCGAGCTTGCAGCTTTCAGGCCCCGTCGCCTGCTCTCATGTGAAACTCCCACAGTCACAGTCATTGGTTTTGGTGAAGATGAGCCCAATTTCAGTTCATTATTAATTTTGTATTGCTTTGCATAATTAGAATATATTAATTTCTTAATAAGAATGACTTATTGTAATGGCATTGAGAGGTGTAATGATGCATCCGATCCATGAAATTATTAGTAAAGGATGTTGGTTTAGTGAGACAAGACAGGGCTCTTACCATTATGATTTTTCACAAAAAATAACAAACTATGTTTTAAAGAATAAGTAATTATGGTATACTATTCTACTCTAGATTTACATATGTTACATCCTTATCTCAGTCATATGCTAAGGTGTTCCTAATGGCAAAAAGTGTTGAAAATCCTGCTACTTTGACTTTGTGCAAACATAGAATCAAGCCTTAGCATTTTAAAGAACCTCTCATTTGGGCGGCCCAAATGAGAGGTTAATTTATTTCAACAGTTTCACAGTTCACTTGTGAAAGCAGATCAAACTGCCTCAACAATGACATTAAGTTAAAGGGACTGGTCATTTTGAGCTCAATCACAAGAATGAAAATTGTTTTAACATTTGATCAACAATCATGATGAAGGTTTGAGCATATCATGTTCTAATTAATTGTGGCATAAATTTTATCTGTATCACTAATGACATAAAGCCGTGTGACAATTTAGCTAGACCTAGCGCCTGTTTTTTTTTTTTTTTTTTTCTAGGATGCTTTCTTGTAAAAAAGATTCTCCCATTTGTTTATAAAATTTTGTGTCTTGGTCACTGTTAAAACTATCATGTATATTTTTCAAAACATATAAATTGTTGCACTTGCACTCATCTGCTGAAAATTGAGGGCTTGATTCCAAAGAAACAGCTACATTTATTAACTTTTTAAAACGCTTAAAAATGTGGACTACCCGAGACAGAACAGATCAGAACTGTTTCTATATCTGTCCCAACCTGTTCATATCGTCTCTCATTTAAACTTCACAAACAGTCAGAAAAACACAATCAGATGTTTTAGCAGAGTCTTGCACTGCTTTTGCCACACTTTATATTCTTCTTTTGAATTTTGATGGTGTTAAAGTTGACGTTATCACCCCCTTTTGGCACAGCACTGGTATTGCAGCTTTTTATAATAATTACAATATTTTGGCATACTGCAAGGATACCACAAATAAGTAAACCGCATAAAATTATTGGACCACCTGTAACTTTACCTTGCTGAGAAAATCCTAGTAAATTGCCAATCTACCAGTCACGTAATAAAGCAATGACAGTAGATGTAGAACCAACAAATACTGTTGCTGTTAACTTTGCTTAAACTGGAAAAATGCTTTGGGAATTAGAAGGATTTACTTTTAGAGCCCTAAAACCAAAAAAGTGTTTTAAAGTGCTGTTTACTCGATTTGCTAAGCAGGAACATATTGTAAGCATTATCTTTTTCTATAGTAAGCTGTTTTTTGTATGCAACACCCAAAGGTTTGTACACTGGATTGCTTTTACTCTGGTTATATTACACTGTAATGTATCAGCAGGCATCCTCTGTGTGCATCTATTGTGTCGTGTTTTACAATTTAACTCATTTGATTCTTTGCTTGAACTGCAAGCATTTATGTGGAAAACATGACGAATGCCACTGAATAATCTCAAAAAGGAGGATAGAGTTTATTTTTTTTCTTCAACAGATTTACAGTACCCACCTAATGAGGAAGATGTTAGCTCACCGAGTATTTACAGGGTTTGTGGTAGAAGTGTTTAAAGATTAGCACACCAGTTGCTGTTGTGGGATCCCCGCTAAGTTCACTTCCCCTGACCCCTGAGGCTCCCATCCCCCCCTGACCCCCTTTATCTCTGAGGTCTAGTATCCGTGAGAAGAGCCCACTCCAGCTCTACTCCAGCGGTCTCCGCTCTGCTGAAAGGCCTCGCTCTCATTACCATACCCCTGGGGCTCCTTAGCCTGTTGTTGCCAAACAAACACAGCCAAGATCTTCTTCCCTCTCTACCTCACTCTCCTTTCTTCTGTCATAGTCCATCTTCTCTGTCAGTTTTTATAACAAGTATTTCTTGTTGCGTCTTTGGCTCTTATTCTCTCCTTTCTTCATTTTTCTTTCCATTCTTTCTGAGTTTCTCTTTCGCATTCCTCTGTAGGGTTATCTGTTTCACTCGTTTTCACATGCCGTTTCCTCTGTTGTGTCCATCAGAGCAGAGGATACTCTGCTTCCTTGTTCAGGAAAAGTATATTTGTTGTTCCCCTTCATGATTTAGGAGTCGCCAGATGGAGGAACGACAGCAGTCAGGGGGCAGTAAAGTGTTGAATATCTAAAAATTAAGGGATCAACCCTGAATTGCTGGGTTGTATCCCTGGTCTTTCACTGGTCAAATAGTGAATTACTTTACTCTTTCTTGTCTGACATACAAGGACGTTTTCATGCACAGCTGTAGTAGATTTCCTGAATGGTTCCTCTCACCGTACATCTGCAATTCGATTTATGATATAAGCTCCACTCTTCTGATCCTGATAGAAACAGATTAGTGTGAGTAACAGGTAGGCTTTGTAGTTTAGCTTCAACTTTTCAGTGCAAACCAAGTAAGATTCCTACCTACAAACTTACTTAGTATATTGATAGAAAGTTGTTCCTTTTTAGAAATACATCAATAAATTGGCTATTGATCAAAACCAGATTGGTAGGCTTTGTAGATGATGAACAGGTACCAATTTGATCTTTTTCTGATCATAAAACACAATTCTTCCTCATGCCTTCAGTTAGTGCATGAGGAAGAACTCTTTAATACTACAAAGTAATAAATACTCGTATATTTTCAACATCATTGAGGAATTTACATTAAGGGAGCGGAGGCACCAAGATATAAGAAGTTATTTGAAAAGACACAACACAACATGTTCTTCAGTTTATTCAGGCTGCAAAAGAGTGAGAGAGTGAGAGTTCAAGCAGATAACAAGAAGGCTGAATGGAGTGTTGCAGAATCGCTCTGTTTTACCTTTTGAGCTTTCAACCTCAGTCTGTTTTGGAACAAGGTGGGTTTTTGGGGAACCTAATGTTCTCCATAGACTGCTGGAAACCGCTGTTTCAGTAATGCTAACCAAAGTAATCCTAGAAACAAGATGGTAAACTCCATAATCATTCTTGCTTTTCAAATAGTTGTAAAACAGTTTCAGAGTGACTGTTTACACATGAGTGTAAAGAAATAATAGCTGCTCATGGCAGAAATGTGAGAAGAAAATTTTGGGAATGCTGTTTTTATGCAACATATTCTCATAATTTACTTATTTAATTGGTCAGAATTGGTACCAGGTGGTCAAAGTTTAACAACAAATTTACCACAATATTCTCATCCAAGGATCTTGTATGTAAAAAATATTGCACATAATACTTTGGTTCCTTTACTATTTGTGCTTGCCTGCAAAATGATTTTGTCAACATTCGTACAACAGTGTTATTGTGTAGTGGTGCAGTACTTTTTTTTCTTTATCTCAGTTAAATGATTTAGAACCAGGTCATTGTATGGCTTGTTACTGGACATCAGTATGAAAATGTCACTTTATGATAATTAACCATCCTCTAATGTAGATCCATAAATGCTCAGGGTGTTATTCTTTCAATGAAGACCAATGGGGTGAATGTGGAGATGACTTATTCCCATCCTTTGGTCTTGCTTTTATTTTACTTCACAGCCACACACTTGCAATGCATTTTAATGGGATTTCATATGGCAGCCCTGCAGAAAGTAATGCATGATCATGCAATGGAATGAAAATGATGCATGTTTTTACAAACTAATAACTGAAAAGTGTTGCATGCATTTGTATTCACTGTTCTTTATGCTGATACCACTAAACAAAGTCCAGTGAATAGCATATAGAGTCCATCTGTGTGTAACAATCCTCCCTATAAATACAGCTGTGAAGACTTGGGAGGTTTGTTTGAGAACAGTTGAGAACAAACAGCATCGAGAAGACTAAACAGCACAGCAGACGGGTCAGGGATAAAGTTGTGGAGATGTTCAAAACAGGGTTAAGTTATAAAACAACATGCCAAACTATGGACATTTCACAGAGAGCTTTGCTCTGTCCACCATCTGAAAATGAAAAAAAAAACAAATGGTGCAACACAAGATCATCTGGTCTAAATAGGCATGGTCAATTAGAGAATTATTCAAAGAACCAGAGGACTCTGGAGGAGCAACAGAGATCCACAGCTCAGGTGGAGAAATCTGCTGCCTGGACATCATTAGTCATAGACTCCCCAAATCTAAAAACCGTATTAAACTGAGATACTTCTGCAGAGATTTAATTAAAAATTATATATAAATAACTGTGTATAGTAAATCATTGTTTAATTCATATAAGATTTATTTTCAGTTTCACAACAACACATTTTTTTTTTATAAATCATATCCTATATCCACTAGTAATGATAGAAAATCTTTTGGCAATGTAGCATTTTTCATTAATTTTTATAGTGTTATGAACTAAATCTGAGAAGACTGTATCATCTGCAGGGTTTATTATTATTTATGCCAAGTCACTAATTTGTTTGTTGTATGTTTGAAGTGAGTTTAATTAGTACAGCGTTGCAGTGAGTAGCCCCAGGTCTGAAATCAAATTTTGCGTAGGAAAGCAAGCGTGTCACGCACAGGGATTACGACCATGAATCGTTTTTATCGCACATTTTGTTAGAAATGAGACATAAAGTTTCACTTTTCAGAAACTTGCTGGCTATGAAAAGGATCTCTTTAACACCCTTTAGAGTTGCAATTAAGGCATTTTAACATCTCCTCTCAGTAGAAAATGGAAAATGAGATGCTGTTCTGGCAGTTTGCCCCATTGGGGCAACAAACAACAATACCCAGCAGTAAACGGAGACATCTGTTAGCAATGATCCTGGGTTTCAGATTGGATTTGGATGGTGTTTTTAATGGAGCTGGAAGGCAATTTATTCCTCCAGACTCGGAGTTCCAGTGAGTTCTTTCTCAGCTGCGCGTCGTGGTGTGTTTGTTTGTGCGTTCAGACTCCGTTCAATACTGATTTTTCCATATAGCGAAGTGGAGCTTGTTTTTATGATTGCTGAAAGTCTTTGTTTTAGAAGGTGTCTTTGTGTTTGTGTCTCCCTTAGATGAAAGATTGATAGCTTGTTTGAATCTGTAGCGCGGCTTTTTGATGTTTCTCAAGCCAGCTACGGATGGATGTGCATGTTATTCCACTTTCAAACCGACATGAAGTTGAGCAACTCGGCGATTCTGTCAACAGGTTGTGTGCTTGTGCTTATGCGATGGCTGAGGCTGAGGGATGAAGACCAGCTGCAGGGGTTAGCGATGAGTCTGAGCACGAGCCCTTCGCAGTGACTCATGGTCAGATGTACCTGATTAGACGCAGAAGAACAAATGTTTACTTTGAAGCACAAAATAAGAACGTACTGTCACAAAATGCAGCAATAAATATTATTTTGTATATTACACAGTAGTTCTCTTTTTAAAGATGTTCTCCTGCATTTTCTGTTGTGTTGACATCTTTTAATAGTTGTACATGAGCAGTTTGGTTGTTTTGAGTAAAAAATTTTTTGGGGGGGGGGGGTGCAAGAAGGGAATAATCCACCACATTTTATACAAATTATTTGTACATAGTTTCAAGCAATTTTCTTTAACCTTCTCATAGTTAATTAAAGGCATCTGCATAATAACCTTGTGATGGTAGCCTGAAGAGAAGAGTACCATTATAACATATTAAAAAGTTCAAACACTGCACTTTTGAAGTGCAAATGTTGGGGAGGTCTCTATTTGGCTCCCTCCTACAAGAACATAACCCTGGGCTATATGAATCTAAATGAATGGAAGGGAAAATAAATGTATTTGCCCAACTACTAGGTGGAGATAAAAGATGTCTGTGTCTGAAAAAGACAGGTTGAGTTTCAAGAATAACCCTTTTGTTGTGTATAATTCTGCTTTTCCTGTCCAAATCTTTTCATTTGGACAGCTGAAAGTATACCGTTTTATATTTTTCTGCATTACATTCTACTGTATGTTTTTTGTTTGTTTTGTTTTTCTTGAAAACATTTAATTGTCTTATATCTTAACTATAATTTTATAAAGTGTTACCATAGCAACATTTAAAAGGGATGTACCATTCATCTGCACACCAGGACAGGTTTTCATGGAAAAATTTCTAATTAAATTGATAGAATTTACATTTCTATTGAAAGTATGTTTTGGATTTCAGGTTGGTCTCTAGTTTTACCCTGTTGTCTGGCTTTGTTTTATGATTGAATCCCATGGCCACCTGAATGTGAGTCTAGGGTATTTCTTTTATTACATCTCTTAATTGCATCTCAGTTAAAATAAAAAGAATAGGTGCAATAAGTCGCTAAACTGATAGCAATGACAATAACTTAAACTGAAACCAGAGGTTTGCATACAGCACATAAATAAATCCACATTCTCTCTCACTATCTGGAGTAAAGTCAAAGTAAGCTTCCCTTGTATTAGATCAGTTAGAATGACCAAGTGTTATATCTGGTGAACACCACAACAATGAGAGGCGGAATATGTCAGATATTTATTCATCAATGTTTTCAAAATCGTAAGTTTAGCTACAGAATGATTAGTCTCTCCTCAAGCGATGACAAAAAGACCAAATGATGATGTCATGGGTTTGGAAACCTCTGATAGGTCAACTGACACATTTGAGTTAATTGGAGTGATTACTGATGATATGCGAAGGTATTTAAACTGAAAGTTACAAACAAAAATCTCTCAGAAATGTTCATGGTAAGTTTTACGGCTTTTATCAAATGGAAATAATTGAGGTAACTGCAACCGATCCAAAACAAGAGACGTTTGTTAGATTTAACTTCAGACATTGAGAAGAGAAAGCCTTTTTATTAAGTGTCAGTAAACCTCTGGTATTTGAGCTTGCCTGAATGTCATAACAGCCTCATCTCTGCACTGACAGATTTTGCAAACAGGATCCTCCTCGCGTATTAAGGGACTGTTATGGTGTTGCACTGTTCTGAAGGGGGGTAGTACACAGGATGAAGCTCAGTGGTGGGTTTGTCTTGGGCTTCAAGCCTGCATGCCGGAAGTGCAAAGTCGTGGCTTTCTGCTATTCTGAATGGCCCCTGAGAGTCCAATGTGATGGACAGTCTGTGGCTGCACACACTGGCCCTTTGTATCAGGACTTCTTGGACTCTTTCTATTTCTTTTTTTTTTCTCCAGAGTTTCTCACACAATGGCACACACTTTCACACATATTTTTTTCTCACACAAGAATCTCCCCCCCAAACCTCCCCAGTCTCCTCGTGATCTTGATGTGGCAAATCAAGCTTCTGCTTTAGGGCCAGACTTTGTCAGGGCAAACAGCAGCAAACTTGTAGGCATTTCTTTTTGTTAGGGTGGCTTTGAATTCTTCCTTTTTCTTGTTTTTGCTGCGTTCTGTGACATAGACAAAAAGTCAGCCACTTGAAGGAACCGTCGGTCTGACCAGGAGTGTTGGTGACTGGGAAGCATGTGAAAGTCATCAGAAAGACCAACGTGATTTTCATTTTTGGCTATCCAATCAGAAGAAGCCAGCAGTTTCTCCTTGTAATTCCATGTTTTCGTGTTTAGTTGTGCATCCCTGAAATTGGAAAATGGAAAAACAAAATTATATATTTATTTATTTTTTTTATTTCTTGTGAGGATTGGCACAGTCGGTCACTAATCCTGCTATTGAGAACTTCTTGTTTAGTTTTAGCTGCTAAAGCTCTGCTTTTTTCTACTAAACTACAGTACAGTGCCTTACAAAAGCTACAGCTTTTGATTTATTTGCCACATTACAATCTTGGATGTATTTTTTGGGGATTTTATTTGACAGATTAGTACAAAGTACTGTATAATTTGAATTGGGAAAGAAACTTTGCATAGTTTAAAAGTGGGGGGAAAAAATAGTATTCGCCCATCAAATTCACATCAACTATTGTGTTTAACTTAACCTCTTTTGCTCACGGCAAAAGAGGTTAGATTTTAGTTAGATTTCCAACACAAATATGCCAGTGGAGTGCAATGCTAATTGTTGTCAACAGCTTTCCTCGCCTCAGCTTTAGTTTTCAGCAGTTCTTCAAAAAACAAGGACTTCTTGGCTGCTTCCCAGTGTTTGTGTGCAGCCGTGTCTTGGTAGGTTTTTGTCATTGTGCCATTTTCTGTTCATATGATGAACTGAAAATGTGAGCTGTTCATAGCTGAGACCTTAATGTTTAACCTTCTCCTGGTTTAACAGTAGTTTATCACTCACCTGTCTGGTGATTTCCTTTGTTTTTAGTCTATAGAGACACACATTTTTTAGCTCCTCTTGCATAGAAATAGTAGATATAAACCCTGTGCTTTATCACTGATCCATTCACTAAGTAGTCTTTTAAGATTTTATAATCTATCACCAATAACTTTTCATTTCAGTAAGAGGTTTAAATGAATGCATTTTTACTTGTTTTTATATTTAAGTTTTGTTAATTCATAGTTCTAAATCGAAAATCTGGATTTCCTTTTCCAGTCTTAAATTATAGTTATAGCCACAAAAACACATGAAAGCAGCCAGTCATGGTTATTTTCACACATGATATCTCAAATTCGCCATAAGAACTAGAGGGCTGCAAATAAAACCACTTCGTATTCGTGTCTTCTGCCTTTTAGTTTAGCTATAAATTTAAACCCCGACCACATTCAGCACATATAACATTTGTGGACCTCGGGATGGTAAACAGTGCACAAAAAGCACTTTTACGGGTATGCAAGCAGCTATTTGCAGTGTAGAAAGGTCCAAACTGAGTTGACCTTAAGCTAATATCTGCTACTGGATTTGATGGTTCCACCTAAAGCAGGAGCAGCTTTTTCCCTTAAACTGTTATTTACTTTAGAGCTGGGCTCAATATCCCATGGCACTGGATGTTCCACCATCCATTGTCCCTGCCTGACATATTTGTCTGAGGAACATAGCCGACTGTTCGAGCTCGCAGCCCCACTGTGGGCACACTCATAAAGTTGTGGTTAGCATGTTGCCGTGGCAACTCCTTTGCACACACCATCGGAGAGAAATGTTTTTTATCTCTGTGTGCCGCAAACTGCCCCAATAAGGCCTCTGACTCCAACAGCAATTTATCTATTTTAATTTTCTTCATCACACAAAAAAATAGAAACGGCGCCGAAAACTCTTTGTGAAAGAGACACAAAGAAAACGCGTTGCTCAGAAAATATGTTGGTTTGTTGCAATGAAATTCTGTAGAAACAACCTAGCCAGCAATTTTTGTCATGTGGAATAAAGATGTTGTTTACTGTTAGCTACACTCGAGTTTTTGGACGTCACTTTCAGCTGCTGGAATCATAATGATAGCTTACTTATCGAGGCGTTTTAATGTACCCAGATCTTTTGGCGCAGGGTCTTGATACTATAAATGTTTCAGTCAAACTACTCATACTTGTGTCAGGTTTCTTAAGCTATTGTAGTTTTATTGCTGGAGACTTAAATGCCCAATATTTACAGAAAACATGTTCTGGTTTTCATAATTTTTTCTCCCTTCACTTTTCAGTCGAGTTAAAGCAGAAGAGCTTCTGTCTGAGTTTTGCACAAAGCCATGCCGCTGCAGCAACACAGCAGTGTTGCTAAGTGATCTGCCTAAACCCAGAATCCCTCATATTTTGAACTGCTGTCTATAAGCAAACAGCAATGTTGCTGATATAAAAACTAAAATAAACCATCATTGTCTGAAATACAACCCTTTTTGTCTGGACCAGTCACTATCAGTAGCCCTTTTTTTTTTTTTTTTAGCTCTTTTTCATAATTGAATTCATTGCGCATGTAAAACATTTTCTTGTTGCAGCTTTAAATATTCAATTTACATTGTGACATCAGGAACTGGCAGCGTAGCTGAAACGTAAAATGACCTAGTTCTCCCTCGACTCTCCTGTTTCCAGTCGGACACATGTGGATTTGATTTGAGCTGCTTGTTAGCTCGTGCCTACAGACAGAGAGCACTGTGGTGAATGGCTCCACCTCAGAAGGCATAAGAATCCATTGGATGAGACAGGCCCATTTGGGTCACTTCACTCCCCTCATGTTCAGCTGCAATAGATTTTCTTTACAGCCTGGCAAAGGCAGACGACACCCACTGCTCTGACCTGCTGGAGAGCCATTAGTGCCCTTTAAGAGTAGTGGTGAGTTGTCAGATGCAAACATGAAGGCAACGCGAGTTGTGAAACCTCGGGGGTCACGCAGCAAGCTGCTTCCGCTTGTGCTTTACGTTACAGACATTTGTACTGTAGACATGGCTGACGGAGTGCGCTTCCTCTCTTGACAAACTGTGGGTTTAAACAAATGAGCCTTTTATAGACATGACAGCCGATGTCGATCTCGCTTCACCTCACAGCCTTTTAAAAGCAAATTATATCAAATTGCAGTGGCCTGTAAAATGTTTGTTTTTTTTCTCCTCTGTTTCATCTTGCATAGGTTGCTTTGAGTGCTGCATCAAATGTTTAGGTGGCGTGCCGTATGCATCGCTGGTTGCCACGATCCTCTGCTTCTCCGGTGTGGCCCTGTTCTGCGGATGCGGACATGTGGCTCTCACTGGCACTGTGACCATCCTGGAAACCTTCTTCTCCACAGTCAGAACCGACCATGCTATGCTCACTGACATGTAAGTCAGACAACTTCATGCTGTTGTCCATATACGGCCTTTAAAATAATAATAAAAAAGTTTCTCATGTTGCAGTTAGCAATAGCTAAGGTATTTTATTGGGATTTACTGTGATGGACCAACTCAAAGTGACATAAATTTGCAGATGATGCACACAATCCACAGTCAAAGCTTCAAATAGTTTACTAAGTACTGACCTGCACATCAGGTGGGAGTATTTTTGGCTTAAACTTTACTTTTATGGAACAGTGGTAAGCAGAAAGCTTTGAAAAAAAGTAATGAGAAGTCCAGTTTATAAATTTCCTCAAGCCAAAGAAGGTATTATTATGAGATAAATTTAATTAATTCATAATTAGTAATGGTAGACAACAAATGTTGCGAAGTACTCTGAACACACACAACACAACCAGACAATAATCCAACGTAATGGCAAAGCTGCAATGGCATATGCATTTGTTGGCCAGTCAACAAATGCATATGCCATAAATCTGGCCAGTCAAAGGCCAGATTTGAATCTCCTACAAGAGTTGAAAACCACTGGTCACTGTCACTATGTTATCATTGTAAAATCCCAACAAAATATATCTAAATATTTAGATGATTTCAAATTAAAAGTACGTAGCTGTGTGTTTGTGATGAAATGTAAAATAGTTCTGGCGTACTTATGAGTACTTATGCATTGCAGTTTCTAGTGAGAATTGATGTTTACCGTTTTGTCATTGTTCTTCAAACAAAGAACACTGTAATATTTAGGAGCCCTTGCCCTTACTGGAAAATAAACTTCTAGATAAGCATCTCAATAAAATGGAATCTTTTAACCCAGATAACTGCTGTAATGTGAGCTAGAAGTGGGATATTTTTAGCTTTCATCACCTCCTACATTCACCTGATCCTAGAGAACAGTCCTAATAAGGATCGCTTTTAAAAGCACCCCCATTTGTCTGGACAATAAAAAAGGATGACATTGGACAGGGCTGCACATGTGTTTTATGTCGAGAGCTCTGTTTAATTTAAGATGTCCACAGTCTGTCTTTTGCCTGGAGGATTTCCAGAGACCTGCATCACCTGCTATCCCCACATTTGGACTCGACTCTTGTCACGTTTTGCTTAATCCCGACCATCTGTTTATGGTTTTCTTTTAAAAAAAACCCAACTTTCTCATGTCTTAAAGATTGAATGGAAAATAAAATGCTGCAAGCGGCCATTTTTTTCCCACGGTGAACAGTGGTGGGGTCATGCTAGAGTTTTGTTGTCCACAGCGTCGTCACACCAAAGCCTCACTGTGACCTTGCTCGTTTACAGAATACAGCTGATGCAGTACGTCATCTACGGCATCGCTTCATTTTTCTTCCTGTACGGAATCATTCTACTCGCCGAGGGATTCTACACAACCAGCGCCGTCAAGGAGCTGCACAGCGAGTTCAAGACCACCATCTGTGGACGCTGCATCAGCGGAATGGTATGTTAACACAACCTCGGTTGCTTTAATTTAAACAGGACATTTTTTTGGAAAACAGTCGTTATAGGATGTATAAAACTCTGGAGCGAGCTTATTTTATGAACTTTTTACAGCTCCTTCCTGCTCTTGTTTCTGCCCCTCTAGTTTGTGTTTCTCACATACATCCTGGGTGTAGCCTGGCTCGGCGTGTTCGGCTTCTCGGCTGTACCCGTCTTCCTCTTCTACAACATCTGGGCTACCTGTAACACCATGAAGTCCCCGATGGCCAACATTACAAACTTGGACTCCTTTTGTGTGGATGTTCGTCAGTACGGTAAGAGAGCGTCGCTTTGTCTTTATAAATTTAGTTTCAGCTCATTTTAGTTGAGAGCAAACACCAAGAAGCTAACCCAGAACCACAACAACCACATGTATGAAGGGTTTGATAATTGTCTTTTGGGCTAGAAAGCTCTTCAGACTTCTTATTTTTTTGAATTTTTATTGTTTTTCTATACCCTTTTTCAAAATGTGTTTGTGCTTTTTCAAAATGTGCTTCATATTTTGTCTACCTTATCCATGTTTATTTTTCAAATATCCATCCATCTATCATGTCCCTGTACCCACCATGTTCTCAGATTGTATGTAATGTTATGTGTGTTTTTCTGTTTCATATATTTTATACATTTCATTTTTTTTGTGCAACACAACGATCAACATTTTTTCTTTTCTAAATAAATAAAGTTGAATTTGAGGTCCTGGTTGTTAAGATGAGATATTGCAGAGATTTTAAGTTTTTTTTGTACATGTTGTGTAGAACTTTCTGTAAAAAAAAAAAAAGTGAAATTAGTGGACTGCCCCACTGACACTTAGCAATATTATTTTCTTGCAACTTTTACTCCAGTGATTTTTATCCCAGTAGGCCTTGGCTTGACATCTGTAAGCCACATGTTTTAACCAGTGTTGACATGTTGAGAACATTAACAACGATCCTCTGAATCATTTTGGCTGCAGGAATTATCCCATGGAACGCCACACCAGGAAAAGCTTGTGGATCTTCTCTTATTACTGTCTGCGACAGCAGCGAGGTACGATCCATGCATGCATGCATAACAATAATATTTTAAGGTAGAGGCTTAAAGCTCAAGAAAGGATGATTCCAAGGTTCTAATTTTGAAAAATTACTTTTTCAGTTCTACCTGTCTTACCACCTGTACATCGTGGCATGCGCCGGTGCAGGAGCCACTGTGATCGCTTTGGTAAGCTGCCCTCTAGTTTCACAATCCTTCAGCTCGTCTTTGCATGATTTTGTATGAGCAGATTAAGAGTTGAGCGCTCCTTTTTTTTTCCATCGCTGTATGGTTTGTGTAACCACACCAACAAGGGTTTGTCATTGGCTTCTTCACAGCTTCAACCCCCATTCACTGTTTATCATTTGCTTAGATGTACGTGGCTGTTTGTTTTTCAAGATGGGCAGGAAGAATAACTTTGAATTCCACAATATAAAACATGTATTTAAAGTGTTCTTTAACATTTTACTTTTAAGAAACTGAACACTATTAACCAGCAATAATAAACATGTGCATCTCAATAAATTAGGAAATCATTAAAGGTAATTTATTTCAGTAATATAGTTTAAAAAGTGACACTCATAAGGATTTATTAGACACAGAGTGATGCATTTTATGTGTTTATTTCTGATCAGTTTGGTGATTATAGCTCTGACTGTGGAAACTAGACTGGGCCTCCAGTAGCTTAGATTCTGCTCCTCTTTTATTCCTCCAGAATCTGCAACAATTATTTTTTTCATCTTAAAAAAGATGCTTCTGACAATATCTTTGGTTCAGAAATGTAAAAGGATGAAGCCTGGAGATGAAACACTGACTCCAGCACTTTTCATAGGCTTTATGTAACAATCACATGTTGAGAAAATGGTTTGAATTAACACAAATAAACTTGAATCAATAGCACACACAAATTTCACTCTTAATTGAACTGCTGACATAAAGAAGCTTTTTTTGTCACATTCCTTATTTATCGAGATGCACCTGTGAGTGAGGACGTCTTCAGCATGTGCTCTTACCGCCTTTTCTGTTCTCTTCCACCAGCTGATCTACATGATGGCTACCACTTATAACTTTGCTGTTTTGAAGTTTAAGAGTCGGGAAGACTGCTGCACTAAGTTTTAAGCTGGTTTAAGAGCCCGACACCACACGTGACTGTGCCAATTAGAGGCAGATACCACTGACAACAAGGAAACTAAAAAAAAAAAGAAAAAAATACAAAAGGAAACAAAAACCTGAGAATAGAAAAGTTGACATCTCTCATTTAGTTATCACACAAACTGTAAATAGCTGGTTATGTGCTTCTTTTAGCATTTGGTATGCAGGGGGTTTTCTTGACCTAATAAAGCTGCACTCAGATTAGGAGCACTGCTGTCTGCCACAAGTTTTCCATGACACTTTGCTTCTACAAATTTGTCACCATGAAAGTTTAAAGAAAAGTGTAAAGCTAGAAATTTAAGAAAAAAAATAGAGGAATTTAAATTTGAAATGTGTGCAGCTGCTTGTGTCTTACATAAAGGCCTTGTGTGCATAATTAATTCAGATCAGGAAAGGAAACACGATTTGCAGCATCCAGCATCCCGCTTTGCGAGAGCCAGTTAAATTTCATCAGGGTAAATTTACAAATTTGTGCATAAATTCATAAGTCACGCACCAGATATATTTGTAGAATATTTGTGCAGGTTTTATAAGGACTCGCACTGGCCTTAAGACCTTAATTGGAGGAACACTGCACCAGTAGTCTCGTTGCCTTGAAGCATCAAATCACAAAGACTATAAAAATGAATCCCATTGTTGACATTTTAGCTTGCCAGATTAGCAGTTCTGGTGTGTTTTCTGGAGCTGCGTCTGTAAGAAGACGCAAATCATTGGCAAAGTAGCTTTACCCTAATTTTTTGTTCCTTTTTCTGTTTATTTTTTTTAATTCATTTGGACTTTTTGTGCCAATCAATCACAGAAAACCTTCAGTATTATATTTTTCTCACAAAATGAATCTTAAACTTTCATCCACTGTGTTATGCTGATGAGTATTATTACGTTGATCTGTAGTGCATTGTAGATTTCAAAGTAACAACTCCTCCCTCAAAGTAGCATAGGCCAGTACAAGTGGTATACTTCTGGATGAGGTCCTAAAGCCTCTTTTTCTAAGATGTAAGAATAATTTCTGTTTTAGAGTAGCAAAATGTATCCCGTTTCCTACGACAGCTGAACCTCAGCTTGGAAAGATTTTATTATTTTTTTTTCCATTCCTCAAAGTGCCATTTAAAGAGACGTTTTGTGGATTTTAACACAGTGCCTGCATGCTTACAATTTTCAGATTCGTTGATCTGCTTATAATTACTTATACTTCATATTTCATATATTTAATTTTCTTTAAGTTTTACAAGACTGTAGCTTTTACTTTCTACATAAATAAACAATCTTTGTTTACAAAAATATCCCTACTTGGTCTTTTTTATTCTGGAGCGCACAGCCGTCGTATGCAGTGGCTTGCAAAGGTGTTCATGTCTCCTGAACGTTTTGGGAATCATAATTGTTGGGGTTTAATGAGGCAGACAGACCAACCAACATGTGATAATGCATAATGTTGAACAGAAAGGTATAGTTTGTATTTCAGTAGCTTCTCTAATATTACCATGGCCCTATAAGTTGCTTCTCTGACTAATTCTGTCCTTACATCGCCTGTCAGCTTAGGTTTTCACAGGGTTGTCGGATTGGTGCCGTTTTCTATTTCTGAACAAATGACTAAACAGTGACCCACTGGAATGTTAGTCCAAGCTAGTCTAATGTGATTGAATACTCAACAAAGCATAATAAATATATAGAATATACAGTTGTAATAACAAAATGTGATTGAGTTCAAAAGATATTAATACTTGTGCAAAGTGTTGTAAACCATGAAACAGGGACCATTCAGTCAGGTTTACAAGAACCAGGATCCAATGCTTTGCACTAACCCCCAGCTTTTAACGCCTGCACCACTCTTCACTTGTTTTCTAGCATTCATTTTTCCTACCTTAAAAGTGCAATTTCTGTAGTGCTCTACATAGCAAAAGTAGAACCATCTACAGTAGCTGTAATTGTAACAAATTTATCGTAGAAAGTCTTTTGCCATGTTTTATTCTCTAAAAGTGTAACTTATGTGTTTTGTTTACATACCATAGCTCTTGTTTCCTGTAGCTCGCTTTGCATCTCTGACATGCTCACCGGCCATCCACCCTCACCCTTCTCTTGCAGATCCACTACCTCATGATTCTCTCAGCAAACTGGGCCTACCTTAAGGATGCCAGTCAAATGCATGCCTACCAAGACATCAAAATGAAGGAGGAACGGGAGCTGCAGGACATCACCTCGCGCTCCAAGGAATGCCTCAATTCCTACACATAAGGATGTTGCACGCTTACAGGAAACAAAGCAAAACAAACAAACAAAGAAAAGAATAAATAAAAACAAATGCATCCACGCAGATACACTCACGAACACTATGGCCAAACACTACAGGCCCTCTTTCTGGACCAACACTCCGCTAGTATGACCTGCCAACTCTGTGCAGTACTAACCTGGCTCCTAACAAACTAATCCATAAGAGCTGCTTTCTGCACTAACTCACCAAGAAGTGTTTCAGGAGTGCTACATCTTCTCATTTTCTGTGTTTTGTAGGGAAATACAGTGTAGTTCTGACATCCATGTTGTTGATTGTGACGTTTTCTAGCCCTTTCTGTAACCAGTCTCTGCTGGTGAATGTTAAGACGTTGCACTATTCTCACACGGCGAATAACAGTTTGTTTTTACTGTCTGTTATGCTCCTTCTTTTGACACTTTGTTGCAAAGCTTCAGTTTGATATGTTTTTTTGTCGGATTTCAAATAAAAAAAACAAAAAGATGCTGATGATTTGTCCACAGTGAGGAAGCCCTTATGTCCAATTTCAGTAAGTGTTTTCAAACTCTTAGTCTTACGTTGCTGAAATTGTAGCATTAAGAACATAAAACAGAGGCAGTTATACAAGCTCTGTAGATGGGGCTCACAAAATGAATGCACTTCGCTGGATAACCATCTTGGTTGCCAATCATTTAAGTGTGAATTAGTTTGTAGTTCCATTAGCATGTTCAGAACAACAATCGCCTACATTAACACTACCTCAGGTGTGCACTACAAGTCATAGACAACATTAAAAATGTAATTTTATATCGGAAATGGGATGTATTTGGAGCAACATAACCATCCCCTCAACCGGATTAAATCCTCTGCTTCGTGGTGTTAATTAGAATTATTTCTTGTACTTAATACATAGATGGTGCAAAGTATAATCTGAATACATATATCAATAAACTTTGGTTCATTTGAATTAAATTTAATGAAAAAAACCTGTTTCCAATGATGTGATGCGAAGATCTTCCTCGGTAAATAGTTATGCATTGTACATCAGTACAAAACACATTTACTGATTTCTGCTTATGATCCTGTAACATAAATAAAACTGTCCCACATTAACACTGCATTTGAAAGCAGCCAGAGTTTCAGTTTTAAGCGATGTAAATATGCTACGATTCACTTTTTTGGTGTCGGATTTTAAAAACTGAAATGTCGTATTGATGATCTTCTTAAATTGCATTTCTTTTAAATGTGCATTTTTTTATATAATTACTCATGTAATCTTTTTTGCTTTTAGTGAAGTTGCAGGGATTATTTGATGTCCTGTTGCATGAAAACCATTGTTTCTGCAGAGACACGTGTGATGTGCAGTTAGGTTTGCTGACATCAGTAGTAGGCAGTGTTTGCCCTTTTTAACTCAATTAATGTTACTTCCTTTTACATAGCTAACCTAGTTATCAATATTTTTAGACTATTGTCTTTTTTTCTTTTTGCATGTTAGTACAGAATTTTTCTACAAATGTTTCCTTAAGATTTCCTAAAAAACAAAAAAAATAATTCAGTTAAAAAAATTTTTAAAAAGTAAATATAGCCAAAGTGTTGAAGCCAATGCTGTCCAATGTGTAAGACAGCATCCTGTGAAATTAAAGTATTTGTTTCATGGTAACCAGAAAGCTGTACAGCGGCAAAGAGGAGAAATGTGTCACATGCAACGCCTTGCGAAATAATTTAAACCACTTAAACTTTACCACATATTGTGAAGTAAAACCCACAAACCTCATTGTACGTTATTTATATAGAATACGACCAACACATAACAATGACTTTCTTCTTGCCACTTTTCGATAAAGGCCAGATTTGTAAAGTACACAGCTAATAATTATCCTGCAACAGATTTTTCCAGCTAAGCTGTGGCTCTCTGCAGCTCCTCCAGAGGTACCATGGGCTTCCTGTCTCATTTCTGAATACCACTCTCCTTGCCCGCCCTGTCAATATGTATGGAGGGTCATGTCTTGGTACAATGCAGAGAATAATCAACCCACTTCTTCCATTTCATAGCAAACCATTACTTTTTTGGTCCGTCATGTAAAATCTCAAAGAAAGACAATTGAAGTTTGTAGTTGCAACAGGGCCAAATGTGGAAAGATTGAAGAGGTACGGATTCTTTTGCAAGGCAGACTAGTACATCACAATAATGTACATGACCTTTGATTGTTTGTGTTCCATACTGAATGAACCAAAAAAAAAAAAGGAAATGTTTCTGAATCACCAGGAGGACATCAATCAATCAACTAATCAATGAGCACCATGTCTGACTGGAAACACAGCTCAACTGGCCTGATGACTGTTTTTATGAAAATAAAGAAAACAAAGTTATGCGTGTTTTAAAGTGTGTTTTTTATTATTATTAGAGCAGTTTGCAAAAGTTGCATATTTCACATTTTTAATAAGTGCAAATGGGTCTAAAAAACTAAAATATCAAATGTAGGTTAAAAAGGTGATAAGGTTGAAACTCTTTACAGAACTTCGACTCAGCTCTTGAGACGGCTCACCAGAACTCATCTTCATCCTTTAGCGAGAATGCTGCAATGCTGAGGAAAACAAACCCAGTTAATAACAGAAACCCTCAAGGGACAGAGAAAAGCATAGCTCATCAAAGGAAGATATTTTTAAATGAACTTGAAGTAATTCCAGCGCTAATAACATTACTGACATATCAGGAGATGGGAAACCACAAAAGCAATCAATTATTGGGATAACACCTCGTGGTCTTGCTCTTGTATTAAAGGTTTCTGAAGTAATGGCATACCTTTTGAATTATTTTATATGTAATATACCAATACGTCTACAAATCAACACGGCAGCTTTATTTGTGTTACCTTTCATCTTTTTCCTCAAATAAACTCTCGTCTTCTGGGCTCATCTGTCTTTCTTCCTCTCTTACAGGCTTCTAGAAATGCACAAAAAAAAGCCAAACGTGAGCTTAAGTAAACCGTACAAGTTAAACATAAAACTTGAACTCGTAGATTGAACTGACCTGCTCATTCTGCTTCTCTCTTGCTTCCAGGACCATCTTCATGTATTTCTCCAGTGGATTTTCGACTTTCGGCTCTTCCCTTCTCTGCTCGTCGTCTTCTGCTTTCTTAATGTCAGCAGCTTCTTCTTCCGTTTCTTCTCCTTCCTTTCCCAGTTGCACCGCTTCTTCCAAAAGCTGGTTAGACAGAGAAGCGGTCACTGCTGATTTCAGATCAACGTCCTTTAAGCATCGCCGTGCTGGATTCACCGTTACCGTCTCCGTCTCCAGACGTTCCAGTTCCTGCCGCTCTCGCTCCTTAGTTTCTTCCAGCTCCCTCTGCCTTCGCTCTTGTTTTTCTTTCCGCTCTCTTTCCCACCTCTGCTCCTCGTCTTCCTCTTCCTTTTCGACAGAGTCACCTGATGTCTCTTGAACTTCTAGAGAAAAGCAGAGTGACATAAATTCAGGATGCAGGCAAACGAGCCAAACGTGGCAGACTGGTAGCAGTAAGAATGATGGCCTTCAACATAAATATAAAATGCATATCGTCGTGGGTCAACTGAGATCAAGGGTCATTACTGGACGGGTTGACTCACCAGGCTGGCTGTGCGAGTCTGCTGGGTCTTCTGGGAGGTCCTGGGGTTGAGGGGTGGCGGGCCCTTCGGGGGCCTCCTCAGAGAGAGGGACAGCAGTGTCCAGGAGAAGCTCTGGAATGTGGCCGGGCTCTGGAGGGAGACGCAGCACAAAGGGATCTTTTATGCTCCACCATAATGCAACAGAGCCAGAGAACCGGCACAGAATACATAATCAGCTGTCCTTCATCTTCACCATTGTGCAGCGCTGCTGAAAGGACATGCTGGGGGCCAAATTTATAGCCATTAAAAAAACAGGAAAGAAACAAAACTGTCTGAACCATCAAAGTTGTACATGACACCTGCTGCAAATAACACGGCAGCAGATCATTTGGAAATTTCAGCGGAAACATTTTCTACTGGAAGGCTGAAGATACACAGTAAAACTGTATAATGCCAGAGTATAAGTAGCTTGTCCCCCACTGTCACATAAAAGCCATAATTTTCCTTATTGGATGTTATGTGAAAGCAGTACGTAATTATGAAGTGGAAGGAAAATCACTGATGGTTTTTGAGATGTTTTCAAACAAAAATCTGCGAAGGGGACACAAGTCACCGTCTCCTCCTTTCCAAAGCCATTTCTTTTATCCAACAATGGTTTCTTTGTCTCCATGTTTCTATAAATACTAACTATTTTGAAAACAATGCATCTTCTCCTTCCACTTCACAGTTGCACACAAATGTGACATAAAATCACAATAACTCTTGATGTGTGTGGTTCAACAGTGAGATGTGGCACAATTCCTTGTCAAAGAACTGTCTGTGTGTGATTCTATGTCTGTTCGGATGGAGTGCGAGGTTTCCAATTTTAAGAGCTCAGAGCTGCGACGTGCTTCTGTGGCGCATCTTTTCCACATGTTTGTCAGTCAGAAGCCTGCAGAGATTTTAAGTGCTAACACATGTGAAAAGAAAAAAAAAAATCCATCACAAATTAAGTTCAGCTCGCTTCTAAATGAGGAGCATATAGGGAGATTAAGGGACTAAAACGATTCTTCCCTCTGTCATAGAAAGAAAATATTGGGTTTAACAACATGCGCCTCGATATGACTGCTGATTCTCTAGAACACCTTGCAAATCTCCCGTCAGATCTTCAAGGTTTATCTCCTCCGGATGCGGGGAAGACTCCAAGCTGGAAAACACAGGCTGCGCTTTTGGAGGACTTGAAAGAAACAAGGGCAAACGAGACAACATTAAAATGCACGACCGTGAAGTAAAACGTGAAATGTTTGTCCTCGTCCTAGCAGCAGCAGATGGTACCTGGAGTGGTCCCGTGCTGTGCTCCTGAGCTGGGGGCTCTGAGGTGGACTGAGCTCAGGAGAAAAGTCACCTGCGTTTGCGGCGACGGTGACGACCGAGGCACAGAAGAGCTGTGTGTCAGACGGCGGCGAATGGGAGAGCGGCGTCGCAGACACCGCTGGTTCTAAGGGGCAGCAAGGACTTACATTGAGAAACAAGGCTAAAAGAGGAACAATTTAAACTTAGAGTAGTTGAGTAGGTGTGCGTGGCGTCCTTTGACAAATGAAAAAGCTACCTTCTGCATTCTGCTTCTGACGTCTCCTTCTGGAAGAGGATTGTGGCGTCCCAGACGGCTGCTTGGCTGAAACAGAGCTTTCATCCTGACTCTGTCCGTCTCTTACAAATACAGGTTCAGACAAAGAAAGGTGACTCTGTTCAGTGACTAATGGGGCCTGAGGCTGGTCGTAGACCTCTGAAGGAGGCATGATGTTTCCGGTGTCGTGAGATACCAGTGTGGGGGATTGGATACTTTGAGGAGTGAGTTGTTTGAGTAAAGTCTTTGGTCTGTGGGTTGAATAGTTGTGTGAAGGCTGAGAGTCTTTTTTCCTCAAAGGGGAGCCGGGGTAATGTGAAAAATAGTTTGCTGTGGGGAAAGAGGCCTATGAGAGGCAATGGAGTGCACTGCCCTCTGCTGGTAGTTTCTGTAAGCTTCCTCTAAGCTTTCAGCCTCCCTCTGCAGTTTCTGGATGCGAGCTTTGGCTTCTGCCACGAGCTCCACGTCCGAGTCTGGAGAATCGCTCCGAGGGAACATGTGTCGTCGCAGCGGCTCGCCTGCTTCAAAGACATCATGGTGACTCACCCTGGACCTCAGCACAGCTCTGTCCACGTAGATGTCGGGTGGAACCAGCGAGTCGGCACTGAACTCCAGAACGGAGCGATCGACGAGAGAGGGCTTCGGGTTACGCAGCACTTCGTTTTCCAGAGCTGTCGTTATCGATCGAGTCACACAGAAGGAAATGAAAGAGGAAAAGAAAACAGAGAGGCGGGGGGGTTGGGTTCAACTCTAAAACAGAAGACCACCACCAGAAATACAAGCAACTACATCTAAAACTGAGTTACTATCATTAGACAGCGGCTTTCTTTCTTGGCTTCATTTTGTTACAGTGCTGACAAAACTCTTCAGATGCCTTTGAACATTTTCATCGTTTTTTTTTTTTTGGTATTTTGCTGAACAGACCAGCTCAAAGTAGCACATAACTATGAAGTGGATTTCGTGGAATGATTTGGTTTTCTAACATGCTTACAAACAAATGAATCTGAGGAGACTCTGTCCCCTTTACTCTGATGTGTGTAATTTAATCTCTGTACAAATCCAGCAGCTTTGTCAAGAATTTATGGGCTACATAGTTAGAGACGTTCAAATTTAGTAGAGGCGTCTCCCAACAGTCTTCAAGCTATAATTACAGTAAATAGCGCTTCTAGATGAAATAGACACAGAGGAGCTGAATATAAAGTGTCCTTCCACTTCGCTGTTTTGTTCTACTTTGTTGTGTTATAGCCAAAAAAATCCCAATAAAACACACTGAACTATCGCAACATGACAAAACGAGGCATGAATAGTTTTGCAAGGCACTTTTTAAACGATGGGGAAAATATTTGACACCTCATAAATATCTTCACTCAGTCTGTCGATTCAGAGTTGAAACTTTCCACAGAGTCTAACATGCATAACTGACCAAACCTGACATGACACAAAGATCAAGCTAACAGAAACTACAAGTTGCACCACATGCTACCTTGCTGTGTTTGGTGAAGCTGTGTTTTGATTTCCTCAACATGCTTGGTCATCCACTCTGCTCTCTCCTCACACTCTGTCAGCTGAGCTTTAAGCTGAGCACATTGTTCCACCTGCAGAGAAAGAAAAAAAAAACAAATCAACGTCTTGCAAAGTTTTGAATTTGTACCAAAGGCACAGCAGCATGTTTTTTTCCCTATGTGACCATAGGGAAAAATATAGGTTGCATAGTTTCCCACAGTCTTAAAAATAATCTGGTGGGACCGGACTGACCTCACTCTGAAGCTGCGTTTGCAGCACCTGTTTCTGGTTTTCAAACTCTGCCTCGTCCAGCGTACGAGCGTTCTGCAGTCGGTGAAGCTCCGTCTGCAAGGCCAGTTCTTCCTTAGATGGTTTGATCATTTCTAAGAAAGGGGGTTTACAAAATGTATTTTGTTAATGTATGCAAAAGCATTCATGTCCCTTACATTTGTTAACCATTTTACCAAAAGTAGCGCATAATTGTGAATATTTATATAAATATTCACCAATTATCGAGGCAGCTGGTTGCACTGGATTGTATTTAGAAGTCACAAAGTAAAAAGCTGTAATTACAGCAAATAATTCATTCAACTGCATGCCACACTTTTGAGATCATTACTTGTAAATAAATGAAAGAGAGTGAGAGAAAAATCATCATGCTCCCACTTTCAATTGGCTTATCACATATCCGAAAGAAGAACTGTGAAGTTATAAGCTGTAATGTACAAATAAAAAAGGGTGGGAGGGTTAACTAAGGATATATGAGTATTTTGAAAAGGCACCATATAATTTCTTTTTTACTAAATATGTCGAATTTCTACCACACTCAGAGTTTCTACTGAACTCAGGCTACTGTGTTTGTGTTACCGACGGAGAAGTAAACCAACACATTTTTTCCACTTATTAAACAGGGTAAATTCGGTCTCCCTCAGAGAGAAGAAACATTTTTTGTTTGCTGCTGGTAAACAGAGCTTTCTGTCTCCGCTTACATTTTAATGGCTTCACAGGCAGCCTGCGACGCTACAGGTCAGCCATAGAGGCCCCACACTGGAAGACCAGGCTCACTCAATTAGACTCAGGCTGAGGCTGAGAGACAGACTGGATGGACTGAACGTTTCACAGCACACCGAAGCTCATACTGAACGGAGCCACAGACACTCGGTATAAGAGAGGATCGGTTAAGAAAAACCTGCATACATCACTTGAACAGAATGTGCATTTGCACCTTGTTTATGTTATCTGAGTAGCAGCTGATATGGGTATGAAGGAAACGGAAGCCGTTTCATATTCATTAGAAATGCGGCGGTCTCCCTTCACCTGCATGGAGCCGCTGGTTCTCTCCTTGTGCTTCTTCCAGCTGTTTCTTCAGCAGCTGCAGCTGTCCCAGCAGCTCCGTTTTCTCCAGTTTCAAGCGGGAATAGTCGCTCGTGCTCTCCAGTCGTTCTTTTAATAGCTCCTTCTGTTGAGTCAGCAGCGACATCTGCTGCTGTGCGGTTTCTAGCTCAACCTGGGAAAACAAACAATGAAGTGGAATATGAAAACGGAACTTGGAAAAGACTTCAATAAACCACCATGTCGCAGTCAATCTTCTCCAATAAAGTGTAGTAGGAGTAACCAGAATTTTTCAAATTAAATATTAGTTGAATAAACTACCACCTGAAGTCTTTTCAGCTCTGTGCACACTCTGTTGTGCTCTTCTAGTCTGGCATCAATCAAATCAGTCTCCTTTTGGATTCGAGCCGTTTCCACTGGAAAAATAAAAATGTTGTGAATATTGTGAAAATGAATTCATCATCAAGCTGGTGGTTTTTTTCCTGCAGGAAGTGAAATGCTTGCCTTTGTTACGGTTCTCACTTTCTGTGAGTTTTTCTGTTCTTCTAAGAAATTCCTCCTTCAGCTCAAGCTGGTAACTGGAATTATAGAAAGCAGGAGATCAATCTGTGACAAAGATGAATGAAAATCAGTTCAGCACATAGTCAAGTCAGTGATTCCTGACACTATAATAGAAAAGCCATATTTCTACTATCCCAGATTTGTAAAAGATTTGATGACATAGCGGTACATTTACAGTATCACTTCAGAATTTCACAAAATGATTATTTATGTGATCTTCTCAGTATTTATTTGAACGCTTTTTTTCGGGGAGGGCTGATAATTCAACATACAACCTCAACAATCTTTAAAGACTATAATTAGGTGCAAACTCAGAATTTATCGTGGATTTTCTATAATTTCCTCAGGGTTTAAACTATATAAAGTTCAAATAAATGAACAATTGAACAGCTAGATATTTGGTTAGATGTTTCTTATCAAGACACAGAAAAGAAACATACTTTTCGTAGTCATCAGCAAGCTTCTGGCGTAGTTCTGGCTGGATATTTGATCTCTCTTTTTGGCAAAAACGTTAAAGTTGATGTAAATTGGTTGTTTTCCAGGAGCAGACCCAGCTTCTACATTAATTGTGGACATATAGTCTGCTATTTTTTAATAGGATTGCTTAATGTTAGTTGAATTTTAAAGCACCAAATTGTTATGAAATCTTTGTTGGTGATTCACGTAAAATTGTGACTGGAACTGCATTAGCTTTTATTACCAAAAGTGTTCATAACAAAGAAAACAGATTTCTGTGTAAGTTATTCGATTACAATTTCACCATCATTTGATTTTAGCTGATAAAGCTCAAGATGAGTGATGGTTCATATAAGGTAACAATATTACCTCAAGTCAACCCATCATCTGATAGCAATACTAAACTTAAGAAAATACTAACTTAAACTTAGGAGCTCCCTTTTGTTGGACTTTAAGTGACCTAAACAAAGTCAGATTGTTTTTTTTCTTAAATAATAATAATAAAAAAACAACCTTGAAAGTTCATTCTTCAGTTTCTGGTCATATGTGTCCTCCATTGTCCTTACACCGAGTTCTCTCCTCCTCAACAACTCTTCAGTAGCTCTCATCTTCTCTGCGTACATTTCACAGGACCTGACATTTGACATTTAACCAAACAATGAATAAGTGACTGAAAAGAAATTATTAAAAAAAAAGGTCTTTAAAAATATCTTACTTTTCAAAAGCCTCCATTCTCATCCTCAACTCATTTTCTCTGCTGCGCAGCGTTTCGATTTCTTTCAGTAGTGACTGTCTCTGCATGTAGACATTTTTTTCTTCAATCTAAGAATAACACAGTCGTTAAACAATGTTTACACTAATAGTCAAAAGAATTAAACAAAGTCTGCACATTTGGAAATATTTAGGAATATTAAAAGTTTCCATATCTAAAGTCAATAACTTAGAAGTCAAGGTTTCATAAGTCAACAACCAGAGAAAGACATCTTGTTATATTGATGACGTTCTTGTTGTCTACTCAGATAAATCTGTGGGCATTTCCTTTTTATCTCCCCTCCCACAAACCCCAATGTGCACAGTTAGCTCACTGAGTATTATTCTAATATCTTTTGTTGTCAACACTTGAGTTTCTGGTCTATGCAGAATACTGTTTCACAATTATCCTAGCCTGACATTATCACTGGTGAAAAAATATTAACCAAGCTTCTAAGATTGCCAAGGATTTTAGGTATGTGAAGAGAAAGTGCAGAGAAAAACAAGTTATTATAAGTATCTTACCTCTTGCTGTTTTTGCAGCCTCTCGATGGCATTTTTCTCTCGGTCCATCAGTGCCTTTGCCCTCATTTCATAAGTCCTCTCCAGTTCTTGCTTCAGCTTTTCAAGTTCCTGATTAAACTTGGCTTTTTCATCCATTCTGACCTTTGCGATCTCAACATCTTTGAAATGTTTCAGCTGAAAAAAATGATGCAATGCAACAGCATAAATTATATAAAACAAAAACAACCCAGGGGATTAAATGTCATTCTACATGCTCATATGTGTAAACCTTTGTGTTCATTTCTGCTTCCTTCTGTGCTTCAATCTCTTTTTTATATGCAGCCAGCTTTGACTGGAGTGGAAACATTTTGTCTTCACCTAAATTGGAGTTCTCGTATTGTCTATCAATCATTTTCATCTTGTCAACTGGGAACAGAAAGGAAAATAACTGTGATTAACACTAAATGACAAGTACTTGAAAACAATGAAAAAGGCAGTTTCGTATACAAGTTCATCCTACCGAGAGACTCTCTATAACTTGCTAAGTTAGTTGTCTGAGTGTCGACATCATTACGGAGGTTGTGTGTCGAATGGTGCGTCAGGTTTGTTAAAAGACTGAACAGGAGCCCTGCAAGACACAACGTTTATGCCGACGAGAAGACTTGGGTGTAGAAGAACGTCTTTGAAATGTTTCAGCTGATAAAGGTACGTTGCTGAACGTACCTTTATCACCGTCTTCTTTATTTAGCTGTTTAAAAATTGATAATGTTAATATTACAAAACAGCTTCATTATTAATTTGATTACATCTTACATTTACTGCGGTTTGAACCACATTAATAATCACCATAGATGCGAAAGAGGCTGACGAAGGGTTAAATTTAAGAATCTGAAGAAGGTCTTCTTTCTTGAGAATCTGCCAGAATTGAGCAGAATTGTCATCAGGGCTACAAAATTCAGTATACTCTAAGACATCATTGTAAAATGATGCAAGATTTAAGAAAAACATAAATAAAATAAAGTGTGACTTGCATTTGTATTCAGCCCTCTGGTGTCAATACTTACTTGGTTGCAAGGTAAATCTGATTGAAAGGATATCAATATAAATATCAAGTATTCTATTTATAAAGTCAGTTTGTTGCGTTGGTTTTTATTTAGAGGTGTCAGACTAAAGGGATGCTGAATGCAAAGGCAAGGCAGATGTCAGAATACATTGGTGGTTGTGAATCACCATAAAACTGCAGAAGGGAATAAAAGCAGTCATACACACCTTGTCCTTACACACACCACTCTCGGGGCAGAATACAGAAAGTGTGTATTCATACCCTAAAGTACGGAGGTGATCGGCTACTATAGTGTTGCAAGCTGAAAGTAATAGAGTGTCGGATGTCCCGTGTGGAGTTTGTCCCTTGGTATGTGGACTCTTCAACTCCTGGATGAGCTGATTCCGCAGCTGCACCTGGATCAGAACCAAACAGGACAGGAGGAACAAGGCGCGTTAGTGAATAAAGTGACCACACGTCTACGAAGACGACGTTATGTGGCCTCTGTGAGGTTAATGTTACTTACTTTTAGTGTGTCAAGCACTCCGTTTTTTTTAAATGTCTGATAGAGTCTTTTCCTCAGCTCTTCTGGGGACAACGCATCCTCCCTGGACGAGGACATAACGATTACAAAAAAAAACAGAAACAAATGAAATCCCTCAATATCGGCAAATTTCTCAGTTTGTAGAAGAGTAGCTTAACTATCCTTAAAACCTAATTCCCGAAGAGACGAAGGGGAAAAGTATTTGTTTTCAGTTACAATACAACTCAAAACAATCGACCCGCTCCCTTTAAAAAATGTGAAAACATTTAAATTCTCCAACGGAAATTCTGCAGCAGGCTGGCGCACATCTATGACGCAACTCATAAAAATCCTTTACATTTTTAAATAGCTTTCGATATATCAAATGTATCTGTGCAGAATTTTACACAGAACTAATTTAGTAATGTAATTTCAAAAATAGTATGCTCCAAAAAAGACTAAATAAATTTAAATGGGTAGCTAACGTTTTTTATTTTTTTTATGTCGTCATCTTTTTGCGACTACGCTTTCACATCTTCAGGAAGTGAGTTTAACGGGTAAAGAAAAACTGGGGTATTACTTTAAATATACGTCTTTACTTTTCCTTTGGACTTTAATTTGGATCCTGTTTACTTTGATAGCGAAATAATCCCTTAGAGAATCTCTTGCGTTGTCTGTTTAGTTCACATGTATACATGTCACTTCGTATGTCTCGAAAGATCATTCAATTGATTTTGTTTGTTTTTCATAGGGCATCTTTTGATTTGCTAAGAAGATACGATGTCGGGAAGCTTTTACTTTGTTATGGTCGGTCACCATGACAATCCTGTGTTTGAGATGGAGTTTTTACCAACCGGGAAACCTGAATCAAAGGTAGTAAAGTTCACTCATCCCTTAAAAATTATGCTAACTCCCTTAAACAGAAATATTTTAATAAGACTCACTAAAATATATTATAACTAGTAAATTCAGACAATTGTGTTAAGTATCAAAATGACGGTACCTGGTTATACGAGGTGTAATAACAATGTATTTTTGTGATATGTGACGTTTGTTCTGGGCAATTCAACTGAAAAACAAAGATCTGATATTGAAAACTTGTATACTTCTGAAACACGCAGTAACCGAGTTGGACAAATGTGAACATCCTGAGATTAACATGTTAGTTACTAAGTGAACAGAAAAAAAAAATGTATATATATATATATATATATATATATATAATATATATATATATATTGCGGAGATTGACTTGAAAAAAATTGGCAATAACTTTCCGAGATGCATTTGAAAGCAAATATGCAAAACAAAGTTCAACTGTTTTTCTTCCCTTTTTTAGTATTTTTTGGTCCTCCTTTTAGGTTTACTAAAACATTGCTCCAATCCTGAAACTTAAAACAAACATCTTATGTGATGGTTGTGATTTGGAATCCGTATTGTTGTTGTTTTTGTACATTCATCTCTCTTTGCATCAAGCAGACATTAGATGCCACTAACTGTTCAAGTGTCTAACAGTTCGTATTTCAAAACGCTGCAGCTTTCAGAAAACTGAACAAAGTTCCACCATTTTTGTTGCTTATTTTCATTATTAAACATCCTATTTTTAATAAGTTTATTAAACACATTGTAATCTACAAGCTCTGCGTCTCTAAAAGATGCACTGCAAGAATGTTGTTATAACTTGTCTGTCATTGGTTTCCTTTTTGTACAGTACAAGGTTCTTTCTACAAGTTACAAACAGATACAGCTCTGCATGCTTTACAGTTGAGCTGACCCGTCCAACAGACTCTCAGAAAGCTGATTGCTACGTTTTCATACTTTTAAAGATTCATTAGAACTTCTAGTATTTATGATCCTCATTTACAAGATGTGTTTCGTTGACCACAGGACGACCATCGTCACCTCAACCAGTTCATCGCACACGCTGCCCTAGACTTGGTGGACGAGAACATGTGGCTGTCCAACAGCATGTACCTAAAAACTGTGGACAAGTTCAACGAGTGGTTTGTCTCGGCCTTCGTCACAGCTGGACATATCCTTTTGTGAATTATCTATACATTTTTTGTTTTTTTTTCTTCTAAGTTTAATATTTAAACACAATTTTTAGTGTAGCTGGTAAATGGTTTTGGACAATTGTCTACTCAGAGACACAAAATGTCCATCTTTTTCCATTCAGTGGACACAACATATCCAAGTGGTACCAGGCATGTGATAACCACCATATTAAACATAATTTCTTTTACCTTTTTTATATGCATGTTTATCATATTTGCCTTGGTTTATTTTCTTTAATTAAATGCCGTACAAATAAGATTCATCATGCTGCACGACGTTCGACAAGAAGATGGAATCAAGAACTTTTTTAACGATGTGTATGATTTATACATTAAGGTGAGTTGTGTTCTGTGTGACTCTAGTAACCCTAATTTGGTAGACTGACTCTTACAATTACGTTTTATCTTCCAGTTTGCAATGAACCCTTTCTATGAAATCAACGCCCCGATCCGCTCGACGGCATTTGAGAGGAAAGTCCAGTTTCTTGGAAAGAAACATCTCCTGAGTTAATCATGCCACACCAAGATCTGAATGTATTCTTCTCAATTGTATATATAAAAATCAAAAAATGCTTGTCTGTTCTTTTTCTGTGGCATTAAATAAAAAGTATGGCTAAAAGAAATTTGGATAAAATGATAGTGATTTTATTTTAAATTTGAGATTTTTTTTTTTCCACTTTACTCTGGGATAACTCTTACTATATGCATTATCATAGCAAAATCAAAACAGCACAAATTAATCTCCCCAGGAAGTTTTTAGTTTAATCTCTAGGAGAATAAACTTGTAAGCAGTTAATCTTCATGCTACTAACAGGCTGATCAAACCAAGCCGAGTGTCTCATTTTAGATACCTACCTGATAACGTCCAACACTGACTACATACATTTAAAATTTGCCTTTAATGCCTCTAAAAAGAAATAAAGTCAAAAATGGAAATTATAACACATAATTATTTCAGTATTAATTATTTTGTAGTGCTAAGTTGCAGCACATCCTGAATGTATTTTATCAGTACACTTCATCCATCAGTCAGCTGGCAATGTAATAGAAAAGTTCATTGGTGTATTGTCAAAAATGGTGTGTAGATTATTGTGATCAAATCTTACATGTCAGATTGATGATCCACAATCACATTTTAAATTATTTTCTGAAGAACTTCAATAGAGGTTTTCATATCAAGAGTGCATTAAGGATTAGTTTTTAAAATGGGGAGGAAAAGAACTCTATTTAAAAAAAAAATCTAATTTGAACATCATCTAGGCTTCAGAACACAAAGATTTGCAGAAACTTGAAGGCTCAAATTTGTCATGCAAGTTATTCTTTAAGTTTATTCCCAGAAGGAAACATGTTCATGACAGTTACTCCAACAGCTTTAATTTATTTATGATGCAAATACATTACACAGTTTTAAGGAGTAGTAATCAAACGTCTCTGTGGTTAGCTTTTCTAAAGACGGGATTTAGATCATTCATAATCATTAGAAACAGTTATTGGGTGATACAAATGATTTTAATACGATGCAATTAGATTCTGTAATTGTGTTGCACAATCACATTTGGAAGCCCGATAATATTTGCACTCACATCTAAGCAGTGTGCGTCATTATGACGGCAGAAAACCGGAACATTTGCTATTTTAATGCATAAAGGATTTTAAAACATGCCAAAGCTAAATCAATGCAAAAGTTCCTCAAGTTTATTTGTAATGGGTCATGAATGGAGTTAGTGTTTCCTGTGTATTCTGAGCAGAAGTTCAACAGTTGGCGTCAATGAACCTTGGAGAAATAACAATAATAATAATAAAAAAAAAAAGCTAGTAGCATAATTTATTACTACAGCATATTATGCCTACAGCCTCAAAACATGACAGGCATATTAGAGGGTTATTAGTGATAGCTTCAGGATTTTATGAACAGCAAGAAGTAGCAGAGCGGGGCTTTCTGTGGAGCTTGACCGTGTCTGTGGGGATGAGGTGATCCGCTTTGTCATCTGCAGCCAGCGCTCTGTGGACCGCTTCCTCAAAAGCCACAGCTACATTTGTGGCATCCTTGGCGCTGGTCTCAAAGTACGGGTAGTCCCCATTTTCCTGGCACCACATCTGAGCTTCCTCGGTAGACACCTGCCTCTCCGTCACGTCCACTTTGTTGCCCAATACCACAAACGGGAAGTTCTCAGGCTCCTTGACATCGGCGTAGTAGATGAACTCTTTCTTCCAGTTGTTCAAGTTGAGAAAGCTCTGGTTATCATCCACGCTGAAGGTTAGCAGACAGCAATCGGAGCCACGATAAAAAGGAGTCCTCAGGCTGCGAAAGCGCTCTTGGCCGGCAGTGTCCCAGATCTGTAGGGTTACCTGATTCCCGTCCACCTCCAGGGTCTTGTTTAGGAACTCGACACCAATAGTGTGGAAGAGGTGGGCATCAAACTTGTTGGTGACGTACCGATTCATTATGGAGCTCTTTCCAACGCCACCATCACCAAGCAAGATGACTTTAAGCAGGGACTTCCTCGCTGTCATGGCTGTTAACTACTCTTATCAAACACAGCGAAACTGTTTACCTAATGGGAAGATAACACAGGAATGTATTCAGTAAATTACAACATCATCAAAACTGAATCTCTAAAATGAATTAACTTCCCGGGTATGTTGAATTTATTGAGGTTTACATGTAAAGATATCTCACTTTACAGCACTGACCCAAAATAGGATAATTGTCATTTATTCTTACCCCAGTTTGACGTTGTCTTCCTCCTCCAGATCATATGCTGTTAGCCACAGTGTTGGATCACATGCTCATTTGCTTAATTTTGATGATGGCAGAAAACATGGCAGAGAACATCCATCTATGTGAAACACAATGACAAGCAGTCATTTCCCCCGATTAACATAGGCTTCAGGGCAGAAGTTACAGATGAAAATAGCAATAAAAAACACCGTTAATCTATGAAGGCCCAACTTGTCACCGTAACGTGCAAAAACATTAACCTCCTGTAAAACGTAGCAGCTAATTTGAAAGACATATTATGCCAGGTCTGAAGGCTAAGCTAAGCTTAGGCTGTGCTAGGCTAAGTTGAAAATAGACAACAGATGGGAAGGTTAATGAAGAATTCAACTAGCTAGCCTGGCTTTACTTACCGAGACGATTTCTCCGGACGTGCTTCGCGGTTCTAATAAGATAGCTGCTAAAATAATGGTAACAATTAAAAAAAGATATTTTGAATATAATGATTTCTTTCGTTTGACAGCTCAAATAACGTCAGCTCACGGCGTTTCCTGTTCAACTCCCAGAGACTGTGCTAATAACGCAGCTAGCCGCTAGATCATGTGATCTTAATAGAAACACAGCCAGGGCTGCAATAAGAAACTCAAGCCCTTTTCAACTTCCATACCTTATATTTATATTTATTTCTGACAATACTTGATGCCACGTTTTCTTAAAAAAAAAAAAAGTAAACAATTATCGTTCGCTTTCTTTACTTAATTTACACCGACAGCAAACACCACTTTTCTTGTAGGTTTTTGTAGTAATTACGTTTGACCGCTAGATGGTGACATTTAGGCAGTGTCTGTACTCTGTAGCGCTAAGAAGATACTACAGAAGTATTTAACCGCCTTGAATACTTTCGGCGTTGTCATGTTACAACTGCAACTACGGTGGCCGTGAGGTGCAAAGCAATTACAAATTACAAAAACACTACAACATTAACGAAAACACTACAACATTAACGCAAAGCAATTACAAATTACAAAATCACTACAACATTAACGAAAACACTACAACATTAACGAAAACACTACAACATTAACGCAAAGCAATTACAAATTACAAAATCACTACAACATTAACGAAAACACTACAACATTAACGAAAACACTACAACATTAACGCAAAGCAATTACAAATTACAAAATCACTACAACATTAACGAAAACACTACAACATTAACGAAAACACTACAACATTAACGAAAACACTACAACATTAACGCAAAGCAATTACAAATTACAAAATCACTACAACATTAACGAAAACACTACAACATTAACGAAAACACTACAACATTAACGCAAAGCAATTACAAATTACAAAATCACTACAACATTAACGAAAACACTACAACATTAACGAATCACTACAACATTAACGAAAACACTACAACATTACGAAAACACTACAACATTTACAAAACGAAAAGGTAGGTCCCAGTGGGACCTAAGAAATCGCTGATTGGACTACAGCTCTAGAAACGGAAAAGGTAGGTCCCAGTGGAGACCTAAGAAATCGCTGATTGGACTACAGCTCGTTAGAAAACGGAAAAGGTAGGTCCCAGTGGAGACCTAAGAAATCGCTGATTGGACTACAGCTCGTTAGAAAACGGAAAAGGTAGGTCCCAGTGGGGACCTAAGAAATCGCTGATTGGACTACAGCTCGTTAGAAAACGGAAAAGGTAGGTCCCAGTGGAGACCTAAGAAATCGCTGATTGGACTACAGCTCGTTAGAAAACGGAAAAGGTAGGTCCCAGTGGAGACCTAAGAAATCGCTGATTGGACTACAGCTCGTTAGAAAACGGAAAAGGTAGGTCCCAGTGGGGACCTAAGAAATCGCTGATTGGACTACAGCTCGGTTTACTTTTGGTTTACCGGAAGTTATTCTGGCACGCTCCGTTTGAGTGAGCATAGACATAATATAAGAGTAGACCCCGCATTGGCTGCTCCGGCGCAGGAAATACGGCGGCCATCTTAGAGCGATAGTCCCTCCTACTTTGCCAATCAAAACAACAGGGATATTATTGTTCAGATCGATGGATTATTGATGTCAGGCTCCACAAACAACATTTCACAACAAAGATAGACATATATATACCTGTAGGAGCTATTCTTCCCATTGTTTTGTTAAATCTTAGAATTTAAATTGTTTAGTTTATTCTTAGCATTTGTTTGATTTTCTAATTGATTTATCATTAGAATTTTTATTTTAATTTTTGTTTAGAATAAGTTTTTTGTTTAGTAATTCACTTAATTAGTTAATTAATTTCAGATTGGAATGTGGGTATTTCACGGTATAAGTAGGTGGGTCTTAAGTAGCTTATTATGCACGTGGTGGTCACAAGGTTTTTTACCAGCTAATCAGTCACATCGGTTTTCATTTTGACAGTCAGTGAACAGGTACAGGAGTGGGAGCAGAAACCTGTAACCTTTGGCCTGATCTGCAAATAAAACCAAAGAACCATATTTAGACTTTTGATTTCTTTTTGCTGCATAAACAAGAATCCATGTGCATCAGGTGACTATTTGAGTTTGATTCACCTTTTGTTTTGATCACCTTTGAGTTTTGAGTTTTTTGATTTTTGAATTTAAGTTTTTTGGACATATGGTCACTACATAATACATATTTATGTAACTATACAAACACAAATAAATAATGATTAATTAATAATGGCACAAATAAATAATGATTAATACTGAATAATATATATTAAATGCATGTTTATATGTATGTATATATACATATATTTTTTAATGAAATTTGTGCAAATTAATTTGTATGTAAGTGTAATTCTATAAAACAAATTAGATGATAACTGACAGTTGTGGAGTGAAATATTTGTCTTGATCTTTGTTTACAATCTAAGATTTTTTTTAATATAGGCAATCTATATATATATATATATATATATATATATATATATATATATACATATTAACATGCATCCAATATATATTATTCAGTATTAATCATTATTTATTTGTGTTTGTATAGTTGTATAACTATGTATTATTATGATAAATTATACACACAGCCGTTCACCATAAATTATTCATGGCTGTGTGCTTTGTAATATGCTCATCATACATCGATATCAGAATATTTCTGATATCGATTCCTATTCTATTGTTATAGCTACTAATCATATTTAAAAATGCTGAACTATGTATTAAAAACATACATAAATAATACAATTATTTATAAATGTAGCTTTGATAGATGTCTGAATATAGTTTCCAGTGACAAAAAAGTGTGTTATGATCGATTAAATGCGCTGATATGTTATTTTGCCCGCTAAACACATAAGGCTAAGTGGAGTGGTCTACCGCTTCAAGATGGCCGCCCTAAATCTAGTCAGCGACAATAGGGGAGAGCGGTGCATGAGGCGTCTATCCTTATATTATGTCTATGTGTGGATCACCAAGTACATTCATGTTTTAAAAAAACACGTAAAGCCAGAATAACTTCCGGTTTAAAAGTAAACCGAGCTGTAGTCCAATCAGCGATTTCTTAGGTCTCCACTGGGACCTACCTTTTCCGTTTTCTAACGAGCTGTAGTCCAATCAGCGATTTCTTAGGTCCCCACTGGGACCTACCTTTTCCGTTTTCTAACGAGCTGTAGTCCAATCAGCGATTTCTTAGGTCTCCACTGGGACCTACCTTTTCCGTTTTCTAACGAGCTGTAGTCCAATCAGCGATTTCTTAGGTCTCCACTGAGACCTACCTTTTCCGTTTTGTAAATGTTGTAGTGTTTTCGTTAATGTTGTAGTGTTTTTGTTAATGTTGTAGTGTTTTCGTTAATGTTGTAGTGATTTTGTAATTTGTAATTCCTTTGCGTTAATGTTGTAGTGTTTTCGTTAATGTTGTAGTGTTTTCGTTAATGTTGTAGTGATTTTGTAATTTGTAATTGCTTTGCGTTAATGTTGTAGTGTTTTCGTTAATGTTGTAGTGTTTTTGTAATTTGTAATTGCTTTGCACCTCACGGCCACCGTATGCAACCTTTAACTGTTGTGTCCTCGGGCAGGACAGTTCACCAGCATTTCCTGCTGGTGGTGATCAGAGGGCCTGGTGACGAAGTGTCTTTCTGCACCAGGGTAGCTGTGGGTACAATATTTCCAGTGGAACTAGTTCCCTGCATAACACATGTAGTTTGTCTTAAGAGTTCCCTTTGGTTGTTCGAAAATAGTAGTAAACACGCTGCATAAGGAAGATCAAAATGCATGCCAGACAAGTCATGTATTGTACACAGTAATTTAAAGTGGTATTAGGTTATAAAACAATATTCTAAACTTCAAGACATTCACAGGGTACTGTTCAGTTCATCATTCTAAAATCTAACTGAAAATGTATGGCACAACTGGGAAAGCCTTACAAGATATAGAACTCCACTTAAATTGATGGGCTATACAAAAGAAGCAGCTATGGCCATAACAACTCTGAAGGAGCTTCAAACAAAGACACGGTGCTAGAAGAACAAAATCTGTTGACAGGATTAACCTATAATGTTTGCATTCCACGAGTCTAGCGTTTCTGAAAGAGTGGCAAGATTGTAACATTTCTGAAAGAAAACCAAACAAGAGTATTGCTTAATGTTTGCTACAAGCAACGTGGGGACACATCAAACGTCTGCAAGAAAGTAATCTGGTCTGATAAGAATAATATTGTGCTTTTTTTGGGACTACGATGTCAAACATTGTATGTGTCAGAAAAATAAAACCATAAATACAACATCCCAATAGAGAAACAAGACATCTAGGTCATGTTGTGCTGGTTATGTTGTGCCAGCACAACGTGAAGACATGCACACTGGAAGACAAGCTGTCTTCCATTTTATTTAACATAGAGGAAATATAGTTCTTCATGATTGAATAGAAAAAAAATATTAAAATGAATAATGTTTCCCACTATTAGAAAAAAACATGTTTATTGTAGCCATACATCATATTTTCAATACAAATGTTGCAGCATATATGAACTGACACCTGTTATTGTTTCAACAAAAAAGCCTTCAAAAACTTACGTCATCTACAATTTCATTCACATTACATCTTGCGTCTTATGTAGTTTACTTCACTAACATACTGTCACATGCACAACGCAAGTTAAGCACAATACTGTTTGAACAAACTGACAAAGTTAGCTCTACCATCTGTTCCTGAGATATGAGTCATTTGTGTTTTATTTAGACTATCTATTAACTTAAAGTAAAGAACGTTGCAGATAAATGTACCAGCATGGAGTGAAAGCAAACTTGCATGCACTTGTACATAATCTGACTGTGCAGGTTATTGAAGCACAATAATCCTTATGTTTTGTTTGTCCTAAAAGATTGGACCTGCATCCTCTTGACAGGGCCCTGAGGTCAGCACAACGTTATCCAACCCTATTTCGCCTCCAATGCCTTTCCCGCGTTGAGCTTCAAAGATAATCTGAAAGACAATTGGTTGAATCTTTGCATTATTAAGTTGCAAAATTTGCTTCGACACGTTCCAGTCAAATTAACAGAATTTTAGATTTGCATAATTGATAGCACGGCAAGTGTTTGTTGTGACATTCATGCATAGCTGTTATTAAAGTCAATTTCTTTGAGATGACAATAAAACCTAAAAAAAAATGTTTTTCATAAAACGGTGACTCACAGACTGTGGGGCCTCTTCCTTCCAGGCCACAGTGAGGAATTCTGTTTGCCAGCTCTGGTTTTTGCTTTGGCTCTGCTCCCACACAGGGTAAGCATTGTTGTCCAGCAGCACCCTGAGCGAGCCTACGTCATGACCCGCCACGCGGTAGTCAAAGGTGAGGCAGAAGCTGCCATGTTGGGCTCGGTCACTGAGAAGCAATTTCAGCTTGGCCACGTCTTCTCGGCCGCCGATCAACCCACTCAAAGCCATGTAGTACTCGCCACCTGAGTGGATTCGACGGTATATTAGTAGCTGCATCTAAACAGTCAATAAGTATTATGCAACACACTTTCATCACCCTTATCATGGTATGCCACAGTCCAGTCCATGTCATCGGTTTTATCTTGGACCCATTCACAGGCTCCCTGATCAAAGTTGCAGTCCAGGAAATATTCTAGTTGGGGAAAAAAATAAATAAAACCGTTGTACACTTTTACAATCGGCCACCCACAGACCATTTTTATTGTGTTTAAAACATATTTTTGATTACCTTCCTGAGGTGGTTCAATGTAGATTTCTTTGACTTCTGTGGGCGGGCCAAACACTGACTCAAAGTCCTCTGATACTGAATTTAGAGAAGAAGAAAAAATGAATAAACAGATTTTTTTTATCCATTGATTTTTCAAGCTATGAAAGTTGGAAGTTTTTGACATGATTTAACTTTTTAAGGAAAAGTTAGCTTTTTTCCCCCCTTATGAAGTGGGGTTTGGCCAAATTGTCATTAGCTGAACTAAACATCTGAACTAAACATTTGGAAACACAGAAGCAAGGTTAGAAATAATGTTTAAGCTAAAACCTACTCAGAATTTGGCCAGTCTGAAACCACATACAAGGTCAACACTACATATTAAATCTATATCATCAAAAAAGTAATTAACACAAAAGTCTTCATTTATACGCTGTCAAATCTATTTAAAACCATATTTTTGTTCAGGCAAAGGTCACCCTTATTAAATCCAGTGGCTCCATCTATATGCCCTCCTTGGACTTTTCCTCCTCCAGCATCACATATTTAGGTGTAAAAATAGACCCCTACCAAAAAAAAAAAAAAAAAAAAAAAAGCTAGCATGTAAAACTGTACAATTATTTAAAAAATGCAAAATAAAATGGTTGGGCATTGTATGAGCGAATAAAATTTTTCACTTATTAAATGATAAAATTATCATTCTCTTTTTATGATATTTGAACAATGGTCTTTTCAATAAAAATCAATCATTGAGTGTAGTATAAAGTAGAAAATTGGGGTTTTCAGCTACTTTCTCCCTAATCAAGATTTATCTTTCTAATTATCTGCATTTTGTTTGAATAGCAGATTATTTACAGTGACTGACCTATTGATGCCTCTATCCCTGAAACGGGAACATTTACAATTGTTCAGTAAACCCTCTTGATGTTGATCTATTGCTTTTATACATATCCAGTCAACAGAGAGTTGGCAGCTCTGTGATGAGTAGGCAGCCTCAGCGTCCTGCTGAGAATAGGGAGATTAGACTCTGTTTGCTGAGAATCAGGCAGAACCTATAGGGTCCAGACATACGACCTCCTCTCTTGTTTTAGCTGGAATGTGGGAGAACTACACCTTTAAGTACCAATTGAGACATTCAAAGAAAGTATGTTTTCACAGGCTGCGATGTAGGGAGGCATTGACTTGGCTTATACACCTCACTTTCATGAGAAACATTGAAAGGAGGATTAATAATGGCACAATTTATTTGTTTTTTAAATAGGTTTGTGCAAGTAAACATCTCAACTAAATAAGAAAAGTAAATCAGACAAAGCTGTTTCTTCTTTAGCTTTCCAAATAGAGATTCTGATGTTATCAATGGTCCAGTGGGGCTTTTTAACAAACAGGTGGGGACTTGTACTTGCCGTAATGTTTTGAAATGGAGCTTCGACTGTAGGTTTGAACCCCCCACTCTCAAGGATTTTAAAGCTCCTGCAGCAAACCACCGCTTGTGAAAAGCAGCCCTTTGAGACTCAGATGAGTGACAGCTGGGGTTACACAACCTGCTCAGCTCACAGTGGGGCTGGTGTTAGAGAGGCCTAGAGAGGTGATGACAGGCTTTTCCTACTGGGAGGCAAAGTCTTTTAGCACAACAGCTGTTTGGGGGAAAACATAATAAAAGGCTTGTGGGGGCTTCGCAATCTTCCTTCCCTCCTACACCCCACTGTGAGACTAGGAAGCATGCTCAAGACGAGTTTTATCCTTAGGCTTGCACATGCCAGAAGAGTGAAAAATAAAATCCTTCCCAGAGGTGATGGATGTCTTGGGGCTTGTCTCCTCTTGCTATCACAAGTCTAACACAGAGACTTGTATTTTCACGAAGATCAAGCGGGGAGGTGAAAGGCAACCTCAGTTGTCAGGTTTCTAAGAGAAATGAATGCTACAACATGGCCTCTGTGCTCTACACATTTCTATCTGATAAAGAGAAATATATCAGCTCTACATTGCTGACTTCTCATTCGGTTGGTTCTATCTCCATTTCCTTTAACAAATATAGTGTGAGAGAATCTAAACCTTTTACTATCAGGTTAGAGTTGACAGCAAGTGGTAAATGGTAACTGGCTTTGTACTTGCATAGTGCTTTATCAAGTCAAGAGGACCCCAAAGCGCTTCACACTACAGTCATTCATGCATTCACACCACTGTTAGAGCTCTTTGACACTTATCTCTGCATTAGTCTGGCAGTGTGCTTGCAATCCATCCTGGGACACAATGAAGGAGTGCACCAAGCTTTTCATCCAGTCTGATCTGGTTTGAGTTATGTTGCAGAGAGAAATGGGCAAATATTTTAGTGTATCGACGCAAAAAACTTAATCCTTGCTTTGGTGCTCAAGGCTGCAAGCGGAATGGGTAAACTCAATGCAGAAGGGGCCATTTGTAGGATTTGAACCCAGGATCCTTTTGATGCACAGCAATAGTGACTGACAGCAAAAGCACTATTTTGGATGCTTTACATTAATATTTAAGTATATTTCTATTTCCAGTGCAATGGGAACCCATTCACTGACCAACCTCAGAGGCTCAGAGTCAAAGGTAATGCAGTCTGAGGCATCACCTTTTCCTTTACTCCTTCTTTGGTCAAGAAGTTCATCCTGAGCTGATGTTTATTACACCTGCTGGTCAATGCGTTGAACATACCAGAATTTCCATCTGTGATTTTCAACAGGACAGCGGCACTCACTGAAAACATCTCCCCTTGGATTGAGCTGGTTTTCTTCCTCTTCCTCTTCCTCCTCCTCGTCCTCCTCAGGAAATTCCTCTTTCTGGTCCTCCGTCGGGGTCCCAACGTAGACCTCTCCATCGTAGTCGAAAGGTTGATGGGGACCTTGGGGGACGGCGTCGGGACTGTTTCTGGGATGGCATTTTTTATCTCCTCGTTGCTTAGCTTTCCTCCCAGGATCTCTGGCCTCACCTGGGAGTCTGGGATGACTGCAGACAGGAAAGGAAACCGAAACACACGCACATGGATGTGCAGTTAAAAATTTGTATTTTACCAGGACCTGTTTGTTGTTTATATGCATTCTGCAGCTGATGTTATTGCTCCCGGCTTCTTTGCAGCTTCTTACCAATAAGGTCGGTTTTTCTTTTTTTTTTTTTTTATGGAAGGAGAACAAAAAGCAGCCTGTGAAATCTGCATGCAGATTAAGAGTGGCTAGAAAATTAAATTAAATTAAATTAAAATGAAATATTAGTGCTTTAGATGCAAACATGATCTCTCATATCAGCTCTGTCATGCTGGGAGCTTCAAGCAATGGTTATTGTGGTGACACATTTCCAGCAGCGGGCAAGACAGAGACAAAATAAGCCAACATAAGGAAAGGTAAAGCATCGCAAGAAATGATCCTCACATATCATCTCACCATTGAGGGAATCATCTGCACTGCCTTTGTCTCCATCCCATGACCTCTGATAAAATGGCTTGGCTATGAAAAAAATAAACGCATCTTCATTTGTGCTGGAACCTCCGACCTCGAGAGTCTTTGTTTATTGTGATCTTAGTCCTACTTCAAAGAGCGCAGCTTTGTCTTTTCTTCTCATTCTCTCCGAAATGAGCCGGTTACAGTGAAGTTTCATATTTACACAGGTGTGTTTTCAATCCAAGACTCTTAAAGCCTTTAACATCGAGTGAACTCCAAAAGCAGGAAACTCGCCTTGGCTATGTTCCCTGCTTGCTGATGGTTAAATAATCTAAATGAAATGTGCAGCTGTGAAACTACTTCTGACCAGTCTGACTTGCTGCTTTGATCTGGGGAAGCCCTCATCCTTTCTGCTTCTCACTTGTTTCTGTACAGTTTGAGAAGCATTCATAAAAGCGGTTGCTTGAAACTTTTGCCTTACCGGAGCATTCAAAGCCATTGCCTCTGAAGCCAGGTTTGCACCGACACCTGTAGGACCCGTGAGTGTTCAGACAGACGGCATGTTGGCTGCACTTGTGGGTTTCATCCGCACACTCATCGAGATCTGCAATCAGGAGAATGCCGCTTGTGCTTTCAAAAGCATCATTAATAGCAGATGTTTGACCTTAAAGAACACCTTGTGGACCCACCTACACAGTCATATTTTCCGTTGACGTATTTCAGATCGTAGCCGTTCTGGCACTTGCAGTAGTAGCTGCCAAAGGTGTTCACACATTGTCTGTTGTGTGGGCACAGGTTCTTCCCAGTTGTGCATTCATCGATATCTGAAGAGAAAGAGAGAGAAAAAAAAATACCAACAAGGAAACATTTTTGTTGAAGTCAAGCTCCTTATTGAGGGGTGCATAAATTAGATTTTATATTGTATTCTTCTTTTCATTAAGTCACATAGTTATGGCTTTATTGTAACTGTTTGATAATAAATCCGTGGTTAACCACTAAAAGTTTGGGCTTGTTTTTTTCATCCAATCTGGTGCAGCCAAAGTTTGAATTTAATGTGGAGAACAGGGTCAGACTGTGTCCCATCAGCACTGTACAGAACATCTGGGCTCAGTTAGTTTTTGGCTCACCTTAAAAGTGAAAGCCCAGCTTTTCTTGTCAAATTGCTGCTGAACGTGTTAGATCAGAAGCACTGTTGAAATTAGGTCATCTGAAACTGGAAGAGTTGGACTGCTTAGGATTTTGTGATCTATGTGTAGCTCAAACAGAGAAGAATAAAACCTTACTGCATTTATAATCTATCAACCTGACAGTGTAAAGTTATGACCTTATCCGGGTAAATGAGTATCCCATACGAGACATTGAAAGGCAAAGTTATTCTCTTTATTCCTTCTTTTGAAGTTGAACTGTCCTCCTTGATAACATGGCAGCTCACCTACACATGTTCTCTCGTCTTGGCCTAGTTGGAGACCTGCAGACGGACAGAGGCAGCGAATCTCCCCCTCTACTTCCTCACATCCGTACTGGCAGTGAGCGATCGAGCACGTCCTGGAATCTGAGCGCATTAACATAATGGACATGCTCAGACATTGATTTTTGAATTTTACTTTACATTTGAAGTAACTGTACGTGGGAGGTAGGAAAGGGTCTCACTTGCACATGATCCATCAGACATTAGCATGTATCCATTTAGACAGTAGCACTTGTAACTACCATGAGTGTTCATGCAGCGATGCTCACAGGGACGAGGTTTTAGGCCGCACTCATTCAGATCTAAGAAAAAAAACCAAAAGGATCAAATTTAAGTTTAAGCATCTAAAAATAGTGTGGAAATGTAATGTACTTTAACAAATTGAAGCTACATTAATCTGAACCCACTCAGACCTATGTTACCCGTCCCCTTTCTCACTGACCTGGATTACCCACCTTGATTGCATGTTTTTCCAGTGTATCCAGGAAAACACTTGCATTTGTTGGGGCCAACACACTCTCCATGCTTGCAGCCGTGCTCGCATTGAGCTGGTAAAACATTTAACATGGAGAAAATACAATGATATACCAGACATATTAGTGGTCGAGAGTGGTGGACTGCAGTCAAACCACACATTTCTATTATGCAGGCATTTCCTCCGGATTTTGTGGGTCAAGAAACTTTAATGAAAAGAACAACATTCAAAAGGATGAGAGGCAGTATTCTTCCAGTACCTTGTTAAAAACAACCATATCCTTTGAATCTTTCAACATTTTGTCTAGTTACAACCACAAATTACATTGTGTTTTAGAACAGTTTAGAAGTGTTTTTCTAGACAAGCAAAAGTTGCACATAATTGTGAAGTGAGAGGAAATCCTGAATGGGTTTCAAAACAATTTCTGAATAAAAAATGTGTTGTACATTTTTGTTCAATCCCCTTCAATCTAACATTACCAACTAAAATCCAGCACAACTAATTGCTTCAGGAAGTTACCTGGTAAACAGAGTTCACATGTATGCAGTGTAAGCTAGTGTAAAGCCTTGGAGGTTTGTTTATTGTTTATTGAACAGACGGCATCATGAAGACCCAGGAGTACAGCAGAGAGGTCAAGAAGGAATATGTGGAATACCCTAATGTTAGGTTTTCCCAAACTTCAAACATCTAACAGATTAAATCTAGCTTTCAAAACCGTTAAGACTATGACAGAAGCACAAACCTACCAAGGTTTTGTTGCCTGCCAGACATGAAAAAAAAACATTAATTTAAAATCCTACAAGGACACAAAGCAAAAGTGGAAGAGGGTGCTCTGGTCAGGTGAGAGCAACGTTGAATGTCTTAGCTTACATACCAAATTCTAAGTGTGGCAAGAAACTAACACTGCATCACTCTGAACACACCATCCCTATGATAAAGCATGGTGATGACAACATCATGTTTTTTTAATAGGGATAAATGTTTTGGTCTGAAGTAGATAGATGGCACTAAATACCTTCCAAAAAGTGGTTGCATTCAATTATATGATACACTTTTCAGATTTGTATTTGAAAACCATAAATACTTTTCCTTCCACTTCCGAACTATTCATTATTTTATTTATTTTATTTATTGGTCTATCACAAACACTCCCAGAAAAACACAGTGTGTGGTTGATTTCTAGCCTTTTATTTCTCCCCCCCCCCCACCCCAGAGAATATTAGTAAATTAAATTTTCCTTTAAATATGTTGAGATCCTACCCTCGCACTGCCCTTTATTGTTTTTCACCCAGCCATAGCAGCACTCCAGCCTCCTTCCATAGCGACACACTCCTGCTTGGCTTCCGGTATGAACTTGTCGATGGTGCCTTTGTGGAAGAAGCAGTGAGGAAATGGGTATTTTATCCGCCACATCAATAATGATGCCCTCTGTTTCGAGGATCAAACATTCAGAAACAAATGAAGTTTTTACGCAAGCAAAATTATCTAGAGAGCCACAATGACACAGTGGCGAATGTTGCTTTTCATTAGAAGCTCTACCGTTTTTATATCCAAAAGTCTTCACACACGCCTTTCTCAAAGGAGGTTTTTTTTCGGCATCTGTTTCCAACTAGTACCTTGAAAACAAACAACTAATAAACCGCGTCTGCTCTTTAGCCCGTTTAAGGATAGAAATAGGGCTTCCTGTGGAGCAACATCCAGCAGACAGGATGGAGGAATGCACAAATTAGACTCTCCACATGATGCATATTGACACCGCATGCACAAGCCAGTTTTCAGCTGTACTTTTATCTTTGTGTGAGTTCTGGAGTCAAATGACTTTCTAGTGCCAAGCTATTCTCAGTTGTGTGGAAGGGCTCAGCATTGCATTTAAAATAACCCACAGTAAACAAAGATTACATTGCAGAAATGTATTTTTAGTTGAATAAAATATTTTTTTTTATGTGCCACTGATTGAATTACTGAGTAGCCTATATCTTAAAAAAAAGAAGCTAAATCTAAAGGCTGCTCTTCTCACCTTTATTGTCTTTATCTTAAAGCTTGAAGTTAAACTCTGATATCCCAGATGTTTAGATGTTGTGGGATTTGGGATTCTAAAAGCAGCTTGCACCCGAGGGAGAGGAGGAATCTGAGACTGGACAAGAAATCAACAGGAATAGCTCAGGGAGTCGGAGCTCCTTGGTGCAACAGGTGCCCTTTCGGTTACAAACAGTTGCTGCACCACATTTAGAAGACCCACAATCATCATCATCTGTCTGCAGGGACAGCATTTAAAACTTTACCTATAAAATGAGATCTTGAAACAGCCTGTTTATGTGCTACTCTCAATGTCCTTGGTTACTTTGGAGCTAATTTCTTGCATAACCATATACAATTTAGCTGCAGACAGGGTTAAAACACAAAAAACATCACTTGCTTTGTTAGCCTGACTTACCTGTAAGCTTCTGTGCTGCCAGAGGAGATGTTGAGCAGGATGAAAAAAGCACCGATCAAAGCAAACAGCTGCATGTCTGAAAAGTTGAACAGCCCTGCTGCTTTGTTTCTCCGAGAGTCTGACTGTCAGTCTGGGGAGTTTTGACCAATTCCTGCCTGAGATACACTTTCATTAAATTCCTCAGATAAGGTCTTGGTTGAGCTTTCACTCATAGCACGCTGGATTTCATGTGTGTTCAGGACCAAGACTAAAAAGTCTCCTTTCTCTGTGCTCCAGCTACTCTTTGTATCCCATAATTTGCTTCCCCTTCATCCACTCTGAATTTCTGGAGAAAAGACACTGCTCTCAGACAGATAGGGGGCGACTGTTGGAGGTAGGAGGGGGTTTGTAAGTGGGGGTGGGGATTTTGTTTGGGTTTTCACTCTAATCCTTTACTGGTCTTCCTGAAACCCATGCAGGAAGAGACAGAGTCCAGGTTTAAACATGTGTATGCCAGGATGACGCCACCGTTTGTGAAAACCAATACAAGCATTAAATACATGTACATGCCAACTAGTTTGCCTTCGTTCTGTTTTTAAGAGATATGCATGTAATTAGTTGCATCCTCTAATTGTGGAAGCCAAAGAAGCATGCAGAGGCGTGCTGTTAGCTGCTGCAGCACTCTTTGATGTCTCGCTCAGGGGTAACACATGAAGCTTTGCTGTCTCACACATGTTTATTCTTGGTTCACCCATAAACTTGTTTAATGGCTTTGCACACTTCTAAACACAGTTCTGACATCTGGTCCTGCTTGTTTGTTCACTCTACAAATGATCAGTCTGTGATTTTGTGAAAACATGCAGGATTTGCTGTTGGTTTGCTGTTGAAATGTTTTTGTGTTTTATTTCCTGTCTGAAGACATCAGCTCACAAAACTGATATTTTTTTGGTAGCATCTCTGTGATGTTTTTTGCTGATCTAGACTCTCCTATATACACAAAACCAAACATCTATGTCACGAGATAGAGCTTAAAGACAGAAGTCCAGACAGTTTTAGATGTGTTCTTTTTGCTTCAACACGGCTGATTCAAATTGTGCAACTGTCTCCCCATAGCATGGCAAAATTATGCAGAGGCCTGCTAATGAACCTTTATTTAATTCAGGTTGGTTGAGTGAAGAAAAAAAACTAGAGCACGGAGGATACTGACAGGCGCTGACACTGGATTGACCCCTCAGACTATTTTATTGTTAAAATGAAATTATGTTCTGAGCTGTTAAACACTGGGAATCAGAAACAAAGAGATGAGAAATCACTACTAATCATAATTACAATTTTTTTATGAACAAAAAGACAAAGTCGGCCTATGGGAACAGGACAATGTATGGAGCTCAATACTTTGTTAAAGTCCTTGTCTGATCATATTAGTTTATTTTTCTATTATATGTCCAAATATGTAGTAGTTTTTTTAAACCTGTATTCTATTGTTTAGGTGTTTTTTTTATTTTACTATTTGTACTGTGAAGTTCTTTGTAACTGATGTCTGAGAAAGGTGCTATAAAGATAAAATGTACTTACTTATTTACTTACTTGCTTATTTATAACTCATTTAATCCCTTTTTTTTCCCTGAAAAATAAGAGCATGCATTTCAATCTTTGTTCTTTCCTAAGACATGATATTTATAAATTAATACATTTTATGTTGGTTATGCTAGTGAAAATGTGGGTTTTATACTCAGCAACAATTGTTGCCAGTGAGAAACTGCACAGTCTAAATTATGCAAATCTTTGTTAAATGATTGTGTTTTATGCTCTGAAATATATAGATGTGACAGGAAATGAAATAAGAAAAAATGTATAAGGGGGCAGTACTCAAACTATGTGTTGCAGAAAATGGAAGGATGTTCATAGGGATTAAATAAAGGTCATGTTTTGATATCAAAATATTATTTTTTTTTCTGTACTGTGTGATATTGGCCAACATTATGTGCAGTGAAAGTGATAGAATCAGTTATTTATAAATTATGGTTACCCATAATTTTACAATTCATGTTTTTTTTTTTTGTTTTTTAAAGCCTCTTTTATTTCTATTTTGAAATTGGAAATTGGAGCGTTCAGTGTTTTATGTACAATGGAGCTACTCAGTTGACTGTAAGTCACATTGAAGTGCAGGAAGATGGTCACAACAACAGCGCCCCCACATGTCCTGGATCAAACTTCAAGTTTTAAATTAAAAAAGATGTTTAAAAGACAGGATACAATTTACCTTAACATTTATGAGCACTCCCTTGCAAGATATAAGTATTAAAACAAAACTGTTTCTACACACATATTTAGGTTGGAGACAGGGAATGAATGAATAATCAAAGAAAGATTACAAAACTGGCATCAGCTTTGATGTTTCTGTGTCATATCTCTAAGTGAAGGAGCATCTGTGCAGGGGCTCCACCTGGATCAAGACCGAGTCTGACTGATCTTGTCTCTGTATGGAAAAAATATCGACTTAGTTGTGGAAAAAAAACCGTACAAGACATATTTGGACAAATTTAAATAAAAGGTAAAATAACTTAATTTTCACAGAATGGTAATTGAGAAAAGAGATATTTAAGTTTGTGCCTTATTCACATAATTAGAGGGTTAGATTTTAATTGTCATTCACTGTCTTTGTGGAATTTTGTTATATTCGTCTTTGGTCACAAGAGGTCTCTCTTCGCTGAGTATATGCAGTGACATGCATGGGGTGTGTAAACTACTGCAGCTGCAGCTAAAAAATAAAGACAAAGTGCTGCACTGTCTCGAACAGGAAGTAACTCGTTGGTCCTCTGTGGAGTTTCATGTTTATTGCAGTTTCTTTTTGCAATCAAAAGGATCTCTGTTTTCCAACCCGAACAATGCACTGCAACAAAATGAGCACACACTCTCTTTACTTATCAGGGATATAAGTATCATGACTGAGCAATGTTCTTTATATTGCATCTGCAAGGAGTGACAAACAAAATTAGCTTTTGACCGTTTTAAGTAGTTTTATCATGTGCTGCAAGTATTGCAACACTTGCTGTGTGAAAAAGAAACACCCCCCTCCATTATTTCCTAAACCTCACTGATGAAAACCTTTTGAGACAGCAGCAGATACTGAAGATGTATTTTAAGCAACTTTATTCTGCAGTGTTCCGTTTTATTTTAGAATGGGAAACTGAATTTTCTTTTACTCTGTTGTTGACTATGAGACTTAATGCATTCGGCGAGGTCTTTACTATAAAAGGGCAGACAAAGCAATTTAGAGTTATTTTGAAAGTAGTGAGCATGCACAACCACATCCTGCCTTCGCAGGGCATCGACGTTAGCAATGAACGCACAGCAGGCAATACTGACAGCTTTGTAAATGGGCCACTGCTCATCAGAGATAAGATGTTTCCCTGTTTGAAGTACTATTTAGTGAGCACTGGCGTCTCGATTTGACCGATGTCGATGTAACAGTCACATTTAAAAGAGGTGTGCTTAGCTCTCACCACTGCTTCCTGTTAGATATGCCTGATAGATTGATGCATTGAACCTGTTGCACAATAAAGTGCTTTACTAAACACATCGGGAAGTTCTGCCTCAGTTCAGGGAAGGGCGAACTGACTTCCACTTGCATTAATAGAAGTGGCTAAATATGTGATTTCCTTGCCTGACCGTGTGTCCACATTCTGAGTATCAACAATAAGATGCTGACTAAAGTTCTTAGATTTTGAAAAAAAAAACTAGAAGGCCAAATCAGGAACTTGTAAAGACTCTGACTGTAATGAGGTGCTTTATAACATGAAAGTGGAAATGAAACACATTTCAAGTTTTTCCTAAACTGATCAGTCAAATGTCATACGGGAAACAACAGCCAGAAACATTTGTATTAGGCAGCTTTCCAGTTAACCTATTATTGAGTTTTATACAGCAGCTTTATCAACCTCAGTGTTTTACAGTGTCTGTGATTGTCTCCAAGTTACTGGCAGCACCATGATAAAAAATGAATAACTAATATGAATTTCTGATGTCCCTACTTGCTTTTAAATAGGCTGTGGGTAGAAACCACAGACTCTCTAAAGACTGCTGGGCTAAAGACATCCCAATTTTGGTTATTACTATACACAGCTCACTGTTAAGTCTGGACTGATCCAACACTGGATTGATTTAACAGGATGGGTTTGACCTATGGGTTTTTCCCAGGACATTAGGTCAACTTTTGCATCAAACAAGAATGTGTAAACGTGACTCATAAACAATCAGAAAAATGTGCTGAAAATTATAATAGATTTGGGCACAAAAAAAGTATTTGCTAAAAATGTATTTTTTTTTTACTTTTAGTCTAATTTTACATCAAAAGTTCCCAGCATTGTGAATAAAATTAAACAACCACATGACTTTTGAGACTAAGTTTAACCGAAAAATACTAGATTTTGATAACAAAATTCACATTCAGCATACAACACTGTAAACAGCTGTCACACAGCATTGTTTCACCATTCACCAGTGTTTTATCACATCCAAAGACTTAAAACTATTTTACTCTACAATCATTTCTCCACAAATTAACACAATATGGTGATAAGCTACATTGTAAATACAACTTTCCTGGGGCAGACTGAAAGAAATGCAGCCTCCATTTGGCACCATTTATGATCAACATCAGCAGGCAAGGAAGGTGAAAAGTCTTGCATAAGAACACAACCACAAAGTGACGGAGATAGACAGAAATGGTGGTTTGAAACAGCAAGAATGCTCCTCCTGAGCCACTGCCACCGCCTGCAGCGGATGCTTTTCTTCAGCAAAAACCGGGAAGCTAAGAGCAAATGTGAAGGCAAAGTGAGCTAAATACAGGGCAGTTACTGGAAGAAAACCTGTAAAGATTTGATATGAGAGCAGTCAATAACCTGGCTTTCAATATAGCTGTGCTCACTGTACAGCCAGAGCTAAAATAGAATGGATTAGATCAAAAATACATTCACATTTTAGAATGACCTCACTAAATCTCACTGAAAACAACGGCATAATTTGGAGTTAGCTTAAGAACTGGAACATTACAAACTTGTCAAATTTGCTTTGTGTATTTTCTTGATGTCAAACACAAGATGTAATTTCAAGCATCTTTAGTTTCAAGCATCTTTAGTTTCCTCGGAAGGTTTTATTTTGAATCCACAGTTAAGTGCAAGTGCCTCTGTAATAATAAAGACTTCTGACAGGACTGGATAGGTTTACATCGAGGCTTTAGTTTCCTGTTTGATGTTGAAAGAGGTTCTGTTTTCACTGAGCCTTAAAGGTCAGAGTTTAAAGCTGCCCTTTATTCCCACCTTATTAAATAAGTTTGTATTGTGTGTAATTACACAGCCATGTCCCTTAAGAAGAGACCCTACCTCACCTCAGTGCATGCCTAACAGGATAGGACATGCTGTGGAATTGCTTTTACTTTGCACAGGTGTAAATAATGCCTGTACTGTTATTAGAGAGCTGAGTTGTCGCCTGTAAATGAAAGATTTAATTTCCAGTTACGCTCTACAGCTGGGTAATAAATACACAGACTTGACATTTTACACTGTAGTTACAGATCGGAAGGTTGCATAGATACATTTGTTTATGCACATAAACAAACAGATGTTTGTCACGTAATGCTGCATGAAGAAGTCGGTGAGGCTTTTGTGTTGTAAGTGAGCAGCATGTGAGAAAAGCCCAGCTGGGGAATAGGGAAACTGTCACAAATAGCAGAAGTCACAGTTCAGCAAACTATAACCTTACTTTGTCTTGATGGCATACGCCATGACCCACTTTGAGCTGTACAAATATTCACACACACAATTATTACACAATTGTCCATATCGATGCCCTAACTTCAGTTGTTCAGAACAAGCAGACAGACATTTTTGAGACCAGAGAGTTAGTACGCATAGTTTTAAATAGCTGCACTTTGGCAATATTTGCTGTACATCAAGTGGAGACTTGTGCTTATGATCAGGACTAAAGCAGCAAAGTTGGCTAATCAAATTCCTGTCTGCTTTACTAACAGATTTATGTGTTGAAGTCAGATGATTCACCATTCAGTTTTTCTATCCCAGTGAAGATTTCCAAGTGGGGAGAATACAGGCATTGTGCAAGCAAATTAAATTAAGACACAATCTCAAATGAATGATATACCTAACATAAGGTTACGGTTTTAGAAATGAGAGTTTTATTCTCTTAGAACCTAACTGAGTACCTAGACTTGACATTTTACACCGTAGTTACAGATCATAGTTACAGATATGTCACAGCATTGTTTCAAATGATAAACACATTTCAAATAAAAAAAATAGTATAGATAGTTAAGGATGTGATACTTTTCATCTTCCGATCTCTTTAAAAACTCAGAAGTAGAATTTAAATGATGAAGATTCTAAAACTGACCTTTAGTCTAGAACGTTTGCCTTTTTCTGTGTGCTTAATTAAACTGACGAGTTTTGCACGAATAGTGTGACTCTGCAGCTCTTTAACCACATCCTGTTTCGTACCTACGAAACTTCTGAGCTCCCACAAATTCACAGTCAAGCTGTTTTAACAATCAGTGGCACTAGTTCCTCAATGTAAAAAGTTAGGGTAAGAAAGATCTTTATTGTCTGCAATGGTGGCATGCCTTGTCAATATAGATGTTAGTGAATTCTCTGCCACTCTGCAGCTTCCTTCAGAAAAACAGACATTTGACTGCAAGCAGTCAAAACGTTAGTGTCATCTAACGTATAGACAGATACAAATGATTTTCATAAAAAATCAAGCACATTTTAATCTGTTTCTTGGCAGAACTTCTCACAAACTAAGCTGCTGTCAAAGTCTCCTTTTCTCTCATGCATGCTTTATAATTACACCCCACCTTTAAACCACACAAAGATGCAAACCAATAACATCTCACTTCCCACTCCCTCCTCTCACTTCCTGGCCAAACTTAATGAAGGAAAACTCAAAGCATTTGACCCAAGTTATACAGTTAATGGAACAAAATATCAGTATGTGAACTTCCAACTTTATTTAGCAAAAGGTTCTGCGCCACAACTAAGGCTAGATTTTGTTAGTGTCTATATTTTGATTCATGTGTATTATAAATTGTGAGCCTTGTTACCTTGTCAGAAAGTTCAGAGTCAGAGTGTTTATCAGATTGATTTAGTTACTTATTGCTTTGACAAAATGGAGAAAGAAACAGGCCATGTTGTTCTCCCTTGTTTCTTATTTAAAATCAAAATCAAGAAATCTGAAGACTTCTTTTTTCTATAGACATCAAAGCATATCTGATTTTTACTAAGCTCAAAAAAGTGCTTTAAAGAAGGTTTTTTTACACAACTGTCCTGGTATTTCAAGAACTAATGTGATCTCTGGGGGGTTTTATAAAACAAAATCAATCCGAAGATCAGAAATCAGCACAGACTCAAAGACGACTTCTGTCAGTTGTGCAGTTCTGCTGTAACATCACTTCCTCCCACAAAATAGTCAACTGTAGCCTCTGTTTAGCACTGGCAGGATGGCCTTTGAAAAAAAGCAGACATATGCACAACGCCTGCAAGGTACAGGATACATAAGCAGGTACTTGTTAAAGCACAGTAACATGTAACTTAAATCGTCACTTTTATTTCAAAATGCCACCTTTTAAGTTTAAGATTGTCTTAACACAATTTTTCGAAATTTTCGAAGTTGAGAAACTGCCTATAAAACACTACCTGTGTTTAACCTCTTAGCTCTTTCACAGATGATTCTAGGCACTCAGTTATTTACATTACAAGGGCCATTTGAATGGTACCACTGGGATCCTTTTGTCGAAGCACATTATGTACTGTAAGCTCCCATATGCAGCCACAGAAGCATCAGTGTTCTTTGTGTTGAGGTTCATTTTGTTACAGAAGCTGCACAGTGTGCTTGTTAGAATGACAGCAGATGGAATCTTGGCGCACACTGGTAATTTCATCTCAATGTATCGTGTTGTTTCAGAGTCATTTGCATTTCTTTGCATTGGTGTTAGCGGGTTCACACAGGATTGTTGGATACAGCGTCACACATGCAACATTGGCATAAACAGGATGTCTGACGTGTATAAATGCTGAAGTTAATCTCGATAAATTAAATTGTTGGATAGAGATAGCATTGTCTGACCAAACTACTTAATTAGCCCCTCCTGTGTTAACTATACATTTTCAGACTATAAGTGACCTTTTCCTGTGGGGAAAGAGTTATTCCATTTTCTTAGAGCCTATTCTTTCACAGCCACAAAAAGCATGATCTAATCTCCCTATGTATTGATTTTTCAGTATGCAAAAATGAGGCAAATGCATCATTTTCAAAGCCTTCAGTGATAGATCTGGTGAATGCCAGTTAAGGACCTAAGAGCAACTTTAGTCACATGCCTACAGTTTAATTTAACCCTGGTGCAATTTTCACTTAAATACGCAGTGAAAAAAAAAATTCAGTCAATTTTAAGTTTCTGGCGAGTCAAGCCAGTTGGTTTTAATTTGAGAAGGACACAAGGCTTGTTGTAAAAGGGACCGCTCCATAGAAATTGAGTTCAGAGTTCTCACTGCTGCAGTTGGTTAACTTTATCTTTCACACTACAGGTCAGGTTTGGCTTTCAGAAAACTCAAAATGTTTAATGTGACCTTTAGTAGCAGCAGATTCCTCAGTCTTTAAGTAGAGCACATCAGTAAATACTGCCCATATTCCAGTCTGTAGAAAGTTTACACGTCAGGATTTTTATTGAAATCCAGTTTGGGACACTGCCATGCAAACAAGCCTGTACACCACATTTATTCAAGTTTGTTTTATTTTACATATTGAAACATGTGCATGCCAAGGTTTTACAAGATACGCCTTGCTTAGTGAGCATTCAGAATTGGCAAAAAAAAAAAAAAAAAAACCATGAAGTACAAGTCCATCATGCAGTCATTCCACAGCAGGGATTCAGGGGACTGATCCCCATGCTAAAGGGAAGCCACTTTCTTTACATCTGGTGGAAATTGTAGACATTGCTATAGAGTAGCAAGTGCAGACAGGCAAGGATGCATCTGTGAGGTGGTTCAAGTCAGCAGCGCTTGTGGAATGTGCAACACATGGGAGACTGGACTTCATTATGACTCCGACTTCTCCTGTTCAATGGCTGGAACAGAGTAAAGACTTGGAGTTAACCTCAGAACCAAAACACATGCATTGAAGTTACATCGAGTAGAACTTACTCTCTTTAGTTGGCAGTGTGTTCTTCTCTTGTGTCTCGGTCTTCTTCAGCTTGGTTTTGTCAAAGGTTGTAACCTCAGTGATGTCGGGTTTGTCAGACATGATTGCAAAAGCACTAAACAGAACACAGTAGCCGTTTTAGTAATTTAATCAGAACACCTCCGAGTAGCAGCTACACCCTGGTTAGCAACCATAGCTTGACAATTTTATAGCTCAACACACCTTTAAGAGGCAACTCATCTGACATGGCTTCAGTCACAATACCAGACAGAAGCAGTTGTTTAAAAAATAAATACAATTGTATATATATATATATATATATATATATATATATATATATATAATTTTTTTACACACAATAACACCACAAAAAAAAGAAGCTCACTTACCAAGCGTGTAGGCACAGTAGATACCCCGAACAAAAGCCTCAGTCACAGGAGCAGAGTGAGATTGAGCGACTCATTCATTCAATAAATACTGCCCAGTATGTTAATAACCTCTGACGTCACGCCTACTCTGCGTTTGTCAACCAACCATATTTTTTTGGTTTTAAATTATTTATATTATTTACTATGATTTAAAACAAATTAACATATCCATGTCGTAGCATAAGCGCAGTGCCTTTTGTGGCGAAACAAAAATGAAGTATTAATTTAGCACCACAAGCTGCGTCTCATTACGTGATTGAAAGTGCGGTGAGTTTCTCTAGACGTCACGAAGTTGTGCAAATTGTAGTCGTAGTTCTAGATGTTTCTTCACGGAGAAGACAAAAGACACCATGAAGAAGTCTAATGAAAGAATTTATGGGTAGGAAGGCAGGTTTTTATAATTTTACCACTTGTGACCCCATGTGGACTAATGCGATAATGCAGCTACGACTTACATAAGCTGTGCAAAAATGCGAAGCACGTAGTCAATAAACCGAAATATTTTAAGATCAGCGCGTGGATAAACATTTTAAACGGACACTGATGATTAAATGTTATTTATAATTTATTTAAAATATTTTAAATCAAAGATTCTGAAATCTTCAGGCAAAATTTGAATCAAAACAAACTTATAAGTCTCCCATCGTTTCATGGTTTGTTTTTGTTTACTCATAAGATTTAAACGCTGCATACAATTTAGAGATTATTATTATCATCCTACTGAAGACCCACAGCTTCACAGTCCCAAAAATATAAAAGCAATTAAATAAGCATTTGCATTTTTATGTGTCAAACATAATTTGAAATAGACATGTTCGATAGACATAGATCAGTCATTTTAGCATATTGATTAGATATCAGAAAAACATAAAATTAAGTTAAAATTTATTCTTTCAGATTATGTTGCAGACAAAAGACCATGAGCAAAACTTATACAATGCAGACCCAAAATACAACTCAACCCTGAAACACTCACGACAATGACAAACCTATTAACATGTCAATGACTTAACAAAATTCTTGATTTTCTAGAACAGAAAATGTCCAATTTCAAAATTGAAAAGAATTTGACTGTGTGGTTTGATAACTAGGATTATTAGTATTTCTAAAGTGTCTAACAATAACAAGTGTTGTGAATTGATCCTGTACAAATTAAAAACAGTTAACCTAAATTGAAATATGTGAGTCTGTTTGATGAGCCAAAGTAACATCTTAAATTGCCTTCATGTCATGACAGTCTGCAGAACAGGAACAATGAAAAAACAAACAATTCTAGGTCATTTTTAACGTGAAGTAAATTAAGTCAGTGATTGCGTGTTTGTGTATTTCTTGATATGAAATACTTATTGACTTTGACAGTCACCTTCTTTAACTTACAAATGAAAACATGGTCATGTACAGTGCTATCTCCACTTTATTACTTCAAAAGTGCAGGATCAACGTTGCTAAGTATCACAGTCGCAATGACATACGTGACATGTTTAAAATGCATAAACAATTACTAGGTTGTTCTGAAAAATTACCTTTATCCCTATTTGCTGCTGAAAAACTTTTTATAAGTTTTGCTGTACATAATTTGATTATCCACTTTTATAAGACTTCTCAAGTTCTGCCAGAACCAGGGCTCAGCAGCTGCAGTTCTGGGCCACTCCACAACACTTTTCTCACAAAGCCTCCTCCTGAGGCGCAGGAAGTGAGAATGCTGCAGGACAGGTTCGAGCATCAGCAGAACAATCACATCTACATTTTCATCCAGCAGTCTCTGGTGGGCCAGATACATTGCCAGTCTGAACACCCCAGTCTTAACGTAGCCCTCTGTCAAGACAAACAGGGTTTTGCGACTGTTTTGGATGCTCTGTGTAAGGTTATCCACTAGAGGGACTCCTAGAGGCCAGTCTCTCTCCTCCAAGCACAAAGGAAGAAGCTTATCGCCCTCCTCCTCCAATTTCACCCGCAGATTCATCATTACCCACTCAGAGACACGTGGATCCTTGGTGTCATAAGTCACAAAGATGTCATAAATATTTTCCTGTGAAGACAAGGCTCTATATCCCTTCAGTCTAGCCTTGACGTAGTGCAAGACATAAGACGCATCCCAGTAAAATAAGTGAGCAACTGTTGCCACAAACATAAAGGTAATAAGGAAGAATGTTGTGAGAACGTACATCTTGAATGCCATATCATCATTTACACACTGATCAATGTCAAAGTATATAAGTGGCTTGTTCCTGTCCTTTAATGGGGTTTCGCATCTCACCTCAGTTGTTAATCTAGGAATCCTTATTTCTCGTTTTCCAATCCATACAAGAAAATCCAAAGAATCACATGTACATTGAAATGGATTTTTCTGTAAATATAAAGTCTTAAGATTCTCCGGTCTCGGCTCGAAGGTGGTTTGATTGATGATAGTCAACTTGTTGGAGCCGAGGCTGAGAATCTCAAGACTTTTCATGCCATTGAAAAAGAAACCTTCCAGGTGACATATCTGATTGTGAGTCAGATAAAGAAAAGTCAAAGAGAAACTAGTAACTGTTTTAATACCTGCTATGTTGGACAACGAATTGTAACTTAAGTCTAAAATTTTAAGCCGATGAAAATAAGTCAGACTGTCCCATGAAAAATCTGTCATTTTGTTATTACTTATTCGTAGTTCAGTTAGGTTGCGAGGGAGCTTTTCATAAACATCATCAGGAATTTTTTCAATGTCGTTCCATGAAATATCCAAAACTGTCAAATTAGTCAGGTTGGTAAAAAGAGTCTGATATGAATCTTCACCTACTTTCCAAAGAGTTCCAAGCTTGTTATGTGTAAATTGTAGTTCTGCTAAAGATCTGCTGTGCATCTGCTTTGTTGTTAAAGTGGAAATTGAGTTATGACTCATATTCAGCACTCTCAGGACAGGCAAATTTTTTAGGAAGTTTAAATTATGTGTTACTCCAAAAGATTTAAAGTAGTGGGCATTAAAACTGAGGTCTAGCACTTCGAGTTTCTTCAGTTCCTGGAAGGCCTTGTCATAAGCCAGATCAATCTTATTGAAGGACAGGTCCAAGTAGGTCAAATTAGGCAGTAATGAGAACTCTGTGCCATTTGGTGCAGCAGAGAATCCATTGCTAGATAGATTCAGACATGCAATATCTCCATAACCTTCAAATTGCTTTTGTGAAATGAAGAACAAGTTATTTGAACTGAGGACAAGAACCCGTCCAGAGTTAAAGCACTGTTCCTTTATAAGGCCATGGGATAATTCAAAGGTGAAGTCTTTTGGAGGAAGTTTAATATATGAAGAAACAGTGATGTCTGACCTTTGAACATATCTCCCTACTGAATTTGAAAGCTGTCTCTGTGGAGTGGGATATAGTCTGTTTTCTGCCAAATAAATCATTTTCAATGGATGAAATTTGTTGAAAACAGTGGAATCAGCCTGAATAATAAAGTTAGTCCCCAAATTCAAAGCAGATAGATTTCGGATTTCATAGAGAGGCTTGAGCGTATCCGCTTGAATATTCTGGAAGACCAAACCCTCCATATGCAAAGTCCTTAATGACTTAAGTTTTGAAAACTCAGTTGAAAGATTAATTGTGTTGGGATAACTTTTTAAAGCGTAGTTGAAAGAAAATTCAAGCACTTCAAGCCTTGGGAGGTATCGCAGAAATTCAGCCCTTCCAGTAACTTCTCTGAGCAAAAAGTTAAATGAAAGGAGAAGATGTTTAAGCTTCCTCAGGTTCTTAAACCACAATGGATTCAGATACTCTAAGGAGTTTCCCCCCATATTGATTTCCTCAAGTTCAGACAGATTTTCAAATGCATCAGGGTCAATTCCAAGGGAACCATTAGGGCAAGGCACACAGGGAAATGGCGCATTTTGACATCTGGGGCAGTTCCCTTGTATCTTAAGAAGTTTTAAATTATTCAAGCCAGATAAATCCTCCCTAAATATGAACTGTATTTTGTTGCAACTCACATTAAGCACTTCTAAAGACTGAGGCAGTCCTTGGGGAACATTACTTAAGTTGTTATAAGACAAATCCAGATTTTTCAATTTGGTCATGTGGGTAAAAGTGCTATTTTGGATTTTCACAGGTTTCCCACATGGATTCCAGTAGTAACAGTTCTTGGATAATGACAGTTGTGTCAGGTTTCGTAAGCTGGCAAAGTTCGCTTGATTCATATTTGTAATGTTGTTGCTGCTCAGCTCAAGGATTTCCACACTGACAGGTAGGTAGCTTGGAATTTCTTCGAGGCCATTGCCACTCATTTTCAAATCTTGCAGTTTTGTTAGGTTTCTAAGGCTTGCCTTGAAGACCACTTTCTTGTACATGTTTGCCAAGTTGAGATTGAGAGAAGTCAGATTCAGCAGGTTGGAAAATGCATCAGCCTTAATAGTCTTCAGGTCATTTCTTGATAAATCAAGAGCAGTAACATTACTGGTTATCCCACTAGGTACCCATTGTAGGGCGCGGCCACTGCAGTCAAATTGGACCTCAGAGGTATTGGAGATTGTCACATCACAGAGAAACTGTGCCGTCCAGTGAGGTTTACAGGCAGCAGGCTGGATCTCCAGATGGCAGCACAGACCAAGGAGAAACAGATAAATCCAACACTTTGCAGTCTGAAATGAATAACAAAGTCAGTCAGATGGTGGAATTAAAGCAGGTTATGAGACCTTTATGCATTATGTTAAACTGAAGAGATAGACTCCTGTTGTGATGAACTTCACAGTCTTTATTTATTTCCACACGTTTTAGTATTAGTGAGAAATAAAATACACAGGTACATATCAATAAATTAGGACACATAAAAAATGTATCAATTTCAGCATTTAATAAAAATGTCAAACATAAATAGATTCGTGTGAAGAATGTCTGCAATTAAAATGATGATCCACCCTAAACTAGGGTGGAACGATAAACATTTAACGTTTTCTTTAGAAGATTCATATGGATCTAATGAAAACAAATCATTTGAATATAACTAAGAAAAATCTATTATCCTGTCCAGAGGTAGTCCCAGCTTTTAAATCTGTTGTTAACATGCTGTAATGTGTTTTTCCGAGTCGTCCATAAACATATCATGAACGTCAACATAACGTCAGTTTAAACCTGTGTCCCTTAGGCGCGCGAGTTTTGCTGCTGACAAGAGGAGTGTGCCGTGGTTTGTTAATCATTGCAGCAAACCAGCCAGAACTAGAAAAAGGCAAACAACTTTTCACATTTCTTTCCAAACAAACCAAGTAAGTTGAGTAATACTGCTGGAGGCACATTATGATAGCTCAATGATTCATATATCCATAGACTATATCCGTATATGCATGGCTATATGTCATGTTAAGAACGTTAAAGGTGCAATATATCATGTTTTTTAGTTGTTTTTTTTTTACATATTTCTTAAAAGTATACGCTATATATAGATAGCCTGTTTCCTGGGCCTCCCAAATAGGCTAAACAGCCTTCAGCACTGTGGATCTATGGTCAAATAAAACCATAAAAAAGAGAGCCTGAAAGAGAATTCTTTCTGAAATAGTTATTTTTTCTACCAAAGAATATTTGCTTTTTTTAATCTACTGACTAAATAGGAACATGGGATTTAAATTGTTGTGCAAAATCTTTGTTGCCACAGTGTTCATGAACCAAGACTTGAACACAAGTAGATGAATTGTAGGGTCAGAATGGAACTGGAACCAGCAGGTGAAAGAGTTTGATTTCTATAAATCAGCATTAATTTAAGCTCAGGAAATTGCTGATGTTTTCATATGTAAAATATGTATAATCTCTTGATATAAATCTATAAGTAGTTTGGTTTCTGTCAAGATGCATGAGAATAATAAGTAAATTGCTCTTTTATATTGGTCAATATTTAATATTACATAATTCCCGCCGTTATAATTAGTTTGTCAAAATGTAAGAAATGATGACTCATATATTTGTATATATATGAGACATATGAAATATGTAATCCTATTTGATGATATTTAAACAAAAGAGATCATTAGCACAGTTTTTGTCATTTATTAAAGGTTTAAAAATTACAGCAGGGCACCACAGCAAATAAATAATAAGCTGATAAACAGGTGTAAAACAACTTTAAACTGTTAATATTCTGCTTTTTCTCGCTCTCTGTGATGGCACGCAGACCTGTTGCCATGGCAACCAACACAACATTCCCGTTAACCTGCAGAGCAGAGAGTAAAGTATTGACCAGAACGCCCTACACTGCAGTTGGCTTCCTTCTTTTGGAGTGGTCTCCGATCCGTTTGCATTCACACTGTGTTTCAACCGCATCAAAGTTCACTTCAGCCGGACCAAGACCGAGGTTCAGAGTTCGCTTTTTTAAATCGTTTTGAAATTCAAATTTGCATTCACACTCCCCAAACGAATTGGACTTTCTGATCAAACAAATTAGAGTCTGATTAGAGCGGGCTAAACAGGGCTAGTGTGAATACACCATATGGGTTTTTAGTCATTACTTATGGTTTAAATGACCTCAGGTTAGATAAGAAGAATCACTGTAAAAACTGTTAGCATTCTTGGACGCTAAAACACGAGCACTGTGAACTAACTCCATCCATCCATCCATTTTCCTACACCCTTGTCCCTTTAATGGGGTCGGGAGGTGCTGGTGCCTATCTCCAGCTGGCGTTCCGGGCGAGAGGCGGGGTACGCCCTGGACAGGTCGCCAGTCTGTCGCAGGGCAACACAGAGACACACAGGACAAACAACCATGCGCACTCACTCACACCTAGGGGCAATTTAGACAGACCAATTAACCTGACAGTCATGTTTTTGGACTGTGGGAGGAAACCGGAGTACCCGGAGAAAACCCACCATGCACAGGGAGAACATGCAAACTCCATGCAGAAAGGCCGGGGCCGGGAATCGAACCCAGAACCTTCTTGCTGCAAGGCAACAGCTCTACCAACTGCGCCACTGTGCAGCTCGTGAACTAACTCATTTAAGTCAAATAAAATCAAATATTTACAAAAACTAAACTTGACTACAATTCTTGTGGTTCATTTCTTTGTCTTGCCAAACCTGTTTTGAACCAAGAATGTTTACTACTTGCTTGATATGACCCAGCCACTGAGTGTTACTTCCCAAAACTCTTAGACTTCAACTGTGAAAAATTCTGAATGTCTCAGTTTATAAGTGTTACATTTGTTCTAGAACAAACACTCTAAAAGGCAAAAATACTTAGCAACAAAAGATAAGAACAGGTTAATTTCTTACTCTTGTAATCAATTAAGAAATAACACAAAACAGTGTCATTAATAACATGTTTAACACATTTTTCTGTCACAAACATAATTGGTGTAGAAAGTTGTGTTAGTAAAACTCACCATTTTGCATGATCCTTTAAAACTTCTAAACTGCTTCTTGCATTTGTCTAAAAAAGTTTAAATGGCATATAAGATGTGCGAATAAGACATATTTTGATACTACTTATGATTTTTTAAATCCGCATGTTATGAATAAAATAATCCTGCCTACTGAAGTCAGATATAAAAGCGGCAAACTGTTTCACAGGATGTGGGGGTAGAGTAGTCTGTCAATTGCAGAAGTAACTGTAAAACAGTTTCAATTCCTTGTTTGCAGTTTTATAGATACGCCAGCCAAAATCAACATCAGAAATATTTTGCAAAAGCTATAAAACAGTTTTGTAGCAATGCAGACAATTAGACAACTGTAGCTATTCAGGGAAGTGCATTCAGAGCTATAAATATGACAGAATGATTAATGTGTATGTATTGTGGTTTCTCTTTACAGAACTAACCCAGCTATTGGACCTTTGGACTCAAAGGGCCAATTGCAACATGTAAGAGTCCTTAGGTGAGTCTCATCTGATAAATAGCTTCACTCACTAAAATTCATGTTCAGCTAAATATTATTCAGTTAAAATGTTAAAATGAGTGTCTTTGTTTTTATATAAAAGTTTGTTTTTTAGAAAACAAGGAATGTTATCCTCTTAGAGGAAACAGCACTGCTCCATGCTGGACCAAAACATGTAGCATGAGGTGACGAGCTTTTAAACTGTTTTCAACACTTCTGACCATGTCTAATGTGCTGATCCAGTAGGGAGGAGTCACACAAGGAAGATGGGATGATAGTGAGGATCATGTGTTGTCAAGGGATGTAAAACTTGGCAAAATATTATAAAGCACTTTACAGAGATACAAATAGAAACTGTTAAAGCCAATACCTTTACATTTTGAAAAGTGTTTCACAAAATGAAACAAATGATATAAATTGTGGAAACATGAATAAAAAAACCCACTTGAAACTTATAGCTGCAAGGTAAAAACAATTGTGAAATCATGAAGCCCCTTATTGATTGACAATAAAACATCTAACGTATTTGTCAAAGTAAAACAAATATCACTGCTCATTAATATTTACTAGATTGTCATCTACAGTTTTGTCTTCCTTCTTAATTTCTGCTTAAGACTTTTGTATAAGTTTTACTGTTTTAAAAGTGTTTTATCCACTCTTAAACAGCCCAGAACAGCAGCTGCAGTTCTGGGCCACTCCACAACACTTTTCTCACAAAGCCTCCTCCTGAGGCGCAGGAAGTGAGAATGCTGCAGGACAGGTTCGAGCATCAGCAGAACAATCACATCTACATTTTCATCCAGCAGTCTCTGGTGGGCCAGATACATTGCCAGTCTGAACACCCCAGTCTTAACGTAGCCCTCTGTCAAGACAAACAGGGTTTTGCGACTGTTTTGGATGCTCTGTGTAAGGTTATCCACTAGAGGGACTCCTAGAGGCCAGTCTCTCTCCTCCAAGCACAAAGGAAGAAGCTTATCGCCCTCCTCCTCCAATTTTACCCGCAGATTCATCATTACCCACTCAGAGACACGTGGATCCTTGGTGTCATAAGTCACAAAGATGTCATAAATATTTTCCTGTGAAGACAAGGCTCTATATCCCTTCAGTCTAGCCTTGACGTAGTGCAAGACATAAGACGCATCCCAGTAAAATAAGTGAGCAACTGTTGCCACAAACATAAAGGTAATAAGGAAGAATGTTGTGAGAACGTACATCTTGAATGCCATATCATCATTTACACACTGATCAATGTCAAAGTATATAAGTGGCTTGTTCCTGTCTTTAATGGCGTTTCACATCTCACCTCAGTTGTTAATCTAGGAATCCTTATTTCTCGTTTTCCAATCCATACAAGGAAATCAAAAGAATCACATGTACATTGAAATTGATTTTTCTGTAAATATAAAGTCTTAAGATTCTCCGGTCTCGGCTCGAAGGTGGTTTGATTGATGATAGTCAACTTGTTGGAGCCGAGGCTGAGAATCTCAAGACTTTTCATGCCATTGAAAAAGAAACCTTCCAGGTGACATATCTGATTGTGAGTCAGGTAAAGAAAAGTCAAAGAGAAACTAGTAACTGTTTTAATACCTGCTATGTTGGACAACGAATTGTAACTTAAGTCTAAAATTTTAAGCCGATGAAAATAAGTCAGACTGTCCCATGAAAAATCTGTCATTTTGTTATTACTTATTCGTAGTTCAGTTAGGTTGCGAGGGAGCTTTTCATAAACATCATCAGGAATTTTTTCAATGTCGTTCCATGAAATATCCAAAACTGTCAAATTAGTCAGGTTGGTAAAAAGAGTCTTATATGAATCTTCACCTACTTTCCAAAGAGTTCCAAGCTTGTTATGTGTAAATTGTAGTTTTGCTAAAGATCTGCTGTGCATCTGCTTTGTTGTTAAAGTGGAAATTGAGTTTTGACTCATATTCAGCACTCTCAAGACAGGCAATTTTTTTAGGAAATTTAAATTATCTGTTACTCCAAAAGATTTAAAGTAGTGGGCATTAAAACTGAGGTCTAGCACTTCGAGTTTCTTCAGTTCCTGGAAGGCCTTGTCATAAGCCAGATCAATCTTATTGAAGGACAGGTAGAAGTAGGTCAAATTAGGCAGTAATGAGAACTCTGTGCCATTTGGTGCAGCAGAGAATCCATTGCTAGATAGATTCAGACATGCAATATCTCCATAACCTTCTAATTGCTTTTGTGAGATAAAGAACAAGTTATTTGAACTGAGGACAAGAACCCGTCCAGAGTTAAAGCACCGTTCCTTTATGATGTTACAAGACAACTCAAAGATCAAGTGTTTTGAAGAAGGTTTTATGTTTGAAGAAATAGAGATGTCTGACCTCTGAATGTATCTACCTACTGACTGAAAGCTGTTTCTGTGGAGTGGGATACAACCTGTTTTCTGACAGATAGATAACTTTTAAGAAGTTAAGCTGTTTGAATACAGCTGAATGAACTATAAATTTTGTCCCTAAATTCAAAGCAGATAGAGTTCTAAGTTTATAGTGATCTTTAAGTGTGTTTGAACCAACATTCCGAAAAATCAAAGCCCCCAAATGTAACTTTTTTAATGACTGAAGATTTGAAAACTCAGTTGAAATATTAATGGTTTCATGATAAATTTTTAAAGCATAGTTGTAGGAAAAGTCAAGCAGTTCAAGCCTTGGAAAGTATAGCAGAAATTCAGCCTTCCCAGTAACTTCATAGAGTAAAAAGTTAAATGAAAGTAGAAGATGTTTAAGCTTCCTCAGGTTCTCTTTTAAGAACCATATGTACCTGTCAAGTCAGATTTAACTTTAAAAAGAAATGACATTTTTGGTGATGTGTTGTCAAATTTTCCTAACCCGAGAAAGTAAAAAGCATGATGACACTCTCCCTACACAGCCTCCTGTAGGAACAAACTATGACTGGCTCCTAGAATGTCATTGGTAATTTAGTTTTGGAAAAAAAAAACATGTATTTAAAAGCTCTTAAAATTTAAGAATGGTGTAAGCATTTGAAGCACAGATTATTTATTTATTTTTACTTTTGAACTATTGGAGTTGAACTTTACATCAGACAGTGTCTAATTCTAAATTATATTGTCAAAAACATGAAAATTTCTACATACAGGAATACATTTAATTTTTTCTAACTCATGTCATTTAAATGTCAACTGTTTGTATGTTTTTAACTCATGGTAATGAAAATAATACCTCGCTTAAAACGTAAAGGTCACTATATTTTTCAATTTACTTTTGTTTAGTAAATGATAACTTGGGAAAATCTACATTGTTTGGGTTCTGAAGAACTGGGAGCTGATTGGAAAAATTATATGACCTGGCATAGACAAAATTATAAATTTATCAAAGCAACGTAAATGACAAAGATCCTTCATTTTTACTGTTGCTACTTTTAGACACAGTTAAAAACAAACGCATGCATTTGTCAGAATTAAATGTTTAATGTCATTGTCCTAATGGCATATTGATGAATACAATAAAATGTAGTTTGAACATCTCAATACTTCTAAGGATTGTATGTAACTAGACTTTAAAAACAACTTGCTGTTTGTTTAAACCAAGTAAAGAAGTGGATAAATATGTGCTTGCACAGCTGCACAGCTTGTGATAAATTATTTTACACTAGTGGGCATTTTGTTGTATGAGTTAAGCAGTTTTATCTTGACTCAACTTTAACAGAGGAACATATAATGAAATAACTGTTCAACAACAAATCAAATGATCAAATCTAAGAGTTACCCTAAAATAAAAGTAATGGTTAGCATAATTTAAGAGACCGTTTTTTTTTTTTCACACATGAAGATACAAAGAAAATTGTAGTAGGAAAACTCACCATGGTACAGGTCAGGGTGAGCCCAGCTATTCAAAGAATATTCAAAGCTACTGATTCCAGGACATTAAAGCCTTTCAGATCTAAAAGGGATCTGACAAAGCAGCAATTCCTTTACAACACCAGCCAAAACTACTGACTACCTTTTCTTGCCCTGTATTTCAGTACTGCTCTATTAATAATAAAACTGTAAGCTGAATTGTATGCCCAGAAAGACTGCATGTGTTAGAAAAGCCACATGCAAATTACAGAAGTAGCTGTACTTAGTCATTTCCTTGTTTGCAACCATATTAAATAGAGACAATCTTAAAAAAAAAATTGTGGTATTAGCATAAAGCTATTGTTCCTTTTTCCAGCAATGAAACCAAATAGCACAAGCTGTAAGATTATGCAAAAAAGTGCACAATATACATTTAAAATGATCACAAAAAACTAGAAAAGTTGTTTTGGGGCAACATTGCTTCTTGATATCTTACTGTAGAAAAGCCTTTTTGTTTTTTCATGCATGGTGTCATAAATATGAAGAAAATTCATGGTTGCTTGGATGTGCTTTTCATACTAGAGAGTCCAGTGCAACCACCTTTACTGACTTGTGACAAGCGCAGGTTGAAGAAAGGAATACCAAAATAGAGTGTGTCCAAACTGGCAATCAGCGTGAGGGCAACATACCAGGCTGTTGTAGCTGTGAATAGCTTTCCAGCGTATTCCTGAAACCTTGATTTGTTAAAGAAAAAATGACTATATTACTGATATCTCTTATTTTTTCAATCCAATAAATGACACCAAACAAGAGTCAACAGCGGAAAGGCATTGTGAATTGGCAGAGATTATAATTATAATTGTTTAACTTTAAAAATTATTGCCAAGAAGCATTGTTGCAGAGAAGAAATAACTAATAAAATACAAATTGTCTTTTTTTTGCAAACTCTATATTGTCATCCCTTCAGAGTGTCTCTTTAAAGAGATTGCTGTACTGTTTGTGGCTCTCAGTAGATAATACATTCCTGAGGCTAAACCAGAAGTATGGTTGTGCCTGCGGGTTTGTTGGCCACTCGAGCACAGACCGCTTGTACAGTCGCTTTCTTAAGCGCAGATATTTTGAGTTACAAGATACTTTTTCCAAAAAAATCAGTACTATAACGTCATTTTTTTCATCCATGAGTCTTTGATGGGCCATATAGAAGGCTGTCCTGAAATTACCCCCTTGGATGTATTGTTTGGTGAGAATAAACACAGTCCTCTTGCTCTTGTGGATGCTCTGGGAGAGGTTGTCAATCAGGGGACAACCGGGGACCCAGTCTCGCTCCTCCAGACACAGTGTCAATCGGCGGTCACCCTGCTCCTCCAGATGATGACACATCTCCTTCATCACCCACTCTGACACAGCAGGATCATTTTTGTCAAACATCACAAAGGCGTCATAGACCTCACTTTGAGAAGACAGGCGGCTGTAGCCCTTGAGTTTAGCCCTGCAGAAGTGATAAATGTACCAGACATCCCACAGGTAGAGGTGACTAGCGATGGACAGAGTAATGAAGCCAAGGAGTAGTGAAGTCATGAGAGTGTAGAGGATGATTGATAGGAAGGAGTGCTGGCAGGCTTGTAAGTCCACCGAGACCACAAGATTACCTTTCTGCACTCCTGGAGAAGCACAGGTAACGTCGATTCCTAGTCGAGGGATGGTCACTGTGGTCTTGTTTAGCCAAGTGATGAACCAAGAGGCATTACAGGTGCAAAGGAAATTGTTTTTGTGCAGAAGCAACATGTCCATCTGCTTAATAACATTATCTGGAAAGCTAGATTCTTCAATATGCTTTATAAGATTAGAGCTAAGATCTAGATATTTTAAACTAAGAGCTGCCTGGAGGAAATTTGGTGTGAGTTTTAGGATTCTGTTGTCATGTAAAACAAGTTTTACAAGTGATGTGGTACAGTTTGACAGCACTCTTGGAACAGAGGTTAGGTAATTTCCACTGAGGTCCAAGACTTCCAGATATCTCAGAAGTTGTAGTTCCCCCCATGCAAAAAAGTTCAGTTTGTTCTTTTTAATGTGGAGCTCAGTCAGGTTTTCTGGCAGACCACTGAAGATTTCTCTTCGAACTGAACGAAGGTTATTGGAAGAAATGTCTAGTAGTCTCAGATTACGTAATTTTTTGAAATAGTGGATATATCTTGTGTCCCCATCTCTCCACAGCATATCCAATCTGTTGCCTCTGAACTCCAACTTCTCTAAAGAGTCACTTTCCATTTCTGTGTTGGTGGAAGTAGAAATCTTGTTGTGATTCATGAGCAGTGTCTTGAGTTTTTTTAAATTCTTAGTGAAATTAAGCATATGAGTCAAGCCCTCTGATTCAAAATAATGGTTATTTTTACTTATATCCAAGATGACCAGATTGCTTAGCTCTTTAAAAGCAGTTGAGTACAACAAGTCCAGGCGATTTGATGAGAAGTCCAGGTACTGTAAATTAGTCAGATTGCTAAACTCAGATCCGTTCAGGCTTTGGCTCATTGCGTTTCCTGAAAGATTGAGACATCTCAACTCCTTCAGGTTTAAAAACCTTGAATGCAAGAAAAATATGTTGTTTCTGCTCACATCCAAGGTTTTACCAAAGTCGCTGCAGTCCTTCTTGACAAATAATGTAACGATTCCAAGTTCCTTATCTTTGTATTTGCAACTGCGAGCATATTCATCATATCTGAAGTAATGAATCTCTCTCACTTCCTTGTTCTGGAACTGATCAGCTGCTGACATGGGGGACCATAGCATAGGTTCTCCCCCGTTAAAACCAAATGCATTTTGAGCATCAGAGGGAGATGATATTTTATTGTCCGACAAACTGATTATATGAAAGCTTTTTAACTCCATTAAAATGCTGAGGTTTGCCATTTTGATAAAGTTTGTGCCGAGGTCTAGAACTGTCAGATTTGGAAGACGTTTTAAGGGAGCAATGCTTTCTGGCTTTAGTTGCTGAAACACATAGCCCTTTAGTCTGAGAATTTCAAGAGACATGAGGGAGGAGAAACTGGAGTTCAGTCTAAGAGTTTGAGGATACCTCTGGAGCTCATAGTTAAAAGACAAGTCCAGTTCTTCTAGCTTGCCAAGAAACTTAGGAAAGTCTGTGGTCCCAATATCTCTAGCTAAAAAGTTTGATGAGAGATCAAGTACTCTCAGATCCTTCGTGCTAGTGAACCATTCAGGTAATATACATGTCAAGGAATTACTGTGCAAACGTAGTGTTTTTAGTTTTGCCAACATTTTAAAAGCTCCCTTACTTATTTTTAGGGGTGCGTTATTTCGGCAGGGGGTGCATGGGAAAGGGGCATTGTAGCATCGAGGGCAATTTCCACTGATATCTAAAATCTCAAGGTTTGTCAAAATTTTAAAATCCTCATCAGAGACCTCTTGGATGTTATTATTGTATAGATACAGCTCTCTTAAACTTACAGGCAACCTATCAGGAATAAAGGATAAGTTGTTTGACTTAAGGGACAGCAATGTTAAGTTTTCCAATTGTAAGAATGCACCATCTTCTATGCCATAGGAAACATTACAGGGGTTGCGATAATAGCAGTTTTGTCCCAGGTAGAGCACCTGAACATTTTGGATTTCGGAAAGATTTTCCTTAGTAATATAAAAAATATGATTCACTTCTAAACTCAGAAGGACAAGGTTTGAAGGTAAGCCTTTAGGAATGCTATCAAGCTGATTCCCATCTAGATACAGTGCCCGTAGATTCCTTAGTGCAGTAAATGTATCCTCCGCAATTGTCACATGTTTTGTGCACATGTTGTCCTTCGGTCCAATTTTGATGGGTACGCAGTTGCACCTCATGTCAATCTCTGTGAGGTTGTCCAGACCACGAAAGGAGGTTGAGTTCAAATTTGGAATATGGTTGATGGTCAGAGTCAGGTTGGTAGTCTCTCCTGGGATGGCTTTGGGGACGAACTTGAGACTTCTTTCAGTGCAGTCCACTTTCACTGCAGTCCCATTTTTGTCCTTGCTAACATCGCATGGCAGAGTTTTTGGGTAGGAGATGGCACTTGTTTGAATGCAAAAACCCAGGCCCAGCAGGGCTCCACACATCTGCACAAAAACAGGTGACTTTATGAAAAACATGCACAGTGCTAAATATACATGAATATTTCAAATAAGTCCAATTTAGCATATTCTACTTTACAATGCAGTAAAACACAAATGGCACATTTTCAACATTTTGTATTTAGTGGTTTACATTTCCATTGAAAACTTAATAGTTGAGCTCATAGTTTGCTATGTAGATTCTGATATATTTCAGTCATTTGTTTCTGTTATTTTAGGTTACAGATTTCAGCTGATGCAGAAACATAGTCACTCACTATATTTCACTATGGGAAAATATTAGAAAAGACAAATAAAATAGTAGTCTGCTGAGAAGTCCATCCATGTATTGCACAGCATATGCACAGTAAACCTATCTAGGGCTTCTGCATGACATAAATGCAGCATGAGATGGAGGCTTTCAGCCAGAGGTGTTCTCAAAACCCAGGCTGCTTTATTAGCCACCTTTATTTTGTTTGCTTTGTTGGTTCTTAAGTCTCTCGTCTTCCACTATAACACTTGATCCAGCCGCAGTTCATGACTTGACAAACTCCTTTAGACTCTTAGTTTTTTCTCACAATCCCTTCAAGGCTACAGTTACACTTATTGCTTTTTAATCTTTTTCAAACACAAATTTTCCTTCCACTCACCTTTCTGTAAATATTCTTGGATACATAGCTGTTTGACAAGCCAACTTCTTTAGAAATTTTTTTTTTTACCTAGACGTTATGTTGACTGGGTTCTACATGATTGCGTGTAAAACGTCTAGTTTTATATGAATTTGATGTTACCAGCTGTAAGCCATAGTAATTAACATTAACAGAATGAAAGGCTTAAAATATATCACTTTGTGTTAAATTACTCAAATAACATTTTTAATAAAATTCTAATGTATCATGAATATATAAGAAGTGACATATGTCTCACTTACCAGGTGGAGAAACATATTTTTGTAGGAGTATACAAGTGTGGCTTGCTGCTGCTGTCAACACAAGAAGAATGCTGAAAGAGGTGGACTGCAATCAGCACAATAGTAATAACATGAAAGTAACAGGTGGCTATGTAAACCTATTGTGGGTATATTTGGACAGCATCATTTCCCTATTGTTTTAAACCTCACATGTCAAAATTGCTATTCTTGTACATTTTTTATTGTGGTTAATTTGTTTGTCTTTGTTTTGTAGGCATATGCTGAGTGAGAGGATTTCACTTAGTTGTAATATAGAGGCAAAGTTTTTGACATTTTCTCCAACTACAAAATATAGTGTGGAGAAAATGTCCAACTACACACAGTTAAATAACTAAATGGTTTCATTTCTCTGAAAGTTGATGAGGGGGGGGGGAAAGTGAAATTGATAGGATTTGGGTTTGAAAATTTACATTGTAAATGTTGCGCAGAATCTTTTTTCAGCCATCTGTGGCTCATTTGTGGCTTCATGGCTGAATGCCCTACATCCTCACATGTTCACATAGCGGACATGTTAGTTTCTTCAGCCACTGGACAAAACTGAAAGCGCTCACTGTTTACCATCATAGAATTCAGAATCAGTGGTTTTCACTCATTTATTTAATAGATTTTGGGCTAACTCCAATTTTTTTCTGCATCTGATAAGATGACCAAATCCAATGTTAGAAAGATACATTGCTTTCAAATGTATTCTGATTATGGTAGATAGGAATACATGTAGCATATTTTTTTTTAAATAAATGCAGCAGTTAAAATGTTCTACTATTTTGCATGAAACAAAACCATAGCATAAATTTCTTTCCCATTACGTTTCAATTTGTGTACGTCAAACATTCTCCTGAATTAGGCCCATTATAGAAAACTTATTGGGACTTCTTCTAAGCCTTGGAATCATAAACTCCAACGTCACCACTAACTCAAAGCTTTCAAAATAAAGTTTTTATTTTGAAAGTTTTGGTACTTTCTGTTTTAAAATATCTCATCCAATGAGTTGTTCAAATTTGCCTTGTCGCCCCATCTCAGAGTAGAAATCTCCTGCTTCTTGAGCCATGCTAAACTTACAACTTTAGATTTGCTATTGCAGTCAGATTTAACGTTTTGGTGTAAAAAGCTATATATCCTAGCTGCTCTACATAGCAATTGGTGTCTTCATCTTGTATAAATCCATATTGGTGCCAGAGTCTTAATCTAGGGGAAACTACATACTTCTATGCATCAATAAATTGTATTAAGTTTAAGCTTAGTGGATGAGAGTCTTCATTCATAAAAAGAGTCATTTATGAATGAAGACAAAAATTATTTAATTGAAGTACAGAAAAAAAAAAATACTCTTGAGACTGCCAAGATTGTTGATGTCAGCGTGGATCTTTCGATTGATATTATAGATGGGTTTTTATTGTTTTTACATTGTTTAATGCTTTTGTAATTTTGTAGTGCTTTGATATTTACATGGATTATAAATATATTATTGTTAAAATCTGGAACTGGAAAATCTCACAGAAAATTTATGCAAGATTGAAAGTCTGAAATTTCCTTCAAAGACAAAGTCATTTTTCTCCCGAACAGTGCTTCATAATACATTCAGTCATTCACCAATTCAAGCTACTGCATTGTAGCTGTCTATAACTGAAATGGTAGTGACATAATAATTATTCAAGTGTAAAAAACTATTTGGTAAAAAAGGTTATTTAAATAGCTGGGTGATTATTTGATCACTGATCACTGAATTAGTTTATTAAAAATAAATACAATATACAGTGATGTGTAAATTCTGGTTTTCTGAAGAAAACATTAAACATCAAATTAACAAAATTAATTCAGCCAGAAGAAAACACATTTTCAAATCTCGTTTTAGACATAAAGCTTTTGAAACCAGTACTAACCACAGCATTAGGGTGGGGTAAAGTACATATTGGTAAGATTGCCTCTAAAAGTAATACTATAATTAATAATAAAAATAGCATTCACTTAAACCGCTGTAGTTTTGCATCAGACCTTTCCGGAGATAAGAAATGCTATACTTGTTCCTTTTTTCAGTATGCTTTTTATATCTTACATTCATTTTCAGTGTAAAACACACTGAGGACTCTGTAAATAACAGTCCATTGCAAACCTGAACATAGTTTTTCGCTTAATTAATAGCAAATTAATATCTTTTGCATTAACTGCTATGACAGTGTTGAGATTAAAAAGATGGCATATATAGGTTGCATTGTTTGTCCCTTTCAGATTAGCTGTTATCATAAGTATCCGAGAATAATTAATCTAATTTAAACCTAAATGACGCTACAGAAGAAAGTTATTTACTGCATTTAAGATATCTGCTAATAAACCATCCATCCCATCCATCTATTATCTAACACATTTATCCTTACAGGGTTGCGGAGGAGCCTTACGCCTATCTAAATCAGTCAACCGGCGGGGGGGAGGACACACCAGTCCATCGCAGAGCAACAATACTAAACCATTCAGCCTCAATTCAAAACGTGAGCCACAACTACCAGACAAAAAAGATAGTTACATATCTTTTGGCATATCTTTATGTTATTGTTTAACTTACAAAAAATAACATAGTTCTGAATCTTCCAAAACTATGACCATGGCTGTCGACTTATTCACCTATTTCTCCATTCTCATGCATTTCTCTCTGCAACAGACTCATGCAAATTCAAACAGAACATGATCATTATTAATGCAAATGCTTTACCACCACTCAAACTTGAACAAATTCAAAAATCGTGAATTATTGAGCTGAGTTTCTAAACTTAGGGTTTAAAAGAACCTTTCCTCATTGAGAATGCAGTTTGAAGTACAAGGTTTCATCATTCAGGTTTCACTGAATAATGAAAGGCGAATAACTGCAAGAAATGTCAGAAATGGCTGCCTTAAGGAAAAATGTAGCCAGACAAAAAAGGACAGCATGTGGTGTACAACATAAATAAACTATAATTATATAAGAGAAGACTTTTAAAAGTTTAATTTTTTAATGATGTTGAGAAAAATACAGGAAAGTACTCAGTATTCATGTGTAAAATAGTCAATAAATCAAGTGAGTCAGCAAATAAAATTTTATGTATTTCTTTAACTTTGTAATATCTTGTCCTGTGCAATGAATTGTCTAAATATAGTGTAAGCATTTCTCCAACACAATACATATTTATACAATTAAAAAGAAGGTGCTTTTCAGGTTATAATAATTTACATCTTAATCTCCTAATGAAATCAATAAATCATTAAAATAATCCTTATGTCATATTTTAGAATATACTTGAGGGAAGGGTCATTGTTCTCTTCATTAGGGTCTGGATATAATCTCTTTAAAACTTTATTTGATATAATTCAATTTTTTTCTTTAGATATTAAAATAGTGTATAGACAAGGCAGGATTTTATTCACAGCAGTTCACATTGGTTGGTAAACCCACGTCTCTTATGTATGGCTTAAAAATCAACAATCAGAACACAGCAACAGCTTTTTTGTTGAGCAGTGAATTTAGTGAGATAGTTAGCGTGTTTATAACAACAGACATGGTGGCAGAGTAATGTATCAATGCGTTCACACTTTGGTCACCGGGAGAGCCTCCCGCGGCTCCCTCAGCAGCTTTTAGCAGACACACATAGTTCATGATGACCTCGTCCACCTTGGCCACCACCTCCCTGCGTTCGCTTTCGGTGCTCAGGACCTCCGCCAGAGACATGCAGGCTTGCGCTAAGCAGCACAATGTGTGGAAGCTGTGCGTCAGGGTGAGCAGTAGCTCCTCCGGGCTGCTGTACTCCGTGGACATCTGACTGCAGGCACTGTTCAGCACTTTGGCCTGCAGCAGCAGAAGCTGGGACAGCGTCTCCATGTCGGTCTCACCCATCTCTGGTATGTCACCACTGGACCTGTGTCTGACACTGCAGTGCAACACGCTAATCATCTCTAAGGCATCCTTCCGTGCAAGTGCAAACCCTGTATGAAGGCTGTACGTTTTCCCCTTCATTGAGTGTACATGAGCGAGTCTGTCGTTGAGACTCATCTCAGTCATAGACGTATCAGTCCGTTCAGCCTTGTGGCCTGCTTTCTGGACTGTTTTCCCCTTGCGACTAGATGAAGTCGGGCTACTAGAGAGCAGAACCTGTGAAGACATCTCTGTATCTTCATAACTACCTTGAGTAATTGGCTTTCTCCTGAGGAAGCAGTGACTAAATGGCCCGTGACATCTCCATGTTCCATCTGGCCTTGGAGCTATTGACTCTGACGGCAGCAGTAAGACTCCGGTTAGCGGCCTTCTCTCTGCTGAATCGGAGCTGACTGAACCCTGGGACAAGATTTTGGGTAGGGTTTTGGCAGAGAATGCCCTCTTCACTTTTGGGGAATCTTGGGACTGGAAATTCTGACCTACAGTCTTTCCAATGAGCGTGGCTTTTGTTCTTTCCTTAAGTGCTTCTATGCTCCTGGTACCTGGCATTAAGGTGCTCCAGCTCCTTCTGAGCATCTGAACCCTGTGCGGCTTCCTGAGGCTTCTTGTTGGGTCACATGAAGACGGGTCAGGCTCATGGCTGGCCAGTGTTACCTCACTAGACATCGTGCTACTTCGTAATGATGAAGGTGATATGATGGTGGAGGTGGTACTGGTCTCGTTACAGAGAGATAAAGATGAATCTTTCCCAGTCTTCTTCAGCTGTGTGCAAGCTACACTAGGGGTATTAGGAAAACAGAAAGAACTGTTAAGTATCTCCCTGCAACAATCAAGTATGTCTTTTATTATTTTTTTAATGCACTTGACTAGATAATTGTAGACAGAATATAAAGTAAGGATGGACTATCATTCTTATACAAGAGGAAAGGCTATCGATTTGCTTATCAAAACAACATGCACTCACCAGTCACTTTTAGTTGATATACATGCTCAACGGTTTGCCAACAACAACAGAAAATTTGTCAAAAACATGGAAAGAACCAGTGGTTGTTCTCCTACTTTTATTGATTAATGCCTTAAAAATAAGAAGTTTACACAAGGAATGAGCGCTATCGCTTTAAACAATGAGGGAGTGAGCTCAGGTTATGAAGTTATTGCTCTGGTTTCTTGATTAATCTAATGACAAATTCAAAATAAATCTGCAACAATATAAAAAAGAGAACTGTAAGTCTGCACAAGTCTGGTTCATCATTGGGGACATTTTCCAGATGCTTGACAATTTACCGCTTGTATTTGTTAAACATGTAGAGATACTATATCATGGGAATGTCCAAACATCATACTGCTCAAGAAGGAGCTCGTTAGAAGGCTAAGAAGAACATTGACATGCTGAACAGGTTGTTACTACCACCAGGGAGAGAACTATAAGACACAGGATGCACTTTAGGCACCCCTGTAAAAAAAGAGTTTTACACTAGTATCTCCTTTGTGGAGCAAATTGCCAAAACGAAACCATTATAATTTATATGAATCCTACAATTCTAAGCGGTTAAAGTCTTATTAGCTTATTAAATCAGAAAATAAGACCAAATCGATTTACATTTCATTTATTTCAAGCATGTGTCAAACTTCATCAAAGCAGACATCATCTACATATAGCCACAACAGGTTAGGATAATATCTCCTGAATAGTTTCTGAAAAAAACAAACTGTTGGTATTTTTTTTCAAAAAGCAAAGATAATATTTAATCTAAATACCAAGGCCAGTATAAAAAAAAAACCCAAAACGTTTGATACCAGTGTGAGAATGGAATGCTTGGTGAATGTGTTTTATTTCCTTTAATTATGTTTTTTTTACAGAAACAAAGTAGAGATATCCGCTAGTGTTTTTGTCTTACCTGTGGTTTCTTTTATCTTGGGAATTTTGTGACTGCTCCCAAACCCTGGCTCAGCACTGGTCGCTGCATGGATTTTCCTCATCAGAGTGGGGTCCATAGTGTTCCCCGCTTTCCCCTGCACTGTGGGTCCGTAGGCCTTCTCCTCAGCCCCAGCTGCATAGCTCATCCCCTTTAGCGAAGACTCTGATAGCACATGCATACTGTCTGTGGCACAAAGGGGAGAGTCCATTGGAGTGACGCAACTGCTGCTGCCGGTGCTACAACCTGCATCTATTGACGAGCATTGTGAGCTCTGCAGAGAATGAACGCCTTCACTTTGTATCGATGACATGCGCTTGCTGACGTGGTATTCATACATCCGTGTGACATCATGCTCTGACTGCGAAAGCTTGATCTGTTTCTGCTTATTGTCCTGTGAAGTAGCATCACTCTCAGCGGGGAAGGGCCCTTTGGATGGGGAGATGAGAGGGGCATTTAACTGTTGGTTTCTTTCGTCTGAGTCCTGGTTCTCTCCCTTTGCTGTCAGCCTGTCTGCGTGGGAAGCCTGTGAGTCACTTGCACATTCTGGTGCAAGATTCTCTGCCATTTTGCTTCCCGGTGCTCTCTGCTGCCATTTTTGATGCCTGTCTTTGCAGTGAGTTCTCCCTAGATCAAGTTGATTCATGTAATAGGAATCTCTTACAGTGAAAGCGTTGTACTTCCCTACAAGATGAGGGGGCTCGTCCTTAGCGGAATCTAGAGAAGTCGAGTTAGATTTTTCAGAGGAACTGCATCTATCTCCTTGGATACTGCTCTCCGCCTCCCTCTGTTTCCCTCTCTGTCTGCTCATTAGGAGCCCATGTGCATCTTTGTGAAGAATTCACTGACTGATTTGATTTCCATAGTATCTGGTTCCATCTCACCGCCATCTGAGTGGAAAATCTGAGAGGAGGTAACGGCCGAGGATTTAGCTTCCTCCGGGTTCTCATCACTAGTCGTGCAAGCCTCTGCCTTTTCTTCATTCATGGCACGGTATCCTTCTGTCATGGCTACATGCATCCTCAGGTGGTTTTCTGAATGCCTCTGAGCAGCGGCTAACTCTGAACTCTCGGTCATCTCAGAGGAGTTCGTCTCATTGCCAGAGTCGGAAGACTCTGGGCTAAACGCTCGTGATATTTGTACACCTGCGTACCACACATACAAAAGAAGAATGCGTTATTAAGGATTCCTTCTTAAGCAAATGGCTCATATCAAGGAATAAATCAGCTATATTTTGTAGAAACAATAACATAAATTAACATAAAAAAGGGACTCAAAGCACAGTAACAGATGTAAATCAATCTGGAAATAATAATAAAAAAAACCCACTGACAACATTGTATCTTACTGATACAATGCACGATTATACAGTATTTAAAAATTATAAAATCTTCCTGTATGCTGGGATATTGAAAAACACTTTATGGAACATCATGTCTGTGTAGTGAGATGATGTCTTGACATTATTTTCCTATGACATCATGTTTTCTTAGATCATTGAAACTGAAGGCAGCTGTAGATCTAAATCAGTTGTGTGACAAGGTAAAAAGCATAGAAACTGTTTTTCATAACTTCATGCTTCATCCATGTAATGTGCTCTTTACTGGATTGGGACTTGTAGTTTCACAAAACCTGAATAACATTGGATGGATGGATGGATGGATGGATGGATGGATGGATGGATGGATGGATGGATGGATGGATGGAAAGACATTTCATGAGAAAATTCTAAAAGACAAAATTATTGATGTAATTTAGACAAGTCAGGAAAAAAATGTATATCATGAAGGATTCAGTAAATTGATATCACTGACTTTACTGATGATATAACTAATAATATTATATTCTATTCTATCTCCAAACCCTCTAAAATCAATTAAATTAATAGTGCAAGGTGTATCTTCAAGTAATCAGCATGTCACTTTTTCTTAAAGGTTGGCTTTGTGGAAATAGCTCAAAGAAAACAAGTTAAGCAAAACTGTACATACCAGATGGAAGAGACTCAGTTTTATCATGGAGCTACAGCTTCTCAAATAAATTAGCCTTCACACTAATGCAAGGCATGAAATAAAAAAGATAATCGAAGCATTCTGGAGCAATAACTCTTATTTGCTACTTTCAAAGAACTCAGCCTCAAGTTTGTTGCTTATCCATAATGTATCAGCATCAAAACAAACACCTAAAAGTGTCTATTTAAAGAAGAAAAATCGCATTCTTAAAGGAGCCTGTAATAAAAAGATTTCTGATCTTAACAAAACCAAACATTAAGGAAAGATGTGAAACTCAAATTGCTCATATTGTCTTGCCTAAATAGTTTAACCAATAGCAGCAGCTGCAAAAATTATTAGCACTCCGAGGTTTGTTCTTAAAAAATAAAAGGGAACCCAGGGTTTGGTCACATCTGTTCAAAGCTATTTAGGAATATCATTTTCTGAGCATGTTAGAAGCATACCATAATGCATTTTGTGAAAAAAATAAAATAAAATAAAACAAGCTCAAAAATAACATGAATAACACACAAATGTCTCAAACAAATGAAAAAAATACTCATAAATGGAAACATTGAACACAATGGGGTTTATTAAAAAATGAGACAAAAAATAAGAGCAAATCAAAAATGAATGGATCAAGTGAGTATAATGTTAGTGGATGAATGTTACAATAGTATAAGGAGAACCTGTGCTGCTCTCAGACTGTGCAGGACTCTGTTCTTCGGAAGCAGCCAAGGCCTCGAGTGCCTGCAGGGTGGACACCACTGCATCGTCCAGAGGCTCTGCAGGACCCTCCGCTCGGTGTGTGGGAACAGAGTCTATTAGAGAGATGGGGATATCATTGCAGGCCTCCTGGGCCCGAGTCCCAGCCCCCTGCTGTTCATCTTCATCAGAACTGTCCCTGAAACCAGGAGGAGGAGCAGCAATGGCCATGTTGAGGGAGTGCAGAAGCACATCGTTGTCCTCCTCATCATTAACCTCTGGAGGCGGAGGGAGGGAGGTCAAGTCAATGATGTCATCACTGGACCCTGAGAGTGTCAGCAATGTGGGCTTATCAATGTCACTCATCACCAAATCTTCCTCACAGCTGATGTCATCCTCGTCTTCTGCGTCATCTGTTGTCTCCGCGTAGCAGATGTCGTGAAGCAGGGGCTCCTCAATGCATTCTGTGGGACCAAAGATTTTGGTAGAGTATGGATAACCCTCCTCTATGGCATCCATCATCTTATAATCCTCCTCAAGGCGCCTGTACATGTGGCTGTAATTATCTGCAATCTCTGGGCCTTCGTCCATCAGTCTCTGGTAACCCAGGTTTTGGGGGTTCACGCTGTCCAGAGGGGGTTCCCCAAATATGAAGGAAACTTTTGCATTTCTGGATGAATCCAGCGGCTTAGGTCTTGGTATATTGAGATAAGTCTGGGAGCAAGGAACTCTGCAGCACTCCGCTCTCTCTGCCCTGTGAACAGAGTGCTGAGGTTGGTGAATCTCTGTCACGTACACAGGCTGGACTTCACATCTACTGTGGTCAAGGTATTCACACTCCTGGTCTAAGTAGTCTTGGCTGCACCTCTGGTTATTTCTGTCCTCACACCCTTTGTGAGGCATACTGTAAGCACACTCGATTGCCTGGTAGTTTTGTTTCGGTTTAGCCGCATGGACTGTGAAAAAGGAACCGAGAGTCTGAATGAATATTATTGAACACATCCTGCTGAGTCACAGATAGCTATTTCGAATCACATTGTTTCCCTACTTGTTTCCGTGTTTTTGGCCACGTTGAAGATGGAGCGCCGAGAGTCTACGAGTAATCTGTAGTAGCCAGCAGTCAAACAGGCCAGATTCATTGCATCAACAGATTCCATTAACAGAGTGATGGGCTGTAAGAGAAGAAAACAATCCGATGAGAGTCCAATCAAACAAATAACAGAGTCAAAGTTATACAAAAAGAATTTAATAATACAAACATTTTTTTTTTTAATTTTAAGAAATTTTGTATTAACCTTCACATCCAGAACATGCAGTTCCACTCTAACCCTGTTCTCATCTTCAGCGTACATCTCGATGCGGTTAACATGGCTGAAGTCAGCCAGAAGCGCCACCAGATTTGTTTTTGTGTTTATCACATGACTGATGCCGTATTTAGGCCCCACCAGCAAAGTCACTTCTGTGTGCTTCTCGCCTTGCTGTAAACGGGACAGAGACGCCACATAAATATAACTAAACAGGATGTGATACTAGCTGCATGCATGCGGGGGATACCAAGACGAGCTTACTCACCACCAGAGTGGATTTGAAAACACGGCCTCCATAAAGCCTCAAATCACTGAGATACTTCAGATAATGCACCTTTGCCTGCAGTGCAGTCAGCTGAAGAGGTGATGAACAGAGGGACATAGTGTCAGATGTAAACTAAACTAGGTAAATAAAAGTTGTAAAGCAGAATATGAAAAACACAACCATCGTCTTGTATTTAAGCTTTACAGAAGTAATCATACCTCTTGAACTTTTTCACGTGTGGCTACTTTAAAGCCACACACTGCAACGTGATCAAATTAGATTTTGGACAAAGATAAATGGAGGTGGAATGATGTATGCAGGCTCTTTTACATTGCTACCTGTCTGTAAAGATTCACCTATAAAGCCACCTCATTAGCAAACGTACTCCTGGATGTCTTTGGATATTTTTCTTCAGGTGGGAAAGAAGGATGAAGATTATGGACGGTCAGTCCTGGAAGAAAACCTGTTAGAGGCTGCAAAAGATTTTAGACTTCACCCTCCTGCAGAACATGACCCTAGCTTTTGCTTTAAAGCAAAAAAGCATGAAAACCATGAGATGATATGTGTTATTATACTTCCACTTCACAATTATGCATCAATTTGTGCTGGTCTATCACCCAAAACCCCAGTAAAACACAGAAATTTGTGTTTGTAATAAATGTAGCAAAACGCAAGTGGTTATCAATACCTCCACAGTACTATAGATCTTAACTCTCCACTAGGTGGTATCCTTGAGTAAAATGTGCAAATAAAATAGAGATAAAAAGAATACAGTGGATAGGTAACTCCTTACCTTTTTGCCAGGAGGCACCAGGTTTTGGTTAGTTTTCAAGATGTGTGTCAGAGCTTTTTTGATATTCTTCTCTTTCATGCTAGACAACACCGCAGGTGGCAGGAATAATGCCAGACCCCACTCCTTCCTGTGGACACAAATAAGCCACTATTACATTTATTTTCATCACTCAAAGAGGGTCTTTTGATTAAAGTTACAATTATCAGACTACTAAAGCAGAGGCAGAGATGTAAGGCTATAATATGATTAACATCACCACATTGTTGTACCTTCTGGACCAAGTTGCTAAAAACAGAAAGGTTCACTGATGAAAGGTTCATCGTGAAACCCGATCTACTTACTCAATATACTTCAGGGAAACTTTCTGAGACTGCTTGGTATTGATGGTCAGAATGTACATTTGCAGGGCAGCCAGGCGAAGGGCTGTGTCATATTTCAGTTCTGACCCGAATCTCTCCAACACCACATCATTACAGCTCTGAAAGGAGGCGCAGAGAGATGCAACAGGACACTTAGCTTTATTCACTTCTATCCATGGAATCCAAAACAACACCATGCACACACAGTGAGTGTTTGCAGAATGAGAAGTCTGACTCATGACTGCTGTCATTCTGCAAATGTAAAATAAGCAACAGCTACTGCTGCTCTAAAAGCTATTTGTGTGTGTGTGGATTCTTGCATTTTCACCTGAACGTAGAGGTACTCAAAGGCTACCGCATCTCTTCTCAGCAGGTCCACGGGATCCTTTGGGACAAAAGTGATCCGAAAGAAGCACTTCATCTTGTGTGAGCCTGGCCTCTGTGTCACCTGGAGCATGATCCCAAAATGAGAAGCGTTAGGTTAGTTATATCCCAATGTGATTTTTTTTTTTTATCTGAAGAAGTAATGACTTTGAATAACCAAAGTGAAAATTGAAAATACATAATTCAATTAAAAGACTGGGACTTAAGGAACTATTTGAAAGTTATTGTTTAGATTTTCAGCATTATGGTTTAAAATATCAGTGTTCCCGCAGTAAAATAATGAGGGTAAGTCATTACCTCATTATTTGTAATGACTTAGAGTAAAGTAAGTTGTTACTTTACTGAAGTTTATGTCGCATATGTTATGACATGAACTTCACATATGTCAACATATGCGAGGATGGACAAATATTGATTTCTTCTACTGGAAGAAATCAATCAAAGAAATCTACTGAAATTAAATTAATATGCATGTTTCCTTACAGATGAGCTAACTACAAAATTTTATGTAACCTCCACAGACCTCTAAAAAAAAATACAAGGTTTCTTTTTTTTTTTTTTAGAACTAGTAGAAGTAAATGACCCGGAGCGGGAACCAAACCCGTGACAACCAGGTTGAGAACTGTAGCCTCTGTACATGGTGCACCCACTCTACCAAGTGAGCCACCCAGCACCATCAACAAGAAGGTTTCTATGAACCTGAATATCAAATTTTGCAACAAGAAAAGTATCAAACATAAGTAAATCACAACTGGCATTTTCATTGCATTTCAAATACGTTATAGGGACAAAACAACTTATCTAGTATGTGTAGCAACTCGGAATCAGATTGACTGGGCACTCCTTTGTGCAGTACAAGTGTGGCATTTTCATGAAGATTAAAATGTGAACTTCTCCTCCCTCACCAAAACACACTCTCTGCTTGAGACATTTTTTTTCCACAGAATTAAAAAAAGCTGTTACAATCTTGATTTCAAGGCAGAGAACAACCCAAGGCTGTGGGACAAGGATGGGACAAAGTTCACGCCATGACAACAACAAATAGCTCTGTGGCATTAACAGCCAAACTATCAGTGCAACTGCTGTGGTTCTTGTTAGTTAGCATGAAGATTCTCAGGGTCTTTTGACATATTTTTTATCTTAACTTTCAGACAAACCAGCTTTATTTTTTTTTCTCTTATGGCCGTTGGTGTCTGCTTCAAGTTTTGTTGGTTTTACATAACATCCTTACACTTCCTCAGCACTCTTTGGCTGAAAGGTTTGACAGCTTAATTTCTTTCTGTTACTTTTGATTTTACATGTTATATGCCCTTAAATATCTTCTGTCTTCTTTTGATATAATGTACAGAAAACTGTTATACAGTAACATTGGTTACTGCAGATAAAATAACAATTATTTTTAGTGGACAAACTAATAACTTTTTTTGTGAATTTGTCCAACGTGAACTGAACAGCTGCTCCATCTTTCCATCCATGGTTGTGTTCTCACCTGAGTTAGCATCTCCTGCTCATGCAGGAGCATGAGTTTGCTGGCAGATCCTTCAGCTCTTTGCTCCAGCATTAAAGAGAAGTGCTCAATGCACTTAATGGATAGCTTTTCTTGCAGGGTCAAGATGACATCCTTCAAGATAGACAATGTCACAGTTAATACAACATAGACAATGTGCAGATTGAGCAGCTTCCTTGTGCACAGCTCAGCTCAGTCATGCACAGAAATCATTCTCACAGCCTAGAATGTTTAAAAGCATCACAATTATATCATACATTTAAAATTCCACCTGCAAACAAAAAAAAAAGCAAGGGGCAAATGTAAATCGCTACATTCCCCTCTCCTTCACAATTAATTATACGGCAACTGCTTTTTGATTGCATCATAAGTTCACTTGAGGTACGGCTTTGAATGCCACGGTGAAGAGGAAAGGTTGCGCTTCATAAAGTAAAACCTCAACAGGCTTTTAGATTACATAACAGCATTTCGGTGTGAAAGGAGACTCATACCAGCACCTACCTTAATGGATGTGTTGCTGTCAAATCTAAATGATTTAGTCTGGCCATTTTCCAGGTATACCTTCAAAACATTTGGCATAAAAAGAAGGGAGTTGTCCTTTACTGTTTCCTGAGAAGAAAAGGACAATTGTATGATCAACGACTCTCTTTTACAAAGCGAAAAGTCCTTAAACTATACTTTTAAGAGACCAGTGAAGTCCTCCACCAAAGGAACATGTTGTGCAGTGCTTCTTCTTTTAGATCATTTCATCACAAAGTAACCTTGAAGTATGAAGGAGTATAAAATGACTGTTAAAAAACTAAAAAGCTTAAACTACCTTTTTATTCAGCTTCATTCCGATACCTCTATATAATATCCAGTGTACACATTGTCATTCAAAAAAATAATCTCATTAGCTGCAAACCCAGCTATTCAGTAAGTTTCTTAGAAAATATTAGGGAACAAACAGCAAAAAAAAATAAATAAATAAATAAGCAGGCGGGTCATAAACATAGTTGTGGAGGAGTATAAAGCAGGGTGACAGTAAAAAAAATATGAAAAAAATCCCTGGGTTCGCAACCCACCCATCACTAATGTGATGGATCATCTGAATGATTCAAATAAATGACTGCTTTTCATACAGTCTCGCTAATTTTTCAAACAAGCATTAGTACAAAAAGGACCACCTGATTGGTTAATGAGAAGAAAAAATATGCTAAAAACAAGGCAAAGCTGAAAGGAAATCTAAAGGCTGCAAAAGACTTGAATTTGACATGACTGTCAGTGAATAAAGCTTTTAATGCATATTATTTCATGTATTTTATTATGGGTTTAATGGCCAGGAAGAGGATCCATTCCCTGAGAAGAGGAGGACTACGAACAGAAGACAAGCGAAGGCCAAGCAACAGAGAAAAGCCTGAAGGATGCAGCAGAGAAGGGCAGCAGGAGTTGTAGCAGAAGTGCCAGTCAGTGGACATCAGGGATTCATTTCTAAGGCTCTGTCCTTTGAGTACGACAATTATTGTTTTTCCCCTCAGTTTTACCAGGGGAGAATGATTTGGGCAAAGCACTCTACCTAAAAACGGGAATATATGATCACTGTTTGGCTCTCTTTCTTTGATACCCTCATTGAATCTTCTTTCCTGTCACTCGCCTATTAATTATAGGAAGCAATTGCACAGGAACTTCTTTTTTATCTGTCTGTGGCTGTATCCTCACATTTACTGCCCCCTGTTAGTGCAAAAACAAAGTCATCTTTGTTTTGCCACTACTTTTTACTTTGTTAAGACGCATTGAACCAATAGTACCTATTTTCTCTCTTCATCTCTTGCTGTCGGTTATGTGCTTTCACACAACGAGAGGGCATTACAGGACACCATTACTTGAAGGCCATCGAAGGGATGCTGTTTATATCGTATAGATAAAGCTCAGGCTTTAATAAATCACAGTCTTATCTTTTTCACCTGTAAATCTAAAGCGGAACAAGAAGAGTTCTTTTGGTTTGACTTACCGGGACCTGTCCGTTGACGATGACCTCTTCAGCAAAGCGGACTTTAACAGGATTTGTCTTTAACTTGGCCTTTTTTGCTGCGCTGATGAATGCAGATTTGGGTGACTTTTAGAGAAAAAGAACAAATACAAAAAAAGCAGGAATTTAAAGGACAATCAGCTTCCACTTCAAAATGAATCACAAGTATGATAAGAGGAAATAATTCCCCATTAAAACATGTTAACTCTTCTTTGGTGTGACACGATTAGGATAATACTAATCAAGAACATAAGAATGAGAATAACACTTTTGTTGTCATCTCACGGAATGTAAAAAAAAAATTAAAAATTTAAACATGAGTAATCACAGGATGACTTACTGCAACTTAATCTGTTTTTAAATATTTAACAGTCTCTAAGTGGTTCTTATTAAGTACTTGACACCACAGACACTGCATGAAAGAATCATTTTGCATTCACCATGACTGGAAGATTGCAGTTTTATACCAAATGTATTTGATATTACGATGAGCTATGCTTTTGAGTTTCCTGCCACATAAGAAAACTCAAACAATATGTCTTCTTTTCTTTGATGATGTTCTGACATTTTTTTGTCTGTTTTTGGAAGGAAACCGTGCAAAACACCATTTCCAGTAACTTATTATGTGAACTGCAAACAAAGGCTGCAGAGATGCTATGCTCCTGGCACTGAGTGTTTGCCACCATCTGGTGCATTGTATCTCTAGGAAATGTTGTTGTTGCAGGTTCATACAAGGTCCTGTGTGGTTCTGACTACCTACATATAAGGGCAGTCAAAAGGTTTGTCTTTGTTTGAGTAGCTCAAGTTCTAACTTTACTGGCATTACAGAAAGAGTGCCAGCACAAACATATGGCGTGATTAATTACTTGCTTTCATAGAGTCAACAAAATAATCACTTCCAAATGCTCAAATGGCCTATAGGGATGAATTCAATTTCACTCAAAGGGGAGATACTCACTGGGTATGGTTGAACAACAGTCAGCACTATGGATTCTTTACAGCTCCTGTGAGACAAAAAGAAAAGTAAATCAGGCAATTCATTTTTTTTTCTTTTTATTTCTGCTTGACATAATGCAAAAGGGATGCTCCATGTCTCAAAAAGCCAGATCATGACACGATGGCATCAATATACCCAGGACCCCTCAATCACTTACTCCCTAAAGACTTTTCTATTGAAAGCTTGTAGGCCTACATGGAGGTAATTTACTATTTAATTTTTTTGGCTGAACCACCTAAACCCCAGAAAGCAAAGGCTTAGCCACTGGGCAAGACTCCACTCTGAAATCTAACACCAGGAGGATTCACTGGTCTTCCTAATCTCAATGAGTTATGACAATATTTTTGGTCTTTCTTCATCTAGGTATGACCCCTTTGCCTGAGGTTACTTTACCAAGGGAGACCCTGGTTTTAGCCAAAGCCCTTCACATAATAGCACTCAGTACACAAATTTCTACAAAAGTAGGGACCCCTTAAATACACCTTGAACATAGTGCTGTTTGTGGGGTGTATGGATAGAATCTCAAGGCATGGGACAGGAGAGTGTTTGATCTGGAAATCTTGAACTGTCATCTTTGCTTTTTGTAGGTGATGGGGTTATGTTGGTCTCTTTGAGTCATGACCTTCAGAATGCTATGGATCAGAAATCAAGTTTGAGACTGTCATGATGAAAGTCAGATCTTCTATGTCTGTGGCCATGATTGCCAATTGGAAAGTTTAGAATCCTGAACCCGGTGAACCACAGTTTTCACCGGGTTGAGGATATGTCTTTGCTTGAAGCAACGGAGTTCAAGTATCTTGGTTCTTGGTGTCCTGATTGAGAGTAATGGTAGGCTGGAGCAAGTGATGGATAAATGCCCTGGGACCAAGTCATCAGAAATGTGGCTGAAGCTTCAATTGCCAAGATGAAGAAATGTCTGTGCAAACAAGTTAACCTCTCACTTTATCTATTTTCTGACCCTCACCAATCACAATGAAATATGAATCATCACTGAAAGAATGAGATTCTGGAACAAAGTGGTTAAAACAAGCTTCCCCCATAGGGTGTCTGACCTCAGCTTTAGTAACAGGATGCAGAGCTCCCTCATCCAGAGGTGAGCTCAAAGTACAGCTGCTCCGCATCAAAAAGAGAAAACTGATGTAGTCCGATCATTGATGCCATGTTAGATGTTTACAGTGGAAATTAGACTGTGTAGAAAAGCCCAGTGCATGTCCAGATCTCACAGGACGGGGCTGTGTCTCCAATACCATAATGCCTGGGTTTCCCACCATGGAGCAACTATGCCCATGACCCCCATGATTTCAAATAAGCAGAAGGCAATGAATGGATTAATGATTTATAAAGTGTGGTTAACATAAAAATATTGATAACAGCAGAAAAGTGCATGTGCTTGACATTTTTTTGTCAAGGAAGTATATTGAATTAACTGAGAAAACCCATTCAAATCCATTATATCTGTGAAGCATAGGCCACATACCTTATTACATCACTCATATAGCAGTCACCCACAGTCAATGACTCATGTGTATCAGTGATTAATCTAAATTGCATTGGATGGCACGGGTGTTTAGAGAAATGTGCATACATCAGTTCAGTAGAACATACCCCTTCAGAATTATATAAGCAAAACACAAAACATCATATTTCCAATAAACAGGTATGAAGAATATATTGTCTTTAAAAGCCCGACAGTGAATAATAATATCAGAATCCTCATAAAGTAAAATGCTTTTGTTGGTATTCAATTATCCACAACAGTTGTGACACAAGGCAAATGTCTTACCTGACAAGGTCGATAACCCTTTCCCTGGGTGCTGAGCTGACTGGCTCATCATTAATCATGATGATCTCGTCCCCAGGGATCAGTTTGCCTTCAGATGGACCCCCTGCCACAACATACCAAACAACACTTCAGGCACACACGTGTTGTTGAGAACGCTCTCCGTTTTCTAAGTGTCCTGTCTTGTGGCCAAAGCTGTAATGAACGCTTACTCATCGAGGGCTGTTAAAAATCACTGAATCATCAGCGTAAAGTGGGTTTTCCTCCAAGCTACTACATTTTAGGTGGATTTCATCTCGTGATGTGGCTGTGGACTGAATGAGTCAGTGTTGTATGGAGAACTCAGCGTGCAGGTGGGTCATTCTCATTACCTGGAGTAACTGAGCGGACAACCACAGGTTTCTCGCTTCCTGCCACAAATCCGAAGCCAAGCACAGGGTCCCGCCTCATCTCCACCTTCCGGGGCGCGGGGGGCACAAACTTGTCTCCATCCAGACGAACTTCCTCCAGGGAGTTACTCTGGGAGACGTGACTGGAGAAAGAATTTCAAAATATTCCCTTGTCAATTCTACTATTAAATTAGCTTACTATAAGACTTTGTAGTACATTGTTTTCTAAGGTAATGTAGTGTATTTACATTTATTATAAACGATTATTTGTTGCTTCATGTATTCTTTAGGTATTAGGTATTCATGATGGCCAATCATTTCATACGTTGATCAGTATTACTTCATAGCACTATAATGTAGCAATTATCTTGTGTAGGTATAGATACACACAAACACCAAAATATACCAAAGCTACAAACCAAAACTCAATTGCTTCACATCCTTCATCTTCTTTTATCAGTGCATTTTAAAGACACCTCCAACTCGTGCCCGCTGTAAAAGATTACTATTTTTAGCACTGTAAGTTAAAGAGATGTGCATAACTGAAGACAAAGTTCACGTATTGTGTGGTACAATTTTTACACCATTTGTTCACTCTCCCTGGCTGCAGGAGCGGCAGCAGCAACTCTGCATGGTGCCAACAGTGCTGGTTAATTAAAGCTCTGGGCAGACAGTGTGTAATTCACAGTTATTCTTAACACGCGTTCTATTCACAGCTAAATACCAACAATTAATCTTTCATGGCACAAAGACACAGTCAGATCTGTCATTTGGATTTGCAATGTCACAAAAAAGCTGCAAGTTTAAAAGATGTTAATCGATTGTCAGAGAAAAAAAAATTGGGGGGAGGATTTCTCTGCTTCGTCCAAGAACAAAGGTCATGTCATATGCCATTACAACGTCAAATGTAGATGGTGCACAGAAAAAAAACCTAGAGTTAAACCTCAGAAGCAGCGTGATAAATCTCGATCTGCATACATTTCTAACAGGTGCAACATAGCATATAATGCAGCTTTTTGTTTCATAAGTATATTTGTTCAATCTGAAGATGATCATTCAATCCTTAAAGAGGGACAACAACAAAGCTTTTACGGTTATTACTGCAGTGTTTGATAAGATTATGCTTTTCCCCTCAGTCCAAATGCAGTTTTTTTTATTACAAATTAGATTGTTTCTGTCCCATCCACTACTCCTATTTTATTAGGACTCAACTGAACAACATTTCCAGTTTGTCTGGTTGTAATTGTATAATTTATCTTAAAAATACTCAACAAATACTGATGAAAGTTAAGCTCACTGACTCACTGATGCTGACTGTAAGTTGGGTTTTTTCTGTTTACATTAATTAACCAAATAGTTAAAAATTATCTGGCAACTCAATATTGCTAGTAATGTTAACGATAAAATGTGTTTATTAGTGGATTCCTACATTTTTGTAAATATTCTTTTTGTTCCATTCAGAAAGTAAGACAAAAATGTATTGTTTATCTTGTTATTGTAGGAGTAAAAGTAGAAGTATATGCATTAACCTTTCACTGTAAATATGGGTGCAAGTCTCAGCCTGCTTTGTACATCAGAAACTTAAATGTTACCAAATTTTTCTTTGAAAAATAGTTCAAGCTCAGTCGAACTGGACGAAGAACATCCCCAAAGATCAATTTTTCAATGCACTGAACTTCCAGTCAGTTGTGACCAACTTCCCTGACTGCTGAAGAACAGACTCCCACATCATGATGCTGCAACAACCGTGTTCCCCTGTGGAGACGGTGTAGTCATTACCTGCCCCGCATAGTACGTTTCATTCAAAAAGTTCAATCCTGGTCTTCATCTGACAAGTCACCATATGTCACATAATTGTTTGATGTTTGTGCATTTTGAGATGACTTTCAAGGTTGATGTTAATGACAGCTTTTTAATATTTCTAATTTGGCAGACAACTTTATGGATTAAAAAGGAGAATTAAAATCATTTTTTTTTATTTAGAGCTATGATTTGTAATATTTGCAGAATGCGGTTTTGTATTGTTTTACTTAAAGAGGCAAAAATTTGAATGTAAAAATAAGTTTAATTAAAACTAACTACATGTCTTCACAATAATGCAGTTCAATTTTAGATTCTCTTGACTTGGAGCAGTTCCCTACTTCATGAGTTCATCTTTTTTTAAGCATGTTGTATATCTTTGGTTTTTTCCCTCTGACTGCACTGCGATTTTCACAACAGAGACATGTCTGTTTTTATTTCAGTGCTGCCTGAGGGTTTAAAGATTACATCTTTTTGGTGCAGAATTTCAGCTTCTCTCCTATGACATTTCTCTGTTTTTCAAGTCTATTGTTTATTCAGTTATCCTTTTAAACAATAAAACAATCAAAGCCTTCGCGATTACAGAGAACTTGAAATGTTATTCTTTAGTTAGTCAGGTTTTTCCCTTTTTTAATTAGCAAATTTCATGGGAAATGAATTCGTTTATTTCCAAAATAAAAACTCCTTTTAAGAAGAAACCTTGAGGCATAACAGTGTCACTCGCAGGCAGACAGACTTGGTCTCTCCGCCTGTGACAGACCTTGCTTGTAGTTGAACAAATTGGAGCTTGTAAAAAAAACAACACTATATCAATGCTACAGCATGGACTCATCAACAATGCAAACATTTGCATTAATTTTACTGGCATAAATATAATTTAAAAATGTCTTGGAGAAATATGCTATGTTATATTTTTCAGCATCAAGAATCCTTAAAAGAACCGTTATAGCTCACAGGATTTATAAATAAAATTGAACACCATGTGGAACTAGCAATGTGCTGCCATGGAGACAAAAGTGTCAAACACAGAAATCAAACCATGCAATTTTTAAGCAGCATTATTTGCAATTTAAAAATGGTGTGATTGGAATGATCATGTGTTGACAAATTTTCATAACTTTTTAGTATTGTACTTTGAAAGATACATCCTCTAACATTGCTAAAATAATAACAAAGAAACATGTTCCCCATTACACAAACGCCATGCTGCAATTCTCTCTTTATATAGGAACAACAGTTGCTGCAAGATATGGCTTGAAATTATATAAATATATAAAAAGTATGTAGAAAGAGAGTTTGTTAGTTTTTGCTGTAGAGAAACAAACTCAGCAGCTTGTGCGCAGATCAAAAACATATGGACTTGTGCATTCAGGAAGAGCACTGTTCCTTCCCCTCCAAGGCCACCTGCTGAACATGGCTAGGTTCCCATTGTGCAGACAGCCATGCATCTAATGCCCTCTAATCACACCCATTAGCCACTAGCATAGCTCCACAACGCTTTGTACAGAAATCACAAGCCATGCTGAGGGTTTTTATCATGAATAAGATGGACAAAAATAGGCAGCAGGAAACACTGGTCTGATGCACTGTGTGCAGAGTGTACTTCCATGAGGTCTCTTGCTGAATTCTTGCTGTTTTGGGGGTAGAAGAAGAGGGACGTAAGCCTAACAGCATTGCAATATCCTGTTTTTCTTGCCTCAAAATCCTGATTTGATGAGGTTCTTAATGTCATGTTTCTTTCTCATGAAATGAAGCCACGGTTTAATATTTTTTCCTGCCTTTCTGGTTTTGTCTATACTGTAGGCCTAAGTGAATATAGTATGTTGAATTTCTTAAAAATGATGCACACTATATTGTACAGAAAATAAATATAAATAAATAAGTGTACCATCTGTGACCAGTACATGTCATCACAAGTTTCAAAATATTTTTTACCTAGCAGAAAGGCAGCTGCCCATTTCATTCCTCTGCACTGTAAAAATGAGTTATATTGAGTTGTGTATTGGTCATTAAATAAAATTTTAATTGAGCATGCTAGTTTGTAAATATAATGTTCAACATTAGCCACTTTATTTTGTAACAAATTATATTTCTTTTGATTAGAATTTAACTGGATAGGTTGGTTTGGTCGACTGTTATTCTCATTCGTTATGTTCATGTCCAGCAGAAAACGTGGATTTTATGGATTTTATGAATTTATTAAAACCCCTTGACAGGGATAGTAACATAATTACTTACATATAAGTGTTTTGAAGGTGACAGTTACGGGGTTAAAGCAAGAACTTATTTATTTTGGTGTTAGATCTAATGCTAAAGTCAAACTTGCCAGTTTAACATCTTATCAATGAGGCAGTTGTAGGAAATGAACAATGCATCTTGATAGTGGAAAAAGCTAACATGGTACTTTGCTGGAACAGATACTGTTTATATCTTCAACATCAACTAGTTTAGCAATGGTGTTAATAATTAAGCTAACCTTGTTAACAAGCTAAATTTCTTAAGATTGAGGCAGCTTTTCCCAATAAACAAGACTTCTCACCGTAGATTTCATGGAAAATGTTCATATAATAACCTGATTTAAAAGTTTATCTTCAGCTTTAACTACTATACCAACATGTCAAATTTGATAGTTGATGCCTTTTCACATTTTGGCTTTAAGAATGAGGGAAAAAATGCCCATGCCACAGTATCTGAACTAAATTAAAAAAATAATTTACAGCTCTAAGTAGTTAAGAGACAGTGCTTCTGGTAAGATCAAATTTTCTTTCAGGCTAACACTGAAATAGTAACACATTTGTTGGGAAAAGGTTTTCATTCCTCCTGTTAAAATAGATTTGCAACATTTAATATTTAATTACCATATTATGCCTAATCATTTTTATTCTTTTAAAGGACAAACCAGATGAGCAAAATAATTTTTTTTATAAAAATGTTATAAAGTTGTGTCAGAGCAAAATTGGTATTAAAAGTAGCAATATCTACCCTAATTTATTGGTAAAAATCGAACAGTTGGTTCTGTGTGATAGTGATGAATAATGAACGCATTGTGCTCATCAACTTTTCAGTACATTTTTGAATTGGTCTCTAAAGTACACCCCAATTTGCAAAAAAAAAAACAAGTGTCAAACTAAATATTAAACCCATAGTACTTTATTCATGCGCTCGTGTCATGCAGTCTTGGCATGTGTTCCGCTGAGGAAAACACAAGACTTTAACATCAGCACCCTGGAGCCAATAAAGCCCAAACTCAACCTCAGACAGTTTCAGGAAGAGATGTTTGATTATTCATGAGTCTTCCTCAAATTTAGAAAGCAGAAGCTGGAGCCAAACAAGCCTCCATGATCCGTCTCATGCAGACACACTCGGCATCCAGCCCTTTCACTGCTCCGTACTTCTTATATAACTCCTCTGACATCACGCTTCTCGTGCTACGACCCATGTGTGACAAGTGCTCTACTCCTCTTTTGAGAATCATTTCTAATATTAGCTTGTTTGGATGCATTTGAAACAACAATCCACACTTCTGCTGTATTTTACTTTATAGTAATAAACTAAAAATAATTAACATTGTGTGTAAATATTTTACAGAAGAGGTTTGCATGCACAGTAGTCATTTTCTAGTACAATACTAAAGCTAAAGAGAAAACACTCACTTGTTAAACTATATTGCACATAGAGAATTTATGAAAAAAAAACAATGTTGTTTTTACCTGCCTGGACAGATTGCCTGAAGTGCCACTTATGAAGGATCAACTACGTTGATAGCATAATAACCCAATTTTCTCTTGTGAAAAAATAAGAAAAAACAAAACAAAAAAACCCCCATTATGCTGGTAAATTTGATCAACCGCAGCAGAATAGACACTCACACCCTCTAAACTCCTCTTCTGCATTTGGGAGACTGCATAAGAAAGTATAGTGGGTGTATCGGAGCGAGAGAGAAAGAGAGCTAGAGAAAGAGAGAGAAGGAGAGAGAAAGGCAGTCAGCAGGGGCAGTGAGTGCGTGCAGCAGTGGAGGGAAGAGAAAAAAGAATCAGTATTCTGAATGCACTGATGGAGACAGTGTGGAGGCAGTGACGTGGCCGGAATAATCACAGGTTGGCAAAGCGCTCGTGAAACATCTGGGATGGAGAGAGCTCCCCCTGCGTTTCTTTAAACACAGGGCACTTACTTGATGTAGCAGTCACGCCCCTCTCTGATGGTGCCCATGTCCCATCCATTTGGGGGTCCTTGGGAAGCACTCCAGGTCCCTGAAGGGGGCGGCCAACCAGAGGATTTGGTCCTGTGGCTGTAAAGGTACAGGACATGAAAAGAACTACGTGAAACCCTGAAACCACTTCTAAGTCGGGGAGAAAGTTCAAACTTTTAAATGAGCTAGAAATAATATCCAATCATTTAAAAAAACATATAACAATGTTTATTGTTATATTTCACATTGGCACAAAAGAGTCCCAGTCAAGTAAAAAGGGGGTTTCTGAGTCCAATGTGACAAACAACGTTCCATAGGCGCAGTTCGGTGAGTGAATACAAATCAAATTAATTACATAAGCTCGATCCAGGCAGAGTTGTCATGCCTCACTCCTATGCTTCGGAGGCTTATTTGTGGATGTCAGTGCAGCCTTTACAACATAAAGCACACATGAATCTTCTCAACCAGCTTCTTTTTTTGTGACTCAATCTTAAACTGATCTGATAACCTTTCTTGGAAGACAAGGAAACTATTATTGTAGCAACTCTCAAAATGCTACCACATCATTGTCTGATTTTGTTGACAAACCCAAGCTATGCAGAGTCCTTTCTTTGAGCCACAAGTCGGTAGAGTGGAGTCTTTCCAGAAAAGTGGGATGGGTTGGAACACAGTCGTGTCTTCTTCTTTCTTTTTTTGCATGCACCCCCTCCTTTTTTTTCCTTTTATCACTGCCTTTGTGTCTGCACACTGGTGATGCTGGAAAGTGGTGGCAGAAAGTTATGTCACTTCAAAGGCTTGTCTGCCATGTAACAGGGCTCTTCACATTTATTATTCAAAGCTCCTTTTTCTTTCCCTCTAAAATGTTTCCCCCAGTTACAGTACCAATGATAATGAATTGCGCACAGCTGTCTTGTATATTTACATGAGAGTGTATCTCGCTGTAGTTTATGTTCATATGGCAAATTAATGCGATTTATATGGCAACTTAATGCGACATCAATAAAAAATCCCTGTGTGTTATGTGAGATTATAATAATTTTCCATAATCTTCAAAGATATTTTCAGTAAAACGTGATGGCTGTAAAATTATAAAACTCTTAAATACCCTTGACTATAGTAAAAAGAAAAAAAGAAATACTTAAGAGATGTTGTGTAGATTAGAACCATGGTTGATTTATTTAAAAGAAAAAAGTCCATATAGTGAACATTCTCTGTTTTACATCTATTGTTGTACTTTGCTGCCTCATCCATTTGTTACATCATCTATTGTAATTCTTTGCTATCAGGAAGTCCACTAAATACACAAAATGCAGTTAAAACTCATCCAAAACACTGCAGGGTTTTGTTGAAAATTAACAGGATAGATCAATCTATTTTTCTTTTCTCTTTTTTTTGTTTGCTCTCCGAATGCAAGTTTACTGGTTTGTTCATACAGTTTCTAAAAGTAAAATGGGAGGCAGATCTTTTAGTTATCAGGCTCCTCTCTTGTGAGACTCACTGCCAGTTTTTGTCTGTGAGGCAGACACCCTGTCTACTTTAAATACTAGGATAAAAACTTTCATTTTGATACAGCCTGTAGTTAGAGTAGCTTAGGTTATCATCAGCAATCTCTGTAGTTAAATTACTATATAGTGAACACACTGACCACGTCTCCTTGCTCTGCTGTTCTTCTTCTCTCCAATTTTGCATTATTTGCTGATCTTTCAACTTTAAGCTTTATATTGTCTCTGTTCTTTTTTACTCATTGTAGAAGCCACCTCTGATCTGGCACTTTGTTTAGCTGTGACAGCTTCCTGAAGGGGGACATTGGCTGAGCTACTGCTGCCAACAACTTTACGTTCTCCCTCGATGATGCCCTTGGCCCTGTCTTTCAGTATTTAACCCTGTGTCTGTCCTATACAAAGATGTTGGCTGAGCTTTTGCAGCAACTGTATTTCATTACTTTAAAACCTCCTCAGAGCTAATCTGGTAAGCTATGTTTCTCTCCCAGATGAGGCCACTAAAGGAGCTACTATGGCCATTAACTTTTTTTTCCCTCTAACACGCAAAGTACAACTTGATCAATGCTTATGTTTGTGTGTGTGTGTGTGTGTGTGTGTGTGTGTGTGTGTGTTTGTGTGTGTGTGTGTGTGTGTGTGTGTATGCTCTCCATTCTCAAGCCTACAATCAATCATGGCAGATGGCTGACCACACTGAGCCAGGTTTTGATTGTGCTGAAGGTTACTTCCCGATAAAGGGGGGTTTTTTCCTCTCCACTGTTGCTACATGTATGTTTAGTGATTACACAATGGAAGTGATTGTCCACTTGATCACAAGGAGTCAATTCAATTAAATCTTCTGTGTTTACTTAGAAAGAATGTTTTTTTCAATAACAGTGTAATAAGTTAATTTACATTTTTATTACATCGCCTTGAGATTACATGTTTGAGATTAATTATATAGGTAAACTAAACTGAACTGAACTCTCAACTCTTTGTGCAAGGTAAATGCAACTCGAGTTCAAGTTTCAGACTCAATTCCCAATCTCGTTGTGAGAAATGTTAATAACTGATTTATTTCCCAAATCAGTGGTGTTGGTATGTTGATATGGATTTATTTGACCCACAGTACGAGCTTCAATGCCGTATATCTAGAACTGCTCAAACCAGGATGTCAGACACTATTAGCTCCATGACCATATAAGCCTCAGAACTGTAAAAACAACCATGCGAACTCATTCAGATTAAAATAAAAAAGTTCCAGCATGGGCTCATAATGATTAAAATGTCCAAGCTTCAGAATGTAAGACAACATCCTCACAGGGTTATGTTTGACATTTCTCCCAAAGTCTACAACATAATAAAGTACTTACAATTTCAAACGATGTCTCTTCAGGATACAGTATATTTCTAATCCGAAAAAAAGGTGTCCCAGAAAATCAGTTTTCTGTCTCGCTGACTTAATGACACTGCAGTCAAAGATACAATGATCTTTGATTTATTTAGTCTGCACATGGGAGGCCCATCATGCCACTCAGTCAGTCGCAACAGTCCATACTAACCAAGAGGCTCAGAGGGTTCACCCACTGGCGGACAGTGAAACTGATCTTCTTCATCAGGCATTAATAAATAATACCTGCACAGTCACATCGGACTAAGTAATCAAGCTCTAAGTAGGCAAGCCATGCTATACAATTCATGAACAGGTTACCCAAGAGTCATCGCACGGCAATTAGAAGTAAAAGGGGAGCTAAATGTAGGTCAGTGGGGAACTTGTTAAACCTAAAAATGCTTGATGGTATTATGATTTCAGATATTTTTAGATCCTACTGGTTGATTTGCTAAAATAGCCAAACAACCATATTTAAAAATATTGAGGCCAATAGGAAAAAATAAAATCAACCTCGTTTGAAAAAATATGAAATACATTATTATAAATTATTTGCAATCACAGCAGAAAGCAGATTTTTAATATTTAAAATTAAACATGAATATTTTTTATATTTATTCATTAATTTTAATATCTTAAGAAAATTAGCTTATATCAAAGTGTTTGGGAAAAAAAGGGAGATTGCTTCTCAGCCATTCACATGCAAAGACTGGATCAACAATACCATTATGTTTCCTTAATCAAAGAAGTTCATTTTAAACCTCCATGATTTTCAACACATGCTTGCCACAGAACAGCCATAAAGGGTGCATATCCTAATCATGAAGGGAGCGATAATGCATTATAGAAAAGGCGACTGCTTGGAGGAGCAACATTCCAACACAGACACTCAAGTTAGTTTGAATAATTCACACCGACAATCTCCACAAGGGCTGGCAATATGAAACCTTGTTCCGGCAACAAATGTCTGCCGTAAACCCATAGAGAATGCAATAAAGCTGTTCTTTCATGAGGTATTCAGAGCATTATTTCCTTTGACAAGTGCTTTGCGTCAGTGACTCCCATCTGCACGTGGCTGCAAGTGATGTTTATGTGCTGATTGCCAGGGGGACCAAACCATGAATTCCCTTTTAAGTTTCCCGGCATGCACTTGGGAAGGACAAGGGAATAGCCTGAGGTCAAGAAAGCCACAGTAAAATCAGCATTAGTTTGCATGGCCATCATATCTGAAAAATAGAAATACTCACATCCCATGCAGCTAATTACATTTTATTGAACTCATGTTTCAGGAAGGATATTGAGGACACCTTCCAGTCTCTCAAAATGAAGAAGGCAACATTCAGTCATCGTGTGTGAATGTCTTGCTATGTTTGGGAATTTAAAACATTTAAATCCTTAGGTTTTTCTTTTTTTCATTTTTTAAGGGATGAAATAGTCATACAACATCCAACATCAATAAGTTTAGAAACAGGAATTAAGAAATGTTAATTGGAATTTTCTACAATTATGCATGCAGGCTCAAATATATATTTTCATCCCCACTATTTGGATCATTGTCTTTAGGAAGTTACACCTTGACCACTCGTATTTTGTAGCCTCAATAAGCTTTTACTATAAAATTCGAGCAATTTCAGAGACGGTGGGTCATACGTCCAACTTTTAGCGTCCCTTTGAGGAAGCTGTGCAGTGACAAAATGTTGCATTTGCGATGAAATAAAGCAGTCACTTTCTGCACTTACTGTGCAGAGGTGTTGACTGATGTGTTGCATATGTGCGACAACGTTGTGACCAAAGTCTTCAATGTGACATTCACGAACAAGCCGATACATCTGAACGGCTCTTTACTATAAACGATAGGACTGGAGTCTCACTGAGAACCGTTTTTTTTTGTTTTTATAATGCTCTGCGCACACTACAGTAGTTATTATTATTATTATTATATTGTATTAAAAAATATATGTTTATTTAACAATCAAAAAAATAAAATACAAGAACGTGAGATAATATGCTCATTGCTCTTTAATTATTTTCATCACCTGTCATTTGCTACCTGGCTTCATGCAGCGAGAGAGCGAGAACAGTGTGCCTTATTATTTCTTGATTGTTGTTGCTTGGACAGTATTCATAGTTGACTGTTTACTGTTAGTGCATTGTCATGATTGCTATGTTTAATATTGCAGACAGTGGCGGTTTCTGACAATATGAGCAACCACCCAGGGCGTTATCTAGTTAGGGGTTATGTGAAACCTCTGCAGATTATGACTCAGAGACAGAAACAAAGCAGAACAAAGAAGAGTTTGAATTGATAATTATAATTTATTTCAGCTCTAAGGATTGAATATCTAGGTGTTTTTAGGAGAATGTGGATCTTTCAGATCAATTTGAGAAGTAGTTTTTTATCATATTTCACATTTTATTGTGTTGTGTAGAGCGGGGCGCTGGTCTTGGTCTCAATACACTCTGGTCTTGGTCTTGACTTGGTCTCGGGTTAGGTGGTCTTGACTACAGCAAAGCCTCATCAATGCCAAGAAACCAGCTGGCATAAATGAGAAAAAAAAATTTCTCACATAAAAAATGGTCACATAGACAGAACTTTGCCACAACCTCGTTTTAGACCACGTGTAGGTAAGAGGAAATTCACAATATGTCACACTTTTTCAAATGTTTTATAGTGTATTGAAATGAAATGTTGTATTTTCATGCCTATCAAAAAACAGATGGTTCAAATTTAACATTAAAAGCCAAAAATGAACATGCTCTTCATCCAAGTAAACTTCTGACAGTAGTACTCGCACATTTTCATTTGTAGTCTTTTGTAAATAGTAGTAGACACAATGAGTCATTAAATGTGAATGTCTTCAATCACCTAATGGTGTGAGTAAGACTTGTCACTCTATTACAAGCCCAGGAAATATCTTTTAAGCTGACTGAAGGATAAAGATATGTTTTGCTCTCTTGTGCAATAGGAAATGTTGCAAATATGACTTAAGATGCCTTGTGAAACACATTGAAGAGAGCGTGAGTTTTTTTTTTTTTTTGCCAGTGGTGTTGCAATAAACAGACATGTATGCAGAGACAGGCTGCTAATGAGATTCAGTCTGAATATAAAATCTGTAGAGAGACAGAAATGCGCATCTCATGGGAAGAAATTGAGGCGATGGGCAGAAAAGGGCTGTAGAAGAACATTTTTGATTAAAAGATTTCTCCCTCTGCTTCTCATCTTGAAGGCACATAAGACACAGTCTTTTGTTTCAGAGCGCATCTGCCCTCTGCTTGACTTCACCATCCACCAAGATGGCTTTAAGCCTTTGGCCAACATAGCAGCATGGCAGAAAAACAGTCAAATCTGTTATTTACATCCTGCTATCGAAATGTTACTGTGAATGCTATGACTGCTAGAGAGGTCAGGTATGATGCTGTAGCTACAGTAGACAACTCAGTTTGCTCCTGCTGTTTATGTGCCTTGTGTGAGTAAGCGTGCCATTTTGTCAGTTTTTTTTTTTTTTTTTACTGGAGCCAAGTGGAAGAAAAGGCTGTTCCTTGCTGATATGCAACAAAATCCTTATGGTGGGAATTATATAACAAGAACACATCAATACAATCACAAGAAATTGAGCTAGAGTTGTTTTGCCTTATAGATTATTGTTATGCTAATCTTCTGCACACCAACATTCACTTTAAAATTAGGGTGTTTGTCTAATATTCCAACAAAATCTTACATTGCTGAGTTAGTCTTTGGTAAAGCTCAGGCAGTGTTGCTATGGGCAACCACACTACCCTGAACATCTCTTTCTCTCTCTTTATTTCCATCTCTCTCATTCACTGATTCACTCACTCATGTATATAAACAGGTTAATCTGCTCTAGGGTGGAAATAAAACTGCAACTGGGAATCTGGGAAGAAGCCCACCCGCTACGATTCACTACAGTGAGCGAGGGAATCAGTCTCCTGCTGGTTCCAGCTTACCTGACAAACATCCAAAACCTACCATTGTATAAAGGAGTTACTGTTCAAATGTGGGATACAACCGTGGCTTTCTTTGCCCTGTACGATCGCACCAACTCACAAGTCTATTCAGCCGAGCAATGAAACTTTCATTTCTTTAAAAGTGCTGCCGTTAATGAAACGATGAACATATTGGTAATATTTTCTGACTTCATGTCATTTTAATTTAATTTTTAGTTTCTGTCACAACAAGATGTGCATATTTGTGAAGTGAAATGAAAATGAAACATTCCATCTTCCACCTTCCATCAATTGCTTATACCTACTTGTGCTTGCAGGGTCACCAGTAATCATTTTGGTGAGAGACATGGTATGCAATGCACATGTGGCCGGTCCATCACAGGACACCACAAAGACACAAAACAAACATACGTAGAAGCACTAAACCTAAGGGCAACTAACAGAATCCAATTAACCTAACAGTTGTTGTGTTTTTGGCTGTAAGAATAAACTGGAGTACCTGGAGAGAACCCATGCATGCATGACAAGAAGATGCAAACTGTATGCAGAAGGACATCACTCTAAGGCAACAGAGCTACCAGCTGTGCCACAGTGGAGCCCCGAAATCTAATGTAAAGCATTATACTTCAGAAAGTACTACATTTCAAGCTGTAAAAGTAGATCTAATTTCCTTGCTTAAAGTGTGGGTCTTTGCTGCTCTCCAAGTAAAACATTAACCAAACACAGCAACACATGTTTCCTGTAGCAGCTGACATGGATTCTCCTGCACCTTTTTGTGTTGCACTCTAGCTTTTATGTTAAAAGCTCCAAAGGACAGAACAAAATTAATGCTTGCGACCTCATTCCCCTGCCAGTTGGCTCCTGTTTCTGACCCACAGCCATTTCTGAGCCTCTCGTCCCTAAAAGCTTGTGATTTTATCGGCTATATATATGAAAGATCTTTTTGTTTTTTGTTGTGCTCTGATGAGTACGGACGCTAATCAATTTTGGTCCAGACCAATGATTTTCTATGCTGAAAGTATGCTGTCAAAACATGTTGAACAATTGATCAAATAATAGGTGTTATTTAAGAAACAGAGATTGCAAATAAGCAACAGAAAGTGAAAACAGAACTCCTGCTCTTTCCAATACATCGCCTTTAGCATGTCATCACAACAATGCTTCTCATTATGCCGTTTACAACTGTTCTTTGGAGCTTTGGACTGAGAAGTAGTTTGTAAGACAAGCTCAGTAGATCCACAGTTCCTCCAGGTGTTTGCTAATTGGTGCTGCTAGTCTAGAGGAGCCGAGTGGGTGAGGCGCTATCCAGAGATGCTTTGTGAGACGGAGGTTTGGTTGGGGCCTGCAGATCAGAGGAGGAGCTATGTGGAAAAGGCTGCAACAGAAGATTTAAAGTTCCTCCACCATGAAAGAATCAAAGCAACACACCAGGTATGTTTTTGATGTGAATAATATATATAATATTAATATATATAATATATAAATTGATATGAAGCTCAAAGTACATTATGTTAACATCAATACTTTGCACAATTAATCATATAAATCTTACCAAATCTTGTTTACAACATATTTAATTTTGCATGGATATTGTTAATATCTAAATTACTCAATTATAAGCAAGACAAACTTATATGCATACAGTTAATAAATAAAATATTTTCATAATTTTCTGGGAAATACTATGCTGAGGCCTGTTTTTGTTTGTATCCCTTCCAGATGTTTGACATTTTGAACAAATAAGATAAACAGGGCATCATTTTCTTTATTTTTGTCATTGTGGAAGTGATACTTTAAGATGAAAATCTTTACCTTTGCCAAGGGGTAAACTAACATATGAGAATGTTATTGCAAAGGACATCCAATAACAGCTTTTCAGACAAAAATGGTGATGCAATAACTTATCAATCAAAAAATTGGGAACTAAAGAAGATTTATTAGCAGCAGCCTCATTTCTGACTTGGCACTGCACAATCTATTCCTGTTAAGCTGTGCTCGGTTAAAGGTGCTACAGCACAGCCTCAGTTTCAAAGTACAACGTATTTCATGCTTACTCACTCCCAGCTGGCTGCCTGACCAGCAGCTGGCAAAAGCGCATCCAGGAGTAGCTAATAAAAATGAAAGTCTACTGGTGACAAGTTTCTGCTGGAATGATCAAGAAATTCAGACAAAAATCCTTTTTTTTCTTTTATTTGTTTTATGAATGAGGAAGAAGCTATTGTTGATTAATTCTCTATGAATTTTTCCCTGTGGAACACTAAAAGGTTTTTTTTTCTCAATTGATTAGTCCATCAGAGCTCAGCAATCCTTGTAATTCAAAGATAATTGACGATACCTGCATAGATTTGTGAGGCTGATGCTCATTACCGCATCCGTGCTGCTCCACTGCCAAACCATTCCAAACACCCACAGAACACATCAAAAGAGTGAAGGTGCTTAGAGGTAGACCCAAATTACAAAGCACCTTGAATTGCCTTGTCGCTGAAATGTGCTACACAAATGAACTTGGCTTGAATTTTCATTCAAGAAACTGCACCACGGATTTCACCACAATGTGAGAAATGAAGAAACTTCGATGCTTCTTGTTTCTGAAAAGCTGGACGTCTAGGGGAGCTGAAGACTTCATGTCTAGTAGCTCTTTATACACAAAGTGCCTTTCCACACTTAACATAGCGAGCTATCGTGTGTTAAATTCTTGCTGGCAGCTCAGAATGTGAAAAACAAAACATAAAATGTGTAAATGTAGCAGAGCTAACTCATGATCAGAGACAACAGTGCATGGCGTTATAAACTGTGACAGGAAGTAGTGACGTTGGTGCTCCACTGGGAGCCACATAATGCACGCTGGCATGGAGGCAGACCAACAACAATGCTATCCTATCATAGTACATTTCCATTTCTGTAGTGATTGGCACTAATTGTACAAAAACAGCAACAATATTGTTCTTATTTACATATTCTTGGCCTCAGAAAAGCAAGAACATTGTGTTGATGACTCATAGGTGAGATTGCGTTCCAAATGTCCATTCCTGTGACATAAAATTTCTGTGTCACATTCAGCGTCTTGTATTAATGATCAGCTGTTCTCTCCATCAGTGGTCTGTGATGTTTTTGAAGGAGGCTAATCCTCAGGCAGGATTAATGTCCAACGGCAGACCCATGGGCTCACAAAGTGAGTTGTCACTCCTCACAATGTAAACACCTATTCCTCCAAGCTCCATTCATTTGTCTTTCCCACTTTTCTCACACACCAGATATACTAAATGAAAAATATTTAAGAAGAAAATCGTGTAAAATGTGTCCTCCTTCTTTATTTGTGATCCTCTGTAGCTATTTGCAACAAATAAGTGATTTTTCAACTACTTGTTATGTATTAAATATGTCTGATGAGCTAAATCTGATCATGCTGAATTATTAAATGTAAGGACGAGCATAATGAATTGCATCTCCATTTCCTTAATGATCATTTCCCCTAGGACATTGACTTAAGCATTTAACCAATTGAAAGAATCTCAGTTTATTTTTCCTTCAATGTTTTTATGGCCCTGAAACCATCAGGGTTCCCATATGATCTGAAAAAGTCAGCAAAAGTATGGAATTAGGTTTGAGTCTTTCCCAGATCTAAATCTGAATGGAAAAATAACACAGAATATTGAAAGATAATTGTATTTCCAGATTTTATTTCCTACTCCATTATCTAAAATTTCAACCAATCCATCCATCTTTGTTCATAATTTAAAACTGAGCTAATAAGGGACTAAAAACTTTGGAAATTAGATTTTTAAAAAGTAAAATAATTAACATAAAAATAGGAATCCTGAACACTTGTGCAGAAAAAAAACAGTAATTATTTGCTGCATGAGAAATTTATGAACTTGGATGCACACAGTTTAGAACAAATGAATCATCCTAGCTTTTAGCATCCGCCCCCACTGTCATCCACCTCGCTTTCTCATTCATTCCCCATCATACATGACTGCACAACTTGCTACCTCAAAAGATTATTAACTCAGCATTTCCAAAGCTGTGGCTCAACATGTGAATCCTGTGTGGCTCTTCACAGCGACGCCTCTGAAACGCACGAACACCGTTTCCAGTAAACGCACATTTACAGTCCGCTTAGTATATATGACAGCCGAACTCACCCTGAAAGCTTTGGCATCTTGACAAAGCTGAACACATCCATGTGTGCTGCAGTCTTCAATCAACCTACACATGCAAAATTAACTTCACTCCGGCACCATTGTAATGCGTTGTTTTTCGCCCGTAAATAACGCAATGGGGAAGAAAAACAAAAGTAAGGCTTCCAGAAGTCAGGTGTAGAGATTAGTCGTTTTCTCTGAGCCTCTGCATGGCTGAGTGATTGCTGTGTCCTCGCCTCAGCAGCACAAATCCACATCCCATGGAAAAGGATCTGGCAGCGCAGCTTCCCCCGGTTACATCCTTCAAAGCATGTCTCTGTTAGCTGTGCTAAGCCACCTTCATTTAATTTCCATCGCAGTGGAATGATGTGCGGGAGCCGCACCGTAACAACAGCTTTGGAGGGAGGTACACAGAGAGGGAAAGGAAAGGGAGGGGGGGGGGGGGGGGGGGGGGTCGGCGATGTTGGTGGGAGATGAAAGTGGAGGGGAGAGAAACAGGAATGTGAGAGCTTGTTAAGCCTGTGTGTCTACAGGAGGCACAATATTTGCAAAAAAAAAAGGGGTGCTGCCTGTGTCCAGGAATTCCCCTTCCCCAAAGCATGCTTGGATCATATCTCAGACATTTAGTGTTTTGCCCGGAAGAGTGAAAATTTTGAAAAAAAGAAAAAAAAAAAGGAGCCAGATGGATGAGATAGCACATGCACACAGTGCCCGTAAAACAACACAGGAGCAACAAGAGCAGCTGTTGCGTTATGAGGACCTAATGTGTCCCCCTCCCCAGCTGAGGTCTCTGCCTCACAGCTGCACGTCACACTGCCTGTACAGCACAGCGCATTTGTTGTGACCTTTCAATGTAGTTCAGCTGCTAAATGCTCACTCTCAGTACTCAACGGGGAGGACCCGGACCTTTCAGCATCGCATCTGACGCAAACTCAGAGCAAGTAAAATGCTACCAAAACAAAAGGAGAAGGTTTTCTTCTCTAAAACTTTCATTGACTCGGTAAAAAAAATGATCGAAGTGAAATGAAAATATAGCTTGGTTTTAAGAATCCTATATCTAAGACCCCTGACTCAGCGTGTACATCTTTCAATGCAATTGCTGCTATTTGAACTAGCTAGCTTTGTCCATCAACAGACACAACATTTTGTTCAATATTATTTGCAAAATAACTCAAGTTGAGTGAGAATTGATGGATTTTGTACGTTTTATCAGAAATTCTGAGTTGTATTTAGGTCTGGACTGAATCATGCTGCTTTAATTTAAACTAGTTCAGTGTAGCTTGTTCACAGGGTCACTATCCTGATGAAGGCAAACTTCTTTCCTCAGTCTCTTATTTTCTCCATAAGCTTGCCCTCCATCCATTTTCCCACCAACTCTGAGCCCCGTCCCTGTCACTGCTGAGGGAAAGGATCCCCACTGAATGATGCTGCCAACACCAAATATTACACTCAAGTAATATGTAGTCTTAATTTTACATGTTTACAGATCTGCAACATTTAGAAAGCGGTGGAAATGGGAAAAAAAATCATCTGAAGAAAGTCAACTTTAAGCCTCTTACTCTTTAGACATGCCTCTAGAGCCATACTTTTAATGCAGTGGGAGTCTTGGCATCAGTGAAGAACTTAATCTTTCGTGTTTCTTTAATGTTTTCTTGCCAAGTGTCTGTCTCCAAAAGGCCTTTTCAGCAGTTGATTGGCAGAGACAGTTTTTATTAACATAGAGGGATTTTTTATTTTTTTTACCTTTTGTATATGTTGTTTTGTAGGTAATTTAAACAATTTGCTTCTTTCTCTCTCTATAAACTGTGTAGTGTTTTGTAAATTTATTTGACTGGAGAATTGACTGTGGATGGTGAACACACTACTGAGGTCAACATTATTCTTTCTTAAGGCTTAATAATTAGATTTTTAGTTTGTTCATAATTATTTGCCTTAATGCTATGCTCACTGGGCTGCACAGTGGCACCGTTGGTAGAGCTGTTGCATTGCAGCAAGAAGGTTCTGGGTTCGATTCCTGGCAAAGGTCTTTCTGCATGGAGTTTGCATGTTCTCCCTATGCGTGTGTGGGTTTTCTCTGGGTACTCCGGTTTCCTCCCACTGTCCAAAAACATGACTGTCAGTTTAATTGGTCTGTCTAAATTGCCCCTAGGTGTGAGTGTGTGTGCATGGTTGTTTGTCCTGTGTGATCTTTGTGTTGCTCTGTGACAGACTGGCAACCTGTCCAGGGTGACCCCCCTGTCCCCTGGAACATTAGCTAGAGAAAGGCACCAGCACCTCTCCCGACCCCACTAAGGGACAAGGGTGTAAAGAAAATGGCTGGATGGCTATGCTCACTTTTGGCTAATGAAAACAAAGATGATGCCAAAGAAGATACTGAAAAAACCCCCATCTAATAGACAGGAGCATCTCAAACCAATCCACTCTATGCTGTACCTCCTAAATAAATAAATATTTATTTATTTTTTTATAAATGACGGCATATCCAATATCAAATGCTTATTACTTGGAAATTGAAGCAATAACCGAGAAAACAGCACAGATCAGTCCCACCATCAAATGAAGTATGGCCTAAGGAGTTGGAATCACCATTCATAAATTAAACAGCACAGCTCTATCATCTTTCAAAAAAAAAAAACAGAGAGCCATTTAACCTCATGCTTGAAGTTAAATGTTTTATACTTTTCCGTGTGTCTATGACAGTTTGGATGAAATGAGCGTTTCGCAGTAGTCAAATAACTTCCTTTGTGATCCAGACAGGAGCGAAACACACAGTCAGACAAACATGACATCAAACACTTTCTATAAAGCAATTTCCTCCAGTTGTCAAATGGCTTGTTAGAACTGAGCCAATTGTCAAAGAGAGACTTTGATTATAAGACTGTTAAATCAAGATGTTTGAGAAATGCCTAAAATCAGTTTGAAACTCAGTTCAACGCACTGCACAAAAAGGAACAGCTTAATCAGTAAAACCGTTACCTGATGGCAGAAAGAGTTAAAAAGTATGTTTGTCTTCTAGGAGGAAATTCCAAGCAGAAACAGTGAAAGCTCACAGAGTTGCTTCACACGGAATTTATGCTAAAATGCCACAACATATAAGAATCTGGAGAGTGACTCAATGTGCCTTTGCTGAGAGTGATACACAGCATAAAGAAGGTTGTCACTTCCACTCAGAGTCAAGCTTGGATTTGTTTGCAGTCACAGAAAAAGATGCAGATTAGAGGTGGAACATTGTGATGTGAGTTGACGCAATTATTTTTAAAAATCAGTTCGAGACATTATGTTAAAAACATTTGGCAACCGCGCACATTGCAGATCACTCATGCCTAGAAGGAACACTGGGACATGTATTTTAGGAATGAACAGAAGACATGAAGGATTCTCTGAAAAGTGAATTTAAAAAAAAAAGCATGTCCAATGATCTGCTTCCAACGCAAATCGCAGTGTCCGATGGCAGCAGGACTGAGAGATTCAGCATTTTCTGGACGGTTAAGTTTATCTGTTTGGGACTGCAGCCCAGAGGCCTGCATGAGTGGCAGAGGATATTAGGGTCAGACCGAAGCGTGATCTAAGGCGACTATGGCTGAAGCTTTGACCGATAAAACCCTGCTGTCCTGCTGATACCATTTTTTTTCCTGAGTTCCTTTTAAAACAGCTGATTTCAGACATTCTGCGACACTTGGTTATTTAAACTCTGCAGTGCTTAAATTTTGCAAACGCTGCTTTTGGATCACATTGCTTACCTGAAAACATAATAAGGACATGCTATGCCACTGACATAGTGGTGACTGGGAAAGTGCTGCTAAAGAACAGCAGAGAAAACAATTAAAATTATTACAAAAACAGACTGAGATTGTATTTTCAAATACATTATCTTGAATACAATACCTGGGAAAAGTATTGGCACACTTTTTAGTATATTTTCCCATTTTGTCATGTTACACCCAAAACTATTCTAGTTAGGAATTTATGTAAAAGATTAACACAAATTAGGTCTCGGAAGAGAGGTGCAAGGAAAATTATACAGTGAATATTTATAGTGCAAAGTGAATCAGTGCTTTATAGAACCAGCTTCATACATCTGGTGACACATCCATGAACATCAATTGTGAAGTCTTGTCTCAGATTCCCAAATATGTTTAGGCCTAGACTTTGACTGGGCCATTTTAACACATGAACATGTTTAGATTTACAGAAAAACATTCCTTTGTAGTTCTGGCTATATTTTTATCTGTTCTGTCCTTCTGGAAGGACAACCAGCTGAAAGTTGTTTTTTTTACAACCACTTGTAGGTTTTCCTGCCATATAAGTAGCTGTGTCTTCACATCAACTCTGACTACCTTCTCAGATACCCATAGCATGAGAAAATGTGCATGTTGCTGCTACCTCCTTGTTTTAAAAAGGTGGTAGAGTGTTCAGGTTTATGTCCAGTTTTCTGCTACGCATACATTTTTGTATGTAAGGCAAAAATTAGTCCTACATGTGGAAACCTACAAAATTGGTTTACAAGGGCACCACTAATAGAGTTGTGTATTTCTAAAGGTCTTGCAGACGTACCCTAGACCTCTTGGTTGATTCTCTAACTATAGTTTGGCTTGTCAGTACAGCTGAGCAGCCATGTTTTGATGGGCTGCAGATGGGGCCTTAGTTTTTGTCATCTAACCCTGCTTTAAGTTCCTCCACAGCCTGATCCCTCTTCAGGAGTCCGCTGTCTTCCTTTGTCTTTATGAGAATGTTTGGTCATTAATGTTCTTCTGAGGTGACTCCTGACGACAATTGGTAGTACTATGTTTTATTTAGGGTATCAGAGTAAAGGGAACTAAATACAAATACCAACCTCTTTTCAGATTTTTAGCATGAAAACGTATTTTTGCAGAGTACTGCAAAGAAATGTAGACCTGATTCCCCAAGGGGTTTTATGTTTTTGTGTGTTTGTGAACCTCAGCCCCTCACCTATCCTGTCTCAGTGTGACACCAATTTTTCTGAAGCTGTGGCTGATTTACTCAGTGAATTAAACTGCTTTTAGGGCAGAATTTTAATATAAACAGAGGTATGATTAATTGGGATAAGAAGTCAAGTGCTACCTGCTATGCTTTGAGCAGATCAATCTTCAACTATGACGACTGTGTTCTTTTCTGGACAAGACATCCCCTTTTCCACCATAGTTACAAATCTTGGAGTTAGAATGGATTCTCAACATACATTTGAAAATCACATTAAGCATCTGTTTAAAATCTGTTTCTTTCATCTTTGTAATATCTCCAAAATTCGTCCGTTTCTTTCTTTCTCTGATGCTGAGACTCTCGTTCATGCATTTGTCTCCTCCAGGCTCGACTACTGCAACTCTCTGTTTGTTGGAATCCATAAAAAACATCTTCAGAAGCTCCAATACATTCAAAACAGCGCAGCCAGGATTCTCTTGAGGGCCCGCAAATCTGCCCATATTACACCTATTCTGCATGACCTTCACTGGCTTCCCATCACCTGCAGAATTCAATACAAAATCACGCTCATCACCCATCAGTGTTTAAACGGAACCTCACCGGATTATCTGAAGGACCTTCTCACTCCACATTCATCCACCAGATCTCTACGATCACAAGACTGCAACTTCCTTCACCTTCCTCGCTCCAGATTAAGGTCCATGGAAGATCGGGCTTTCGCTGTCGCTGCCCCCGTCTCTGGAACTCTCTCCCAGATCATTTGAGAGCTCCACAACCACTGATTGATTTTAAAAGAGGCTTGAAGACTTTTTTATTTAAGCAAGCCTACTCTGCCTCCACATGATTTTTATGATGTTGATTTTATCTCTGATTTTATTTGCACTGTGTAGCACTTTGAGATTTTTGTTAATGAAAAGTGCGGTACAAATTGGATTGATTATTATTATTATTATTATTATTATTATTATTATGGATTTTTAATTTATGTTTTACCAGACCTGCTGGTAACATCCACTGCACTAGTGGCAGGCAGCAGCTCATTATGGGAGAAGCAAATAAAACCTTGTAATGAGGACACAATAGTTGACACTGTGTGTTTGGATGACCCAAGAGTTGTAAAATATGCCAATCTTTATTAGGGGCTCATGTTTGCTACATCTGTCCATCTAAACTACCAAAAACGTCCAGTAGGTATTAAAGTAAGAAATGTTTCACTGTGTGTAAATGATGCTTTGTGGCTTTTTCACATTTTCTCAGATTACAACAACAAATTTGTGTTTGCTTTAGGGAGTCTATGTGATACCCCAACACAAAGTAGTGCACAACTGACAGCAGGAAAAATGCTCCATAACTTCAATTTTCTTTTCAACATTTCAAAATACTCCTAAGCAAAATCCAGTGCAACTAATTTTCTTCAATTGTCCCCAAATAACTGAACAGTATTAACCTCATTATAGATTCAGTCATTCTGTGAAACCGTCAAAGATTTGCCAGAGAACAGGAATGAACACAAATAATTATGATGACCAAGAAACAGACAGGTTGTGCATTGTTCAACTCATTTTCTGATAATAGAACAAATATACCACAACCAAAAAGATTTTCAAACAAGTAAGAAGCCATCATTGGTCACGTTTTCAATTAGTTTTAAGCTGTGTAAGGACAGTATACATGTGTAAGCATGTGTTCTCCAAAGCACAATGTGTGATGGAAATCTAACACTGTACATCACCCTTTACACTCAGTACCCAAAGAGAAGCGTTGTACTGGCAGCATCATTCTGTGGGTGGGAACGATTGCTTCAACATTAGAGATCTCAGGAAGAAGGTGGGAGCTGATCCTGGAACAAATTTTTTTAAGGGAAGCAAACAACTTGAGATTGAGGCAGATGTTCGCCTTAGTCTGTTAAAAGAAAATTAGGGTACACAGACAGGAACCTTTATTGCTGTCCAGTCGTAACCACTAAACCTCTGTACATTGGAATTAATGACACCAATCAAGTATATGAAAGTTGTCCATCTAATTTGTACCGATACACTTACAGCAATCCTTCTCGTGTTCAGCCAAAATAACATTGGCAATGACTTGCAAAAGCAATGTCAAATATTGATCCTTGAGCCAGCCAAAATGTTAGAAATATTCTGGACGATATATGTCTCTTCATTTTTGGAAACCTATATTCAATGAAAATAGTTTCCATAAGTGATTTTAAGTCAATGACAGGATTTCTGCCACAGAACCATAACTGTTCTTCCTGTGGCACCGCCTGAGGCCTGTCACGAATATGGCCATCACGATTTTTGTTTTGTTTGTTGTGAATAAAGATATTGTGGGTTCTCTTTGTCTTTTAAATGCTCATCCTGTCAGGCATTAAATGCTTATTGTCCTTTCAGTCCTGGCATTTAGGTCTTGTTTCAAGTTAACTTTCCAAAACACAGTGTTGCCACAGTCTAATATTAGAAATATTGAGTGGCCAGTGTATTTGCAACTCAATATGGATGAGAGTCCTGCGTCACAGTTGGACGATGAGTGAGGAAAACAATGTCACTGTTCAATTTCTGAATGCTTATTGATGGTCTGCTAGTTTTTTGCTATTCAATGTCTGGTTGGGGGTGTCTGACATCAAAGTCATAAAAAGTTGCGCTGCATGACCGGGCACTGCATGATCATATAACCCTGCGTCAAATATTTTCAAGATTGATAAATGGTCAAATTCATTTCAACTTCACTAAACATACAAACAACTTTGTTGCTAAATAGAAATAAAACGTGGCTAGAATGGAGTTGTGCAAAAGAATTATAGCAAAATTTGTGATGCACAATAGATTGGCATTAATTGGTATGTGCCGAAGATGTAAACAATATTGCTAAATATTGAATATTGAACTTAACAGCAATATTAATATTAGAGCTCAATACTGGCTCAAGTGTTTATATTGGTATGCATATATTTCTTTGCATCTATAAAATTAATTAATGATTAATTAATAAATACCAAAGTAAATCCAAAAGAGCTTCCTGAGGCAAGCAGAAGAAAAACATGCATTGGAGCAAGAATTAAAAGTAGGCATTCTGCTGTACGACAAATAGTCTATCAGTACAGGACATTCAAAACATCCCCCAATTGAAGGTGTATGCCTTCATAATTAGAAAGATACTGCACAAGTTTAACTTTCATGGTACGTGTGAAAGGAGGAAGCTTTTGTTCCAACAAAAGTATAAAGACCAAACAGCTTTGCCAAAGAGAAACATAAGTGTAAAATTTTATTATTATGATACCAGAACATAGGGAATGTTTAGCACAAACCAAATAGCATTAAGTGATAAATAACCTCATATCAACTATGATGTGTAACTGAAAAGGATACAGAATACAGAACCAAGTATCAGAATCTTAAGACCGTCTTTGAAGAACATTACCGTAACTAGATCCTGCAATATGACAGTTATCCAAAATGACCACCTAAAATACCCACCCAGGATGGACCGACAATTAACAAATAGGACAAATAAAAGTCAGACTCTGGATCTAAATGAGATGTTGAGGAGTCGCTCCACTTAGGCCGAACATGCAAGATGTTCTTGCTCACAGCTGCAAGTGAGGCATGAGGCAAACTTTCTTCAGGCCAATGTCAGAGAGTAGATATCTACATGATGCGTCTCACTGGAGTTGTTTCAACTAGAGATAAATGGTAACAGTTTATTTGAAGGGGGGTGAATAAGACTGACATGATACTGTCATGAACATGAATAAGCCTTCATGAATATTTATGACTGTTGTCATAAAGCGTCATTCTGTACATACAAAGTTGACATTATTCAAAATGTCTTTGTTATGACAACTTGACTTTAACCAATAACTCATTACTGATATACATTTGTTATAAAAGTATTACTGATTGCACTTTAAAAATTAGGCAACTTTATGTTATTAAAGGTAAACTTTAAACAGTAATGATTTCTTGGTTAATGTCAAGTTGCCATAAAGACATTTTGAATAATGTCAACTTTGTATTAAAAGTGTCATAATTTACCGAATGACGCTTTATGACAACAGTCATAAATATTCATGAAGGCTTATTCATGTTCATGACAGATGTTATGTCATGTTTGTGAAAGTGTCATGACAGTCTTATTCACCCCCCCTTCAAATAAAGTGTTACCAGATAAATTTGCAGTTGTGAAATATTTTTTTGTTTTTTTTGAAGAATAAAATAAAGTATAATTGCTTGTTTATCAGCAATTTGATATCTTTCCTTTCCAGAGATTAAAACGACTAGACATCAATATGAACGTTGCATAATGAAAATCTGAATAATTGTTGGGGGATCGTAAATGTTTTCACGTCATCATATATAAGTCAAAGCACTGTTATATTCAAGAGCTTTCTGTGGACAAAAAAAAAGTTAACTATTATAAAATCCCATATCTTTTATTGATCTATATCTTAAAACTTGAATTTCATACACTTTTATATTAGAAGATATAATACTCATAAATAATAATTTGATTCAGCCCCAAATTCAACAGAGAGCTCTCTACTTACAGAATGACTGTAAAAATGCCAAGATCGCTGTCATCCGGGTCCATAGTTGATGACAAGTCTAATCAAGTTTGATGGAGAACTTGTTTCAGTTTTTCCTGTCCAGGCCTTCTGAGCCTTCTTTACTGATGAGTGCTCGTGTTCTTTCTTCTGACTACAAAGTTTTCCTCGTGGCTTGATTTTGACTCAATAGTCAACTGAGTTGCGTCTGACTAAGCCACTTATTATTACATGCAGCGGGGCCCGTCCAAGTGAGTGGCCAGTGCCCTGAGGGAGGAGACCGAGCTTGTCGCTCCTGCCTTGGTAATGAAATAGCATCACATTCCGGGCCAGTGCATCAGAAAACACACAGAGAGATCAATGCGGAACAGCTGGACTTCAATGGATGGCTGTGCTGGGTTAAGGCTATAAGCAAAGCTCTCACGGACATTCAGCCGTGGCGTTTTTCTACATCGACGCTTCTCCGGAGAGAGTTTGAAATGCGCTTAAGTGGTGCCAGAACTAAGTAATACAAACATTATAAAATAATATCTGAAATATTTCCTTATCCAAAGTACAAAGCGTTTTTGAATATGCCATGTGTTTTATCATCCATGAGAGCTTAGAAATTAAGCTTCAGCCATAATCCAGGCTCTATCACTGTCTGCCTGCCAACTGTCACCCCTAACTGAGCCAGAACTAAATCCTATATAAACCACAGAATTAGGTCCATGTTACACAGTAGCCATCAGGTAGCTTATTTCTACTGAATTCTCAGATATATGTATTATTTTACTGTATAACGCAGCCACTGAGAAATCTTACAGTTGAAGGTGTACCTATACGCCTCGGGAAATCAGGTGATTTTTTTTCTCATTTTCACATCTCCTTTCACTTTAACCCACAGCTATTCTATTTTAACGTCATGCTTGCTGACACTGGATAATACCATGCTGACTCTCATGCATGAATGGCATTCACAGTCCTCCATTAGTTATGAAGTGAGGCACGTGTCTGCTACTGCAAGCAAATGGAGCTGCTTGCATAACACATCCCATGCCAAGTACACAAAGCAACGTTTGACAAGGGAAAGTTTAGTTTGCAAATATAAGAGCAGTACAGCATGCAACATTCAGACATTTGGCTTCGCCACCCCGGTTTGAGCACCATGCCAAAAGCATGCACCGTCTCTGTTTGCATGTCCAGTAGCTAAGCACGGCCATATGGCCTCAACAGAGTGCAGTGTGGGGTTAAAGCAGACCTTTCTGGGGAGAGAAATACTGCTCATGAATCCATCCAATCATTTGGCCCGGCACTCGCCCCTGGGCCAGTGCCGGCGCACTGCATCGGTGGCCTGTTTTTCTGTGTCACACAGGTCGCAACACGAGCGAGAACAGAGGATGTGCAGAAAGCAATAACCATGCACTGTGTTTGCAGTTAAGAATCACATTAGGCATGCTGTCTCTGGGTTACAGCAGGCTTGATTTAAGAAGCGTTTCTATACTGGGTTGATTTAATGTGTTGTGCGCTGCTTGTGGGTGGATAGCTTGTTTTAAGCTATTTAAGGTAACGTGCATCTTGAAAAATCCTCTCATCTACTGTTCCGTGGAAAAGCAAAATGCGCATTTTAATTCATTTTTACAATTTGCTGCACCACAATCACAGACTTCACTGTATTTTATGTAGATTTTACATGATGGTCCATCATAAACCAGAACATAGTTATGAACTGGAATTAATATGATTTGCAGTTGAAACCAGAAGTTAACGTACATAGAGGAAAGACATGTATTTTCTATTATAACATTAAAAGCCCAGACTGTCATTTTCAAATGCAGACAGGAACAAAGATCTTTCTTTTTGGGGAGATGTGGCCACTTAGATTCATCCAGAACAGACAGTTCTGGACTCAACTGTCTGTTTTGGAAATTAATAATTATAAGATTGTGGCCTGTATTTGTAAGTAGCCCCTTAATAAATATGTTTATAACCGTATATTTTCTGTAAATGTGTCTGGCTCTACCAGCTTTGTACCTCTAGAGCATGGATCTCCAAAATGTTCAGCAGGTTACTTTTGTATGGGCTTATATATAGCTGAAACACAGAGATTTGCATTTATGATTAATTGGAAACATATAACACAGAACAGATGAAACAAAATGTCCAAACATTTTAAAGTTATGGTTAAAACAGTCAACATAAGCTCATTTTTAGTGCATTAGTGAGCTGGAAGTGACTTTTTTCTTACTTTATGAAGCAGAACAAACACTAGATTCAGTCATTTGCATAAAATGATGAGAGTCACTTCATGCAGAACAGGAAAATGCATATTAATCTAATATGAGCAGCAGCTTGGCATATACTAAAGCCTGCAGATATATGTATTAAAAACTGCCAACCTAATTTCTTCCAGTACTACAGTTTGCCGCATTTGTCTAAAATATCAATCAGGATAATTATCACTCTTGCCATCAGAAGACTGCCTTGTAGATAATTATTCATGATTAATTAAGCAAGTTAAAAATCTAAATAAGGAATCTAGTAGTGCATTTTCATGCGCTCAATTAAATATTAGCCATTGGGACGGCTAACAAGCCAGGCATAAAAGCAAGCTGTTAAGCGTACATATAGAAAAGTCAGGAAGCATAAAGAAGTCAGTGGTAGTCAATGAGATCTCAGGATATCACATTCCGCAAATCAGATAGCCACTCCTGTGTCAACATACTAAAGAAGCTCCTCCCTGCTGCCCTGGGAGGATAGGATTCACAGCATCCAGCAATTATCTGTAATGTGGGAGAAAAATCGATGCGCCTGTGGAAAGCTGCTATAGGTCACCAAGTCGGCGCTGTCACTTGCATCAGAAGCACTCTTCTGCTGCAGGCACAGCTCCAAGCCTCTGTGAGAACCTCTGCGAGAGCACGCCTCGTTTCTAATGCCCTGGATTATGGCAATTATTAGCCTGACAATACGGAAGATAATTGCTTTTTCATATGGGATCATGCAAAATGGTAAAATATCACACATTTCACTCCTCCATTATTACAGATGGAAAGCACCACTTTAAATAAAAGCTGCACACACTTATTTGAGTTCATCTAATTTTTTTCAGTATCAGGTGTTTAGTGCGTTATCTTAATCTCTCAGATGGCATGTATTAGGCTTCGACAAAGGGTCTTTTGATTTGCATTTAGTGAATGACATTTTTCTTTTTTGTTGTTACTAACAACATTTGGGGTGGACTTTACATTGCTAAAATGACAAAACCTGAATTTCTTTTAAATATGAATTGCCAGAAGTAAAAAAAAGAAGAAACAATCCGAAAGTTGAATCCACACATGCATTAAAGAACAGAGTGAAGACAGATGATTTAATTTAGTTTTGGGTGTGAGCACTAGATTTACCAAATCCTCAAATTTCCTGTAGTAGGTACACTTGTGTAACATTCAATTGATTGATTTATTTTCAAAATTAGGTCACTACAAAGATTTCCAAAGGCTGATAATGTAATGGGTTAAAGACTATAAAACTTACTGTTTCTGAAACAGGTGAATTAGTCTTCTACAAATGTGAAAAGAAATGTCATAAAAAGTAAAATACATAAAAATATTTAAATATCGATACTAATTTCTCAAATGTGCAAAATTCTTGTTACTTTTTGTTTATATTCATTTTACGATGCAAAAAAAAATACATTGGAAATCACTTGTGGTCTAGAATTATTTGCTTCTAAAATACACCTTGGGAAAGTTACAAAAGTTTCAAAATCATTCTAACCGCTTCTCTTTAAGTAGGTTTTACTCTTCTCGTGTCTTTCTAAAATAAAAAAAACAAAAAACAGAAGTGAAACAGCTGTTGGCTCACCTCTGCTCCTCGTGGTTCTTTTCCAAACACCTGGCAACACAACTTTCATTTTTATCTTTGTTTTCAGGCTCCATATCTTCTCTCTCAGGTAGCTAGGAGCTGATGAAAGGACGAGCTTTTGGTGCGCCCCTCTTTGTGGCTTAGAAGATACTGGCATCGCCACAAAGAGAGTGGGGGGGGGGGTCTTGAAAATCTGATAGTCTGGTGTAAATTCTATTAAAGGCAAGAGGATATTGAGAAGGATGAAAAATCAATACCTCGTGACCAGTAATGTTTGAAAGATCAGGCTAAGAGGGAAAAGTGAGCCGGCGATAGCCAAAGCCCTGACTCACAGGCCGCGTCTGCAAGTGGTTAATCAAGTGCTTGTCTGACATCCAGATTGCATTTTCAACTCACCATTACTCTCATTTTCATCCCTCACTGTAGAGAAGATGAGCTATCAAATGTAAGAGGCGGTAATCTGAGTAATAAAAACCAGCCCACCAATCTGATATAAATGCACTCTTCTCAGAGGATGCTTTGTTTTTATTTCTCAGTTTTCAGAACGCTAACGACTCTGTGTTTGACGAAAATGCATGAATCCCCGAGGGTGCATGCATGCGAGGGTTACACATGATTGCGTTTCCCCGAATTTATGAGTCACTGTGGTAAAATGTTGTTTTATAAATGCATATTAATGTAAAGTTTGAACATATTCAACAAATCTTTCCAAACTGCTGCAGTTTTAGACAGTAACGCTGGTGTTTAATCACATTCACACAAAAAGTCATGCAACAGTTCAAGAGGTGCTGTTTAGCTCTGTTTTTATGGCCCTTATGGGACAAATTCCCTGTCTCTTTAATGTACATTATTGATGACTCATAAGTGCTGTAAGCAGTTGGCGTTGCTCTAAGATACACTAGCGCACACAAGTGACAGAACAGTGGCACTGCAGAAACCTAGTTTTAACTGGGTGATCTTCCATTTTTAAACTGTCTTTTTTAGTTTTAATGACGCTGTCCTTAATATGTTGTTCTTTTCACTTTAAAGTAAAAAAGACATGAAAAGCTTCAATCTGAAGTATCCTGCTGTAGCTCTTTAAATTTGCAGTCGTCGTCCTTTTCACAGATTTCTCCACCAAGAGAGACGAGGATCTCTGCAACTTGCATAAATAAAACTACACAACCACCAAACATATTGTAGCTTTCTCAGCATTTGAGTTGTACTTGAGATTTAATCACACTTAAAATCTTTGCAGTTTGGCCCATGAAAATAAAAACTGACTGATGAAATATTTAAGCACACAAATGTTATTTTGAAATTCTATTTCGGTGGTCCTCTAAACCTCAGAGGACCTTGTGTTTGACACAATGTGCTCTGAGGCCTTCACAGAGCAGCTGTATTTAAATCAATAATATATACATGGACTCTACTTACAAATTGACTAATTTATAAAAGCAAATGGCAGCAATGCATTTTATTAATGGGTATCAGAATGAAAGGGACTGGGCTCACACTTTTCAGTCTATATTTATCATAGAATGTGTGATTTTTCTTCCTTCCACTGCATATCACTTTTAGTTTGTCACATACAATCCTAATAAAAACACCTTCAATGTTTGGAGATTCTACCTGTAAAAAGCTTACTTGTGCAAGACGAAGACTCTTCAAGGGTTTACTTTTTTCTCTGAAGAAACTGCAGTGTACACAAATTCAGCCTATCTGTAAAGCAAGACAAGTTAACACAAGCTCTGCACAGAAGGAATTTTGAAGATGATGGACATCATTTGCCTGTGATGGACCTGCAATCTATTCCTCTCCCCTCACCTGGTACTCAGTGTCTTCTGTACAGACAGCCAGCAGATCCCCTCTCTGCCCCCAACATACCAAAACCACATGTCATGTCGATAGCAATTTAAGCATTTGTTCTACTGCCATCTAGTGGTCTTTTTCTCTGCCTTCATGGCCAGGGTCTGTTTCTTCTCTTGACTCCAGCTGTGATGACTCATGCAAACTCAAGACAAAATGTAATTTTGTAATTTTGCATCCGTCTTTCTGAATGATCTAATAAATCCTGAAACTATTTTCTGATCCCCTTGGTGAGTTTACTTATCAAAGTGAAATCTTAATAATACAGATGTGCTTTGTTTTGAAGACATTTATTAACACCAAAGCCCTGTCCTAAAAAAAAAATAAAAAATTAGGGAAACCTTTTTCTGACATGTAATGCCTTGCAAAACTTAATCCTTTAAAATGTTCAACTATAACCAAAAAATACATTTTATTGTGAGTTTATTTGATAGATACAAAGTCTTTAGTTTGTACTCCCTCTGAAACGTGTTTGACTGAGACAGAGGAGTGAGCAGCGGCTCATTCTGTTTGGATTTTGATGCTCTGCACATTCCAAGTTTACTTTTCAGTTTACTCCCCAAAATAGTTGTCATGTCTGCTTACATTTATTAAAACTTCACTGCAGCAATTTTCTGTTTTACGCCTATACTTGAAACAAACCAAAGCGTATACTGAAAGGTATCCCACAAATCAACGTGCCCGGGGTTTTCTACTTAAGCTAGAGTTTGTCTTGCTGCACCTATCCCTTTGAGAAATGATATAACGGGATGTCTGATGAGAATCTTCCGGGAGTCTCTACCCAAACTCCATCAGCACCAAATAAGCAGATCAAACGTAAAGCCGCCCACTTATCACCACTTCCCCTGTCTGTTTAGTGGACTCTCTGTATCTGATAAATCCTTATCGAGGCCATACAGTGCTGGTTCACATGTCGCGTTATCACACTGGTCTCTTCCCCAGGGCTCCCACAGGAAGGGTCCGTTCAGAGGGCATGGCATGCCATGTATCTCAGCTGCCTCGCAGTGAAGAAATAATACAGTGTGACTGAGTGAATGCAGCTGAGGTGTGTGCAAGATTGTGACTATGTGTAAGAATGAAACTGGAAAACTCTTACTCTTACTGTATGAATCTGTGAAGTGGATAAGTTTTTTTCCAGCTTGATCATCTCTGAAGGAGACCTTTAATGTATACTGAACTGTTTTCCCTTCACAAATATCTTATTAATTTTTGTCACACTGACTTTGTTAGGGGCATCAAAGGTAACATGAGAAAATGCAAACTGTACTTTTTAAATGCCTCCATTGAAAAAGGTAAGGAAAAACCTGCCTGGACCAACCTTGCTCGATGAGAATAAACAATTGCCCCCGAAGCCTCATACCCATCTGCCACCTTTGGCAGCAATCACAGCCACCAAGCACTTGTGGTAACAGGTGGCCCACTCTTCTTTGCAGAATTCTATTAATTCAACCACATTGGAGTTTTCATGCACGGACTGACTGTCTAAGGCATTTTTAAAAAAATTTCAGTCTTCAATTTACAGCATATTTTATCAAACGTTTAAAGCATCACCAAGAAGTTTAATAAAAAATATGACACATACCTTTGAGTTCTTGTTGATCAGGAGCAGATCTTCCCTCGACAATCTTCCATGTGGTGCCATTTTTGCCCATTTTTGTTCTTATTGTTGAATCATGAAATCTGGATTATAAATGAGACAAGTAAATCACACAGTGCTTACATTGTTGTACTGGACTCCTTTATTACCTCCTAGATGAGTTGCTGATGCACTGCTGAAATAATTTTGCTAAGCAAGCCACTCTTGTGAACATTCACTACAGTTTCATGCTTCCTCCATTTTATCGGACTGCTGTTACTGGAATCCCAAACACTGCAGAAATGTCTTTAAGCCTCCCCCGAATAATGTCAATGACTGTGTTCCTCATCTGTTGTTTAATCCTTCGGGTTGGTGCTGATGCTTTGCTTTTTGATATCTCTCAGCCAACTTAATGTTGTCAAGCAGGTTCAGTTTAACTGATTTCTTGATTCTGCATGTCAGCCTGGCTGTGGGTTGTTAAACCCAGCTGTCCTACAAATGTGGTTTATTGTTATCAATTAAAATCATGATTCATTAAAATTAATTAGAGTTGATTAGGTAAGATTTCAAATGTGCCTAGAATGCCTCGATAGCTTTTACCCCGAAATAAATGAAAACATTATTTGCAAATCTGTTGTGCACAGTATTTGTCCGTCAATAAACAGTAAAGATGTTCTGGAAAAAAAAAAATATATAAATTAGTTTTGAAAAGCCTTGAAATATGTGCAGACTTATAAGTTTTATAAACTACTTATAAGTCCGTTTTGAACATCAAAATCTGTTTACGCTACGAAACTACCATCTATTTTATTTTATTTAATTCATTAATTGTTTTTTTTTTTTTTTTTTTATTGCGAGATCAATTCAAACTGGTTTGGCTGAGTCACTCAGAGACAATACAAACAAAGTCATGCCCCCCCCCTAATTCCACTGAATATTGTTTGTCATGCCCGTCTGGGGAAATCAACATACTTCTTAGAAGCATCACTGAGATGTTGGACGCATGAAGCGCTGAGTCACAGCGCTGGGAGGCGGAGGAGGTGATCTGACAATACGAGCGCGCATTTCATAAAACTGGCAGAGACGCTGCGAGCGCCGGACGGGAAACGGTTCATCTCGCAGAGTTCCGATTATGAGTTTGCGGATCTATATCCAATATTACCCGAACGGCTGACTATGCGATATGGCCGCACAAGGACTTCTGAGCAGCGTGTTCTCATGCTCGCTAAGCCCCAAAAGAATTTCCAATAAGAAACTGAGGCAGACCAGGAGTTTGGATTCGACTTTGATGCGGCACTGTGGTACCGAGGCTGAGGAGAGTTTGTTTAAGGTGAGCGACCTTTAATTGATTTGATTTGAAGGCAGATGCATCGTTGCTGCGTTTTGTTTTCGATCATACTGCAGAGAGTGGTGGCTGTGGTGGGCCTTAGTTATTCCTGCTGGAAATCTTCGAGTAGAAACTTATAAAGTAGGAACTTAAACTTTCCAAAGCAAATTTTACTCCCCAATTCATTAGCTAAATTTAAGTTACACAGGGTGTAAGAGTGGCTTACATTACTGTTGTCTGTTTTGCGAAAGTGGATGGAATATCATAAATAAATAAATAATTAACTCTACTTCCATTAGTTCATTTTATTTCATATAATCTTGGTATTATTTAAAACAAAAAATGCTGGATGGGACTTAAATAGAAAAACCTCCCTAGCTATAGGGTAATGTAAACATTTTTTTGTTCCAAGGCACTGTGAATCCTCAAATAAATAATAATAAAATCTGCTTGCTTTGCAAGTAACATCAACGCTTGTCTCAACTTTGCACATTCCTCCAGAGGACCACCTTTAAAATGTCTCCGTTCAGTCTTCTTAAATGTGCAACAGTTTACTCATCTCAACAGTGGACATAATTTAGTGTAAAGTGGCTGAAAAGGGATGACATTCATCACTTGTAGTGACGCAACAAGCTGTAAAACATGTTGGTCCACACGTAAGCAGACCTGTCCAGTTAGCCAAGAGACCTGATGATCTTGCAACAGCAGAAGACTGTGATTGATTAGTTTAGTTAGCTATATATATATATATATATATATATATATATATATATATATATATGTATATATATATATATACGTATATATATATATATATATATATATATATATATATATATATATATATATATATATATATATATATATATATATATATATATATATATATATATATATATATATATATATATATATATATATATATATATATATTAGGGATGTGCCGATCAGGTTTTTTTCTGCCGATACCGATACCGATCACCCCTGAGGGATGATCGGCGATACCGATCCCCGATACCGATCACATAGTTAGGATTTATTTATTTTTTTATCATAAACACTACCTTTACATTATGTGAAAAAAGGAACCATGAATTCACATTAATTTAGACAAAAACTTGTTTTTAATAACTTTTTCCAAGAAGAAAACTAAACAAAACAGGCATTGTGCAAATTGTACTGCTATCAGTAATACTATCTTTAACAGACTGATAACATATGAGGCTCTGAAGAGGCTAAATAATGCAAAGAGCCAAAATAAAACCTCTCAACATTGACAAAAAATTCAAGTATAAAACTTCACATTCAAAGGAAAATACAGGATCCATTGTGAAAACAATCCTGAGTTACTGAATGAAAACTTCCTGTTAGCACAGCGGCTAGCTGGTTACTGCTAGTTCTGATTGGCTGTTTCTGACTGAGCGGAGTAACAGGGAGGAGATCGATTATTTTTTAGAGATTATCTGTCTCATGTTAGGACAGCGAAAGTTTTAATATGTATGTAAAATGTATTTTTTTTTAAGTTAGATGCTGCAGCTTTAAACAGGTTCGGTGAGAGTCACTACCAGGTGGAGCAGAAGCGGCTCTATGTCAAATATTACTACATATTAAATATTACTAAATATTAAATATTACTACCTGTAGCGGAGCAGCGGTTCAACAGGAGAACCAGAGTCTTACATCGCAGCTCCAAGACTTAAATCATTTTCCAGGTTATTAGTTTAGTTTTCTGACCGTCATGCTAATCCGGTGAGTGTTTGTAGCTGCGCTGCTTTACCTGCTGTCTGATCCTCCATGTCTTTTTACTGCACTGAGCCTCGATGTAGCCAAACTCCGTCATTGTTTTTATGTCTATTAGCTTCGTTGTGTTGATGCATTTTGACCTGCTTCTATTTTCCACCGCAACACGCAAATGTCCTCATTCACTCAGCGCGTTATAGTTACACATCACTTAGGATTTGTTGCTGCGCGTTTGCGCAGTGAAGGAAAGACGAGACCAGCTGGACAGACAGGCTGGGAAATGAGATGCAGGCGGTGGCGGGGGGGGGGGGGGGGGGGGGGGGGGGGGGAGTGTTGTTGGCATCGCAACTTCACCCTTACATTCGCAACTTCACCTTTACGTTCCCTTGGGGGGGGGGGGCAATTAATACTTTCGCATCCACCTGAAAGATGTGTAGTTGCGCCACTGGTTGCAGGTGATCGGTATCGGCAACAGAGCCAAAGATCGCCGATCCCGATCATCACCGATTTCATGGAAATCGGCCGATTATGATCGGTTACCGATCGATCGGCACACCTCTAATATATATATATATATATATATATATATATATATATATATATATATATATATATATATATATATGTAGCTAGCTTAAAGCACTTCAGCATACCTATTCCTACATGAAACATGGTGGTGGCAGTATGATGCTGTAGGAGTCAGCAGGAGCAAGGAATGGGATCTGAGTTCATGGGAAGTCAAACACAGGGTCACAGCTGAAGAATATGTGGTAGAAATTTTAAAAGACATGAAATTGGGTGGCAGTTCATCTTCCAGAAAAAGCATGCAGCCAGAGCTATAATGGGAGGTTTTGGATCAAATCTAATAATCAGGTATTAAAATTCTCCGGTCAAAGTCCAGACTTCAGACTTGAATCTAACTGAGAATGTGGCAAAGCATAAAGTTGATGTTCAGAAAGGCAACCCATCCAATCTCACCTACCCTGAGTCAATTTGGCAAAGAGCGGGAATCATTTTCAGTTTACAGACATGCAAAAGTCTTGTAGCTGTATTTGCAAAAAAGAAACCAGCTTAGTACGTTATTGACTTGACAGCCTGAATACTATTGTGAATCAAAGTTTACAGGTTTTTTATTTGTTAGGTGAAAAAAATCCCCAAAAAACTGAAACTGTGTTTTCTTTTCCTTCCGCTCAAAAATTTTGCTATAAATTGTGTTGTTCAGGTGCATGAAGTCTGAATAAAACGTTTTAAGTTGGTGCCTGTAAACATAATTATAGCTGGTTGAAAATATAATGGAAATACATTGAAAAAAACTAGGTGCATTTGTGCATATCCCTGCTTGTCTTCTTGCAAAACCACTTACAGATCTCACATCAAACAAGACAGACCAACTCTAAACTTGTGTGGAGCACAGCAAAATTGCAACTCAATGTGCAGCAGCTGCTTTGCAGAAAGTGCACTGGAAGCTATCACATTACTAAATAAAACAAAGCACTAAATATTGGAGGCAATCTGCACTGTTGTGCTTAAATTTTCCCCATGGCAACACTGTTTGTTTATCATATTGGAAATATATCAATGACCTGACACAGTAATAGCCTTGTAATGAATGCCAAGTATCTGTCCTCTGGAGTTATCAACACTAACTCCACAGCCAGAACTTTTTCCTTTTTCACAGAACGTGAATGAAGCTGGGGAAAAAAAGAAAAGTGAAACAGATATTTGTGAGTGTGCATGAGGTTAAAGTCTGTAGGACAAGTTTTTGTTGTTGAGATGTTCATGCCACCTTACATTGTTTTTAAATACGCTATTTTATTAATCACCGATATTTAATAATTAAATATTAATTATTATTTAATTATAAAAAAACAAGCTGCACCATCTTGTTGTTTAAGATGGTGCAGCTGCACTGTGTTTTACAGTCACAACTGAAAACAGACGGACTGAGCTCCTGCCTGAAGACTCACATGACCATGCTGTCAGCTTACAATCAGCTTACAAGCCAGTCCCTTTGTATGCAAAAATCTTTCTTCAATTCGGTAATCAAAGTCACATTTTTGTGGGTGTGCATATAGTCAAGTCCTCCTCTCAGGCACAATGGTATCCAAGAGACCACTGCAACAACACGTCAAGTTCTCTGTTTTTTTGGGTGTTTTGTTCCCCTTTTTCACATGAAACTTCTGCACCTCCACCCAGTAACGGTCCCAATGCTGTAAGACTTCCATTTCAAGAGTGACTTCATTTGGCTTGTTCAGGTTCCATCTGGTGTAAATGCATTCAAAAACAACCGTTGCAGCTTTTGCATATGCTTTTGCACGTATGACGCTGTGCTAATTATACATGTTTAATTGTGGGTAACATAGCAACACAGTTTGTAAACTTGAGAAGGTTTCCTCACATGAAGTTGAATATAACTCTTTTTTTTTCCTTTTTTTTTTTTACTGGTGCGCTCACTTTGGATCTCTGCAGCCTGGGCCGAGATGGAAAGCAGAGACATCTGGTTTACATGAAGAAAGCTTCGACTCTTATTTCTCACAGTGCAGCAGCATGACCTGATCCTTGGCTACAATCCCTCAGGCACATACTTCTTCCCACTAGAGACTTTACATTTGCATGGCATGGGGCTAGATTTGCTGGGCTGCAGTGACTGTGGCACTTTACGATCTGGCATTTGCGTGGAAAATGGAAATAAGTTTAAAACATCGCAGGTCGTTTGCAGTTGTAACGGTGAAGGGCCGGTCATTGTTTCGGAGCAGTTTGCATCGACCTTACATTGCAACCTGTGTGTGGTCACACTGTAGATATGATCTGTTGTGTCAGAAGGGTTTTCTTGCAGTAAAAAATACTCACATACTTTATGTAAAAAAAAATGCATTAAAATGGGAGCTTTACAAGAGGGACATGTGGTTACAATGGCTTATCAAAGTGCAAGATATGGGTTGTTTGTCTTCTGGGTCACCCCAGCATATCACATTCAACTGTGTAACAACATGAGAACAATGGGCACTTAAAACTTTATCAAAAATATACAACAGCAGCATAGAGCAAAGAGGTTTTACATAGGCATTTGGCAGTAGCAACTTGTATGTGATATGTGCTGATATCCTGTGCACTTATTCCCAGCGCTGTGTACGATGTCACTGACCTCTAAGTGTTCTGCTCTCCCTTTAATATTATGACAACAGGCATGGAGGCTCTCCTCCAGGTCTGTAGTTAAATGTGACACTAATCTTTTCTCTGATCCACAACCTACCCAGCATGGTTTACTGCACTTCATTTGAGACAATTCCGCTTTGTTGCTAGGTTAGCCTTTGGATATGGCTTTGTAAGAAATCCAAAAGTATTTTCTTCGTTTATTGTTTCTTTTTTTTTAATTCTGCATTCTTTGCATTCTCTTTAATATTGTCTCAGTGGAACTTTGTCGGAAGAGCATAGATTATGAGAGCTTTAGAGAAATATTTTTTAGGATGCTCCAAATAACCAGTTTGGATATGCTTCTTCAAATTAAATGTTGCCATTCATTTTCCCCCACACCCCAAAAGTAGCCTCTGACGGAAGCACCCGGAAAGTTTCATGACCTTTAGATTGAGCCGTACATAACGCCTTTGTAAGGATATAATGATATTAAAAGTAAGAATGAGTTTAATGGTCGCTGGATCAGAGGTCAGGAGGTTAATAGAAGGCTTAATCTAAAGATAGGAGGATGGAGGTCATAAAACATATCAGGTCATGTTGTTGGCCAAAGAAGCATTTTTACTGGGTCATAATTTAGATGACATTTTAATCTGGTTTTGTGTCCATTAGGCTGGGGGAGGAGTATGGATTTACAATGCAATAAATTGAAGGGCCGTGTTGTTTCTGTCTCTGGGGATCATACTCCCCTTTAACCTCTGCAGGTCAATTATTTGTATATAACACTAGCTAAACAATAAAAATAAAAAAGATGTTTCTGTAGAAGTGTTTCAGATCAACTTAAAAATACCATGGTGTGCTTTTAAAAATGTTTTTTATAATACCTTCCCAACACTGATCTTCCAAAAACTGAGCTTTCAAATGCACATATTTTGATGGATATGTTTATTTAGCACAGAAAAATCCTTTGAACTCTTTATAGCTGACACATCTTTGGCCCTTTCAATCAATCCTAATCTATTTTCCCAACCATATTTAGAAGTCTACATGTTTGGTTTTATGTGGACATCTTTTCAACTTTACATTTCTAGCCATGTTTTTAGCTGTATGTTGTAGCAAGAATCCAAAATAAAAATAAAAATACCCTAAACACTCAACCAAAACTACAGTCTGTCTTATTTATATATAAAAAGGGTCACAAAATACATAGTGGTTCATGAACATGTTTTGAAATTTACCTAACTATCAAGAATTGTGATTTGAATAAAGCAGGAAATAGCGATGAAGTAATAACAAAACAAATATGCTTAAGAAACTTGAGTAGATGAGTACAGACGAGTAAAAAAAAACACTTATTGTTTTAAATAAACAAATAATAAGTGATTTGATTTGTGAGCAGATGTTTGCTCACAAATCAAATCAGTTTGGCTAAAACTGTTATGCAAACTTTGATCTTTAATACAACAAATTAAATTATTTTTTCATTATTATTGTTTTTATACATGTAAGGTTCACTTTGAAAAAAAGGATTCCAGTAGAATTCATCTTTGATATTGGAAATAATGTTTAACTTTTTTTTTTTGACTGACCACTAGAAGTTGATTAATATCTGGTTCAGAGATCACAACCATTGTAGAACATTTACTATAGGTTTTATGGCAATAGCTCAGGGTTATGGGTAATGTAGTCTTGACAATTGTTTGCTGTTGTCGAACTGTGCCAAAAGCTTTAAAATGGATTCATTTGAGGTCTTTCTTTCGACGCTAATCTGCTAGGACACACTTTAATCTGTTTGCGGTAAATTAAGGAAGAGACCGACGCTTCCAGGCAGCCCCACCCTGCTTCATGCGCTTCTCTCTCTTTGACAGATGTGGGACGTGTTCGGTCGTTCAGCTCGGTCTTTTCTCTCCACGTGCTCGTAGTGACCCCTGGTGGCCAAGTGTCACCGTGATTCTGATTTAGGCTCATTGTCGTGAAGAGTTGGAGCGAAGTCAGGTGGCGCAGGTTAAATTGCGGGAAAGTTCAGGTTTCAACGGAGTTCGGGTGACGTTTTGTCTTTGGAAAGTAGGGTTTTCGTGATGGGAGAACGACGCAGCATCCTTTGTCTTGTGAGTAACTGCTGGGTTGAGTTGTTTTTTTTCCCTAGCTGTTTGAGTTAACTGTGGCTTATGGATATTTCAAATGTGCCCCGACGTCACCGGAATAATAAATAAAGGAAAACAAAATGCATTGTTACCACGTAGTAAAATATTATTTACTGCCTTAAATATACTTCAAATATGCAGCTTAATTTATAATAAATGTTTTTCTTTTAGAAAAAGAATATTCTTTCGTGTGTGAAAGATACTTTCATTTGCAGTAGTTTGTGGTCACAGTGTTGTACTTTTACAACGCCACGAACTGACTAATAGAAGATTGGGCAAATTTTTCCAAATAGAAAAACGACAAGGTTTGATACAAAGTCTTACAAAAGTATTCATGCCTCAGTCGTTTTTTTCTCCATTCATTTTGTTCCAACCACAGTTTTCAGTAGTGCGTGACTGTAAAGTAAAGGAAAATTACTTATGGTTTTCGACATATTTTTAAACAAAATTCAGCAAATTGCATTTGCATTTGTCTTCCATTTGTTCTGAATTGTTTGCATTTTCTTTTTTTCTTTCTTTGCAAGAGAGCTCAACTTTTGTCAGATTGGTTGGAGAGTGAGCTGCACAGTGGCGCAGTTGGTAGAGCTGTTGCCTTACAGCAAGAAGGCTCTGGGTTCAATTCCCGGCCCCGGCCTTTCTGCATGGAGTTTGCATGTTCTCCCTGTGCATGGTGGGTTTTCTCCGGGTACTCCGGTTTCCTCCCACAGTCCAAAAACATGACTGTTAGGTTAATTGGTCTCTCCAAATTGTCCCTAGGTGTGTATGGTTGTTTGTCCTGTGTATCTCTGTGTTGTGCTACGACAGGCAGGTATACCCTGTGGGGTGCCTCCCCCCACCCACCAAGGGACAAGGACGCAAAGAAAATGGATGGAGCTGCTTCTCTGATTGACACTCTATTTGCCAGTCAGTTTAGTCAACGGCCAAGTCTGGGTTGTGTCACAACAGCAAATCTATTATTTCCCTAGGTATGAGTGGTGTGTGTGCATGGTTGTTTGTCCTGTGTGTCTCTGTGTTGCCCTGCGACAGACTGGCGACCTGTCCAGAGTGAACCCCGCCTCTCGCCCAGAACGTTAGCTGGAGATAGGCACCAGCAACCCTCCCGACCCCACCAAGGGTGTCAAGAAAATGGATGGATGGATGGTTGGAGAGTGTGTGAACAGCAAGTCTCAGGCCTTTTGAGTTAGATTTAGGTCTAGATTTTGACTTGGTTAAACTGCAAGTATTATCTCAGCAATTATTACTAAACACCTACTAAATTCAACATGCGAAAAGCCTTTTCTGCTTGACATAACATCAGTTTTACTGTGTGGGGTTACTCTTTTGACTATTTTCTGGATTAACTGAGTAATAATTGGATAGCAAAAGGTGCTATCAATTTTGTCTTAATTACTGCTCTGAGTACAGTATGTTTGTTATTTTAGCAAATGGCATTATTTTGTCAGTTAATGATTGACTAATTACTTCTTAAACTATGACCCTTGTTTAATTCGTCTTCCCATCAGCAATCTTACACGGTTCCTAAACATGCCCATAGTATAATACTATCACTACCATGTTTCATTCAGGGTTATTTTTTGAAGTAGCTTTTTAGTTTGGCTGTCCTCTGTGCATTGGTCTATGAGACTCCACTGTTTGAAAAGCAAATAGTTGCAATACATTTGCTTGAGTGGTATGAGATATAACAAACATTTTTTTTATAAAAAAAAAATAGAAGAAAACACATTTCTTCATATTGGTCTGTTATTTAAAATGTGAATACAGTTTGAGGTTGTAATGTCAAAAAAATAGAAAAAATACTCAAGGGCTGCAGATACTTTTGCGAAGAACTATTACGTCTGCAAATGAATCCTTTTTTAACTTGTGCTGCAGAATTAACTCTTGGCATCCTGACCTGAGGAGTATTCCTCACCTCCATGGATCTCGCTCAAGTTTACTAGATCAGTGTAATCTTTCCAGGCATATTGTATGAATTACTTTGCAGATTTCCTCCCATTGTTTTCTAGGAAGCCCTGCTGCTTTGCAGCAAGGCTTTGAATTAAAATTAGCCACATCCACATACACCTGTAACCAAGCAGTGGATTTTCACTGATTCAGACTGGGGCTGGTATGACTCACTGTTTTATGCCTTTTTGACAGGATTACTTACCTAATTGGCTGGGATATTTAAACACTCAAAGTAAGTGACTCCATTATGAGTGGTTATTTCTTTGTATCCGTTTTAAGTTTGGCTACTTCTTAATTTTTGGTTTATTCGGACATTTTTATTTTGTATGGAGGAAACAAGTAAAGCCATTTCAAAAGTATAACATATGTGTTTCCTAAGTAAAATACAGTACAATGAGGAGGGGGACTGTCCTGTAAGAACTGGGCCCAAATGTTTGCATTTGCATTACAGTTTTTTGCTTAAAAAAATGCCTGCATCACTAGAGGAAAATTACACATTCACATTGCTTTCATAGCTGGAAAGTATTGGAGCAAAACTGTGGCATGGTGGCATGTCTCGGCTTGGCCCACTAACACCTGTGATTATGCAGAGGGTACAAAGGTGTTGCATTACAATGTTCAGCACAATATTTGGAAATTACTCACAGAACCAAACAGGCTTTTTTATCTGAAGACGTCAACAGAAACTGTGGGAAGGCAGCTCGCATTTGCATCAGACACAGAGAAAGTTTCACCTCAGCCAGAGTCATACAAGAGGAATGCATGTTTGTCAGAATTGGCTGGCACGATTTACTCATTGCACGTCGTGTTGCCTCTGACCTATAAAACATTGCCACATCTCTTCTTTCTGCTGGTCGATCACATAGATGTTCAATTTGGTCCAAAAAGATGAGTATTATTAGTTGGTCTTCCTTTGCAACTCAGAAAACCATAAAAAAAAAACTATACAACGGTTTGTAGGTACTCGTTAAACATTCTGTCAATGTTACCAATAAAAACAGAAAAGACAAGACATGCAGACGAGCCTTGTAAAATGTACTTTGCTGGCAACAGTTCAAAGCTAGTAAGTAAGAGATGTCTTGAGAAAAACTGAAAATGTGTTTTATTTCTGAAAGAATGTAAAGACAGAAATCAAGGTCTCTGAAATCTACTACATGATTTCTTGTGTTGGTTAACTGACTTTGGGGATTTTAAAATCGTTAAGAGGATATCAAATGAGCACTTAAAATTGTTTATGTACATACCTATGTTGAATAATTTATTTAGATCTAAAAAGATTAATTATTTTAACAATATGTTTTGGAACAAAGGCTTAAATTAAAATAAGTTATTTCCTGTTTAGAGGTTTTTGTAGTATCTTCTTTTACAATGTAGAAGATTAAACATGAGCAGTATGGTATTCCTTGGTCTGTAATGTCCCTGTATCATCCTGGATTCACAGTCTCTATGGTAACCAATTGGTGTACTGACCAAGAAGTTGTAGTTTCCACTACTTTCCACTACTTTCTTGCTTTTAACTCTAGTTGCTATAACATCACTATAAATGAAAATATGTTTGACCAGCCCTCCAGTACATTTAGCTGGATTTTAAGATGCAGCCATAAATCCTGACGAAGCCAAATTTACAGCATGTCATTACTTGCAAACGTCTGTTCATGCTCTGTAAAAACTTTAGATAATTCATCCTGTAACTTGAGATGTGTTGCTCAACCTCCATCCCCAAATAAACTGCATTGTGTGTAACCTAACTCGGCTTGGTCAGCTAGCTACCTCAGGAGCAATCAGTTATGCAGCCTCTCCTTCATATCAAGTCATACTTTCATATGTCAACAAAGCTTACCCTAAACATTTGAAAAAAATTAAATAAAAAAACTGCAACTTGGATCGCTAACAGGTGCATCTCAATAACTTAGAATGTTATTGAAAAACTGATTTATTTAACTGATTTGATACAAAAAGCAAAACCTATATAGAATCAATACATTCATACTGAAACATTTATTTTTTGTTAATTTTGAAGAAAATGACTTAAGATAAATATGAGCTAAACTTCTCAGAAATTTTAGGTGGACTAAAAGTACTTCTTTTTTTTATTAAAGAATTGTATTTAGCAACACCTTAGACAAAAAAATCAGAATTGGCAGATTGTATTTTTTAAAGATTGGCAATTGGTGGTTGGCCAAAAAACCTCAATTGGTGCTACCCTACTTAAGAGGCTTGTGAACAAAGCACATACTAGTGTTTGAGGAACTTACAAATGTTACACCCCTTGTGAAAAGGCACTCCTGAACCATAAATAATATCAAAAGTGTCTTACATGGGATAAAGGGAAAAAAATGTATCTGCTGCTCAGTGGTCCAAAGACTTATTTTTCTATTTCATTTAAAAATCAAAGTCTCAGAATTTGTGAAGAAGAGTGGAGAGGCACTAGAGGTCCAATATAAAGTTTCCACAGTAAGTGTTGAATCAGGATTATCTGCTGATGTCAGTCCACTGTGTTTTATCAGACCCAACATTTATATTTGGTGTGTAAAATCATAATTACAAAGCAGAGCTTTCTCCTCATAATATATATAGCATTTCAGTTTCACTTTTTAAATGAAAGCAAAGTTATTAATACATTTGGGTTGTTGAAAGTGTACTGTTTAATAAAACTTGAGTCAAGTATAGAACCATATTGCACAATTTGTTAAAAAATGCAAAAAACCCCACTGAACTCATTGGATTTCTCCACAGTTGCATCTAATTCCTTCTGCACTTGATGCTTTTCAATACTTTGTTAACGTGTTGACTGGAACTCCAGGAGGGAGATATTTCCACTCTTCTAACATGTTTTGAAGCTTGTTGTTCTCACATCCTGGAAACCTGGTCTCAACCCCTTTGTGAAATTTTGACTGACTCGATTGCATCTGTCTCTTCATGTAGTTTCAAACTGACATAATGATGTTGACTTCAAGACTCTGTGTGGGCTCAGCAGTGGTTACAGAAGAACTCCTTGTTGTTCTCGTCGTTGAAGATATTTCTTTGACAGTGTTTTGGTTGTTGCGATGCAGAAATAGGAACCTGGAGCCAGATACATCCCTGCCACTTTTATATTCCTCTTCTCACGCTTTGCGTGTATGGGTAAAAAAAAAAAAATTCTGCTATGGTAGCTCAGTCCTAATGCTCGTTTAAATGGAAGTGAGCTACTTCACCGTAAGCCTTATCCTTATAATGAGTTACTAAGCCTCTTTGGAACATGGCTCAAATGATTGCCTCAATAGATGTGGATCAAAGCACTTTAATCTTCAGCATGAAGATGCTTAAAGCTTGAGAATGTAAAATCTGATTACATGCCCCCTTTACCGCTACTGTGCTAAATCTTCACAATTGCTTTAAAATGCTTTTTGATTCATTAAAATAAAGGATTATTACTGACTTTTCAGAGTGTGCACTGAAATAGCTGGGTCGGAGGCAGATATGTTAAGGATTAGAATTAAAGTGGAACATTAAGTGTTGTATTAATGAATTCACTGTAAATAATTTTGTTTCTTACAACATTTTATACAACTGTTGACAAATATTAAGTAAACGGTTTTACTGTTCTTACAGCTATGCATTTATCAGACTGAGTGAAACAGCTATCAGCTTCTGCATACCAATGGCCTCTTGAGTGTGATATATAGTGCTGCAAAAACAAGTTTTTGCCTCCATACAGTTTTCTTTTGTCTTTGCTTTTTGACACATAGACATGTTTCAGGTGATCAAACCTTATTTTTTTATACCTGACAAAGACAATCTGTGTAAAGTCTAAAAGCAAACTGTATAGTTTCTTACCTGTTACATTATTATTTATATATTTTTGTTCATTTTAACCAGCCACACCTTGGCCTAATTACAGTAAGTGAGCCATAGTGACAGCTATCATCCACAAATGGAGAAAACGTGAAACAGGGATGACCTAAGACCAAAAATACTTCAAAGGTGCACAGACATCTGACCCCAGAGGTCACAAAAGAACCCAGAATGATGTCTAACTCACTGCAGGCCTCACATGTCTCAGTTAATGTCAGGGTTCAAGACTGAAGAGTAAGAAAAAAACCCAGCAAAAATGGCATTCTTGGGGAAGTTCTAAGAGAAAACTCCAGCTGACCAAACTGAGGAGAAAGGCCAGTCTTATATTTGCCAAAGAAAACATCTGCAAGACTTTTGGAAACTATTCCCCAGACTAAAGAGACAGAAGAGAAACTTTTGAGCAGTTGTGTATCTTGTCACATGTGGGATAAATGAGAAAAAGAACATCATACTTTTACTGGGAGTACAATGTTCAAGGGCTGCTTTGCTGCTTGGATATGTTTTAAGATCATGATGGGATTCATATACATATACACACCCACTTCAGGAATGTTCCATTTATCACAAGTGCTTGATGATAATTGTTGCAAGGGTGGCACAATCATTTATCAGGTTATATCAACTTATCTCTGTCTGAAATTAATGATTAATGTTTAATGATATGAAATATTTAAAGCACAGCTTAATGGGTTTTTTTTACATAATTGCTAAAACCATGTTGTGACAGTATAATGAGACAGATAATCTGTGAAAAGATTGATCTCCTCCACCTCCTCCCTGTGCTGCTATTGTTGCCTGAAGAATTACCCGGCTCCCAGGCAGAATCAACCAATCAGAGCCAGGGGGAACGTCTTAGCGTTGTCAATTAACCTTGTGAACGTGCTGTTAAATGTGCTAGTGGTGGAGAAGCAACTCACTGTTACAGAAAAACTGTTTATCTGCTGTGAATAGTGGCCATGCTAACTAACTTTAGCATTCTCGCCAGGCTCTGTTGATGGAGAAAAGCTGTAAGGAAGCAGAGTCCAAGAGGGGAAGAGGGAAAGGAGTGAACAGCGCACACATGGCCATGATTGACAGCACTAAGGACTGCCTCTTGACTGATTGGTTGCTTCCAGTTAGCACTGGGAGGAGCTCGATTTATTCTTTTCACAATTTTGTCACCAGGATTACCCCCCATGTATTATAAGCCTGGCGGGCCACCGGGCTTCACTTATACCCCCACCAGGCTAAAAATGCTTTTTTTTTTGTCTTTTTGCATTTTATAAGACTTAATAGTTGATGTTCAGGTATTAATCTTACAATCTTTTATAACACATAATTATCAAGTGATATTTTCAAATTAACTGTCAGCCTTAAACATTTTTTAACTCAAAAACATGACGTGCCGCTGGATGAATGATTGCCCTAGTGCCCAACCACCAGGCTTAGCAAGTTTTCTGGGGGGAAACCTTGCTGTCACAACATAGTGACAGTTTCACAAATATCCATCCATCCATTTTCTTGACACCCTTGTCCCTTGGTGGGGTCAGGAGGGTTGCTGGTGCCTATCTCCAGCTAACGTTCCGGGCGAGAGGCGGGGTTCACTCTGGACAGGTCGCCAGTCTGTCGCAGGGCAACACAGAGACACACAGGACAAACAACCATGCACACACACCACTCATACCTAGGGACAATTTGGAGAGACCAATTAACCTAACAGTCATGTTTTTTTTTGGACTGTGGGAGGAAACTGGAGTACCCGGAGAAAACCCACCATGCACAGGGAGAACATGCAAACTCCATGCAGAAAGGCCGGGGCCGGGAATCGAACCCAGAACCTTCTTGCTGCAAGGCAACAGCTCTACCAACTGCGCCACTGTGCAGCCTCAGTTTCACAAATATGTAAATAAAAAAAAATTAATAAACTTTACATTTTGCAGTTTCAAGTGTGACAAGCAAGCAAAAACAGAAGAATTGTGTTTGGTTGGCAACTTCAACAACAAAACTTTGTCTGCTTTATTGAATGAATTATTTCTGCATATCTCTTCAGGGTGACATCACCTGGAATACATCTTTGGGACCCAGCATTTCCCTAAAGCCAGTCCCACTGCAGAGCCTCTCAGAACTGGAGAGGGTCCGCCTTCAGGAAATTGCCTTCAGGCGACTGATTCGGTGTCACGACCTCGGCTGCCATATCACCATTCCAAAATGTACTTATCTTCCTCACACACTTCACACAAATATTCACTTCTGTAAACCTCTTTTTGTTTGTTGACACATATGAACATGCACAGAGCCAGTTATTGGAAATCCTCGTAAATATCTGTGGGAAAAGCTGAATATAAATGTATCTTTAATTGCAGTAGCTGCAATGTAGCTAATGTAACCTTAGTTTGTCTTTCAAAAGCAGAAGAAAGGCAAATATTTTTTTTTGTAGAACTTGAATCATATTTTCCATTGACTTTGCTATTGCAATAAATGATTACTTTATAATTTGCTGATATATCTGGAATTCAAATAGATATGAGGAGTATGTGTTTATGACTGTTAGTTTGCCATGTATAGATCTAGTTCAGGTACGGACACAAATCAATCAAACTGGTCTAATTTCATGTTGGCTCACAGTTTGAATGCATGCCACATAAACTTTAAAAATATACCTAATGCTGCTTCCAAGCTGTCCTCGTCACCGCTCTGATGTCTGAGATTGAATATGTTGTGCAACTTATTCTTTCTCTCCTTCACCTGGTGAAAGGTAATTAAGTTTTCTAGTTTGCATCAAATCAGCTTCAAAATTGCCTATTAAAAAGAGCTACTGTATATTCCGCACTATGAGGCGCACCTAAAAACCTTCATTTTCCTCAAAAGCCGACAGTGCACCTTATAATCCGGTATATGGACCAATATTGAGCCACAACAGGTGTAGCAACTACGGTAAACAGCCGCCGACTTCATTTTTGCCCGCAGAAGAAGAAGTGCGGGGTGCATGCTGGGATAGTTGTCAGAACGCTGGTTTGTAATCTATTAATAAAATTTGACTGACCTATCTACCTACCGACCGTCTAGAATCAGGTAGTCTGCAGGTCACTTAGCACCACGTTCTCCACCAACATGCTGTATGTGAACAGAGAAGAGTGATCATCGTCCGGGCACGCCCCGACCCAGTCGCAGAAGGTTCTCCTCGCCGACGGGAATCGGATTGTTTTGTTGACATTCCCTTTAATGCAGCTCCATCTAGTGGAAGCATAACGTAACTCCAGCCTGAGTGTAGTGTCTATTCTATGCTCCTTATAATGCGGTGCGCCTTATATATGAAAAAAGTTTTAAAATAGGCCATTCATTGAAGGTAATACAGTAATCTTATTGAATCACTTGCATTGAAATACTGATTTTATTCACCCTAGTATAGTGCAAAAATGACATTGCTTGCTTGTGTTTAAGAAGGGGATAAGTATTGAAACAAGCCTGAACAGGAGCTAAATAAACCGGATTTTTGTATTTACTATTACAGATGGCCACAAGCACAAGAAGTCTCTTAGGAAGAAGTTGGATTCGTTATCTAAGGAAAAGAGCAGAGACAAAGGTAATGCCGCTTATGACGAATAGTGGTGTTTCTCAAATTTATCCTGTGAGAAGATTTCACCCAAGCATTACAGCAGAATGGAATAGCTGTAAATCCCAAACCGAAGTCATTTTCAAGCCTGCGGAGATAAACACAGTTGTATTTTAGATCCGTGGGAGCGTCTTATTAGTTTCTTGGGCCTTGTCAGGCTCTGACATTTTAAAAGCAGCTCTTATCCTTTTTGGCTGAAGCTGTGTACACTCACTCCACCAAACACACTCTCAGCTGTTTATTCGCTCGGAGCTGTGAGTGATCAGAATCTTCCAGTACAGAGGAAGCTGTGATCTTCAACCAGCGCGCTGCCCCGCCCGCCGCAACAATGTGGCAGGAAAGTGATGTTCTCCGTCAGAAAGAGGCAGTCAAGGGAAATAACTAAAACAATCTTAAGTGGAGGCTCATTCGTTGTAGCTTATCCTCCGGCATTCCCAGCCCCCTCTTTCCTCTTTTTCTCCTCAGTCTTTTGTTTACAAAGGCACTTGGGAAAGTATGCACTCACTGAATATTAAGTGCGTGCTCTGCTGTCGCCAGTTCCTCTTTATTTTTAGTAGAATTTATTTAAGATTCTACTAAAATTTAAATATGTTTTCCTGAAAATTATACAAAGGATAGAGTGCTTTGAAAAATTTACTTAACTCTTAAATCTCTACACATTTTGTCACGTTACATTCACAGTGTATTTTATTGCGATAGACACACATAAAGTAGGGCATAGTAGTAAAGGAAACATATATTTTCATATGGATTCCAATATATGTCTTGCATTTTTATTCACTCACCTTTATCCTATACCAAAAAAAATGCAAAATTGAAGAAAATGTAGAAAATTAACGCTGAATCTAGTCCTTAACACATTATTCCCAAGCTGAAATTTGGTGATGGCAGCATCATTATGTGTGGATTCTTTTTCTCTAGGGTTAGAGCACATAAAAAGGTCAGTGGAACGACAGATGGAGATAAACATAGGGCTATTATGGAATGAAACCCATTAAAGGCTGCAAAGGAGTTGCAGTTGGACTGGAACTGTAATAGAATGGACCAATCAAAGTCCAGATCACAATCCCTACTAAAACATTCCTGGGAAGACTTGAAAATCTTTCACACACCTTTCCCTTTCAGTCTGTGCAAAGCTGGTTGACCCATACCCAAAAGTACTTGAACCTCTAAGTGCAGCAAAATATAGTTCTTAATTCAGAGCAAATGTAAAAATTTAGAAATCCATCGTTCTTTTCCCCACTTCTGCCTTATTCTGTGTTGGTCTATCCCACATAAAGTGCTTTTAAATTCACAGTTGTATCGTAAAAAATATGAACAAGTTGAAGAGGAATGAATGTTTTTATGAGACATTGTGAACTAGACCTGACTGAAACTATGTGAAACTATGTGTGCCAACTTCAGCTTTAATCACTGCGTCTTGCTCTCCCCCTACTCACACAGAGACTTCGCCGCAGGCGTTTGGCATACCGCTGTCGCACGTCATAACCAACGACCGCGTGCACAAGCTCCGGCACGAACACCAGCGGGAGGAGCAGAGTAACACTACCGAACTGATGCTATCCTTCCTTCACCTGTCCTCTGGCTTCAAACGGCCTAACAAGGAGCTCTCCAGCAGCAATTCCTCTTTGAGCTCCACCCCAGAGAGCCATAACGATTCTCCACTCCCCAGCACGCCAGACATAGCCTCACGGACATCCAGGAGGGTAAGCCTTTCTGTCAATAAACCCGATTCACTCATGTAGAACAACAGGGGATCTGTCTGATTACAGCTGCTCTGCAGATTTCGGTGGGAATTTGTGACCTTTTCAGATATCCACTCTGCATACAGATGTTGCGGCCTTTAAACGAAGCCAGCGCACACGTTTTCCTGCAGCAACGCTGAGCTGGTTTGCGTTCCATTGACTGCATGGTTGTCACTCTTATGACTGACAGGGTGGAGTGTCTGTGGATTGCATCACCGACCTCGATGATAACCAGGCTCGGCTGTTGGAGGCCCTTCAGCTGTCTCTGCCAGATGAGGCAGCCGGGAACAGGAAGAAACCCCGTGACAAAAAGCTCAGCCTTAACCCTATTTACAGACAGGTGCCGAGGATAGTTGATCTCTGCTGCCAACACTTGGAAAAAAATGGTACAAACTTCAGAAGCATCAATCATTTCATGAGCATGTATGAAGTTGTTGCCACTTGTGAAGCATTCGTGTCTTTGTTCAGGCTTGCAGACAGTAGGAATTTTCCGCGTCGGGAGTTCCAAAAAAAGAGTACGACAGGTAACCTTCTGTACTTTGATCAATTTCCTCGATGTTTTAAAAAAATAAAATAAAATCTTTGCAGCACTGATTGTGATGATGTTTCATCTAGCTCCGTGAGGAGTTTGATCAAGGCTGGGAAGTGCACCTTAGTGATCAGCACTGCGTCCACGACGTCGCTGCTTTGTTGAAGAAGTTCCTCAGAGACCTGCCTGACCCGCTGTTGACAAGAGAACTGTACACAGCTTTCATCCACACTATGTGTGAGGAGGACACAGACACATGCAGTCTCGATGAAACGTTTGCATTTACTTGCCATGGGCATGGATTCTGTGTAAATGTGGGACACTTAAAGATGCAATATAAATGTTGGGTTGTTTTTTTTCGAAGTGGAACGGTAGTTCAGTTCACATTAGTTTATTGCAAACATTATTGTAAAATAAATTTACTGCCTGATCTATATAGTCAAGGCGAGGATTTGAATCCTTGGAACACTGTACCTACTGTCAACCCTGTCGAAACTTTGTCAGCTATTAAACTTCTTTTAAAAGTTGGATCTGTGCCAGAAAACCAGGAAAATTAAAGAAACTTTAACATTTTTAATGACACTTCTTAAATATCAAGTCAATTGCTTCTTAATATTTACATAAACATGTACACATTATGTATGTATTTGTGCTAAGTTTAATTTTGAACCATTGTGAATTTGAGAAAATCCACAATTAATTCAGTCGCTCACTGACTATTTATTTTTAAAAATCATCAAATTTGTTTGATGATTTCTTATTGGAAGAAGAACTGTGAATGAAATGTGTCTACGGGCCACGGTTTATATAACATTCATGCCAATGGTTGGTGTCGGCAAGTTTTTCACCGGCTTTATACACTATTTTGATGTAAATGTTTGCATAAACTTTTTGATTATGTTTTGAACTGACTAAAGTTGACTCACTTGTGTTTCTGCAGGGCTGGATTATTCCAAACAACAGAGTGCCATCCAGCTCCTCACATTTCTGCTTCCTCCCTCTAATAGCGACACGCTGCAGCGCATCCTCAGCTTATTGTCCACTGTGTCCTCACATGCTGAAGACAGCCTGGACACAGAAAGACGAAAGGTAAAAAAAAAAAAAAAAATCTCCCCCCGTTTTGGATGAGTTGAATAAAGCACAATTTACTTTGTATAACTCATGGGAAGTTTATATATCCCACATTGTTTACATTAATCATCACTTTCATGTTAATTATACATTAGCTTTATTGCTTAGACTCAAAAGCAAAAGCCAAATGCATAGAACTCCCCACCCCCAGCATGATTAGCCATCAGAGGGTAATTTGCGTCCTCGTAAACAGACTGTTCCACAGATTTAATGCGATGAATGCCAGCAGCCAGCAGAGGGCAGTTGGACAGATGTGTCTTGCATCTGCAGCCTCTAATTTGAAGAGATTACTGTGCCAAAACAGCAGCGCCGTTATGCATGTTAATCGATTATAATTATCTTTATCAGATGATTCATGAACACTCTCCATGAAGCACCATGAGCACACAGACACCAGGCTTCTGTGAACATCCCTCTATTATGGCCTAATTTGTTTTTTCTCCTGTTATAAAGCCCAGTACCTGTGAGCATGTGTGAGATTAGGAGGAGGCATATTAGGAACACTTAGCATCTATTTATTTTCATTCTGCCTCTGTGCACTGATTAGATTTTGTATAATTTTTAGGTAATTGCCTTGAGATGGGTAATGTGTTGGACTGAGAATAACACAGGCTACATTTTAATTTGTGTCGGACTAAACTTGCTGAGCTAATGGCTCAAAGAATTTATTTCTCTGATTATATTCTGCACCCTTAACTTTTTTTTTCCCTTTTTTGCTTTTTCTCATTGATGTGAAATTACATTATTCTGGTACATTTTTGGGGGATGTATTTTTAAAATAAATATATCCATTATTAATGTTTGCCAGCTTGTGGCTCACTTTTATGACAGATAATGAAAACTTCAACAAAGAAGCTGCCAGAACATGGATGGTTTCAGGTTCTATTTGGAGAGGTCTGCTGGGGGGGTCATCAAGACAGCAGCATCCTCCATGCTATTCTTGATGAGTCAAAGCCTTCTCTGCCTGTTTGAACAAGCACAAAACCTTCCTGGTGAGATTGTTGTGACAGCATTTTTGCATACTTGGTGCTGCATTGAGCAACAGCCTGCCTGATAGCAACAGGGGTGGCTCGTTCATAATTCATGGTTTGCATACCCCTGTCAGACGAATTCAAGCAGGACTGTGAAACCCAGGATATCATGCCACTGGCAGCCCTGTAAGCACACTTATCTATTGTAAGGCTTTTGCTAGGAGTGTTATCTACAACCTCAGCAAGCAGATGAAAATATTTCAAAAATAAAAAAAAACCTGCTTACGCCCTTGCTGATAAGAGATAGGTATGCACTGAACTCTCCATGAAGAAGCGCACACTCCTCCGAATTGCACGTAGAGGGAAATTACTGACAGATTTAGGGGAGTTGTGAGTTCTCCGAGCTGCGTCTTAAATGTGAAATGTATATTCTTGCTGTTGAAGTGAAGACTTGACATTGCCTTTAGCCACAAAAAGAACAGAGGACTATGTGAAGAAGGGAAAAGCAGAACTCTAAAAATAACTTCAGGTTTCAGACCGACAGCCTGATGATCAGGAAAATATAGACATGTTGGAATTTTTTTATGCATGGCTCATTCTGACTGAAGTCACAATATGTGGATAGAGAAACACGTCATCCATACTTAAAGCCTCATCACTTGCATCCTTCGATGCTGGTGAAGAGTTGATGAAAACACAGATGGTGCTTCGTTCTTCACAGTAAGATGGAAAGTGACAGTGGAGCTGCAGAAACCTCCAATATGTGCAGAGAAATTTTGCAAATTGTCATAATTGCCTTCGCCGTGAAATTATGGCTGAAGATCCTGGAGACTGTATAGAAAATTTTTTATCTTGTTTGAAGGGAGCCAGGTGTTCACATTTCCAGTCTTTCCCAAGAAAGGGCACCGTAGTTTCCGGACTTTAAGCTGCTTCTTCTTTCAAGCTCTTTGAACATTGCAATACGGCTGATACTCAGCTTTTTTACAAACAAGGTTCAAAAAGGCGAGACTACTGTGTGAATAAGATGACACAAGCTGAAGAGGCAAAAGTATTATTGAGACCAACAATGGAACTAAATGACTATAATGTCCACAGAAACAGACTTTGAACAGAATAATTGACCTAATACGTTTTTTTTATTTCATTTTTTAGTAGATTTATTTGTAAAAAAAGAAAATTCTATCATTGTTTTTTGTTTAGATCCCAGGAAACAAGATGACTTCACGCAATTTAGCCACAATCCTTGGGCCCAACTTGTTACACAAGCAAAAGAGCTCAGACAAAGAGTTTTCTGTCCAGAGTTTTGCCCATGCAGAGGAGAGTTCAGCCATCATCAGTGTTGTCCAAAGGATGATCGATGCTTATGATATGCTGTTTATGGTAAGTGGAGCACAGGGGCATTTAAAGCAGCCAACGATAAGGTGGAGTTCAAGACAAACCGAGTCACAGATATGTCTTGTTTTATGAGCCATTGTTGGGCTTAACACAGTGAAGCCACGTAAAGGAAATGTAAACATGGACTTAATAAACCAAGAGAAGGTTTAATAGATGCTTGTAAATCAAAGCTACATCACTAAAGTAAGTTTGTTTTTAGTCCAGAACCTTGTAAAATGAGCTTTTATCTACGCTCAATTTCAACAGATGAGAAGCCTACTGGAAGCATTCCAGTATCTGCTTCATCTTCTTAACGTTTTTGCTTTTTACAGGAATTAAGCCATGCTCTTTGAAAATAAGTCACAGAACTCTCTCTTTTATATAATAAAACAACCTGTACTGCTAAATAAAAATTAGAAAATTAAAACTAGTGATGTAAAAGACAAAAATGTGTGCCGTGAAATAAATCTTTGCTATTCATATTACGACTTTCTTTACTGCTACAAAATATGTATTTTATATCGATTAAGAAGGTGAAACAAACCGGACTTTTGCGTTACCCAGGTTCCTGCAGATCTTCAGAATGAGGTGCTGATTAGCTTGCTTGAAACGGATTCTGATGTTGTCGAATATCTGCTGCGAAGAAGGGCCTCTCAGTGCTCGTAAGTTTCCAGTAGTTCCCCTCTTTACGTGATTTGTCTGCTAGGCCGCTGATCGTTTTTGTACGTTATTGAGATCCCGCGATTTTTTTTCCCTTCTGTTTTCTTTGCAGGGAGTCAGGCATTCTGAGGCCAGAAGATTCATTTTCTCTGACAGAGAGTTGCATGTCTAGTGACTCCCTCAAAGCGTCCAGTGGAGAGGTGTCTCCTTATGACAATAACTCTCCTGTGCTGTCAGATCGACTGCTACTTAAGGACACAGAGCACAGCAGTTTGAACTCAGACAGAGATCCCATACGCCCCAGGCAGTACAAACTAAGTGACCGTTCCAAAGATGGATCAGGAAGTGCTTCGCCAATCCTCTCCGCTGATAAAGGTGAACAAAATTTATTTTATGACATGGTTGTACTTTAGAAGTAGTTTGACTCACTCACATCCTGACACCCAAAATGGCACAAGCCCTACTATCAAGTGGGTTCATGTACTGTCACAGTAGATCCCAATAATAATTAAGTTGGTGGGGATTTTAAGTGGTAGACCAATGCAAAGTTGAGAGATAAAGTTGTGGAGAAGTTTGAAGCAGGGTTAGGTAAAAAAAAAGAACAATATTGATAGCTTTAAAAATCTCACAGAATGTTGTTCAGTCAAGCATTTAGACATATGAGACAATTGTAAACCTACTTTTTCCTCATTAGGGACAAGAAAACTGGTAAAAGTTGATGAAAAGATTAATGGTCTGCGCATGTGCAAAGCTGAGACATTAAACAAAGAAGATTCTCAGTTGTAATTCCAGGAGATCAATAAAATTTTGACTCTGTATGGTGTATGTTGGAATAGACACATGCAATACTCTTAAGATTTTTATTTGTCAATTATTTTGATAAGTGTGTATCATTTTCCTTTGACATCTATGTAATGCTATTTGCTGCTCTGTCACATAAAATAAAATAAAAAAAAAACAGACAGAATGTGACTTTACAAAAAGTGAAAAAGTTCAAGGGGTATCTATAAATAGCTTATTTAGAGATTCTCCAGGTTTCAATCCAGTGGGATTTTCCCCCCTTACTTTGTTATAATATAAACATTACAAACTTTCCAGCTGTTACTGGAGCTAAAAATAATTTATCACAGAACTGGAACAATGCACGTGCGCCAAAAGAACGCAGAAGCCAGCCTAAAACAATCATGACTTTAATTCTGTCATATTTCCTGCTCATATAACCATGTATTAAAGCAGACAGTATAATCTTTATTTTCCTGCTTCTCTCAGATGCCTCGGCTGATTGTTTCTGGGACACCTGGCATGAGCTCTTTGGGAAGGATTTTATTAGCCATCACATTACTGGTAACAAAATTATCTCCGTTTATCATTTCTTTAATGCTCGCTCCAGACGGCCTTGGGATGTGGAATACATGCAAAATGCTAACAAACGTTTCCCAACAGGCTCCCTTGGAGACGCCTCAGAATGTGACTCGTATGGATCATCGGAGGGACTGAGCAGTCACCAAGGCAACAACAAGCTGCCCGCCAGAGCGACACAAACATCATTGGGCGTTTTGGAGAACAGGCCACACCTCCCAGTGACTTGTAGCAGCAGTGGTCCTCATGACCACAGAGAGCAGAGGCAGCCAGAAACATTGTTACATCAGTCACTGAGCAGCCAATCAGGGACTGTTACCCCAGACAGCTCAGTACAAAGGACAGGACGCCCTACATGTCCATTATTTATGGACAGAACAGAGGTTTTGTCTCCTTGTCTGTGTGCTGGATCTGTTTGGGAAACTTCAGTTGCTCCCTGCCCAGTTTCTGTTTTCAACCATCAGCCCGACGCCCAGACGTCGCTGCTCCCCCAGCAGGACCCGCCCGCCCTTCAGACTGTCGGTCCAACAGAGAGAAAAACGGCCTCTGAATGCTCAAACCTACAGACAGAAAAGTGGCACGTCTGGCAGATGATGTCAAGTAAAAATCCAGAAACCTTCCCAGAAAGTTTGGTGTGATTGTCATTTCAGCAACATTAGACTATGTTATGAATGTTTATTTATACTTTGTTTTAAAAAACATTTTAAAAATCAGCCTAACTTTGTTGTAATTTCAATTTTTAGAACTTTTGGACTGTTTGCTTGAAGGATGCTTTTTTACATTGTTTTTTTCTAATAATATTATTATTTTATTGTGTTATGATGTTTTGTAGAATTATTTAATACAAAGACATTTTTCTCAACCCAACCATGAAAAATCTGTACACCTTAATGCCATAAATACAATGCTGTGAAAAACTGTCCCTTCTAAGAATTATTTAATTATTTATTTTTTATTGGTCACATTTAATCTCCTTATATTGTTAACCAATTTTATATCAGACAAAGATGACCTGAGGGAATACAAAAAGCACTTCTCAAATTATTTTATTTTGTTTGGACAGAAATAGCTGTCCAAACAAACTATTATTTTAATTACTGGTCCTTTGGCTAAAAAGAGAAAGTAGTTGGTCCTCTGACCACATTTTGTAGTTCAATCCCACAGAGAAACCAAGGAAAGTTGGTGAAACTTCCAAAGACTGTCCCGCCAATTACTCTAAAAATACATCAAGACCTAATCAATAGGCCACAAAAGAACCAAGAACGTCCAAGGCATTGCATCAGCCCGATGTCCAGACATTGCTGCATTGCACAACTCCCCTGCCTTAGTTAAGCTCTTTGTTTATTATTTAATAATAAGAACGAGACAAAAATTCCACCCAAATGACATTTTCAAGTTAAAAGCCCACTTCTGACATACAATAACACAAAAGCCCATCACCCCAAAAAACACAATTTCTAAGACTTTTTTTTGAGTACAACTCTCAAAATAATGTGAGAAAAGTAGTTTTCCATTAAATATAATGTAAAACTAACAGGATTTGAGAGAAAAAAAAATACTAACATTAATCATTAATGTAATGTGAAAGTCTGGGGTTATTTTGCCACTTCAGGCTGAGAAGACTTGCATGAAATGGTGGATCCATACCACAAATCCAAGTGCAGTTAACCACAGCCCACCAGCAAATCTGCCCAGATAAAAAAAAACAAACTGAATTAATGTTTTGAAGGGGTTAGTCAAAGTGCAATCTGATTGAGATACTCTACAATATTGCTGAATTAAAAACAAACAAACAAAAAACACATTCTGCACAGAATGGAAAGACTTCCAGATCACCTAATGGTAGTTGCTGTCACCAAGGTTGGAATAGCCAGTTACTAGTTTTGTACAATGATAATTTTTTCAGATAGAGCCAGGTTGTTTGCATAGATTTGCATAAATGAAATCTAAATACTGAAAATTACATGTTATCTTCTCACTTCGTCTCTGTCAAATGTTAAAATGTGTTTTATAGTGGAAAGCATTTAAGTGTGAAAACAAGCAAAAAGGGAAGAAATCTGTGAAGAGGAAAACAAGTTTTCACAGCAATGTGCACTAGAATGTCTTACTATGCTGAATGCAATAATACCACAATGTACTTTGGTTGCAATTTTTGCTACAGTCACAATAGAGGAAATGTTTTTATGTTCCAGGAAATTAAAGCTGGAGTGTCATCTTGTAAACGTGTCATTTCGCTTCCCTGTTACATTTCAACTCGTTTCATGCCTCACACTCCCCACTTCTCACCGTGTTTTACCTAAAATCACAAATTCTATAACATATGCAAGATATATGTTTTACATCATTAGTTTATATGAAGTATATCATGAAAAGGGGTTATCAATTCATATGACAAAATAGGTACATTTTGTTCTGTCAGATAATTTTTTTCTTACACCCTTCATCTGTTCCTTTCTTGTTTTATATAGATGAAATATTGAACCAAATATCATTCACACACCCACAAAATCAACTTTAAATTGTGTTTTGTCTTTGACCTACACACGTTTGTCACTGTCATTGAAGTAATTCAGTATGTACTCTGTTTTTTTTTAACTCTAGTCCAAGTGTGATTTTGTTTTTCTTCTCTTCTTTGTTGAACCCTTTTATCCTGTCCCTGGAGACAGTGACAGGTTTGCATTTGTCAGGCAACCAACACCACACAGCGATGTGACCTTTGTTTAGACGGGCAGACAGGTAGGTGTCACTCTGTGTTCACACAGTGTCACTCATCGTCGATAAATCTCCCGAATCTCGGCTCAGGGATGGTCACCATGGATTTACTTAGGAAAACACCAACCAGCCTTATCAAAGCATCACGTCTATCGATTGTGTGTGTGCACATGGATAAACTCTCTTCACAAAATATGTCAGGTACTAATAGCAAGTGTGCATTTTCTTGAGTTAACTCACATTTAAACTGAATTAAATCCGCTTAGTGGCTTTAGTGGCTGCGTACCTTCCTCTTTATTTTGCCGTCACAGCTGCCTTCTTTTTGGCATCTTGCAGATCAGAAATACTCTTATCTTTCAGAAACCTTGGAAAACAAAACTTTTCTCCAAGAATATCTTTGGTAGGGTTGGACTTTGTTTTGTATAAAATAATGGGTTATAGCAAGAAAAAAATTCAACCAAATGTCTTTTATCTTGCTGAGGAGGAATTGTGACAAATCATGCCACAACATCTCAGTTGAGTTGGTCAGCCACACCTGGGAAAGTTCAACAATGTTCATTGTTTTTTTTATTATTAATTTTGATTTCAATGTAGTTTGTGGGATTGCCACATGATTCTAGACTGATAGATGTCAGTGACCATGTGGTTTTGATTTTGTTGTCAGATGCACGTTCTTTGTTTTAGTTTTATTTGTCAGACAGGTTCATTTATTTAAGTGATTCTTGATAGTATATGTCTCAGGATCTATGGGGGGAAAAAAACAACCGTTCCTTATTATAATTAAGTGCGTTTTAACGAGGGGGTCTTGTATCGTTTCCTGTCATATACAACATTACAATAATAAGAATTACATTGCAATAATAACTACCATAAGTGGCCATAGGGGGGCAGCATAAGACCACAAACGGGTTTTCATTTAATCTGTAATTAGTAAGCAAACACTGTGGCTCTGTTCAGTGAGCTTCAGCAGTTTATTGAATATTGAATAGAGTTTGTTAATTTCTCTTCACACTCAATCATATCAAACAGTCAAACATAATTAAGCGTTTAAAGATTAGATTTTACAGGCTATCAATTAGGCTCGGGCATGTCCTTGGAACTTTATGCGACTAAGACATTTCAGATGATCTGTGGTAATAAGTTGCAATATTTAACACAAACCTGGATGGTGAGAAACTCCTACTACAGCTCGCTAATGCTGGAAGTATCAGGAATATGAGGCTTTTTGTATACTTGAAAGGCTGAAAGGATTCTTCAATCTTTTCAACAGGTTTAACCTTCACAGCTGTGTAAGTGAATTTGGAATGACCTGACCACCGCTGAGTTTGATTTAAACAAGCCTGAAGAGACAGAACAGGATGTTTGGATGTGTCGGATGCTTTACTACCAAACCACACAGATGTGCCGTATTTCTCTCTCATATCCGTTTTTCCTCCTCTAAACACTGACAGGTTGGGGGATAGAGGGGAGGGAGGAAATAAACAGAATAGATATCCTATTTTTTTGTGTGACCTGCTTCCTGAAAGCACGAGATTGAGATATAATATTTTATATCACGTCTTATCTTTTCATCTTTGCCACTGGATGCAAATTGAGCCTGTGGCAGAGGGCTGCTGCTGTTCCCAGCAGGCCGTCCATCCGTTTTGAGCCGACTCCTTAGCATCAGGAGCAGCTGCAGGGAGGACAGAGGAAGGTCACAACCAAAATGAGACTGAGTTTGTTCAGCAACAAAAGAGCCTTGGCCCTGTGGTTTCAAGGGCAAGATTTATGCAAAAAGAAAAAAAAAAAAAAAGAAAATCTCTGCACATGAAAAATGGAGCACAGTGGAGCTCATTAAGGTGTTAGTCATGCACAATATCTTTCAAATCAAATGCTACAAAGCCTCAGTCTTTTCGCTGTCATTTCAGGGATCGTCTCTTCACTACTTAATATGCTGCAGCATACTGACTGCTGTTCAAATACATTCCATAGTTCTCGAGTGCTTACTAACTTGAAGGATTTTCTCCCTGATGTGTTAAGTACCCAGCAGATCAGGAGTAGCTGCTCCCTGCAAATGATGGCTCTGAATTCAGAGGTGAAGGATACCATAAATTAGCCTTTTCATGCGTAATTTCATAATCAGAATAAAACTGTTAAGTGTTATCCTAATCAGCGGGGTAAAGTAAATAGCATTTCATTTGGTATGGAGAGTTGTTCAGAGTCTTGGTCAGCTTTCATTGAGTTTGCACAGTGAGAGCCTTCATACATCATATGATCCATACATTTTCTTACACCCTTGTCCATAGCGGGGTCAGGAGGGGTCACTGGAGATTCACGGAGTTCTCAAACATGAGAAACGAAAGAATCAAAACAGCATTGCAGGTATGTTTTTGATGAGAAAATATTATAATATGATATTAACTACATAAAAAAAAATTAATTTATGAATCTCCTACCACTAAAGAAATTAAAATCAGCAATATAAACCAGCATGTGGAATATTTTAACAGCACTAAGCTAATTTTTTTAGATTATTATTTTAACTGGGAGATTGAAAATTGAGTTACAAAAACAAACTGGTAAATTCAAAAGTGATCTAAGTTCCAAATATTGAATATTGGAAGTCATAAATATTGGGTGGTGATGTCTATATTTCATTTAAAGTCAACATCTAAGGAATAGAAGTTATTTATTTTTAGGTGTCTCACTATCATTTACCAAATAACTTTATAAACAAAACAAAACAAAACAATACTTACAGAAACTTTTCATTCTAAGGCTTTCTAGGAGATTTAAAGGAGAGTGCTAGCAGTGACACTTTCTGACGACATTCTGTTAATCTTTCATTCATAGTCAGTTGTTTTAAAAATCAATTGTACTGCTTTTGTTTTAATTGATCCATTGAGTGTGTTGTTAGAATTATTGTTTTTTTCTTTTCTGTTTTCAATAGTCGTGGTGCAGCGCTAGAAGAGCCGTGATCATAAAGTCTGTAAAATCTAATTTCATTCATACCATCTGTTCTGCCTCTTGCTCCCACTGGCATAAATGTGATTAAAGCGCCTCTTTCGGAAGAAGAGACTACACTGGACCAATAAAAAAAAACAAAAACATCCAAACATTTAAATTATTTGTTTATATGTCCCTAAATGTATAGAGTATGCAGGTTTAGAAAGTAAATATGTGTTTATGTGTGTTTGAAATACTTAAGAGCACACATTAGAGGCAAAACGCTTTTCTTTTTTCATTGTGATCATACATGCATATATAATTAGAAGGGTGGGACAGTGGGTCAAGTTTGGTCAATCTCTTTTTTTTGCCTGTTCCTTGGCAAGGCTTGACAGTGACTGATTGGCTGTTCAAATTACATCAGCAGGACACTTGAGGACACCACCAGGCAGCTTTCAACAGACAGCTTTGTTCGTTCCTCAGTCTTGCGCAACAAGCAGCAAACTATGTGGGTGAGAAATGACTCCCATGCAACACCAACTTGGAGCAACCAGATGTTTTCCTCCCTGAGTTCGTTGTTATCACACTTGTTTTATAGGACATCCGTGAACATTCTGATTCTGTCTTCATCTCGGTTCAGACTGTCAGCATGCCATTTAGCAAACATTTAGCATATGCTCGGAGATGTGATATTTCACAGCGTATGTTATGTGACAATATATGCCACACGGCCATATGGTCGGAGTGTATTAATATGTCAAAACAGATGAGAGTAACCAACGTTCATTTGAAATGTTCTTCTAGTTTTGGGGAAAATGACAAAAAGGTCAGTAGTGCAATTTCAGATCGCATACCTTTACTTTTAATGTTTAAAGATCATGTATCATCATATTTGCACCTTTTTCATTTCAACTGTGTTCAGACTTGTATCTCACGATGATTATGTTCATTTTTTTTAAATGATGAAATATGTGAAAAACATGAAATAAAAAATTTTTTCTGCACAAGGCAAATAAAACTTGCCACAGAGGAAAAATGATACGTCTGGAATGCTTAACTTGGACATCAGTGGATTACACAATGATGCAAGACAAAAAGGAGCGATTGCATCGTTGCCTGCTCATACTTTGGTTAGGAAAGCAAAAAAAAATTATGAGATCTGTCCAGTAAAGAGGAGGATACCTACCAAACCAGCACCCTACAGAAGAATTAAAAGTTTCAAATTCTCACTGTGGCATATCCAGACTAATTTAGCAATTTAAGTTATTTTGTTAATTTTTGCAACATCATTTAGTTATAGAAGTGCAACACAAATTAGCTCAGTTTAATGGTACAGTCACTACATAGTCCTCATATCCGTCTTAGAAATGGCCGTCTTTCTATATGTCTGCTAACCTGATATTTCACTTAGATCTCTGTTTCTCCCTCAATGTATTTTTTTTATTAGTGGAGCAATACTGACCCCTACGGGCAGAGTTACTAAACAGTCACTGGTAATGGACAAAAACATATTCTATACTTTTTAGACAAAATTAATGATTCTTTGTGCTCTAATCCCAAAAGCCCAACTAGAAAAGAACACAGCAAACACAAAACAATATACATTTACATAAACTAGCATGTCAACATAGCCAAAGAATTACAGTTGTGAAAAGTTAAAAACATGTAATTTATTTCATATTAAAAATGTGAATTATTTGACAACAGAAGAGTGTTCTCCACAAACAGAGCCCCTTTTAAATCTATTTAGTTTATTTAATTAGCACCAATTCATAAAAAAAGTTATTTCAAGGTACTTTACATAAACGGATTGTTTCAATTCAGTACTACAGTTGCTGTTCGCTGCAGTTCAACTTTGTAACACACCCTAATCCTATATAACGCTGTACAAATTAGAGCAAGTCTATTTTGACTTAATAACAGCTTTGCAGTGTAAACATTGAACTCAGTTGGCACAAATTTGTGCCTGATAGGGTTTAAGTTGATTCTCATGCATATCGTGGAGCATTTCAATATCAAGAAATGCTCCACGATATTGGAGCATTTCTTGATATTGCTGTGGAAAAGGCTGATTGGGTCATCGGATAAATACTGTATTTTGGGGTTTGAAGTATTATGGGGAATTAGAAAGCTCACAATTTCTATCCCAATGTTTGGTTAAGCTACCCAATTTCTGTCTCAGCTTAGATTTAAGACATAACCCAGCAGCTCCTATGAGCAAATCTCTGAGTTTTGTGTGAGTTTAGGGGTTTTGTTTTCACTCATCATTGTGCTATTGCTGTTCAGGAGATTTGGAGGCGAAGAGTCAGGAGTGATATTTTTGCTGAACATATTACTACAGTCTCTTAATTCACTCAGTCCTATTGTAACGGTCTCACTATGGTGTCTTGTACCAAAACTAGCCATCAGCCAAACTCCTTTGAGTCAGGATTAATTAGTTCTTCCTTTATTTTCTTGTAGTGAAATTGCCAAAACACAAACAACTCAGGACGAGCTCAGAGCAGCAGACAGAAGTGTTAACATTCAGTTACATACATTAGAACTGATACAATAGCTACCTCAGAATGCTATGAGCTGCAATGCTACATAACGACCTAAGAAAACTTAGCAGCCTGCTAGTTAGCAATGACGTAGAACAATCAAATCGACCGCAGGTGTTTCCAAACCCAGTGGCGCATAGGGGGCGCAGCACCAGAGGGGGCGCCAAAACCCCGTCTGGAGGGGGCGACGCACCGATGATGTTTTCCCATAAACTTCAGCGCGCTTACGTACTTACAGGCGTTGCTTCGACGAACTCGACCCGGAATAATTCATAACAGAGACGTGTGCTCATCTGCTCTACCGCTAGCAAACAACCGTACTGACTAAATAACATAAAAGTAAAAGCAGGTCCCTAAAAGTCCAACAGATGGCGGCAATGCGCCATGCAAAAATAAAACACCCACAGTTTACAGGACAGCTATTTTTTGCCACTGATGAAGAGATCCTAGAATCACGCACTATTTCAACTTTAACTTTGCTTTGATACGGTTGGAAAAATGACACACATCCTCGAGTCAAATCTATTGATTTTGTTAGAAGTGTTTTCAGTGAAAAGCAGATCTTTAGCTGACAAAAATCCCCTGCTATGATGTTTTTTTGAAAGCGTTAATGTTTAATGCAACACCAACTTTATAATTCAAAAGCTGTATTTGTCAGCTGTGAGCTGCCCTGAAGGAGCAGTGCTTTTTTACACACAGAAGGAAATATTGTGAAACTCTTATGAAATTGCAAAATGCCATAGCTGATTTATTTCACTATTGATTCAATCGAAAGACGTGTGATATTTTTTTTTCCTTCATACCAGAGGTTTGAAGTAGTTTTCACCAGATATCTGATCTGAGATTTTTTTTTTTTAACAAACCAAGTATGTTTTTTTTTTTCATTCGTTCCGGGAAAGTGGAGTTCTCTTTCCTCTGGAGTAACTCTGGAGAATATTTGTTGAGGTGATGAAAGCAAATAAACTAAACACGGTTGATCAGCTCCAGCAGTATAAAACACAATCCCACAGATAAAGCATTGCTGTTCAGATCATTAGGTGTGTTCTCCTCTTGCTATCACCTCAAGTTTGACATGATTCTACTTTGAAACAATAGATAAAAGCTTTGATATTTTCCCAGACTGAATTTTTGCAGAGTCGGGTTGACGGTGCACATCTGCTGTAAATGTTTGAAGCCTCTTCGTATCCATGTGTGGTGAGTTCATCTGGGGTTTGGCTGCTGTTTGCTGGAAATTTGCTGAAGTCATCCAACTCTACTTTGCTCAAAGGAACTATAAAGTAGTAATCACTCCACCTCCACAGGTGTGTGAAAAGTCCCTTCTCGTCTCAATCAACAGTTTTTTTTTTCCCTGGTCAACCTTAAACAGGGCCTAGGAAGCAAACATCTGTAGCTTTGGAAAAAAATGTTCTCATGGCATACTAACTAGTACGAACATATTATCTTTGCAAATAAAAAAAACACACATTTTTTGTAGCAAAACAAATTAACCTTCTTCTTTGGAAGAAAAATAGAACTTTCCTTTCATACTGAATAAAAAAGAAGTTAACTATTTCTACTTCCGTTGCCTTTCAATTGCATACAAAGATAAGTAGCTTAAAATAAGCAAAATTCCATCATCTGCGTTACACGTGCCTTTTTTTCTTTTTAGCATGCATTGAAAAAATGATGCACAAAATCACTTGATATTAACTACTGCAATCCAAACATTTTGTCAACACAGCTGAAGATCCACTGTTTTTGATGGGCTGAAATATTAAATTTGCTCGCATGGCAAGGCAAGGCAAGGCAAGGCAAGGGAGTTGGACTTATTTTCTGAGTACCACTGGTAATAATTATTTAACCACCTGGGGATCCAGTGGCTCTTGTAGAGAACATTTAACTTTATTTCCAAAATGTCAAACCGTTGTTAAATTTGGAATCCTGCGCCAATAAGAAGTAATTTAATCCGCTCTTATAGTTTTGCACACAGTAAATGTTGCACCATTCGTCACAATGCACACATTTAAAGTGGAATAAAGACATAAAATCTGTTTTCTTGCCACATGTGTGGTAAGATCCAAAAACCTATCTCAGCCAAGGAATTTAATCTGCTGCAAAAAACTTAAAATGAGAGAAGCATTTTAAATTACATTAATTAGTGATGGTTGAATTTAAGACCCTTATGCTTACTGCCTAGAAAGGAAGAGTTAAAAATAAAAATCTATATTTTAGGTTATAAAATCCCCTGATCACCTCCAAGGGCATTTTTATATCTCTCCCATGCTAAAAGTGTCAGAAATCTTAATATGGATAGAAACTTTTTGGGCGTAAAATAAATTACTTTAAAAGGTGAGTTGTTTCTGCTTTCCAAACCATCCTAAATCAAGGTTAAAAGGAGGATGACATGTACTTGCTCAGACAGATACCTAACCTGTGCAATTAGTTTTTTGTTTTTCTTTCTGAAGAGCTCAATAGGTTTTGTCCCTTAGGCACAAGCTGATTAGTAAGAAATAAAGTGGCTTAAACTATCTAATAAACTATCTAAACTAAAATAACCTCCTAAACACTTAGGGATTTACTTATCTCCAAACTTCCTGTGCATCTAATCTCACACAAGCCGACACACTGTCACTTTCCAGAGCTTTCAAATCAGCGTTCTCGTTTTGTTTTGACCAGAGGTGTTCATGCTTTAAAACTTTTGCCCCAGTGGACTCAGTTAAGCTTGCTAAAGTTTTTTTGTTTTTTTTCCTTGAAACTTCAAGTTATGTACCATGAATGTTCATATGCAAGAGTTTTCTTGAGTTCAGCAGTTAAAATTCACACAAATTAATGTAGTTTTGGCTAAAACGCTTCACTCTTTTACTCGAGGGATGCACACCCAATTCCTCAAATATGATCTCATTATTACAAGTACGAAATTGTTTTCAGAGTGAGTCATCCATCTCAAAGGATGAATTCTCATTAGGATGGAGGAAAAACCAATTCTCTCTTGCTCGACAGTAAGACACCCCGGTTCCCCGCCCTTCCTCTCCCTCTCTCCTCTTGATCTTTATTGTCTCTGCTTGGTTACACAAAACAGGCAACAGTGACACTGAAAATAGGCCCTCAATCAGCATTATCTGATGCCAGACTCCATCTTGGAGTCTTTGCAAAGACAAAATCAGTGCAGCTATTTACTTTTGCCCCACTCTTGATGGAGTCGATTTTCTGCCAGTTCTCATAATTTACAGGAATAAAAAAAAAAAAACGTGATCCTTTCAGTGGCAGCTTTTCAAAGGGTTAAATACTCCTTCAGAGCCTTCCATGATCCTGTATAAACCTGTAAAGCAGATGACAGGCTCTGTGTTGTGCGTGTGTGTCTAAGGGAGGTATTTGCGAATACACACCCTAGTAAAGAGGAGTGTTTGCAGGCAAGAACACCTTTCAGTCTTGTGTCTCCTGCCTGTCTTCCTCCTCAGGGAAATAGCCAGCTGTCTAAAAATAATTCTCTGCTTTGTCCCTTCTCCACCAGAGAGAGAGAGAGAGAGAGCACATACAGCCATGGGGAAGCAGGTAAGATCTGATTAAGAAGCGTTTCTGTTGGTCTGAGTTCCAACTCTTAAGAATTTGATTTGGTTGAATCAAGTAGAAAGCTGATCACATTAGGGAGGAGCAGTAGGGAATCCTGCAGATCTTTCTGAAAAAAGACACTATTGATTTTAGAATATCGATCACAGCACATTAAGCTTCGTACCTGGATGCTTGTTAATTGTTTTTTCCTACTGAAAAAAACAGTCATGTTGCAGTCTGCGTGAGTGAACACGTGCATGGAGGAGAGCCGGAAGAAGCACTGAACTTTATGAACTCATTAAGAGAGTCTTGGCAGTTTGAGTTATTTAGTTACAAAGTCAGTTCAGATGGGAGCCAGATGCTTTGTCACAAAAAACGTCCCTGTTTTCACATGCTTCACGTCTGCTGACAGCTGAGGAGCTCCGATATGTCAGCCTCCTCGTAAAACAGCTGCTGGTGAAAACATTCGTCTGGCAAAAAAGGTAGTATTTCACTTTCACAGAAAGAAAGGTAAAGACCAACTTTCAACGAGCAGAGCTAGTTTCGTCCTATCTTTCCTGTTTTAATAAAGCAACACAGTTTTGCTCTGGCAAAATCTGGACATGCAATATTGCTGAACTTGCTTGAATCTTCTGTTTTTTCCATGAGGTAAGCTTTCAGATTTGTTTTTTTGTACTCCTTGAAAGACCGAGCAAATGTGTGTTTTTTTTAATGGTATTCTTTTTTTCTGGGTCCTAGAATTGACTTAATTTGGCAATATAAATGGATTAGTTTGGTCACTGCGCTTTGAATGTTAAAAAAATCACTATTGTTTTCATCACTTAGCTCCGTTTCCACAGCCCTGCCTCCAAATCATAAACACAACCATATCCATTGCATTCTCAGTGCCAACTTCATTAGCAGCTGCGAGGCTTTTGTGCCTGGTTGTTGTGACAGGGCGAGAGCTGTCGCTCGATCACTCCCATTACGACAGCCAATAACAGCACAAAGAAGCAGGATGTTAAGAATTATGTGTGCACATATCCACGGTCACATTTTATGACTGTGAATTTTGAATATTCCCAAGAAGCCAGTCTTTATTATGGAGAGGTGGAAGGTCAGGATTAATCGAGTGCTGATTTTAGTTAAAAGGAAATTTAATTCACTGCAGACGACATTCTGATGAATGGGGAGCAGTTCAGCGCATTGCAAAGCTTTGGAAAACAGTAATATTGCAGTGACAAAGTCTTGCTTTCTTGTAAAAGTATGTAAAATAAGTAGAGAACACGTGTGTTTTTGTTGACTGAGATATTGCTAATGAGGCCATTGACCATTCTCATTGGAAGATTTGAAATATAACTGCAAACATTACTATTATTAATTATTATTATTATTTTCTGGCAACAGTAAGATTTTTTAAGGTAGTTTTCCTTTTATGAACCAAAAATTTCTGCAGTTCTTTGGTAATCAGAAAGGATTTTTGTAGACCACAAGTATAGATTAATCTATAGCAACAGGAAGAAACTTCAAATACTTACAACTAGTTTCTCTACTTTCTTTGGCTCTTTGAAAATCCCTTTATTGATACCAATCAATAAAATTAATTTTATTGATTGGTTTTTGGGGAATTAATGCTTGAAATATCAGGATTTTATTACACCAATCCACTCCTTGTGTTCCCATAGTTTCTTAGTGATGTCAGCCAAAGCTTCCATCTTGTTTTATGAGAATTTTAACCTTTTATCTACAATAAAAGGTACTGTAATAATAAAATAAACTGTACTGTTTTTAGTAGATACTTATTTAATGTGTCACTCTAACGTTTTAGCCGTGACTTTCTTCGACAAATACTTTGGTTTAAATTCATTATATGGAGTACTTTGTTGCCAACAACTGGTGCAAATTCCATGTCATTGACCTGATTAGACAAACATATTAGTTCATTTAATAGTTAATGCTAGCTACCATGCAATTATTAGAACAACATGCCATTCTTAGCTTCTTAAGAGGGATTCAATCAGCTGCTGACAGCGACTCTAAGCAAGAAGTCAACAGAAATAACTATCTTAGTGAGGTGTGGTTGACACCGCTGCTAGGACTGTGATGGCTCTTCTGCTTTTTATTTAATGGTGGTTGGTAATGAACTTAATTGAGCCTTCCCACCACCTTAAGGTAAGAAGTACGGACCAAATGTCACCAAAAAGGAAAGAAAAAAAAACAATATCCTGTTACGCAAATTACACTCTTGTAGCTTTTACTTCTTGAGTCTTTCATTCACTACATCCTCCATTTAATATTAATGTGGACTTTCAGCTGTCAGCAATTCACTGTGATTGCCTGCTTGTATAAACCCGTTTGATCTGGTGAAACAACCAATACTAAATGGGGAAGAAAAGAATGTGAAAACTAAACAAAGCAAAGGACCAGTGCCTGCTTTTGGCACAGCTCTATTCATTTTATGGGCATCGTATCTGCCGTGCCTGTGAGATACTGTGATATAAGGGATTTCAGTAATCAAGACATTTTTTTTAAAGTACATGCCAGTGGCCTCAGTTGGTAAAAACTGGACTTCACCACTGTGGCGATCTGCCTGTCAAGACTAAAATAACCATACATTTTCATCCCAGGATTGGTGACAGTGAAATGGAAAAAAAACCATGAAATGGAAAAAAAGGGATACCCAAGAACTGAGCCTTGCAGAACTCCACAAGAAAGTGAAACAGAAAGATTTGAAATTTCCAGGCTGACACAAAATGCTGTTTCTGTCAGATAGGAGATGAACCAGGCAAGAACAGTCCATTGAATGCCTGTAAGGTGCACACAACATTAAAATATTGTGGTCCACAGTATCAAATCCAGCTGTTAAATCCAATAAAACTCAATATTCCAAAATTTGCAGAGTCTGTGAATACAGGAATATTGTTAAAAAGCAAGCAATGCAGATTATGTGCTGTAACACAATTTAAATCCCGACTAAAAATCCTCAGGAATGTTATTTGCTGTTAAATATTACATGGGCTGTTTGTAAATAACTTTCTCCAAAACTTTTAAAAGGAAAGATAGCCTTTAGCTAGGCTTAGCAATACAGTTTGATCAAGACTATGCTTTTTAACAAAAAGATGGACTATGGCATCTTTTGGTTAAAAAGTAGTCTGTCCTCAGGTGGAAAAACACCTGAGGACTGACTGCTGGTAATAACAGCAAACACAGAAGGCCCTGGAATGGAAATTAGCTCTTTAGAAAAACATAGGTGGGAGCAAATCCATAGATGAACCTAAGATATTAAGATGATCAATAATCTCTGCCTGATAGTGACGCCAACAGTCCTTTAATATTTGAAGTGACTCCCGAAGCTTATCAGAACAAAAGTGGAAACACCATCAGGCAGAGAAACACTTTTGTTCTGATTTCCAGCATTTCTGCTGAAATTTGTTCAGTTTAGAGCTACATGTGGAAAATGTTACGCTGATTTTAGACATGCTCTTCCATGTGTATTGTAAAGTTTTCCACCACAGCTTTCTACTGTTGATGCAAGAAGAAGTCACATTGAAACACGAAGATGACCTTAATTAATGGGGTCGTCTGAGTTTTTCCCACTTTCTAAGTTTTTAATTTATTTAACTGAGATGTCAGAATTTCTGCGTTCTGACCACAATACAATGCACATTAATCCATATCCTAATGGTAGGATATTTGTCAGTAATGATGATACTGGATATTACTGAAAATATCTTTCCATAATGATTTGGAAAATAGTAACCAGAGCTGAGCAAAAAAAAAAAAATAAAGTACTAGACAATTTGGGGAGATTTATCTGTAGACATAAATTTGTGGAATTTTTTGCAAGTTTCAGCGCCACGTCAAGATTGAAAAGTGATTTACTCAAGAAGGCTGAAAAGGAATCAAAATGTCCTTGAGGAAACTATGAGTTTATGGTGCTTATGTTTCCACAAAATATTAGCTGCGTTTTTTTTATTTATTTATACATAAAGTAAAAGTACAATATAGAATATGACATTAAAGCTGGAAAACAGTCTTAAAGTGTTTTTTCACAGAAAAAAAGGTGTGAGTAATATCTAAAATAAATAAATAAATTGAACCATATCTAACTTTAGAGAAGAACGTGCTTCTGCAGCCACGATTTAGGAATGTCCTATGATGTCCTGAAGAAATGTTTTGACATCTTGATGGACAGCAAATGAGAATATTCAGTTGTGCGTCCCTAAGATGACATTGATGGTGTTTGTTTTATAATGTTAACTGCTCACCAACAATGTCAACATGCCCAAGCCAAATTTTTTTTTTAAACTTAGGAGAAAACTGACATTTAGATTATCCTGACTCAAACAGCTGGGCTGAGGAATTTGGCTCTGACTGCCTCCTTGGACATGTGAATGCAGCCCCACCACAGATGTTCAGATTGACTCCAGCAAAAAAGTGTGACATTCGTAATGTTTAACAGAGATGGAGGAACGGTGTTGTCTGAAAACTCTTCAGCTGACGGAGAACAATTTCTTGTCTGCCTTTGTCAAACAGGTTCTGTCTTTCAAAGCGACAACTGCTTGTAAAGCGAGAATACAAACCGAGGCCGGGAGGGTTGGGGTATACAGCCAGAAAGCACAGGGGGAATGCTTTAGTATCATCATCTTTGATAAAGTTAGTTAGCCGCAGATTTGCGATAAAGATGTGATAAATTCTCTGAGATAGATTCCCACACAATCTGGAAGCAATTACTGAGTCATCTAAGCAGAAAGAATGCAATAGGCATTCACTGAACCCTTTCGAAAAAGTAGATACATTTTCTTCTCCGTAAAAAAAAAAAAGTCAAGACTTTCTGAGGAGCAGTTTGTGGTGTGGACTTAAAATAGTAGATTATATTTCTTTTCCAAAATGCCTTCCCATATTTGTTTAAGCGAGAAAACACCAGACAGCAAAGCGTTTTGCAATTCTATTTTAGCCACAAAGTACAACAAGCTTCTTTGGGAAATGATCAATGACTTTTTATTTTGACCACAATAGTTTCTTTTGATCCCTTGTTATAGTACTTCAAACAAAACATAAAGACATCTTTTTGAATAGCAAAGTTTGCTTTATTGTTTCAAAACAGAAAGTCGGCAAACTTTGAAGTGCGAAGTATTCAGGGCCCTTAAAATTTTAATAAAAACTTAATCATATTGATATTATATTTAGTTTGTCGTTCACAAGCTTCATCTTACTATTAACTCTTACCAGCTTTAATGTTATTTAAACTTTTGTCACCGTTATACTATCACAAATATAGTTATTTCTATAAATATAAGCCATCAAGTTTGTTCATGGGGATGATATGTTAAGCATAATGCTAAGTGCTAATTTCTTGCCACTTACATTTGCAAGTTTTGAGCAAGAGTTTATTTTGGTGTCATCTAACCCAAGCCCCTCCTTCCACGTATTTGCTGTAGGTATTCCCTACAGGCTTTCTGAGAAAATGCTAATTATCTATCTATCTATCTATATATATAACATTTTTATTTTTTTGCAGTGGTTGTAATTTTACCTGAATGTCTTTGATAAAGGCTATTTTTGTGACATACAAAACTGCTGACTTATTCTATGCTCTTGCTATTGGTCTCTCGGCTATTTCCACACAGTCTGAGGATGCCACCGCCATATTTTCCCAAGAGAATGGTGTGTTTAGCTTGATGGCCAGTGTTTCCTTTCAGCCTCACATAGCATTTCGCATGTATCCCAAAAAGGTGGACTCTTCTTACCGAATAGGTAACCTTTTAAAGCAGTCGTTTGCATTACGTTTTATTTAGGCCTACCAATGTCAAGCGGTCTCAAGGCAAATTCACAATTTCATTTTTTTTTATTTGTAATGTGCTTTTAGATCTTGTTTGTCTGATCATAAAATCCTAATGACATAAATTGAATTGATTGAATTCAACATGTCAAAATGTGTAAATGTTCCAAGGATTGTTAATGCTTGTTTGCTTGAATTAACAAAAACAAACGTCTTTAGAGCGTTGCTCTTTCATAAATCTAAACAATGGTGCTTATCAGGTTTCATAAACATTTCAAACTAAATTAAGTCTCTGTATACATGTGCACAGAATAACTTAGTCTAATTTACTACAGAAGAAAAAATAGAGAGGATCGTAAGCTTAAATCTGATGGTGGCATTTTCACGACCATTACGCTGTTGAGGGGAATGAGGATCAATACCAGGCCGCTGCTCACACCAGTCCTGCTCATTTAGCCTGCTAACCTCAAGCTAAACGCATGCAGAAACAAGCTGGCGTGTCCTTTGAGAGCACATACCTAAATCATACTAGATTTCTTTGAACTAACATTACCTGCTCTGAAGATAAACCGCTGTGAGCGTTAATTAGCTTTTCAATAACATTCTCATTCATTTGGCTAATATTCAAGCCTATTGTGGGTTAGTCATCGGCAGCATGTCTTAAGGCACGAACGCAATTAAAAAGTTGAACTTTTGCCACGACGAGGGCAGCCTTTGCTTTCATCTTATTGTTCGCTGGCAGAGTGAAGGCTGTTCTAGTTCGGGAAAAAATGATTATAGTCGCTTAGATCAGCACTTGTACTGAAAAAGACCATCCTAATGCCTGTAAGCACATGTTAACCTAATTAGACATTTACCTTCGGACTCTAATTACTGTGATTACATTGAAGTTTGATGCCAAACATAATATTATAAAAGACATTTTCTTTTATGTTGCCCATCACATCTAGAGTAGAATCTGCACAGCATCATTTGGTGAGCAGAAGTTGGTTAAAAGGACGTATAGGGGTGTGTGTGTGTCTGTGTGTGTGTGTGTGTGTGTGGAAGTGTATGCGCTAAACGCAGCGATGCAGCACAACCCTGGAGACACGGTCCCATCTGTTCAAGGCCGGGCCTCGTAGTTAGAAACTCATCAAAATGTGGTCCCCAAGGTTTGTGTACCCCCCCCCACCCCACTTTGTCTCTCCATTTGCTACCTCTTTGTCTTTTTGTTATGAGGGTGGGTGGGGCGTCAGGGGCAACTGCTCAACCCAAAAAAGGGGGTTGGGGTGTGCATTAATGAAGAACATATCCATGAAATGGCCTGGTGAATGTGATGCTTGCTGGTCATGATTTATGCTTGCATGAGCATATAGTCAGGGATGGGGCCGGGGCTGGGTGGGGAGATCCAGCAATGAAGGAGGGCGTGTGGAAAACAGAGCAGCTAGGATGCTACTGTATGTTTTGTTTATTCTCTCATCACTGACATAGAGAGCTCAGCTCTCAATAGGAGAATCCTTTTTGTCTTGTGCTCGAAAATAATCTCAAAGATTTCTCAGGACTTTAGCATGTGAGTTGATTTTACTGTTTATTTTCCCAGCTGCTGAAGACAAATGAATTTGCATTTGAGGATATTCAAATTGTTTCTGCCTTACTCAGCGTATTTGGCTGTTGTAAAGCTGTGTACTGAGTATTTATTTTAAATGTGTTATTTTAAAAGTCTTATTTGTACAGTTTGTGATAGTATGCATAAATTAGGATTTCTTTGTTTGGCATGCGATGGGTTTTCTTGTGGAACTGCTTATACTGCAAATTGATAACTAACCTTATGATGTGATGACTATGCAGGTAGAAGAAAAAAATCCTCCCTCTTCTTTCCTCAACTATTAACGTTTATGTAACACTCAATTTCATGGCCTGTTTTGCTCCAACTACTTATCTTGCTTTTCAGGAGGGCGTTTCTGGCCCTCTGCAGGTCTTTTTCTAATTAATGCAGCTTGATGTGCCAGCCATCATCAAGAGGACCGCCTTAGGCTGCAAATGGCCTCATTTAATGGAGATGAATATTCATTTGTTTGGAATAATTTTGTGGACAGTTATGCTATTAATTGATAAGGGAATACATGTGTTGTTTTTTTATAGATTGTAATTATATGGGGATTATTCTAGAATATTTGTAGGCTTCACTGCCACCAATGCAAATGCAGAAACAGAAACAATCATTTTTGACATTATGGCATCTTGTGACAGTATTTTATATTGGTTACTTAAGATAGGGTACTGTGAGAAAGTATTTATTCCCCTACTGACTTCTTCTGTTATTTTATAGCATTAAACTATTTTTAATATCAGACAATGATATGAGGAAAAACAAAGTGCAGTTTTAGAATTTCCTTCTTTTTTTCAAGTGAAATTAAGTTATCCAGGCCAACCTGGACTTGTTAGAAAAAGCCTCTGAAACCTAATAACTGATGGTAACATCTTTGCAGCAACAACTCCTGTGATAACTGGCAATGAGTCTTTAATCTTCGTGGAAATATCTTGGTTCACTCTTCTTTGTGGAGCTGTTTTACTTTGGGGGACGTTGGAGGGTTTTCAAGCATGAACCATCTGTTTTAGCTAAAGCCACATCATATCAATGGGATTCGACAAGCCCACTCCAACGCCAACATTTTGGTTTTAGTTTCAGCTGTTCAGAAGTGAACATCTTGGTGTTTGGATGATTGTCCTGTTGCAAAGAATTTCTGGTACAAACATCAAGTTATCATGGTCCTGAACTGGCAAAACAAGCCTCTCATCATTTTTAAAGGTTTATGTATGGCATACTTATTTTTCTAAGTTACATGTATTATGAAGGGTGAAACAGGATGAACCCCTTCCAAAAAGTTCCACTTTTGTCCTGTCTACTAGTAAAAAATATTCTTCTAAATCACCAGTCAATATCGCCTTGGAGCTTGTCCACGGATAGTATATTTCTCAGTCCCTTTCCAGTTGTTGAATAATGAACACTGACCCTAACATTGACAAATGAAGATTGCAGTGCTTAGATGTTATTCTGGGTTTGTTTGTGACCTTCAGGGTGAGTCATCAATGGAACGACTTTTATAGGCTGGCCATATTTCTTAATTCTACAGGCCTGGCTGTAATCAGACCTGCTTGGGGTGAGCGAAATTGGATAAAAATGCTTATAATATTTGCTTTATGACTTAACACGGGTCTTTGGCATTATGTTTTGTCATAGTTTCCTGATTGGCTACACAGTATAATTTCAAAACGGCATATTGTATTAACACAGACTATTAATTGCTTCTTTTAAAATGTTTGAGGATGTGAAAAACTTAACAGTGACTGCTAAAGCACTTAATTATTAAACGTTCTGTCAGAACTCTATCTCATATATTTTCATACCACAGTAAGTCACTTAAAATAATACCAAAAAATAAAGATCTTATATATCTTTTCTTGAAAGCAAGAGAAACCTTGTGTGTCAAACCAGAGCAAAGAACAGCCTCAGTTTCCAGCGGGAGAGGTGGGGACGGGTTACTGAAAACCACAACCCAGACAGATTTTCTTTTGTGGAAATATAAAAACAGAAACAGACTGTTTTTTTTTTATTTGATGTTTTTTTTTACAGTTCAGGGAAGGGTGTGACCTTTGGAATGACCAAAGAGGGCAAACCAGTTTTCACTGGCCTCACATGTCTGCTTCTCTCTCAAATCGAAGTAAATAGCCATGATTTTCTGTCATTTTGTTGCAAAAGAATGGATTCATAGATATGTTGCAATAATAAGAGAACTTATTAATAAGAGAACTTTAATAAGAGAACTTATAATTATTTCAGTTTTTCTTGGGGTCGGAGGGTGGGGCAGTTTTAATATTGAGTTCATTTTATACTTTGTGCAGCATTTCTGTCAACTACTGATGGTTGTATGTGGTATAGAATAAAGTTAGTCTTGAAAAGACTTTGAACAACCTTGGAGACATGCTAAAGGACACAATCAAAACACTTGTTTTTTAACAGCTCATCAGAACCACAGGGTGATCCACTCCGCATTGATGCAGTAGTTCCTGTACAAAGGGCCTTCATCAAATACTGAGTGCAAAATAGTGTGGGACATGGACTTGTGAAGTAATTATATTCATCTTATGGAATATTCAAATATTCTGAAAAACTGAATTTTGGTTTTTCACTTAGTTGTATGTCATATTCATCTTGACAGAAATAAGCTTAATATTTCTCTGCATGTATTTTATCTGGTGGATGTTTCAGTTTTTTGAACTGCAGTACATAAACTTTAATTACTTTAGCGCTTTATGTGTGTTTTGCATTGGAAATGGATTTGCTGAGCGCCGTTTACAAATCTATTAGTGTTCAGAATGAGTCAAGCACAGGCATCAGACTCACAGCCGTGCTTAATGTGTCTGTTGTTTCTTGTCATTTGTCAGCTAAAGCGTTTAGTCTCGGTCCTGTGAAGGGGAGTGACCTTGTTCAGGTATTGTCTCGGTCACAGGGTCTCTACACATTTCACTTCCTTACAAAATGCTGTTGACTTCAAATTGGCATTGGATGTTGAGAGGAAGAGGAAACTAACAGACAGTGGTAGGCTTGACGAAGAAACAAACAATCTGTGAAGAGAAAGCTGAGGGTTGGCCAGTGAAAAGATTAGAATGGCATTTGGCTTGAGAGGCAGGATGCATCCCTGCTCCGGCCAAACTGCCATAGCAACGGCAGCTTAATGCATCCCTCGTAGTTCCCCCCCCACTGAGTGTCCAGACTGTACCAAAGTGTCATTTAAAAGATCTTGACATTATTCAGCTTGACCCAAGCATTTACCCAACTGCCAATGTATTAAACAAAGCACTCCCCCCCCCCTCAAATCCAGATGCAGAAACATTTGCTGTCAAGTCTGCAGCTTTATTCTAACTGACATGCAAATGAGTGAGTTGTGTAAAAGTCTATTATGGCTGCACATGTAACCCTAACGGAGCAATCCTATCCATCTTAGAGCTCCCGTTTGTCATGCCAGGCACCCCTGCTCCCCGGTGACCAATCAGGAGTGTTTCCTTAGAGGCTAAGAGCAGCCCCTCACCTCCTCATCATCGCAAGTGATTGACAGCTTCCACAGGAAGGAGGGGGTAGTTATTTACCTCCTCGTGTTCTCATGGGACCAAGTTAATGATCCCAGCCAACAAAATAACACAAAGAGGGAAAAAGCCTGAGAAGTCGGTGCCTGGTTGAACCATTTGGAGCAGTTTCGGCTTCCTTTGGAGAGGATTGGAAAAAAAGAAAAAAAAGAGGCTTGTGTGAGAAGACTGTCAGAGACAGGAGGAAAACAGATGAAGCGGCAGCACCCAGACAGATAACTAAAAAGTAGAGGGAGTCTTCTGAGTAAAGTCACAAGTTTTTAGAAAACTCTCATCTTTGGTTTCTCTGTGTATCTTTGAGTCACCCTGACTGGATTGTCTGGTTGAGTGACTAACAGGCTGTGAGGTAAGACACACTTTGTATCTTTGGAGAAGGATTCATAAAAGGTCCAGATGAAAGAGTAAGGGTTTCTGTTTAAGCTTTGACAGTCTATTAGTATGCTGCATTGAATCTGCTTCACAGTTTTCTGTGAATATTTGCATTTTGATGCAAATACAGTATATTTTTTAACAGCAGGTTGAATATGGACAAGCAGTCTAGTGGCACTCAGTGGCCTCCTGCACCTGTTCATATCCATTCACTCAAGGGGTACTTAATTAGATACACCTCTTTAATTGTTTGGTAAACAGTGAATCACCCAATCAGATAGGAGCAACTCAATGTATTTAAGCGTTCAGACATCTAGGCATACCGAACACGACTTGCTAAACTTTAAACAAAGTGTCAGAATGTGAAGAAAATGGGATTGAAGTGATTTTGAATGCGTCATGGTTCTTGGTGTCAGACAGGCTTCTGAGTATTTTCTACAAACTGCTGATCTACTGAAATTTTCACTCTGTAAACTCAGGTTTACAGAGAACGGTTCAAAAAATGACATTTCCGCAGATGAAAAACAGGTTACAGGCGTCAGAGGTCAGAGAATTATAGAAAGACTGGTTTGCGATAACAGAACGGGCAGCAGCAGCTGAAATGACTATTGGTTACAACCACGACATGCAGAATTGCATCTCTGGCACAATATGTCGAACCCTTAAGCAGACTGGCTTCAGCAGCAGAGGACCACACAGGGTGACCCTCCTATCAGCAAAGAGCAGGAAACTGGGACCACAATCAGAGGCTCACCAAATTGCACAACACTGAAAAAAATGCTTCCATGTCTGATTAAGACTCTTCATATTAGCTAAGAGTCAAAAATATTTCAAACGTGAGTCTTTCCTGCTTTGTGTCAAACGTCTAGTGTGGTGGTGTAATTTTTTTATTTATGGATTTTCTAGGCAGCAAAATGTAAGATTTATAGGCTTCAAAATGTCATATTATGGTGGCTGAATTTAAGATGATTGTCCTGAAAAAGCATAGCTATGCATTACTTTTCAAAGGAAAATTGACTATTAGGTCCCTAAAATGGTTTGTGTTTCTCTTATTTAATTTCACACCATTCTGGATGCAGCAGGCTGAACTGAAACATGAGGACTCCTGGGTATGGGAATGTGGCTGCTGTGTAATCCAAGTGAAACTATGCAATTTTGCACTGTGGTTTTACGCCGGTAAAAACCACAGCCCAAAACATGCATCTTGCACAGTGATCCAATTCTTAAAAAAAAAAATCCTCATACCCAATGCCGGTGACAAGGTTGTCTCGGGTAACGGCGTTGAAACTTTCAGCTGAGAAACTGATCAGACTTGATGCGATCTCGCTCTCTCACACTGCTTGGGTGCCAACCGGGTCAGTCTTTCCACATGTTAGTTATTTTCTAAGCAACTGAGGAATTGTGAGGCAGACGCCAACAATGTGAGAGAAAGCTTTCAACACTTTTTTAAGTCTGCAGTCACAAATCTCAGCGCATTCCTGTGTTTAATCTGAGAAATATGGCTGATAACAGCTAGCATCTGTGCTAAAGTACATTGTTTGACTTCAGTTATTCTCACTGTGAGCATGGTGCAAATTTTCAGCTCCAATGCTTCCAACTAAATTTGATTAGGTTAAGGAGGATGGTAACAGTATCCAACAGTTTAATTTTGTTTCTGGTGTTGAGCTGGAGGCATCTGTGCGAGTTTGGAAAACCTCTGCTCCAAGTTTCGTCCGATAGCCTCAAGTTATAGTGCAGAGAAGCAAAAGTCCTGCCCCCCTTTCACACTATTGGCTTCTCCAATATCCCGAGCCCACTGCATCTAGATGGGATGGTTCTCAGTCAGAGTAGATAAAAAGGTGGCAAGTTTTGATCCTCCCGCGGGCTCAGAGGAGAAGGTTAAGAGCTCAGAAACTCCCAGACAATCTGAGAGGCGAGTCACTACGCTTTAAGTTCAGACCGCCGCAGTGGATCAGCTTCGCAGAGACTCTAAATATCAACAGTGAGTGACTGTGGAGGTGGCTCTGTACTTTCCCTTGCTTCTTTACGGCTGGAACCATGAGGCAGGTAAGTCAGGAGGTCACTCAGAACACAGCCAGTGTGTAATGTTACTGTGCCTTTGTGGATTTTTTTCCCCCTGCTAAAACATGAGTCATAATGTGTTTCCAAAGCTCCAGGCAGGGATCTTTTTAGGTGCAAAAGTTGTCAGGCTATGTTATTTTTCCTAAGGTTTTGAACCAGATTGCATGAGAGGTGTGATGACTAAGCAAGGTCTAAAGGGAATTTCTGGAATTAAACGGCACAAAAATAAGTGGGTTGAGGCTACAGCAGACTTCCTGTGTAAAAACAGTCATTTGCAAGACCTTTGAGACATTTTCAAACACATTCTTGACTGCAGGTTTTATGGAAATTGAATGACTTAATCTTTGGCACATTTATTTTAGTTTGATGCATTATTTTTGAGTGTGCAGCAGCTTCAAAAGGATATTTTTCCCTTTTATTATTGCCATTTTGTCAACTGATCCTCCTTTTTTTATTTATTATCAGATGTCATGGTCCACTTCATCGTGGAGGAGGAAAATACACTTTCTTGTGACTCCTATTAATTAATAGCTGGTTGTTTTAAAAAGAAATGCAAGGCACCTTTCCAAATGAGCATGCTGCTTCTGATCACTACTGTGACTAATAGACAATAAGCTGTCACTATGGCAAAACGTGGAGATCTTTATAGCATTTATTTGATCAATGAAGTGCTTGAGGAGACTGTTAAGAATTGTTTTAGTAGTCTGTTTAGTCTTTATATAAAGTCAATATCTTACCTACAGTATAACAGATTATTGTATAACTCTCTTAGTGTTTTTGATTAGTACAAATCCAGATGAGTTGGTTCTGGAGGCTAAAGGAAGAGCTAGTGTAGGAGGGGCTGAAACCAGAGTGGAATCAAAACAACTCCAGTGTCAAAAACACTACTTTAGTGTTAAACACCAAAGCTGTTTAAAAAAAACTTTAAAACACATTCTCATGTTTGAATTAGGAAGTTATTTACATTGGAGATAAAGTTGGTGGTGCACCACCACCTATAACCTTCCTGTGTAAATCATTTACAGAGAACAGAACAGGTAATGCCACTCTTGACCGTGTAAGTGTCTGGTAGAAAATTCAGTGCAAAAAGAAATTCAAATGTATTAGCAGTTCAGGTTAATGCTATATCAGATTTTGTTGGCCATAATTAGATACCAACGTTGTTTTCTTTAAAGTTCTCAGTTGGTTTCAAACAGCAAGTACATTGACGTCTCCCTGTCTCCTACTGGCCAGGTAAATGTATTCCAACAAAATGCAAAATAGATGAATATTCAAATGTTGACAAAATAGCATCTGGGAAAAAAAGAATATGACGATTCTTGAAATTGGAGGCCAAAAATCTATTTTGATCTTTGCCCGTGTTGGGCAAGCCATCACCTCCAGTCCTTCAACTCCAGTCTCTGAGAGCTAATCTGGATCATTTTAAAGAAGCAAAACTGTGTTTATTGTGAAAATCTCAAAAAGGTGAAAAGCTTGGAGCAAATCAGAAATCCTCCCAAGGTTCAGTTTTTTAAAATTGACACAAACAAAAGTAATCTTTTTTTTTCTTTTATAACCAGAATAATCTTTTACAAAGTTTAATCTTATAACGGCTGTGTTATATGTTCAAAAGACAAAGTTAGGTCAGAACTAGAACAACTAAAGCTTTCAGAAAGATGCACGAGATATTCTTACTTCTAAGAAAACTTTTTACATTTTCCAAGAAGTAGTTATTTGAAAGTCAGCGGGTATATTTTCTCACATTTTGTTAATGCATTGCTAAACACGTGACAGTGTGAATACTTTCGTGTATGCAGTTTTGCAAAACAACCACAAGATGTCGCCATTCGCGTGTTTTCTCCACTTGGAAATCGCCAATCCTAAACGACTTCTCCAAACTTAAAAAACTCAAAACTTGAATGACATTGACGTCTTAACTCAACGAGTAACAGAGTAGTTTTAACCGTGTGTGAACTTGGATGAGAGCGGGTTGCAGCTGCGTGCTTGGAAAGTCGCATTCCTTGAAGTTCCTGTGGTCGTGGAGAGGATAGGGTGTTTTCCCGCTGATGGCACCTGCCAAGCCTCGCAGAGGAAATGAGAAGTTGCTGAAGACCGTCTGACCTGCGTTGCTCAGACTGTAGGACGGGAAACCAAATAAAACTTGTTAGCACAACCAGACTTCTGAAATGCCAGAAACGACACATTTAGAGCCACGGTTTTCACCTGAAGCTTATTATTAGCCCGGGACACCGTTATTCTTCTCCGTGCCAACAGGCACAGATGAGGTTAAACTCCAGTCGCAGAGATGCTAAGGTTAGTAATTAGGTTGCGCTCTTTAATCATTTAAACTACAGCCTGTGTCTCGGCCGTACAGGCTTCATTAACGATGATCTGGGTAATGTGTGCAGCTGCAGATCAGGTAGATTAGTCAGTCTAATCAGCTGGCTGGTGCCACCGCAGCTGTAAATCACATTAGGCCTGAGTGGGCCGCTGCTGAGCTGAGCAGAACTGCCTCTGCTGCTCCTCCAGCCCTGGCCCCCTTCATTGGTCACAGCCACGCTACCAGGACAGGATTACAGATAAATATGTTAGGTGTCAGCCCGGGGAAGAAGACAGAGAGCAATAACAATCTTTCAGAGTCTGAATGGCCTACATGGATCAGGACTATCATTAAGGGTGATAAAAGACCATAACCAAGAGGATTATGGAGCGTTTGAGCAGGAAATTGCCCTCATATCAAAGACATTTTAATTGTTTCATCTATAAAGGACCCATTACTTCCTAATCAAAATTTAACTTCACATGTCATTTCAGTACCTGGGTTCATCGTTTGGGGCTGAATTTCAATGTTTTAGACCAAGCTTTCCTCAACACAGCCTGAAAAAAGTCTGGGGTATGTTTCCCCCAGTTAACTTTTTCACATTAAAATAAGCTCTATATCAACCTTTCGGACAATGGTTCTATAGTTATACCACTTCAGCGACATGATCTTCCATCAACTATGACCAGCTTTTCTGTCCCTGAAAAAAAAGGTCCCACGCCCGGATGTTGCCAACACCATGTTTTACAGTGGAGTATGTTCATATAGATGCATAGTGTTATCCATTAAACACACATAAACCCTTTCACTGTAGTTCTTAAAACCCCTTAATTGTCAGGTGAACATGGGTATCCTCGTGGACCCTTTGACTTCCATGTAAGTGTTTTGGGAGTGACAATTGTGAATAGGACACATTTTACAACATGTTCAATGTGTCCCTTATCTGTGTGCCATGCAGACTGCAAATTGGACTTAAGGATCTTTCTCAATAATGCCTTCCTTAAAGCCACTGGCAGGTGTGCAGTGGTGCCATGATATCAAAGCTTGTGACATAGTTTTAATCTGCACCCCGTTACCACCCCTGAGCTGTCAGACATGTTCCTTTGTCTTCATGATGCTTTTGTACATTAATGAGCTCTGACAAACTCGTAAGTGATTCACAGAACAGTTGGCTTTATTTGAGATTAAATTGCACACAGATAGTTTAATATGAAGTGAATATGTGTTGGTACATCAATCAAATTCCCATTTTTTAATGGAAAATTGATTAGTATGTGCTTTAAAGTTAGAATGTGAGCAAAGGTTATTATGTTCACATTGTCTTTCATCATTTTACTGAACAAATGGGGTAAGTTCCCTTTTCTGCTCCAGGGCGAGTGAATGTATTTCCTGCTGGAGGCTGCACAGAAAGCACCCAGGGAATCCCAGTCACATTCCCTTCATGTCTCTCTCTCCCTGGAAGTTAGCACCTACAGGTGTGTCTGGACTTGAGAGAGGGCTTTTTTAATATTTACAGCTTTTTGTCTGTCTCTGAGAGCGGCGAGCCTCCCAGGGGACCCCTCTGAGTGACAGGAGGATCAAAACGAAACCCAGCAGGGGTGTGTTCGGAAATAGTTGCACATGGTAAGCAGATGGCTGCTCACTGACTCGCCACATCAGGGCCAGCTGTGACAGATGTGGATGTTGCAGATGATGTTAAGTCATGTCTGGCTTCATTTTCTAGTCTTATTGAACATTCTCCTGTGAGACTGCGCAGATATTTCGCAAGCTGTACGATAATGCCGGAGTTTGAATTACTCCGGAGAGGATCTGCCTCCAGCAGGACTTATTATTTGGTTCTCATCACTTGTTCACTGGCTGCAAAAAAGAGTCATGACCCTTCTGTATAGCCTGGCCAACTCTCATCTCAGCTTGTGTTGTCAACTTACACTTTATACCTGAGCCCTGATGGAAGTGCCAGGAAAAAGTTTGAGCCCACAGCATTGTGCTGTATGAAACAGTGGGAACAGTTGCACAAAGAAAGCTGAAACTGATCCCGATGCTTTGAATTTCTGAATGGGCAGGGCTGCGAGGACACTGACCTGCCTGTGAGGACGAGGTTTCTGCAACAATCCCGTCCCCTCCGTTTGTTTTTGACGTTTTACTCCCTCTCTCCCCACACTCACTGCTGTCCGCTCTCCTCCTCTTCTCCCAAGCTCTGGCCGGAGCTCCTGCTGTAGGTGGAGCTGGCTTTCCTGGAATTGTCGGGCAACTTTTCCTGTTGTGCTTGCTACCTCTTGCTCAATCTTTCGCCTAATGACAGCTCTGCAGCAGGATTACTGGGGTCTGGAAAACTTGTGCCATCTGGATGCGTGCTGCACGCCGGAGTCCATGTTTATTGCATTTGTTAGAAACAGATTTTCATGATTCAGGTCAGAGGTTTCCCTGAAGCAAAAATGTCTCGGCAGTGCAAAGTGGGGCGAAATCCATCGGTGGGTAAAGTAAACTTTGTTTGAATGGGAGCGCTTTTAGGAATGCAGAAAATACTTGGGGCTGTTTGGAGTGGCTCTTTGCCACAGTGTTATTTTACAGGCTTTTGTATAAGTCCAGGATGTCTTATGATATAGCTGGTGATGACATCAGAATAGCCACCTCTTCCTACTGCGCTTATTTAAAACTGCTCTTTCTTTGCCTTGTTTTTATCACAGACTGCATGCTCCAATAGGCAAACCTGTTTGACAAGACCTGCAAAACCTAATGTAGTCGGCGATATTTTTGTCTTTTGCGGTTTTTAATTATTTTGTTGCTTTGAAATTTTATTACTCAAAATTGTTACATTTGATTAATAAAATGGTAAAAAAATATTTAAAAAGTAATGTTAAAAAAACAATGATTTCCACTGAAATTAAATTAGAATGTCTGAGACATATAGCATATCTCCTGAGACGGTGTTATAAAGTACACTTATCAAAATTTGTTAGGAAAGCTTTTCTATTTATTATTATATTTTTTTGTCAACAATGGTGGGGGAGAGATCAGATTTAATCCAGAAAAAGAATTTCTTGGCAGTTGCATCGGCAGGTTTGTGTGTAAAGAATAAAGTAACAAGCTAACAAAGGCCAACAGATGCTTCCCAGTCACAAGAGACATGCTCAACAATTGCTTCTTGTGTTGTAGCCACAGTAAGATAAGCAAAAGTCTGGAGATCCGAGAACAACGGAAAACACAAACTTGCTCCGAGATATTTGTGGCGTCCTGCACGATTTTCAAGGGGCTGCTTGTGCCCCGACTGTCCATGATAATGAGCTTTTGCCCTCTTCACGCTTAATGAGTGGAGGTAAAGTTCGCGCAGGGAGACACTGTGAAGTCCGGTGCATCCGCTTGCAGCTGGGGGTGTCTGAGCGACCAGAGAACAAAGGCTTAGTGTCTGTGACGGTGTGGAGCCCCAGCCTTCAACAAGCAGGCCAATAGACTTCTGCTTGGCTGAGCTGTCAGTCCTCGCTGCTCTGTTCCCCTGTGGACGACGGTGCAGAGGGGAACTCATGCAGGCTCCCCTGGAGGCAAATTAAAATGAGCTGCAGCTGCATTCTTCAAGTTCAGCAAATCAGATCTGCACCAAATGTGCAAAGGGTTATTTATTAGTAGCAGACACCTGCTTATCCTAACTGTCTCACGGATGTTTACACAATGCATGTATTGAGTTCATCTTGCAAAGGAAAGCCAAATAAAACTCAAGATGGGACTGAATTAATAAATTTTGATTGTTCTAAGTAACACATAGTTGTGCACAAGTCTTGTTTAATTAAGGCTTTATTTGTATTTTGTCTAGAGAGGCACCGTTCAGACTACTTGCTGATACTAATTTTAGCAAATTTCCAAGTCCTTTCTCAGAGGACTTGCGATGTCATGGTTCCAATCATTCAAATATCATTCACATTTTTGTTTTCTACCAGTTCTTTTGTAAGCAGCTATTAATTCAATATATTAACAGTAGAGACAACTGTATGGTGTTTGTGAGGGAGATTATGTCACCATAAACCATTATTTTACTCTACTTTGTAACAGATAAAGCATGAGGGAGACATTTTAAAGACATTTTAAATTGGCTTTGGCATATTACCAATTCTAGTGAGACTTAACAAACATTGCTACTGAAACAGTAGAAACACTGTGTATTTTCTCTTGAGAAAATAAGCAGCCCTTCTGCAACACTTTCCAAAAGAGTGCCAACATTATGATATCAATCACTTTCCATAGTAGACTGTGGTTAGAAACTGTATCTGTTCAAACTTCCTGCTATTTGCTGTAAATGTTGATCTCTCTTGAACTGCAGACATGTATTTACATGTTTCAGAAAATACATTTTTCTTTTTAGTTTGGCTTTTACCTCTCTGTGCTGCCATTGACATTTTTTAATCACCTTACTGATTCTGAAAATAACCCATATCTGAGTCATCTTACCTGACTACCAGCTTCCACATAAAAGAGTGTTAATGCTTGTGAAATCTAGGAGCTCTTGTGATTAAGCTCTCTTATTTAGAATGTTTTATCAAATCTGATCTATATGCCTCTCTACTTATTAAATATGGACAGTTGGATTGAATCATTCCAACATCTATTTAATTAGTTTTTAACTCTCTCCCCTCTCCAACTTTCTATAACTGAGTAACTGAGCTTTTTTCCTTTGTGTCATTCATAGATAGCTGATCGGCTTCCCTGGATTTCGCTCACAATCCCTCTTTGTTGTGCCTGAAAATGGAAACACTAGAGTCTGAGCTGACCTGCCCAATCTGTCTGGAGCTTTTTGAGGACCCACTGCTGCTGCCCTGTGCTCACAGTCTTTGTTTCAACTGTGCCCATCGTATCTTGGTCTCCCATTGCACCCCCAGTGAGCCTATCCAGTCTATCAGCGCCTTCCAGTGTCCAACTTGTCGCCATGTCATTACTCTCAACCAGAGAGGCCTAGAGGGACTCAAACGCAACGTGACCCTACAGAACATCATCGACCGCTACCAGAAAGCCTCTCTAAGTGGACCCAACTCCCCTAGTGAGACTCGTCGTGAGCGGGTGATCCCAGAAGGCAAAGCCATGACGTCTCCTACGGATCGAGTGCAGTGTCAGTTCTGCGAGCAGGACCCCCCTCAGGATGCAGTGAAGACCTGCGTTACCTGTGAGGTGTCGTACTGCGAGGAATGCCTCAAGGCCACCCACCCAAACAAGAAACCCTTCACGGGCCACCGGCTGATTGAACCCTTGCAGGACTCCCATCTCCGGGGGCTCATGTGTCTGGAGCACGAGGACGAGAAAGTCAACATGTACTGTGTAACAGACGAACAGTTGATCTGCGCCTTGTGCAAGCTTGTCGGCCGACATCGGGACCACCAAGTAGCGGCCCTCAGCGACCGATATGACAAACTCAAGGTAAGAAATAGAATTATTATTGGAATGCTTGAGAATTTAAAATGCAAGCATTCCAGACTTTTTTTTCCCTGCAGATCTCACTTCACCTCTTGAAGTACTTTATTATTCCAGTTGCACAATATGATAGTAAATTATTAAAATTTACATCAACCAAGAAGCAAATGCATGATGTTAGTGGTATGCACCGTCACATAAATCAAAGTTTATCAGCAATGTTCTTAAAAAAAAAAAAAACACTGTCCTTTGCACTTTACCTTCCTTAGAAGCATTTCTGAATGATCTGCAGCTTGGCAATGCATGCAGAATTGACGAGTAATTACATCTCAATCTCTTTCAAGTTTGCTTTATAATGTTTAGGAAGTTAATCTGAGTTAACGTTGACTAAAATAGTGTCTTCCCTTAGATGTGATCGACTTCTTTTCTCAGTATCACAAAATTCTGTGTCATGATTTAAAAAACTAACTAAATAAAAGACAGACAGACGTATTTTGCCTGAATTGAGAAATGAGTTCTGGATTTCTCGGTAATGAGTTGTGAAGCCAGTATTCGTTTTCCGACAGGTCCACAGTGGGGGATTTTTTTTTACAAACATTATAAGCTTTATAGGACTAACTGTGTTTTAGTATGTCATGCAATAAAACCACCTTTTACTCTGCTTTTAATTCCAGAATGCAATAGCACTTGGACCAGGCACTCACATCCTTACCCTAAGGGGAAATACTCACTTTCAACAGCAGGGCAGGCATTAATAAGACATGATGTTAGCTGGAGCGTGAAAAAGGTGTCTCTGCTTTCAGTTCATTGTAAATTTAAATGAGCAGTTCACGCAAAAATTGTACTGTTTTTAGTGATTTATTTTAGCTTGAGGAGCTATATGGGTTTATTTTATGATCTCATTTAACACGGCCTTTAGTAAAGGAAAACAAAAATGTTATCAATGATTTCAGTATGGAAGCTGGTAGATGAGACATCTTTAAAGGTTTAGTTTGTCATTTTAATTATTTTCCCCTTTACCTCAAGATTATCAGTAAAAGACTGCATTATCTCAGTTTTATAAAACCTTATTAATATAAGTTTCATTATAATTTTGAAAATTAGCCTTTAAAATCCGTATTTTATGACATACAGAAATTATTTTCTCATGCCTAGCTATAAATTAAGTATCACCAAAACCAGGATGGTTGTGCCATTCAACCTTAAAATGTCAGCTGAAGGAACATTCATGCAGGATTAACATATTACTTTTTAAAAATCATCTAAAAGTGTCTTAAACAGTCAGGTTTGTGTTGAAAAGCCTGGACACAAAAGGATAGATGCAGGATGAACCTCGATGATGGTATACCAACATTGTCGCTGCAATATTGGTGGCATCGTCCACAGCAAAATACTAAATACTATAACTCAGTTGTTTGCATAGAGGATAATCAAAGTCAATCCATTTTGCCAAATATCAACAGCATAGTAATAAGAAAATAATCTGGTTTTCTCAGCATAAAATGTGATTATTGAAAAAACCCCATAAACTAGGCTGACTACCTTTCAGTAACAGAATGATAAACTTAATTAATTGCAGCTGTCATACCCATTCCTAGCTCCGTGATTTGGGAAGTTTTCAGGTCATTACGTGATCTATAGTTAAAGTTTTTATGAAGGAAACTATTCTCTTCTGAAAAAAATCCCGAAAACAAACAGCCCTTTTTCTTCTTAAAATGAACGGCTGCATGAAAACAATGTCCACTTTCTTCACCGACACTCACAATGTTCATGCATGAGTCACAAACAGATGTTTTTATTTATCATAAAATCAATCCATACCGCATTTGTCCCAGTTGCTATGCTTGCCGGTCACAGCAGAATTTGGATGCGAGCGGTCTGTTGGGATGTTTTTTTTTTTTTTTTTTAGCTCAGAGGATTGGTGTTAACTTCTCTCCTTTGTCTGATCATGCTGTCATCATGCAGAAGTCTCCTGGCCGCCTTCTCTGTGCGGGGAATGATCAATCATACCAGGAGGCGGACCAGGTGATCAGCGTCATTTCTTTAATCAAACAATCGGGACGGATTTGTTTTATTGATCTCCCTTGAATCTGAACGTGATCTTCCTGAGGGATGAAAAGTATCTGCGAAGATAAAGTGATGAGTTCCCTGAAACAGCCTAACACGGGTCTAAGGCATTGACTAATGAGACATGCTAATGTGACCTTGGCAGCTGTTAATGTATGAGGTATAGTGCTCAGTTTTATGAGCCTGTTGTGTTTTCATTATTGCATCTAGTAACTAATGTGAGCACTAATGTGGCTTAATAACATTGTCTCAATGATTAATGACGTTTCAGATAAAGAGGAAGATAAAGGCTTTCCATTTAATCTTCTCACAGAGTTAAGTATTTACTTGCTGGGTGTAATTTTTGATGTTATTCTTTTTATTTATCCCGGCGTCCTATGGACTTCACATTACATGCAGCCACTTCCGCTGTTTGAGGTCGGAAGTGAAGGAGGAAATGGCAATTCCTACCGCTGTGGAAAATAGGCTTTTCATATAGCATGCGGCCCAGGACCCAGGTGGCTCTCAGCTGAGCTTGTGAATAGCGCTGATAGAGTTTTTCTCCTGATCAAAGTGCTTCAAAATGTCTCCGAATCTCCCACATAAAGAAAATTGTGTGGCATTGCACAGACGTGTGCTGCTGAGTTATTTGGATCATTATGTGCTGAGATCAAATCCATAATTGCAACATTTTTGTGTCAATATTTCACTTCGAATGATCAAAGAGAGCGACTGCTGCGTAAAGGAATACGAGTTTTCCAGTCAATCCCGAAGCTTATATGTAAACAGGCAAAAGAATGAAACTTTGAAGTGAAATTAAATGGACTCAGTTTAAACCATGGGAAGATGCTAATCTAAAACCGTGCAAACAATAGGGGATAATGTTAAGACTTTAAAAGATGTTATTGGTGATAGTGGGACAGTGTTGTGCTTATTCACAGTAAATTCCATTTTTAATTTATGTGGTTGTGCAATGATTGCAGTAAACAGAAGCCATTGTGTCCTTCTATATAACTGTATGCGAATTCAAACTGTTTATGTTGTAAAGTACTTTGAAATGACACGTGCTGTGAATTGGGGCCTCATAAATAAACCATGTTGAGTTAAATTATATAGAGCATTGTAGAAATTACTTTTACTCATATTTTGTTGTCATTTTCCAAATAGTAAAATTATACTTTCAAATATTGTACTTTTATTGACAGGAATACCAGTCTGAATTAACATATTTTAAAAGGTAGGGCAGTAAATATCCTTGTGCATTGCGTAATAAGGGCGTTGATTATCATATTGAAAAAAACAATTTGATGGATGTGTAAATAAAAATATTTACGCAATGTGACGTCGACTACTACAGGAAATTAAATGTAAAGTTCTGGACACCATTTCTTCCTTAAAACATCATCTCTGCATGTACGTCAGCTTCTCTTAAATTTCATTGCAAACACACCTAATGATTAGTGATTATCTGCACCCAAAAGTATTGAGAAAGACCAGTAGAAAACATTCTGAGATGCATGAAAGCTATGATTACAAATTAGGGTTATTTCCACCTAATGCTGATACTGATTTCCTTATTTCTTTCGCAGCTGTATGTTAAAAACAGTTTATTTTATATAGTTAATGTAAAAGTTATGCAAAATGTTTTTCTTATGAGATCACTTTCTACCTTTGTTTCCACTTCTGCCCTTGCTCAGAAAACATTGGCATTCCACATGCAGGACACATCAGACCACAGCCAGCTCTAAAATATGGAGGGAATTCAGCTGGAAAACTTTTTTCTTATCGTGCCTCAAAATAAATTCAAACATTTGGGCACACAGCAACAGGGCTGGCGGCAATGGGACGCCAGTCACGGTCAGGTTTTTTAGCTATGTGCAACGCTACACATATTTTTGGATGACATTATTTTAAATCTGGTATGAGATATTTTGATATAGGACTTGTCCCAAGAATAGTTCTTCAGGGATTGGAGTTTGATTTTATTTGTCAAAGAAGGTGTCACAATATCTTTAGCTGAAAAGCAGAACCACTAAAGACAGGATACAATGGATAAAAGCTTCTCTATTGAAAAAAAAATATTTTCCTGTAAGGGACAATTTAGGAATCCACTGAACAGTCAACAAACTAAAAAAACCAAACTAAGACAGTTCAAAATTAGCTTCAGAAATGATTTAAGGTATAGGGAAAAATACTTAGATTAATTAAATTAATTATTCAAACTATTGCTACGTTGAATGCAGTGCTGAACTGCCAGTATTTTTATAATTACAAATATACTCAATAAATCAGCCGATATGAAAATGACTGCCGATGACAGTAAGTGTAGAACTGATCTATAAAATACAATCCTTGATAATTGACCATTACTAACGAGACAAGTTCACCTTCAATCTACCCCGAAATGGAAGCACTTTTGGGAACTGTAGTATGTGGCGTTGCAGAGTGTTGTGGTTTGTTGCCTTTGTGTCCTGGCGCCTGTGGAGTGTCTATATTGAACCAGAATGTGGGATTTTGGATTAATTGTCTGTGAGCTTTTTTGCATTTAGGTACCTCTGTCTGACTATCCATCCATTGACTGTAGCCGCTTTGTCTGATTCAGGGTCACTTGGAGGCTGGAGTTCATTTCGGCATAAAAAGTGCTTGAGTTTGGGAACATCCTGGTTATGTTTCCAGTCAAATGTATTACAGGGTTGAACGGCAGTGATACTCCCCCTTAGCTTCAATGTAATAATATTCCTAAAAACTTGGACTGTGGTAGGTTACCAACGTATCTTTGGAAACCCCAAACAAACAACTTGCAGAGAACGGGGGGCCAGCTCTCTGGAGCTTTGTCCTCATGATTTCACAGAATCTTAGATGGGGCATTTTAATGGTTTTATGGTGGAGAATGGAATATCCACAATACTATTCTCAAATTCACTGGTTAAACTACACAAATCAAATAACTAATGGGTTTCCTGCATCACAAGTTCATAATGCAGAGCTTTAGATGCTTTTTCTGATTAGAGATTGGAGTGAAATACAAATTCATGCATATTTAGTGAAACAAAGGAGCAAAAGTGTCTCAATAAAGCTTATGTGGTTTTAGAATAGTTTCAGTTAATAAAAAAGTACTATGATAAGAAGGATTATTTAGAGGGTTTTATTTTATCTTCATTTTCCAAACATTAAAATAATAAGTGATAAAACCAAGTTTATCTAAAGGAAGAGCAATTCGATTTAAACTGAGGTATACATATTAAAAAACTGACCAATCAGTATATTTGTGTACAGCATATCAAAGCTATTTAGCAGATATTTAAGTCAATTCATGACTTGTCCAGTCTCATAAAAAATATCTCATTGTGAAATAAATTAAAATATATATATATAGAAAAATGCAATTTAAAGCACAATATATAGTGGTTACTTACAAATGTAAAAAATACATTTTCTTCAGGTTTTAGGTTTTCCCACTACGGCATTCAGAGGTGTGATAAGGGAACGATATAATCTTTCAGACTACAAAAAAATTTTAATAGACATTTTTAATTTAAAGATGCAATATTTTTAACATAGTAAGACTGTGAAAATAGAAACAATAAAAAATACATGAACTGTGTAATAATTTTATTAATATGGTAATAGTCCAAAGAAAAAGGAGAACAGTAATAATACAATTATTGATGTATACAGTAATTCTTTTATCAAAAATATCAATGTAACATTTTTTAAATGTAAAATAATTTGATACACTGATATGGAAACGAAAGACTGAAATAATTGAAATACTGTGAAATGCAGTAATCTTGATATGCAGTAGACTACTGAGACTGCAAAAAACAAAATAGAAACCTAAGTCATTCACGTAATATAAATTAGAATTAAAAGCATTTTTTTAAAATCAAGGAGAAACAGTATAAAATAAAGGCTTCTAGTTTAGTCCTAAATAAATTTGTATCCAGTAAGAAATACAAACAAAACTTGTGGAGCTTCGTATCTAGTATCGGGATGTTAAGGTTTGCATTGTTTCTAAAGGTTGTGGTTCATTCATGTGTTTTTATCACAAATAATGAGGCGTACCCCACAGATATCCGACCAGAACTTAAACATTTTGGGGCTTCATCTGTGACCTCTTTGCAGCATCCCATCCATTTCCTGTCTCTGTTATGCTCTATTTAGGGCCTTGATTGTATTCAGTAAAGTTTGAGAAGTTGGGTACACCCTCAAAAGGTTTCCAGGCTAGTTTGTGACAAAGTCAGACACAGAATCAGCAAATGTCTATTTTCTCATAACTTGAATTTTAATAAAATATCATGGATGCTTGTGGACTGTGGTAGGAAGCCGGAGTACTTGGAGAAAACCACATATGCAAAATGTAACCCGATGGAGATCAGTTCTCAGCATTTTTGCAATATTTGTTAAGACTTGCCAATGCACTTGTGGTTTCACACTTTCCATCGCATTGTTACAGTTTAGACCAAATTTATTTAATCCCCCCCTGCAGATTTAGCAATATTTACATTTTTTGCCAACATTTTTCTACTCTATAAAAGCATTGTTAATGTTTTGGATAAGAATATGTGGAAGGAAGCTAAAAAATGAGGTTTATAGCAAGGAGGTCTTCCAATGTCAAGGATGTCAAAATATTTAAAGTATATTAATACATAAAATCATTCTCATACCCATCAGTCATTGAAAACAATACAACGTAGTTATAAACTTTAGAAGTTTAATGGAAACTTTAGATTCAACATGGATTTCTGTTTTTAGCCCTTTCACACGAACCTTCTGATATTTCATAAATATTTAAAAATCTGGTCTTAATTAAGTTGTGCTTCTTCAAATAAAATGCTAATGACAGCTAAGACTGTCCAAATTAAAATAATTAGAAAATGAATGACTAAATAAATTAACATGCAAAAAGACCCAAAGGCAAATAAAACAAATACAAATGTAGATCAATGAAATTATCTACTACTACTGCAGAAAAATGTTAAGCATCAGTATAAAAAAAGAAGCTTAAGATGCAAAATAACTGCAGTAAAAAATGGAGACAGTGATTTCTGGCATTGGGATTTTGGCTTTTATTTTTTTATTTTTCCCCGCTGGATGTATTGTGCTGCATTTGCATCAGGTTTCTTGATGTGTCTCCAGTGCTTTGTTTGATCAGAACTTGGAAGTTTTGGATCTGTTACATACTTCATCTGTTCTTGGGTCTACGGTCTTCTGTCCAACCAATGTCTGCATCTGCTTTGTCCTACATGCATTTCTAACAGAACCTGTAATGCTCACAGGAAGAATATGGAGCCAATTTACTAAATTCCTAATGTTGACACAGGATAAAACTCCTGATCCTGACAGTGACCCGCTTGGACTCTAAAAGGAAGGAAGAGCGTCTGGCCAAAGCAAAGGTGTGGGACCAGAAGCATTCCAGTAGAAAAGGAAGCTGCTATTCTTCCCTCTCGAGTTTAAATGATTTTAGGAAAGAGTTCTCAGTTCGGAGAAAGTTATTCAAACTTGCACGGAAGATTGATGTTGTCAAAGGAGTTATATTTTAGGCACATTCAGAGAAGCAGCAGATGAAAATGTTTCCAGAAATGAACTCACTTTATGACTGATGCTGCCTGCTGTCTTGTATTTTCCCATTTCCTCTTTATGACTTTATTTTGCGTCTCACTTGGAATAATCAAACACTTCCTAAAAGCACACACATGTGCCTGTATTTTAGGCCACTTTGATCAGCACGCTGTGCTCCACGCTCTACTTTTTGAAGCTATGAATTCACCTCGCCTGTACCGGCAGCACAGCCTCCGAAATGGCTTTCATCACACTCTTTTCAGTATAAATAAATCATATTTGTAAGAGCAGTAATATAAAGCCCCTGCTATTTTGGTATACGGTGACGCACATACCTTATGAAATCACAATGTGAAACACCTAACATGAAAGTGGTCTCCAAACCGTTTGCTTCAGGCTTTGAACCTTCGGAGCTTTATTTTACCAGCTTTTTCTGATCATTGACTGTTTTGAGTTTTCAACAAAAAGAAGTCGACGCATAACATTATTATGGTTTTGTCATCTCCGTCATGCAGGTTTGATGTTAGAGACAAGTTAAAGATGAATACTTTTTAAATAGATTAGACTGTAGAAGTTGAATTTGTTTAAGTTTAAAAGTAGATTTAAAATTAGGCAGACTATTTTATCGTTACTAAACAACCAAAATTGGACTTAATTGGACTTAATTCACACTTATATTTAACCATAAATGGAAGCACCAAAGCATGTCTGGACAGAAATAGTCAGGTTTTCAAAACGTCTAAAATTGGATATCTCATCCTTAATGCAGTTAGAATTGTTTTGATGATATGACAGAGAAATTGCCAGAGGGATCAAAGTTGCTTCCTGACTGAGAAACCCTAATATTGCCCTACATCCTAAATTTAATATCTGACTGCCTAAACTCTGGTTGGTTCATGTTCTCCATGCTCTTTTATTAAAATTATACTTTTTTAACTTGCATGGAAGAAAGTACATTTCCTCTCGAGTTTCAAATACAAACATATTGTTTGTACAGATTTACAGCAACACTGCATTCATTTGAACTGGAAGGTCACTCCCTCTAACTTTCTAAACAAATATAGCATTAAAAAGATTCATGATAGCTGCTTCATATATATATGCTGGAAATATATCTTATCTTACATCAATACTGAAAGAATCAATATGGTTTCATGTCGAACAGGACAAGACAGTTTTCCCTTTTTAAATATGTATTATGAATCTGAACATATTCAGTTAAATTGCCAGCTGGACAGTATTTATGATTTTTTTTAGATACTTAATTGCAACTTTAAAGTTAACTTTGTGGTGATGCAAAGAATAAAACAACACTATTACAACCATAAAAATCTGATAGTTCTGATAGAGCCCTTGTTAACAGATTTCTCAATGAGCAGATGTAAGAACATATTGTTTGCGCCAAATCAGCTAATAGAAATGAGCTTCAATTACTTGTTGATTTTTAAGTAAGAAAATTGCTTCTTTTACTGGCTTTGTCAAATTGACGCAGGTTAAGATTATGTTTTAAAGTTGCCGTTAGTTTCAAAATCAGAGAAAATTGTAGCAAATATTTGCAATGCTCTGTCTAGCTGATGTTTTTTTTAGAGTTTTCAAATATCACAGTGATTTAAATGTTGCTTTTGAACTGGGTATTGTTCCAAAATCCTTTGCTGTGAATAGTTATGAATGATTAAGTAGCATTCTGTAGCACTGAGCTGGATAACAGGAGTGAACAGCACTGCTCCTTCTCCTGTGTGCTATTTATATTCAGACATCCCAAAGCCCTGGTTCTCTGTTTAATCCTTAGATTCATTGCCTTGGATAGATTTAAACTACAGTGTGAACCTGGGGATTTTCAGACATTTTTCATTAAATGTACTCTTAACCATGACAAATTAGTTCTGCTCTCGTAGCTGCTAACTGGGACTCTGAGGCAGCTGTTAACATGGGGAATCATTATATGGAGATAGACTTCAAGAGTGGTCCATCAAAACCAGTCTTTTTATATCAATGGAGGAAAAAATAAGGTAAATTTCCTACATTTTAAATAAATGAAAAAAACAGGACTTAGTGGGGGCATTGAGGAGAGAGGACCATAGAGCAAACAGAGTAGCGACATACTTTGATAAAAATGAAAGGTTAACTTTGTATTTCATGAAATAAATTGCATTAAATTAGAATCTACAGCCTCTATTAAAGGATTTGCAGCTAATTTTTTCTATGTAATATGTTGTAATCCTTTGACAAAAAAAATATATATATTTAAAATTTTGGAAAACCTTCATTTGTTGGTTACCTGCAGTAGTCACTGAGGAGAAACGGTTGTACCACTCGCAGAGAAAACAATCATTCATTCGCACTCTCACACTTAAGACGCAGGTTAGAATCTCTCATTTAAAATCCGTTAACATTACTCAAGTGAAGATGTATGTCCTCTCTCCCCTGGGCATGCAAGAAAAGATAGATGGTGTTCTTTTCCTGCAGCCCTGGTTTGGGAGTTATTGTAGGTAACTTGTAGCACCTCATCTTAGCAGTTTTTCGTCTGTGGTGTCAGACTAGCATTGTTTAATTTGCAGACCTTTGAAGTCAGTATACTTAGAAAAGAGGAAACCAGATTTTTTATCTTTTGCTGAATATTTCCAAAGAGGTCTGCATCTCAGTTTCTTGAGGAGTATAAAGTATCCTGTTCTTGTTACATTGCATGAACAAATATAAGATTAAACTTGGTTCTTGTACTATATGTGCACATCTTAAACTAACACGCATGTCTTTTCTTTGAGATTTGGTGGCAAACTGGAGACAAAACACAGGAGAAGAATGTGGAAAACTTCACACAAAAAATCTCCTGCTGGGATTTGAAACCAGAACAGTTGTGCTGTTATGCGGTGGTGCAACCGAGAGTGGAAGAGTGGTGTTGATCTTTTATTGAATGCTTATAAAAAGAAACTCCACAAAAGTATTTTTCTGTTTTTATTACTTCTTAAAAGCTACAGAAGAGCACAAAACACAAGCATTGCATCAGCGGTGGTGTAGTGATTTAAAAACCACAGGAAAGTACTAAACAATTTTGAATGATGAATTGTTCAGGACTAGACTGTAAGCTTAATATGAGTGGTGAGCTCTTGTTGGATGGGTTTCCGTTGACTGGGATCCCCTTGAGTTTTGTTGAGAGAATAATTCTGCTCGTCGTCCTTCTCTCATCTCCCGGATCCACAATCTCCTCTTTCAGTCTCCTATGGCTTCCAGAGATATGCTAGCCCAGCTGTTAGCTGTGGGGACTACGGCGGGCCCTGGTGGATATCCCCTGATGTCCCAGGGCAGCTTACCTGGTGGTAAAGTGCCCTCCCTAACTAAACTAAGTTTTAGTTTAGTCTTGCTGTACTGGGCTGGTGAATCCAGTATTAGACAATGTCGTATAGTGGCTTTACACATGCTCACCAATGATGCATATCAATAGGTACACAATTCAGACAAATGTGTAATCTCAAAGCTAAACTGGCATGTTAACGATCCAGTATTGTTTCTAAATTAAGATGGATTAAAAGATTTACACATGCTGTATTAAAAAGAAAAGATTTATAACCTTTTCTCACTGTCTGATGCTACCTTTGACTAAACCTTTCCTGTTTTTGGGTGATCAAAAAATGTCTATATTTTTTAAAAGACAGAACAAAGAGAGAAAGGACTTTTCTGTTAAAAGATGTCAGCCAAGATATCAGGAAGAGAACACAATTCTCTGTTTCATCATTGAAAACTAATTCAACGTCCGATGGAGTCATGCTCATCTAGTTGAACAATTATATTCAAGTTTAAACAGCAGGTAAATATCCAGCCACCAGAGAGTTCAGGACTGTTCCTTTGGTCAGTCCTGAACTCTCAGGAGTGAATGTGTTTTAGTGTGGAGTCGTGTGCAACTTTGTAATGAGTCTGGCTGAAGCTGGTAAGAGAGTTTCAAAATGCACAGTGAAACCGGTCCTGTTCAAAATGAGCTGAAAGGCTATACTTTTGACTGCTTTTCTCCAAAAGCAACATAAAATGTAAACTGCCACTGCACTTAGTGGCATTGACATTGATTTTGGAGACTTGTCCGGAGGCCTGATGAAAGGGAAATTTGGAGGGGGAAAAAAATGAGTGGATGCTTTCAAGCCTGAGAGCATCATCTGAACTGTGAAGCAGGGAGTGGCAGCATCATGTAGAGTACAGTGAGCTTTAAAAATGGATATCAACCCTAAGTAGCAGTAAATTAGGAGACAAAGTGGAGTAAAGGTCATGATTTTGAGGTGGCCATCACAAAACTCTGCTCTCAGTCCCATAGAATATTGGTGGATGGACAGATCTAAAAATATAGTCAGAGAGAATGGGGGAAATCACTTCAACTCCATGAGAGAAGCTAAATTCTCTTAAAAAGTTTTGTTTACTAGCTTTTATCACATAGAACTATTTTTACCAATTAAATATGGGGTGCAAAAATGTTGCAGGTTAATAACTATTTTCTGTCATTACATTTAAAATGGATTCATATTAAATATACTAGAAAAAAGTTGTGCCCAATTCATCTTGAAATCTGTGTTTTAATTCTAGAGGGACAGCCCTCAGCATATAAGATGACATTTCATCCCATCAGCCCACACCATCATCGTGCCACCCAATTACAGTCGAGAGACTAAGTTTGAAATGTAAGCCTTTGATCTCAGTCAGTGATTAACACAGCCAGGGTTTAGTTGTTTTAATCACTGGCAGATGTTCTGCTAAGCTCCATGCCCCAGCAGGCTGGGTGATGGGATCTTTGGCACACCACAGGGAGGACTTTGTGGGGGTTCGCACTAATCAGAGCCTAAAAGTGGACAGCCAGATCCAGTTACATCCACTGTTCTCTACGTCTGGGCTCTGACAGGCTGTATACCCATGTTAATAAATGATGTACCTGCTCTTCAGTATTTGTTCAGCTTCTTTATGGCTTGATGATATAAAAGTGTACAATGAAATGCTGATTTTTTTTCCAATTATGTTTTCCAGCAAGCATTGGACTCCAACCTCAGCAGTTTAATCAAAAGGACAAGTGAATTAGAAAGTTTGATGGGGAAACTTATCCAAACCTGCCAGAATGTGGAGGTGAGATTTATTTGTCCATTCATCTGGAAACTCTTAATCTCCTTACTCCATGATGAATTACCAGATGTAAAAATAATAGTTGTTCATGTCATCAAAACTCACTTATGTTACAATTTTTGTAATAATAATTTCTTAAATATTTTATGTAATTTCGCTATTTTCAAAGTAATGGAGAATAAGTAATGGGAAAAACGTGATTTTAATGCTTAAAAGATTAGCAAAAGAATGTAATATAATAATAATAATAATAATAATAATAATAATAATAATAATAATAATAATAATAATAGTAATAATAACATTTTGTAAATTTAATTTTTCTGTTTATTGCTGATTTACCAAACATTATCACTTCTCTGTCACCAAAACAGAGAGATATAAAAGTTGAGCCAGTTATTGATGAGGAACACATGGGACAAGAAGAGAAATCCCTCACAAAATCTATTTATTAAGATCTCGCCTCCTGTGAGAGGAAAGGAGTATCATCGCATTGGATTTCCAGCATCATTTTGCTTGTATGCTATTGAATGTGATCCTCATAAGGGTTTCTGTAAAGATTTCCAATTTTCACATGAAGAAGCTCACATCACAATGCTTTGTCAAAACAAATGCTAGCCTAAGCACCATTTATTTATTTATTTATTTTCTTTTTTACTGTTGCTTATCTCAAACTTTTCTTCTGTCCAGGTAAATGCCTCGCGGCAAGAAAACAAGCTACAGGAGGAGTGCGACCTGCTGATTAATATCATACAACATCGAAGACAAATAATAGCAACAAAGATAAAGGAGGGAAAGGTACTCTTGCTCTTTGTACATGTGCATCACCTTGTTTACATTGATAACCTTGCCTCCTGAGACCATGAGCATTGTGTTATTGGAAAAACTGCAGCGTCGCTACTGAAGTGAGACAAGTGAGTCCTTTTTGAAACAGTAAAGAAATCTAAGAAAGATGTTTCCCCTCAACTGTACACTGTAAACATAGTACATTTAATGCTACTTATCAAGATGCCTTGATGTAAATTTGGTTAAGATCTTACTGAAAATAAATGCATAGCTTCTGCAGAGAAGCTGGAGATAAGGTGGATGAGATAGGGATGATGCGTGGGTAGCACAAGTTTGGGTTAAAAACCATATCACTTTCATTAACTGAAATATTTATACCAGTGTCAAACTTGAAAGAAGGACCTGTCAGCACTTTTTCACTGTTTTACACTTTTTTATAAAACATGCAGTTCGAGTTTTGCTGTCAACATCGGAAACGTGCTCACCGCGCGTCAGCGTTTTATTCAGAACAAAAGAGAGATGGGTAATGATTCATGCTGATTAAGTGCAACTAGAGACGGAGGTGGAATACATGAGTAGATGTGAGCCGAGGCCGCTTTTCTCCCAAATAGTTATCGAAGGTGCCAAAAAGACCACAGGTTCTACCCAACATTGCGGGGTTATGGCAATTCAAACAGAAGTCGCGTTTTCGTCAGAGCTTCTGCAATTATTTAAAATATTGTTTACATTCCTTTCCGTAATGGATGGGAATCATCGCCTCTCCCTTAGAGAAGTTACTGTATATCGAGTTGTGCCTTGTTCAGTGTCAGCATAAGATCAGCCCTGCTTTCGGAGAAGCTCTTCTCTCGAGGACTCTTTCCTTTCTCACCTTGTGCCTTGTGACAGGTTGTGAATTTGCTCTTGGCTGCTAAGCCAGTTAGGAGGATGTTGTGCTTCTGACAGCGCTTTTTGGAAAGCTTTGCAAATATGCCCTCCATTACAAGTACAGCTCAGTTTGACAACAAAAAAAAAATAAGAGAAAATCCAAAGTATTCAGTAAATCAGATGTTTTCCCACCAGGATTTTGTGACTGACATAGCTAAACACCACACTGGATTTATTGTTTATTTAACAATAACCATCTATGTCCATGTCATATTTTCTGCCTAGGCCATGAGGCTGAGGAAGCTCGCTCAACAGATAGCGGGCTGCAAGCAGTGCGTCGAGAGATCGTCCTCCCTCATCACTCAGGCTGACCAAACCCTTAAGGAGAGCGACCACGCCCGCTTCCTTCAGACAGCTAAAAGTATCTGTGAGAGGTAAGAGATACCAAACATCAACAGCAAATAATACCGCCGCAAATTTAATGTATTTTTACAAAGCACTGTAAATATTTTAGATACAGTCAATGGAGGCATTTTCACCACTTTGATGACACATTAATGACTCTTCTTCTTTTTTCTTTTTTTTTATTAATAACAGAGTCTCTATGGCAACAGCATCCTCTCAGATATTGTTACCAGAAATTAACCTGAATGATGCGTTTGATACTTTTGCTTTGGACTTCACGAGGGAAAAGAAAATGCTAGAAAGTTTGGATTACCTTACAGGTGAGTGACATTATACTTATGAAAGTCAATGTTTAATTGCTATGCTTGCTTACTGTGTGTAAATTATTGTACCAGCTATTAGCGCCTTGATTTCCTGAACTGAAAATAATCCACTCTTGAGGCCTAAATCATGGATTATGCATTTGTAATGAGTAAGGTGGTTTTAATTTCAGCACTTGTAATGTTAAGTGGCAGAAGAATAAAAAGCTCACTATATTTGGCAGCAGTGGCCTTATTTTGTGCAGAATGAAAGAGGTTTGATTGTTTATGCTCAACCCCTGTTGTGAAGCGAAAATGTAACACTGCATGGGGGCTGTGGTTGTAATAGCTGGAGGAACTCCAGTGTAGATTAATTACACTTGTCAGACTGAAAGAAAACACAAATGGATGGTGCTGGTTATCCTCCACTGCTTTCTACGATACATTTGTTTGGTTCGTCTTTTTTTTGATGATGTTGTGTTCGGAATGAAATCCACTCCGCATCCATTAGTCTCTTTGGATAAAAAAAAAGGCTTTTTGTTTTGTTGTTTTTTCTGCAGCACCAAATCCGCCGTCAATTCGTGAGGAACTGTGTACAGCTTCGTACGACACCATCACGGTCCACTGGACGTCAGACGATGAGTTTTCTGTTATATCATATGAGCTTCAGTATGCCATCTTCACCAGCCAGTCTAATGTTGTCAGTAAGTGCATAATGTACATTTGATTGGAGTTTTACTGTGTGATGGAAAGTAATTCATTAAAAAAAAAAAACAAACATTGAATCCAGGACTTTACTGGGTTCAATAAACACACTAAATAAAATAGTGTGTTTCAAACAAACTTCTGGTGCAACTTCTGGTCATTCACATTTAATATCAGACTAATATGGTCTTCTTTTAATGATGTATTGAAATTATTATTTCTCTAGAGAGAAATAATCAAACAACATACATCTTCAATAACCCCTGACCACAAGGATTTGATATTGTCCTTTAGGAAGTTCCTCCTTGATTACATGCTATCTGTAAGTAAGTAAATACATAAAAACCTGAGTGGCCTGGAGGGTTGCTACAACAATAATAGATCTCTTACAATTAGTGCATTGCATACAACTGACTCTGCATGAGCAAATTTGACCCTTTGAGGGTTAAAATCTGCTATAAATTAAAAATTTGTGCCTTACTAATGTGTTTGACGATTAAAGTTGTGTGTTGATCCCTCAGCTAGAAAAAACCCAGCATAACTGAACTGATAAAAGGCCACAATTTATTTTGATGAGTGAATGTAAACTTTTGTCTTCAACCCTATCTCCTGGGATTTTTTTTAGATTTGTTTCAGTAGTAAAAACAGGAAAATAAAAAGCTTAAAAGAAACATTTAATGTGACATATACAGGCAGGACCGATACTACAGTTGTCTTAATATTGTGCCAGGGTGGAAATGAGCAGCAGACCTCTGGAATTGATCACCCTAATGTGGTCGCAACATGCTCAATCGAACAATGTTTTCTTGTCTGCCCCAGTGCTCCAGCACACTCACATGAGTGCTAATGGGATTATGCTTGACAAGTCAAAAAAAAAAAAAAAAAAAAGCAGCCACAGACTGAATTACTGCTGTGATTTCTGCTAACTAAGCCTGTAATTAACTCCTTGTTCCTCGTTAGTGACTTTCTGTATGTCTGGACTGCAGGTCTGTGTAACTCTGTTGATAGTTGGATGATCGTCCCAAACATCAAGCAAAATCAATACACCGTGCACGGACTCCAATGTGGTACCAACTACATTTTCATAGTGAAGGCCATAAACCAGGCTGGAAGCCGCAGTAGCGCCCCGGGGAAACTCAAAACCAACAGTAGGCCATCGACAGCTGCAAATATTTACTGATACTAAGTGTTTTAATAATGAGTAAAAAAAAATCAAATGTGAATAAAACAACAACTTGCCAAGGTTTCTGATTTCTTTTAAGGCCAGCCATTCAAATTGGACCCAAAGTCTGCTCATCGGAAGCTAAGGGTCTCCCATGATAACCTTACGGTGGAGAGAGATGAGACCTCATCTAAAAAGAGCCACAGTCAGGAGCGTTTCTCCAGTCACAGCAGCTATGGGGTTACTGGGAATGTCTACATAGACAGCGGCCGCCATTACTGGGAAGCTCTGATTGGAGGAAGCACATGGTAAGAGCATTTTGCACTGATTTGGATCACTGAGCTTGCAATGAGTCTTGCTGATTGGTCCAGTGTGAAGTAAGTCTTAAGATCGAAGGAATATACTCATCTGATGCAAACATTATAGCTTTCATCTGGGTTTCTTTTTTACTACAGTACATTAAGTTCAATGTGTCACTTTTCACACACTCAGGTTTGCTGTGGGGATTGCTTACAAGTCTGCACCAAGACACGAGTGGGTTGGCAAGAACTCGGCCTCCTGGGTACTCTCCCGCTGCAACAACTCGTGGGTGGTGCGCCACAACAGCAAGGAAATCCCCATCGAGCCTTCGCCCCACCTGCGACGCCTTGGGATACTGCTGGATTACGATTTGGGGTCTCTCTCCTTCTACGATGCCGTGGCCTCGCAGCACTTGTACACGTTTGACATTGACTTTGTTCATCCAGTCTGCCCGGTGTTCAATGTGTGGAATAGATGCTTGACGGTCCTCAGTGGACTGCCCATACCCGATCATTTAGAGAGCACAGACTTTAACCACTGATGATGTCGATGCATTGTCATGCAAAAGTACTCATACCCTTTGAACGTCCACATTTGTCTTGGTATGACCACGAATTTCAATATATGTTCTCGGGATTTAATCTGACAGACACAAAGAACCGCATAATTGTGAAAAGGAAGGAAATAAGACTTGGTTTTCAAATGTTTTTTTAGACAACAATCTTAAAAGTATGGGATGCGTTTGTATTCCTACCCTTTGGATCAATGCTTATTAGAAAAAAATGTTTTATGGATGCAACTCTTTTAGGGTCTATGTTTCTACCAACTTTGACCATCTAGAAAGTCGAATCTTCGTCAATTCTTCTTTGCAAAAGAGAAGAATTGATGAGTTCAGTCACATGGGTTGAAGAGCATTTATTTTTGATTCTTTCCATCAGATATCAATTAGATTTAGGTCTGGATTTTAACTGAGCCTTGCTTGCATTCTATGCTTTAGTGCCCATTGTAGCTCCGACTGAATGGTTAGTGTAGTTTCTGCAGGACAGCCTCTCATGGGTCATCTTCCAGGATTGCCTCGTATTCATCTCTTCATCTTCCCAATCAGTTCTGATCAGGTTCTCTGTCCCTGCTTTAGAAAAAAACATCCCCACAGCATGAGTCTGCCACAACCATCATTTCATTGATAATGAAATGTGTACACATTCTGTATGCGAGGAAAAGAAAAGTTCAATTTTGGTATTTTATGACCTGCACACCCTTTTCCATTTGTTTACTGCTTCATTTTGATACACTGTGCACATTCTACTTTTTTTCACAATGGCTGAATAAATACGTAGATTAAATCTCACTCAGGAGGACTTTATTTACAATTTAGTTGACTTCTGAAGGAAATTAGTTACACTTGAAAAGGAGCTGAACACAAAAGAATGTCAAAATATTCAGGTATTTATTTGGAAGAAAATTTGAAAACTATTTGTCATTTCCTTCCCATTTGTGCACGTCTTTGTCTTGGTCTATCACATAGAATTTTCGTAAACATATTGAAGTTGTGTTACGGTTGTAATATTAAAGAAATGTGGAAAAGTTTGAGGGGAGTAAATTTTGCAAACTACTGTAAATATGTGCATACATGCGAGACAAACTGATCTAAAAAGCAAACAGGACTGAATGAAGTTTTTGTTACAATTTACTGGAATTATTTAAGTACATTTCAGGCCCTGGTGAATACTTTTTCCTTGCTTTGCACAATTATGTATAATACTCTGTGGGGTCAGATTAGGAATTTGTTAAAATCTAAAGTTCAAGGGAATATTTTCAAAGGGCTCAGGAGAATTTTTTATTCTTTCTTATTGCTTTGTTTATTTTTCATTGACGATGTTGATGGACGTTCATGCACAGACTGCAGCAAAAAAAAACCAACAAAAAAACTAATTTTTATTCACAGGCTTTTTTTAAGTCAGACTATTTTATTGCAGTGTAACTGATTTGTATTAAATGCTAGCACTTTGATAAGAAAGCTGTCACTATGAAATGTATTTCTAAGCCAACTTCTGTCAGAATACTTTCTTCACTTGTCCTTGCGTTCTAAGGAAAAGAAGGGTTTAATCAGAATAGAGCAGTTTCACTCAGAACATCTGATTCTTAAAGGATTTATATCAACATTTTTAAGTACTTACTATCTGTAGTTGCTTGACCACAGTTTAGAATCTCCTCACTACAGCAGCTTCAATGCTTCATCGCAGTTTTCACATTTACATATCCTCACAAAGGCGAATTAAAAACCTACTCCAAGTGATCATCTGTGTGACCTTATCCTTTTGTTCTGTGATGCTTGGTTAACACTACAAATGAGTCCCACAAAGTTGGTAATTTCATGAAATAAGTGTTCATTGTTTACAGCCATTATTATGGGATTTCCCATCTTTGCTCAGTCGTGTTTTCACAACACCTGCACCACAGAGCGACGTGTCAATTTTTACTGCTTTACCAGGATCTTCTCTGACCCACACTGATCCAAAATACCGCTTCTGACAAGATTGACTCTGACATCTCTTTTTGTGCCAGAGTAATTCAGCCTGAATTTTGCAGCGTCTCCTTTCAACAAAGAAGACAAGGGGGAGGGAGAAAAAAAAATTCTGAACTCTGCATGACCTCCCCAAGAGACACCCCGCAGACAAAGCTGTAATGCACAAGCACCACCTCCTCATCCATGTAATACCACCAGCCTTACATTTGGGGATGTTCTCATTTTTGTGTGTTGAGACTTCTTTATAAGAGATTGTATTTAAGTTTTCCTAATATTTTTATAAATATTTGACATGCAAAATTAGTAAAGCCCGTTTTTAATAACAGCTTTGGAAATATTTAGATTTAAGAAATTAAAAACATTTGTCACAACATGTTCATTTAAAAAAGAAAATATGCCTCTGAGGCAAAAAAAGAGGCACATACAAAACTGAATTTATGCTGCCCATGTTTTTAAAATGTGCACAAATGCCGTTTCTCATAAAGTATTTATCGTTGAGTATTTGTTTCTCCTCATGAGATAAAAGGATGTTCCTGCATAAAGGGAAAAAACACTTAATATTTTGCCTTTCAATGTAAAAGACAGACCAATCACAGACTCGGCAGCTTTAAAATCTAGGGCAGCATGTGTTGATATCAGAAAACCTTAAAATTACATTTTCAGAGAGACCGAGGACATAAATGGCCCAATTTCTATGATGAATAGATGAGGAAAATTTCCCAGGGCTCCACCTACTGGATTTTTTTTTGTAATAAATACTGTACATGGCAAGAGTCTCTAACTCTCAGAACAATTCTGTGACTATATGAACTTTTAAAATATTTAGATCTTTGTTTTGCTTTTATTCTCATTTCAATCAGAAGGAAGGCTTAGATTTGAGAATATAAGCCAGTTTCTAAATATATATTTATAAAGTGGTTTTGTTTTTCAAGTCATCTAACTAAATATCTACAAATTATTGATTCAATTATAGCAAGTTTTATAACAAAATTACTTAACAATATTAGGAAAAATGTGTAGAGAGAAAAGTAACTCATTCAAAATATGGATTGAATGAATAAAACAACTGAATGTGACAAAATAATAAACAAAGAGAACTGTGTTTAAATTAAACTATTGTCCTAAATCTTTAAAGTCTACTCCTTGAATAGTTAAAACACACAAAAAACAATGGATTATAAACTTTGAAACTGTGAAGACATTGCACATATTAAATATTGTGACACACAAGTGAGACTTTTTTACATTTCTATGCAAATGTTGATTGTAGTGATGGATTCGGTAGATGTATCTGCTGAATTTTAAGGTTATTTGAATATTTACCAAATTTTGTTTTTGAAAAATATAAAAAAATATTGCATGTTACACATTGCTTCCTACTTAGAAGATTTTAATGTCCAGCATTAATTCTTGCTTACTTTAAAGTGAGTCTGTAACTTAACTCCAGGCTTTAGAGTAGAAAGTAACTTATTTTCTTCAGAAATATTTTGTGGTGGAAATATAATCGTATAAAACAAAAATACCTCAGAATAAATTAATAAATGGTCAAGTAATTAGCCCACACTTCCTGATTATATTATCTATGATTTTCCATTCGCTGGATCTGCACCATTTACACACCGGAGAGGCGCGAAACCGGCAAGCGGAGTTTGCACTTCGTACGGCGTGTCGAACAGCTTTTGTCACACTCAACAACGGCAGCCGACAGGGGTGTGTGACTGATATAAAATCAATAGAAATGTTTTAATTTTAGTGACGGATGCCAACTGTCAGGCAGTCCTTTGATTTAAGTTGATGCATTCTGTTCTTAGGAAAGGAAACTTACACATTACCCGACTTTTTACCGAGTCACTTGCCGACTGACTGGAAAAGCAGGGACCCACTTTCTTCTTGATTCCTATTGGTGTAGCCTTTCACGAGGCCCCGCCCAAACTCCCGGAACAGGAACCTGTTCGTTGTTGCTGCTGACGTTGGTGCTGTCTCAGTGACGATGGCGTCCACAGATCTGTCGCTTCTGGATCTAACAGACAAGGAAACCCGAGAGAAACTGTCTTTATGGGACCGCCGCACGGATGCCACGGCCCCCTGACGGAGAAGCAAATGGACTCTGTCCTGGAGATCCGAGCTGCGGCTGAAACGCTGTCTGTTCCCTCGGAGGTGAGAGGAGACTCCACACAGCTAGCTGGCTAACATGGATGCTAACTCCACTCCTAAATGCCTGGAGAATTTAAACTTTACAATTACTTTGCGTCTGTACGAGACTGAATTAGTTCCCGTGTATTTTAGTGCCGCATTCGGTTGACTTTAGCTTAATGCAGCCTAGCTGACAGCCTGCTTTAGTTACTGTTTTTGTACCAGGCTAAGCTCCAAGTTAGCTGAAACCCTGTCAGTGACTGCTGTGTTGTTGTGCAGCTGCCCATTGAGGACCTGTGCAGCCTGTCGTCTCGGTCCTTGCAGTCCCCGTTCACAGCAGCTGTGCCTGCTTCGACAGAGGACGTCCTTCTCAAAGGTTTTCAGATGCTCGAAATGGAAAACGACAGGATAGAAACTGCACAGCAGGTAGGTTTAGCCAGTTAAACGTTCCCTGCGGAACATTGTCTAAATCAGGGGTCACCAACTCCAGTCCTCAAGGGCTACCATCCTGCAACCTTTAACCTCTGCTCCAAAATGTCGGAATTCCCTCACCAGCATTCATTCCTCTCTGCAATAGGCTACAAACCAGCAGTTTATTTGATCCAGGTGTGTTTGAGCAGAGACGTATCTAAAATTGGCAGGATGGTGGCCCTCAAGGACTGGAGTTGGTGACCCCTGGTTATATTGTACTATGGTGAGATATGACGCTGTTTGCTTCCCTCCAGTTCTTTGCCTGGTTTGCCAAGTTACAGACGAACATGGACTTGGACGAGAGCGCGAAGTACAGGTGCTGAAATACAAAAATTAAAGATTTTATACAGACCCTAAAACATAATCAACATTATTATTAAAAATATTTAGTTCTTATGTGCATTCTGCATATACTCTCACACAATGTATTTGTAAATTCTGTAAGTAACACATCACAAACTGTTAAACTACGATGAGTGTAACCCACATAACTTTGCCTACTTTTTCAGAAAAAGTCACAGCGTTCTTTGTTTTCATTTAGGAGAACCAGAGATGATTTGAACAGCTACCAAGAACAGTGTGATGCTATTCTGAAAGATGTGAATGCAGCTCTTGACCATCTGGATTCTCTTCAGAAACAGTATCTGTTTGTGTCCAATAAGACCGGGGCATTGCATGAGGCCTGTGAACAGCTGCTCAAAGAACAAGTAAGGAAAAATCAGTTGTTTTCACTAACGCCTGTTAAATGGATCGCTTGCTCATAGTGTCTGTAAATTGCATTTCAGTTGTTTTTCTGCAGTTCTTGAAGCTTGAAAAGCCTAGTTGTAAATTTATTATTATGTTAATAAAACTGAGCTGAAATTGTGTAAATGAATTGATGATGCTCAAAGGTGACTGTGTAGAAGTCTTGAAAGTACTGTATGCTGTGAAGATCCGCAGTGTTACGTGGTTAAAGGATAAAGAGAAACTTTTTTAGTCTGCTGTTCTGAGATCTCATTTCTAATCTGTTTTCAATATAAGTCTCAACATGCTTCATATGTGTATGTTGGTGCACAAACTAAATAGGAAGAACACTTTTCCTAGCTTGTCTTAACTGCTTGTTTTTCACCTTGCAGTCAGAGCTTGTTGACCTGGCAGAGAGCATTCAGCAGAAACTGTCATACTTTAATGAGTTGGAAAACATAAACACGGTAGGCTGGGCTTTATTTTTTCTTCTGCATCTTGCAAAAAAACATACACTGCATTACACAGATCATGTTTTAGTTTACAAATGTAACTTAGCTGTGTAATACTCTTCATAAAAAATAAAGAAAATAGCCTCTTACCTTGTTTAATCTCACAGACAAGACTAACTGCAATAACAGTACAAACAGTACAAATACTTTGCATTTAAATGACTTTAATCTTTGCTTTTTTTTGCAGAAACTGAATTCTCCAACTTTATCTGTAAATAGTGAAGGTTTTATACCAATGTTGTCCAAATTGGATGATTGCATAGAATATGTTTCATCACACGTAAGTAATGTGTAGTAAATTATATTTATAAAAATCCAGAATCATATGCTTTAATCATGACTGAATGTAATAGTTGGTGTTTTAGTGATCTTGTGTTGCATAATAGATGCAGTGATTGTGTTCAAAATCCATATTTTAACCAAAAATGTCTCTTTTTAAGTGATCTGCTCAAATTAATTCTAACTCTTTTTTTGTTACAGCCTAATTTTAAGGATTATCCTGTTTATTTGGCTAAATTTAAACAGTGTCTCTCTAAAGCTATGCACTTCATGAAGGTCTACATCGTAAACACTATGCAATCTCTTACAAGCCAGTTAACAAAAAGGGTAAGTATAAATTATTAATTTAAAAGTGCTCTATGATTTGCTTACTAAATTTTTTTTTATTAAGTATCTTTTTTTCTTGTAGACATTCTAGTTTTGCTTATACTTGCATAAGGTCTTCCTTTTTTGAAATGTGGACGATGATGCCAACAAATATAGAATACATCGGTTTCCTCACCTTTTTTTTTAAAGGGACTTTTTTTAAACTATTTTCTTATTGTTATCCATTCACATTACTGTTCCATGCACAGTACTGTTTTCTAATCATCTGTAGGTTTTGCAATTTAAAAAAAAATCCAAATTTATCAATTTCATTATAAGGCTTTAAAGAGTTTTTACTTATTTACAACTTAAATTTGAATATATGTTCGTTGCCAGCTTTTTGTCTTGAGTATAAAAAAATTAATTCATGTTCTTTTATTTGTATATTCTTATATACTTTGAGATTGTAGGATAAATGTGCCCTGTCTCCATAGTTTGACACTTGGTAGGTTTTAGCAAACTATGTTTGTTGCTACATGTAATTTGTAACAATAACAGTGAAATGGTTCAAGTTGTGTAATATTTATCCTGTATGAAGATGTTTTTTTTTCTGTATAGATGAATGCAAATAACTTAAAATGTTCACTGCTGAAACTTTTAAAGGTCTGCAAGTTTTAGGACATTATTAGTCATGTCATACTTTGTTTTTGCTTTCTTAGGATCCAATGGGTCTCACTAATGCAGATAATGCATTTACACTTTATTATGTGAAATTTAGAGCTGCTGCGCCTAAAGTTAGAGTGAGTATATTTATTTCCCTGAATATCTTCAGCCTGTTATATTTGGTTATTTTCTGTGAATAAATTACATTTTACTTCTACATCTCCTCCCTTCAGTCTCTGATTGAACAGATAGAGCAGCGAGCACAGAAGATCCCAGAGTAAGTGTTACTATTTTTTTTTCTTCATCAAAGCAGTGACTTCATGCTACCTTTTATACATATATTTTCCTAAGACTCTAAAATTGACTTCTCTGTCTCTTAATCTGAGCAGGTACCAGCAGCTGCTAGATGAAATCCACCAGTGCTATCTTGACCAGAGAGAGCAGCTGCTCAGTCCCTGCATTACATCCACCATTACTGACTTGACCAAGCAAAACAGCAAAGACCACTGTGCTCTGGTAAGGCATGGAGAGTTCAAAGCCAGAGGTGCCCTTTAGATATTGGAAGATGACATTTTAGTTTACGTGGAAAGGACAGCATGCGGCCCCAGGGACATTTTCTGGAGTGTTTGAGGAGGCAGAAAGCCACGCGCTGGATAAATTAGCATGACCTCAGATTGTGTACAGCAGGTGTCAAGAGAGTTGATCTTTTCGTTCAAGTAAATTTATTGGCAGAAACACAATCCTGTTAGAATATCCTCCAACATATTTCATTTTCAAACTGTGAGTGAATATGCCTGACCTAGAACTTGGCATGGAAATAGATTAAATATATATTTTTTCAATTTGCTTAGCGCTGAATGCCTTTCAAAAGTACTTGAGTTATTTCAACTCTTTTTATACATGCCTCACATTGCAACAACATATTTTACTGAAATTTTACCCAATCGATTGGAGAAAAAAAATAGGTAAACACTGCAGTTTCTAGATGTGAAGAGCAGGTTCACTTACAACTGTATTTGATGCCAAAGGAGGTCCTGCAAAGTATTGAGTCAAGAGGGTGACTACAAATGCAAAGCACATTTTTTTTCTACCACATTTATGGTAAATTCCTTGTACTGGCCCTTCTGGCCCCTCTGACCACCACCAGCAGGCAAGGCAGATGGAATCGAGCATTTTCACCATGTGTTATCATATAAACTATAATACATTGATGTTTTTGCTTGTAAAATATTTTAATAGGGCATGCATGCTTTTGCAATGGACTGTATTTGGAGTTTTATGAACATGGGCTAATTGTGTCTGCAGGTCCGAAGTGGCTGTGCCTTCATGGTTCATGTGTGTCAGGATGAACATCAGCTGTTTAATGAGTTCTTCTCCAAGCCTACATCTAAATTAGAGTGAGTAGTAGCTGCTGAACATGGACAGCACGCTACAGTAAGCAAATAGGCAGGAACTGTGTGTTTGCTTAGGGCGGGAGCTCTTTAAAATCCACTCTAGAAATGTGAAATTGCTGAGTGTTTAAACTTTTGAATGTTAAAATCAACGTTTTAATCTTTCACTAATGTAATTTTTAATCTCTGACAGCGAACTTTTAGAGAAGTTGTGTTTGTCGCTGTACGATGTTCTCCGGCCGCTGATAATCCACATCATACACCTCGAAACCCTGTCTGAGCTGTGCAGCATCCTTAAGAATGAGATGTTGGAAGACCACGTTCAAAACAATGGTAGGTTAGAGGTCTTGCTCTAATTAAAACTTATCATTATGTATACTGTGCTCACGATTTGGTGTTTAGTGCATCAAGCATCACCTAGTCGACCAATTTGTGCTGCTGCAAGTGTGCTAGCTGAGTGATTTGACATATTGTGGCCAATTGCCTCTGCTGACTGCTTCACCCTGCACTTTTCTGACCTTTGAGGCTAAAATCACCAACCGTACCCATGTTTGTGATGTGAAAGTTTTTTAAATGTGTTGGAGGTTTCATGTCCACAAATGAATAAACATAGGTAAGCAACAGTATAGACCCTGGTACGTCTTTCAAAGAAGTAAAAAAAAAAACAAAGACTTATTTAACTTTTGAGTTGAAAGCAGTTTTTTTTTTTTTTAGCATTTTTAGCCACATTTACACCTTAGTGTCATCTGCATAGGATAGCATTCTTTTTTTTCCTTTCTGAGTCTGGCATTGAGGGCAGCAGGTACAAAGTACATTATTCTGGAACAAAGGAGAATCTGAAAATAATTTAGAACAGTGGTCCTCAACCCTCGCCCTGAAGGCACACTGTCCTGCATGTTTTAGAGGTGACCCTGCTCTATCAAGGTTGATTGAAATGATTGCTTTACCTCCTCTGCATGCCATCAGCTGCTGCAGAAATATGTTAATCACCCATTCATTTAAGTCAGGTGTGGCAGCAGGGGAAGTCCTCAAACATGCAGGACCGTGGTCGGGGAACCACAGGGCTGGGGAACACTCACTAAGAAAAACACCAAAGTTTTCTTCAGTCAATGAAAAGGACAGGATATTCAACAATAGATATGATGAATGACTTTTGCTGCGATGTTAAGTCTTTAGCAGTTCTGATATGTTTGTTGTGCTTCTTCAGTTAATTACTTTTGATTTTATGCAGAAAATTTACTCTTTTATTTCCCCCAAACTTTACTGAGATGCTTTGTTTGTACTTTTGTGTTGTTGTTTTGAACAAACAGAACACAAATTCTAAGAAAAAACATTAGATGTTAGTCAAGTTGTTTTAAATTGTCAAGTATTATTAAATCTTCACAAAGAATTTTATTTCTGGGAAAATGAAAACATTCTTTATAGCAAAAGTATTTGTTCTTCAAAACTGCAGTCCTTGAAATCTTTATTTTTTCGAGTTTTTTTTATTTCAGCTATGTTCCCACCTTTAATCAACTATTCTTAACAACTTTTCTTAATTATAAATAGTCAGTTCAGTAATTTCAATATTATAGTTTTGTGTTCTTTTTTCCTGTACATCACCATAAACAATTTAAAAGTTGTTGCTACTTGATCTAAATTGGGTTGGCTATTACTGATCATATTATATTCAGGCAAATTAGTTGAAGAAACTTGTGGAAAATTAATCAATGTTTGTCACACAATTTAAAAGATAATTTAGGAAATACATGTAAACGTTTAAAGTAAAAGAATGTAAATTGAAATTAAATGATGGTAATCCTAACAAACCTAAAACAGGAAATGTTTGTGTTTGTTGTTTGTCTGGGAGGGGAACAAATCCGCCATTTTATAAAGTATATCTAAATTTAACTGTACTCATTTTAACAAAAACAATGCATTATCTTGAAAATAAAATGATTATTGCCATTTTGAATACCATTTTTATGGACGTTCAATGACCCCAAAAATTAAATGATTCAAATTTATGAGCTCTGATAACTCCCTGTCATACCTCTTCATAAATTTTAGAAATAACTGTTGCCAAAAAAGGAATATTATACTGCTGCTGAGATACTTTACACATATAAATCCCATTTCTTCCCCAGCAGTAATTTCAGCTATAAAACATTTCAGTACTTTAGTTGTGGCTTTTCCCTGTTTGACTTTTTACTGAAATACCATTTTAAAAGCTCCAGGGAGATCAAGTTTTTCTTTCCGATGCAACTCACTCTTCCTAGCGCAGCAGATCGATAACTCTTGAAGTCTCTGTAGTCAAGCCAATTTATTGAACATGTTAGACATGAAAACCACAGGTTGCACTGGTCTTGCACACATTAACCCCCCCCCCGCACCCCCGATTTTCCTTATGTAGTAATAATAATAATGAATAGATAAACATGAAAGTTACCTTAACGGCTGTGACATACAGATAAGTCAAAAATAATATAATTTCATCCAATACTTTATATTCCAATATATAGCATATGTAGAACAATTTTATTCTCGCAGTAAACCTAGAAACTTAAATTGATTTCTTGTTGCAGATCAATGCAAAATATTATTTTTGAATTATCAGTGTATTATTATGAAGTGGAAGGAGAGGCTACATAGTTTCTTTTTAGATTTTGTTCAAATGAATATGCAAAGCAAACAATAGATTTGTGTTCCTTTACTGTTGAGTCTTTACATATAAATAATACCAACTGTCCCTGAATAAAAAGCCAATGCTATATCACCATTATAGGACAGTGTAGAAACTTATAGGACAATTATAGGACAGTGTAGAAACTTTTGAGCTTCAAGATTTTTAAAGTGTCGTGAAATTTGTCTTGTTTATAAAATGTTTGTTTCCCACAGTTGCCATGGGGAATCCCTCCATCCTAGGAGTGAGGGATAATGAAGGGGACTGTATTTTACTTGGTTCCTGTAAATAATTTTCTGCTACCATTTTCTTTTAATTAAATGTACTTCAGGAATAGATGGATTCTTTCATGATTGTTGTGTGTTTAGCTTCCTGACCTGAAAGCATCTCCACAGCATGATACTGCCACCATCATGTTGTTTTTAATATGTGGCTCTTGATGTTAGTTGATTGCACTGGATCTTAATTAAATCTAGCAGGAAAAGGTGCTTTGTTTTAAGAGCTTTCTGAAAAACATGGCAAGTTTTGTATTTTCATTTCACAATGACACGATACTTTGTATCAGTCTGTTGCGTGAAACTCCAGATAAGATCCACTGAAACATGGCTGTGAAGTTATAGCTACTCACTGGGGTATGGAAGCTTTAATATGAAAACTGAGATATAATTTACTTAAATAATTTACATCTACCTCGTTTTCACTAAACAATATTGCTGCTGGTGCACCCTCCAACTCTTGAGCCTGGAAGCAAAATAATTTTTACACAGACGCTGAACTAAACTCAAAGAGGAAAACCAAAAGCTCATTTAGTTTCATCCCTAAGAGATATTAGTCTAAGCAAAGGCTTCCCCTATTAAAAGCCATTAAGACACTATAGATTGAAAAAAAGAGACAGCTGTATGACTGTTTAAGCCACTTCAATGTCTTTGTTGTAGCTTCCTGCCAGAGCGGCGTGCATTTAACCTAAAATATGTAACTACACTTTGCTGAGGATAAAGACTGTAATACCCGATTGCTCATTTCATATTCCACATTTGCTCTGCACAATACTTTGCTCAAATAAAACACCTCTGTGGAAGAGGAATCTAAAATGTAAGTGAGTGTAGATTTATCAGGTTTTCTCATGCTGCTGTCACAATTACCAGTACTCCGCCCGCAGCTATTTTCTCAGTTTTCAAAGCTCTGTGAGTGTGTGTGTTGACACGGTTTAATGGTTGCACCCACATCTTTAAAATCGTCCCTATTTTTTTTGTGTGTGTGTGTTGCAGCAAATTCAGTAAAAGCGACTGTTTTTCAACATTTACCGCATTGTGAAGCACTTAAAGTACTGGGAGGAACATGTTTTAGAAAGGATATTTGTTTGTCTCTTTGATTTCCATAAAAAAATATTTACATTTATACTAGAGCAGAATATAATTTTAATGCAAAACACTATAAAACATTCAGTTTTTTCCAAGTAGATTACTGACCACATCTACTATGATCATTGTTGGCTTAAGCAGTTGCAATTATATTCTAAACACCTTAATTCAATACAGACATTGATTAGGCTGCAGGCCAGACATGCTACTGTCAGAAAAGTCTTAGTTTAACCTGTACAGAAAAAATGAGAGGGGCATGAATGTTTACTGCTGCTGAGAACAAACTGTAACCAGAGACGAGGGAAAAGTTAAACATTGGTCAGCTAAAATATTTAGTAGGTACAGTCTTGACAAGATTGCACTGAAAACGCTACGAAATACCCAGAGAAGTAAAAACTTATTTGATACAGGAAGAAAAAAAAAACTTTCGTAATTCTCTTGCAAGTCTAAAGACTCTTGTGGGGAAACTTTAGAGTCTAAACTGATACAGAATCTAAACTGTTTCAAAAAATACAGTTTTTCAAAAAATACAGTTTAGCCTCTTTTTTTTCTTTAGAAACAACCTCAGGACAGACTACCATAATATATTAAAATGAATCAAGACTGTGGGATTTGTTAGAGATGGCTGGTTACACTAAGCCATGTTTTGCTGGAGGTTCTTTCTGTTAAATTATTTTCTTTTTTTCCTCAAATCCTTATTCAGGTCGAAAGATCTCGTTTCTGGTTTCATGTGCTGACAGACAAAAGACAAAAGTTGTTTAGTCTTTGATTAACTGTATAACGGTCATAGTTTTAATGTTATGAGTGACTCCTAACATAAGACTTTGTGCTGTAACAATAGGAACTAGGTGGAATTTTAGCTTGTTGGAGCCAAAGGGTTCAATTAATGTTACAGTTCAACTAAATAGGAAATTGTTATGAAGAAGCTGAGCAGCTGAACATCACTAATGACGAGTGATGTACAGAGTAGACACAAGTCTGAACTTCACATGCACAATGACACAGCAGTCAACAACCTTTTTTACCTTTGAGGGTAAATGTCACAGCTTTGGTTCTACATGAAGTGATTAACGTTTATCCCGAAAGGTTCTAAAGTTGCATCTTTAATTCACTATTTGGCTGAGCTCTGTTTAAATGTGCCACCAGGAGCTGAGCTTAGTCCAGTTTGGTCATGTTAAAAACGGTATAAAATTGACAGCTCTCTTAAAGGCTAATGCCACTCGTGAACCTTTCTTTCTCATCATTTGTCTAGGCAGAACACTTTGATTTGCATCACAGCCTACTGAATTTGATTGTTTTGTTTAACACTCAGATTAAATTGTACTGTATGTAACTGGATCAAAATCTGAACATATTATTGGAGTGTATTTGAATAATCCAAACTGAACACCACCCGGCTGGATTCTCTATGATTGAATATAATGTGTGTTTTAAGTTCCTAGACATCATGTGTATTGAAGAAATGGCAATAAACCTAATTGACTCTGAAGATGAGCTTTAGAATTAAATTATTATATCATATTAGTATCGTATTGGGAATTTAAACAGCTTTTCTAACAGCTACTTGTTGGAGAGAAACATTGGGGCGTTTTATTTCACGGTTGTTACTGAATTACTACATTTTGGTGTAATCCTTCGTCTCATGATGCGTTACGTTTACATTTTGATGCTTTAATGCGAACCGAAGCTGGCCTGCAACTTTAAAATATACACATAAATCTGCTGTGGTTTTGCTACCGGCTAAACTGACCCTATGTTCTGCCTTGTATAGCTGCTCAGCTGGGCGCCTTTGATGCCGTGGTGAAGCAGATGCTGGAAGACGTTCAGGAGAGGCTGGTCTACAGGACTCACATTTACATCCAGACTGATATCACAGGTTACAACCCAGCTCCAGGTGATCTGGCTTATCCTGAAAAACTGGAAATGATGGAGGTGAGTCTTGTTTTCTGAAATGGGACAGCCTTTTTTTTTTCTCTCTTTTTTTTTAAAAACGTCTTGCCCTTAGGCCGTATTGGAGGCAAACATAATTCATAAATGCTGTGGTCCATTTCATTTCTTTTTGATGAATAGAAATGATTTTAGCATTTATGGAAGCAGTTTTATGAAACTCTGAAATGAGTTGGGCTGCAAAGCATTTTCCCTTCTTGCCTCTGTAGTATTGTGATGTCTGTGTGGTTTATTCTCTGTTGTTTTATTTCTCTCAGATGCATTTCATTTTATGTCAGTTTTCATGGAAAAAAGCTGAAATCAAGATGAAGAAAAAGAAGACAAAAAAATTCTAACTCCAACTTCTGTTTCAAGTTACTTTTTTCTTAAAACTCTTAACCCCTTATTTAGGTTGGGAACCCTCAGGAGTGAATATCTTCACATTTCACAAGAAAAACATTAGATTTTGTCTTTGACTGCTAAAACTTACAGGGATTTGATTGGCGACGTTTACTTTGGTTAGCTTTTAAAAGCTGTTACTGGCTTCTTTACAGAACTGTATTTTCTTATATTCGCTGTATCAACTCTTGTCTTTTGTTCTTCTCGTCAACAACAGAGAATTGCCCAGAGCTTGAAGGAGGAACAGATGAAGCAGATGTCACAAGAGCCTGTGTTTTCTGATGTTCAACTTGAAGACGCCGATAGAAGAAGAAGCAGCAATGCAGGTCTGTCTCTTCAGGTTGCGATATTATTTTCCCAACACGGACTGCTATAATTTACCTGATGTTGCCTTCTCATTTTTGGACCAAAACAGGCAATGTGGAACCCTCCCGACTTCAGACATCTGTGTCTCCCGCGGATCTGCACGGCATGTGGTACCCCACTGTCAGGCGAACCCTGGTTTGTTTGTCCAAGCTCTACAGATGCATTGATGTAAGACTTCCATGTTTATCGGAAACTAATTTAAAGTGCTGCAGGATTTGTAGTGTTTACTTTTAGGTTTTTTTCCATTTCATCTACTTGTTTTTTTACACCAAGTCTTTGTATTTTTTTTTTCTAGAGAGCAGTATTTCAGGGTTTATCTCAAGAAGCCTTATCTGCCTGCATCCAGTCGCTGCTTAAAGCCTCTGATATCATCCTTAAAAACAAGGTTGGCATGTTCTGTTAAGTTTATTATGTGGTTATAGGTTTTTATAATGATAACATCAGCTCACAAAAAACTTTTTTTTTCTGTGAACTTTGAAAGATTGATGATGATTCATAGCGTAACCTTTAAAATCAGCTGCTTGTGAAATCCTTGACTTTAGCTATAGGATAGTAAAATCCTTTAAATTAAGTTATTCTATGTGATTTTATGTGGTGCTTCGGTAAATGTATGTTTTATGTCACTTTATCTAAATGCTTGTTTTATTGTTTTTAAGTGTATTTTTGTCAGAATTTTTGTTTATTTTGATTTTATTGAAATGTTGCTATATTTTAGTTTGTCTATATTTTAGTTTTTGGCTTTGCTCATGTTTTTATTTTAGCTATTATTTTTTATATAAAGGAAATTATTTATGTTTTTAATTTAATAATTTAGACGTTCTGAAGCTCCGCAGAGAATTCAGCAAACCCATCCTTTATTTATGGGCTTTTCTCACCTCCAAATTTGCTGTCAGTATCTAGTGCTCAGTGGCATTTCAACCTTCCACTTTAAATTAAAGCAGCAGCATTAATCTCAGGGGACGTGTTCCCACCCAATGTTGTTGATGTTTCCTTCTATTTTTTTCACAAAAGCTTTACTTACTGACTGAGCAACAGATGATTTTAATTCCCTTATTTGTTGCAGTGATATTCATATTCTGGCTACGGTTAATCAGCAGTTAATGATCAGCCATTTTGCTTATCATCCTGTCTTTTTGTATTCCTGTGTCTTTTTGTATTTATTGAGTTCAGACAGACAGCAGATGTATCACTGTGCTTTCCCTTCCTGCAGACTCAAATAGATGGGCAACTTTTCCTGATCAAGCACCTGCTGATATTGCGTGAACAGATTGCCCCATTTCACACTGATTTTGCCATCAAGGAAATCTCACTGGACCTGAAAAAAACGCGAGGTAAGATAATTAAAGGCAGAGGGGAATGTTGGTGTTCAGCTCCATAAAGCCAGTCATTACATTTTCACGCTCATTAAGCAACTTGTGCCTATCACATGCACCGGTGGCAACAATTAATGTGGAAATTGTAATCCAGCAACATAACGTACATTAACCGATGCCTCTCAGGGCAAGAGTGGCTCCTCCTATCGCCCTCATCTCCTTTAACTGGCTTGTTACATTTTCCAGCACTAGATGGCACTCTAATTCTGCACCAACTCAGATTTAATCTCTCTTGCTTTGTTCTAAGATGCTGCCTTCAAAATCCTGAACCCCAAGGCTGTTCCTAAATTCTTCCGACTCAATAGTCACAATGCCATACTTGAATTCCTGTTGGAGGTAGAGTAATTTTTTTTTATGTCTCCCTTCACCTTTCATACTAAACATACTATTCATTTTATGTGCTTTGATAGCACCTCGCCTAAGGGAGCTCCTGCTTGATAGCACTAAATCCTTTTTTTTTCTATGACCCCCCAGGGAACACCAGAGATAAAAGAGCACTACATTGACTCAAAGAAGGATGTGGACCGACACCTGAAGTTCAGCTGTGAGCAGTTTATCCAGCAGCAGACTCAGATCTTTGTGGGGAACCTTGAGGAGTTTCTCACCAAGGTAACAGTCAGAGCGAAGGCAGACTGAGCCTCGGGCTAAAACAGCTCATTTCGACCTTCATTTTTTTTTCAGCTTTTGATTTTTTTTTTTTTTTGTAATCATTTGTTTATTCACTTGCCACAGAAGGTCTTAATACCTAAGTGAAAAGCTTCTAAAGAATGTTTCTGCTGTTGTCAAGGTTTTCTAATTCAGCTAAGTGTGAAATAATGCCTTTTTTTAAATATGTCTTTTGTTTAAATTGGAGTAAGTGTTTTATTTATTCCCCCCGTTATTTCCAAACAAAAACAGATGAGTTGGCAGCTCTGCTATTTGTCAAGCTATAATGTTTTGTTGTGGCTCTGCTCAGGTTTCAGCTCTGAAAACGATGGCCGTCCAAGGTGGTCCCACCTACAGCATGTCTCAGCAACCTTGGGCTCAGCCAGGTAAGATTTGTCTCAGGAAAACACCATGAAGCAATTCATCAAGGCCCATATGGCAAATGCTAGAGGTTATGCCAGTGTTTTTCTTTGTCTTTTTTTCAGCATATACATTTTTTTTTTCTTCCTCTCCCCTCTCTTTTCAGCAAAGATCAACGATATAGTGATGGCCACATACCGAGTGATGAAGAGCAAGCTGCCGAGCACTTTACAGAGCATGTCCTTGTACTTGGCCAACAGAGACACAGAGTTCATCCTTTTTAAGCCTGTTCGGGTGGGTGGCAGAAAAGCACAGGGTTGACATTTACTGGATGGCTTGGTTTCTTTTTAAGTCATTATAACGGCTTAAAAAAAAGTTATTCGCTTCCTTATTTACTGTCCGGCTTTACCCTGCTGTCACAGTGCAAGTTTAATTTAAATTTCTGTTAGCTATACAAGATTATATTATTTACAGAGTGTCATCAGATTGCTGAAGGTACAATACTTCTCTCTGCTATTGTAGAGGATACTGTTCTGGTTTTCATGCGTTCATCGTGAGTGAATATTTGATCCAACTACAGTTGGATGCACAAGTCACAATTTTCTGTGGATTTTCTTAAATCCATACAGTAAAAAAATATACTTGTAGTCTATAATGTGCATATGCACAGAGCAATGTTTAGCAAATGTCCTTTAGTTAATTGAAGATAAACCACAGGTGTTTTGTTGGCCAATCTGGGTCCTGGTTCAAATGTTTGGCCACACTTATTCAATACAAGTTGGTTTCCAGAGATAGCTTTGGCGTTTAAACAAAACGCATTGAGGTTGGAGCCATTCTAGAACATTACTGTTAACGACAACACAGATCAGCTGTGTCGGTCATCTGCCAAGAAAAATGTGCCCCATTCTTTTCCATCAAACAGTCCACTTTGGCTGCGTCCCGTCGCTTGTCAGCACCCAAGGCTATGAGGCAGAGCGCCCAGCGATCCTTTCTGAACCTGTTCTGTTCAGAAGCAGTGATGCTTCACATTGGACTATCCAAAGCTGGAGTCCAGTGATTTCTTTCTTCTTTTTTTTTTCCTGCAAGCACTTCACTGCAAAGCATCATAGGTGTGTTAAACGCACCAGTTGATGCACATCAACTGATAAGATGCATCACTTAGCTCCCAAAATGCCTCCTTCTTCATCCTGCCTCATAGGCATCATTGAGCGAATAGTTTCTATAATCGAAAGAAAGGAAAGTCTATAAATCTTAAGATGGAACGCCACTATCACTGTTTTTAGTGCATCATGTTTCACATTAGGATGAACTGATAAATGCTGACCAGAAAAGATGTCTGGTTTGAAGTTAAACTCTTAAGCTTCACTGCAATTTACACTTGTCCACATTGGCAAACTAAATGCCTTCTGCTGTAGTTTCACACAAGAAAGGTGTATACTTGTTTCTAGTACCAGTAAATATTTCAAGAAGTATTTACATGTAAGTACATGCAAGTCTGAAACAAGTATACTTGTTTCTTGTCTGGAGAAACAATTGTTGCAGAAATGGCAACATTTAAGTTAAGTTAAGGCTATGGCGGTGGCAGAATCATACTGTGGGGTAATATGAGGTTGGATACAACCAGATGTTAGAACAGGACAATGGTTCTTAACAGGAACATTGGTCTTTGAATAGAAGAAGCAGGCTAACATTAAGCCTCTGGAAGCACTTAACCTCAAAGTTATGGACTCTGCTTTGAAGTCAAGAACCTGTCAGGAATCTAGCTAATTTAAATGATCTCCACCAGATTTGATGAGAAAAGTGGTCAAATGTGGGCTAGAAGCTTGATGATTGCTATAAAACATGTGGTTTCTCTACACCTTCCTCAAGGGCATTTATTCAAATATTTGTAATGATGTATTTTTATAGTTAAGCCCGTATGAGTAATTTTGATGCACGGTCTCTGTGGGTTATATAAAATTGAATATAAATTCAATCGTGGGCACCTTTAGTAGACAAGTCTTTATGCCTAGTCTATAAAAATATTATTTAAGGTGGGGGGAGGAAAAAAAAAGAACTGTTTAAATGTATCATTAAGAGCACACAAATTAATATGACATTAATTCTGAGTGTTTTTGAAGTATTTACTGGCACTATTTATAATTCTGTTGTGCAAATGTTTCCGTCATGTAAACAAACCTCTTATAAGGTTAGGTCTTATTCGTGTTCTTATTCATCCATTCATTCGTGGAAATTAGCTGCTGAGATAAGAGGACCGTTGTTGAATTTTTGGAGAGACGGCGACAGCAGCTCTTTGTTTGCCGTCGACTCTCACGATAACTGTTTTTGTTTTAATGTGGCACAGAGATGGAGCCTCTCACCAAAAATTTTGTCAGTGTGATTGAACTCTAATAGAGAAATATTTGTGCTGCCTGTGTACTGTTCATCAAGGTGCCAGGTGAGGCTGAATGAGAGAAACAAAATTCACTGGTTGACATGGAAACAGGGATAGTAAGGGGACAGAGGCCAGATGGAAATGTGGTTTAATTTCCCTCCAGCACTCAGTAATAGGATGTTTTTTTTTTCCTTTTTTTTTCCACACAGAATAACATCCAGCAGGTTTTCCAAAGACTGCACACTTTGCTTCAGGAGGAATACAGTGGAGAAGACCTTCAAATCATTGCATGTCCATCTATGGAGCAGGTACAGCTCTGTGGGATTAGCACAGCCTTTAGGGGCTTTAGATATTTTAAATAATGATGCTTCAGCTTCTGAAAGTGCTTCAAGCCAACTTCAGGAAAGATACATTTAATAAAGTGCATCAGCTCAGGCCCAGCGAGCGCTCATCACTTTCCACGGCTTTATTTCAGATTAACCTGCTGCTGTCTGTGAATAAGTAATGTTCGGTGAATCGATGCACCCTCTCGATGGCGGCGTGAAGCCGGCGCTTCAGTCATGACCGGGAGGCTGAGGGGGCGGAATGACCAGAAAAGACCCTGCACCTGTGCTGCCTGCTGGGACGGGAGTGCTGGATGGATGTCTAAAAAAAATGTATCAGATGAAGGTTTGGGTACTCATGTTGAGAAGGACTTTTCAAGATCAGCCTGTTGTGCAAAAAATGAAAAGGTCTTAGGGTTATTCCTACTTAGCGTGGTGGGTTTATTATCACGGTTGCGTCTCTTAATGTGGAATAGTTTTGGTGGTGATATAAAGATGGGGTATGGATTTAAAAATGAGGACATGACGGGCTTATTAAAGTCAGTTAGCAACTGATGGTCAGTAAGTCACAGTCATATGCTCAGTTCCCTTCTTTGGTTTGGAAGGAAAATGCTGCAAAAATATTCTAGTTCTTTATTTTACCATGCAAAAGTCTTTATACAATACCTTGAAATATTAATAGCAGTTCAAACATTTTCACATTTGTCACATGGCAACTACTGACCTTCAAATATTTTGACTAAGACAAGAAAGTGCATCACTGTGAAGTGGAGGGAAAAATGATACACAACTTGCATATTCTTCTTAAAAAAATATGGTAAAAAGAAGTAAGATCCATCATTTAACTGCTTCATAACTGTCATTTATAAAGGAGTTGCAAGAACACCAAAAGAAGCCCTGTACAGTTTGTTTTAAGACATGGCAGGGATGCACCAAATCTGTATAAGCTATTGTGTTTTAAATGAGAGCAACAAGTTTTTGTTGTTTTTTCCACTACATGCAAAATATCCTAAATATTCAATCCCTACCATTACTCATAGCGGTTGCAGCATCTTGCAAACCTGAGAGGGGAGGCAGAGGTTTTTCTTCCAGCAAAACAAAAACCTTAAACATCTTGCTGGGCCAGTTGTGGAATAGCTAAGAACAAAGCATCTTCATGTGTTACTGGAACTAAATCCAATGCAATATCTATAGCTTTAAAATACATAAAGGAAAACTGCTCACAGATGCACTTAATTCAGCTTGAATTACTTTGTACAGAAAAATTGGGTGTGAATATCAGTATCTAGATGAGCACTAGTGGTAAGAAATTGCAAAGGGAAAATAAATGCTTGTCATACATTTCAGATTAATTCTTACAAAACATGTTGATGTCTTTTTCCTTCCACTTCACAATAGAACAGAATTCTGTTGGTGCATCAAATCTGTTTAATGCCCCGAAGTTTGTTGTTACAAGGTGGAAAAAAACTGTGAAGAAGGTGAAGGAGTATTCAGATTTCTGCCAAGGCATTGTTAGTCTCCGCCTGTGTAGCAAAATGATGACCTGTACCATGGGTGAGTCAGGCCCGACAAGTTTGTTCTCTCTAATCAGAGCAGAGATGGATGTTTTCACGAACATTTCTCACCTTCAACCTCCACTTTGAATGTTTTTGTTGTTTAGTTGCACATTTGGGAAGCAAAACTGAGAACTTGTGTTTTTATACTTCTTTTATAACTTGGTAAATTCAGCATTTATTCTACACGTATGATATTTTGCTCTAATAAAATTGTCTTCATGAAGAACGGATGTGTCATCAGTGTACTCTTTGGTTTGTCCCATGTAAATTGATTTGTAGAGGTCTTCTATTTATGGACATTCTTAATAAAAGAAGAGGTTATTAATGTTACTTGGCTTTATTTCTAAAAAGCACTTAGTCGTTAAATTCAAATTCAAGGGACGCCGCGGCTCGAGTCGCTTCACACAAATGAGAAAATTCTATTGAAGGACATTGCCCACTTTGGGGGGTCTTCCTGGCAGTGTTGCCGTTTCACTGGCAGCTGCTGCCGTTCCATCTGCAGAATGAGGGTCGACCTTCGATGGAGTTTCGCTGCTTTAATAGGTGGCGAGGGACCGGATGTTCTGGAGCAGCGCCTTGATCTCTGCACACTTCTGGTTTAGATAAGACTTAAGCGAGTCATGCACTGGCGCTGTTTGCTTGCTGACATGTTTTGTCTACAAAAATCAAATAAAAAAACTAAAAAATGCGAAAGCGGAAGGGGTGATTAAGGTTTGAAATTTGGGGTCACGCAACAACTTACAGTCACACTGGTCACACTAGCCTCCTTGATGACGTCCACGCTGTGTTTATTGGAGTTGAAAAGGATGCTGATCTCTTCCTGGGATTCGATGTGGACTTGAAGAAAAGGGCTGAGAGTGAGGCGGAATGGCTGGCAGGGGGGAGCATGGACATGTTGCTCATTCCCCTGCCACTTCCAGCGTTTCTTCACATTTCCTGTCTCACTGAACAACGTGCCTCCTCTTGAAGTAAGATTAACCCTAGCGTAAAAAGGGAATCACTTGAAAGATCTTAGTGACTCAGGGATGCAGATTTTTTTGCAAATAAAATAGAAAATCTTACCAAATGTTGCCGTTCTCATGAAAGCAGGTCTGCTCACTGTTGTTAAAAAGCGCCTTAATGCATGGGTCATCGATTTTGTCCCCCAGGACCACCACGCAAGACGAGTTCTTTGAATGCGACTTTGCCGCGAGGATGGCAAGTTTTCCCGATCGGTAGCTTTCCAGCATGATTAAGGAGACAACGTTCTATTCGTATCAAAGCGGCAATTTATCCTCAGGCCTCACGTGAGAGGATACCACACATGTCCAGTTCCATCTTGAAAGACCAAACAGAAAATTTTGCCATTTTTGTAGCGTCTGATAAACGGCATCGTCTGTTGATGCAAAGAAGGAATTTCGCTTAGTCTTAATTTGTCCATATAAAGAATAAACGTATAAATACAGGTGTGTGAAAAGCCGTAGGGTAAATTCATGTTCAGTTGGAGATGCATAGAACAGTAGCAGTAAGAGGGATCTTATTTGAGTGCATTGTAAAATCCTGTTAAAAAGTATGCGTCTTTTTATAACCCCACCAGCGCCACAATTGTTTGTACCCCTTACAATCTCTTTAAGGTAAATGCAAATAACATTTCTTAATTTTTTACTCTACTTTAAGATTGATCAGAATGTCTTAACTACTAATCCATCTCACATGGCTTGTTATGATTGTTCCTACAAAGCACCACCTATTTCACAAAGCTTGCTGTCTCCAGCCGAGCTTCTGCCTCACAGAGCAACCCTCCCCCCCCTCCACTTAGCTCCCACAGACTAGCGGCAGCAGCGATTAGCAAACACCTGGTGGAACTGTTAGTCTGCTGACCTTATCAGATGAACTACTGCTCAGCGCAATGCTCTTAAGAACGGTTGTTAAATAGAAACATTATTGTGATGATGTGCTGAAGGCAGAGTGCTGAAAAGAGCAGGAGCTTCTTAAAGAGACAGAAACCCAATTTCAATGCGTGAAACTACAAAGTCAAATTTCTTGTAAGTCATCTTTGCTAAGTGCAGCATTTTTATAACAACTGAAGGTGGTTACTTGGCTGTGCTATACAGGTCCTTCTAAAAAAAATGCATATTCTGATAAAGTTGATTGTTTTCCATAATGTAATAATAAAAATTAAACTGTCACCAACTGAAATATTTCAGGTTTTTTATTGTTTTAATACTGATGATTTTGGCATACAGCTCTTGAAACCCAAAATCCCTGTCTCAAAAAATTAGCATATCATGAAAAGGATCTCTGACCGAGCAGTTAACCTAATCATCTGAATCAACAAAGTAACTCTAAACACCTGCAAAAGATTCCTGAGGCTTTTAAAAACTCCCAGCCTGATTCAATACTCAAAGCCGCAATAATGGGTAAGACTGCTGACCTGACTGCTGTCCAGAAGGTCATCATTGAATACCTCAAGCAAGAGGGTAAGACACAAAGAAATTTCTGAACGAATAGGCTATTCCCAGAGAGCTGTATCAAGGCACCTCAGTGGGAAGGAAAAAGTGTGGCAGAAAATGGTGCACAACGAGAAGAGGTGACCGGACCCTGAGGAAGATGATGGTGAAAGGCCGATTCCAGATCTTGGGGGACCTGCGGCAGCAGTGGGCTGAGTTTGGAGTAGAAACATCCAGAGCCACTGTGCACAGGCGTGTGCAGGAAATGGGCTACAAGTGTAGCATTCCCCAGGTCAAGACACTTTTGAACCAGAAACAGCAGCAGAAGCATCTGACCTGGGCTACAGAGAAGCAGCACTGGACTGTTGCTCAGTGGTCCAAAGTACCTTTTTTGGATGAAAGCAAATTTTGCATATCATTTGAAAATCAAGGTGCCAGAGTCTGGAGGAAGACTAGGGAGAAGGAAATGCCAAAATGCCAGAAGTCCAGTGTCAAGTACCACCAGTCAGTGATGGTCTGGGGAGCCATGTCAGCTGCTGGTGTTGGTCCACTGTGTTTTATCAAGGGCAGGGTCAATGCAGCAGCTATCAGGAGATTTTGGAGCCCTTCATGCTTCCATCTGCTGAAAAGCTTTATGGAGATGAAGATTTCATTTTTCAGCACGACCTGGCACCTGCTCACAGTGCCAAAACCACTGGTACATGGTTTACTGACCATGGTATTAGTGTGCTCAATTGACCTGCCAACTCTCCTGACCTGAACCCCATAGAGAATCTGTGGGATATTGTGACGAGAAAGTTGAGAGACACAAGACCCAAAACTCTGAGCTTGAGGTCGCTATCGAAGCATCCTGGGCCTCCATAACACCTCAGCAGGGCCACAAGATGGTTGCCTCCATGCCACACCGCATTGAAGACTGCAAAAGGATTCTTGACCAAGAATTGAGTGCATAACTAAATATAATTATTTGAAGGTTGAGTTTTTTGGTATTAAAACACATTTCTTTTATTGGTCAGATGAAAAATGCAAATTTTTTGAGACAGGGATTTTGGGTTTTCATGAGCTGTATGCGAAAATCACCAGTATTAAAACGATAAAAGACCTGAAATATTTCAGTTGGCGTGCAATGAATCTAAAATATGACAGTTTAATTTTTATCATTACATTATGGAAAATAATGAACTTTATCACAATATGCTAATTTTTTGAGAAGGACCTGTAAAATGCCACCAAGAATCTGGAAAATACATAATACCAACCCTTTACGGTTTGTTAGCGTGATATTCTGCTAGTGCTACAACAGATACATTCACCTGAAGGCTTTTTACACATTTTTACTGCAATTTGAACATTTAACATGTGACATCACCTTAAGTCTCTCCTTCTTCACATTGAAAGAGAAGATGCTGTCGTAGCTCATTTCTCCTTCATCTTCCAATGTCTCCTTTTCTGTCGTGGACAACTTTTTATCCAAAAAATCTCTTGAGGTGAGTAAACTTTCTTCGTGTCCTGTAATGTTGATAAAGATTTCACAACACAGAAGATTTAAAAGAAATTATGGTAAAACCTTCATCTGCTTGCAATATGGTCCAGCAGGGACTAAAAATAGCCATTGTCATTAGGGAGCACTGGCAAAAAAAATGATTCAATTAAATGTTTTTATCTTGAAATAACATTTGTTTATTTTTAGATTTTTTTAAAAAGTGAATTATAAAAACGTTTGAAATAATTTGGTGTATGTACACAACTCTTTTCTGGGGTTAAAGTTCAGAATTATGCGCAGACGTCTGCAGGATGTCATCAGAGGACAGCCTGCAGCTGTACGGCTGGACCCACATTACGTCAAACGCTAAATGTTATTGGTCGGTTTACTTTTGTTTATTTGGAGGCTTGGTGCTTTTTCTGTAAGCTAAAAATGAATGAGCGGAGTTTGATCCCACTTGTAGTTCCAACAGCGGTTTCAACAGCGGTTCCAACAGCGGTCGTTTGACGGAGCTTTTTACGCTTTTGGCGTTTCCGGTGGATCACCGGATGGCAGACATCTGGCGACCTTGATTCAGAGTATGTGGAAATGTCTTCAAGTGAGGCCTCATTCGACTTCAGATCATGCTGCCTGGGGGTGTGCCATGGAAAATTGGAATTCAGATACTGACAGGTGTTGAAATTTAATTGACAAACACGTTGTATGAGTAACAGACAGAAGGCAGTAACAGACTAGCAGTTTTGACCTTTGATCTTCCTCTTTGTCCGACTCGTTATCAAACACCTCCTGGAAAAAAACACAAGATCTTACTTATGGTCTAGTTTCTAGTGCAAATATCTTAGTACTCGTGAAATAATACAAAATTAACTAACAGCTGAGCTTTAAGCAAGACATAAGAGGTTGTGTGAAGTTGATAATTTCTTAGTATTGATGAAAGAGTAGTAGTAATTTTTTATCACTTATAGGAAAAATGTGGAGTTGGTACTTTTTTTTATTCAATATCAAGCGATTATTTACTTAAAACACTTTCATGTTTCTTGGTGAAAAGTTACTTGTAAGTTAATTTTGTCTTACTCTAAGTGTACTAAGATATTTGCACGTGAAATTACACCAAAAAAAACTTGCTAACATTTTGTGTTTTTGTTGTGGCGCTTCATGAGGCATTTTTGCTGCAGAAAAACTAATAAGAAAAAAAATATATAAATATTCTAAATTCTGTTTTCATGCAAACCTTCAGTCAAGGCTGGCCAGAGGCACAAGCAGATTTTGTGGTTGGTTAGGGTCCACTCCTGGCTGCGGGGCCAGTAGGACCTTAACTTTAGCTCAAGTTCAGGAGCAGATTATACATTCACTAGCAGTGCATAAATTAGATATTTTGAATAAAATCTATGTATAATTTGATTTTATTTTGTATTATAATGCAAAATACTGCATTTGTTTGATTCTGATTAAGCGTCACCCTTTGGCAACAGCTTAAGCTGTGCTGCTCAAATGTTCTGACATGTGGACCAGAAAACATAAAATAATATTAATTTCTTGTTAAACAATAAAACGTGGGGTGTTGTAATAAAACAAGATTTTTTTTTTGTTCTTTGCAATAATACATTTTCTTTTAAAAAGCATCCTAAATTTAACTAAGTATAATGAATTGCTCTCCCAAAGCCTGCTTTTGAGTTAAAGTTGAGAATGTTTGTGGTTGTATTTACTATAAAATTAAATTTAAAACAAGCAGCATCAACCGATAACATCGTCTCCACGTTTCAGAACATTTTCAAAGTCCTTGGTTAAATGTTATTTTTCTTGAAAATTCACTCACATAAATGAGGAAACTCGTCTTTTTTTGCACAAATAAACACCATCCAAACTGTGTGAATGCTTCTGCCAGTATCCAAAAAGATTTGTGTTCATTCATATTATGGTAGGATTTATGGATTTAAAATCTAGCTGGTAGTTTGTGTTAAAATATTGTTGACATCTTTTGATCAATTTGGTATTAAACTGCTAGATTTTCACATTTCTGTCAAAGTACAAAAATGGCAGAACAGGGTAGAGTGAAATGCTCTGTGATGAATTGCCTCATTTACATTTAAAGAGACAGTACCAAAAATGAGTTGGAGTTAAACTTTATAGGGCACAACTGAATGATTTAAATGTAATGAAGGATTTAAAAGCATGATGTTTCCACTTGAAAATGAACTAATGTGACTGACAACAACAAAAAAATCCTGTCATCCAATAAATTAGCTCTTCAAAATTCTTATTTTCCAGGTTAAAATTTCAAGATTTCTTTTCTTCACTGTTTTTAATTAATTTATTTATTTTTATTCTCAAAACGTTATTACAGAATATTAACACAGGAGTTTGTTCCGCACTGTAAAGTTCACAGATAATGATGTTTCCATAATTTAATCTTATTTTGCACATTTTATTGATACAAACGTGTCTTATTGTTGTGTTTTACAAATAGTGTTTGTTCAGTTTTAAGATTAATCTAACTAGTTTGGTTAAATGTGTATAAATAGCCAGACTACGCAGGCCCACTTTTCCACCCTTTGAATGCAGTTACATGTGTAACCTTATTCTGATTTATTCCGGTCGGCATTTAATACTCATCCTAGAATACCTGAACTCTGGAGTTCTAAATGTGCCAAGTCATGAATAAAATAAAATATAAATACTCAAATAGCTGCCTGAGTTCTGGACTCTGAGGCTGTAACTGGGCTCAGTGTGACCTAAATACTGAAACTGGGCACATTGACAGTCTCAGCAGTAATAATGAAGAGGATTTTTTTTTTCCCTTTAAATTTTTATCTGACACACCATTTCAGCTTAAAGTAGAGCTGAGGGTGAACGGAATGTTGTTAATTTAACCCACATTTGTTCCTAAAATAGATTGTGACACAAAAACTTTAACAACGCAAAGGCAACTTCTCTCCTTTTTTTTTTTACTACAAAAGTGTAGATAATTTAAAGCGAAGAACAAACTTTACTTTTGTAAAGGTGCAAGTGCAGGAGATGTTTAAAGTCCGTCTTGTCTGTCCTCTGCTGACTTTTTAAAACATTTCAGATTGGAGCAAGTAATTGACTAACCGACGCTCCCATCCCCTGGAGCTGTGCTGGAAGCACGGACAAAATGCTAAGAGGTTTGAAATAGCAGGTCTGGGATTTCTAGAGATTCTACTTATTTCTCGTTGTAATACCTTACAATAATATACATTCTGGTGTATATGTGAAAATTTCATTTTGTCTGTCTGAATGGATAAAAAGTCAGGTGTTGTGGATTTTAATACTGCTGACTGTTTTCCCCTCTTTGTTTTAAAAATCAGTTCAATTCCAAGTTGCACACACTGACATGTCAACAGTGGCCTGAGCTGCGCTCTCTCACCTCTTGTAGCTCTGCAGGCTATAAGAACACTGGTCACTGGAGGTTTTTTTTTTTTTTTGAACTGCTGACTGTTCTCTGAGCAAAAATACCTCCTTGGTAGCATGGTGGTAATTCAGGCATACATATTACCACAAGACACAAAATGTTTTGCTCCACTTTCAGCTTGACAAATGGTGCAAAGCTAGCCTTGGCCGTGTCCTTCCTACTCTACTCTGCTTGATTCAAATCTCACTTCACAGCTCAGTCTGCAAGATTTTTTTTTCAAAGTGTGAATCAAAGAATACAGTTTGTGTACTTGCTTTTAAGAGTTTCAAGGAGTGTAGCTGTTGTTTTGTGTTTGTGAAAGACTGAAAAAAAAATCTAAAATTACAAAATTACAGGCTTTTTTCTCTCTGACTTCAACTTTACAGTCGCAAGGCACAAATTCTTTCGCATCAAATGTACCTCCGTACTACACAAAGTAGCACATATCTATGAAATGGAAGGTAGATGAATCATGATTTTAGCTGCTTTTTTGCAAATTAAATCTGAAATGTGTGACATATTCAGTCTGTCTGAATCAATATTTTGTAATATAACTACCTTTCTCTGACAGTTGCTCTATCAGCTTATCAAACGAATAACAATTTTGGAGATGGCATCAGGCAGCAACAGTTCGATTGAATTTAATTTTATTGAAAGGGGGTCAAATAGAAATGAAAGATGATTTTCAGAAATTAATTCAAAGGAAAAATAACAAATAATTTTGTTTCTCCTTCGCAATTTTCCCTCAACTTGGTTTTGATGACATACATACAAAATAAAACACTATATATTTTTTTATTGAAATATCCCAAAACGTGAAAAAGTTAACAGCTATAAATACTTTTACATGAAACCGTGTTACTATGCAATTGCAAATCAACTAGAATTAAACATCTAATTCAATTTCTTACAGTTCTTTTGTAGATGAATAAGTGATGAAAGGGCTAATTTGTCACAAAACAAATCTGAATTGATTGCCTGTTCCACAAATGGATTTGTATTTAAACCAGAAAAAGAAAATGAGGAGTTTATAAGTGACACATTCTTCTATACCTCGTCAAGATTAGTTAAGGAGTCTTCTGTTTCTTCTTGGCAGGCTGTAGGGGAGACGGGAGTTCCCTTGCTGTGCAAATCCAACATTTCATTATCTGGGGATATCGTCAGCTCACTCTGAAGTGAAAGGAAAAAAACAAAGACTCTTCATAATTTATTAAATTCTTTGAGGTCTTTAACTCGTGCTTCATGAATAAATCAGTGCCGTGAAACTCCTTGTCTCTGGATACCATGTCATATCAGCTTTCAAAACATAAAACTTACAATGTGACAAGGCTGTGAAAACTCAAGTTCAGTTTTACTTTGGCAAAAGAAGGAAATGTCTCTAAATAATACCAAAATATTTCATATATGGCAATTATCCCAAGTTTTTTTTTTTCTATTTTTTCTACTTGCTCTCTACAAAGTGTTATTTACTTGTTAGATTAACGAATCAGGGATAAAAACCCACTCTGGCTCAGGATGTCCAAGGAAATCTTTGACTCTGTGAGTGACATTCGCAGGCAGACATACTTTACAAATCTGAATACCTTATCATCAGCTCTCTGCTCCGAACTGTCAAAACGATCTTCTTTATCGCTAAGAGACGTATCGTTAAGACAAACATATTTTGATGCATAGTCTGCAGACAAAAAAAAAGAAATACTAAGCATCTTTAAAAATGTACATTCATTTACCAAATAGGATTTCTAAAACAGAAGAAGTAAAGGAAAACTTACTGAGGCCCTCCTTTGTCTGTGTGCCAACATTGATTCTGGTGACAGTCCTCCCATCATAAGCGAGGATTGTGAGAATGTCTGATGAGGTTTCCCTGGAACCAGTTCTTCGTTATCACATTTTGTTTTCAGTCCAACAACATTCAAAGCATAACTCAAGGACCCATACAATAAAATGCAGTTATTTATTCTGTAGTTTCAGTCAAAGTAAGTTGATTCACTTGGGGATGAAAACAGATTTAAAATAGAAGACAAATATTTATATACACTGTCTAAAAGTATCCTTAGTCATGATGTTGTCATGGCTTTGCAAGCTTCTAATAACTTCACTTACATATTTTTTATGTAATTGGAGGCTCACCTTTGGAGACACCTCAAACACACTGCTTTATTTTCTTAACATGGTGGATATTGGGCACGATACATGTGAAAAACCATACGCTATCACAGTTTTTGGTTCATTCATGGGAACAATTTCCTGATGACTGAAGGTCCCATGTCTGCATTTTCACATAAGTATCAACACCCTGGGAATGTCTAGCCATCTTCCAATTCAGGGTGGAGGCTGGATATGTGTCTGGTGATAAATATGTTTGTGCAAAACATCCATATTAAGCAAAAGTCCTTGTTTGATGCTAGCTTCGATCAAACACCATCATGTCACTTGAAGGGAAAGAAGATATTACCCCCAAAGCATAATAAAAAAAATCTATTTTTCAGAATTTATAAATGTGCCAGTGTCAAAAACCTGTTTTTCTTTTGTTTTGTTTTTTGTTATGTGTGACACATCCTGCGATTTGATGTAAAAAAAAAAGGAAAGTATATATATTGAAGTTTTGCCATAACAGCCGTCATTATATTTGAAGAGAAAATAAGGAAGCTTGCAAAGCTGAAAACATCCAAATTGCAAAGTAAGGGGATTATCTGTGTTTGTTGGGTGTGTTTTTAAAATAGACGCCATTATGAGAAAAGAATATTATATGGAAATGTTGAGAGAACATCTCTAGACATCAGGAAATTGAAGCTTGGATAGATCAATACTCCAAAGTGACAGACTCCAACAAAGCATCTTAGAAAGCAGCTCAAAACAAAAACAAGTCATTGTTTTGTAGTAGCTATCACAAAGTCCTCATCTTAATCCTAAAAAAAAAAAAAAAAATGTTTGGCCAGCGCTGCAAAACGTGAGTGGGAATGACGTCCAGCATACCTGACTGACTCTGTCAAAGACAAGTTCTGTCAAGATAACAGCCTAAATTCCAGCAAGAGGCTTGAACTTATTCAAAAATATTTGATACAACACATAGTACAGTTCAGAATGAGATTTTTACTAAACATTAGGAAACTTCTAGATGTGAAGTGGTTTTAAAAACTTCCAAAAACATTCCAGGCTTTAGGAACCCTATTGTTATTATCCCCCTAACTCATGCCAAACAGGAAGCCTAATTTAATGCGAGAGTGAGCAAAATATGCTCTTTAAAGCGTACATGAGTATCTGTTTTAGCGACTCATATGCAATAGATAACAAAGCATACAGCTCTTGCTTCATTAAATAAATGAATAAATTGATTTAAATCAAGCCTCGTTACATGTCATCTGACCTGCTCGAGTTTGGCTCCATATTAGCTCTCGTGCATTAACTCTAGATTTGGGTCAGTTCTCTCCAGACGTCTGTTTGTTTACAGGTCCAGGATTTGTTTTTGTCTCCATCTCAGTTGATTTGCCTGGTGAGCCGGGTGTTTGCATCATGTCTGTGATAGTCTTGACTCATTGTGAAGCCGGGGTGAGCAGAGAAACCACAAAAAGTTGCATCAGGCACAACACGGTCAAATAAAAACAGCCTGTTTTGCCCCCTAGTGTAACTTAGCAACCACAGAACAATAACGGAGCTGCGTGAGTGTGTGTGTGTGTGTGTGTGTGTGTGTGTGTGTGTGTGTGTGTGTGTGTGTGTGTGTGTGTGTGTGTGTGTGTGTGTGTGTGTGTGTGTGTGTGTGTGTGTGCGTGTGTGTGTGCGTGTGTGTGTGTAGTAGATACAAAGAGAAATGCACACTGAGGTTCCTTAAAGTAGACTTATTTTACCTGAAATCTCATCATCCTGTTGTGGATTACCTTTCCACCAGTGGTGCACTGAAGCCTCATGTAGATATATAAACATTTGGAATAAAATTACTGTATATTCAGTTCTTTGAAGGATTTACATTTTATTGCTCATTATTTTCAGTTGGGCTCAGGTTTCTGCCATTTTTTAGAGATCCACCTCAAATCCATATAACTGTAATGACAAATATGTCGTAAATCAGGAACACACCATTGGTTGTTAGGGTAGATGGTTGTGTTATTTAATGTCCAACACATTAATTAACACCGGAACCCGACCTAAAAGAGGTAAAAATGCCAGAGTAATGGACAAAAAATTTGAGTTCCTCTAAAGCAGATCACGTCAACTCTGAAACCTTCATGGCTGTCAATGAAAACAATCCCAGTTAAAACGTTTTTATCTTTAGAGATTCTTAAATTTATTTTTGAAAAGTGTCTAAATAAGAATGTCAATCAAGTATGTAAACACAATTTAAGAGGTGTAAGTGGGTTTATATAAATGTTAGACATTACGATTAGCCCAAGAAAACTTCAGAAGGATTTCAAAAGAAAAATTATTTGCGATTTAACGGATAGTCTTAAAGACGGTGCCTTTCATGTATTTTCCTCTAGGATTAGGTTGTGCAACTGTGAAAAAAGCACACCCTAATTAAATTCTAGCTTTTTTTTTTTTAGACTAACTTAATTTTTCAGAAACATTTTCATTTGGACTTCATCTTTGTTTAATAAATAATGACATGGTGTGTGGTTTTTGCACACTTGAGGTTAGCATTTTAAACATGCATGTCCTTGAACTTATCAAGGGTGTCCTTTTTTCTAACCATTACTGTATGCATGCTCACCATCAGTACTTGCGTAAGTTTAATTATTTAAAGAGTCTGGGAAGAAAACTAATTACCAATCTTTCAGTGAGTGAAGTAAAATATTCATTTGCAAAAGCCAGTTGTGTTTCGTCAAACTGGTTCTGCAATAATTAAATGAGATATCACTCATATTTAGCTTCTTTTCATCTTAAATTGCCTTTTTTTAATCAGGTGCTTCATTTTATTTCTTTTAAAGATGTAGCAATATTAATTCAAGGGTGTTTTTATCTGTCTTCTTTGTAAAATGAGTTTTTCACACTTCTGTCTTGTTAATAGAAATGACATCACCGTAGTCCTCCTTATTACAAGACAACTAAAACGTGATACAGTGAAACAAATGTTCGCAATGACTTCAGGCAAATTAAAAGCGCACTACAATTAATTTAAGGCTTATCTTTTAAAATCTTAATCTATGGAATGTGATTAAACATTCCAGTATAAATTTACTGGAATGTTTAAACATTAAAGTATAAATTTACTGGAATGTTTAATCACAATATAATTACAAATTGAGACAAAAAAAAACAGTTGTACTGAAACCCAGAATGTGCCTGTTTTATAAAGTTATATGATAATATTTTATTCATCAAAATAATCTCTTTGTTTTCATTTTGTTCTATGATGAAAAATACAGACATTGTTGGCATCTCTTATAAATAAACACTAATAGTCAAACATAGCAAAGACGGAAAGGGGCACTAAACATTTGGGTTATTAAGCAAAGAAAATGGAAAAATAATTTCTCATTATGGTTATGTCTATGCTGATTTCTTCTGAAGTAAAATTGCAACAGATTGAGCACAGTAAAAAGCAGCTCAAAACCGGTTATGACAGGTTTTTTACAGTTGTCTCATGTAAGAAGATCACTTGTTCAATTTGTGTTTTACATTGTTTATTCTCTAAAAAATGTGAACTGTTGTTTTTAAACTGAAGACTATAGGCTGTAATATAAACTGAAACTCACCTGACTCCAGTTAAGACTTGCTTGCATATTAAGCCATCATGCTATCAATTTGTGCAACTCTATGCTGGAACATGTTACATAAATAAATAGAAATCCAATTTTTGCTGGACGCTGTTTGATGCTTGCCAATTTGTGAGTTATGTGAATTTTGTCAGCAGCTTTCTTTTGTCTGGAAGTGGCAGAAATGAGCATTCCTTGTTAAATTGATAGCTGGAATTAATTTAGCAAATTATTTCCTACCATACATACCACAAAGTGTATGTATGGTAGGAATACCATACATACCATACATACATGTAATACCATACATACCACAAAGTGTGGTATGTATGGTATTACATATTATACACTAAATTGTAAATATCTTTTTTAACTTTACTATTATGTTTAACAAAATGCCATGTCAAAATAGTGAGTCTCGTCCAGAATGCAGAATGTAGATGGGCAGATATTAAATAAAAAAACAACTGCTCTTTCATTTAAAAAAACTGAAAAATATATTAAGTTTTTTAAACAATAAAAAATACATTGTGCTTTTTAAACATATTAAATTAATGGTAACCCTTTATTTGAAGGGATGTGAATAAGACTGTTTTGACACTTTTATAAATATGATATAACACCTATCATGAACATGATATGAATATTTATGTCATAAAGCGTCATTTGGTAAATTATGACTTTTAATACAAAGATGACATTCAAATTTTTTTGTTCTGACAACTTGACATTAACCAATAAATCATTGCTGTTTAAACTTTACCTTTAATAACATAAAGTTACCTAATTTTTTTAAATGCAATCAATAATACTTTTATAACAAATTTATAACAATAATGATTTCTTGGTTAATGTCAAGTTGTCATAAAGACATTTTGAATAATGTCAACATTGTATTAAAAGTGTCGTGATTTACCGAATGACACTTTATGACAACAGTCATAAATATTCATGAAGGCTTATTCATGTTCATGACATGTGCTATGACATGTTTATGACAGTGTCATGTCAGTCTTATTCATCCCGCTTCAAATAAAGTGTTGCTAAATTGATTAATACATAATCAACAGATTCTTTATGTATTTGTGTGATTGGTGACATTTTTTGCTTTTGTCGCTATGGAGGAAGAAAAACAAAGACAAGATCCTCAAAAGATTGAACATACCAAAATTCTGTAAACTCTGGCACTGTCACAAATCATAAACCGGGTTTAGCATTGCTCCTTTAATTTTCACTGGACTATGTGTTTTGACATCTTTTTTTCCACTTGCTTGGTAAGCTTTGCCAGCCGGGAGATGAAACGGAAATGTGGCTTTATCTTCTGCATGTTTGCAAACGGGTGGGACAGGCAGGTTTCTATCCGGTCAAGCAGACAGTAAATCTTTGTCTTCTGTATTTTGATTTCTCTCTCCAAAATGCTTTGGCCTAGCTGTGCATGGCTTTCTGGGCAAGTGAGCTGTATTTAAGATTTAAAAAAGAAGAAGAAAAAAACAACTTTTTTTAATGCATTGTTTTTCCATCAGTAAGCCATGGCTGCTGTGCCTTCATCACACATTTCACAGTGAAGAAAACACCTTATCAAAACATGTGCAATAGGTTTTGCATCTGTGCTGACCCACCTCCAGCGCCGAGCCAACGGTGAAATGCACATGGTTTTCCTTGTACATGAAGTTAACATACACACACTCTTGTGAATGTATGTGGATAGAGATGCATGGAACCATGGCGAAGATGAGGGGCTTGAATGGAAGGTTGTGCACATGTGGGTCAAAATACAGCCAGTTCCAACGCCTCCTCAACTCGCCCGTCTCCCCGAAGCAGAAACCTCCCCTAGAGGTTATGTTCAACCTTTAAGAACATATCAAAGCAAAATCAGAACAACAACAAAAAAAAAGCTGAATATCTCTCAAATATGTAACTATTAACCAAATGCCAGAGCAAAGATTTCTAACAATTATAGTTTTACTCTGAAGTTAGGCACAAAGATCACAATGTCATTGATTATGTCAATCATTCTTTTATCCTCAGCGGTAACATCGTATCACCACTGAGTTAAAAGAACTGGACACATATAGGCTCACATGAGTTACTCAAAATAACAAGAAGTAATTTTGAGTAACTTCTTGATTGATCACTTGGCAATAAAGACATACTTGAAACACTACTTGTGGCTGCACTTTTAATAATGCAAATCAAATTAGCAGCACATGAAGAATCGAGACAAATGTGGCTGAGTAATCGAAATGTGAGATTATCACCAAACACCTTCTTAAGAAAAGTTGGAAAAATCCAAAACGTTCTGCTGGAGCTACAACTAAGTACCAAAGAAACATCAGAGGATTAACAACACCACTGAGAGTGAATCATATATGACTTTGGGGTTTTAGAAGTAACACATTATCTGGGTATATCCTTTCACGATCAATAAATACTTGTTATTAGATGATATATTGATTTTTACCTCCCTAACCTCATTGTCAACTACCATATATGATTCGCATAAATGTGCGAATACAAAAATAAAAATATAAAAAGTAATTTCCTTGGATTTGAAAGAATAAGGGGACGGTACGACAACCGTAACCCATCAAAGATGTAAATATTTATTTTGCCACATTTTCTTTCTTTTTCTTTTTTTTTTTGTTTACCTACAGTTGTTCTGTAACAGATTGTTTGCATGTAAAGACACCACAGCAGAAGTTGGCAGCAAAGCACATTTTGGAAGTTATGTAGAAGTTAATTTATGCTTCAAAATAATTAATCAAGAAATAGTTACCACATCGATCCATTGCAGCGGTAGCACGTAGCGCAGCCTTTAGGTGTGAAAATGCCTATAATTCTGGGCTTCTTGTCCTTGTCCTCAAGGATTACGTAAACGAAGTGAGGACATGTTGCTGGGGTTATTAGGATGGCTGGATTCCCAGAAGGATAACTTTTTTTTTCTATTAAGAATCATTAACAATGTGCAAACTCTTTCTCATAGGTAATTTATCTTCTTTTCCTTTATTTATTTATTTTTTTTGCTTGTTTGTTTCTTTTTTTTTTTTTTACTGGAACGCAAAGGATACTAAACACTACCTGATTCATTGGCATACTTGATCAGGAAAATAGCCCCATCTTTGTAGAATTTCTGTATTACGCTGGTTGTCTGCAAGACAATACACAGTTTTAGATATCCCTTAATATATTTTACAATATGACAATCAAAATTCCTATTTAGCCCTTTCCCTCGTTTTGTTATTTTTTCCCCCACAATTTCACTTTTGATTAGACACAAATTAGTGTTTTGGAAAGCACACACACAACATACATACCCTTGGTTCCTCAGTTGGGTCTTCTTGCGACCTTGACACAACAATGGTAGTTGCTACTATTTTCTCTGGAGAACTTGGAATGTCACATTGTGCATCCTTTGGCATTGCAAGCCCGCCTGAGCAACAAAAGGGGAACATCCATCTCTTTAGTAAGAGGTTTAGTATGCAATGTGCTTCACAGAATCTTGTTGGCTTCTTTTTCCAAAGAAGTTTACTTGTATACCTGTGAACTCCAATTTTTTTCTCGGGCGATGCAAACGTTTCTTCCTACATTAGAAAATCCAGATAGTTTACACAAAAGATGTAACAGTGAAATTTAAGTGACCACTGCATAGCGTAAAACATAACAACAACCACTACATAGTGGTGGTAAAAGATTTACCATCACTTGACGGCCTTTTTAATGTTTTGTGGTAGATCAACACATAGCAATTCGTAGAAACAAAGGAATATGATGCACTGTTTTGCTTTTTAAAAACACAAATCTGAAAAGGTAAGTGTACATTTTTATTCAACATCCTCTCAGTTAATACTTTGTTGAATCACTTTTTGCTAACTTTACAACTGCCAATCTTTTGGGGGTGTATTTGCACCAGCTTTGAAACTTTTGCCCGTTTTTCTTTGCAAAAAGAGGTTAATCTCACTGAGATTGGATTGGAAAACTCTGCTACAGATCCTTTACTAGATTTAGGTCTAGACTTTGGTCCATTCAAACACATAATTGTGTTTTGATCAAAACTATTCTCATTCAATTCTTTATGTATAAAAATCATTGTCTTGTAGGAAATGTAATCTGTTGGAAATGTAATGTTTTGGAAATGCAATCTCTGGTGCCTGTCTCAAGTTTTTGAGTCTCTGGCAGCTCAGCTCCATCTATCAACTCTGACAACAGCATGGATATTGGTCTGATGTGGAAAAATGCAAGTCTTTCTTGCTAAACCAACAAAATTGCTTTTTTTTACCATTCTTTTGGATAGGCTGGATTTGTGGAGGAAATTAATAGTATTAGCTGTGAATCTCTATGGTGCAGTATTAAAACCAAAAGTTTAGATGTTTTCTATGCATTTATGAGATGCAGTCTATCACATGTAACCTAAAAGAAAGTTATGTGTGATAACTTTTTTTTGCAATTTGGCTGCTTTGAAATTGCCCCCTGTTCTCTTTAAGAAGCTCCTGCTCTCTCCCTTCAGCTCAATACCCCTCCATCATGCTGTTTGTAACTGCTCTTAAGAGCTTGGGACTGAGAAGCAGTTTGCATGAGACGCTCAGCAGATACTCATTTCCACCAGGTGTTTGCTTGTTGCTGCTTCCGCTAGTCTGGCAGAAGTGAGTGAGGAAGGGGCTTTGCATCTGCAAGTGTTTATGAACGCCCTGCCATGGGGAATTATATTGGGACGTATAGCTCAGAAAAAGTTGATTTTACAGAATAACCACTGCAAAGGCACCTCTTGAAAAAAATTGAAACCCCTTTATCATGACTTTGTGTTGACCTATCACAACAACTCTCCCAAAAATGCAATCAAGTTTGTGATTGTAACATGGTAAAATCTGAAGGAAAAAAAGTGAGGATTAATATATTTTTTAAAAAGGTTCTGTATGCTCTGCAAACAGTACCGTCCATTGAATTGCAGTATAAAGAGAGTACTCACATTACTCTGTGTACTCTGTGCATTTCTTCTTCAGTCTCCCACTCCTGTCTGTTCATAGACTTAGATTCATCCATCTCAAACGACACACCACGAAATTTTTTTTCCAGTCTCTCCTTTTCCTTTTCCAAGACTTCTTCAAATTCTTTAGCTTCCTCATAATAGATGTCCTAGATAAAACAATTTTGACATTTTTTCCCTCATTTGTTTCACTGCTGGTGCTACTCACCAGTGAACTTTGTCAAACCACAAATGAGGCGATTCTGTCGTTTTGTAAAGGTTATCTGCAGTGTGATCATTTCTAATAAATTGATGTAAAGTAAAACAAGTTACACTCACTCTGTCTAAGAGGACCTCCTCTTTCTGTGATTTGAGGATTGAAATGGACAGTAAACGCTGATATTGCCGATTCTGCTGACAGAACTCACACAGAGGGTTTCTGGGAGTTTTTTTAGAAATGTATTTTTTCTTCCTCCTAATCTTAATTTCTGGAAGCTCCAGCTAGAAGAACAGATTCACAATCACCTTTCACCTCAGATATTATAGACTCCACACTATCACTGAGGGAAAACAACAAAAAAAGAGACCATAGCTGTTTTTTCTAAGCACTAAATTTGCTTGGCACCACCTTGAAAACACGAGGGGCGAATTTTGGCTCTCGCCTGGATGCAATGACACGAGGGAGTCCCAGATGAAGACCACCATACTCCCCCTCTCCTGCATCCTAATGTGAAACAAAAAACTTCAGCAAAAAACAATATCGCACATTGATTGCTGATCAAAAATGACAAATAATCTGAATCAGTGATGTCCAAACATTGTGCAACGTGGGCCACGATCAGCAACTTGACAGTAATCAAGGCCACAAAGCTGTAAGAATGTTTAATAACTAAAACTGCAAAATCACTTTTTTTATTTTACCCTTATTTGTACCCATTTGATATGTAATATTTAAATTCAATGAACTACTCAGTCTGATGTTAATATAAAAAGGTTATTTGTAGGTCATTGTAGAGACAAAATAAATAAATAATTAAAAGATCCCTGCCATTTGCATTACTAAAACACATTTCCAACATGTTTTCTGGGTTTATGTGTTTTGCTTGATGCAGATGACTGTGCTGAAGTCTGCTTTTGAGTAAAAGTTGTTGAGTGTGGCTCTGCTAATTGTTGAATTAAACATAAATGCCAACAATTTGGTAATTAAAATATGTACAATACATACATCTCATTTTCTAATTTCAGAGAAAATCTTTCCCTGAAAATTAAAACTAAATGTCTATCTGCATCAACAGCTTTTACAAGTGGGCCAAATTTGTATCATTGTTGAATTGTATTCGCTGACCACAAAAAATCATTCCAAGGGCTGCAAATGGCCCATGGGCTGCACTTTGGACATCACCGATCTACATCAGTAACTCAAGTGGAAGATAAAAAAGGAAACTGTTGTTAGGAAGAGAGTAATTTTGATTATAGTGAACTAAAATCTGCATAAATACAGAAAAAAATACTGATTGATCTCAAAATACAGAAGATTGCCTACAGATCTTATTCATTCATGCATGTTTATTTGAATAAAAGCATGCGCTTTTGCTTGACTTGTTTACATAACCCAGATATCTTTTGATTTGAGCAGCCTACCTCCAAATACACCACGACAGCGTCCCTGTACACTTCATTTTGCCACATCTGGAGAGCCTCCGATTTCTTTTGAACTGCACCACGGAGAAATAATTATGAATCTGACAGATGTCTATAAGTCATGGGAGGCAAAAATGGGGGTAGGAACAGGTGACCCATTCTCACCAAAACTGATGACACAGCTTACCTTGACAGGTGCAAGTGAAGCACTGCTCCACCTTCTCCCAATCTGTCTGCGTCTCAGTGCTCACCAGCGTAATAAATCTTCCATCCAGTGAGTAGACCTCCATGAAATGCGGTGAGTCTGGGCTGCTTGGAAGAACAGAGGGACAGGGTTCAGCTACGGTTTCATTCAACTGTCTGAAATACTTCTGAAGCAACATGTCAGCATGCAAAGTACACCTTTTGCTGATACAGATCAGCTGCAGCAGTCACTAATGACTTGTTCTGTCTACCTCAGAAAAAAGAAGCATCTTGTATGTATTTGATGAAACTCAATCTATTTTCAACGTTAACTTAAGTCTGGTCACATTGCAGTAGTTTCTCTCCTAAGTTAGAATAGTTGCTGGTTAAAATTGAGACAAACCTAAACTACATGCCATTTTTTTTATTACTATATTGGCCTAGGAGATTTCAAAGTGTTGCAGTTTTTGTCTTTTCACACCAAACTCTTTCATGTCATCCACATGACATTCTGGAAAATCTTTCTAGTCAACTTTGACAAACCACCAGTGATATAAAATGCTCAGTCCGCTTAGTTTCGTGTAATATATTTTTTTCTCCTTTCTGAAACTTCAATCAACCATATGCACCAAAAGGAGGTCAGTTACAGTTATTTTGGTTTGACCCAGGAGCAGAAACATGGTCAATGAAAGTGCATAGACAGAAAAGATATCAGTTATCTTTATTTATTGGAGTTCTGGGACATATTGTATTATTTTAGACATGGGTTTCTTCTCTATTTGCACTTTTGCAGTTTGATCTGTTTATCTCAGGCTTGGATATGGAAAAACAGCCAATTGCTACAAGACATTTTGTAGCATTCATGTGTAATCTTATAATGGCTGGATAAGGGAGTGTTGTACTCATTTAAAAACAAGTTATTTTAAATTTTCAGATGTAAAAAAAATAGTTAGTTCACGTTGATATTATGGGAGGATATTTTCAAAAGTCCCCTTTGGGGAATCAGAACCTCAATAAATGAAAATGGGACACATTGCAAAATTTTCTGAAATAAGATACACTTAAATTAAGTAGATATGTGTTACTTTCATCACATTGAAGTGTCAGAGGCCAATGTGTGAAATGTTAGGACAGAAAAATGGACAATAAAAATATGAGATATTATTCGTTTTTAATGAGCAATACAAACACTATAATGTAAGATTATAGTATTTGTGTATTAAACTCTTAGCTGCAATAGTTGATCTCAGCAAAGTTCCAATGGTTTATAAATAGGTAAGAAACAATTTGAGGTCAAATCAAACGTTTGCAAAATTGTATCCGCAATTTTTTTTTTTTACCAATATATGGTCATTTTGTTCTATCCTACTTTCTGAATATTTTTATTTGAAAACCTAAACCTCTATGTAACACTTTAGATTGACTGAGATTCTGATCCTTGTTTGGACCTTTCTTTTCAAAATAAAATATTATAATCTATGATCTAACCAATGTGCAGGTTAATATTATTAACTCAATCAACCTCCTTTAAATTTAAAGTTAGAGAAATAAAGTGTTAAAACATTGGTTGCCAAAGGAGGCACATATGACCTGTGTATTTACCATTGGTAAATACACATACCCAATAAAAAAAATTAAATCCTAAAAAGCCTGTTTGAACAGGTATAAAGCAGGAAATGACTACCAGAGAACAAAGAAAGGCTTATAGTTCAGGTAGAGTATGGGGGATGACTAAAACGCTGGTAAAGGACTATTCACAACTTGGAGCACGGACTATTCACAACTTGGAACACAGGTGTGGGCAAAAACAAAAAAAAAATGAAGACAAAGCCAATTGTGCAAGAAATTAACAAGAGAAAATACGTGCTACAGTAAAGCAGAATGTAAAGCAAAAGGTTAAAAAAAACGTATATATATACAGTATATACATATATATATATATATATATATAATATATATATATATATATATATATATATATATATATATATATATATATATATATATATATATATATACACAGTCCAGTCACATTAATGTGACCATCTGTCAAAAGCCAGAATAACCACCTTTCGCAGAGCGAACTGCTACGAGACGTGCAGGAAGAGAGTCACTTAGGTCCCTGAAGGTCTTCTCTGGGATGTTGAGCCATGCCGACTCTAATGCCGTGGCCAGCTGCGCTAGATTACGCGGTTGAGGATCCATGGCGCGAACAACTCGATCGAGATGGTCCCACAGATGCTCGATTGGGTTTAAGTCAGGTGAGTTTGCTGGCCAGGGGAGGACGGTAAACTCATCCTGGTGCTCTTCGAACCACGCACGTACACTGGCAGCTGTATGGCACCTCGCATTGTCCTGCTGGAAGATGCCATCATCCTGAGGAAAAACAATGCGCATGTAGGGGTGGACATGGTCCGCAAGGACAGATGCGTACTTGTATTGATCCATCGTGCCTTCCACAATAATCAGTGAACCCAGAGAATGCCAGGAAAACATTCCCCAGACCATAATGCTCCCGCCTCCAGCTTGGACCGTTCCTGCAATGGTTGCAGGGTGGTTCCTTTCAGAGGTTTCACGCCTTATACGCCAACGTCCATCTGTCCGATGGAGCATAAAACGCGATTCATCTGAAAACGCTACCTGTCGCCACTCAGTGGACGTCCAGCTGCTGTACTGGCGTGCAAATTCTAGCCTTCGTCGTCGATGAACACCAGTCAGCATAGGTGCACGAACCAGGCGTCCGCTTCGGAGGCCCAGACGCAGCAATGTTCGCTGAATAGTGGTTTGGGAGACACTTGTGGTAGCCCCTTGGTTCATTTTAGTGGTCAGTTGCTCAACGGTAGCCCGTCTATCTGCCCGAACGCATCTCCGCAACCGTCGTTCGCCTCTGTCATCTATGGCCCGTGGTGCACCACATTTGCCACGTCGTTGATTTTGGACAGTCCCATTTTGCCATGCACGGTACACTTTTACCACGGCGGCACGCGAACAGTTCACAAACTCAGCCGTTTCGGAAATGCTTCGACCCTTGGCCCGAAAGCCAATGATCATGCCCTTTTGGACGTCGGATAAATCGCTTCGTTTCTGCATTACGCCAACGATTGAAATGTTTTCCGAAGCCCACACACACCCTTTATATACGCTCAACTGCACTGTGCTGCCACCTGCCTTCTGTGATTGGTTATTTAACTCTGAAGTGGAAAGTACGTGGTGGTCACATTAATGTGACTGGACTGTGTATATATATATATATATATATATATATATATATATATATATATATATATATATATATATATATATATATATATATATATATATATATTATATATATATATATATATATATATATATATATATATATTCATTGCATTGTACCTGACACATTAAACATTTAATCCTGTATTTAATGCTACATTCAACTGCCAGCTGTCAGCTGATGGGCGCTCCAGGTTCGGTTTAATGGGAGAGAACACCTGACTCCCGGCACATCGTTTCAAAAACTCCCGCTAGCTTTACCCAACTGGTGGACATTACACTAATATTATTCAGTCTAATCTAGTTGTAAAAAGCTAAATGTTACTAAAGTATTTAATCTATTCCTGAGAAAATTAAGTTTATTGATTAAAATTAGGCCTTTAAACATAATAGTTTTATTTAAATGTAATGTCTTATCTGAAATCTGAATATTTGAAATGAATAATTTGCTTATTCAAATCATTCAAATTATTTATTTGGAATAAAGTTCCAAATTTATTTGGAAGTTCTATAACTTCCAAATAAAACATATGTGGAAGTTTTAGAATAAAACTAACAGACTTTTATTTTTATTTTATTTTTTTATATTTTTTCTTTACTGTAGAGCAGCCTTTACTACAAAAGATGAAGAATAATACAGATTTCAGGAGTAAATGGCTGAAAAACAAACTTCAGCTCCGTTTTTTTCCTTTGTCGTTCTCTGAGCTTCACGCTGTAACTGTTGCTAGGCAACATTAGTTACGCTGCGGTGGAAGCTAGGCGGCTAGCTGAAGACTAGACCTGTCTGAATTCACAGCTTTTCTCTTCCGGTCGTCGTTTATTCTCGGCCTTCAACGGGTCCTTTGAAGGATGCAGACCCTGAACTGTCCTCTCTTTGGGCTACAGCCAATCACCACCAAAAATATAAAAAAAAACAAAACAAATGACGCTCGTGTATTGGTTAACCAAGAGCATGCCACGTAGCATTGCTCATATGTATTATTATTTATTTTCAATGTGTCCTTAACACACTTACTAAAAAGTTTGAAAGTTTAGTTCCAGGACGCATCTTCAACTTATGTTCTGTTTTTACTGTTTGGGTGCACATTTCCTTTTGTACTGTATCATATATTCAATTAGTAAATTTATGGATAAAATTTGTTAAAAATTTGTATTACTATGGCTGCTAGTTTTTGCAGCTGTACAATTAACAATTTAACTCCATGGCAACTCATCTATAGTTCAACTAGAAATGATTTCTAACTTGGATAGTTCGATTTAAAACGATTTAAATTCCACCAGTGAGTTTGTTCTTTTATGTTAAATGAGATGGTCATCTCTCGCAAGATTAAGAAAACTATGTAAATCAAAGTATCAATTTAAAGATAACATATTTTTTAGTGATTCAGATCCTTCTTAAAAACCTGTGGAAATAATCATTATTAGCATTCCAGCAATCAAACTTGTTAAAATGGCTGAGAAGGGTTCTTTCACATGTCTCCATTAGTGTTTTTGAGACAATTCTTCATAGTAATAAGCTTAAGTTTTTGATTTTTAGAAGCCCCCTTGTGATTTCCCTAATTTTTTTCTTTTTTTTACAATCTTGTGCTCCATAACTATGGGTCACATTTTGTGAGTTACCTGACCCTAACTGGGATCAGAACCACGGTTAACAGAAATAAGGCCATAATTTTAAATCTAAATTCAATTATGCATGGAATTTCAACATTTGAAGAACATTTGATTCCACAAGTCATTAAAATGTTATTTAACTGCAGGAGTACATAACTATTACAAGTATGCAACATAAGTGACATGAAGAATTGGGATCATGTGTAATTGGAGAACAGGTATCTAAAGTCCTTTTTGCAATATAAAAGACAATTTGAATACATTTCACTCTGAGTGTTTCTTAGACTTTATAACTTTTAAGGATTATAAAAAAAGAGTAGTTTTAAACAGGTTAAAAAGTAAATCTGACAGTGTTTAACAACATATATAGTAAACAATATATATAGCCATCAACGAGCAAAGGAGAAAAAAAGAAAATAAATATTTCTACATTACTACTTTCTTACAGTTTCTCTTCTGACAACGGTGTACTTGAATCTTTTGGTTCTCCCGAGTGGCCTACCCGCCAAAGAAACAGAAAATTAGATTCATGTAGAGCATAAAGACAGACTGACTCCATATATTTGTCACATTTTTTTTTTCTTTTTTACCCCATTTCCAACTCACTTTCTTCAATCTGCTCCTCGGAAGAAATGCCAGCACGTACATTCTCAAGGTCATTTGTCACCGGCGAAGCACAGATCTGAGCTTCGGAAGGGGAGCCGGAGTAGTTGTCGGGTACGTTATTAACAATGGGGCCTCTCTTGTCGTCACATGTCTCATGCTCCTCCAGGCTCTCCGAGTTGTCATAAAGCTGTCGAGAGGAGAAGTCACCTTCTCTGGGACTCTCAGGAGAGGAAGAGGCAGCTTCTTCCTGGGACGGAGGCAGACTCATGTTTTCAAAACGTGATATGTCAAACGAAGCAGAGTCTCCAGAGAAAGCTGACTGAACACGGTACAGTTCCGATCCCCTATCCTATTTGTTTTTGTTCAAGCGCCCGTTGCCTGGCAGTATCTGTGCATCAAAATCATCAAAAATGTCACATAGTTTCATAAGATTATTTCCCCCCTTCTGTTCGTTACTTTAATCTACAGCGACTTGAAAGGGTGTGTGGAATGCTTTGTAGCTTGAGGACAGATTTCTCACAAGGTTGAAATACACATTTTGGAGCACTTTGAGAAAATTAAATAACTTTATTTCAGTGAGTATTGGACACCAAGTTCACAAAAAAAGTAAGATGGAGAAACTGCAATTTTATACCCACTGAAGACTGAAATGATCTCACTCCTGGATAACAGACAGTACACTTCACCACCACCCTTTCATTCAGAATGATGCATCAAGGGGAGTAATTACAGTCACTACTGACAGATAGATGAGTAATGCTGACAACAATACTTTAGTCTATAAAACCCTGATTTCTCTCAGTTGGATATGAACGTTTGTAACAGGCACAGCAACAGAGCGCTGTCTTTTGTGTTAAATATAAAGTCTATTTTTTCTTAAGGTTTTACAGCGACTTGCTTCACACAGAGTGTGCACAACTGAAGGTAGGCTGAAATAATTCACTGTATCACACTATTTCAGCTCCGTTTGATCATTTCTTTCTGCCTTTTGATCAGGAAATTAAATTAATTCTTTTCCATTACCTCAATGGCTTTGCTGCAAATCTAAAGGCAATATATGCTAATTATTGCATTTTTCTCTTTCTTTTTTTTTTAACCCAGATTTAGCAAAAAACCCTTCAGGATTTTATTAAGAAAATCAGAAACAATGAGGACCGTGACTCTCCTTCTGTGTTTTGCAAATATATTTGTAGCATTACAGGCCAGTGATCAGCATTCAGACCCACTCTCTGTAATCACGCCGTATGAAACAGCTTCCCCTGGTCTTTCGGCACTGGGAAAGCAGCAATCCAACGTCTCGGTTCTTCCAACCCAAGCAACGGGAGGAAAAATAGCACAGCCCCCCATGTGCTTAGAGTCTGCTGGAATCAGAGGCGCCTTCAAATATGTCAACATTATGGTCTCTGTGGTGGTGTTTGCTGTTGGAATAGTGGGGAATTGTGCTCTGTTGAAAGTCATATATGCAAACAAAACCATGAGAAGTGGACCTAACATTATCATTGCGAGCCTTGCTGTAGGGGATCTGATCCACATTGTGATAGACATTCCAATCAACTCATACAGGGTGAGTTATTTGCTGGATGCTGTGTAATAGCATTGAGAAAAGCACATTGCACCCTATGCTGCTTTTCTGCATTTTGTTCTGTTTGAAGACTTCAATCCTGATATCCTTCTTCTTTCTCTTAACCAAATTGTCCTTGTCTTTGTTGCAGCTCCTGGCAGAGGATTGGCCATTCGGTTTAATAATATGCAAACTTGTCCCCTTCATCCAAAAAACTTCTGTTGGGATTACTGTGTTGAGCTTATGTGCCTTGAGTGTTGACAGGTAGGGAGATAAGCTGCGCTGTTTTTGTCTCCTCCGTGAGAAGAGTGTTTTGAGGCTACAATCTGTATTTCATCAAGCAGACACATTTTGTTCAGCTGTAGTCCTTGAAATGCTCTTCAGCTAGAAAAAAATGGGGAAAAAAATTGTTCATTGCCACAGACAAAAAAAAGTTCCCCAAGCCATGACATTTTCTCATTGATTTTGCAGATACCGCGCTGTTGTATCCTGGAATCAAATCAAAGGCATCTGGGTTTCTGTGCGGACAACGATTGAAATAACCCTGATATGGGTTTTTTCCATCCTGCTGGCTGTCCCTGAAATCGTCGGCTTTGATATGATAACAATGGACTATAAAGAGAAGCATCTGAGGATATGTCTGCTTCACCCCATCCAAACTACACAGTTCATGCAGGTAATGTCGTGCTGTTCAGCAGCACAAAGTAAACAGAAGATTTCAAATTTTACCAAATGCAAGCCTTGAAATGTCAAGTATGCTTTTATTGATGTCCCCGTTGACCTATAAATACATGCATCAGTATTGTACTGTCGGTGCTGTCTCATTGCCATGGACAATGACGGTTTTTCTGCCATGTGTCTTGTTTAATTTACAGTTTTATAAATCTATAAAGGACTGGTGGCTTTTTGGCTTTTACTTTTGCATGCCACTAGCCTGGACTGCAGTTTTCTACACGCTGATGTCCAGAAAGATGCTGAGAAACACAGAGAATACATTAAGTGACCACATTAAACAGGTTATAAGATTATCCTCTACTTTCAATCTCATTGTGTAACCTATAACAGCATCCATTTTAATTTGAATGTGTGTTAAATCTTTCCTTTCAAAGAGACGAGAAGTCGCCAAAACTGTCTTCTGCCTGGTTACCGTGTTTGCGCTGTGCTGGTTACCCCTGTACCTCAGCAGAATCCTGAAATGGACCATATATGACGAGAAAGATCCAAACAGGTGCCAGCTTCTTAGGTGAGCATTGTTTTTTTGTTTTTTTTTAAACTTAAACTATGATAAAGTCACTCACTAAACTATTCATAACCTATAAAATGTGGCACATTTTGTCACACAACCACAGAATTAAAGGTGAAAATAAGGAAATGTATACATTTATATGATAGATCAACACTAAGTCAAGCCTAATTTGGAAGTGGAAGGAAAATTATCACTTGTTTTCAAAATGTTAGAGATCTAAAAGATGCGGCAAACGTTCATATGCAATGCAATGTTTCCTTTAGAGCTGTGTCTCACTGCTTTAGATATTTAGACTAAATTTTTTGCCCAATATTCTGTGCTCAGTCTTAGCTACAGATTTAAGTCATACCTATAGCATGATGTTACTACCACCATGTTTTACCATGTCATCTTTGAACCACACATGTACCACACTTTACACAAATCTAATATAAACCCACATAACTGAGACCAGATTATTTTAGAAGGGCTTTGCAAAAATATTTGCAAATCCATTCGCAGTAACACCTTCAAACTTGAATACACATTATTTCATAGTCCAACATAATCTAGTACAAAATTGTTGAAAGTAAATAATTCACAGTTGTTTTATTTTACAAGTAAAAATCTGAAAATGAGGCATGCATTGGTATTAAGCCTTCTTTAGATTGACACCCCTTGAAATCTAAGACAATCACAAGTCACACAGTCTGTTTAATTTGAAGTCAGTGTTAACACACCTATTTTGAGATCTGCTGTTGAACATCACGAAAGAAACAGCATCATGAATACCAAGGATCACAGCAAACAAGTTGGAACAAAACTGTAATAAGGCTGCAATGACATCCGAGGTCCAAACAATTCTTAGAGTAATGTCCAATCTATTATTTGATGAAGTAAAAGGTATGGCAAATCTACCAAAACATGGTGAAAGGACTTTACTTATTCGAGGAAGAACCAGGAAACCCATGATAACTCTGAAAGAGCTGTAAATATCTACAGTTCAAATGTAAGAGGAAAGTGTTTTGATTCCCCGAAATCAAAACACTTTCACACTAAACTTTTCACACTTAAAACAACATATTTTTTTTCTTTCATGTCTACTCTGTAATTTATGTTGTTTATCTCACGCAATTTCAATAATACTGTTTAGTTTGTGACTATAGCACGAAAACCTACGGAGCAGTTTAAAGGTTCATGAAATGAAATTCTCATGCAAGGTACTGCAGGTCATTTTCCTAAGGTATGCATTCCGTTCCAGCGCCTTCCTCATCCTTGACTATTTCGGCATTAACATGGCTTCGCTGAACTCCTGCATCAACCCTATTGCACTGTACATCGTCAGCAAAAGATTCAAGAGATGTTTCAAGGTGAGTGTTGCCACGGTTCAGACAAGACTTCTATATGTTAAGAACATTGCAGGTGTCTGTTGAATGAGCTGTGTGCGCGTGTGGGACAACGTAATGGAGTCATGTCTGTAAAGACTGCTGCTAGACTGCACACCTCAGGGGGTAATAAGTGAAAATGACCTGGAAAAACATTATCAGGGAAAAAAAAAAAACTCCACTTGGCAATCTACCAGATAGTCTGTGAATCAAACTGACGTGCTATGAAGAAGAAAATGTGACTCACAGGCATTTTTAAAGAGGAGCCATTTAAAGCTCTTTATTGTACCACAAGCGCAAAGGAAGATATTGGAAATAGTCACAGATTCATTTTGACTTACATTAGGTTACCACAACAGTTCACATCTAACATTTGTTTGTTTTTTTGCTACACTGCTAGTGTCGTACTAAATAACTAAATACATAAAACAGATCCATTTTATTATAATATCCACCTCTCTAAACTAATTCAGTCTTGTCTTGTGGATCAGTTTCTACACGACAGGAGTAAGATGTTCTCCCTGTGATGTTGACGTGTGCTATAGCTGAATTTTTTATTTTTTATTTTTTTCCGTTGTGGTCCTCCAGGCATGTCTGTGCAGTCTGTGTCTGCCTCTTCAAGCCCGTGCCAGCGATGAAGCACAGTCTGTTTTGAAGTCCAGAATGCAGGATCAAGCCTCAGAGCAAAGCAGCAACATCAAAGCTCACAAGGAGCCTCCACCTGTTAACACCTTACTGTGTTAACAAAAGTCCCGTGGAACCGTGAAAATACTTTTTGATCCTGTCTATAGTTCTTCAATAAATAAGTATGGCGTTCAAAACAAATATCAAACCGGGGCCTCCTCTCTGCAGCTCGACAGCCTCCGACATGCCAACCCGATAACGCAGGAAGCCTCTGAATAACGCGGGGCACTGTCTTTTGTAATGCTGTCGTCAGCTGAACATCTGCTTTGGCGTGAGCAACCTGGAGTGAGACTGTTCGCACTATTATTTGCCCCTGAGGCTTGACTCGCTTCCAACCATTACATCAGGCTTGTACCTTTCCTGTATCATGCATCACACTCCTTAAATCACTGTTTTGGATGCAGTGTTGACTTGGCATCCATCAACATGTATCCTGTCACAGCTTGAGGCTTACATGCATGAATAATAATATATGGATACGTATATATGTATGTTTATGTGTACGTTAAGAGAAATGGGAATTCAAAATTACTTCCGAGCCGCTCTATAATCACTTAAAATGCTCCTTTTCATTCCAGCGTTATGAGCAGTGTGTGAAAAGTTTACCGCTGTCATTTCCTCCTTGAACCTGGAGAAAAGACATATCAAATTGGTGCCACGAGTAGATTCAGTCTCTGCCGCTGAAAGAACTGATTGATGGTGGCCTATTTTTAATACATTGTTAAATGTGTAATGCATGGAGACACTTTACGAAAGACCTGAGAGTGGGGAGGAAAGAAAACGAAGATGACAGAATGAGGTCAGGAGAAGAGAGAGCGAGAGAAGGAGGGATGGAGGTGGGGGTGGGGGGAGGGGTGGAGGAGTAAGGGGGTCGGAGAAAGGGGGGGTTAGCACCTGATAGGTCTTCCTGTCACAGGACAAGGCAGGCGCAAACAGCGCGTCGCTCCCCGAGCTTATGCTGTATCAGTCTGCGTGCAGGAATGCTGATTAAAAGTTTATCACGTCTCAGTAAACTCTGCAGCTTGAATAAAAATGCGTGAATACTGGAGATGTTTGTGATGCTTACACAAAAGCGTGGCTTATGATTTTTTCTTTTTTTACTTTTTTTTTTTTTACTGTAAACTGCATCTAAGCTTCTATTGGATTGCTTTTTGATTAAAATCACCATTTCAAGTCTGCAAGCTCGTCTTAGAAAAAAAAATCCCCTTTTAATTCTTTATTTTATTTTTCATGAAACAAGTCACATCATTAAAACATGAAACTGTCTGTTTTATATTTATATATGTCTGGTCCTATTCAGTTCATTTCTCTGCGTTGTTGCCATAGCTCATTTATCTGAGTTTAATCTCTGAGTTTATTCTCATGCTCTGTTCCTTGTATATTTGAATTTATGTCTCCTGGATTATTGCTGGACTTTTTCCCTTTGCTTTGTAGATTCTTTGAGTTTGAGTTCATCTTCTTTTGTAATAATTAACCTTTTTTTCCCCAGTTTCCCTGCTTTCTTCCCACCACACCTGTTCCACTTTCCCTCTAATTAGCTAGTCTGGGTCCTTTGTCATTTTGCACACCTGCCTCGGTATTAAAAACTGCAGAAATCCACAGCTCAGTCTGAAACAACCAATCAGAACCTGATATTGATAAGGGTTCTTATTTAGACAGAAACAAATCTGTGTCATTTTTTCAGCTTCTGTACACTGACCACATACCAACAAGCTCAAAATACTGTCTAATCTTAAAGCTAGTTTCAGGACGATGCTGTGAAATGCTCAGCTTCTCTGTGCTAGCAGAAACGTAAGCTGGAAATCCACACATGGAGCCGTGTGCTATCATGTCCCCAGCAGAAAAGGCTCACAACTGCAAGATGACATTGACACAATCAGGCTCTGGTATCCAGAGGGTGACGTCAGCGTCAACATCAGCCAGGGAGCAGGAGTCTCAGACCCTCTTTAGTAATCTCTGTACGCACAAGGCTCACATGTGGCTCCCCGTGGTGCTGCCCAGGCTCCCCAGACTGTGGATTTAATTAAACAGTGTGAAATTAATTAATCAACGGGGTGGCAGGTAAAAAAAAAGAAAAAAAAAAACTTCTCACTGGAAGTGCTCACACAACTAAGACAGGCATTTTATGCGCACTGACAGTTATTAATTTGCTGTATGTTTTATTATAGTGTAGCTATAAAGAGATGCCAAAATTCCGAGAGATTAAAAAGCTTGGCATGGGAAAAAAGTCATGCAAATTATCAAAATAACAGCTCCCCCCGAAAAAAAAAAAATCAAAGTGCAAACCTGTGTTTGATCTGTTCTATCAATTAATTAAAAAATTCACTCCTGTATTATAATGCAGTGCAAATTAGATGGAAATGAGATAAAATATTCATTTAGTTATCTGGGGAATCTGCCTGGAGGGCTTTTTAGTCTTCAGTCTGGCTCCAAAACGCTGTCCATATGGCAATTATGTACAGTAGTGTTGCAGGAGAATTGGTCTGATGCCTGGTGGCAGAGAGGAGCCTGCCTGTGACAAACTGCTGCTAGGATCTGATGTGAGTTGAGGGAGATAATGAGGCTGTTGTAAGTCTTAAGTATAGAGCCTGCCCCGGGGGTGACATATCTAAGCGTGCAGGCTCCCTCATTGTTGCATTTGCTGCTGAGGATTAAAAAGACATTTACTTTCTTCTTCATAAACTTTGTCAGTACTTCCTGCGACTCTCAAAGCAACTTTTACTTTTATGTGGCAAACCTCTTGACATTGCTTTGTGAGTGAGCTGTTATGCTCTTCCCAGCATTTTGTAGATGTGAAGTCCTCATTTGATTTTGCTTTGAGCTATCTATAACTTCATTTCAATCTACTCTGGAAAAGGATGATGCACAACTTCTGGGAAACCTATTTGAAGGATTTAAGTTGAAATGAAAGTCACCGTTTGATAGAGAGTCTCACAGCAGTTATTTGATTGGCATGTTTTAAAGGGATAGTTCTGAATTTTCACAGTTGATGGATAGAATATCTCTTGGACAACTTCATTTGTTGCAAATCCAGATGGGTTGGACACAAAGGCTGAAGGGTTCATAAGATTGCCCAGATTTCTATCATTTAAAGGGATTTTTTTAAAGTGAGTTTGGTGTAAAAACTATTTACCACAGAAGTAACAAAGCATTAATTTTTTTGTTATTAAAAATCAAAAGGGGTGTTTTGGTGGCGCAGGGGCAAAGCATGTACTGAGGCTTTAGTCCTCATGCTGGTGGTTGCAGGTTCCATTCCCAGCCTGGTGACATTTGCTGCATGTCTTCCCCCTCTCTCATAAAACTTCTTTCCTGTCAAACTACTTTCAAATAAAGGCCATTAGAGCCAAAAAACACACATTTTGTTGACTTCTTACTGCGAAGCAATAAAGCATTTTAATTAAGTTTTGATCTTTGCAGAAAGGTGATTTAAAAGTTTTTGTAGATGTTAAATATGAAAAAAAATAGTCTTGTAGTCTTGTGCCATTCCTACATTGTATGGACATGATATCTGCTTCCATGGGGAGATCAGAGGTGGAGCGTTTCCCCTTACTTGCATTTTCTGTATGAATAGTCATACGTTTGCAGAGGTTTCTGCCTAACATAATGTTTTGCAATAAGACCAAATGATTCAGCTTTGGTCTTATCTGACCAGAGCACTTCCATGCTTTTACTATCCCCCCTGCATGGTGTGGGACAGTTTTATCTGTGAGATGTCTGCTGTGTTCCTGGGTCTTCTTTATTCTGGTCATGCACTTAAAAAAAAAAAAAAAACTCTGACCTCAACTTGAATGTTCACACTAACCACTGTGACAGTTTTGAGACTGAATGTTTTTCAGTATATTAAAAGTAGCCTTCGGTCTTGGTTCCTCTCAGACTAGCTGGCAGGTTTCACTTCTGGGGCCAACTAATGTGGATTTATACAAACTACATTTTTACCTTTTATCTGAGACAAACTTAAAATATCTCGAGCTACCCTTTCAATATTAATTTATGATTTGAACATATTTTTTCATTACAAATGCGCAATATTCTCCCGTTATCGTCTCCAAGACCACATCTCGTGTTATGATTTAAATATATCTGCCTTACCTTATTTAGTACAACTCTTGACATCCACTGCAGGTTGCTGCAGCACCACCACACTAACTGTCACACACACAGAGTCTGTCCTTCGCAGAGCAGTGGTGCAAATTCCAGTACTGTGTCCAATTTACACCCACACCACAGTACAGGTTTTCTATTTAAGTGTAACAAGGACACCATGCAACCAAGTGCAATACGCGGAAAGAAAAAAAATCCCTGCAGTGTGTGAGGGGTAATTGCCATAATGTTTCATAACATTGACAATAATTCACTGAAGTCAGGCAGGTCTATAACCAGTATTTGGAGTTTTAACTCTGCGAAATAAACAAGTCATGCCTTTTTTTTTTATTATTTTATGCAGTACTAGCAGGCGTTTGATTAAAAACCGTTTGGGACTTGCATACAAAACAGGAGGTGGGGTGTTGAGAGAAAGGCAGAGAAAGGCGAGCAAGTGGCAGAAAAACTTCAGAGGGACCTGCAAATGGCAGGCAGAGTACTGGGCAGAACTGCAAGTGGTCACTCAACCATGGGATTAAAAAGCATTTAAGCCTTGTAGCAGAACAACCCTTCATCCAGCCATGTATTTCTGAGCATTCAGGAGAAAAGAAAAGACAAATGTTCCCTAGCTTGGCTTGTTTCTGCTGGTGCAAAGCTGCGGGTAACAGGTTCTCCAGTGCCAGCATCTATAAATGTATTGCAGTGCTTTTTCACAGACAAACATAATGAGCAAGCCTAAAAGGGTTTCTGTGTTCATCGTTAGGGTGCAAAATGGACTGTCAGTACTATTTATTGCATTCATGTCCGGGTGTAATGGAAAACATGCAATCAAATGTAGGACACGTCGGCTAGAGTGGTTCACTTCTCACTCCTGTTCACACTTTTTGTGCCTCTTGGGCAGCAATGCTCAAATTTATGACAGACTACTGACATATTTACACAGAGCTTCTCGTGACTGCATGGCTGTGATTAGCCCTAATTCTTCCAGCGAAAGATCAATCCCCCCAAATATATCCTATTTAGTGGCAGGAGGATGGATAGGTGAGAAGAGCTTTCACCATCCACAACACACCCCGCCTGCCCATGTTTGTTATGATGGGCAATGATGAAAGCACAGGTGGATGCGAGAAAGCGCCCCCTCCTCTGTCAGCTGAGCGCATTCCTCATCTGTGGCGTCTTATTAGCACAGGAGCTGAAGGTTTGCAGTGTGGCTGCTGGGCACAGTGGGTCGGTGCTCACAAAGCTCTGTTTGTTCCCTGGCCTGCAGGGCTCCCAGGGTAAAGCTCAGCTCCAGAGGGAGAGACAAAGAAAAAGGCACCACTGTCTCGCACACTGAAGCCGATCTCCAACACATTCGTCTTTCTACTCAATAGGGGTGCATTTCTCCTTTCAGGAGATAGAGGGATGGCAAAAAGAGACAAGTTCTTTCCAAACAGGGCCCCGGGATGAAAAAAAGGAAAAAGGAAACTGATGTTGTTCAGAGCATTTCTTCCCCCCCCCCCCTTGGTTTAAATGCCACATTGAGTTTTCGCTTGTGGTGTCTTTCTGATTTTTGTTTTCCATCTCCTTCAGTCTAAAGTTAGAGCTCTTTGTTCTGTGCTGCTTTGCCAACAAATTAGGAGGGAACCAAATACCCCCCCAAAAAACACCCTAAAAATCCACAAAACAAATAAGTTACTCTTTGGCAAAATTCAACAAACACAAAATTTGATGTATTTTATTAGAAATGTGCAAGGTTTACTAGCATAATGTAGTCTATAAACATAAATGGGAAGGTAAAGACTTTAAGGAATCAACTTGGTGTCCACCTTACCCTTGGTAAGCATGTCAGTTATGTGGTTCAAACATATTTCATGCTACTTCAATGGTATTGTTAAATCAGATTTTTTCTAAATGTTATTTTAATCGCCTCTCAAAATTAATTATTACAGTTTACAAACCTCTGAGAATCTATAGATGGTACAAAACACTATTTATTAAAACATGAAAAAGGAACATATTAACTTCAATTTTATGGTCTCCTCACTGCTCACAAGTTCATTTTAGGATTAGTTTAAGAGTTTACTGCTGACCCTTTAGGCCTTCTCTGGGTTTGTGCCAAATTTATCTCTGATCTCTTAACACCACGGCTGAAACCTGAAGTCATAAAGCAAAGCTCTTATGACCACAACACGATCCCGACTAAAGACTAAAGGGAATGGAGCTCCTTTAGTCAGAGCACCAGTTTAGAAAAATATTCTCCCTGAGAAGATCAGATCAGCCAAATTCACTTTTTTAATCCCTTTAAATTGTTTTTTTAATGAGACTTTCCATGTTATGAATATTTTTTATGTAATTTAGTCACAGTGATTTTATTTCTAATAATCAAATATTTCATTGCATGTTTGTATTTGATCACGTTTTCTCAGCAGGTTTTACCGTAAGCTGTTTTCTACTCAGTTGCTTCTTTCTCATGTTGTGAGACACTGTGACTTCTATTTTTGTTTTTTTTATCTGTAATACAAATAAAGTTTGTGATTATTAATACTGCTTATCAATGGCTTCCTGGTAGTTTAAGTGGATGTTTAAAGATTAAAAGATTGTCCTACAGCCCCAACTCTGCTTTAAACTTCTCTATAACCTTATATCCAGTCTGTTTGCCATGTTTTATCTTCATTGATATTCTCTGACAAACCTCTGGGGCTTTCACAGAGCACTTGTGTTTATACTCTGAGTCTGCTCACTGATCAGGTGACTTCTGATGTTGATTGCATTGAATTGAATTGTATCACATACAATTAGAAATATGGTGGTTATAGTTTGACAAAATGGGCTAAGGTGACAGTAGAGAGTGCAGCACAGTAAAAGTCCATCCATCCATCCATCCATCCATCCATCCATCCATCATCTAACACGCTTATTCTTGCAGTGTTGCGAGGGCGTCTGGTGCCTTTCTCCAGCGGTCACTGGGCAAGAGGCGAGGAAGTCCTGGACAGATTGCCAGACCAAAGCAGCACAGTAAATGTGTTTATTATAATTACTTATCCTTGTTAAACTTGTTAAAAACATATAACTACTGCACAATAAAACACTTTTTTTCCCCCTTTCTTTCTTTTTTTTTTTTTTTTTTTACATTTTCCCTTTCCCTCCTCAGTTTTGAGGAAAAATATAATATTCTGGTTAGTCCTACAGTTGATGTCAGGTCAGACATTTTACTGTTGTGCTCCAATCTGCAGTCCAAGTATAACTCCATTATAGAGGAGCCTTTAAAACAGGAGCAGTGTGACACACAGCAGGATGATTTAGTTTAATGACCATGGCAGTGACAGCACTGTGATGGAAATTGGACTCCCCTTGCAAATTTACATCACTTGAGGGTACTTGGGGGCTCTTTTAGCGGCTGCACTCGAGAGCACGAGCCATCAGGAGGTCCTGGATATGTCATGCTTGTCACCTTCCTTTAAGTGTATCTGCAGACGTGGGAGAAGGATTAATATTATATAGCCTACGGAAGCACGGAGGCCGCCTTATCAGCACTGCAGATGTGATAAGCACCTCTACCCGCTCGAAAACCAGGAAAAATCTCCAAGCAGAAAAAAAAGACAAGCATCTCTTTTGTGTTGCCTCCTCGCACTGCTTCAGAGTTTCAATGCAGCTTTAGAGGCAGATATGGAGCAATTTCACATCTGTTGTAATTTGATGTGCCTGGATAACCCTGTGTGAAATCAACTTCATTGCAACGTAGCTGCATTTAGTTATTTAAAAAAGTTGGCGTATGGTTTTAGAGATAACAGTCAGATCACTTTTGATTGTGAGCTATTCAGGCTACAGTCGAAAACACAAGCAGCTGTATTAACAAAACCAAAAGAGAGATTAAAGAAAATAGAAATGAAAACTTTTGTGGATCGCAATTCCTACCTGTTTTATTTTCAGTAACCTTTTAGCAAAAAACCCCCCAAAAACAAAAGAAATAATTTATTAAATGAAACTGTCATTTTGATGGAAATGTTTTCCATCACTGCCACAACACTCACCCCGCATTAGCACACGCCAATGCAGATGTCGGCACACAAAAATTGTGTTGCCCTCAAACTGAATCGGAGCTGTAAATGGAAGTTACGGCAACTGTTGCTGTCACTTCAGTTTTTATCAAAATAAAAGAAGAAAACACCCGGTGGAACCATGGAAACAGCGTGTGACACAGAAAAACATCCACATCAAAGCAGGCGTACTGTAATTAGAATTTATTGAAAGCCTGCTCAGTCAGAAAAAAGGGGCATGATCTTGCTGAGCATTTTGGATTTGGTCCCAAGCCTTTCTACTAAACACAGTACAGTGCACTACAGCTCTAGCATTGAGCTCTGAAAAAGATGTGCTTATTCGTGATTCTGGAGTTGCATCTACAGTACGTATTCAAATTTTTCAGAACAAAAGAGGAAAAGTATGTCTGGGGAAGTGGAGATTTCTAACATTTACTGAAAACTTTATTTCACAGTATGCAAATTGCTCTGTCAAGAGCAACTCAGAAAAGCAGTAGGGTTTAAGATCTTTGGCGATGGAAAAAAAGAAAAAAAAGACACTTCTCTTTCTAAACAAGAAGGCTACACGACACCCAAAATGCGTGCCATCCACCAGCGACAAGGCATGATCACTCGACAGGCCACCTGGCACCCTCGGTAGTTGTAGGGCCAAGGCCAGTAGCCACGCAGAGGCTCACACACTCGCTGACAGTGAGTGTAGCTGCGCTGGCATTCTGAGCAGCAGATTCCCTGGTGGTCCAGCAGGCTATCAAAGGTCATGGCGCTGTCCTCTATGGCCTCTCCGCTGCGCTGTGGTTACATTAAAGAGGATTAATATACAAGAGGAGCACATCAGATTTTTAAATCTATATTTGCAATTCAAACAAGTTCTAAATTTAATCATCTCAAGAATGCAGACTTTTTTTGTCTTGTGGAAAACGTAAATTTTCATAAGCAGTGGGAATTTTCTACATTGGTTCAAAAGTTCATCGAGACAGACTGCAGATGCCAGATTGATGCCCTAACAACAGCAAAGAAAAGGGTCTGCTTGAAGTTAATGCATTTTCTCACTGAGTTGCAGTTTTGCAAAGGTAGATTTTGAAGAAGGTTGGCATATCAAAGGGATAGTTTGGACTTTTAGTTTAAATGGAGTTCTGTGGGTTTTTTTAAAAGCTGTCAGTATTTTACAATACTGACAGTACAGGTTTGTAAAACCTGTGGGTACAGGTCTTACAAACAGCTGGACCTCAGTCCAGCTGAAATATATTAACTGTTTCTGTTACCATTTTTATAACTTTGTCTCACACCGAAGAGAAGGTCGTGTTCGTAGCATGTGATGATCCTTACAAAAACCAAGAACTGTATAGGAAGCCTTTTGTTGCGATTTAGCAGTAGAACTTGTGTTCTGTTGTAATTAAGATCATTCTTAAAACAGTGAACCCTCACCTATTCATGATTCAGTATTCATGGATTTTTCTATAACTCTAAATTTGTGGAAGAGTCACCAATTAGCAAATTATTTTCACAAAGTAAAAATTATGAACGAATTTGTAAAATAGTAAAAAATAAAATGCAGCTTGAAACTGAAATTCCTACATGCAAAGGTAACTTACACGCTATTGTTTGGTGTTTGCACACTAATTCAGGAACACTGTTCACCATTCATTCAGACACTGTGTGAATCTCATACATGCTGGAAGGAACATGGGACTAGTTTCTTATCGTTGGTCAAGTAGCAGGTGATTTCTGTTGATGCACGTTATGAGGACGTTCAAGACAAGTTGCTCTTTCAATGTTTAGGAGTAAAGTTGAGCAGTGGAAGGTTTGAGTTATTTTCCTTCAGTGGATGCTGACCATGTACGCATTTGTATGTCCTCTTCATACAAATTCATACAGTCATCTTCCTCAGTTAACACATGAATGTAAAAAAAAAATCAACAAAAACAAACATTAATGAAATATTCTATGTCTTACTTTATTTTATTTATATATGTTGCACCGCCTTTAAATTCTTACCGGTTTGTTCTAGGCAACCCAATGAAAATTTTCTCGAGGTGTCACAGTTTTGCCTTATGCAACCAAGTGAACCTGAATGGTGGCAACAGAGCATTATAGGTACAGGTTTTACAACGTTACATATTTGTGCCAGAAGCTATTGAATATGGTTTAACGCATTATATTTATTTTTTTATTAGGGATCCAATGTACTGCAGTTATTTATGTATTCTAGTTCTGTAACATTTGGTTTATAGTGTGACATATATGGTGTTCTCCACTCTCATTCATTTATTGTTATATCCCAATTTTTATGTGAAACACCTACAAATGGTAAGGCTACTCAGAAGCAAAAGTAATACAGCATGAAAAATAAACATTCTTACAACATCTCATCTCATTGTGCTCATCTGAGGACAATTGGAAATGGGCACTTCATGACAATGTTCCAGCTAGCTAAAGCCAGTTTTCACACAAACAGTCCCCACCTGAGTTTATTATGGCGTGAAAATAGTCTCAAAATACCTGTGTGTGTGTAAAAGTATCTGTGCGTGAATAAAAATATCTGTGTGTATGTAAGACTGGATTTGTAAGTCGCGTAAGCATCTTTGTGTTTAACTTTGAATAGTTGTACCTGTGAAACATAATTTGTAAACCATAAAAAGAAAACTTGTGTAATTCCGGATACTTGTAAATATGTAGTCACAAATATGAAGAAATTAAGAATACAAAATAAAAGTACACACACGTAATTAAACAACTTCTACAAACGTTAAATTTCTACACAAAAACCTTTTAACTACAACCTCACAAATCTGATAATTATGAATCCAGACCTTCTCCTACACCTACAAATGTTAAATAAGTACACACGAGTCGCCTGGCACACACACAAACAAACCTGCATTCAAGAACAGATCTAGTTATGAGTGCACAATAATTTTTGAGACTCATTTCTTGCTTTAGCACAGCCCAGATTTGTGTGTAAGTTGTGCGTTTAAATGCTGGAGGAAAGCTGGGTCACATACATTTTGTTCGGAGTCCAGTGTTTTCTGCTCTTTTAGCCTCAAAACTTGTAAATATTACTAGAATATAATTTTTCTGCTTTCGTAACACTGGCATGTATGTAAACCTCTGACATGTATGTAAATGATCCAAAATGCCAACATCCAGCTGATGTGATTTACAAGTCTTGTATTCAAATTCAACATGACGTTTTAATGTTAAATCTTTACAGCTGTTTTGAACAATGTTTCAGTCAGCATTTTGCTAAGAATCTCTCAGATCTTCAGACTCAGACTAAAGAGGAGACGATCTGTTTAACAATCACAATTAGCTGCAAGGTTGACATTAGCATGTTAAATTTAGCAGTGACGTGCAAATATTTGCATTCGGCTGATGACGTTTCTTTTGGCTTTATAAGTCAGCCCAGGTTACATTGCAAAGTGTTGAGTGAGGTCTCTGTACTACTTTTTTTGTATCAGGTCACTGATTTCAAATGTGAAAAATGTGAAATAAAAAAAAATAAAATAAAATTTTTTGTTTTCTTTTCTACAAATTTGGATCATTTATGACGCATTTAATGATTCTTACAAGTAAGATTTGGGAATTTTGACTCATTCAACTTAAGAGTCTTCCAGGTGTGGGTTGTAAAATTTCATTACTATAACTATCACAAGACAAAGCCTAAAACAATGTATTTCTTTGTATGTGATTTATTGAAGGGCAAAAGCGACATATTGACTTACAAATGTTTCAATATGCAAAGTGCTGTGTGCCCTTCTTATTGAAAGATAACCAAATTATAATAAATAAAGACAATTTTTCTTTCTTCTAATTTCACTGTGTTTAAGATAGATGTCATTCACAGTTACCCATATGGAGTTTGAAATAAGGACTGGAAGTTGGGAAATATTGGGGTGTAATAATGGATGGCATAAAGAAAACTCAATTTGATGAGCGATACAGTGACAGGAACTTATAACTACTGGATTAGAAAAATAATATGTCTATGTCACATTTTTGCACATGCATTATTAGTTACAGTTTAATCATTTTAATAGTCCAATAAGATCCTGAAAATATAACTTTGTAATATATGTCATGTATGATTGTTTTTTATTTGTTTTTAGTACGCTTTAAAGATAGTCCTATGAATGGATTGAGTCGTCAGTGCATTAATAATTGAGTAATATTCTGTCACCTTTAGGAACATGTTGTGAATGCTGGGCAGATTACAGATTCATCTATGTGGATTACTGTATGACTGTCTTACCCTGGCTACTGAACTCCTCCTACTGCATGTTTTTTGACAATACATTTTCCTCAGAAATTGTATTGTCAAAAAAGAGAAATTCTTTTTTGACAATACAGAGAAATTCCTGGGGCCTTCCTTGCGCCTTATAAATATTCTTGACCCCTATGATTATTACTTTTTTCTTAGCACATGCAGCACTTTTCTTCACATGTTTGCAGTGTTGTCAGTGTTATCAAATTTAATTTTTCATCCTTGCCATCCTCAGCTATGGTTTGTGTTATCAACAAATGGAACAATGAGTTTGAGAGAAAACCAGAAAGTCTTTTTGGAGTTTTAAATCAACACAGAACGTACTTTGTGGTGTAATAAAGCAGAATATTAAAAACAGAACACAGTGCTTTCTATGATAATTTAATGAGGAACATATTCCATAGTAAAGTGCCACAGAAGCTAATTCTTTGATTTCGGACTACAGTTAGAATACACTTTAAGACTCCTGTCTCCTGCTGGTGAAATACCGACTGCTGATAACTGCCACACTGAAACCCATTTCACAACATCTAGAACCGTCTTTTTTAGCACTGCTGTGATGAAGTAATTTATGAAAAGCAAAACTTTGTTTCAAAACAACACTTTAAGGATTGCTCCAAGGCCTTGGATATGCCTCTTGATACCTTAATCAAAAATTAACCAGCTGTGGAGACTTGTTCACTGTAAACAATGTTGTTGATGAAAGGGTGACTCACATGGTAGGGGTTTTCAGGATTGTACCCTGACCCCATAGCGGACTGTCCTTCGTCCACAGCTTCCTGCTCACCGCGCCTCTCCGGGTCCCTCTCCTGAGTGGACGCCTTGATGTCCTGCATGTCCAACTGCCGTTTGGCTCGTCGCACGCCTCTTTTTCTCCTCTCCCCATCTGTTACTCCGTCCACAAGAGGCAAAAGTATTGGGTCAACATCCGCAAGATGCCGTACATGTCCTCAGAGCTCAATCCTACATAGCTGGAGCTGTCTCAGATGTCTTAAATAATTCACTTAGCAGCAGCGATATCAAGCAGTGCTGCGTGTTTCAATTTCATTCTTTTTTAATACGGGACTTTGTTATTCCACTCTAAATTTAGTGTATGTTCAAGATGTTCAAGTGTTTCACTAACTTCTAAGCTAAGGCAGGAAATATTACAAGTGTGTCAGCAGATAAGAAAAGCAATCACAGCTAAGATTTTAATGAGCTATGAAAAAAAAGTAAAACGGCTCAAATTAAAATAGATTACAGTGTTTTAGAACGGCAGTTTTTCTTTCGGTGGGATCAGGTCAGACTATGTGGCTGCCTTGGGGCCCCTGCAAGCCTCCGGGTTTCAAAAATATTAAAAATACCCAATGGGCAGGTTGACGAACACAGATATACAAGCTGACGCCAATATATTAGAATATTAAGAAAAAAAGTTTATTTCTTTTAGTGATCCAATTCAAAAAGTGAAGCACATTTAGATTTATTTCCTACAGAGCAATAGATTTCAAGTGTTTATTTTTGTTTATTTGAACTATTATGGCAAAGGATAACCCAAAAATCAAAATGATCAGAAAATAAAAATCATGCAACACAGCAAAGAATGATCTGGGGTTACCAGGTCACCTTTTTCTACCACACGTTTTCCTTCCAGTCGTCTCTTCATAAATTTGGTTGGATACTGCACCCTGTGAGCAGCCATCTTCTTTATCAGTGACCTTTCGTGGATTATCATCTTTGTGCAGGGCGTCAATGACTGGAAAGTCTCCATGACTGCGTAGGCTATGACATTTTTTTTTCCCTCTTCTGTTTCCCTCTTTTATTGATCTATAAAAAGATTGAATGTCCTAGGAAACTGAACGTGGGATTTTAATTTGCTGTTTCCCCCCATTCATCACAGTTAACAGAAATCTACCACAAATTAAATCCTGCTTAAGACCTCCTACAACCATAAGTAGAATCTGGAAAAAAAAATGTAGTTAGAACCTTTGGGATAAATGGGTTGGAGCCAGAAAACGGGAAGTTCCCCACAATGATCCAGAATTGTGTTGCTCAGAAATGTGGTGTTCTTCAGCGGCTGCTTTGCTGCAACCCATATAAGGAACTCCTCATCGAACCTCACAGGCATTAATTCATCTGTCTGACAAGAGAACAAACAGTCTCTCTGAATTTACTCAGATTAATGCTGCAATATCTCTCTTTCTTTCCAAATTCTCAACGTGGCATGTCAAAGAACTCGCACACGTACCAGGTCAAACATCAGCGTGTCTTTGTTGTGTGCTCCCAGGAGCGAGAGGTTTGCTTTGATATGGGATTTTATATAGCACTTGTCTCCTCCGAAGAAGCGGATTCCAGTTATTCCCTGCACCAAATCACAGAGATGCCATGTTTACATTCACAACTTTTGCTACTTCGCCAAGCACACCAGAAGGTCTCAGCTGAGCTCTGGAGTGGGGGGTGGGGGGTGGGAGGAGGGGGGGGCGAGAACAAGGACAAACTTACTCACAATTTGAAAGTCATGAATCTCCACAGCCTCCCCAGCTTTGCTCCCAGTTTGAAATCTCTGCAGATTGTTGTCAGAATCAATTTTCATGGAGCCCTCTCTCACCTTCCCATTGATGTTCAGGCTGTAGCGAACGCTATAAACCTGGCAGCATTCAAAGCGACATGTTAAAATGACTGATTAGTCGGGTTATGCAAATCTCAAAGTGGCAAACACAAACAGCAGAGGCAGGAACAAGCTTCATGTTGCTTGTGTTATTTACCCCCTCGTAGACATTTCCATGGAACAAAATCCTCTGTAGTTTTAACACACTGAGAATTTGAGTAAAGCACCACGGGAGATGCTGTTGCAGACCCCAATGAGGTGGTTTGCCCCACATGTGAGCTCATTAGAACACAAATAAACATTATGCTGTTGCATATAAAGTGTGGAAGAGCACAATGAATCAATTTGAGCAGCCTGCGTGTTGAAGTCGGAAGGAAAGATTTAATTGTACAGTTTGAAATGCCGCACACTTGTCAACATTTTTAACGTATAATCCCAATTCACTTACGTTTTTATCGCTGGCTTTCCACATGCAGAGGGAAACCACAAACGTGCACAACATGAACGCTGCACCAGCGATAAGGGCCACCACTCCAAATCTCAGCACATGACTGACTCCAATAGAAGGTGGTGCACTGGATGTGCTGCGACCCTTAAATTCAAGAGCAAACAAAGACACACGCACACACACACACACACACACACACACACACACACACACACACACACACACACACACACACAGCAAATGCTGAACAATGACTGAGGCAAGACTAACACTGCTGGGTAAAACTTAAGACTTTACAGCGTTGACAGCTTAACAAACACGTCAAAGATGTCAGTAACAGTTTTGATCAAAAACCAGAGCCTGTCTTACCGCAGCACAGCAGGATCCACCAGCTGAATTCTGCACTTTTTCCATAATCCCTCTCTCTCTCGTGCCTCTGTAATTCCCTCTCTGGTTGCTTCTCTTTATGGAAGTTGGGTTATCCGCCAGAAGGTTTTCCGACAGGTATGTGTGAATGATGTAAGGTTAATATAAAATTGCAAAATTCTTCATCAGAATGTTACTTGGGTCCTCAGGTTTCCGCAAAGGCAACAAGTAGCCAAACGTCTGGTGCCAAACTAAGAAAAAGAAAGAAAAAAAAAAGAAATACAAAGGAGCTTTGAAGAGATTGAAAAAAAATAAAATAAAATCATACTGTACATTTCTTAAAAATAGCATTCTCCTTAAAGAGAAATGTGGAATTGAGTTGGATAATTTAACAAAATGACAGACTGTGCATTTATATTTGCACATATCAAATAACACCAGACTATTCAGAAAAAGTGAAGATACGTGTAAACAACAGGACTGTACACAACTGTGTAGCTTGTTGGACAAAGTGAGGATTGTTTGAGCACAGAATTCCAGTTCAATTATACTTGCACATCTTTTTGATTACTTTTCGAGTAACACAAACCTCTAACAAATTATTTTTCAAGTTTTTTTGCATGGTTACTTTTATACATCCCCGCTCTGCCCAGCCTCCTTGTTCCTGCTGAAAGAAACAATCCCACATCAAGAATCCACTACCATATTTGTGGAGTGTTTGACCAATAGTACTTGCAACAGAAATGTGTCTGAAAATCTGCAGCTTCTCCAGAGTTACCGTGTGCTCTTGAATTAAGGCATTGATTCTCTGATGAATGCCCTGAGAAGCATAAAACTGACACCTAATCTTGTCAGTCCTTCATAGGTTTACAGAAAAACAATCCTTATTTTCAGTGGATGAATAAAATGCTATGTCGTTTCTGTTCCGTCCATGAAATAGGGCTGCTCTTTTTTGTTTGGCTTTTCTTTTTTAAGTCACTGGTTCCGAGGCTGCTTCCCCAACAGATGGCAAAAGATGAGATTAAACTCTCTTGAACAGCCTCTGAAGAAATGCAACACCCTGCTGCAAAGAATAAAGGACCTAAGCTTCCTCAAGAAATGCAGTCTGCTCAGACAAATTTGGTAGGCCAGATCACTGCGGTATTTCCAATACCAGGCAGGAAAACATGTCCATATTCCACCTCGTACAGTTCTTTTCCCATGATGCATAGGGTGTTCGACATATTCATGATTTTCCTAAAATCCAATAATCAACTCTCTTTTATGTTGTTTGTTTGCTAATGATCCATAACAACTCACAAAATGTATTTTTACTGAGATTAAAATACATACATTGAAATAACTAAACAAGCAAATGGTCAGACAGGATTTTATACAGGAGTATTACTTTAAAAGGTCTAAACAAATTTTAAGATTTTTGATTTACAGAAAAGAAACAAAAAAACATAATTTTCCTACCTTACAAATATGCTCTACTTTGAGTTGGTGTACCTCTTAAATACCCACTAAAACGCATTGAAATTTGTGTTTCTGGCATGACAAAATGTGAAAAACTTCAAGGGTATTAATACTTCTGCAAGGTACTGAATAATAATCTTGACTCACTTGCATGGAAATTAATCTACTTAGATTTGTGTTAAAATGTGATTCAGTTTTATCTGAAATTTATGCAGAAACCAGTAGTGCAAAGCACTACCTTGTCATACATTTTTTATGTGCTTGCTGCATATTTCGTTAAGTTGTTTGCCAAAATGTCAGCAGGAATGGAAACTGGCACTATACCTGTAGTCAAACTTGTAAATATTATTATTCTTAGGTTTATTTATTCAGACAGCAGGCTGAAGACGGTACACACTCTGAATACGTTACCCACAAGAAGGAGAGAGAGACATAACATCTGCTTAATTATGAGCTTTCTGATTTCAAGTTTCACGGTCAAGGTTTCTCGGTCTTTATTATAACCTAAAAGCAAGAGAAAATAGCGAAAAAAAAAGAAAGAGATTCAAATGTGCTGTGCTCCTGTTGCTTAGAAACATATTAAATTACATTTTTTGGATAATTGGTAAGCTGGGAGGCAATCACACAAGGTGAGGGGATTCTTTGACCTTTGAAAAATATGCAATTGTGGGAGAATTTGAGCAGCAGTGCCATATTTGCATGCAAATTGGAGCGGCAGACTAGCCACATTGTGCACAACGAAAAGACAAGGAGATTGGTTTTTGCTCACTGACAGTTTAGAACTGCATTATATTTACTGCAACTCACAAGCCTTTGAGGCAAACAAACTGCATACAGGCGGTTAATTGAGGTTGTATTACTATCAGCAACTCTCTTTTTTTTTACATTTCGATTGCTATTGAACAGCAAAACAGTGTTGATTTTAACTCTTTATTGTGCAATATCATGATAAAATCTACCACAAACATGGCTGATTGTTTTCCACAGCAGAGAGGCCATTTTTCGGCCTAAATGTCCAAAAGTCATGCCCTTAAATAGTAACACATGCTTTTAAAAAGTCATAATAAAATTCCTCTTTACATTGAATCATTATGAAAAATATATTATCATTAAAAAATCTTGCATATTACACATAATACAATGAACAGTCATATATGAGCCAAAGGACACACACGACACGCTACTGAACACGTCAACAATCCAACATGGAGTCCATTTGGATTAAAGATCTGTACAATACAAAGACTAAATGTCTTTTAATTACAGTGTTAGACACGTTTCATGTCCTTTTAAGAGTTTGTGTACTCGGGGATGGATATTTCATCCGTTTCCTGTATCCTAGCCGGTGTAGGCGGACCGACGAGGATGTAATCAAACTCCTGGTGTTGGACCTTTTCATACACGCTCTGCAGACCACTGGTTTTAGGGATATGGGGCGGGTAGTAGTTTTCCCTCCTGGCATCCCGGGGAAGAGTGGCGGTCTTGGAGAATGTGGACAGGTGAGGTCCGCAGGCCAAACTTGTATTAGGTCTAGTGGCTGATGGGCTCCAGCAGCGGTCCGAGTGTCCAAGCACTTTGCATTCACTGGTGCATGCCCAGAGACCTGAGGAGGGGAAAACACAGCAAATAGTTGATGGATCATCTGAATGTTTGAGAACAGGAGAACCCGGGGAACTCAACTGAAATTTAGTTTGCATCTGAATTAATCATAATAACTCTTGAGTATCTGATGAATATGTAAGTTAGATGCAGTGGGTTGATCAATTTATTGCTTGATTATCTCTGAAACTCACTGTTCATTGGTGGTGATTCCTTTTTGTGGACGTCTGCACTGATGTCAGAGTCGCTGTCGTTGAAGTCGCTGTCCCTTTCCCACTGTCTTTCCCGCTAATCTGGGGGTCCCTCGCTGAGATAGTCGTGAACGAGTTGCCTTTCCATATTGTTATAGGTCTCACGGTTTCTTTCCCATACCCTGGCAGTGTGGAATAACCCTGCAAAGATGTAAAACACATTCACTGTTAAATCAGAAAGCTCAAACAGATAAGTGGTCATTTTTAAATGTAGGAGGGGGTGGGGATCTGCTTACCTTTAACTTGGCCTCCATTGGCCTGGTGTTCGGCTCAAAGATTCCTGTTGTCTGCCTGCTGTCCTCACTGCTGGTCTCTGTTGTGTTGCTGCTGGCCAGAGGCAGACCCTCTGGAAATGGGTGGGCATCAAACGCTTTGCCTTTGTGATTGACAATCAATGAATCCATGCGACTACTTTCAGCTTTCTCCACATCGGGTGTTTCTGCTTTCTCTTCATAACCCCCCTCGCTCGTCTCCTTTTTCCTACGGCTACAGATGGTCGCGATGAGAACGATAGCCAGCAGGAGAACAGAGCAGCTTCCAGCCAGGACAATGATTATGGCGATGGAAATGTCCCACTCGAAGAGCTCCTCGTTGCTATTTTGAGTCGAGGAAGGTTGACTGGGCGGGGTGCCTTCTATGAAACTGAAAATAATCATGGCTGTGGACGTCAAAGGGGGGGACCCACTGTCACTGACCGCCACGGTGACTTTGACACTGTCCGTGAGGTCATACGTGAGCTTTCGATTCACCAGCACCTTTCCAGTGTCTTTGTTGATGGAGAATCCTAAGTGCCCCCCATCTGTAATCTTAAAGGACAGCTGTGCATTAATGCCCTCATCAGCATCAGTGGCCCTGATCTGAGTCACCAAGTAACCTGCAGGTGCGTCTCTGGGCAGGAAAATCTCAGCCGACCCCTTGTAGAGTGGAGGCTCCACGATATAAGGCTGGTTGTCGTTTTGATCAACTATTTTTAACCTGATGATGGCCGTGCTCTGCAGCTGGGGCGACCCCCCATCGCTGGCCTGAATATGTACATCCAGCTGTTTCATCACTTCATAATTGAAGCTCCTCAGCGCATATATGGATCCAGAGACGGAGTTGAGAGACACAAAGGTGTTCACCGGGGACCCCATGATGACACTGTCCACCAGCCTGTAGGTGATCTTCCCGTTGTTACCCAGATCCACGTCGCTGGCCTCCGCCGTGGTGATGTAGGCTCCCGGGGCGTTGTTTTCCACCACCGACACCTCATAAATGGCCCTCGCAAAGTGGGGGGCGTTGTCGTTCTCATCGCTCAGCCTGATAGTGAACTGGGTGATTTTTCTCAACGGGGGTGACCCGAAATCCTCAGCCATGACTGTTAAGTTGTACTCACCGATCCTCTCTCTGTCCAGAGAGGCAGCTGTGACGATCATGTAGCTGTCCTCGTGGGCCTGCCGGAGTTTGAAGTGATCGTGGCCATACAGAGTGCAGTGAACTTGGCTGTTAACGCCAGAGTCTCTGTCCAGGGTGCTGATGAGCGCCACCAGGCTGTCTTTCTCCGCCGCCTCGCTAATGTACGCGACACCCGTTGCGATGGAGGTCATCGGGGTGATGCTGAGCTCTGGGGCATTGTCGTTCACGTCCGTGACGTGGATGATGATTTTGCACACGGACGGGATCGGATTCGCGCCCAGATCGATGGCCTGCACGTCCAGCTCGTAGGTGCTTTTATCCTCGAAGTCCACGGGGCTCCTGAGGGTCACGCGGCCCGATCTGTTATCCACTTGGAAAAGTTCGCGGATCTCGTGCGAAACCTGCTTCCCGAACCCGTAGACCACCTCCCCGTTCAGACCCTCGTCAGCATCCACTGCGTTCAGGTCCAGGATCACGGTGCCAACCGGCGCGTCCTCTGGGAGGCTGACCGAGAAGCTGTTCTGGTCAAAAACTGGGCTGTTGTCGTTAAAGTCAGTCACTCTCACAGTTATCTTAGTTGACCCGGATCTGTAGGGGCTCCCTCCGTCTTTTGCCACCAACTCTATATTATATGAAGGCTGAGTCTCCCTGTCAAGCTCTTTCATCAGGATCAGCTCCGCATATTTAACCCCATCCGCTCTTTGGAGCACATCTATGGTGAAGTGACTGTTCACAGAAATCTGATAGCTTTGTATGTAATTTGACCCGACATCGGCGTCCGCAGCGGGGTCCAGGGGGATCCGGGAGCCCAGCGCTGCGTTCTCCGAGATCTCCACCACAGACTCCCTGTTTGGAAACTCCGGAGAGTTGTCATTGACGTCCCTTATTTCCACCTCGACATGGATCAGTTTGTAGCGGTCTTTGGAGAAATTAACCACGTCAAAAGTAATCAGACACTGTGGAGTGTGCCTGCAGATTCGCTCCCTGTCGATTCGCTCCCCGACGCTGAGTTGCCCGTCGCTTTCTCTCACCCGGATAAAGGAGTCGTTGAATTGTTTCATCATCCTGAAATTGATCTTGGAGGAGTGGGACACACTCAAGGACATGTCCTTGGCCAGGTTCCCGATGACAGTGCCCGGTGCGTCCTCCTCTCTGGTCTGGTACCTCACTGTATTTCCCTCAGACTCAGTCCGAGAGGCGAAGAAAGAAAGATGAAAATAGAGGATAACAATCCACCGGTGCCAATAAGTTACATTCATCTTTGCAGAGGTCTTCCCGTCGCTGAGTAGCCTCATTGTGTGCGGTTCACATCTGGAGCGAGCTCTCCATGCAGCGCCCGGCTTTCACGAACTGAACTGTGCTGAAAGTGAAAGTTGGTCCTTCAGTGCGCGCAGCAGCCAGTCAGCCAGATATGCTCGCAGCCTCGCCTTCAACACAGCTCCAAATTCTGCAGTGGCGGGGTTTATACGGCTCCTCATGCTAATGAGACCAAGTGTGACCAATCCCTCGCTTTAGAATTAAAAATACATCCACACAGGGTGAGGGAAAAAAAATGCTCCGCGCTCTTTATTATTTCTTTGCGCAACAGAAAAAAAGGTAGAAATATGATGGTATGAAAAATCATGGTTTGTTTATTTATTTTTTTACTTCTTCTGTTGTATTAACAGGCTCATCCCAGTAAATCAGAATATCATTGAAATGTCAGTTATTCATAAAAAAATGAAACTGATGTGAGGCTTAATTAAATATCAATGTGCTGAAAAAATTGCGTCAGACCAATAAAAATGGATTAAAAAAGAACAAAGAAAAAAAATAGATATGTGAGTACCCAATGATATGAAAGTGTTATACTGATACGTAATCATTGACACGCTTCACAACAAAGCAAGAGGACCTTGGTTGTTGGGAAAAAGCTGGGAAAAGTTATGTGGAAGGAAAACAACTTTCAGTGGAAAGTAATACAATCTTAAGCGCAAGAATGACAAAGGGAATTAGTCAAGAGTTCATCTTTCTACTTTTGCTTGTCAATAGTAATATCCTTTCTTGAGGAATCTGTCAATCACATCTTAGATATGCCAACTGATGACTGCTGAAACAAAGAGCTATATTTTTAGACAAACCATCGTTTTCCAACATACAACTGAAATTATTTTTCCTTATCATGCTAATGTCGCGATTTACCTAAGATATGTTTACTCTCCTCATTACAATTTTCATTTCCCTAGTTTTGTCATCCATTGTTTGTTAGGTGTGCTTACAGTTTGTTTGCAAATATTTCATAGCTTAAACAATCATAGCAAAAACTCTGACTTTACTGAAACCTAGCAGACAGACACTGACACAATGTGTGTTTTGTTTGAACTTCCTGTTTTATTAGTGCATTAATTTCTTCCTTTGTTTCAGACAACTTCTTGAGATTCTTTCCCATAATCACCCTCTGCTCCACCCTAATGTTGTCCGCCTGGGTCTCATTATCTTCCTTTGTAATTTATTTTTTTTATTTGTACCTTGCCCCATGTGGCTTTTATTTGTCATGCTGTCTTTGTCCCTTGTATCAAGCATTTCAGCCTTTATCATAACTTTGTCTCTCAGTGACTTTTTTTTTTTTGGACCCTGCTTGTATTTTGGACATGCTTCTGTTTTGCATGCTTCAGCTTGGATTGGATGTTTGTGAAATGACCTTGGACTTCATTAGAGGATTACTGATTTTATGCCACTGTGTCGAGTCTTGAATTTGAGTCCTCTATTACTGTGCCATATCTGACAGATGGTCTATCATTGCCCGTGAAAAAGACCTTCTGACCATAATTTGAGGGTGTGTTCGGTATGATTCCCATCTGAGGAGTGTCTTTCCTGTTTCTCCTTACGCCTTGAACATACACTGGCACTTTATTTATTGCTTTCTGCAGCAATTAAAGTGTGAGCGATTTATTTTGCGGAAGTTATTTCCCCTTTCCTTTGATGTAGGTTTTATTGTCTGTTGAGGCTGCCTGTAAATACGAATGCGTGCATTTTGGATATTAATATGTGTGTGTGCACTCCGGGGACTATTAATTGTTCTTTGGGAGCTGAGCGAGGTCTTAGTTAACTTGACAATAACATACTCCTCAAGGGACAAATCTGCCAGAAAATGTCTCCTGACAAATCAAGTTGCAGCTGATGCTGCTGAATGAATTCAGGTATAATTATCTGGGTTGGTTTGAATATCCATGCTAACATAAATATTGTAATTAAATGCTCTGTACCAAACAAGTCTACAAATTTATTCTGAGTGTGGACTGAAAAATACACTAAATCTTTTGTGTAAAGCTAATTCCCAATGTATATATATATATATATATATATATATATATATATATATATATATATATATATATATATATATATATATATATATATATATATATATATATGCATTTTTCTTTTTACCTTAATTTTATTTGTGTATTTTATATTGTCTCTTTCTTATTATTGTTTTACTGTTATTCTAATCACTCAGTATGTGCCAAGATTTGATTCAGTCAGTCTTGTTTTCTGCTCTTCTTCTGCACCTGATCCTGTTTCTAATTATACTTGCCATGTGGTATTCATTAGCACCCCTAAATAGTTGGTTCTTCTTAGTTCCTTTCTTGTCCTGCCGTAGTGTTGCTTGCTTTGATTGGCTCAGCTTCTTGCAGAATATTTTGGGAGTAAACAGCCTTTAGTCTTTCAGACATTTAATCTGGGTATCACATTCTTCTGGGTTTCAAAATGAGGCCTCAAATGAGCACGTGAGCCTTTCTATATTTTGTCTCATTAGAACCACAAACTGCAGTGTATTTTGTTGAAATTCTTGATGAGAAAGTGTTTATTTCAGTCATCAGAGACTTGACTCTGCCTGGGAACCAAAGGCTCGAACCTTGACTTGGACTTTCTCATCAAAGTCTTTATTTGGACTTGGATAAAATGAGTTATGGGCATTGTTGGGTAAAACTAATCATTGTTTCTACTAATCATTTCACTAATAATCATGATTAGTTTCTAACTAATCATTTTATTTGAGTGTTTTATCTAAATGTGTTCAGTTCCCTAAATGTCTCTGACCAGTTATTCTTCAAGGTTCTTTCTTTATCTATGATGTAATTTCCAAGAGGTCCATGTGATCTGTTATCTCAGCATTGTTCCACTGAAGAAGGTCATCATAATAAAAGCTAATTCCCAAGCAGAGTTGAGCAGAAGCTCACCAATCTTTGATTCCGAGCTGGTTAGAGGTTGTGGAGCTCTCCCTTTGCAAAGGGAGGCATAAAAACCTCATTGGTTTTGTGTCTGTTTCTTTACAGGTCTTGAACTAATTTTAGAAACCCCAACAACTATCTCTTGACAGGGCACATCACTCGGAACACACCATAGCAACTGTGAAACACAGTGATGGCAGACTCTTTCTGTGGGAATGCTTTTCTTTTGCAGAAACATAGATTATGGTCAGAGTTTATTGGAGGCTAAATACAAAGGCTAGTTCTGGGTGAGGGGGATAACTTTTGGAGGTTGGACAAGGCCCTAAACAGCCAGAACTATTCTGAAATACTTTAGGTCAAAGCATATTGTTATATTAGAATGACACAGTCAAAGTCCAGACTTAAATCACACTATTAATCTGTGACAAGATACAAAAAATGGTTTGCAAAGATGCTTCCCAACCTGATTTGATGACAGTTTGTGCAAAGCTGCTAGAGATAAATGGGGAAAAAACACGATGCTGTAATTGCTGCTAAAATGTGATTTTGCACAGTGTGAAAGAAACTGAAAGAAACACAGTTGGATTTTTATTTGTAAATTATTTTTGAAAACCTTCTGTTATTTACCTTTTTCATAATGCACCTCTTTGTGTTGCTTCATCACATAAAACATATTAATGTTTGTGGCAAAATGTGTGGAGAACCACACAAATAGGGTTTTATGTATTTTGTATTATGTACTAAAAAGTTGTATTTCTCAACTTTTTAGTTTCAGAAGCAGTATATTTGTGTCCCTTATAGGGTGACCTGTTTGCATCCAGTTTGAACAACAAAGTGCTTAAAAACCCATTAATATATTTAGGGGAGATTTTCCATTTTCAGGATGGCAAACTGCAATGCATTAAAAAGTGTTGTTTTTTTGTTTTTTTCATATTTCACGTTAAGGAACTCTAACCTGCAGAAATCTCTCACACCATCCCTTCCATCAGCTTTGGGATGAATATGGAGTGTCAGATGAGTGACAGATCTTATCACTCAACTTCAGTGTTCGACCTTACCGATAATTGTGCAGCTGAAAAGGATTAAATCCCCCCTCTCTCTCTCTCTTTCTACAGTCTTTGCCTACCAGGAAGGACACAGGGAGATAGAAGTGATAAATTAATGCACACAGTCTTCAGTCAAGAACCCGTTATTTCAACAGTGTTCACATCCAGCAGTTGGATTGACATTTCACTGTACTCTGCTCACATTTTTAACCGCTCAGGTTGAACACAACAGCACTCCACCCGCAATCTGCAGCCTCAGACGTCCTCCAAAGACTCCGGCCTTCAGTCAAAGCCTTTTCCAGCAGAGTATCATGAGGTTCACCAGTGTTGAATTTGAGGAAGGATAACCCTGTGCTATTGACTCAGTAAAGTGTTGGCAAACACGCCTGTCAACGCTCGTTCAAAATGTGGTATCAGGAACTGGCTGTGCAAACTGAATTTTGGCAGTAATCAAGAGAACAAATCTTTCGATTTTCTCCTGGGATCTGATTTAGTTTCCATCGAGTATGTGTGCATGGAAGTTTGTTCTTTTAAGATGTTCTGTCAGGTCCCCTGTGCACCTTATTGGATTAGGTTTTTGCAGAATAATTATGTTTTTACACCTCTTTGTTCTGCTCCTGCAGCAAGAAGAGGATCTCTGAGAGGCATGGGGAGAAACTCGTCTTTCACTCGGCATCTGGAAGAAGACTGAGAGCAATTCATCTCTTGACTATTTACTCCTTTCTCATTCTGATTCATTAGGTGGTTACACAGACCACAGCTTGTTGAGACTGAAGCACTGCATGGAAACTCTTGTCTGTTAAAGGTTATGGCAATAATGATGAGCCTGGATGTTGGGATAATTGCATAAAAATGTGAACAAACAACGGGGGCTGTGGTAAGCAATAAATATAGGTTTAGTTATTCTTTGACAGACGTTTTTATCACAGCATAAAGACATTTGAAAGAAAATCCGTCCATCCGTCCATCCGTCCTCTCTGCATTAACTGGACACAACTCCCTCTTGGTATCTTTAGCAATTTTAAGTCAGATGGAAAACATAAGCTGTCTAGCTAATGTTTGGTTGATCCCAAGGATTCGCTGTGTTAGCGTTCTCAGGGTAGATCTTGTTTGTTCCTCCTCAGCTTGCACTCTTGCTGAAGAAGCTTAGCTACCCGGGAGATAAAAGGTAATTCAGCAGCCTGTCTGCATGGTCTTTAAATCACTAACCTAATTTCATGGGCACAAGTAACCTTTGAATGAAGATTTATTCGTGAAATTAACAGCTTCAACTATGTTCATTCTTCACACTCAAGATGAAGAGCAGCAACCATCATTTTGAGGGAGTATACCGTTGTTTAAAATCCAGAAAACTGATGTTTTATAGATGTTACATTCCAGATTGATCACAAGAGACACATTAAATAAACACTACCAGACACACTTAAGCAAGAAGGTTCATTTTATGTCTCTTATGTCCACCCATCCCTCAATCTAACCATTGTCTGTATCCACTGATCTTATAGACATTTGACCTTTTGTTTCTCTGATTTGGACATTTAGAGGTTGACCAAAATTTAAAAACAACAAAAAGCAAGAGGCAATGTATATCTTGAAAATTGCTTCATAGCAGTTTCCAGTTTTGGAATTCACTCTTTCAGCAACGATAGAGATCTGCAATCTATAAATACTTGCCACTGATAGCTTCTTTAAAAAATGACAAAAGAGAATGATGAGAACCATGAGAAGCATATTTTTTTAAGATAAAAAAAAGAACTTTACTAAAATTGGTCCTTGGTAACTGCTTAAATGGTATTTAGACTTTATCACTTATCAAGTATTTTGTGTAGCTGTTTGCAGGTTTGGTCAATTTCTCTAGACAAGAGTGGCAAAACTTTATCAGGTTTGTAGGCCATTTTGGCCACACGTTCTCAAATCTGCCAACACATTATCAATAGGACTGAGGTCAGGAATTTGTCATAAACAATCCAAAATGACTTTGTCATCCTTAAACCTGCCTTCTTGAACTTATTATGTGGTGTTGATTATATCATCTATTTTAAGAAGCACACCAGTCATTTCTGCAGAAAAACACCCAACAACATGATACCTCCCTTTTACATTACAATCCTAAGACTGTTTTCAGCTTTGTAAGCTTCTTGTTTTCCCCTCCAGATAAAGCAATGGCCATTATATTTAATTTAAGTTTGATCAGATCACAGGACATGTCTACAAAAAATAAAGTCTCTATTCTTTGCACACTTTTAAGCTCTATTCTGACATTTAGTGTTTCTTTTATTTAGATTCTTCCCCACTGAGTGGTATGTCAGCCCATCTTGGTGTGGATTTATGTCATTGTGAATAAAAATAACTATCTTCCGAACTTTACAAGGTATTTTGATTTTGTTCTGGGTTTGTTATGCACTCACCAAAACACTTCTCTTTTTCCACTGTCCAATGGTGTGACTTGCTACTACTGAGCACAAGCCTTTTTTGAACCATCCATTCTGAGCTGTTTCAATAAGCATGCTCAAATACATCCTGAGTTCCAACATCATTTTCAAATGACACTTACCTTTATTCCTAAAGCATGCCTGCAGCTCTTTGATGTAAGATTAAGTCATTTCATGGAGCAACGAAAGCAGCCAAAAACTATGAAGCATTGTTTATTGAAATTGCTGCTGCACAGTTATTGCCTCTTTTAACATGGTGTAGAGCCGCATGCTCTGCAGGCTGAAGTTTTCTTTAATGAGTTTGAAGGTGATTGTAAATTCAGTGTGTGCGAGTTATCTTTGGATCGCATTAAAGCAGGTCAAATGGCTGTTGTGGAAGATGGATTATGATACTACAATGCAGCATTTGTTTCAACTGGGACACGGAGGAGTTAATGTGAATTTATGATAAGTAAATGTTTATGGTCGAAAAGGGTTATTTAGCAGATGGTTGCTTTCACTGTGGTGTGCAGAATTCCTAATTTGCCATGGCTTCATTTACATATAGTGCATAATTACTTTGCTCAGAGAAAACATAAAATACATATATTGTTTTTTTGTGTGTGAAATGATGAATTTCCAGCTCATTATAACACATTTCACCTAGATATCTCAAATTTTTACCCATCCAGCAGAATGTAATTTTATTCCAATATCTGAACTCAAGGTCACCTCCTCTAGAGGAAGAAGACAGCAGTGAAAGGCTATGAAGTCAGGCTACGTTTTACATTAATGGCTCCACATTTACATCTTTTCGCAGGTAGCAATTTATAACTATATTTATTCAGAGTAAAAGCAATCAACTGTCGGAATCATGAGTCACAACAAATGTCCACATTTTGTGATTAATGTTGCATAATTACGCCGGGCAAAGCTACTTCCATTAAAGTTACTGGCAAATTATTCACAGCCTCAAACACATTCGCAGAGAGAGTGAAGGATGCGAGCTGCAAACAAGAAACATAAGAGGGGGGGAAAAATGTGGCAGGGAAAGATATTTCAAATTTAGTGTTGGCCCACAGACACAATTCCATATTTAATGGGATTCTAAATGCATTTAGTTTCAAGGGATGCCTTTGCATTTTAAGTTCTCTAATCACTCTGGTCTATAATGTGCCTGAAGAAATGCCACAATTGGGTGAATTTGTGCAAGGCATTTAGCTTTGCATTCTTTTTTTACAAAGATTAGGAATCAGAGGCAAATTACTGTGTGGTGGGGCTCAGTTCAGCTGAACGTTGCCCTGGTGGGAGATCGTTTGCTTTAAAGAACTCTGTGTCGTTGAGAAGCCTTGCGTTTCTCTCTTTCTATAAGTCTGTATTTCCTCTTCTCACTGCATTTTAGGAAGAGTTGCTCCCGTCGACTCCTATAAGATACTCATTACCCTCCGGGAAGTTAGGCAAGTTAAATCTGCAGGTAAACAACCTGTCCAAAATAAATCCATCCGTAGCCTAATTGATAACACTCATTGTGCTGCTTGCCTATTCCACGCAAGTGTAAAAATTCCACATTGTTTGAAAATAGTTTGCCACATGACCCTCTGTGAAATTTTAATTAGTTGTTGCACTGCTTTAAAAAAAATGAGAAGAAATGTGTTAATTTGTGAACTATGCTGACACAATTTTCGTATTTGAACAGAGCTAAGTTCTGCAAATTAATTTCCTGAAAGTAACTTCACATACAGAGTTTGGATGGTTGTTTTTTCTTTTTCCCTTAATAAACGAAACCAGTTAAATTCTGTGTTTTGCATTTATTCTGGCTACCGTTTTCTGAAAATTAAATGTATCTGATGGTCTGAAACATTTAAGAGAGAACAGAGGCATCCATCCATTCATCCATTTTCTTCTGCTTATCTAAGGTCGGGTCGCTTTGGTCACTTGGGGAAGTGTGACATTTTAGCATACAGAAGATCTGTTTTAAAAGAGGTCACTTTTCTCTTAAAAGTCTCTTAGTCAAACAGACAATGAGCATTTCCTGTTTTTACACTATTAGTTGTGCAGCGCTCAGATGTCCAAAAATGTCACACAGAAAGTGCACGTTTGCCAGAAACTGGCAAAATTTTTGCCTCTTTCTTGTTTTTTGCATTTACAGGGAATGGGATGATCTCCCAATGGTGTTTGTAGGAATGGCTGAGAACCCTCCCTTTGCTGAGCCATTATGAACAAGCAGGGCAGCGAATAAAATTAACAATTCTCATGGCTTTCTCCATTGTGTATCTAAGGTCATCTCTGGGCTTTCCGCACATAGCCGCCTAATGGATGTAAAGCAAAAACTGCAGATGTGGAGCCATATATTAAAAGTTCAGGAACCAGTGTACGCACTCATAGCTGGAGCCCCATCAGTAACCAGCCGACCAACTCGATTTAATGTTCATTAAAAATTAATGATGTATTTTTAAAATCCCTTCACTGCCATGTGTAGTTTGAGCTAAGTCCAAGACGTTTCTCCTCAAAACTGACAGCGTCAGAAAACCTCACTTTGATGCAAAGCTGGGCTGTATCGGTGCTTTCAAATTGTTCTCTGTCATCACAGTGACACATTTGTTTCAAAGTAAACACTCTGGGTTACAATTTGTTGCTGTTGGCCAAATAATCACATACATTTCTGTACATTTGCTCTGCAATTCTTGATTCTCTCAATCGTTTCATTTTTCTAGTCTGGAAAAGACAATTTGAATATAGTTTATCTGACTAATAGTAACTTTCCTCTTTTTTTACTGCCATTGCTCAGGGTAATGTTTGTTATTGATATAACTCCAACAGTTATCGTCTGTTAGCCAAACGCACACTTCTCTGAAAATGTGTATTGATTAGGAGTGTACCAAATGTACATCCTATGGCAAACTACTTCCAGGACAAAGTAAACTTATTTGTGTCTTCTGAGCATGTTGTAGAAGCTTGTATTAGTCGATGACAACATAATAAATGGATGAACAGAACATGAAATGATGTCTGAGTGACAATAAGTAAAGTGAGTTTGACTGGTTTAAGGGAAATGTTTAAGTGACAGAATTAAAATTTAACGTGTGGTTAGAAGAATTTTATAATCATTTACTTGTCTGCAGCCCTTGTTTTTACACTGTATGGAAAAGTTTACAAAATTTGTTGTTGGGTGACAAATGTTTGCTGGCACCAACAATTTTGTTAAAAACTTTTACACATTTACATGTGCCTGTTCTGTCCTCCCACAGAATCAGTTTCCCAAACATAAAAAATTTACATTTTACATAAAGATAATATGCAGTGAGATTTTGTTTCCTTAACAAAAGATTATTTTACTTCTAGGCATAATGCACATTTTCTACAGGAGAGGCAGTAAGTGTGGAAAGCTCTACGCTGTATAAGAAAAACAGACTCTCTTGAGCTAACATACTAATAAGGTTGCAGCCCCTTTCTATTTATCTGAATCCTTTGTCTTCTAATGGTGCCATCAAATGTTGACCTTGTTCGGTATAACTTCCTTGTTGTAAGTACTGAAGGGAGACGCTCCACAATGCATTAACCTCAGTGCGAAAGTTGCGTAAAAAACACGTTTTACTGCGACTTTGAGTCAAATTTATTTTTAACAACTCTTTGAAGTTCTTCGGTTTTACTCACTCAGAAAATAGAGAATATTTGTATTATGTTACAGATGGGGGGATCCATGTTTTGCAAACCACAAACGGGAGGCACTACAGCTTGTCGTAGCCTATTACGAGCTGTTGAGACGCATTCTTCAAAACGCGCCTTTAAGTACAGGCTGTGAAATCTCAGATGGCCTTGGATCCCAAAGGCAACATCATGTCTTTTTGTTCTGAAGATGGTCTCTGCTGATTAATTCAACCATCAAACTAAAGCTCTGGTGTGATTTTTTCTTCTTTTTTTTTTTTGCACAAGAAGAAAGGCTCCGTATATCGTCAGGAGGGGCTTTCAAAGCCCACTGGAAGTCTTAAACTCGGAGAGGGAAGCTTACGTTATGTTTTATTGATTCTTCTCGAGGAGTTTGGAAACAATAAGGCGGGTGAATATTTCATTACTCTCTTTATGTTTGGACTGAGAGCTGCATCCTACTGTTCAAGGTGTCTCTCCAGACGTGTCACACGGCAGATATAAACAAAGTTATTAGATGAGCAAGACGTGGTTCGGGAGGAAATTTGGTTCCCGGGCTTTCGGGGAGCGTCAAGTTTTATTGTTCTGTGGGGGAAGCGTTGACATTGCTCACTTGGTGTTGTGTCTCATTTGCAAACATTGTACATGTAAATGAGGATTTATGTTCTGGAATGAGGTTTTGCATCTTTTGAAAAATAGATCAACATAAATATGTACAGAAAGTGCAAAGCATCGACAAAATGTAGGTCATCTTTCCCAGGCAGTGAGATTTTCCTGTCTTTGTGTGTGTCTTTAACGGTAAAGAGTGAGCTTATAGCCGTGTGTGTGTGTGTGTGTGTGTGTGTGGTCCCGTCTGTGAAGCAACGAGGCCATCACATCTCATACAATGCAGATGGAGAAACGGAGCTGCAGCGTTTAGTGTTTTCTTGCCACAAGCATTAATATGGCTGTATTTTCCCCCCTCATGCGGTTTTCCCGGGAGCAACATGGCGTTTGAGGCACGCGCTTCAGAGGGCTGGATGAGGTATAATTATGTAAATTGCATTCAAAGGAATCAGCAATAGCTCATGTGGAATGGATGTGTCAACAAGGTGTCCACATTCACTGTAAGAATTTGCTAATTAAACCCGACACCCATTCTCCCTCAACACATGGGCACAGCGAGACGCTGCGAGATTAAAAAAAAACACACTGCGATGTACGTTGCATCGCTGGCTGACAAATAATCTTCTTGGAAGAAGGAAAAAAAAAAAATAAAATAAATAAAAGGTTTTTAGTTTGCTACGTGAAGTGTAACAAAATTTGCCCCCAAGTTTACTGCGTGACCATTAAACTTTACGCATGTTGTTGACGTGTGTAATGAAAGTGCCTAAACTTCAAACAACCTGTCCGTGCTGCAGCTTCTCTGATGCTCCACCAGAGGAATAAAATGGATGATTTATTACACTGGTTATTTGTCTGCCCCCACTAACTGCTTGAACTCCGTTTGACAGCAAGCATAGACATGGTGCACTACTTGAATGTCTATAAAGTACTGTACCTGTAAGGGAAAGATTAATTCAGTCCATCACAAGCCAAGCAAAGTTGTGTGTGTGTGTGTGTGTGTGTGTGTGTGTGTGTGTGTGTGTGTGTGCCATTAATCCCAGGTTTTGCTTGTATACTGTGAAGTTTTAAGGCTGTTTTTTTTTGTAAGATTTTTTTTAAAAAGGTGTCTACACAGGCTCTGGTGGACAAATAAAAAAAAAAACCTCTGATAAATATACTACTGGTAATGATACATTTTGAGGATTGGTAAAGTACTGAACAGATTTTTAAAAGCCTGACTGAAATGTTTCAGTGGTTTCAAGCTCAGAAAGCGACAGAGGGAATGGATGAAGGAGGTCGACAGATCCAGTGTCGGTTCTTGCATGAATATTGCCGTTGGAGCCATTTTCTTGATCTAAAGGATGATGACCCACTTGCCACAAGACACTTTTTTTTTCATTTAAAACTTTTAATATTTCTGTGATGTTTTATGTTTTACATGTCTTAATGTGATGATGCTCTGGTTGACGAGCTGTGTGTCAAAACTGCTGTTGGGTTTGTCATTATTTCTAATAATTGAAAAAATATCTTGATTTTTTTAAAATAGATATTCATTTCAGAAAGTTGTTTTGCTTGCATGTGGACAAGAGGAATAGATGCAGAATACTAATTTGTTTTCTGTTTATTGAAACCAACTCTCATTTACTACGCATCATATTTGCCATAAGTAAGTCACTTCCTATATTTAGTGCATCTATGAGATGTTTTAGACATGGTTGCACATTGACTCACTACACAAGAATGTCTTAAGCATTCTACTTGTTACATGAGTGTCACTGAATTTCATAGTTAGCACTGTGCATTCATCTCAAATAAAAACCAGCAGGATACGGCAGATTGAACAGCAAAGACTGAGGTGATGGACAATATTACTATGCATATTATAGGAAAAACAAGACTTTTTATTTAACTTTATCTCTTTTATTAAATTAACACCCAATTTCATGAGGTAAATCTGTTGCCAGTTATGCTTTTATTCACTCGCATATCCACCGACTACAGCTGTACCATTTGCTGCATGAATTCAATTTGAAAGTCTCAATTTCTGAGTTATTTAGTCAGCATGTTCAATCAGTTCTGTTAACAGACATAAATCATCTGTTAATTAAGTGCCGATGCTTTGTGATTTGCACTGTTGGACTACAGTAAGAAGTTCTTGGGAATATAATGCTTTTTCCTTTGTCAGTCAAAGAAACGTCTTAGGTTGATTTCCTCTTTAAATTGTGTTTAAGGGGGATAATTGTGTCTTTGTGCTGGTACTGTAATGGAAGAGAGGCCTGAGCTCACAGTTTACCGAGCTTCTCGCCCAATGACCACTCAGAATAAGCAGCTAAAGAGAACCTTTTGTACCTGCTCTGCCAACCATTGTCTCAAGCTGAGTTAGTCTTTCAGTCACTGACTGAAAAGAAACATGGTTATATGACTTCAGTAAATAAAACTTTGTTATTTTGGTTTGATCGAGGTTCATAACCTGTCATATTTTGCAAGAGTCTGTTGGCTCAAACAGGGATCCAGGCTAAACTAAATACAAAAATGGCTAAAATACTGAACTTTCAGTTAATGTGGAGATAATGATTAACTGCTGTTTCAGATGAGATTGTGATATTTTCATAACTTATCTCAATAATGAAAATATTGAACTATGAAGAATAACAAACTCAAACTTAATGGTTTAGCAGTAAAAAATAGTTTGTTGATGGTTACAAAATATAAGTAGGGAATGATGAAATAGCAATGCGGATTTGCAAAATGGATGTTTCGCATAATCTTGTTAAGATGGCAACATGTCTGCCCTGCTTCTTTTAATGAGTTTCCTGACAGTTTGCTGCTTTTTTGTTTTTGCTGCTAAATTCAGTAAGAATTTAGCAAATTCTGTGTGTCTTTGTCACATTTTTAATTTATCTTGGAGGGACGGGCCGAGGCGAGATCTCTCTTCCTTCTGCACTTGTAGTCAAGGCACGTGACTTGTGTGAGGCACTGAGACAATTAATGAAGGGGAGACAAAGTGTTTAGGGAGGCTGTGAATGACATTTGAGTGCTGGGAAGGAGCGAAAAAAATGAGTTTTGAAGTCCCCCCCCCCCTCTACCCTAACTCCCTCCTCCTTATGCTTTTGCCCAAGATGAATTGGCTTTTCAGATTTAAGAAAGTGCATGGCTGAAATACAAAGAGAGGCTCATCTATCAGCCTCTGAATAGTGAGAGAAAATCCTGTGGCTGTGGGGAAGGAGTGGGGGTGCTGAGTGGGGGTGCGTTGTTGCTCTCTGATTAGACCCTGGGCCAGTTCTACTCAGGGGCTTGCAGCAAAAACATCAATCCTCTCTTCTTCCACTTCAAATCCTTTGAACCATTTGAGACAATTTCTCCACTGTAAGCCCAATTTTAAAGATTTTCTTTATCAAACGTGCCAGAATATGTGTCAGCGAACACTTATTGCTGCCTGGTTGTTTATCATGAAAACTCCAACTTGACAGAGGCAAACTCTGGGGGATCAGTAATGGAGTTAAAAAAAAAAAAAGAAAAAATAGAAAAAGAAAAAAAAGATAGAAAATGCTGCACTTTCATCATTCAGATGCAAACTGTCCAGGGTCCACTGAGTGAGTAGATGAGACTGTAGCAGGAAAAAAAAAAGTGTCAGACTGTCATTCTAAACTGAGAATGCAGAAAAAAAATACTGATAAATTTTAACAAGCTCGCTATCGTCCTCCCGCACACACTTGGAGAAAGCGCATCACCAATTACACACAGAGTGGCATTACAGAAAGCTTTTATAATGTTTCCGGGGCGTCAAGATCTTAATTTTTGATGCTGCTTCATGTGCATCCAGAGTATAAATTGGCCTCCCCAGTTTGCTGAAGTGATAAGAGGTAAACACCAAAAACCAATAACTGTCAGCTGAACGTTAAATCAAACTGACATGTCTCTTAAAAGGTACGGCCATGAAAAATTAACCGGGGAAGTTTTCAGAGGCCTCAAAAATGCAGGATTTTTTTTTTCATCCATCTCTCCCAGTGTGATCCACTTTTTTTTCACACTGTAACTGGCTTTCGTCTGAGTCTGGATTACAACCACTTTGCATTGCAAATGGTTTATTAAGTGTATCAGCAGCAATAAAGCAACATCGTAAAATGAAAAAAAAAAAAATTCCAGTCGAGAATATTAAGGTTGCATTTTAACAGTGTTTCAAAAGAGTATTCATGTTTGCTCACCATTAAAACTACATATTTCCGTTTATTTCCATGAGATTTTGTGCGTCAGGCTAAATGAAAGTAGTACCTGATTGTTGAGAGAAAATTGATGCATTTAACATTTAGTTCCTTCCATCTTGCAATAAACTTTGAGCAGTTTCCCTGTTACTGCAGAAGAAAAGGCTCATCACAGAAATACTGTGACAGTCCTGTGAGGCAGGTAGGTGTGTTCAGGGCGATAGGGTTCTGTCAGTGTTACGGTGGTATTTTAAAATAAAACTGCTCTCACAAGCTGATCAGCAACACCAGTGGAAATAAAAACATGTTTGTTGTTTTAGCCAGTAGTCCAGTGCTCAGCGACCAGCAGATCAATATTGTGTTGGATGGAGATCTCTGCCCTACATGGCTTGTGGTAAACTGCAATTGAAGCTTCTTGTGGCTTTCTTTTGACAGTGACTTTGTTCTTGCAACTGTTCCAGAAAGGTCAGATTTGTGGTGTGCACGGCTAATTGTCTTCTCGACAGATTGTCCTAGCTGAGGTTTTGGCTCTGGACTGAATTTTAGATTAAGTTTGAATTGTGCCACAATCCTTCCTGTGTTTTTTTTATATTATTATTTTTACAAAGTTTACAAAACATCTGAGTTCTGTAAAGGCTTTCAGATTAAGTTATATAGAACTTACTTATCAGTGACACCTGAAAGGAGTCATTGAATTATACTTTTTTCAAGGCTATCAGAAGAGCTTAAATATATGCACATCACACTCTTCAAAGTTCATCTCACAAAAAAAAAAAAAAATTGATTTGTGATTTTATGGGGCCAACAAATTTTAAAAACATCAAATAAGTATTAATACTTTCTCAGGGCATTTTGTAAATACAAGATTTTTCCTCACATGTTTTTTTTATACATCACCCAAGCAAGTGAAAGGAGGTCGGTTTGACACGGATTTTCCAACTTAGGTGGAAATGGTCACCCTGACTTTCTGTTATACAAGATCTGAACATCCTGCCTCTGCTGATTCTGTGAACCGTGAGAAAAGACTTTTGAGATTTTATAGGCTCAGTCAATCTCCGCCGTGTCCTGAGCTGAGAAAAAAAAAACTGGAGTCAATCAAGTAAACCCCCTCCCAGAAGAGCAGGAGTGACATTAAATCCTTAATAGTTATTGGTGAGATATTAAGGGATTACCACACCATCGGATCCGGTGGCTGAATGCGGCGAAGCTCTCCGTCAAACCATGCTACCAGAGATTACCATGTTACAAGCCGATATGTCCAACAGCATTTCTGTGTGTACACTATAAATCTCATCAAATTGTGCATGTAAGGCAGTTCAGAAAATGTGGACTAAAACAGGGAGGTGGGGAGCGCTTTATTGCCCTGACACATGTAGGTCTGCAGTCGCTCAGCTTTGCGTGGTTTCCGCAGCAGAAATCGCAAAAGGACTGAGCAAAGGTATGGCAAATTTAAACATGTCAGCCAATTTCAAATGTGTGAAGCAACAGAGTACTTCAGCAGTGCTGGCGGCTCATGGCCTTGGGCCCTGGGCTGTCTGAATCTGAAATTCACAGTTCACAGCACACCCGGAGATGGAGCCGTAGAATCCTTGATGCCCCGCACAATGAGGCCATTGCATAGAAGATCACGATAGACTCTTGCTGGTGTTGATGGGAGAGGAAAAGCATTTTGACAGGCCAATGAAGAATTCATTTGAAGTGTCTGGTGGTGTTGGGAAGATTTGCATGCACTTCGAAAGCTACAAGCGAACACATCAGAGAGCGCACAGATATGAGTTCATACAAACTTTTTGTCCAATCCCATTTCAGTATTTTCTAGATATTTTAAACCAGCGAAACCTGAGGATGATCGGCCCCTTTATCCACATGATCTTTAACGTCTTTTTTTTTTTTTTCCCAAGCCCACATCTGAGCTGTCAGTTTGATTCGGCACATCACTACTGACAGCATGTCCACACAGCCGAAGCAAACTACAGAGATTTCATGGCATCTAGCTGCGCGCAGCAGTTTGTGTGGAAACAAGCTTCCAAGAGAGAAAGACAGTGAACATGAGGAAGAATCAGAGAAAAAGATTAGGCCTGACAAGAGACTTCTCTGGTTGATTTTGAGGTAACAGGCTGTGACAGTGCTCAGAAAATTCAGGTAGGAGGACACAATAGTGGAGACACTTGCTTAGAGAACATGTGCTTTTTGCTGAATCTAAAATGCAGAAACGGTTCAAAAAGGTTGCTTCCCCCCTGTTCCTTTAAAACTGATAACCACTTTGTGCTTTTGTTATCAATCTGTATAAAGAAAAATCAACAGCTGCATTGATCGAGAGGCCGTCCCTACAATCAGTTTAATAACAGAGAAATGTGAAATTGTGACATGTTATGGTTTATTTCCTTTCTCCTTGTTGCTTTTGACTATCATGTCTTCTGACTATCAAGTCTCTTCATGCAGAAGGAGAGCCCCACAAATCCAGCATCAACACTTAGCGTACTGGTTGTTTTTCTCAAAGAGGAATTTTGTTTTGTTCCATTAATTTAATCTTTACTGTTTTCAGTCACAGCTTAGTGTCCTATTCTACAGCTGTGTGATTTTATAAACCAAATGATTTTTCACACACAACTGTCTTTTTCATAACATCATTACCAAGTAAAAAGATGAAGGAGTAGCTATGCTAGCAATGTTTTTTTTTTGACATATTTCCCAGTGTTTTCCAGGAATGCACATTACACGAGTCACATTTTAGCTATGACTCAGAACAAAAGAATAATGATGAATTTATGAAACATCTATTTTTCATAAGTCCATGCCAACTTATTCTAACAGAGCTTTGGGGCCTGGTGCCTATCAGGTCATCATTACATTACAGAGCAACACACAGACAAAGAGAATAGAAAACCTAACACAGAGACACTCTTACTTGAGGGCTATTTAGAGGAACTAGCAGTCATATTTTTGGATTGAGGGAGTCGGATTCCATGCATGGATGGGATCACCAGGCAGAAAAATGCCAGGCTGGTATCTGAACCCAGGACCGGTTTGCTGCAAGGCAACTGTGGTACCAAGCATGAAAACCACATGTGCCCTTTCCATCTCTGACTCTGTCCAAAATGATAGTTTGTGAATGGACTTAGATGTCCTTCAAATGAGGCAGAAAAGACAGGGCAAAGCCTGATCAGATCACCATTCAATCACAATTTGTAAAAAATCTTGGAAAAATCGGCCCAGCCATGCTCCACTGCTCATAAACAGTTAGGCTGTGGAGGTGGTCAGCAGCACCAAATGTTTGGGGGTGCACATCACTAACGACCTCTCCTGGACTGTGAACACCGCGTCTCTGGTCAAGAAGGCACAGAAACGGCTGTATTTCCTGCGGAGGATGAGAAGAGCACACTTGCCCCCACCCATCCTCAAGACGTTCTACAGAAGCACCATAGAGAGCATTTTGACCAGGTGCCTCTCTGTGTGGTGTGGAGGTTGTAGCGTCTCCGACTGGAAGAACGTGAGGAGAGTGGTGCGGACAGCAGAAAGGATCATCGGGGCCACCCTTCCCTCCGTTCAAGACCTTTCATCCCAGCACTGCGTGTCCCGAGGCCGAAACATCGTCAGAGACCCTTCACACCCACACTATGGAAGGTTCTCCCTGCTGCCCTCTGAAAAGAGGCTTCGAAGCATCCGGTGTAGGACATCCAGGTTCCGAAACAGCTTTTTTCCACTTGCCATTAGACTGCTGAACTCCCAACCGTAATGCATTTAAAAATCTGGTCTCCACATTATATCTGCCTCATGTACAGAACAAAGTATTCTTTTACTGTCATTCCTTCACTCTATATTTATACATATTTTTATACTGTATTTTTTTTTGGAAGCTCAAAATACTGTCCTGAGCTGTATGCAATGAAATTTTGTTTTGTATTCACCTTGTGCATGCAATATGACAATAAAGTTTTATCTTATCTTATCTTATCTATTAAAATGTGTATTCATGTTTATGCGTGCGTAACCGGTGACAGATGGTCCATGCTAGAAGGTGACTCCACAACTGAGCGTCAAATTATGGTCAGGATTAGGTTTTTTTTGTTGTTGTTGTTTTGTTTTTTCAAAACAGGCCTGCTAGTGAAGAAAAATGTAGCCTTAGTATTAATTTCACATATTTTTATTTTTTATAAAATAGCAGTGGTCAGGACCCTGGATTTCACTGAATATCATTAATACCAAGGTTTGACTTTGACATTGAACTAGAGTCTGTCTCTCACAATGTTGCAGTTCACATTCATATTACTCTTGATGCTTCCAGCGTGTCTCTGGCTAATCGACAAGCCTCTTCAAAGACCAGCCTACTCGATCTCTAAGGTCAAGTGGATCAGTTGTACAACGTGTAAAAGCTGAGGTGAAGAGGACCTTGTTTCTGAGATACAACCAGTTAGTGTAGAACCCTCAACGCATGAAGAGAAAAAAAATACCTTTGCATCAGTTTAAGGGGTTATAAAAAGCAGCGACTGAATATTGAATTCACATTTTTGTTCCTAGTAGAAGGTTCTTATTTGACACAGTGTTCTGTGCTGAGAGTAAGGCTAAAAAAAATGAATCTGGGGTAGCTTGTTATAGTCTTTTCAGTGCTTGTTGTAACAATTAATTTTAAAGGCTGTGAGGGTTTAAAGCAATATAATAGATTCAGTAACAAAAAGCTGAGAAGCTCAGGAGCTAATGCATAGAAGCGGGAGGCCGACATCAAGCACTGGCTACTTTATTGTTTTGTTTTCTTGTGTAGTGATTTGTGCAGAGCAGAGCTGTGCCTTGGGGACACGGAGACCAACGACTGCTTGGACCGAGTGAAAATCTGCGAAACAGACAGTATGTACATGCCTGAGGGCATGTGAAATAATTTACTTTTGTGCTGTACTCCTGTCTAACTGTCAGTGTCTTTTTTCCAGTCAAGTGCAGATCATTATCGGATAGTTTTTTTTGTCTTTCAGCACTGCTGTATTTTAATATTTTAAAAGTGGTTCTTCTTTTGCGTTTCCTGTTAGCAGACAGCGTGTGCACCAGAGACAATTTATATGATTGCAGTCGCACAGTGCCTTGCAAAGAGAACTCAACTCAAGAACGTTGTTCAAGAGTTGTAAGATTTCAGCTGCAAATATTAAAGAATGTTGTTGGGATTTTATTTGAATGGTCAACATTTGTGGGATGTGGAATGAAACTGTGGTTATAAACATTTTGTGGGAATTAAAATCTGTGTGTCAGTACTTTACAGAACTAACTTTCATCCCAATTACAGCTTCAAGCTCCCTGCCAGCTTTGCACAACTATAGATTGAAATAGCTGCCAATTTATCTGGCTAAATAGCTCAACCACTGTCAGATTATGCAGAGAGTGAGTCGAAATATCAATTTCCAGCTAAATTCTTAATTGATTTTAAGTCTGGACTTTGACAGCACAATTTGAAAGAATGCATGTGTTTTAATCTAAACCAAGTCTCCGAATGGATTAGCATTTTGATTAGCATTCAAAATGCATTAATTATCCTTTCTTGTTGTATTGTTTCTCCAGACCACTCAGGTCTTCTGGTTCAAGTCTACTTTGCAAACAAAGAAACCAAAGTCCAACATGGAGTAGCAGCATTCGGTTTTCATGATTCTCTAATTTGGAGGATGATGATACGCTTACACAATATGTTTAACAACGTATTGTGTGAACAAACTTATTCAGCTGTGATTTTAATTACATTTTTTACTTAATGGAAACACTGCAATTGTAAAATTGTATATTTTCAACATTAACAGAAGAATGACAGTTTTGCACACGTTTGTAATGGAAATGCGTCTACTGTCAGGATGTGATCACAGTGTAGCATTCTAGCCTGCAGTCACTTCGTCTTGGAAATCAGATTTTTTTTTTCTTCCCACATAGGTACCAGTGACATGTGGTGAGGTTCATGACTGGTGAGGCACTGACTCCTCTGGAGTCACACATACAAATCCAAACTGTAAAACAGAGGCTTATTTTTCAATTTTGTACAGATTTGAAACATTAGAAGTTTAAAAGGTTTTAATTATACTTTCATTAATCCTATATTGTTCAACATTAGGATATCAAATACAATAAAATATTAAACATATAGCCATGTTTGATTTTTAAAATTTACATTTTCTTTGGCTTATCTCTCTTTTTTTATTCAAATCAAATATCACGTATTGTCTTACCAATATTTGCATATGATGTCAGGGTACAGCTTGTCAACAACCTTTGCAGAAGAACTTGAAGGTTTCAATTTTCATCAAATCAATTTAAGTATTGGTGTTTGCATTCTGTGATCCAGGGCAATATTATATTACAAAATGTTAAGCTTTAAGCTATCCTCTCCTTGAGAAAAATACTCACCTTCAAACCTATACCATTCCACTTTTAGGACTGTAATGGGATTTTTTCCCCCTGGTGCTTTCTTTTTTAACAGCAGAACTGGATGATGGTAGATTTGCCTGCTTTACCATCTCACACATACACTTACACCGATGCAGACCTGCTCACTCAGAGGTTAATTAGGCTCGGGTTTTCTTCACCGACCTGCCAGATTGCTGGTGGCTCTTTCTGCAGCTCTGTCGGTGCCCTGCTAGCCATGAAACTTTAACCCCGAGACACCAACTCACAGCAAAGACTGAGGTGGCAGCTGAAATTACTCTCTGCAAACATCAGATTTTCCCAAGAAATATAGCTGTGCCGCGCAGCACCAGAAACTTTAATAGAGCTCCAAAAATGTAACTCGTGCTTTTTACTCTTTCATGCATGTTGCAGTTAACCCATCCCTCAGTCAAATTTACACAGTAACTGCGGGGAAGTCAGAATAAATGAATATTATAGACTCCACCATTTGTGCATTCCATTTCATGTGCACAGGGATGATAATTGAAAGAGAGTTTGGATGGATCTGAAGCCAGTGTAGCTTCTCTGTCAAGCTGATTGTCATGTCATGCCACCATTGTGTTGTTAACATAAAGAAAACAATGAGAATTTGAGCAATATACTGAAACCTCCAGAGTAAAAGAAGGCAGTTTAAATATTAAAGTATAATCCTTCCTCCTCTCAGAACATTAAACAGATCCCCCTCTGTTCACTGTCTCTGTGTGATGTTGAATATATTCATGCAGGCTGGCTGGCTGCTCTGATGGCAGGTGCATGAAAATTGAAAGTTTCTGAATGACGGATTTGAAAGAAAGGGAGCAGTTCAGATTTCTATTTAATAAGGCGAACACAAACGATCACAATACTCTTGCTTGGGCTAACATCTTGGGGGCTCGGTACGCGGTGCAAAACATTCAACTGCGACCGATTCTTTGGCTTGAATTAAATATTTAGGATGTTTTATGAGGAGGGTCATTTCAATTTTTGCCCCTGTGGTCTTCTCTCATGTCGCCCCACTGCAGATCTCACCGTAGAGGAGCTAACAATGGTTCATTTCCTACTACTGAAGTGCCAGAAATGTACTCCACTGTTACCTGGTTTCCCCCATGAAAGTGGTACGCTGACTGACCCCTGCTTTTTGTCAACAAGCCTCTATTTCACTCCACAGCACAGAAGTTCTAAAAGTGCTAACAACCCTTTGAAAAAGCAGAGATAACACAGTGCTTATTATTTGGGGGAAAAGCAACTCGACGCAGCTACAATTTGCATCTCAAAACTATGAACATGTTCAAATCTTTAAGTCTTGCTAGTGATAAAGGCCTGGGCTTCGTCTGGGTCATTCCAATACCAGAATACGCCTTATTCTCGACCGGAGTTTCTTGACCTGGTCCTCTGGGCCCTCTGTCCTGAATGCTTTATGTGTGTCACTTCTGCTGCACACCTGACTTAAATGAATGTGCGATGATTAAAGGGCTTCTGCAGCACTTGATGGCATGAAAAGGAGCTAAAGTAATAATTTGAATTAGGTGTGCTGGAGCAGAGACACTTCTAAAACATGAAGGACAGCGGACTCTAAGGATAAGGATGAGAAACCCTTGTTTAGATCAAAGCACATTTGAGTGTTGGAATGGCCCAGTAAAGGTCCAGACCGTATTCAATTCAATTCAGTTCAATTCAATTCAATTCAATTCAATTCAATTCAATTCCATGTCATCTGAAATCATTGACTGACAGCAGTCCCACATGGAGAACGCATGTTGCAACAGTGGAGAGGAAAATCTCCAGCAGAACCTGACAAACAGGAATCTACCATGACCAACTGGGGGTTTGAAAAGAGAGTATACATGAAGAAATCTATGATCATAACAAAAAGTAAAAAAAAAAAAAAAAAAAATATACAGTATATATATATATATATATATATATATATATATATATATATATATATATATTTATGTGCTTTTTTATCATCTTTTTTTCATCTATGTGCTGCTCATAGATGGTGAACATGAAACCCTTTGATTGCAGCTCTGGGTGTCAGTAGGGTGTTGCCCTGCTTGGTTATCGAAACTTCGCCTCAGTCTTTTGCAACCTCCGACAGGTTTTCTTTCAGGAAGCTCTTTGTACTTAGCTCCATCTTTTTTAGCATCAACTCTGAATAGCTGATGTCACCACCGCCACGTGCAACTGGGTATTCATATTGATTCGTAGTGTTAATTTTTCACTGGACAAAGCCAAGAAAATCATCTTTTGATCTGATCAGTGCACTTTGCCTCCGTGTTTGCTTTGTTTTCCACTGAACTTGGGGTAAACAGCAAAACTTGACTGATGAGCTAAGCATAAACGATATTGATTCCCTTGCTTGAATATTGTAAAAATTATTCAATGAGCACCAATTCTTTGGCTTGAAAAAAGGATCTAAACTGCATTCTAAGGGGGGCATTTCAAATTTGTCCCTACAGTCTTCTTTTTATGTCTCCTCACTGTGGAGCTCATAGTTGAGGAACTATAATGGTTCATTTCTGCTCCTAAAGGACCATAAATATACTCTGCTAGCACCTGGTTTTCCCTCATGAAACCAGGACTGACCCCTTGCTCTTCAGCAACACCCTTCACTTCACTCCACTGCTTGCTGCAAGTCCTATAACCTGAGAAAAAAAAAGTACAGGAGCCAATTATTGCCTCTTTTGTGGAAGAAAAGGACATGAGGCAGGTACGTTTTGCATTCCTAAGATGTAAACAAACTCAATGTTTAAATCAGATTTCAGAAAACAAATCATGAGTATACCTACATTTCCTGATTTGTTCAACAGTGTTTTTTTTTTGTTGTCGTTGTTTTTAGCTCAGGATTCAGCATCCTAATTAGCCCCTAGGAGATTCATCCAACAGTTTGTGATTTTTCCTGATTTTTAATCAGTCTAATTTTTCTCTCCGACACACAGGCACGTTCAGCAGCATACACACAAAGCCTCTGTTTGCATAATGTGTTCACTGTCTGATCCTCTGAGACTGAGCAATGTTTGTGCATGCCTGCTTCGAAGTGTCTCCTCTTCTGTTATGTGTGTGTGTGTGTGTGTGTGTGTGTGTCTGTGTGTGTGTGTGTGTGTGTGTGTGGGTGTGTGTGTGTGTGTGTGTGTGTGTGTGTGTGTGTGTGTTTGAGCATGCACGGGCGCAAGATTGGTCAAGTTCATTTGTATGTGTTTTGGAAGGGAGAGGGCTCTCATCCCTCCACCGCCCCTACCCCAGCCACCCTACAACCCCCACTCCTTTTAGTCTGATGCCCTGGCTGTGGCTTGGCCATGATTGCTCTGACAATTCAAAGGAACGAGCAGGAGAAAAAAAAAAAAAAAAAAAAGAACGTCTGCCAGACTGTTTTTCTTGTTCTGTTATGGAAATTAGATTTTCTATCTCACTTCATCTTCTATGCTTTACTATCTCTTTGCCGAGAATAGGTCTGTCTCGGCTGTTAACACATTTCCTCGCTTATAAGTGCTCTGTTGTTCTCCAAAGCTTAGTTGAATTTCAGCTTCTTAACTTCACAAAGAAATTACTTTTTTTTTCTCATGAAATATGAGCTGCCCTATAGTGTCAGTTCTCTCAATCACTCTTGATGTATATTGTCTAGATGGTAGACTATTAAATATCATCTTTAAAGCAATTTTTTTCTCAGAATCACTCCCTTCTTTGTTCATCGTCCTAACAAGTTATATCACTAGGCGCTCATGGTGTAGATATAAAGTTTTAAAAGAAATTTATCTTTTATTGCTGTGCCAAAATCTCACTCCGTTCAGGAAAATTTATTTTTGTACACGTACTGAATTCATGTCAGAACATAGTACAGGTTGATAACATTACTGATACCTGGATCACCGGCACCACAGCTGTTAAATGTTTCTCAACATCATGGTACTTTGTCTTCTTCTGTAACATTTCACAAGTTGGTGTGTGCAGAGTAAGAGATCTCTTATGCTTTCTTAGCGTCAGCTCTCTACAAGAATAGGGTTTAGGTATGTAACATGTGATGGCCATGGAAGAAGGTTGATTGCAATTCTAAAGAACCATTTCACTGTTGGAACACATATTTTCTTGTCAAATGTATTGAATTCATATGTATAACATCCACCAGCACCTTTACATTTGCTTCTACAAATATTTGCGGAAGTATAAGTCACTCACAAGAGCTCAGCATAGTATCGTGATAGGATGCCACTTGTTGCTTAGTCAACTCTTTGTGCTAAGTTGATGCTACGAGCACAGACTGTACAAACCTAATAGATTCAGATGTAGAACCTTCATGTGCCCTTCTGATTAGTTCAAGAACAATATCGAAAATCTCATAGGATGGGTTTCCATGATTTACACTATTGCATCCAACATGCAACAGTACAAACTATGTTGCCACTGGACTCTATAGAGCGATGGAGTTGTGTTCTCTGGAGTGATGAATCGTCCCAATTCATCTGGCAATCCAATGGATGAGTTTGAGTTTGACAGTAGGCAGGAGAACAGCACTCATATGAGTTCACTTTGCCAAGCATAATGCTTGATGGAGGAGACATTTTAATGTCAGTGTTTTTAAGAAATTGAGTTTGGCCTCTTAGTCAGTGAACTAAGCCTCCCACCAGACATTTTGATTGGTGAGTGAGATTTAAGATTAAATTAGCATTTTATCAATTGTTTCTTTTTATCCAATGCTTTCAGTGGTTTTCATCATTTCAGTCTAGTTTGATTGTATTGCAATTACATTGGATTGTCTTGTGTACAAATTGTGCTATATAAATAAACTTGTCTTGCCAATTTGATGCCCCTAACTCTGTGGGAACAGCTTGGGGACGGCCTCTTGCTGTTCCAACATGACTGCTCACCAGTGCGCAGAGCAAGGTCCATAAATACATGGATGAGTGGGTTCAGTGAGGAAGAGCTTGACTGATCTGCACAGAGTCCTGACTTTGGCTTAACAGAACTCATTTGGACTGAATTAGAGCAGCAACTATCAGCCAGGTGACAAGGATAAATTACATTTCAAAAGAAAAAATTAAAAGAGACAATGGTGTCACTCAGTAGGCATGTGCCTTATAAGTATTACTCACCATTTTGTATATTCAAACACTAAAGGCGCATTATCAAAAATGCAACTTTTGTCCCACTTTTACTTCCACTGTATATGTCCAAGTGATTTAATAGCAGAAGACGTGCTGATGAAAGCTTTTAGCAGCAACTTTCCTGATGTTTTAGGTAGGGTGTTCTTTAATGTTCTTTTTGCTGGACTGAGTAGGCCATAACCACGCACCTGTCCGTCTGTCTATTCATTACCTTCCATGGGTGATGAAGGCAGCAACCCAAGCAGAGAGAATTTCCTCTCCACAACCACTTGGGTCAGCCACAAGTGGCCAGCTCCTCCAGGGAATCCCAAACCATTCACAGGCCATCTGAGATGAGGTGCCGGATGGTGGAGGTTCTCTTTGAATTCCTCCCACCACTGAGCTTTTGCCGCACAGACCACCCGACATTTCATTGGATTTTCCAGTGTCCATCAGGCCAAAAAGACCCAATGAGAATCTTGTGTCTTTTTCAGCCCGACAACATCCCTCACCACCGGTGTCCACCAACACGTTTGACGGTTTCCACTGCAACAGGGACCAACAGCCAGCAGCTCCAGTCTGCCGACTTGTCAATGGAAGCACAGAGCGTGGCCCACTCGGACTCAGTGGCCCCCCATCTTCCCTGGAACTTGTTCAAAGCTCTTCCAGAGGTGGGAGTTAAAGCTCAGTCTGATGAGAGGCATTCCCAGCAGACCCTTACAATACGGTTGGGGCTGCCAAGTCTGACTGGCATCTTCCCATGACGACCACAGACGTCCAATAACAGCAGATTTGCTGTTATTTGTCGCATAAGCACTAACAAGAATCAGAATCTGTCACTCCACATGTAGGTGGAGGGAGGATATCCTCTCTTTCTCAAGGGTGAAACCCAACAAACAAATGGAGGGAAACAAGTATCATCCAACTCCTTCATGTATTTAAACCTTTTATTATCTTAGGTCATATTCAAAATTTCAGGAACAAGAAAAGGGGATTTCATTATCTGTGAGACACTATTATAAAAATTAACAGAAAAAAAACATGATACGATATATCACTCTGTGTAATAAATCTAAATAAGTTTCACTTTTGGAATGGAATTACTCAAACGAATGAACTTTTCAAAGACATCTAATATATTGAAACGCATCTTGGCATTTTAAGGTCATTTTTAAAGCGAAAGGAAAGTCTGGTGTAGCATTTCTGCATCTTCATCCCGATAGTCATCAGCAGTTTATATTCTGAAATATTTAGCATATAGGACAGCAGCCATGTTATAACCAATCTGCAAGCATCACTCTCCAGCTGCCTCCTAATCAGGGAGATTTTCAGCTGAGTGTGTAAGTGGAGGTAGATGTTGCTGGTGTTATCAAGTCAGTGCCAAGCTTATCTGATACTTTCTCGAGTTCAGCACACAACAAGCTGGGGAAGGAAGCTAAATTGTGCCTTTCAGCAAGCTGGAACTTGCTGTGTGTGCTTATTGTGGAGAAATAAAAGGGTTAAATGTAGAGATAACGAAACCTGTCAGTTTTCTTGAGAACAGCTCCCCACATAAAATCAATAGAATAACTTAATAAAATAGATCTATTCATCAACAATGAGGCAAATAAAATTAGAATAATACCCTTATTAGTGGAAACAAAAGAGCCCTAAAAGAGTATGTTTTGAAACGTGTCCTCTTTTTTAATGAGGAGAGACTGATAACATACAAGCAGAATTTGTGCAAGCAGACGTCATTGACTCACAATGTGAAATTAATTTAATACTTGAAAAATCAATTAAGTTAATCTGCCCTTAACAGCAAACAAAGACACAGCTGCAGAGCTGCAAGAGAGAATTTCTTAATCTCACATAATTAATAAGCAGGCCTCCATAAAATGCTCATTTGATTTTGCTCCAGAGGATGCAAAATCTCTCCAAATGTACACCAACACTATTCTTTATCAGGTCAAAAATACAAAAAAAAAAACAAAACAAAAAAAAAAAACAAACATAAAATAAAAAACAAAAGCTTCCAGCCCAGATTCCTTTCTACAAGAGCTCACAGTTTTCTATTCATAGAACTCCTTTTGGAAATACCAAGCAGTCATAATGGAGCCAGGATCTGATTAACCTTCTCTCTTCCCTGCACAATGGCATCCTACCCTGAGACTCAGCCCTGTAATGGAGTCCGCTATCGCCGAGCCTACTCCAAACATTCTTCGCACCGCAGGACTCGACGACCAGATTGGAATCCCTTAACTCCTCTCTGCATTCGGCACACAGTGGGGGAAACAAAGCACCCTCTAAGCCGATGCCCCTCAACATTAATCTATCTCTCTGCTCCACTTGCACACATCCACACACCACAGGCATCCTATTTAGCGCCTTTGTTACCGTTTTGCATTCATAATCGCAAACTCTCATGAGTAAAGACGGCAAAATAAGAGGGTATCGTCTGCTTGTGGAATCTTTAAGGGCTGCTTCTTTAAGGTGTAGCCCTGCATTAATGATAATTACTCTTGTTTTAGCCACTTGGTAAACTAACTAAACTTAATTGGACCATTAAATAGGACAAAATTACCTCAATACAGCATGATAAGGATCACTAAGATAAAAGCTTTTCTTAGTCTCCACACATAAGGGTCACATAAGCGTTGTAAGAGCAGAGATGCTTTAAATCAGCATGCTGCCTCAATATTGCCATCTTCTGGCCTAACAGCAATATGCACTTCTTTCACTCAGGGTTCTCCGCTGTGGAGCAAATGGATTGCTTGTGCCAAAACTGTCAGAGGGAGTGATTACACTCCTCAGTGGCCAGTTGGCCCAACAGTCCGCCCCCGGTGGCCAGGCCCGTGGGTGCTGCTGGGACCAGGAGGACTGGAGCTTTGGTCACGAGCCAGTCCCACGTTTAACAGCCAGCTCCAGCTCAGCCCAAATATCATCTTCAACTGCCAATGGGAAACGGTTCTCACTCATCAGATAATGGCTGAGAGGGAAATTGCTTCGAGGAGCTGACATTCTGTGATGACAGCGCGGAGATGTGATGCATTCGAGGAGCAGGAGAGGGACCCCGGTCCTTGAAAAAGCGTCAAATTAGCATCAAGGCTACATGCACATGGAGGCATATATAAATGCAATCATAGGAAAACCCACATGAAAGGAAGATACACTTTATCTTCCCTGCATTGAATAATATTACTTTCTCACCGACTATCTGGTTTATTCACAGTGTGCTTGAGCAAGAAAACTCTTTTTACCTCAGCAGCCATAGTGGTTTGTCAAAGTATTTAGACCTCTTAGACCTTTCACATCAAATTTCAGTGTATTTCATTAGGATTTTATGTGATCCTAATGAATCCTCAAACCAATTCAAAGTAAATATTAATTGGAAGTGAAAGAATAGATGGTTTACATTTTTTTAGTAGTGGCATGTATTTGTTTTCAGGTCTGTTGAGAACTGTGGATTCTATTGAAGAGGTTGTATTTTATTAAGTCTTTACGAACTTTGACTCAAATTTTTGCCCATTCTTTTAAGTTTTTCCAACGATATTCAAATAAATATTAGATCTGAACTTTCTCTGGGCATTTCAAATACAGAAACATGCTCTGAACAGGTTTGCATTTTGTTTGTTTTTCACTTTATTTGGGGGTATCAAACAAAGTCAATGCCTTCCACACTTTTCAGATAAATATTTCTCAACAAAAAATAAACCATGTATAATTTTTCTTCTAATTCAGAATTCTCTGTACAACTCTGCAATTTGAAGTATAATATTTTTCAAATAATATGAAAAAATTTAAGTAATTTTATAATTTTATATTTATGGTTATAATGGTACAAAATGACATACAGTAAATTGGGGTGAATACTTTTGGAACTAAATTTAGTTATACGTTTAAACACATTCATATCTTTTTGCATATAAAGACACACTGAGCAAGTAACATTTGAAGTCTTGTTCAAGCTACAGCAACCACTAAAAATGTTTGAAAAGGATGTGCATCACACTCAAATAATGTCTGGACGCAACCATTGGGTCTTCAGTCATATGGCTGTAAAACAGCATACATAAAATGTAATGCAGTCACCATAATTGCAATATGTTTTATAAGACACATCTTCACTTCAGATGCAATAGAAGTAGAAGCAAGTTGTAAATTTCCAATTTTTTTATGTTGCCGTCATTACTCACTTTTTGGAAATCTGTCTCTTTCATGAGATAGGTAGAACGTTTTGTGTGTATATGTCCCTTATCTGTGTGAAACGTCATGAAAAATTGTGCTGAAAGCTCTTAAAATGTTGCAAGTCATCTGTATGAAGACGTCACCTGTAGATGGCACTCTCATCCCTAGTTTTAATCCGACCCTGCAGGGTGACTCCCCATTTTGAGATGACTGGCCTCAATTTCAGATACCTCTTTTTGCTTTGTTTGTCATTATGCTCCTTTGCCAGGTTTTGTTTTGTTTTGTTTTTTTTACAGTGATGAGATAGAAAATTGTCTTTTTCCTCTCTGTGCCTAAATTCTAATGATGGATGTCATTCTGCAGCCATGCAGTTGTACTCTGCTTGTTTTTTTCCCCCTCTTTATTTTAGATCTTTTTTATTTTTTTTTTTACATAAGGTCAGTGCTTTTTCAGGAATGCTCATGCATAACAAAATGCAGCTAGCAACTGTTGTTCCAATCGTTGTGAGGCAACAACCATTAGTTACTACACAGGAGGGAATGGCTGGAGTTGAGAGGGGATAGAGGAACCTCAGCCAAACATGATTTGTCTCTGCATACTAATGCCTCTTTTGATCTGCCTTGGCTTTTAGGAGATTTAAACAACAAAATCTGTCTTTCAAAAAATTTCTTAATAGTCGCAGCCTTTTTGTTGCCAGCATGAGGAAATCTTGGAAGCATTATTTTTCTTTCTTTTTTTGGCTCTGCATCCATATTAATGTTCTGCATTTGTTTAAAACATGTAGAGTCCATTGAGATCTAATTACAAGAAAAGTCTTTATTATTCATGCTTTGCCCTAATAGACTAATTAATTTATCGTGAAACAGAGAGAATTTTCTTTCAGATTTTCTCATGTTGTGCATTTATTTCCATAAGTGTTCTTTGTTTTACAAATATGTCTTTTTAAGTTGGCCCTCACTTGTCCTAAATTCAGTGTCAGTCTGTGAAGGGATTTTCAAGCCCTGCTGAAAAAAAAAAGATCACAGTTTAGAAGTTTCAACGCAAATAACAGAACCAAAACAGGAAGGAAGGACAATTACCTAAGACCTAACAACATCTAGCCTACACACCAATGTGATTTATACGGCCCTGAGAGCTATTTAGTGGCATGTTGCGGCAGCACATTAGGTGTGATTGGGGACAGTGTGCTAAACATTTGGCCAGTTATAATCAGTTGGAGAGATGTGAGGATAGGGGCGGTGGGGGTTATCTGTGTCTGTGATGCTGCAGGAGGTGCCAAAAGCAACAGAGACCAAGAACCAGTCTGAGTGTTTGGCACCTTCGCAGCTGCTGCTCACATGCTTCCATCCTCTTGTCTCACCAAGGGCCAGCACCAAGCACGAGATAATCTTGTTTTATCTGCCTCTCAGACAGCCCAAATGGCTGAGATTAAACGTTCCACATGACCCTCTTGGCCAGGCCACTGACATGTATACCACCAGTTTATTAGAGCGCCTAAGGTTAAAGTGAGATGAAGAAACTGATAAGGGGGTTGGTTCTGAAATGGCTGGATAAGTCTCCAGCCAGAGCAAAATGTCTCTGCCTATCTAAATTTAAGCATGCTGTGCCATGAATATAAATCAGAGAAGAGCTCAGTGAGGTATTTAGCACAAGAGGAAAAAAAAAGTTGCAGCAACCAGTTAGACTGTTTAATCATGGCTAAAAATACCAATCAACAGTGTGGAATTGTGATTACATTTCTGACAGCATTCCACAAAGCCTGGTTTTAAATCATAAGCACTAAGGCATTTTTCCTATAGTCATTTCATGATTTGATCTCGGTACTTACGAGCTTGCAAACCTTTTATGTATTTCAGCAAGAAAGAGACATACATAATCATCTTCAATGTTTTGCATAAATACACCTTTAACCTTTCTTTTTTTTACAACCACAAATGAGCTATTTTACTAGGATTGTGTATGACAATTTATGACAGTTGTGATGTTGGGATAAAATGATACCTGCATGCATAAAAGTGTGGATTTGTTTCCAGTCCTTCAAAATGTAATACAACATTTAATGCAAATGTCTCAACAAGTTTTGCCAAAATAGTGTTCCTATTTGAAAATTGGCTCCAGTTCAGATGAGATGGTGAGGATTATCAGGTTTCAATTGGCTTTAGATGTGGACTCTCCTGCTCCTGCTGAAGAAAAGTATCTCTATGTGAAGATGAAGAGTCATGTGGTGCTACTCTTGTGGTTTTGAGACCTTCTCCATGTGTTTATGTGTTCTTTGAAGTTAATTGGTTTCTCCAAATCTTCTAATCTCTCATTATGGGTTGCTAGAATCCCAAAGCATTGGAAAAAAAAGTCTGTAGACGTTTTTACGTTTCTAGATGCATGTTGAGATCTCTGAGCGTGCTTCTTGTCTTCAGCCATGTTCTACATTCATTATATCTCCAATATACAGGTCAAGCATTAAATAAAATAACGAGTGAGTAATAAAATTCATCATTCATTCATTGATTTGGTGAAAGTGAATTTATTATAGTGAACACTTTTGCATCCCACACTATTTCAATTATTTGCCAAAAAAAAAAGTTTGTATTATCTGCTTTCTCTCCTGGATAATGTGCCTCTCTGTGCTGATCTTTCACACAAGAACATGATAAAAACACTCAAGTTACTATTCCTAACAAAAAAATATTGAATGCTTTTTCAGTGTGAACCTGTATTTGGCAAACACTTCAATTTTGTTTTATCCAGTTGCTGCCTGTTGCTGCAACAAATGAAGGTAAAGAAGTCCAGTAACTGTTGATCTGTGCTGAACATCTGCTCAGGGCATTGTCTCCATGTATGACCCACTTTCTCTTCCCGGATTTGCTTTAAAGACAGCTGCAAGGATATTATTCTGAGTTCTCAGTTTCATCAATGATAGTAAGGCTTTCTGGCCCAGAAAAAAATAGCCACAGGCCGTGATGTCACATCCAGAATGCTCCACTTACAAGGTACGTTTCTGAAACGGGAATATTGTTTGTGACAAAGAGGCTCACTCTTCAAAACATCTGAAATGATATTAGTAATTTGAGAAATTTTAGGATCTGAAATTTGACAACCGCTTTTTTAAGGTTTCTGAAAGAACAACCTATTATCTAAAGTGGTCCCGTAATTATTTGCTGAATTAATAAGAAAGCAGATCATGTTGTTAGTTTCACTTTCACTTCAAGCTTATGTCATTCCAATATGACTGAATCCTAATCAGCACACACACAGACTTTGCTTAGTATTGTGAGTTCAGCTGAGTTAAGGTTTGAGTCAGTTCATTTTCATGGTGTAATCTAACGAGACTTTACAAGACCAACAGACTCAGCCTATCTGCACCGACCCATAGTGAATTCAATCAGATCATAAATACAGATCAAAGTAAATTATATATGCACGTACATTCCTATCCAATGCTTGTAACAAACAATGAGGTTGAGTTTATTTCAGGATGCCAATTGGTAAAAAGTTTTCTATATAAGTAAACGCGGCTGTTTACAGAGACTGACTTTGCCGTAATTCCTCCTTTCTGGACAAACATGTGCGACCGAGTGGGGGGGCTTGAGAAGATAGAGCACATATGAAAACTATAGAAGCGATGGTCCAGGAGTATTTTCTATGTTAAAGAAAAAGATTACGGCAGCAGAAGGTCGTTTAGTGGCTTCATCTAGCAGAGAAAAAGTTGTATAAGATCTTAGCCAGGAGTAAAATCTAAGGCATGAAAAACTGAGTGCAAATTGTTAGTCACAGCAATAGCTCCTTCAATTGCTTTGTCTGGGAAAGAGAGAAAGTTAAAGACAGAAAAAGAGTGCTAAGTGTATCATCTACAGAAAGAGAACTAGAAGTTATTGCCAGCAATAGCTCAGCCAATTGCCTGCTTCAGGAAAGTGTCACAGCCAGCAGGAATGCCTGACCAAATGCAACTTCTGTACAGAGATATAAAGAAATTGAGATCATAAAGTAAATGCAGCAATAGTTGCAGATAAATGCATAATAGGCTTTGTAAAAAGAAGGGAACGTTTGAAACCTCCTCTTTAAGGAATTACTTAACACATTTTTATTCGTAAAGCAAATTGAAAACTGTGTGTAATTTTCTATTTATTTTGAAAATGAGCAATAACACATTAGTGTAACACATACAATCTAAATGAATACATGGATGTTTGTGGCTGTAACACCAGAAAACATGAAAAGTTCTGTTCAGCATATGCAATGTTTGTGTCAATAAGCGAAACCCTATAGCTGCCTGGCACTTTCAGCTAATTAAGGAATGTCAAAAATGTTCACAATTTCATTTGGCGCCATGGATATCAAATGAAATATGCTGATTTTTCTTTTCCTGTTGTGTTGTCACATTTTAGTTTCTGCACTGCTTGTACTTTCACAATTGCATTAACTCTTTTTGTTTAGTTAGTTTCATCATGTTCCTGCAAGTTTATAGTATTTATGACTTTTATTGCAGAACAAACCCAGTGCAAATGAAAGTTACATTGAATTATTAATGTTCATGGTTCAGTGCTGATGACTATTAATGCGTTCTGGAAAAAACAAAAACAAAAAAAAACCCAATACAGGCTACCTTAAAATGGGAAAGCCACACTGAAAAATAAACACTTTCTGCAGTTTATTTTGCTTGAAAACTTCTTCCCGTGACAGAAAGCCCAGCAGATTATTCTGTGAGTGAACGACCTGGTGGCCCTCATCCAAAAGTTGGGCTTTTGAGACATTTGTTCCTGGTGACAAATGCCGGGATTACTTCACAAAGTGTTAGCAAATGCCATTGCTGTCTGCCTACCTGTTGAGGAGAGGAGACACGGTTTCCAAATGGCTTTGGAGGCTGACGTTAAAGGCCTGGGCAAAACCTGGCTGATTTCTGAACACCGTATTGATTACTGTGATGCTGACGGCTGAGGCAAGATTAACAATATTCTTAACATTAATTAAAATCCCCACTGTGAGAGAACAGATGGCCAAGCCCATTAATCTGCTGTAAGGCTCTTACTGCCACCACACATGTCTTAATCAGGCCGTGATCTGCATTAATCACCTGACTTAAGTGGCAAACAAGTATCACTCGTGTGTTAGCCTTGCTTTTGTTTGTGGCTCGGCCTTTGCTGACCTTGTAGTGATGTATTGATTGGGAAAACATTTTAGACAAGACTGGATGCAGTTTATTATTAAAGCATATAACTCAGTTACACATGCAAGCCATTAATGAACACATCCACCTGAGTCCCTGCTCCTTAAACTGACTACGTCTGCCGCAGACAAACGTGTTTTACCACCAGCTGTTGCGTTAAAACCTTTTTGCAACTCAAAGTGGGAAGTGTGAGACAGTTGATAAGATTTGAGCATAATCCTCTTACTGGCAAACAACTAATTTGGCTGATAATTCTGCATCACCTTCTGACTCCACATTGCAATACAATCTTGGATTTCAACTCACAGCCAGCATGGGACTATTGAGGGAAGGCTTTGTGTGTCTGCGGATAGTAAAAATGTGTCTGATGTTTGGTCCCCCGCTGGTCCCTGTTCAGCATGAGCCTGATTATAAATAAAAAACGCATGAAAAATGGAACAGAGGACAAATAAACATTTCCAAGAAAAACAGCAAAGTTGAGTTTCACCATTATTTTTAACCCCAAAAGATAAAGACGACACAGTGTTAAGTGGCACAAGAGGACGTCATCCAGCTGAGATTAAGGACTTAGTGTGGCTTTTGCCCCATATGCTGTTTGATGTTATATTTTTTGATGTATAGAATCTTAAAAAGTTATTTATTCCTAAAACAAAAACAATCTCACATTTTGTCACACTACATTACCATTAGGTGTAATAGTAATTATTGTGATTTTATATGCTAGGCTAACACATGTATAATTGTGAAGTGGGAGAGAAATAATACATGTTTTCTTATTTATTTTCCAGTTTTTTATTCTGATATCTCTCAATAAGGCCCATGACAACCAGATGCCTTCAGAAGTTTACATTATTATAAAATAGAGTCCGTCGGAGTGTAACATTATCTAATTGTAAACAAAGCTGCTCTGTTAAGTCTTTTCTGCACTGCAAATCACCTTGAACACATCATACTCTTTGTGAAACACAGCCATGGCAGCATCAATCTCTAGTGCTTTACTTCTTCAGCAGGAACAAGTTCAGAATTGATTAGAAGATGGATGAGCTAAATGCAGGGGAATTGTGGAAGAAAACCTGTTAGAGGCTGTAAAAGACTTGAGACTGGGCCAGAAGTTTACTTTCCAGCAGGACAACAAGCCTGAAGGTACAGCCAGAAAGCAGATTGATGTGTTAGATTGGCCCAGTCAAAGTCCAGATATAAATCTTACTGAGAATCAATAAAAAAGACAGTTGGGAAGGCATACTGGGAAAAATGTCAGTCTCTTTGTGTAAATTATGAGAGTCATAAACTTAAACAATTCCAGCAGAATTTGCAAGAAATGATGGTTTTACAAATTACTTTTTTAAGGGGCTGGATACAAAAGCACTTTTTGTTGTTTTTTGTATGTACCAGAATTTTTAAAATCTATGCATCTTTCCATTTCAAAACTATGCACTTTGTTTTGATATGTCGCAAAACAAATCACAGTACAATACATTGATGTTTGACAATATATGAAAAGCTCAAGGGTGTTGCAAGGCACTGTAATATGAGAAAATCACTTTTTTTTTTAAATGGTGCTCATAGACTTGAGAGCAAACTAAGTATCCACTTCTGCTGTTATGCCATCCCACTGAAGCTTGTTCCAAATTCAATATGGAAATGCCTTAGCTTAAGCTCTAAATTGGCTTGCTCTGCTACATTGTTTGAGCATTTTGTTATTGTTTTTTTTCTGTAATTCTGCCTCGTAGTCCTGCCAGTAACAACAGACGCTGGTATTTGAAATAGAAAATCAATTTTTTTGTATTTAGCACACACGAAAATTGAGCTTCTCTAACATTTAAACTGGCAGTGCAGAGCTCCTTACAACCCCCAATGCTTAGGGGTGACTTTGACCACTTGGGGGTCTTCATTGTGTGCATTTTTACACCTTTCTGTATGCGCCCACATGGGGGATCAGACAGACTTATCCTAAACTTTTGTGAGGTGTCAAGAGCTTCTTTGAAGAGCCATAAAGGGCTTTTAATCAGCACAAGCTAATCAGCCATATGGTTGACAAAGGTCTAGTTGACTCGTGCTCTCTTGTTATCTCCAGGAAAGCTCTTTCTGATGTGTCTGTTTGTGAGAATGCAATCTAAGTGGGAATCATTTCAGTCGTCGTTCTTTTAACTTCCAAGGCCGCTGTTACAAAACTACGCAGAAAGGAGTAAATTAAGTGCAACTGGGTTTTTATTACAACACAGATGATCTTGATTAGGCTGGCAGGTTTTCCAGCTAACTAAGAGCTACAATCATATCTTGTGTGCAATTAACATTGTGGGTGTCCGAAACACAACACTAATCAAATCACTTTTGTCTGCCTTCGTGAATTTTTCTCAGCTACGTGGCATGGAAAATTCCTCCTCCACTATTTGCTGAGATGAGACAGTGTCTGCAGCTGCTCATTAGGAAAAGAGACTCATGCTTATAATTTATGCATAATATAATTCATCCTTATGCATGGAATTTACAGGGGATGCTGAGACAAAATGAACATGATGTTGAGGAAAAAACAAAAATTCATTGGAAATAAATATTTATGTTGTTTATGATAAATTTGTAATCCTCAAAACGAAAAATATAAGGAGCTGGGATGATGTGCAAATGAACAGCTTGTTTATATGGAAATATGTACAGAAATAGTAATGATAATATTTAGTATTGTTAAAATGCAGTCTTTAAAAAAGCCTTAACATAGATGCAAGTTTATTCCAGCAGTAAAATCTATTTTTTTCTACAAATAGTAGAAAACTCAAACCTTTGATTACAAATATCTAACCATCCTTTTAAAAATCCAAATTAGTAATGCAGGATTTTCTGTCTTCTGGACTATGAGTATGACAAGACATAAAGACCCATTTCTTTCAGGGCTTTATACTGGACAGAGATCTCTTCACAGCTAATTGGAAGTTAAGGACGGTACAAAAAAAAAAATCTCCAAAGCTCAATTTAAGAAAACTGTAGCAATGAGTGGCTTATTGTGGTCACTATGTCTCAATGACAACCAATATATGCTGTTTGAATTTGACACGGTTTTTTGGGAGCCATGTAAGATTTTTACTGTCCAACCATCAAAAACATGAACTCTGACAGTTTAATAGACTCTACTGGGATTTTTACTGGAACTGTGTGCTTTGGCCAGTTAAGCGTTTGGTAAAAATCTTATTTGTTTCTGGCGTTGAAGCCAAGGATGATTATGTGGAAAAGAACCTCATGCCCATTCAGCAAATAAATAAATAAATAAATAAATAATAGAATGAAAATATATTTAAGAAAAATGTTTTCATGTATTTTTGGTGCTTACAGTCTAGTTATTAGAAGTCAAAACATAGATCTCTAATTTCAGATCTATGTTTATGGAAAGAGAATTTATGAAAACAGAGCATCTTGAACTCAATACATCTCTTGTTACCGTGGCACTGCATCTGCTATTTGAATATTTACAAACTTTTTTAAATTAAATTGTGTCTTTTCATTCCACAATTATTACAAATATGTAAATATCTAGTCTTTCTTACTATTTTCACCTCAATTTCTGGCTCTAAAATAAAGAACAATACTGTCTTTCTTTTCCCACACAGAAAAATATAAAAACTGAAGAAAAAAAAAGAAGATGTAGAATTCATTCATATTGTATCAAATAAAACTGTATTGGAGTTTGAGTTTATCCTCCTGGGCATTTGTGCATGATTCACAACATTTTTGTGGTCCTTCTCAATTTTTCACTCCACATCTAACATAAAACAAGTTTAGATAAAGCAATATAGCTGTCTCTAAACTTAAAGTAAATATATAATGTCCAAATCAGGGGTATCTATAGACCTAACATTGCCACGCTTGTGAATGAGATGTGCAGCCTCGATGTTGGACTCTGGTACATTGCTCTGTAGGCAACGTAAACGTGATGCTTCTGGGTCTGATTCTCTTACAAATACCTTGGGAACCTTGAAAGTCATTGAGAAACATCCATCCATCCATCCATTTTCCTACACCCTTGTCCCTTAATGGGGTCGGGAGGTGCTGGTGCCGATCTCCAGCTAGCGTTCCGGGCGAGAGGCGGGGTACGCCCTGGACAGGTCGCCAGTCTGTCGCAGGGCAACACAGAGACACACACAGGACAAACAACCATGCACACACACACTCACACCTAGGGGCAATTTAGACAGACCAATTGACCTGACAGTCATGTTTTTGGACTGTGGGAGGAAACCGGAGTACCCGGAGAAAACCCACCATGCACAGGGAGAACATGCAAACTCCATGCAGAAAGGCCGGGGCCGGGAATCGAACCCAGAACCTTCTTGCTGCAAGGCAACAGCTCTACCAACTGCGCCACTGTGCAGCTCATTGAGAAACAATTTTACATAAATATATGGTGGAGCAGAAAATCCAAAGTTAGTCATTATTGAGTTTTTCAACAGGATATAGCGTACAAAACCCATCGCTATAGAAATATAGACAATGTTAACTGACCATATTTTTTTTCCCCATGGCCATTTTAGTCCCCAGATCAAAGTCTCATTGAAAACCAAGGGAAAACATCTCTCTCTCACTCACTCTTTTTTTCTCTCTCTCTCTGTTTGCCCCAACCTCATGAGAGACTATAGAAAAAGTGCTGTTGTCTTGCACAATGAGCTGTCGGTTTATTGACAGAAAGGGTAATAAAATATTTTAGGGTGAGTTTATGCTATTGCAATTACAGATTAATTTACTTAAAAGCTTTTCACACATCTTCCCCATGGGTGCCACCAAATTTGTTGCCTCCTCTGTACATAAAATAGATCTACTTCTAGCAGCAAGATTTGGTAAAGAGGCAGACTCACAACTGAGCTCTGTCACAGCACCTTCTGTAGTTGCATGTGGGTGCTCTTTTGTAGTATATCTAAATTTCATAACATTGTGTGCATACTGCTTTACCACACATCTCTGCTCCTTTATACTGACTATGTTCTCCAAGGATCTTTCTGAAATACGTAGACCATCCATTCAAGTCAAAGACTTTGAACGTTGGGAATTACTGACACATTTTGGATGAAATGGTTAACTTTTCAAGGATCATTAATTGGTGAAACTGCTCTTTTTTTTTCATTTTCAGCACCACATTATAGAAATAGGTTTCGAAATACCATCAGCCTTCAGACTCTTAACTCACTTCACTCTATTCATACTTTTTAAGGGCCTTGTAAGAACTGCTCTTATGGAAACTTTCACAGCTTTTTACAGTCAGTGGAATGTCTTGGCTTTAGATAGTGTAATTCTGTAAGTCATGTTCCCATATTTTAACATCTGTTTCATTCCATATTGTAATTTTACTCAAAATGTGCTCTTTCTTAATGCCTTTGAATTAAGCTTTTTATATAAGCCTGCCTTCTGTCTCTCAAGCATGATTCTCTGAAATAATGTTTATACGCTAGTTTGTCAAACTTCACTCATTGAAAGAAGAATAAGTCAATAAAGATAATGCAGCCTAATATTAGTATTTCATGAGTTGGTTTTTGTGCTTCATGTCGACAACAAACCAGCCATTCCCTGTTCGATTGAGAGCTCAAGAGATTATTTCCACTACATCCAAAAGCATTTTTTTTACGCACTTCACCTTGGAACATTTTTAAAATTATTCAGTTCTAAAAAAAAAAGGGAGATGTATTTTAGGATATTATACATGATATTTTTTTTGACAACCAGAAGTGTTTCTGTGCAGAAATGTGCCTGTTTTTGATGTTGTTCAGCCCGAGGGCCTGAGGATTTCTGCCGTTCTGTATTGGTTTTCAGCCTTGTTTGCTCTGTGGAGAGGATTCTCTAAATCTCTTAACAATATTATGTGCCACAGATCATAAAATCCCCTGATACTCTTGTCTTAGCTATTTTTTCTAAACCTGTTGTTGGTGTATAATAAAAACAATTCTTAGTGTAAACACCTGATATATTGTTATAGTGTCAAAAAGAGGGCCAATTAAATTCAAATACAATTCTTGTCTGTATTAACTTACATTTTCTATAGCATATCTTTTTGTTAGTGAGCCTCTAACAAAGGAATACTGTCATTTCTATGTCTACCGCTACAACAATATTCTGTGCCATATTACAAAATGTAGATTACTAACTTAGATTACTTATAGTTTACAACATTCAGTTTATATCTATCATTTTCTTGTTTCCTATTTTTAAGATTATTTTTAAGTTTACTCATTTTTAAGTTTCAATCTTAAAAACAGTGACAACAGGATTCTCCTTCATATTTGAGCCAGTGGTATTTAACAACATTTTACTTGGGGAAACAAAGACATTTTTGCAGATGAGCCAGTAACATTAGACAGTTTTTCTTTTTCTTTTTTTATAATTTTCTTTTATCACTTTGAATATAGGATTTTGCTTCTGCAACAAACATTTTGTAGTGAATAAAAACTGAAATACAACTCTACACTAAGAGCTTTCTAATGAAGCTGAAGTTGGTGTCTAATTTGGATCTCATGGCTTTTTGTCCAATCAAAGATTTATTATGGTGTCTGCAAAAGAGTCTGGACTGCATTTGAATAGTTAAAATCTATCTATCTTTCTGACATTATTTTTGCTGTTGGAGTTGCTATTACTTTGCTTGTGCAAGGAGAGGCTAGGGTATGATACCAGGCTAGGGTATGATATATGCTTGAATTGCCACTGGTGACATATTTAAATTTTATGTCGCATTACACTTAGATTTCATAAAATTATCTGTTTTATATTTATTGTCCCTATCTCACTGCTGTTGTCTGACAGTTTTGCACTTAACATTAATATTTCACAAGCCAAAACATAAGTTGGCATTTTTTTCACCCACTCAGGAGCCATAAAAGTGCTGAAAAATTACCTAACAGTGCTGCTTATGAATACAAACTAATATATATTTCAGGAATGCAGTACTCAAAGAGAAAATAGTTCAGACGTATTCTTCCCAATCATAACCTTACCTTTAGTTTAATTTTAACATTCTATCTGCATTCCATTCCATTCTACATGCATAGCATGACTTTCTTTGAATATCTAATTTTTTCTTTTTTTTTTTCTTCTTTATTTTTTGCCTTCAGGACTTTAAAACTTCTGCGCATATCGCCAATCATTCTCCTGATGCTTTCCAGAGTGGTGTGCCCTTCTTAACTTTTGGAGCACTTCTAATAGCGCTGCCATGTGTCTGCTTCCTTCTCTCGCTGGGTGAAACTCACCCAGTAAATACTTACAAAGCTTTTAACAGGTAGACCTGCACCCTCCTCCAGAGGAGTGTGTTCTTATTATCCCGTCCCTTCCAAGTAATTTAGTTAGTTAATTAATTGCCACGTGCAGATTAATTTAAGGAAGCTGGTGTTTGCCCGATTAAAAAGCTCCACAATCAGTTTATCTAATGAGCCATTTGCACCCAAAACAATAAGCTGTTGGTGCAGCGCCAAACCTTTCCTTTTGGTGCCCCACTGGAAGGCCATTGGTCGACTGGGCGGGTAATTTGCATACAGTGGGGCTTAAAGTCGGTCTGCTAACTCGGAGTTGGACTCAGACTGGAGAAGTAGTTCCCGACTTGCATCATCTGAATACTTTGTGTGTGTGTGTGTGTGTGGTGTGGGGGGGGACACTCAGCATGGCTTTTTGCAAAGCTGCATCTGTGGCGCTTGTCTTGACGCTTTTTTATGTGTCTCTGCGCACTGTGCACTGCACAACTACAAGGTACTTTACTTATGAAGAAGACGCACCCGGGACGCAAATAGGGAATTTATCCCAAGATTTAAAGATCGATCCGTCTGATGACCCGGACACATCTTTCCGCTTCATGCAGGAGAGCAACACCTCAGTCATTCACATGCGGGAAAGTGACGGACTCCTGACCGTCGCGGATGTGATCGATCGGGAGCAGCTCTGCCCCAGGTCCCCTCGCTGCTTCATCGCCTTCAACATCGTGGCCCACTCCAGGGAGAAGTTTCAGCTCATCCACGTGGAGATCGAGGTGAAGGACATCAACGACCACTCTCCGTACTTCCCACTCAACGAAACGAAACTGGAGATAGTTGAAAACGTGCCCCTGGACTCCAGGTTCCCGCTCCAGATCGCTCTCGACGAGGATGTGGGTGACAACTACATCCAGAGCTACATCATCTCCCCCTGCAGCCACTTTGTCGTGGAAGTGCGCGAATTGGAGGACGGAGTGAAGTTTGCCGAGCTGGTTCTGGTGAGTGAGCTGGATAGAGAGGTGGAGGACTCTTACACCGTACAGGTGACTGCGTCTGACGGAGGAGCACCTCCAAAGTCTGGATCTATGACTGTGAACATCAAAGTGTTGGACTTTAATGACAACAGCCCGGCTTTTGCGCACAGCTCCCTGAAAGTTGAGTTGGAGGAAGACTCCCCGGTAGGTCACCGAGTACTGAAAGTGCACGCCTTCGATCCGGACCAGGGCATCAACGGGGAAGTAGTGTATGCGTTCCCGGCTGAGCTGTCATCCGAAGCGGCCCAAACTTTCCACATCGACCCTTACTCCGGGGATGTGACCCTGAAGGCGCTGGTTGATTTCGAGAAAAGGAAGTCATACGAGCTGAGCATCAGAGCCTCGGATCAGGGCGAAAACTCCGTCCCGTCCACCTGCACGGTCGTGATCGAGGTCGTGGACGTGAACGACAACGCTCCGGAGATCGTCATCAAGCCGATGACCTCCAGCAGCGACTCGGTGGCCTACATCACCGAGGCTGCGGCAGCGGAGAGCTTCGTGGCGCTGATCAGCACCTCGGACAGAGACTCGGGCTCAAACGGGTACGTGCGCGTCAGCCTGCTCGGGCACGAGCATTTCGCCCTGCAGCAGGCTTACGGGGAGACGTTCATGATCGTTACCACCGCTACTCTGGACAGAGAGAAGATCCAAGAATACAACTTGACTGTAGTGGCAGAGGACCTGGGAGTCCCCCGTTTAAGACGGCCAAGCAGTACACAATCAGCGTAACAGATGAGAATGACAACCCCCCTCTTTTCAGTAAGTCTGTGTATGAAGTTTCAGTTCTGGAGAACAACATTCCTGGCTCATACATTACCACCGTTGTTGCTCGAGATCCTGACATGGGAAAGAACGCAAAGGTTTCCTACAAGCTCCTAGATTCAGAAATACCGGGGGGATCTCCAGTGTCTACCTATGTTTCTGTAGACTCAATCTCGGGGTCCTTGTACACTTTGAGGTCTTTTGATTATGAGACGCTTCAACAGATTGAGGTGGTCATCCAAGCAGAGGACAGAGGCTCCCCCTCTCTGTCCAGCACCTCAATGATCCGGGTCAGAGTCGTGGATCAGAATGACAACTATCCATATTTCACCTTCCCTGTCCTGCTGAACAACTCTGCTGACATCCTTCTTCCCTACACTGCCCCCGCAGGCTACCTTGCCCTTCAGGTAGTAGCGGAAGATGCTGATGAGGGGGTGAATGGTGAGCTCTCCCACCAAATTCTGGAAGGTGACCCAAAGCTGTTTACCATGAACAAAAACACTGGAGAGATTGCTTTGAAGCAGTGGCTCACAGCCGAAATAGGGGATGTGTTGGAAATTAAAATCACAGTCAGTGACAACGGAAGGGCCCCTCTGTCTAGCAGTGCCACTATTAGGTTTGTGGTTTCAGATACAGAACCCCCTGAAGACCAGGTTGTCATTGTCCTACAGTCAAGTGAGGAAGAAGGCTCCTCGTTCGATGGCTCACTAATCATTATCATCGTGCTCAGTGGGGGTTGTGCCTTCCTGCTAATTGCAATTGTGGCCGTCGCCCTCACGTGCAAACTGAGCCGTGGGGGAAGAAGAAGTCGTGGCAGAAAGAGAGAGGTGTGCCAGGGCCTGTTTGACGGCAGGGCCCATTCCATGCTCAGCTCTGCAGAACCAAACATTTACACGGGCCAGCAGGGGTTCTTCCACGAGAGGACGTCTTTGTCTCTGGATGATTCCTGCCTCTATGAGGAGAGGAGCAGAGACTCAGAATCGAAGGTGAGTCATCCAGTGTTTTTTTTTTTTTTTTTTCCGTATTTTTCATCTTTTTAGCTTCGTGTTGCTGCCTTGATCTATGTGCCAGAAATGGAAACTAAGCGCTCTACTGTCACTCTGTTTGCTCTCTTAGATCTTCCTGCCCTCCAAGCATTTCCAGCCAACGTCTGTGTGGCAAGGTGACAGATACTGCTTGCAAGTGAGGTAAGTTAACTGAAAAAATGAGAAATTTCCTTTCGCGTGTATTGCATAGCAGTGAAACTTGAATGAAAAGAAAGCATGCTTTACTTTTCACCCATGCATGCACTTTATTGATTGTGGCAATGTGTGCAGATTGAGGTTAGATGGGCAGCAAAGATCTAGTTTTTGCATATGAAAACACATCAATAATCAAGCTAATGTGGTGTGGTTGTGGCTCATACTGTATTTTGTTGACTGCAGCGGCCTCAGCAACAACGACCAGCTGAGCGTGAAGGACAGCGGTAAAGGGGACAGTGACTTCAATGACAGCGACTCAGATGTCAGTGGAGATGGTGGTAAGAAGAACTTCAGCACCTTCCAACCCAGACTGAAAAGTAAGTTTTAAATATTCCAGGGTGCCTAGTTATTATCATTTCACATTACAAAATTTGTATACATCTAATTTAAAAATGTTTCAAAAGTTTCTTTGAAGTGTACATTTTTAGTTTATGTAATAACAACTAAAATGATGATACATAATAATTATTTTTTGTATTACATGTATGGCTTACATAATGGCATCACATATCAGACTTCTCTACTGTTATTCTGCGTTTGCATGTTAAGTTTAAGAACCAAAGTTTCTGCTTATTGCCTTGATTTAAAATGGCTTTAACAGCCATTTGCAGGCTTTGGGAAAATGTTCATATCCGTCGCATTTTTATTAGAATTTGCAACAATATTCAAGATTTTTACTGGGATTTTGTGTGAAACCAAGACAGAGTTGTGTGTATTAGTGCGAGACAAATGACACATACTAAGATTTTGATTTTCAAATCTTCAAAGAGTAGTGCGAATATTTGTTTAGTCTTTAATCTAAATCTAATGTCATCCATCCATCTAATGGTTATATTATTGTAGTGGGTGGCTGGTGACTCACTCTAGGGAGTCATGGGAGAAAGGCAGGCTTAGTACAGGTTACTTGTCCATCGCAGGGCAACATAGGAAAATGCAGGACAATCAACCATGTACAACTAAGGAACATTTTGTGATGCAATTTAACCTGATAGTCATGTTTCACTGTGAGAGGAAACAAGAGTACCCAGCAAGAACCCACTTATGCACAGGGAGAATATGCAAACTCCATGCAGAAAGAACCCAGGACCTTCTTGCTGCAAGGCAACAGTATTAGCAACTGTGCCCCCATGCAACAACTACATGAAGTACAGCTTCTTTTTTTTTAGCTGATATGCAAACCACTGTATATGGAGGAAAACTACCACTGCACTCCAACCTGAACCTATGACAGCACCATTTGCTCCGAGGGACTGAATTCCTAAGCTAACTTTTCAGATATTTATTTGCTAATCTTTTTTACAAACTTTAAAAATTAAGACAGTGTAGCATTATCTTTCACTTTCCAGTTGCACAATAGTTTCCATTAATTTGTCACATAAAACCACAGTAAAATACATTAAGGTTTGTGATTGTGACCTTGATGTGTTTGAGGTCTCAAGCAAGAACTCTGAGGTGTTTGAACCTGCATAATTGAAGCACCTTATACTTAAAAGCAAAATATTGAAGTTTACATTTTTGATGTGGAAAAATCAGGGTAAGGTGTATCATTTAACTATAAATCAATGAAATAACCTTATTTTTTGAACCAAAGGTTTATAACTTTTTGAAAATAGAAATAATTAATAATGGCAATAATTGTTAACATTCTGGCCACACTCAGTTTTCCTTGTACTTATTCAGACCTGGATAGTAACAATCGTAGCTTTAAATAGTTCCCATACTTTGCAAGACTGCATTTAAATAAAAACTTTGACAGGTTAACATTAAATGTGGTTACATAACATCTACACTTACTGTATCTAATCTGCAGTTTTGTTTGTCTTACTTTGTTTCAGGTACTAGTAGCAGCTTATCTAGAGACTGCCAAAGTGCCTACTGCGTGATACCACAGAGGAGCTACAGGAACTCCAGAGAAAATGCCTACACAATAGGCTTCTCTCCCATGCCTGTTTTCAACAATCCTCACAGCATTAGGAAGGACTGTGGATACAACACAAACCAGCCAAAGCCAAGAAGCAACATGCAGACTTTTTCCAGATCCGGGACTCTTCCTTCCTACTTCCCCCAGCAGTCGCATGAAACTGATGCAGGACAGGACCGCGGTCCACCAGGAGTCTCCCAACATTGTAACGGTGGCTACAGAATCTGAAGTTGCAACTATCTTTTAATAAAATGTGCAGGTAATCTTATTTAGCCGTACATTGTTGATGTACATGTGTAGAAGTTTGTATCATATTCTTAATTAGCAAGTGTACATATTTGTTTATGAGGAAAAAAGTTGGAGAATGTTTATTGGATATGGACTAATCAAGCTCTTCCTGGCTGGTACTTATTACTGTGTGTCTGTAAATTGCCTGTTTTAATTTTGACAGGGCTTTTTTTTCACCTAATAACTATAACATGTAGAAGAAAAAAATGTGCTGCATGTTTTTTTGATAGAGGTAGTAATTATAAATCAAACAGGAAATTAAAGCTTTACTAGCTTACCACAATTCATGTATCAATGCTTAAACTTTATCTAATTTCTCCAAGCAAATGATGGTTTGAGGATCATCTACCAAAAATGGTCAAACCTCATTGTATTTATTTATTTAATTAAGACGGGAATAACAAATATTTTTTCAGCATTTAACTTGCTAATCACTGATTCTTAACCTAATCAAGGGAAAATTGTCCAATTCCGCTCTCTGGAAGACTTGTTGGTGCACCTCTTTTGTGTATTTGTCTTTCATCGTTTGAGTGGCAGTATATTGTTTCCTGTGGTGTCTACTGCTGTGTTTCTGTTCTTTCTTTCCTCAAATAAAATTTCTGAATTAATACAAAATGCCAGTCAACATTTTTTATTTTTTTTATACAACAATGTGATTAAAATTAATGAAGCATGACAAAGAATCATTTTAATTAAGGAACATTAAAACAAAAGATGAGAATCCCTCCTCCGCTTTAATTTTCTGTAAACATTTAAAACTCCTCCTCGAGTTTTAGATCTACATGATGAAAACTCCAGTCAGAGCTGATCAGATGTGAAATACTATGCTCTCCTCCATTACCTGGGAGACCTGCTTTGAAGACTCCAAGGTTGCTGCGTTTGGTTTCTGGCATGCAAATGAGCAAAAAAAAAAAAAAAAAGAAAAAAGAAAAAATGGATCTGGTGCTCCTGAGGAAAAATAAGGTATAAAGCATTATACCGACAAAAAATCTTACTGTGGTGCTGTCAAATCAACGCCTGTTCTTTAAAATAATTTCCATCACTATACACAACACAGCACCATGTATTAGGCTGTCTGACAAATTCCTGGCTGTCAGTTGTTGCTATGAGGGGTGAGCCTTTTAATGAATTCCTCTGCCTTTGCTGTGAAAATGAAAAAAAAAAGAAAAAAAAAACTACCCATGTACAAAGTGAAATGTAATTTTTTATGCAACTCTTTGAATCCTCTGACACTTACAAGACACCTGCTTGCTGTGCTTTTACTATAAGCTTTCCCAGAGCTGGTTACTGTTTGCTGATTTAATTCAAACTGTGAACATGCAGGGCAAGTGAAAACTGTTCCTGGTCCTAAATGATTTATCGACGAGACGCAGATGAGTTTGAAAATCTATATCCAACCCTGACGGCAAGTAACACCCTGGATTCTGGACACTGGTTGTTTGTAGAGGTACAGATTTTAAAAAAAAAAACATTGCTTTTATTTTTTTTTTGTTTGTTTTAGTTGAAAAGCTGGTGTTGTTTTTGTTTTCCCTTTCAAACACAGAATAAAGGGTTCTGGGACACTTCTCATGTCAAAACACTATACACAAATGTCCAGAGTTTCAAATACTTTTAAAATACATGTATGAGTATAAAAACAGAATTTGCAAAAAGAATACAGAATCTGGCTGGCTAGAAGGATGGATATAACCATATCAGAGAAACACCTAAATCTAATTCCATACTTTTCTATATTGCATATGAACAGTGCCAGTATAGCTGCAAATTTAGGACACTCAGTCTGGAAAAAGCTGAAGGTTTACAAATGAATTATGCAAGAAAAAGATCAATTAAACGCATCTCTCAATCAAAGGACCATGCCCATGGGGAAGTTTGTGTTTCTTCACCAGCAGCTTCAAACAGACAAGCTCGCTTTAATATTGCTTTTTATCAACATTTCCAAAACTTGAGATATGCATTTCAAACACTATTAAATACCTGAAGACAATCATCGGTTCACAAACCACCTTGTCATTGCATTGTTCCGTCCTCATTATTTTCAAAGTCAGTTTAAAAGAGTGCTTGATTCATGAGAACAAAAGGACAAGAGAAGAAAGCTGTTACAAATTACTAAACAGTCAGGTAAAGAAGAGTCTTCATGGGAAAATTAATAGATTCTAAATCTTTGGGAAAAGAAAGGGGGATATTAGTGAATTCAGATAGAAAGCAGAACCATTTTTTATTTTTTTCAGGGTTTTTTGTTCCCCTGAACAAAACGTGGGCTGAGAGCTGCCCTCATTTGCATGATCATAAATACTTGCTTTTTTTAAGCTTTTTGATAGCCATGATAAAAGCTGGAATGGAGTGGATTAGACACCTTTTACATAACCGTGCAGCACCAAACAGAATTCTCACATATTACAATGTTCCTCATGAATAAAACTAATTCCATATCTAAGCTGTCCTGACCACTCTTTCAGTATTCAGAGCTTCCATTCATCAGAGTTGCCACAGTTTTGAAAATTGCTAAGATATTAACTTGAGGATTCAAGGCCACAAAGTACAAAAAGGCAAGCAATAAGGAAGAAGGTCATGTTTGTGCTCCTGGTGATGTTCATGGCCCTGACAGATAGCCAATTGTACACAGAGGGAAAATGCATTTATCAATCAATACAATATGGCTCACTCTGTCATTGCTTTATATTCATCTTGTAGGTCAAACAAGTTGTGCACTGACCTGACAATTTATGCCACGAGGTATATTCATTTGCACAGTTTGGGGTGAAATATGTGTCCGCTTTATTTTGAAATTGACTTTCTATCAGTGTCCAGAAGCAGATATCACGAAACATTTCGAACCTCCACAGCTTGCATAGTAAAAGTATTAAAGTCCTATGAACTTTTTCAGAGTTTATCATGGTACAGCCACAAACTTCAACGTATTTTAACAGGCAGTATTACCTGAAGCTGACTTTTTTTTTTAGCTTTATGTCATGTTATAGTGTTATTCTCTCATCAGAAAACATACGTGGAGTCTTGCTCTGATTTTTTCATGCATTTTTGAGGAATCCCTGAATCTTCCCTGGCAGATATTCAAGGGTGCTTAAACACAAAGTGCCTCATTTTTCCCCAAAGGTCTTCCTTGGAGTTACAGTCTCCTCCTCACAGAGCAGCCCTCCCCAACGCCTTCTGCACTCAGCTCCACCAGACTAGCGGCAGCAGCATTTAATAAATACCTGAGCATCTGCTGAGCTAATAATACAAATTATGTCGCAGTTCAACTCTTCGACGGTTTGAAAATGACATAATGGAGGAACATTGTTGCGGTGACATGCTAAATGAAAACAATTAGGAGCTTCTAACAGAGACTGAGGCACATTTCAAAGTCACATCACAAAGTCAAATGTGATGTTTCATACATGTAGAATTTTTATGACAACTGAAGGTAACATAGGTGCTTGAGTGTGCTATAAAACGACACTATGTGCCTGGAAACTATAAGGATTTTAAAATTGTGAGCCGGAAAGAAGTGGGTACATAAATTATTGATACAAATTTTAAAAAGTGAAGCATTTTGTGGGTATTTGTCTCCTTTACCTTGATACCTGTAGGTAAGCAAAGCTAGTAGCATCATGGTTAGGGGATGTTTTTCTTCTGAAGAGACTGGAAAGCTGGTTAGAGTGAAAGGGAACGTGGTTCGAGCCACAAACAGAACGTCTAGACTTGATTAAAAACAATCAGTTTTCCAGAGTTACACTGATTTAGATCAAAGCATATTTAGATGTTTCAATGGCTCAGTCAAGTGTAGACATAAACAAACTGAGAAGCTGTGATAAAACGGACAAACTGATGTCAATGGAAGAACTCCATACAGTTTGAATGATATATTCTATTTTGAAAAGAAGACTAGTCAAAACATTAAGTCTCTAGATGTGCAGTGCTGGCGAGGACATGCCACAAAAATTGTCCAGTTGTAATTGGATCTAAGGCTTCCATTACAAATAGGACTCATATTTTTATTTTGAAAAAAAAAGGGTTTTAAAAAGTTATTATTCTTTAAAATGAATGCTAACTAATAACTGTGTCAATCTGTCACAAAACATTTCCACCAAATATGTAGCTAAATATACACATGTTAACATTTGTGGAAGTGCGGGCAGAACATATGAAAACATTCAAGGTGTATAATTACTTTGGCAAGTCTCCGCGAACTGCATCTCATCTCCACAGCTACTCCATTAACGAATGAGTCAGATCTGCCGGCTGTGTCTCTTCTGCACCTGCAGTGTTAAGTTGATTTTTGAAAAATAGCAAAATATACGACTGCGATTACGTTGTTTTGGCCTTTTAGCATATCAGCTTTGGAACAAACTCTCCCGCATGTAAAAGACGGGGCCTCTCTGAATCGATGGCATGTGGCGCTTGAGGCCCGCTCCAGACTGCACCATGTTTTGTACTTCTCGCACCTCGTCTTCATCTTTGTCTGAGCTGCCAAGTGTGAATATTGACTTTTGGATGCGTTGGATTGTGGGGCTTACGCTGAAGAATAGCAGCATTTGTTTTTTACTTGACAGTTTGTCTTGAAGCCGAGGCTTTGTTTATGCTCATTTACCATTAAGATGTCAGCTGTGTCATTATTCCTAGGTTTGAAGAGAACGAGTTTGCCCGTGCCGGTGGTGTCTGCTGGTTTAAACTTGAGAGACACAGTGTGGGTTTGGACACAAGCAAAAGCAACAATTTTCACTTAATCATAGGATGCTATCAGAAGGTTTCTGTCATCCCACTGTAATTTTCTTCTGTGAATACAGTATGCCACAGAGGCAACGTGTCCCACATCTGGTGTTTTATTTCAGTCTGCTGTTGTTTTATCATATTCTTAAGGATGTGGGAATTCAAAGGAGTTTATAGACATCGCTTTGGATTTGAAGCCTAATCCTTTACAAGCACCAACCTAAAGGAAGTCCACCACAGACATTAAAGAGTAGAAAGAGTGAAAAGAGTGTGTCATCTTTAGAAACATGCATGTTTGTTATTTTGCTGAAAGTTGTCAGAAGTGCATTATTCTGCCTGTATTTGCATAGTCTGAACATGGACCAAGCCAATCTTTAGAGTTTTTTTTTTTTTTTTTTCTGAGGCTGTTCATCACTTTCAAGTGAATTTACTTAAGAAAACTGCCTGCTGGCTAGAGAGCCACATTAAACGGACTAACACGAGAGTGGTATCAATCATTCCTCACCTGCCTTTCAACGGCAGAGCAAAGGCAAGCATATTTCCTCAACCTTGGATGATGTGCAATTTTCAAAACGTCACAAATCAACAGAACATGCCATCGTTTCGAGATCTCTTATCTCATCCAAGAAAAAATAATTCAATATTTATACTATTCTAATCTGAGAAGCTGATTGTCACTCTATGCATCATAGCTGTTTTAAAAGAGCATTGTTTTTGAGTGGTGAATCAGGACCACAGTCCAAATGGGACATGATGAGAGAGATAACCATCTCCTCTAACTGAAGGCCTCACTTCTTTAAAAAAATAAAAACACTTTTTGCTCTAAAAGTTTAAAAAACTATAGTAAAAATTTAAACTTAAGATGGTTGCATAGATAAAGAAAGTTTTGATGACCAGAAAATGCTGGTTGTTAAGGAGACACTTCATCCCAGTCTTAATTGTCAACATACTCATGTTTCTGCGAAACCTCCATCATCTCAACACAAAACACTGCACAACAGTATTAGGGCTTCACAATATTTTGCCACAATTTTCAGCACAATACCAATACATTTGTCCCACATTGCTATGACAAAAGGCTGCTTGATTGCAATATATGACAGACTAACCAATGTTAGAGATCACTGATCCATGTTTTACATCTTCAAATATGTTCAGTTGGATAGACTTTCACTGCCCTTGATCCATCCGCCTGAAGGAGATGCTTCACTGATGGTAAGGCTGGTGTAGAGGGATGCAACGCCGCCTTGATGAGACATACAAATTATGTCTCAGTCCAACTCTTCGACGGGTTGCAAATGACATAATGGAGGAACATTGTTGCGGTGACATGCTACAATCTTCTCTTTCTCAAAAGAGAAAAGTGCAGAAAAACAGTCCTGAAGTGCAGAAAAACAGTCCTGAAACAGGACTTCAATGCAATTGAACATTTTCCAAATTTAGTCCCATTCAGTGTAGCAGAAATATTGCCATGGCATTTATTGATATTCCGAATAGTAAGCATGACTTTAGGTCTTTTAGGGCTGTAACAATTCAATTAATGATTTGAGTACCTCAATTATTCAAATTTCTTGTGGCAATTTATCTGCCTTGAAGCTTCGTTAAATGATGTTTTACTGCTTAGCACCTTGTGTGTGTAATTATTTGTTTGCGCAACACTCTCCATTCTGCCAGTGAGTCGGTGACTACCGCTATGTATTACTGGCATAACGTCCTGCATAAGGCCAAAGCCCTCTTCCTGGAAAAGTACAATTCCAACACGCCTGGCTGATCTTGTCTCCTGTGTTTTGACTTGATGTCCCCTATCACTGGCTGCATACCCAAGCAATGAGATTTTCTGAAGCAACTATATGCTCCCTGTCCTCTGGATTAGACATGACAGGTACTCAGATTGTGATCACAAGAGGCTGCTTTTATTTTACTGCAGCCTCCGTAGGTTTTGTGCAAGCTGTTGTACAGTTAAAATATGGAACAGAGACTTAAAGAATAGATCAAAATATTATTTTTCGTCTGTTTGCTTGTAAACTGCAGCTTAAAATAACCTCTTTGGCTAAATCCTCTTGTTGTTGTGACTCAGCAGTGGAAGAATACATCACACTGCATTTTTGGATGCTTATGATAAAGTCAATCTACGACTGAAGTTCCATAATGTTTGCAGGAATCGTGATGCAGCTCAGCTTCAATTCCCCAACCCGCCTTTTTTGTCATCATTTCCCTCTGTCTAAAACACAAGCGCATGGGTCAGAGTTGGTGTGAGGGATCAAGCTTGTTTATTATAGATCACAACCTTTGTGTGGGAAGGGAAGTATGCCAGTTTCAGGACTTGTTTTATACCAGCTTCATAAATAAGAACCCTGGGCTTTGTGACAAGTGCACATGTTGCACTTCATTGTTTTTTTAAGGTATCTGCACAACATTTTTCCATTTATCTATCTATATCTATCTATCTATCTATCTATCTATCTATCTATCTATCTATCTATCTATCTATCTATCTATCTATCTATCATCTATCTATCTATCTATCTATCTATCTATCTATCTATCTATCTATCTATCTATCTATCTATCTATCTATCTATCTATCTATCTATCTATCTATCTGTCTGTCTTGTAGTTCTTATGGTTTCTGATGATTTACCAAGTAGGTTTTGGGTTTGTTTGTTGTTGCTGCTGTTTTCTTGTCAAATATTTTTTTGTCATGGGAGTAGGTCTGTGTTTGGTTGTGTGTGGGGTAATAGAAGGAGGCTAGGTTTTGCCTAGGGGGCTGTTTGTGCAAGAACTGATGCTAAAACATTTGTAACATTTGAAGAGCTGCGTTTGGCCTCTCGGCTTGTGGGGAAGCCCATGTGTTTGTCAAGACTAAAAAAACATGGAAGAAAGTGATTTCACGTAGACCTGATGTGCTGATGTCGTTTAAACTGATTGATTTTATTTAGTTTTTGTTTTGCTTTGACTCCCGTTGTCATGGGGTAGAGATAAAAGAAATAATAACTATTGTCAGATATTATGGAAGGATTTTTTAAATGTTCATACTTTCATATCACTACTTTATTTTTGTGACTTTTTCAGAATTTATACATATTTGAAACAAGGAGCATACAAATCTCCTCAAAGTACAGAGATTTATAACAAACAAGATATGCCATGTGAGTAAAGCTGTAGAAAACTGTCCAGTTTTCACTATGAACGGAGGTTCGAATGAAAGATAATTGTTCAATTTGAGTTACATTTTAAGGAACAATTCATAAAATTTGATGGGCAGATTTTCACAGCTATTTAAGCATTTCAGCATTTTATACTGTTTATACTATTTTATACTTGCCAAATGATATAAGATGTATCTTTGAGCTATTTCAGAGAACTGGCTGATCACTTGTTCAATGCTTCACATTCACCTTTGCTGCAGAAACTCAGGATTCACTTAGGAGCAATATAACAGTTTATAAAAGATTTAGAAAAAAAGTGGAAATGTAATGGAAGGGTAATGAAATATGTTTGACATGTGACAACCTGTTCCAGCATCTTGCATGTTAATACATGTTTATTATTCAACAGAGACCCATGTAGCATGCTCTGATAAACACAACATAAGCATTTGAAAATGTAGGAATAAGCAGAGAATTGTACATAGTCACTTGCATGGATGTGCAGAAATGGGTAACTGTTTTTTTGATGTCCACAATTGACACAGTGATCTGAAGCCTGAACAAGTAATTTTCAGAATTTCAGTTCTGATCTGAGAAATGCACCAAAGTGACAGAAAAAAAGACCCTAATCTGCAGTCACTGCAGTTTTCTCAGCCTGTAATGTTCATGTTGTAGGTTTTGGACCACTAGGGGGAAACAACAAGCTGTGGAATTATTAAATATTACAGACCAGTTCAAACATCATTTGCACTTGTACGCCACCATTTTTAAATAAAGCAATCTGACTGAGATGAAAGCTATCATATAATAAAATAAATAGATTTTTTTATTTACTGCGTGCTGTTGTGACTGATTCACAAGAACCCAGAGATCTTTCTCTGCAAAAAAGGAGGGCAGCTTTATTCATGAGCTCTTGCTGTGCTTTTACAAAACCTCAGTTTTTAATGGACTTTCAGTGAAGTCTCACAGGAAGCTCGTGTTCAACAGTAACATCACGCAGAGTGGAAATAATATGTCAGTAGTCTCAATTTTTTTGCTGCCATTTGAGATGTGGGCTGCCTTTGTTCGGCTCAGGCTTTTAGTGACAAATTCGCCCAAAACCACTGTTGTCCTCCTGTTTATGTGACTTTTTTTTTTTGTAATTTTATCGTTATTTTTTTTGGGAATTTTCAAATGTCTTAAATCGCTCTGATGTGGCATCCTCTGCAGAGCGAAGGATGTGCGACATTCAAGGCTGATGAACAAACAAAAGACGAGTATGTGCTGAAGAGGTTTCAGCAATCAGATCGTTCGAGTGTTCATTTTCAGCTGAAGCACATCTGCGAGTAATCCACAACGTCATGAACTCTACATACAGCTGTTTCATCTTTACCTCAAACAGACCCAAGAATAAGACCCACACACACACACACACACACACACACACACGCGCGCGCGCGTACACACACACGTTGCATGGAAATAAGCTGAGATTCTCGCCTTAACTTCAATGGAAATGAAGGGGGACCTAATTAGCACTCCTAGAAGAGTATTTTCATGATAAAATAGAACATGAGCTCAAATCTCCACTGGGCTTGTTTTCAAAATGAGCTATTATTATTCAACTTTTAACAAGCAAATATCATGGCATGACCACGTAGGAAACACACCATGTTACTTCTGTGATAAAAGCCATAACAATAAATAAATAAAGCTCTTAGGGGTTCGACACACACAATAGAATATTTAATCTGTTGCAGGCTTCGAGACTTTGTAAATTAGTTTATGGCAATGTACCAATGTAATTACTGTTATGTAACCATAAAAGAGTTCCTAAGCAGTCTGAAAAATTACAGAATTTGATTTCACTATTTAACAGGTCTTGATAAGTATGGAGAGAAAAAATAGTGTGGGAAATATTTTTATTTCCATACTTCATTCTATGTCTCTGTCTTGCCTTCCTATGTCCTTAATTTCTTTCTTACTTCTTGCCTTTTTTTCCCTTCTCAGTGCTGTCCACACTGTCTCATGTCTTTCCTTTCTACTATCCCTCATTTCCAGTGTCCTAGCTCTCTTTCTTGTGTCATTTCTACTTTCTTTTCTTCTGTTGTTCATTTTCTTGTATCCTTCACCGTTTCTTTCTTCACTTTCTAACTCTTCTGAATCCACCGTTTTTGTGTTCTTCACTCCTTTCCTTCTGTCTCATGTCCTTTTAGACGTCTCTTTTCCATCTTTCTCAAAGTTCCTTCTTTCCCTCTTTTCTTCCTTGTCTACTTCCTTCTCCGCTGTTCTTTTGTCCTTGGGTTTGTCCTTGTGCCCTACCTCCATCGCTTTATTTCTTGATTACATTCTTTGCTGCCTGCCTTTTAGTCTCGGGTTTTTAAAGAAGCCCACATATAAAGCCAAGCTTAACTTGAGCACTTTATATCTTGGAGAAATACGAACCGGCTAGTTGAGTCAGGAAAAGCATTTCCTTCAAAATCTACTTACTGCTGATATTTAACAAATAATGTACATTGAAATTGAAGTCCCGTATTAGGATCTAACACAAACTTGGCGCGGCTCTGCTGACGGCTGCTACTCCACGTCAGCGCCAGAGAGGTTGACCTCTGTCTCGCGCAGTAATGGCACTCGGTGCCTGCAGTTCTGTCTCTATCTGCAGAGTGTGCCAGCTCACACGTTAGGAGAGCTGGAGTTCTGCAGCTGATGATGATAAATCTTTGCCAGTCGCTCACCAGTTGATTGTGGTTTACAGCTGAGCGAGGGGAGCGTCTTATTGTGTCAGCACAGGGCCGCCATGGAGACGGGGCTGCCAAAAGGAGGCACTGCTCTGGTATATGAAAGAGCAAATTAGGAGGAGAGAGATATAGAAAGAGAATGAGGGGAAAGGGAGGGCAGGCTAATATGTTGCATCAATCAGTCTAAATGACTTGCTTATGTTATTAGCTAACAGTGTTTTGTTTCTTCAGCTCCCTGAAGTTATTAGTGTTTCATAGTTAACCTTGAAGTAATTGGAATGGCTGCGTTGATGTTCTCCTATCTCTGCAAGACTGACAGTTTATTTTTCTTCCGTGGAAGGCTTCCCTCCTCTTTCATGTTGCTACAGTATTTATGAATTAGTTTCCTGTCACTTTACAGTACAGCCTAATACTAATTGGTGGCGAGATATATGGGTTATTCACATCCCGCTAGGTGGCATAAAGTCTTCCTTCCTGCCTTCCTTCCTTCCTTTATGGCATTAACACGACTGAAAATTGTTGAAACTAATAACATGGTGTTACTCCGGTAATGCCGCTGCACAAATTGCACCTTCCTTGAAAATGGTATAATCTCAGACATAAATTTAAACACTGAGACTCCACTGCTACGGCTCCTCCAAACAGCCTCCTGACATTTTAATTTGATGCTTCATCTACAAATTAGGCATGCACTGCACAGATATTAGCTTATTTTTTTTGTTTTGTGAAGACCCAACATTGGCATGGGACTCCTATGGATTAAAATAAATAAATTAGAAAAAAAAAAAAAAAAAAAACATAACCCTGGTAATTTCTGCACTGGTCCTCTACATGGTTTCAGCAGATTTTTCACGCAAAAGGCCCAGGCATTTCCAAATTAAACTGTTTAAAAGCACAATATGAAAGTATGAAGGAAGAAAAGGATATGAAAGATGGTGAGGAAAGAGGGACATACAGGAAGATAGAAAGAATCAAGGGCATGAAAAAAACAGAAGAAAGGAAAGACAGGAAATAAAATTAGGAAACAGGCCAAAGGAATGATGCAAAAAGAAAGGACGCAGAAGGGCAAACATGAAGAAGACGGAATGGAAGGCAGAAAGGAAGAAGGCAAGGAATGGATGAGGGCAGACACAAAAACAAATATTTGAAAGCAAAGACACACAGAAGATACACAGAAGGAAAGACAATTAAGAAACAGAAAAGTTAAGGACCTAAAGTCAGACAGAAGCAATAACTCAAGGAAAACAGAAGAAGAAAAATATTAAAGTAGGGCAGAAGGAAGGACTTAAAGAGTCAGTGTCATGTAAAATCTAACTTTTTGAGCTTCATATCATGTTATGATGTTATTCCCATATCAAAAACATACCTGCAGTATTGTCTTGATTCTTTCATACAGGTTTGAGAAATCCTTTCGACTCCCTCGGCAATTAGTGAGGTGTTCAAAATGCCTGGTTGGACCCAGCTCCGCCTTCAAGGCACAGCTCCTCCTCAGAGCTGCAGTTTCCAAGCTTCCGACTCACAGAGCAGCTTTTCCCCTGCAGCTTCAGAAGTTGTTAAAAAGTTAATAGAGGAGCAATGTTGTGATGATTTCCTGAAGGCAGACTTTGACAAAGAACAGGAGTTTTTAAAGACACAGAGGCCCGATTTCGAGGTGTTAAATCAGGAAGTAAAATTTTATATTTCATCTATGGATGAAATATAAAATTATTACAACACTATTACAACACTGAATGTAACATAGTTAATTGATAATGCTATAAAATCGCACTATCTGCCTGGAAAAGAACAAACCTTCCTCTTTAAAGGAGGAATGTTTAGATTTAAGTCGGAAAGTGGATGCAAAGAGAGACACAGAAAAGGAAGGAAGGAAAGAAAGTAAAGAAGCACGAAAGGAATGATGTAACGAAGGAAGAATGGAAGGAAACATAAAAGTAGGAAAGAAATAAAAAGGTAGTAGAGAAGGCAGCAGGAAATAAGGAAAGTTAATTTAAAGAAGGGGAGGAAAAACAAAAAACAAAGAGAAGAGAGGAAAGAGAGAAGAAAAGAAAGATGGTGACAGAAGAGAAATAAAGGAAAGTGAGGAAATGTAGAAAGAGAAAGATGTTGACACAGAAAGAAGGGCACAAAACAAAGAATAGAAAAATCTTAAAAAATTATTTTTTCCTTTTTAAAAAATCTTAAATCTAATTTTGTGCTCTTCAAGTTTACCGTGTGTTGCATATGAACCCTGCTTTTGACCTGGGTTCTTATTAAGTGGTGATAATTCAGACAGCGCTTCACTAAAAAATGAATTCATCTGTCATGTTTTTTGATGACATATGCCATAGCATGCCATATGAGTGGCATGCTATGCTGCATAAAAAAACTGTGGCTTGTGCTGTGTTGTCAGAGACAGAGGATGCAAAGAGGATGGGCACACCATATTGTTTGAATTTATTAAAAGAAAAAAAAAACCTAAGTTAAAAAAAGACTGTCTGTCAGAAGCATCTTTGCATGTTTATGAGGCTTTGCCTTGCTCAATTTTGTTTCATTTTAGTTTCATAGAAAAAAATTTCCTTTTTAATTTTCTGATAGTCTCTTGCCTCTGTGGACCACTTTGCTGGATAGATATCTGTCCAAGAAGTTAATTTAAATGACTTTTTGAGGAAGATGATTGATCCACTGCATACTAAACAACTCGGCTGTGACATCAAATGCTACCACAAAAATAATCTGGAAATATTTTTTGGATTACGCTGAGCTCCATTTTTACAGGAATGCTATTCTTTAAATGGCCTTCACCTTCTCATTAAACCAGCAGGATCATAGTTACTTTCAACATCATAAATCTGGAAATAAGTCTATTATTGGTTTGGGAGCTCAAGGGATGTTAAGGGCTTCTGGCTCACATTGCAAGTATACCCCTTGAGCTTTACTACAGAACAACCACTGTGTACTTTTTTAACATTTTTGAAAAACCTTTTTTTATATTTATAAAAAATTGTTTTATTATACAAATTAAAATCTGAACAGTGCGCCATCCATTTCCCCCCTGTTCTCTAATACTGAGCTGAATAGCAAACACAATCCAACTGTGTGTAATTTGATCGCACATGCGGTTCGAGAAGGCCTTAAACATTAGTGGACAAACTTTGCATTGTCAAGTCCAAGGAGCACAGCAAAGTGGTCTGATTAAGGTAAGGAGAAGCTGAAAGCAGGTTTATGTTGTAAAACAATTTCCCAAGCTTTGGGCTTCTTGTGAAGCACTGTTCAATTTCATTTGACACATAAATTTGTAAATTTATGTCAAAAATTGTAAAACTAGCACAGCTGCAAATGTACCAAGACTCCACAATCCACCTACAGCACTGGAAAAAAATTAAGAAACCACAACACTGAATCCCATTGAAATCCTCCTTGTTTTTCCAAAGAGTATTGATTCCTGGACTCTTCCTGAGTTGAAACATTCACATTATTGTTTTTAAATGAATATTAACTTGTTTCATTGCCTTATTTGAGGTCTGACATCACTGCATCTTTTTTGTTATATTAACCGTTTCTCATTTTCTGCAAACATTTTTGATAGGATTTCAGAGACATGTTGTCAGAAGTTCATAGACTAATAGAACAATGTTCATTTTACTCAAATGTATATCTATAAAAAGTAAAATCAGAGAAACTTATCATTTTAAGAGGTCTTTTAATTTTTTTGAGAGTTGTACACTAACAGTCCCAGCAAATGAAGGCAGCCAAGTGGCTCATGATAGGACTACAGGAGCTGAAGAAAGCCAGTTGGGCAATGTTAGCATCAGGCAAAAGGGATGTGATTCTCTAGCAGGGACAGGGGTGTTAGGTGGAATCTAGGAATAAAACATGTTAGAGTCTGAAAAATAATGGGGCAGAGAGTCCCTTTCTTTCAGGAAGTCAACTATAAAGAGCCATGTATGCTCAATTCACACACACACACACAGCAACAGGCATATTCACCTTAACTGTTGTCAAGCATCACTTCTTTTAACATGTTTATTAAGTTGGCATGGCTATATGTATATTCACCATAGCGCAGTTCTGAGTAAACCTCTGAATTTAAATGTTTCTGAACACACCAAACATGGTGACGGTAGAGACAATCCTGATGTTTTACATTCTCAGAAATAGATACTTAAAAGATGCTCCACGATAGACTGATGTGGTCTGTGGTGCCATTGTGTAAATGTTGTGTAAATATCACAACATTTAGTTAGGAAAGTTTCCTCCCTGATCACACCGATGCACAAAACCAATGATGAATGACACTTTCAAGAGCAAATTTGATCAGATTTTTCCTTTTTGTTCCTTTTGTTGAGTGTTTGTGAGGCACACTGCCCCCACAATTACCAGTGATATTGCTTTCTTGGTCCATTTTGATGTACACTACAAGCTCCATTATGACAAACTAAAATATGTGAAAGACATACAGAAGTCTTCGTCTGCATCTGCATAAGCAGACATAAATTGCTACTAAATACAAACAGCCAGAGATAGAATAGAACAGAATAGAGTAGAATAGAATAGAATAGAATAGAATAGAATAGAATAGAATAGCATAGAATAGAATAGAATAGAATAGAATGCATTTTATTATCATTATAGAAGTGTACGCCAAAATTAAAAACCCTTTACATTAAAAAAGAAGTGCACGTAAAATGTATATATACTATACAAAAATTTACCAAATTTAAAAATGCAGAATATGAATAAATATAAAATATGTATAAACAGATAAAATGAAAACCAAAATGAGATTTGTGAAAAGACTTAATAACAAATGCTCACATAATTCTCCATCCAATGTTAATTGAGATACAGCTATTTTGCAAAAAAGTAAGGGCAAACATTTTGGTCTAAAGGCAAAATCTGAAATAGTTGAAGGAGTCTGAATACTCCAATGCGCACTTGCCTTGCATAATGACGCATTGTCAAAAGACGAAAAAACGTGCCTTTTTTTTGTTTTTGTTTTCCTTGGATTTCTCAAAGATCATGCAGGTTGGAGCAGGTTTACTTTAGAGTACAGGAGCACCATCGTCTGGGTCATATTAGAGATGTTTACTCCTCCTGTCAAAGCATGAGTTGTAAATTTCTGGCGTGCAGGAAATGAAAGATGCTGTGGCATGTTGAGTGCAGACACCAAAGCAGTGTCACCTTCAGTGAGCGTTTCTCTTGTCTGGACTGGCAGGTGATATCAGAGGATAAACTCCGTTTTGACCTTGCACTCACTTGTCACAACAAAAACACAAGAAAAAGAACAGCAGAAGGAGAAGAAAAAAAAACAACCACCACCCATCACATTTCAAATAATATTCCTCGATTCAGCCGGTATCACACTGTGCTGCTGCTGCTGAAAACTCTCACTTGAGCCTGCGAGGAGCTGGGGATGGCAAAGCTCCATGATAACACTGTTTACTAAAAATGCTAAGAAGGAAAAAAAAAAGAAAAAGAACAACAGCTAACACATCTTCATTAATATTCACCGCCACAAAGGTGTGATTGATTCCATCATCAGCCGAGTTATTTTTGTGACCAGTACAGGAACATCAAAACACCATGACCTCCATTTATTTCCCCTTTGAAATTGCATTCACTTTATTCGCCTCTCTGGCTCTCCAATAGCTTGAATCATTTCTCCCGGGAGGTGTTTTTTTCTAACCTGCTGCTTCTCTGCCGGTCCTAAGAGCACTGTAACCGGCAATTCTCTTACACCGTATGTGGGACACTTGAGCAAAGAGGGAGACGAGGCAGCTGGCACGGCCTTGGTGAGACTGTGGGCTATGTTCAACTCGATGAGAATTTAGCCGGGAGAGCTAAAAAACAAAGTGGCGCACGTGGTCTGTCTTAATAATGAGTGGATCCTTTGAAAAGGGAATCAAAGTGACTTATTTGCTGAGCTCAGAGTTCAAGAAGGGAGTAATAAATTAGCATTTGTGTGTCACTTAAGTGTTATTGAGAGTATCACTCACCTCAAAGTAGAGCTAGCCATCAATTAAAATGTTTGCTGCAAAGTGGAGTTATTGGTTGCTCTTTTTCCAAGAATTAAATGAAAAGACCAACCGGACTCAGGAAATGCATGAACTTTGGATCTTTAAAGGGAAGGTTTAAGGTTTTTATTATTATATTATTGCAAGCTCAATAACACACATACTGTGGATGTTCTGAAATAACTCACAATACCTTGTCTGTCCTTGTAACCAACATTTTCTCTCTCTATTTTTGTTCTTGTTTTCTCCTTGGACGTTATTAAATCTATTCCCATTAGTTTTCTCAAAACATTTTATGTTGGGAAAGAAAGAGACATTCATCTTCAGTTATTTATTATGACATTTTCACATTGTTGTGTCTAATTCTGTTTCCTTTATATGGGGAAAATTAAATTGTGCTTACAGAGCAGAAATCAACGTCATTTTTCTCAAAAACAAAACAAAACGAAAAGGTCTTCAACAGAAAGGACACTGTACTGTCTGGTCCTACAACTTCTGTTTGAAATAAGTTATGTGTCTATTAATCTCTCAAGCACAATCAAGTCTACTACTTGTCTCAAGCACAAAGCAATAGCAGTCACATGTATTGTAATGTTTCTATGATGGAGGAAGTCCTACTGCTGTAAAGCATCCAAAACCTTCAGACAATATATTTTACAATCAGCATGACAGTTTATATTTCTATATTTAGTTGATGTGAAAAAATGTATTTCTGTATGTTGTGTCTGAATTATGTCCTTGTTAGAAAAATTTGTAAAAAGAACCTTTTCATAACATCAGCTTTGAACGTGGTACCCAGCAGACTTTTCACTGAGCTAACATTTTGTTATTGGTGTTTTGTAATTGTCTGCTGTGATATTCTGATTCTAAATGTTGTGTTTCTGTTACCTGTCAGCAGAAAATCATTGCAATTAACAGCAATAAAGGCATGACAACATCAGACTCTGAGTAATAAATAAACTATTACTTCTTTTTATTTGAACTCAATTTAGATCTGTCCTAAAACAATTGTTACATTCAAATCTGTTTTTCTGTGCAATGAGCTGAAAATCTGCACATTAGGTACCTGAAGGCTACAACTAAATTTAATATTCTTTTACAACTGCTTGTATAAGTCAAAGTTAAAATAAATAAACAAATATTATTGATATGAATATGTTAAAATACTGTGTCAGCAGCAGGAAAAAAATGCTGCTTCTATGTTTTCAATGAAAAAAATCTGTTGTGTATTGTTGTATAAAGACTATTTTTTATTATATTCATTATAGTTTAATAATCTCATATTGACATCTCCCTAAAAGAGATTAGAGCTTCCAGCAAGTCACTGGTGAGTAAGTGAAATGGGACACAATCAAAACAGCAATATAGAACATGTAATATTAATGATGTGCAGTGTCCTATTTTACTGCAATTTAAAGAAATTTAGAAGCATGCATTGCACTGATTTTATTTCGCTTGGGACATGGTATTGGCCTTTTATATTTTAAATTTCCATAATATGTAGTAAAAATACTCAATGGAGCATCCTTTGAATTTTCAATTTAAAGATTTGAATGATTGAAATATCTAATATGTTTTTTTCTGGACACACGCCCATAATCTTATCCAGCAATGCCTTAGAAACCTCTCCTTTCAAATGGGGAAAAAAATAAAAATAAAAAATAGGCAGAAAATAAATTATTCGGGGATATATGTACATTTGGTAGTTCAACTGAACATCAAACAAAAATATACAATTCAAGATAGAAGATCTTCAAAAAATTAGAATGTTTATTCTGTCTCTCTTTTATATTTTGGACAAGGCTGTGAATTTGAAACAGGAAGTTATTTTCTGCTGAATAAAACCTAATTATATTTCTGACTATTTCACATGTTTTACATGAACATTTCTTGTCTCTCTATGACACTGTTCTAGATTACCCTTTCAAGAAGCTTTTGAATTTATAAAATCTCAACTGCATTCAAATCTCTTTTTATGTTCAGAGCCATTTAGAAATAGAAATGACAGGAGTTTGTCTTTTCATGGTGTTGAAATCATCATTGGCGCACCACATAAAGATTAAAATTCTATTGCTTCAAGGTTGTTGCTTTTTTGTCCAACAAGAATGTAATGTGCCTTCTGCAGATTATGCTAATTGCGAGTTTAAATCTAAATTAACTTCAGGTGAGTGACCCTGAAGTAAACAAAGTCAAAACATTCAATTGGACCATTTGCTAAATGCTTAAACAAATACTAAGGGATCATTTATTTCTAAAGTTGACTTCATTCTGTGTAGTAATAAAAGGTAACACAAAGTTATTTAGAGTCACTGTGTTTAAAAACGGCAGATAAAATCGTCTCTGTGGTGGATAACTCTCACGATCCTCATTTAGTGCAACTTCAGAGTAAGTTTCCAGAACCTGGAAACTAAACTTACTTTGTCAGCCTGATATCGAGGGTCCAATCCAAGTGGACTTTATCATTTTAAAACTCCAAATCCAAAATCCTGAAATATTCCTTTAAGACACCTGCTCACAGAAAGATCCTTGCACAGTCAAACCATCCAGGCCAAATTACAGACTAGTGTGTATAAATTAGAAAGCACAGAGGCGGCTGTGACCGGCTCTCTGCTTGGGCCTTTGATCAGTCGAATGCATATGAACAAAAAGTAAGGACATTTTTAATTGGCCATTTCAAGGCCTATCTATCTCCCCATCAATGGTATATAGATATACAACATACATAATAGTTTCTAGCCATGAAATACTTGTGAGCTCTGGAAGGCAAGTATCCTGTTGGAGGATTTTGGCTCAAGCTATAGAAACTTTACAATGCTGAAAATGCTGAAAGAGACAATCACTGCAGGTAGTAACAGTGATGTCAGCCATGATGTTTTTGAGTTGTCTTTAATGAAATAATAATAATCTCATATATTTACGTTTCAAGATGCTTTTAATGTTTTACACCCCAGGAAATTCCAATGCAAAGAGCAGCAAACTACTTTTAAACCAGCACTGCAACCAAATAATGTGCATTGTGCCCATCCTCCACAGGCCATTTCTGCTTTCCTATCTTTTCAGATTTTTCTCAGTCTTGTTGTTATTGATATGACTGAAAATATGCACATATATGCAGCTGTACAGCTGACAGTGCCTGCATTATTTATTCATTTTCACTTTATGCAACTCTGTCACCAAAAACAACACTAAATGTTTAGCAAATGTATTCTGGTTCAAATCATTTTTTGGAATCAGCAGATATTTAAGGTACTAGGATTGGATCAGAACTCAAAACAACTGCACTAAACCGTCTCTACTAATCATTCTGACACTGTAAAGCCCAGATTGGATTGTGTTGTTCCACATGGGACTATCAAAAACAACATAATGGGTAATTTTTAAATACAGTTCTTTACTCTGAAGTTTTTCCCTTTAAAGTAAGTACGCTTTTGAAGTTGTGTAAAGAAGTCAACAAGCAGTGCTGTTAAAGTGGTTATTTTTCTAAGAAATAGAATGCATGTACTTACAATAAATTATCATATAAACAAATGAGAAAAAAATAAAATATTTCCGTGAAGTAGATAAAATATGTTTATGCAAGGTGCTGGAGCCAATAAACATTGGAAATTGCTACTGTCTTTAAAAATAATCTGGTGCTATAAATAGTGGTTCAGATTCTATGATGTGATTAAATCATGTCAGACAAGGCATCACATGCAGATGTGCTCATTTATCTTTTTCTAGCTACCCATTGGCTCCTTGGTGATGACCTTTATATCATTTAGATTTTATGTAGTGCTGGCAGTGTGTGTTGTTCAGTCAGTGTTTTGATCAAAGTCTTTAATTTCACCAATGTTCCCCAGAGCTGCAATGTATGTTAGAACACATTTTAAAATATACTGTGTGAAAAATCAGCAGTGAGCGCATCAGTGTTTTTCTATAAAAACACGTTTCTCATAATGCCTTGTACCTGCACTTGGCTGGCTTATTGAAATGTTTTGCAGAAAACTGAAGGAGCTAATACCCGCTTTTTCAATTCGGTTTGATTTATTTTGGTCGTAAGATTAAAATACACATTCAGTATGATACTGACGGTGTTTACTTAAACTGTAAATGTGTAGTTTGAGGTTTTGACTCATTCTACCCATATTTCATTCAGGTCTAAAACAAGTGAACATTTGTCAAATTAAAACATAAGTATACAAAGTGATGAACAAATATCAACTATTTGTTAATTAAAGTGTTTCTGATGCTATTTAACCAATAGAATATTTGTATTTTTTTTTTTTTTTTAAATACAGAGTAGACATTTGCTCACACCGTTACCACAGATTCTCTTCCTTGACAGATTTACGTCTCTGCTCGTGCTTTTTTTTTTCAGCATGAGCAGAAAACAAAATTCTTTCTAATTTCAGGTCTTCTTTGGCTCTTGGGTGACTCTCCTGTTTATTTTCAGGACTCCGCCGTCAGAAATCCTGCAAGGAACAGTTGTTGGTGGCTGGTTAATGGTAAATTATATTCTTTGCCCTTCTGATTTATGGCCTTAACAGCGCTCTGTTCAACATTGATAAGCTTAAAATTGTGTCTGTAACCAGTGCCATCAATGTGATTTGAAAAAAAATAAAATAAAATAAAAATGATTGTGCAGCTCTTGAGAGAGCACTTCATGAAATCTGCATCTTGTGTAATAACTTGGTTATTAGAAATCTATTTTTGGCCATTAATTAGAAAATACATTTGCACAAATAGAAGGGAGGGCTCCTTTCTAAATACAGCCAGATTTCAGTTCTTTCATTTTTGCTTTCTATGCCTTTTTTGCACCTCTTTGTCGTAGTCTCTGTACCAACAAAGAGCATTATTTATGGGCAATGTTGTGAGTTTTTGGACTATGTTTTGATTTTATGTCTATATTGCACCACTTGGGTTGTAACTGACATCTAGTATGAATTTAATGCTAAAAGCTCTATTAGAAATATAGGTACAGAGAAAAAAAAAACATTGATCTGTTCACTCCTAGGTTATCCCCTTTTTTCAATTGTGCACACAGCAGTCTTAAATGTAGACCTTGTATTTAGCCCAAAACGTTGAGCATGTTTTGGCATTACAACAACTTGTCAGTAAGAAACCAGCCTCTCAGCAGAGCTGCCAAGTTTTGCTGGAAGCCTGACTCAAAACTCCACATACACAATAAAATGGAAGAAAATCAATAATTTTTTGTTTGATCATCTAAGACTACAAGCATGTGTTGTGAGCTTGTTCCGAGAATTTAAGCAGTGAATTGTTCCTGGAGTCTCTTAAGTTACATGGTAGACGTTAGAATGCTGAGTTCTAACAACTTAAGACGTGAGGTCGTTACTGGGATGAATAATCAATGCATCTTTAGTAGGGGAGTAATTCTTCCTTATGTCTGCAATACTGTAGACTTTGTAGCTTGGGCTTTTTACAATTAAAGGTCTAATTTGTTATACAGTAGCAGATTCTTCAACAAAATGTTTTTGATTAAATGGTAAACAGTATAGATTTGCGGATAATGTATGAGTGTTTAGTTACTCCTAAAGTATACGCTCTATTACTGTCTGGGCTTTAATTTTTTATTATTTTTTATTTCTTTTAGAAACTGAAAGAAATGATTCAAATTAGACCTTTACAATTAAAGGTCTAATTTGTTATACAGTAGCAGATTCTTCAACAAAATGTTTTTGATTAAATGGTAAACAGTATAGATTTGCGGATAATGTATGAGTGTTTAGTTACTCCTAAAGTATACGCTCTATTACTGTCTGGGCTTTAATTTTTTATTATTTTTTATTTCTTTTAGAAACTGAAAGAAATGATTGAGTTTATTATAATAGACTGTTAAAGTAATGTGCAGCTTGATAAGATCTAAGCAGCATGAAATAAAAAAAAAAAAAGCCTGCCCAGGTTCAGACTAATAATACCCATTCAATATGTCTGACTGACTGACATTTTGGCTCTTTCTGAAGTCGGCAGGAACGTTTCTGAAATGTCTATAAGACACAGACCTGTTAACAAAATTAAATGTTCAGACTTCAGCTTAGTTATTGCAGCTGCAGAAACTCGTGAGCTGTCAGTCAACCCACTTAAGGTCATGTAGTTGTTTTCTTCGTTCTCATAATGATATTCATGACTCAGCCTTAAATGTTTGATGTGAACTGTTCAGAAATGTTCATTAGTTTCACATTGAAATCCATGCACTGCTTGTTTTCCAGACTGATTGATGAGCAGGTAATTCGTGAGGTGCACATTTGCATAAATCCTTTAGAAAGGACCTTTCTGCACGCACAAACACTTTTTTAGCTCCTTACTCCCATCGTGTAGATTAGTCTGTGATTTTTTTTAAACACACCTAACAGACCACCAAGTAAACCTGAGCTGACTTCAATGAGAATTCAAATAAATTTCCAAATAAAAGTGCAAATTTTGACAATTTTGCAGAGGTTTGTCTGAACTTTTAAACCTCCTAAGCATTTACTAAAAAAAAAAAAAATGTGATGCAAAAACACCTGCCCTTTAACCCCTACTCTCTGGAGAGTGATGCTCGAATCCGGAGTTCTGACTCAGAACTGAAATATTGGAGAGCTGGAACATTGACCCTTGAGGATTTGCATTTATATGCAAATCCACATCTGGTCTGTAACAAAAACAATTTATTCGACATGTATCATGATAACAAGGCTTGTGAGCTGTGTTAGGCTGCTTTTGTTGCACCCAAAGGCAGCGAAGCAGCTCTGCTATTTAGGTTCATTTGACAGAGCGACATAGCAATTGTCAGCCCACAGAAATGGACGGCTAATGGACAGTAGTGTGAAAGGTTAAGATCTGCCTGTTTCAGTCTAATTTGGATTATTTACGTAATTTTAGAAATGATCAAAAATATAAATATTTATGTTGATTTTACAAGTGACAGACTCCGTAACATTCAAACAGGACAACAGTACTCAGGAAGTGTTTGGGTTCTAAAATGAATCAAAAACATATTTTTAAAATAAGCTTTCATGTTCTGCATTTTGACAAACTGTGCATTTAGTTATAGGTGATGAAATGCAGTTTATTCACTTTAGCTTATTTTTTTGTTTTGTTTTTACCAGTTGTTTACATCAGGCCATGCTAATTCAAGCAAAAAACAAGGTTAAATGTTGGGACCACAATATAATATTCTTTCATGTAAAATACATTGTAATCTAAATAAAATGCTATTTAAGAACTTTCCCATGAACATGTGTAACATTTTTGAGACAGGAGTTGTTTACCGTTGCAGATGACTACTATGCTCTTTGTTATGCTCCAATCCAGCCAATAGCTTAAAAGCTAACTGTTGATTAAAAACCAAAACAAAGTTTCGATTAAGATATTTATTGCTCATAAACTCCTAACACAACCACAACATATAAATAATAAGTTATTCCTTCAACCTTGTGAAGTCAAACATATGCATTTTGAAGCAAGCATTTCTGAGACCTCTACTTCCCTCAACAATGTTTATACTTTGCAAAGAAGCCTTATGTCAAGTAAATGTATCAGATGTGTAACAAAAGATAAACCACATTTAAAAACTAGTTGATGTTAATTACTTTTAAATGTTTTGTTAAATGAAAACACTGTAACTCCTAAAAAAAACCTGCAACCATTGCACATTTCATAACCAAATACCACCATGTTTATTAGCTTCATGTGTTAAACAACTGATATTCTTTCATTACTCTGATCAGGAAGCCGTTACAAACGACCTATTTGATGCCTAGGTTGGAGGACTTGTTGGTAAATAGGGCATTTCTTGGGCTCTATTTTCAGCTACAGATTAATGCACATTTGGTATGCTCGCAAATTATAACAGCAGGGTGTTGTGTGTGGGATTGACTAAAAATAAACAACAGCTCCCATGTTCATCTTAATGAAGCAACATGCCACCCAGTACAACAGTGTCAGAACCCGGTCTCCTTTGAAACTGCATTATAGAAGATTAATATGGAAGAGCAAAGATAGTCTGACAGAAATCTGGAGCTTCCTGAATTACATGTTCTGAAAATCCTTTAAGAGGGTATTTGTACATAAATGTTAAAGATGAGGGTAAACATAAATATTTGCTAAGTTTGACTAAACTCCTTCACATTTTCATGTAAAGTTTCATTCTTTTAAATCGTACCAATAATAGAGATACCAGTCTTTTTTGCCAAGTAAAAAACAAAAAAAAATCCAGTTTACATAAAGAACCTGCAAAAACAACAGATTGACAAGTAGTGATATTTATATTCTATGAAGATATAGATTAAGAACAAAAGACATGAGAAAGAAAGAACGCAAAGAGAAAATGTTAGATCACTTGATCTAACATTTAATGTTAGATCACTTGAAGGAAAGAATACATGAAAGATAGTGAGGAAGGAAAGAAGGACGTGTGATCGGAAGGGTGGTGACTGGGAAGGATGGATTGAAGAAAGGAAACACTTAAAACCTTGTCCAAACCAGTTGCATTCATTTGGCATGAACCAATGCCAGAACTACACTAAATGAGACCAGCAAAGTCTCTGAACTTTTAAGAAAGTGTGTTTTTCTGCTTCACTCTTACCACAGATTGGACTCAGGATTCAAACCTCACTGGAGTCAGCCATTTGAATTAAATGACCGCCATCCACCACAGCAATATGTGCTGCTCCGAGGTGGTGAACAAATGAAACAATTCACTTACTGAGATAAACAATAGGCTGCTACATTTCAGGCAAAGGCACTTGTTAGTAGGATCTGTACATTCTTCATTTTGTTCTTTTCTGTGGATTTGTTGCCAGGGAAGAGAGGAGAACAAAGTGTTCACCGCAGACATCAAACAGAAATATGATCTTTTCAACAGCCTCTTTCAAATATTTTCTAGCCTCAACCTGGGGTAGTTCAGATCACAGTGGCCACTCTGACACAAAGGAAGCTTTCAAAGCATTATGTTACAAACCATAACAAACTATATTCTAAGTCACTTTGAAAGTATTCCTAAATTCATGTTTCTGTAACTGTGTTGCATTGTCACAGCTGATGAGGGGCAGAAGTTTCACAGGTTCACTTCTCAAAAACCTTGACACATTAAATTAAAATTTTCTGCATGGCTTCTTGCAAGTATAGAAAAAAATGGGTTTTGGGGGGATGAATTAAATCAGCTGTCCCTTTAAGACTCATACCTTTCTGAGGAGTCATGACAGAGGGATTATAGAGAAATACGGATTACTATTGCATCACGAAAATCTACATTATTTCAATATGGAACTTACATTTCAGTGATTTAGACAGAATGTAGCAGTATGGTGTTGCAGTGCTTTGCAATAATATACAGCAATTTTATATGCTGCAGCATTGCAATCACAAACCTCTCTGTGTTTTATAGGAATCTTACAGGAGAAATCATTAAACTATCACCGCTATGCAAGATAAAATAAGTGGAAAACGCAATAAGTGTGAGAAATCTGGCAAATGGCTTTTACAAAGAAAAAAAATAATCATAAGTAATCTGAAAAAATACATATTCATTTCTGTTAACTTTAACACTGTGCAATAAAATCCAGTGAACCTAAATAGCATTTAAATTTACATTTAGTCAATAAATAGTCTGCCACAAGTGTTGGATGTATTTGTATCCACTCCATTCTCCCTCTCAACCGCCTCCTGCACCCATATTGCAGTTGATACTACAGATTCAAGTCTGGGGTCTGTTTCTAATAGTTATCACATGCAGAGACTGAAGCTTCTGACCGTTTTTCTTTAAGAACTAGTTAACTTCAGAGTTCAGACAATCCTCTGCTGACTCTGTTGGAAGGTAAACCTCTGCCCATTGCAGTGTCACGTTTTGCGAAGCCTTTCACACGTATTTTCCCAGAATTTCTCTGCAGTTAGCACAATCCATTTTCTCGTCAACCAATTCTGTGTCTTTTCTGAAGATAGCAAGATACCGATAGTGCAATGCTGCCGCCACCATGTTTTGCAATGTGAATGGTGCGTTGTGTTAATTTTCTGAAATGCAAAGTATTTTTCACATAGACCAAAAAACTAATTTTGGTCTCATCTGACCAGATTACCTTATTTTACATATTCCAGTGTTCCCTAAATGGCTTGTGACAAACAGAACTTGTTTGGCTGTCTTTCAATAATTGCTTTCTTCTTCCCATTTTTTCATAGATCATATTTCAGAGATGAATAAATAACAACGGTCCTGTCAACAAGAAAAACAAGGTTGATTTATGCGTTGAAGTATAAGTTAGATCAATTAATCATTTGCTTCCCCTTACTCCTTTCTAAACTGGAAATGGATCACTTCTAATTCGTCTCTGCTTTTTTATATTGTGTTATGTGAGTTCTGGAACATAACAGGTGGTTGTTTTTTACTAATTTAATGGCAGCATAATGCTTGTTTCTTCTGGTTGTAAAAATTAGTTGCCTTTAAATTCAAAATAAATATTTAATCCATGTGTTTAGATTGTCACACCTCAGCTCTTTGTAGCTCCTCCAGAGTTACAAACCATCTACAAAACAGTTGCATTTACAAAACAGGTGCACTCTATGAGTCCTAAAGTTGATTGGTTGCACTGACTTTTTTAAGGGATGTCTAAATAAGATTGCTCAATAAAAACGGGCTTCTCGGTTTATATATTTTGAAAAATAATTTGGAAACCCTCATTCAAAGACAATTTTACTAATTATGGTGACTCTAGTATTTAAAATGTTATAAAAGAAATAAATGACGGTTTGTTTGTTGTCTTAAATAGACAAAATGCGGACATATAAACAGCTTTAAATGTGTTTGTAAAACACTCTGCATATGCAACTTTAAGATTTTCCACATAGATAATAAAGTTGTTTTTCCTCCATAATCACTCCTTTATTTTAGGGAGTAACTGATTGTTTTGCCAAATGCTCCATTAAAACTTGTTTCTGGTGCTCATTTACTCTGCAGCAAGATTCAGTGGCTTGTCCTAATCATTATTCCTGCTCCCCCACCATCAGTATTCCTGTGTGCTGCTCAAAGTGTGGCGCAGCTAGAGACGGAAGCCAAAAAAAAAAAGCTAATGATAAACAATTTAATCTCACCTTTAATCATGCTTGCGCCGAGTGGTAAGTGAATCACATGAGAGAGATGGCAAAATATTACAAGTGTGCTTAAACAGAGCATAGCCACTGTTTGTTGTTTCCACCCGGAATTACAACGGGTATGGTTTTTTTAATGCCTTTGGAATAATGTGCTTTCACGTAAAAATCAATTTGCCACGGAACACCTGATGCACACTGTTGTTCTTGCAGTTAAAAAAAGAGGAGGAAAAAGCAACAGAAATTGCATTTCGTACCAGGTCGAGTACTGTGGTCTCATTAGAGAAAGTTACCCAAGACAAAGTCAGCGGGATTTTAGATGAACAAGGCATCCAAAGCCTCACATCAGGATGTGGCCTATTTATTATGGATATAAACCACCCTCTCATTTAGAGTTCAGATCATATTAAATAGTATGACTGTGACAATGCAGACACAATTGTCAATAGCGGCTCTTTCCTGAGGTTTTAACATAGACTGAATGATAATTAGTTTCCCTTTGTTGTCCTTATCTCATACCTGCAGAAATGGCCAATTTATGCAAGCTGCACCGGGGCCAGCCAAAGTTGATGCTCCCCACAGGAGGAAAGCAGCCATGTTTCCTACATCGAAAATGAACTGAGGAGCAACTCAAGGTTGATTTAGATCCCAAGCAACATGAAATTAAATGAGGAAGCGGGCTACGGAAATCTTGCCCCTATGTTGACACAGCGTCCTCCCAGAATTGCTCTCATATGGTACCTGGATGTGACGCCATGGAGCCCCCGCCCGCCTGTCGGCATCACCGAGATTTGGTCAAGTGAGAATAAAAATGCAAATGTCATATTGTTGAAATGCTGAGTGAACTAAATGTCAGTCCATATTTTTTTTTCTTTTTTTTTTTTTTGTCGGTGCGAGATATGAGATTGATGTGGATAAGCAATGTGATAGCCGCATAAGGCAGGTTATATCAACAGCTGTGATATTTGAGCTGTGAAATAAGCCTTGTTTCTTTCAGAGGAATAAGCAGTTGTCTTATGTCCTTTACAGAGATTATCCTGAAAACATCCACAGTCTGTCTCCTTCTCTTTCTCTTTTTATCTTCTGATTAAATTTTCTCCAAAGCAATGATGAAAATGAGGAACAAACAGAAGAGACAGGTGTAAGCCTGTTGTTTTTAATAATTAATAAGGATCTTAAGTTATGAATACCTAAGGAGCTTCAATGACACTGAGAAGAAAACACTCTGTGTTACTCTCCAAACATTTTGAAAGCTTTAATTTTACATTTCTAACACCATGTTGGCCATATGTCACCCCCATATCCTAAAAAAAGATAAATAAATAAATAAATTACACTCAGAGTCAACCCAAAGTATGAATAAATTAAGCTGTAGCATTGTTTCACAAGCACTGGATTTGAGTACATTTGAAACCATGTTTACCATAATGTGATCCAAATCTGAAATTTATTCTTTTACATATTCAAAATTTTAAAGAAGTGGCAAATTCAGGCACATATATTCTACTTTACTGCTATTTATTGTGAGCCCAACAAAATATACTTGGGTTCTGTTTCTCAATTGAACAGTTTGTATTGAAGTACTGTATAGTAGATACACAACAAATGACTACGAAATGATTTGACCATTTTTTTTTTGCTGTCAACTCCTAACACTCTTTATTGCAAGTGCTGTGAAAATGAGAAAGGTATGGAAAAACTGCAAACCTAACAAGAACCACCTGTTTACCTAAATTGACAGGAAAGCATTGATCAGGAGAGCACTCAAAAGGCCAACGGTAACTCAGAAACCTGCTGTTAAGGTGAGGCAATCTGCTGACAGTATAAGTATTAGTTGTGCGCTGCACAAATGGCATTTATGCTAAAGTAGCAAAAATACATCCATGAAAAAAAACTATTTGTGAGGGACTAACTATCAGTGCACATCAGTCTGAACAAAACCATCATCATCCTGTGGGGAGCAGGGATAGGAAAGCTGGTCAGAGATAATAGGCTGATGAATTGTGCTAAAAGCAGGACGGTACAGAGAAAAAAAAACTGTTAGAAGCACCAAAATACTTGAGACTGGAACAGAGCTTCATAGACTCTCAGGAAAATAACTCTAAGCTTACACTGAGAACTACAGTGGAATAATTTAGCTAAAAGAATATTCATGAGTCAAACGAATAAAGTCCAACTAACAATCTTAAAACCTTATGTCTACGCATGCTCTTTATCCAGTTTGACTAAGTCTAAGTTATATTGCCAAGCTTCGTCAATGTGCTTCTTCTAGATGTGACTAAAATAATAATAATAATAATAATAATAATAATGGAGGAAGTCGGGTTGTGGTCTGAGAGAAACATTCAAATGATTGGTTGATTTTTTGGGGGAGCATGTAAACACATGCCCCAGTGTATCAGCTTGTAAGTGTTATTGTGTCTGCAAAGTACTGACTCGGGGTTCTGAATATGTGCACACCACACTTTTCAGAGATTCAAATGTAAAAAAAAAAAAAAGCCATGTATCACTTTCATTCCATTGATGTACTACTTTATCTTTGCTTATGAAACTTAACGTGACAAAGTAGGAAAAGTTTAAAGTATATACTGTGGGATATGCTGCTGTATATACTCAATAAATAATGTGAATTGACTTCTGCATACTTTGGAAAGGATGAAGAAGGAACCACATAAAAGAAGACGATAGTGATGCTGTGGTGACCTGTGACAACAAGTGACTCCCCCCCCCCCCCCCCCTCACCGAACAAAATTTCTGCCCTGGGGCCACATATAGCAACGCACCGTCTCTGTCCCCACTTGTCAAGTTCTTTCTGCTCCTGCTACGGCACATTTCAAGAAACCTATCTCCAATCCCCTCTGGTTCACATCGACACGTATTAGGAGCAACATCCTCCAGCACGTTTCCTCCCTGTGATGCTGCTGTTCGCTGCGCGCACATCAGTAAATGAATCACGTAGCACTAGAACAGCCCTTCTTCATGCGATCTTGCCAGACCCTATCGGAGAAACCCCCCTCAAGGCAAAGATCTGTCACTGCTCACTCATTCGCTGGAAGACGATCAGAAAGTATGTTAAATGCGCCCAGAAACACACGGGAGTGCGTTGCGAGGGCTTCGAGAGGCTTCCGGTCAGATCGGCTCAACACAGTGAGGGGAGCGGGTTTCAACAGTTGACGCGGAGAGGAGAGAAACCTGTGAGCGCAGGAGAAGCGATTAATTTTGATTATCTGAAATCTTCCAGCACCTCTGTGTGGCTCTTTTTTTTTTTTTTTTTGTTCCCCTCCCGCTCGTTTTACGGGTCAGTGCTGAAGGGAATTGTCTGGAATGAAGGATGGAAGAGCACCGGGTCCAATTGGACTGGATTATGGGATTACTGGACTGATTATAGGACAATCATCGGGCAAAAGTCGCAGACGCTCTTGAGCACAAAAGGTTGGAACTGGAGTATTTCTCAGCTCTGCATCCTGCTTGTTTTATTTTTATTTTTTTATTCCACTTTGTGAGCAGACTGTGTATGGGCGACGCGGACCGAACGCGTATGTGCAACAGTGTGCCGCACAGGAGAAAGGGGGAAAGTAACATGCGATGTGAATGGCAAATGCTGCATTTTGAATGGCCATGTCAGTGTTTCGCAGTAGCCTAGGTGTAGATGTCGCATGAGGGCAATGCGCTTTTGCGAGCCGCGCTCTAACCTTCAACCACGAGATTTAAACGCTTTAACCTTGGATGCGGTTGGGAATATGAATACTTTATAGTCATCGATTATTCATCAAGTCCCCCTACACACACATACACACACGCACGCACTCACCTACACACATACACACACATTACGTTTGGGGGAGAAGAAAAAAACAACAAAGAGAAACAAAGCATCTCTGTTGTAGTGGTGCCGAATTTGATATTTAATTCATACATCAGGTGTCGTCGAGCGGTCATCTTTGTTTACAGAAAGAGTTCATCCCAGCTCCACCGCATCCAAAAAAAAAAAAAGGTCAAGATCCAAATTAAAAAGGGAGAGCACGGTTCAGAGATCGGTTTAATACCTAATTAGTGTGAGATCAGCGTGAAACCCGTGCCCGGTGCGGGTTAGAGCACTAGGTTTTTTCTTTTCTCCTTTTTTTTCTCCTAATCAACAGGTTGAAAGTCAACCAGTTTTTTTGTTTTTGTTTTTTTTTTCAGTCTACCACTGCTGCATATCCACTTAGAAGGGATGCGTCTCTCTGCACCCGTTTTCCTTTTGCTGTGGGTGAAAGCCCTCACGTTAAAAAACCTCAATTATTCCGTCCCGGAGGAGCAGGGACCTGGAACTGTTATAGGCAACATAGCAAAAGACGGCGGATATGGGACTGTAGAGAGAGGGAAGAAATCCAACTTCAGGGTGCTGGAGAATTCAGCCCCGCACCTGGTGGATGTTGACCCCGAGAGTGGACTAATCTTCACCAAACAAAGGATTGACAGAGAGACGCTATGTAGGCGCAACCCCAAGTGCCAGCTCTCTATGGAGGTGTTCGCCAATGACAAGGAAATTTGCATGATCAAGATTGATATACAGGACATCAATGACAACTCCCCCAGTTTCCCCTCAGATCATGTGAATATTGATATTTCTGAGAATGCAGCTGCTGGGACAACGCTTCCCCCTCACTATTGCACATGACTCGGATTCTGGGGAAAATGGGATAAAGACCTATCAGGTTACAAGAGATGACTACAATACCTTTTCTTTGGATTTAAAAGTGAGGGGTGATGGGACTATATACCCAGAACTGGTGGTTCAGAGACCCCTCGATAGGGAGGATCAGAGTCATCACACTCTTCTTCTTACTGCAATCGATGGTGGGGAGTATCCGAGATCAGGCTCCATGCAAATCAACGTCAGAGTGACTGATTCAAATGACAATAGCCCTGTTTTTGAAAAATCTTCCTATGTGCTAGAGATTCCTGAGAATTCTCCCCCTGGAAAAATACTTATAGATCTGAACGCCACTGACCAGGATGAGGGAAGCAACGGGCAGGTGGTCTATTCCTTCACTGGATATGCATCTGAGCGAATACAAGATTTGTTCTCAATAGACCCAAACACTGGCGTCATTAAGGTCCAGGGAGAGATTGACTTTGAGGAGAATCCAATCATAGAGTTTGATGTGCAGGCAAAGGATCTGGGGCCCAATCCGATACCAGGACATTGTAAAATTACTGTGAAAGTGCTTGACAAAAATGATAACCTGCCAATAATAAGTTTTGTCTCTGTTCGGCAGGGAGCAATCAGTGAAGCAGCTCCCCCAGAGTCTGTCATAGCACTGGTCAGAGTGATTGATAAAGACTCAGGGCGTAATGGCCAGCTCCAGTGCCGGGTTCTGGGAAATGTCCCCTTCAGACTTCAGGAAAACAATGATAATTTCTACACTCTGCTTACAGACAGACCTCTGGACAGAGAAACGAAAGATGAATATAATGTCACAATTGTTGCAAGAGACAACGGGAACCCATCTTTGAACAACACCAGGTCATTCACTGTAAAAATCTTAGATGAGAACGACAATGCGCCGCGCTTCACAAAGACACTCTACGTGCTGCAGGTGCCTGAGAACAACATCCCCGGAGAGTACTTGGGCTCCGTCGTGGCACATGATCCAGATGTAGGTCGTAATGGAACTGTTTCATACTCCATACTGCCATCCCACATTGGAGATGTATCGGTCTACACATATGTGTCTGTTAATCCCACAAACGGAGCAATCTACGCCTCTCGCTCCTTCAACTACGAGCAGACAAAATCCTTTGAGTTCAAGGTTCAAGCAAAAGACAGCGGCTCTCCTCACATGGAGAGCACTTCTACAGTCAGGGTCAATGTCCTTGATGTGAATGACAATCTTCCAGTTATTATTTTACCGCTGCTGCAGAATGACACGGCTGAGATCCCAGTACCTAGAAACGTGGGAATTGGGTACATCATTGCTACAGTAAAAGCAGTGGACCATGATCATGGAGAAAGTGGGCACTTAACCTATGAGATCACAGAGGGAAACGACGACCACCTGTTTGAGATAGACCCAGTGGGAGGAGAGGTCAGAACTGCCCATGCTCTCTGGGAGGAGATTGCCCCAGTGGTTGAGCTGGTGGTGAGAGTAACTGACCATGGCAAACCCCCCTTATCTGCTGTGGCTAAGCTGATCATTAAGGCGAATACGGAAATGACGACAGGAGGGGGTTCCAGCGCGAGTGGGGAACAGCAGCACTGGGACGTGTCCCTGCCCCTCATAGTTACCCTCTGCATTATCTCTGTCATGCTCCTGGCCGTCATGACTGCCATCGCTGTCAAGTCCAAGCATCAAGATAAGGATGCTGGGAATTATAACTGCCGCATGGCTGAGTACTCCAATCCTCCGGTGGGGAAGGGAAAAAAGAAACGGATCAACAAGAGTGACATCATGTTGGTGCAGAGTGAGATGGAGGAGAGGGATTCTGCGAGCCGGATGAACGTTGTCAGTAGCCCATCCCTGATCACCTCACCCATATGCTTCGACTACCAGAGTCCGCTGCCGCTCACACTGCCAAGGTCAGAGGTCATGTACCTGAAAACCACCCCAAACAGCCTCACTGTGCCCAGGTCGGGGTGCCACTCCAGTTTTGCTGGGCTGAACACAGACACTCAAGCGAATAGGATGTCAGTGATACAGGTAAGCAGGATGCTTCATTTTATTCATTTACTATTATTCTCTTATCTGCACCTACTGCTTTGCCTTGCAAACTGGACAAAAGTGTATGAAAAGGAGGAAACTGGCACACAGAGCAGACATCATTACATTGATTTTCCTTCTTTTCCCTGTTTTGAGACTTAACTTATACTCTCCGCATGCAAAGCATGATATGGCAACCTCCTGTTGAACCGTATTCATGCATTTTAAAAGGCTTCGTACAAAAGAGAGGTTTTTTCATTTTCCCTTTCTCTCTCTGTATTTGAGAATCATTTTCAAATTGCTCCATTTTAAGTCTTTTCCTGCAGAATGGCACAGTTGGTCTCCGTAATTTGAGAGTCCTCGCGGTTAGACATGCAAACAGTGTGAGTCTTGAGCAAGGCCGCTGCAACCCTGCCAGAATCGCTGCTATAGAGAGCGAAAACAAAAACCCGCCTGAAATGTGGGATTGGACAGGTGTTTGAGCAGCTTGTCCGATCACATTACCAAACCGATGTGCAGCAGACAGAGAGAGATGCACACAGCATAACCTTACAATCACATTTTTTGCCCCCCCTTGGAAATGTGGGCCAGATCCACCCATCCACATCCAGGATTGGCACAGTGGTGCCATTAATAAGTTCCAGCCTTGCCTTGTAGAGATGGCAGGGTTTGAACACCCGAGCCAGCTAACATGCTAATTTGACAGCATGGGCTTGTAGGGCTTTTTAGCACTGCAGAATTATCTGATGTAAACGATGTAAATATTCAGGACAGTCTCATTCGGAGATTATAACACAGATGACAAGGCTTGGCACTGTCACCAGTCACTAGGGTATGTGGGTGTGATCAACACAAACACACTACTTTGAGAAGAGAGGGGGAAGGCTCCTGATGACAGTGGCAAATGCTGAACTCTTTGCCTTGCCAAGGCAAATATATATGGTCACAATGGAAATTTGCTGTTCCTCAGCAACTCTCACCGGCTTGTTTCTGAGTTTGTTTAATGATATCATAAATGGATTTCTTGAAAAATTCTAGAACAATGTTAAATTGTATTTTTAGTGACAGCAAAAGGGGGGCCTAGAGGACAAACTTGTAAATCTGCTGCCACCCCCAGAGAAGTAATCTCATTTTCCATGAATGTTTTGGAGTATTTCAACAAAACATACATCTTGCAGTTCATTGACAAAATTCAGTAATTTGGAGTATTTATTTAATTTACTAAACTTTGTCATTTGCTTTTTGTCTGTTATGTCATTCCTGTCATCCTTGCCCTCCGTGGCATGTATAGCATAATTATTGTAAAACTCTTGATTTTTTTGTGCTCCAGCCAAGGATTGTCAAAAAATTAATAGGCAAATAAGTACAAAGAAATAATAAAAATAATATATTTGCAATGGTCACCACATGGACACTTTTTTCAAAGTTATGGATGTGCTCCTGCTTGATTTATTTTATGTGTGTGTCTCTCTTGTGTGTGTGTGAGCTTATTGTTAAAAAAATCCTAAATGTTGAATGCACATTAACATTTTGCCTTTTCCCTTCCAGACTGAAAATTTCTCTTCAGAGCCTAATTATTCTAGCAGCAGGCAGCCATTTGTTCAAAGGTAAGAGCAATATTTGCAGGGGTTCCACAAGTGTGGAATTTAAGTATGTTTCAGATCTGGCTAAGTTCAGAAAATGTTTGGAAAAAATATTGGTGTTTCCATATGTACCGTATTTCCTCTTTCATGTTTTCTAAACGTTGTGCCCATCCATCCATCCATCCATCCATCCATCCATCCATCCATCCATCCATCCATCCATCCATCCATCCATCCATCCATCCATCCATCCATCCATCCATCCATCCATCCATCCATCCATCCATCCATCCATCCATCCATCCATCCACCATCCATATTCCTTACAGGTTTCATATGTGAAGCCAGAAATGTTCACTGTGAATGTTACATTTATGCTTTAAAAATAGGCAAGTAAAAGAACATAGAACTCTATCAATTTTAGCTAAGAAAAGCATGAAATTTCCACATGAAAATATGTGGAAACCGTGTACCACTATGCTCCCAGACTCTACCTATCAGAGCGTGTTGATACTCACTTACAAGTTATGACAACTTATGCTTAATTTTGCTCCTCTTGTCTGTTCCATTCTGCAGCTCAACATTTAAGGATGCAGAACGAGCAAGTCTCAGAGACAGTGGCCATGGTGATAGTGACCAGGCTGATAGTGACCAGGATACTAATAAAGGCTCACACTGCGACACATCTGCCAGGGAGGCCCTCAAGATGAAAGCGGCAGCAGTTAATGGCCAGTCTTTTGAGAAGGGTGAGTGGACATCTTCAAGATGCCTAACGGACTCTTGTAGCAGACATTGTTTGTGCTTAATGCAGCAAGAACCTTCAGTTTTGCTGGTGTTTAACTAGAGCTCTACAACTGCTTCTGGGTGTAGGAGCCAGTGCAAAAAGACGTCCTCCCTCAACATTATTGGAAGCTGTAGGTGCAGCAGGATACTTTGTTCCACTTTACATTGCAGACAGCCTGAGATATGTCTCAAAAATGACATGAAGGCACTGGAGTGAAAGGTAGATAGAGAGTTTAAAAGGATGAAAGAGTCTTGAACGTAGAATTTTTCATACGTCTTCAGTCTGATTTAACCATCAAACGGACTCGTGCACGGAAAACTGTACCTCTGTCTGTGTCTCTTTTCTTTTATATCATGTCATTTTTGTGAAGGTAGATTTGTTGCATGCATGTCTCAGAAAGCATGACAGACACTTGCAAAGCAAAATGACAGATACATCGAGTGCAACTTGACATATTGTTTCCACCTTTTGCTTGGATAGATTTCCTCAGTTATTAGTTTTGCTGTGGTTTTGAGAGAGGGCGCTTGCTTTATGACTGAAAATAGAATTGTTAAATTTTATTTTGCAAATCCAAAACGATCCAGACTGCCGGGAGGATAATCTCAGATGACTGTCAGGCTCATGGCAACCTGGCTGACCTGGAAGAGACTGATATATTTAGCTTTTGCGGATATAAACTCGAAAACATGAAAGCAAATGCTCGCTGGTGAGATAAAAGATAATGGGTGGGGGACTTGAAGTGAAGTGGTGATGTTTTTCATTTCCTCGTCCGCGCCTCGGAGGAGGAACGGCTGTGGTCATCATGTCCCTATGCAGCACTTTCCACACCATTTACATTGCTATGAACTGTTTGTTTGCAGCATGCTCAGGAGGGCAGAGATGGAGGCGCTCTAGTGGCTGGCAGAGGAGATGTGTGAATCTCTCCCTGTCTGTCTCACTTTTATGTATGTGTGATCTGGTGGTTGCGTGTGTTCTGAGAGGAATTATGGCAGACCAAACTTAACTCTGTGGGAGGTGTAAATTCAATCACTTCACTTTTTTCCCCCTCCCCCCACAATTTGATTCAGCCGAAGTTCTGATGCGAGTCATATGGAGATATATCAAAAGAGACGTTCTGTACATGTGAAACTAGTGCAGCGCTGATGCCGCTTGACTGCAGTGGCAGTTCATTTATAGACCTGGGTTTGTAAGATAAGAGAAATCCAATCAAGTAGGGCAATGCTTTTAATATCAGTATGTTTGCTAATGTCTTTCCCGTTCCTAAGTGAGAGATGTAGTTAGAAAGAAAAACCAATGATTAGATTAAATTAGGTTTTTCTTTGATAGGGCTGGTCAGCTGAGCTTTAAAGAGATAGTTGGACATTTTTGAAGTGAAGCATTATGCAGTTGAAATGCACCGAAAAAAGGGACTGATGACCAGAATTGGACGATTTTCTTCTTATGAGGAGATCATTGCCTCATTACTTCAACTTCCCAATCAATCAGTTTTGAGATAGAAATATTGCAGCAGCAATTATTATCATTACTGTGATTATTATTGTAATAACATTACTTATAATATCACTTATAATTATTTGGCAGTATATGTAATCTCAGATGTCATGGACTGCATTGTATTTTGGTAATGTATTTGATCAGCTGTATGGAATTTGACTGATCCCAATTCAAACAACTGATATATAATTTTATGCTAACGGTCTCCGAGGTGGCATGGTTGTTTGTCCTGTGTGTGTCTCTGTGTTGCCCTGCGACAGACTGGTGACCTGTCCAGGGCGTACCCCGCCTCTCGCCCGGAACGCCAGCTGGAGATAGGCACCAGCACCTCCCGACCCCATTAAGGGACAAGGGTGTAGGAAAATGGATGGATGGCTGGATGGGTCTCCGAGGTGATGCAAACACCTCGGCGATTACTTTTGTAATAGAAAAGTCATATAAATGTTGGTTAACTGTCTTGAAAATACCTTCATTGCAGTTTTCAGCCATAGCTGATAAATGTTGTTAAATGTTAGAATGCACGATAAATGCTACCCGGTAATATTGATTACACCCTTCAGTGTAGAAGTTGTAACTGTGGGTAGATGATTTTCTTTTTTTTTCTATCGAGGCATGTTGGTGGTTCATTCTGCCACAACAGAGAGATGGACTTCCTGCATTGCTCTGTTTTATCCTGTCTCTCTCAAAAATGGATTGGAAAATGCTGTCAGCCCTTTTGAAATCTTAGTTGCAGCACAGGTCTACTAGCGTTGCAGGGGATACACATGAGAACTGGTCAAATGCTGAAAACAGCTTAAAATGACCACCAGTCAGAGATGTTCCAATCAAGGATATATTTGAGTTCCGAGCCGGTCCCTATGTTGTAATATTGTCTACACCAATATAGAGAGAAACTTTATTTCAGGCTCAAAGTCCAACCAAAGACAAAAAGAACAAAATGAGAAACAGACACACATATGCATGACTATCCAAAAACAAGATAACATAAAATGCATCATAAAGTCACCAAGAATTTAATAACAAAAAAACTGTTCCATTGTCTCCACAGCTGTGAATGGCCTGGTGTAGAACTCAACCGTGGGTTTACTGAAGCTAATGTATTGAATCCAGTACATTTTAGTCAAAGCCTGTATTTTTTTCTTCAAGCGTTGTAAAAAAACACAAGCAAAAAATAAATAAATAAAACAAAGAAAAAAAACATAAGTACTGCACCATACTTTCAACTGTAAGGATTTACAAGATGAATTATTAGATAAATAAATAGAGAAGTGAATATTTGTATTGGTCTTGATGTTTAAATAAAGTTCTAGATCGGGTATCGGTGACTATGTGTACGGTACATATTGTAAATTATGGTTGCTAGAAATGACTCTCTTCCACTGGCGAAGTGAGCAGCACCGCAGAGCAGAGCAGAGACACATATAGGGTAAATATGGGGTATGAAGCTCACTCTGCAGAAATATCTCTGTTTACTAACAGTTGTCTTCTGTACGACACGTGTATTGACATTTATATATTTGAAACATTTGTTTATGTATTATTTAAAACAGGAGAATTTATACAGTGCTTTATTTAAATGTGCTACCATTTTTTAGCAGACAATGTTCCTTTTCAGTGTAAAATCAATCAAAAAGCTTCAGCTTAAGCCAATAATAACATCAGTATCAACTCCAATAATGATATTAAACTGGGTCACTGCTACCCATAACTTTAATTATGTTGTGTTTGTTGTAAAATAGGGTTTAATCAGGTCTAACTTTAGTTGCTTTACAGCTAAAGCAAAAGCTTTCTCTCTCAGTCAAACCTATTGTAATGTATTACTATTTCTACTGTGAAAAGTTAATGACTAATCACCATAGAAATGTTACATAAGACTTATGTATATGTGAACTTCATAAATGAGTTATTGAACAATCTAACACGTCAGAGTGAATTACAGATCACAGAATAAAAAAAGGTTTTAGTGTAATCTGTCTGTCAAAGGAGTCAAGTAGATGTGGTGCATCTATCTACGTATTTGTCTTTTATTTTATTTGTAGAGATACTTCTTTCTTATAACTTTACCTTACCGCAATCTTGCTATGTTTTTCAGTGATTTAGAGAGAAAGAAACCACTCAGTATCATGTTTTCTTTTATATTAAACATTTTTTTAGGTATTTAGTTTATCTAGAAAGTTTTTGTTTATGATGGGGAAATTAGTACTGGCTAAATTTAGTATCAGCAAGTCAGAAACAAAATTGAGTGATGGAAATTGACCACAAAATCTCTGATCGGTGCATCTCTAGAAGTAGTTTCCTTACTTGTTGTCAAGCCATGTCATAGCACACACATCTCAGAAAAGTAAATAAATCTTCAAAATCAGTGGACAGCAAATATGTTAGTATAACAGATAACAACCTCATAAAACATCACTTTCAAATTTCAAACTATCCCTTTAAATGGTGTCAGTGTCTGCAAGACAGCAAGATGGAAGATCCACATTATGCATTTTTCCCGCAGAATTGATCATACAAAACACCACCCGCCTACCTACACACTGCCTCACTATCTTACACACAAATACAGGCACATTTATTGAACAACAAAGCTACTATTTTTGCAGATTTAGACAAGATAACGCTATTAAACAAAATGGAGATTTCTTTTTTTTTTTTTTGTTCCAAATGCACCAACACAAAAGCTGGTAGGTTAAGTAGCGTTGCTTTTATGTCTTTACCTTTTACCATCCCTCTAGTCTCCTGGCTGCTTTGATACAGGTAATATATGCACCTGTGCAGCTTCCACTATCATGCACTCTGAATATTTATTCACTCTCACAGACACCAGATGCACAGTGGGTATGTTGCTAGGCTTTCTCTGATTCTATTTATAATAGGCAAGCAGTTTCTTTTGTTTTTGTGAACCTGTTTTTTGTTTTGTTTTACAGTTATGTGTAATATCACAGCTATTTGTCATTTAGTTTTGCAGTGATTTGGCTAGATGTGATCACAGGCCCATTGTAATGCTATGACTTCCTTAGAGCCATTGTGACATAACATGAAAGGGAAATATGAAGCTAAGGACCGGCCAAACAAATGAAAGCATTCCATTTTTACTTTTGAATAGTTCGGCATAGTCATCATAGCTTATTTTTGACAGTCCTTTACAAAGTGCAAGAATGTTATCTGTTTTAAATAATAGTCCTAAATAAAGAATGTTATGTGAACTACTACTAATATTGAGTACCTTTTAGGTAAAAATGCCACACTGTGAATACTTCTGCTTATGCAGCGAGGCATATGACTACAAAAATTGAATGCTTTTCACTCGGTTGTTGCTTTACCTTCAGAGCTTATGCATCCCTTTGCATCAGCATCATCTGCAGGCTCCTCTGCAGATAGATAGCATAGAAATTAATTCAGCATGTGCCTACTTCTCTCTGCTCCTTTCTTATTAGGTTTGCTTCGTATAGCAGTGCTTAAGGAATAGCAGTATTCACTTTGCAAATAAGAAAGGGATTGAAAACACAAATGAACACAGAGTAATGCATTGGATCTGTTCTGTGTTTCTTGTCAAATAGTTTCAGTTAGCTGTCCTAGTAAAAGTAAATGTATAATGAAATTAAGGTTTTAATTAATAGCTGTATTGTCAGCATAGCTTATTTTAAATCAGAATAAAATATGAGCTACAAATAATTTGCAGCATCAAAGAAAATGTTTTGCTTACACAGAGAAAAATTAGATTTGTCTAACAGATCTAAGAGTAAAGATGACTTGAAAGATTTAAGTTTAGCTTAATTACAGAGAATTCCCCTCTGTAAACAGCTAACAGTGCTAATAGGAGAGTACAAGCTTTGTGGTTTTGGGGTTTATCTCTTATGAAAGACAGCATCATTTAGTATTTGATCTATGGTTCTTAAGCCTCAAGATTTAAATGTTAACTTTACTTTTTTAGATTTAACTGCTAACTGGCTGCAACTTTCTAATTACTAAGTTTTCCCATCGGTTATACATACTCCAACTAAATATCTGTTTCCTTTAACTGAAAAAATTATTATCAAAAGTAAATCATAGTATTAAAAATTACTTGAAATTGGCATCGGAAACCTCAAGAAAATGTTTGTCGGGTTTATATATCTTGTTGATGAACGAATGTAATTGTATAGTATTTTAAAAATGAAATCCCTACATTTAGAACCAGTGAAGCAGTTTTTCTAATCATGTTTCTTTTTTATGTACCTATGTTTATTTTTAAATGATTTTTTCACCCTGATTTTGATCCAAGTCATTTAAAATGAGGGAGTTTTAGAAATCAAAAAAGTTACTACATTAATGAAGTCAGTACATAAATTGAAGTACAAGTTTAAATTTTGTTTCAACTAAAAGAAACTGCTGGTCAGCAAACATAAAACTTCTGGCTTTGAAAAAGTCTTCTTCCTGTTGGCAATAATTTTATGAGGAGCACTTTGCTGACATCCAAGCTTAAGATAAAATGTTTTGCTCTGTTTTGATGCAGATCTTTGGTCTCATTATCTTTTTTAAAGAGCTTTTAGTGTGTAATGTGAAGGCCAAATTTACTTAAAAAGTTTGTCTCCTGCTCTAAAAGTTAGTGAATATTGTTTATCTGGTATTCATACAGCTGCACTCTATACAAACAACTTTTGACCACAACATGCAGAACATATTACATGACACAGACAAGCAGGTTGCAGCAGAAGCCAGTGCCGTACATCATCGTAAATGGTAAAAAGACACTTCCATTTTTTGGAATGAAAAACAAATTAAAGATTTTTTTAACAACAAAAAGACATGCCAGAATATAGGTGGAGGACTTAAAAAAAATGAAAACACGGCTATATCCCTTTTTAACAGTATGGCTCTGGCTTATATAACATCACAGACAATACACTAATAGCAGAGATCAGGAGTGCAGTTTAGAAAATAACCATTTAAAAATGCCCATATTAGTGCCCTGATATGATCCGGACATCTAATGTAAAAACTTTCACTCAGTCACATGATGTAGGCTTATATATACCATAATGGTGCTATCCTGTTACACAGCATTTTTTTAAAGTATTTTGTAAACTAGCCAACTGGTGACAAATGACTTGTTTTATATCCCAAGTTCTAGTTAGGAATTAATGTAAAAAATAATGGGACAAACATTTAAGCAAAAAGAAGAAAATAAGTGTTCTACTCTAAGATTTATTTGTATATTTTCTTGGTAAATAAAGTGTAGGGATACAATCAAGATGAAGAAAATAAGGATTTGAGATTTGTAACAACCAAATATTTGATCTAAAACTTTTAAAAACATAATTTTGGTAAAAAAGAAAAAAGAGAGAAAAAAAATCAACAATTAGAGGTAATTATGGCCACTGTTAAAATTACACAACTCTTTTGTATACTTACTTCCTTTGGTTTTGATAAGTAACATTCATAATGACATTCAGCTTTTCAAAACCACTCACATTTATCAGAAAATATTTAGGGCTGAAATAGAAACACCAAATGTATTTAGGTCAGAAGCACAGAGGTTGTACATATTTCAAACATTTGTAGTTTGAAATATGTACAAATGTATATATTTCAAACTAGAGCTATTCTTGCCCTTCTTTACAAGAATCTTCAACTGGTCTGCTTAGAAAACTTATTTCTAAGCACTTAGAACTATTTTAGAACAGTCTGAGGAAAAGTTGTCAATTTTTGTTTCCAAACAAAAAACCTTGATATAGTTGTCTGTAACTCAAAGTCTATTACTATGGTCATACTTTGAAAACCATCCAAATAAAAAAACATGTAAAATTTAATCGCTTTTTCCACCAACATTTAAAATCATTAAGAGCTCAGATGCTAAATTAACAACACAATTTAGTTTTGTCCGGTGTAGCATAATTAACAGTTTCATCGTACCCTGTGGCTATGTGTGGGTGTGCTTGTGTAGGTGTTAATACACTTGAGCCGCCGAATGTGATAGTTGTGGCATGTACTTTGGAAAAGAGCTTGTTTGATACAATGGTGCTCATTTCCACAACTCTCAGGAGTTCTGGCATCCATGTTCTCTTGGTTTTGTGTGTCCTTCTGCAAAACTTGTGGAGGGTGTTGTATGATAAATCATATACTATCTCCTTCAAAAGGAGGATCATCCCACATCCCCCCCCATCATGTGAAGCTTTCTCTTGTTCAAGGCTCATCCTCATCAGAGCCAGGTTTCAAAATGAAATCAAGTGCCTCATTTAGTCAGCCACTTGCTTGAGGGACTTTGATAATACAAAATGGCATGTGAGCAAGACAAAAAAAAGGAGCTGATCAAAGTGGCATTAAACCATGAATGAAATATTGTAGGTATTTGTATTAAATGTATTTGAAGGAAGGAAATTAATGGATAGCAAAGTGTAACAAATGTTACAATTTATTCCACAGTTTGTCAATAATTGATGCTTGTATGGCGATATATCTGCATTAAAAGTAAGCTGAGCGGTCCTTTTGTGTTTTCTTTCATTCGGGAAATATAACTGGCAAAATCCTATGCTTGACCAAATTCTAACAAATTTGTTGATCTCTGCTTAGTTTGTGGTGTTTGTGGTGAAAAAAGTTCCTGCAGTGTTGCAGTAGAAACCACAGCCAAGAAAACACATTTATTAGATTAAACTTAGACCAGTCGACAGAACAAGAGGAGGATGAAATTGCTGTTTCATTTTCATGTATAACAAATGAAGGAAAACTATTATTTTCCACCGACTTACAAGACATTTTTGACATTTTGCTTCATGCCCTTACATGCAAAACACCTCAGTGCATTATTGTCAAATTAATTTTTATAGCTGAACAAAATGGTCACAGAAAAGGGGAAAAATGACAACACTCTCTCCACCATAACACCATGGAAATTGGCTTTTTTGTATGTGTTGCTCTCTGTCTGCTTATTTAATGCCTCCAGGATTAGGTGTGACATGAAATGTACAAAAGGATGTTATGGTACAATATAATCTCAACATTTTCTCAATTTTTTACAGTGAATAATACATTATATCTATAAGTGATTGGGGTTGGCAGCATTTGGTAATCAAGTAAGCACTTCTACAGTCATAGGTTAACTATTTATCATTTGAATCACAAATATGTTGAGGCTGTAAAAAGTGTATTTATTTATTGGTTTACCTGAATAAATAAAATCTTGTATTTTAAGAATGCTTTGCATATAGCACCTTTCACATTTATTGGTGCAGATAGTAATGATGTGTAAATTAAAATAAATTCATATTTTATACTAGCTGCATAATTTCACATTTAAAAAAAATCAGAGCTTGGTGAGTTTATTAAACGAAAGAGACAAAAAACACATTAGTAAAAAAGAAATATCAAAATTAGCAGCACCACAATTACTGCTTCTCTTTTGACTGTTGTAACAAAATGCAACTTTAACATTTTTAAATTGTACATTATTATTTTAAATGGGGAAAAAAGTAATCAATAATGTTTTGGGTTATGAATGTGGAAACCTATAGGAGTAGGTTACTTTTCAAAATGGAAAAGACAAAAGAAGGCTTAAGAATTTATATTGGGCAGAAATGGTTTGAATCTCTCACATCTGATCTTATAATCAAGGTTATAATTCACTTTGATTGAAATTGGCAAATGACAGAAAGTAGTGACCGTCTGTCAGGTACAGTCAGAACCAGTGGAGAACAGTACAAAACATCTCAAACACTTTTCCAGTGTATCAGTCATTATGATCCATTGCATGTAATGCAGCAGGGAAATCCTCTAACACTAACAAGTGGTTGAACATTTTGTATTTTTAAAAACTCTTTTTTTACAAAGTTTAAGTTTAGCAATTATTTTCAGAAACTGAAGTCAACAGAAATTCCTTAATTAAACTTCATAAAATCCTACACTAACAAGTAAAACACAAGAATTCTGCACAATTAATTCCTTTCAAAACAATTTGGAAATGGCGAAGGCACAAACTAATGACTGCATGTGGCATAAAATTATTTTCGAAATCATATTTTGATGCAATACCTTTTCAATGTGGCAACGTGCCCAGGGCGTGGGCTACTCTTTCTCTTGCCAAATGTCAGCTGGGATTGATTCCAATGCCACCCCACAGCCACCGCAACCCCAGAAAGAGGGTACAACAGATGCATGAAAAAAATTATTTTCCTTCCTCTAAATTTAATGTTTTATTTTACTTAAGATAGATCTCAAAGTACTTGACAGCAGGATGTACAAAAAATAACCAGCAATTAGAAATATAAAAGCTTCTGGACAAAAGAATAAATTGACTGGTAAACAAAAGATGAGGAATTAAGTTCCTGCAAATATTCTGGATCTACCAATGCGGCAAACAGAGAAGGCTGATATTTAAAGACCATAAAAATACAATAAAGACCATCTGGTGTATAAGAGAACGAGTGACAGGATTGATTCTGTGTGCCTGATTGGGTTTTCTTTCCGCCTTTGTACTGACATGTATGTACTGACCTGTGAGTGTCTGTGTGGTCATTCATAACTGCTCATAGTTGAGTGGAAAAAGCTGTTCACTCTTCATCCTCAATGAACATCCTCTTGACTGCACAACAGAGGACTCATGAGCAACCCTCTTCCTTCCAGCCAATAGAATGAATTTCCAGCCAATGATGCTGCTGGATAACAAATCTTTATATAAAATTTCTGTTTCATGTTTGTTTTTGTGTGTGTGTGTTTTTGTTGAAATGACAAAAACAAAGGATCACTTTTGAATGTGTTCCAGAATTCATTTTGCTAGTAGCTACACAGTATGCACATACTGCAGATGTTGCAATCTGTTTTTTTTTTGTCCCTGATGCGATCAAAGTCACTTAAGAACAGGCATTTGCCGAGTCCCAGCTCAAAACTTCATTAAAAACTCTTAAAACTCAGCAGCTTTAGTGAGCAGCAGTGTATTTCATCGTTATCACACTCGTATTGTGATTGCACTTAACTTAATCCCCCTACTGCAGTCTCTTTTATTCGTTTTTCTGAACAGTGACAAGTATTTTGTCTCAACTGTGTTTCTAAATATGTATTGTACTTCACACATGCAACACCGGTTCTAAATTTACTCCCATCTTACTCATGCCAATGAGGTTTTCATGCAGCGTAGATTAGCGGCATCATGCTTATTCTGTTTTGATATGACTCATTGATATTTCAGTTTGCAGCAGATTTCACGGTAGCTACAAATAATCTAGTGCACACAAAAATGGCAAAGTTGTTCTTCTGCTATGCTAGTCCAGAACTGAAGAAGTAAACAGACATTTATGTAAAATTAATCCGTCACGTCAGCCTTCGTTATATTTGGCTCTGATTCCTGTCATCTGGTCTGTTGGTGTCAGTGCTCATAAGCAACATGTTCTGCATTGATGTGAAATTGTTCAAAGTGCTGCAGTGCACGCAACCGTGCTCTCATTCAAGCTGCTATTTGGAAGATTTACAAAATAAGTCAGGAATGTGGTCTCTTCCATTAATGTTCTAAAATGTTTCTTTTACTCATCACATACATTTTAGTATACGATGACTGGCAGATGAACTTTAGGTGCATTGCTGGGTCCTACTAGGCTGGAGTGTGTGTATTAATTTCACCAGTCAAAACGGTAAATTGACTGAATTCATATAGCAATTATTTCTATTGATTAAACACCAAAAGAAAAGAATCTTCAAAAGCAACATAAGTAGTTCCATTGGAGTTTGCAAATGCACACAGAATGAAATACCTTCATTTTTGGAGACAAATCCTGTGGTCTTATGAAATTATAACAGAAATCTTTGGTCATAATGACCAGTAATACACTTAGAGGAAAAAGGGGGCGAAGCCTGATCATATGTAGGAGCTGAATAAGTTTTAAAATGGCTTAAGAACAACAAAGTCACTGCTTTGTTGTCACAAAATCCTGACAAAGTTGTGAAGAAAGTGCCAAGAGTTGCAGCCTACAAACCTCTGTTACACCAATTCTGTCAGTAATGAGTCAAACCTTCAGCAAATGATTGTGAAAAACCTGTGGAAGATTTCTGTCAAGTAGTGAAGAAATGTATGAAAACTTCTGATAAAAAAAATACATGTGTAATAAAACGTCATATATAAACAAGCAAGTTACTGCTTTATAGTGATGAAAAACTCAAAAACTGTTAAAAAAAATTACCACGAGAGACTGGTGGGTGAAACTTGGACGACTGTATGAACATCATGACAAACATTTAGCATCCTAACTACTGAGACTGCCACTTACTTCCAGTCAGGACCTGCATGTTAAATTGAAATTACTCTTTCTTTTTAAATCAGTTCTGATGAAAATGTAAATTAAAAACATCTTCTGCACCAGATGATATTTTCCAGGAAAACACCTACACAGATTGTTGATAATACCAGGGGGGTAAATGTGTCGTAAGTCGTACAAATCAGTGTTTTCTCTAATTTATCAAAAAACAAAAACATAAAAACAGATAGTTACCCTGGAAAAAAAATATATACAGATCTATATCTCTCTCTCTCTCTCTCTCTCTCTCTTATATATATATATATATATATATATATATATATATATATATATATATATATATATATATATATATATATCAAATTGAGTTTATTTAATTAAACATATCTTAGAACAGTCTAACTGTTGCTTTAGACTGCATAATGGTATTTTATTCTGGAAATCACTGCGACATATGCAATATTACATGTCAGCAGTGATGCTGTTAGTTGGAGTTAAGAATAATGCTAGAAATTGTGTTTGTTTGCTGTGTTTGAGTATTGCTGCTCATCCTTCAAAATGTCATCTACATTTTCCTGTGGGTTGTTTATTCCTACCACAGCAGGCTCCAATAACAAATGTTTAACTGTTTTTGCAGAGCAAGACAAATCAGTCCACTGCACCGATGAATGTCGTGCACTGGGACACTCTGACAGATGCTGGATGCCAAAGTTACGGGTAGGAAGCCAAGCAGACAGCGCAGATAATCGCACCAACCTTTTCATCCCTGTGGGAATGGATGCCATGGTAGAGACAGAGATTTATGGTACCATCAGCTGCAGCAGCAGAAAAACCCTCACCACGTTTGGAAAAGAACAGCGGGACAGTACAATCCTCGTGGCCAATGTTAAACCTTACTTAAAATCCCAGCGTGCGCTAAGCCCACCGCTCCAAGAGAGTCCATCTGCGTCCAGCAGCCCCACCAAGAGCGGCGCGCCCCGGACTTGGCCAGCCGAGAGCCCAAAGAAGAGAGGGACGGGGGATCAGACAGCAGTGCCTATGGCCCTCCAGATGGCCAGTGCTCCCCGCTGCACACCGAGCTGGAGGAGCCCTCCTACCTAACCTGTGAGCTCAGGCCTAAGTCCCTGTCAAGCTGTCTCATTCACAGCTCTGTCATCAGTCAAGAGTGCGGGGGGTCGGATTGTGCTCCCGACCAGAGGGACTCCGGCAACTGACAGGTGAGGTGACGGCATTCTCCAGCTCCCTCTCACCTGCCAGGGGTGTGATGATGATGATGATGATGATAATGATGATGATGATGACGATGATACCCCGAATCGATGACCAGGAGTTGATTTATGTTGACCCACAGAGATGTTCAAGCGCATTGTATAACCAAAAACCATCTGCTTTCTATGTTTTATGTTCTGTTTGTTTATTTCTTTTTTTTTCTTTCTTTTTTACTTCCTTTAGTTTGTGACTTGTTGTGTTTAGGTGAAATATGTGTCCTTGACTGGTGTGAAAGTTTTGGGTGGGATATCGGGGTGGTGGGGATCAGTGCTTACCTAACTTCAAACGTTTTCATGGTGTACTGTACATGTCGATTTAGATGTCTGTAATTTACACATTTCCAGCTCCGATTTTGTGAGGCTATTGAACAAACTGCTACTGTTACGCTACGAGTCCCGTCTGCTTTTGTACAGTGAAGCTTTCTGTCTCCATTTAGTGTATAAGGACCATTACTTTGAATATCACAAAGGAGCCGAAATACATATCAAGTGACGTTACATTCAAAAAAAGTGAAGTGTCTTATGAACTGTTAATGGTGGTGCAACAGGGAATGTCCCTTTTCATAAAAACCATTTAAAGTTCCTATGAAAAAACAAACATTTTTTTAAGAATGTATTTGTAATTTTATTGTCGTCCTCTCTGCAGTTTATGTGGAAATAAGCTGTGCTTAATGTGGGCTACTGTACTCGTTGTGTACTTTATTAAATTTGTATACACTGTGCGAATGAGGGGCAGTTTTTTTTTTGTTTGACTGGCACAACTTCTGAAGCTGTTGTGGTTTATGTGAAAGAACTGGATTTTTGTCTTTTAAATGTTCTTTTGTGTGTTCAAGACAGATAGCACTAGTGACTCTGCAATAGGCACGGGCCAGTTACCCAGAAAAAAATAAAAACGCCACCTACCATTCTTACGGTGTAAAAGTCCCTTAACTAAGAGACCGTGAAAAGAAAGTGCAAAGAAAGAGCAAAATGACAAATTTGTGTTCCTCTACTACCTGCTGTTCCACTGATGGTCAGCTGGCTAAGTGAGGATTGCTGTGCTTTTTGTTCCCCTTCAAACAAAATAAAAGAATTTGTATGTTTAGAACAATTAGTTTTTACTTTTGAACGCTGCTGCTACATTTAGCAGGTGTTTCTTCCATAGTTTTGCCATCATTTTGCTGAAGCCTATGTATCAAAGTAGAAAAAAAGCTAATAAATGGATATGATATCATCATTATATCTGTAAAAATCAATCTTCAACCTTACCAATATGGTGTGTACTTGTGTAATTCAGAGCTACTTCTGGAGAAAACAACATCATTTTACACGGTTATTTATATATTTAAGAACGTCGAATAAAAACAGGCACTGTGGGTTAGTGTACCCCTACAGAAGATTAGTTGACATCCTCTGCTAAGAGCTTTTTCTTAAAAGTATGCATCACATCAATGGACGTGTTTGTGCTATTTTCAAAATCACTGTCGTCACGGCTACAGTCAGTAAATGTCCACGAAGTTTGCTGAAATATAAATGTTATCTGACAAACGGTGACACGCGGCTCCGGCTCCGGCTCTGACGACAAGTTACAAGCACAGAATTCTTTGATTAAAGCAAATTAAACTTTAATGATTCCCATGGGGGAAAGTAGGTCATCTTGGCAGCAAAAGGGACTGTACAAACAGCGGATTAAAGGTTATGACAAGCATGTGCAAAAAAAAAAAAAAAAAAAAGAATGATTCAGTAAATAAAAAGGAAGTTTCCTCAGAAGGCTTTGAAATGCTGCATCTTTACTGAGTTGATGAAATGTCTATCATTTGCCGTCTACCTCATTAGATTCGCGAGAGTGGAAATTTGCTGTTTGTATGCATTGTGCACTATTTACCATTCAATCAAATGCAGATAAGGGTAGGTCTGACAGACAGGCTAGGAAAGCAGGCATATTAGAGCAGCTCAAACTGCTCATTTTTATCCAAACACAACCTGCTTTTCAAACATGGCTTCCCACTTATTCATGCAGGGACATAAACACGGCTGCGGCCATGGTAATATTATTTACAAAAACCCAAGAAGATATGCGCCGCATCTGCTTGTATTTGTGCCGCGTTTAAGGATACACATGGATGTCTGTTTGGACAGCTGGATCACTAAACTAAATAATCCCGGGAATGTTGGAATGTTTTCCCATTTTGCATCTGTAAAACAATCTCACAGAAGCCTCCTGCTTCTCCTCACTTAGTTTAGTTTAGTTCCTCCATCTGGAGACACCGACTTTTGTCACCCTGGCAGAGCGAGAACGGTTGGGATTTTTTTTTTTTCTGGATAACAGAATCCTGTCATCTACTGAGAGTTGACTATAAGTACGACTCCGTTTCTCCTCGGGGAAAACACATTAATTTGGATTTTGATTTGCATTTGTTTTGGTGCTAGTATTGACACAATTCCAGACCTAGATGTCTCATCTCAGCAGGCAGCTCTGATGAGCTCATCTGCATAAGTTGAAATACTCTTTGAGAGGGAGATTGCGTGGGTCACAGCATCTCATCCCATTGAAATACAGACAGAAACATCACATCATTTTATCTGTATCAGTCCCAGGGTTTCAGAACATGGGGGAAGGAGACAGGTGAGCAGAATGTCAAGTAGAAAGGAGGCTGAACCATTTGCTGCAACACTTACTCCTCCAAGTACATGTTTACCGGTGGATCACTTAGGGATGTAAAACAGGTTAAACTTCTTCCTTAATTATGAATAATGTTCTTTGAAGCGAACCCTTCCTTTTTTTTTAAAATTAATGCAGCTCTGTACACCACAGCTGCTTGACAAAAAAGTGCAATGTTGTTGAGGGAATGTGAATGCAGATTAAGGACTAGCATGAGCTGCAGGATGAATATGACTTGTCTCACAGAATGATTACAGTCACAGTAAAAGGGAATTACAGACAATGAAACTGATCTGTGTAATACCTCCATTCTTCTACATTTTACATACACAAATGATCTATTCAGATGAAAATGGAATGAGCACTGTACCATTCAGTTGTGAAAAATTGACATGCTCACCCGGAGTACTTAAGCTTTTAATTCAATAATTCAATAACACAGGCGATTAAGAGCTTGTCTTCCACCTTCGCTAAATTCTAAGGGAGATGGTTCCACTTGGTTGGAAACTGTTGGTGGGGAAACAGCGAGCGAGCAAGAAACATAAACAATATTGAGAGTGTAGTTTTCATTTTAACTGGAAGATGTCATTGAACACAGCGTGCATTCCCCTTAGGGCGACTTCTAAAAAGCTGATTTTAGCTCTATTAGCACGGGGAGAACGTAATTGAAATAGCAAAACCTGGGGGCCATTAGGTGACGTAAACTTAATTCTTCTGTAGTTGTTACTGGAGCATGAATTTTACAACTACTTTATATAAGACACACAGTACCTCGCTGAAGTATTTTCAGGTGTTTTTATGTTATAGCCTTAAACTGCAGTGTGTTACGTTGGGATTTTAAATGACGTGTCAGGTGTCTGCAACTTGCATGTGGTGTGTAAACCTGGAGAGAGCAGTTCTGAAAAAGTTTAACAAATAAAGAAATGAGTAATGGCTTCATGCATAAAAATAAAGGAAACCTAGATTTGAGAGTGTTTTTCAGTCCTTAAATATCATAAGCCTGGAAATTATGTATTTTTAAGTGAGCGAGTAGGAAAAGGGCTCAACTACTGCAGTCATTTTATTCAAAATTAAATGAGTAAATAAATAATGTTGCTGATAAATAATGAATAAATAATTTATTTAAAAAAAAATAGATGTCTCCTTAATAAAAAAAATATATAGATACAAAAATGGGAGGGGCTAAGTTTGTCAATCACAGTTTTACTTATACATGTCAAGACTTATTTATTTCAGGATTCATTTATTTTATAATTTAATTTCATAATGGTGTTTTAGTTTGTAAAGCTACTTTTCATATTTTAGCCACTATTATTATTTAACTTAGTTTTAATTTCAGGTCTTTTTTAGTTAAGGTTTTCATATTCAAATGAGGGTCTGTGGTTTCCTCTGTGGGCCTGGTCTAGTGATGGGACATGTGTCTCTATGAAAGGAACCGAATCCTCCATATTTGTTCACTTCAAAGAAAATTCAAATCTATTTTTGAAAATATAATTTTTTTCTCAGAAAAAGCCATTTTATCCTATAATTTTGTATTAATTGTTTTTGTGGTTGATGTTCACAAAAAGAGTTGAATCTTTAAGTAAAAAAAACAACCCAGGATGTTGTTGCAAAAAAAGTGTTAAAAAATTAAATAATTAAAATAAATAGATGTATAACTCTGTAAAAGTTATATAACTCTATTATAGCTATAACTCTATAAAATATAAAATTTCAAAATATGTAAACACCATGTGGTGTTTTTACAAGTGTTCTGTGTATTTATGCATTTTGTGCTATTTGTACTGCGACAGACTGGCGACCTGTCCAGGGCGTACCCCGCCTCTCGCCCGGAACGCTAGCTGGAGATAGGCACCAGCACCTCCCGACCCCATTAAGGGACAAGGGTGTAGGAAAATGGATGGATGGATGGATGGATGTGCTATTTGTAATATGAAAACAAAATAAAAATAAAAATGTAATGAATAGTCGAAGAAAAAAGTGAACTTGACTTGCTTTAGCAGAAACAAAATTCCTCTTATCCACAATTAAATATAACAATTAAGGCAACACATTACTGAACAATAATCAAGGAGCAACAAGTACGAAGAAACCAAGAACTGAATGCACCGTGGCTGTTCTCTCCTCTCCCGCTGCATGAAGCCTGCAACATTGTAGCAACAAGGTAGTGCAGAGCTACATACCTCTGACAACATGACAGGTGATGAACAACAGAGATCAATGAACATGTGCTTTGTGTGCTCTTACGTTCTTGCAAAGTTTTTAAAATAAACTATATGTATATATAATATCTACTGAAATATTTGTTGATGACAGCATTTTTATTTATTCATAAAGCCGACACAATTATGTATTCTGTAATTGCAGTTCTACTTCTCCAGTAATTTTCCCCCCATTCTAAAACCTGAAATCGAAATAAAATGCATTTATTTATAAATTTTACAAAAGGAACACGTCTTGAGACAAGAAGTGCTGTTAGTTATGCTCCAGTTAAGGTAAAGAATTAAATCTGATTGACAATATGTGGTAAGACTTTGGTGCTCACAATTGCTCTACATCCAAGTGCTTGAATTATTTGCAAAGGAAAATAATTCCTTTGCAAATAATAGAAGTTACAGAGAAAATATCTTTTCATTTCTCACTGTGCAAAACAGGTAGGGAGGTTCCTCATACGACTGCAACTATTATGACAGCAAAAGATATTTGTACAAATAATTGAGTCAATGAATCTCAAACTGACACACTCTTCAATTTGTTATAAAACATCCTGAAAGCCATAATTTTCCTTATTTTTCACAGCTTATTTTTTATCTACATCAAACTCCAAACTAAATACATTAAAGTCGGTGGTTGTAACATAATTGAATAATTTATAGGGATACAATTATTCTTGAAAGGTAGTGTAGTGACTTCAACTTTGATTGTACTTATGTAAATATGTATTTCAAAAGTGATATTTGTTGTACTAGATAAACTTGATGGTATAAACCTAATCCCTTTTTCGCTCGAAAAAAAGAAACCAATTTTATGATATCACCAAAGACGACATCAAAACAACTTCTGAAAGCAATCTGCAGTTGTTTTTATGAGTGTAAACATGTATCTGGAGCATACCTTTAGGAAATGATTTTCCTATCAGAAGTACCTTGTGTTGATACATATAAAACTGCTTAAATATGAAACTGCTTATAAGCATATATGACAGAGCCTCACCTGTCGTCATGGAAAAATAATATATAATATAAAACTATTTTCACCCTGTGGTTTTGTACTATAAAATATCTATTTTTTACTTAGCTTAACCAATTCTGATTACCTTTTCTTCAAAATCGCTGGATTTTCGCATTTTCCCATTCAAATGCTCAGAAGCGAAGCCGGAGAGGCAGCAGCAGCTCAGCCTCTCCTGCGATTAGCAGCTCTGCACCCGCTGCCATTATACGACAGCATGTTCGTCCTGTCTGTACGCTGGCAATAAAATGGCTTAAAAACATTTAATATGTGGACTTATTTTCCATAATTTCGCTTATGTATATAATGTACAGTGTTTTTTGTCACTGTGTGTGTGTGTGTCGTGTTTTGTGTGCGGAGGAGCGATAAGAAACGGCAGAGAACAAACTATAGGGGAGGCAGGCAGTTCTCTTGCCTCGTGGCAGGGGGCGCTCATGATCCCAGATATGGTGACTACACAACTGCAGAGTAAGACACAGCGGGCTAGCCACGGAGCTAGCCACGGAGCTAGCCACGGAGCTAGCCACGGAGCTAGCCACGGAGCTAGCCACGGAGCTAGCCACACAGTAAATAAGTAAAGTAAATTTGTTTCTTCTCTCTTCGGACGTCAACATGAAATGATACATTTCTACACTTAAACAGTTTTCTAAAGTGGATTTTCCATTGAAGCAGGAGATGATAACTAAAGGAAGACCAACACTGAGCTGAAAGTTTTACTTAGTAGAAAAGACATGCAGAGGATAGACTTGACTTTGGATGAACGGATATTTTTGTGCAGAATTAGCGGTGCATGGATTTCATTGATACGTAAAGGTAAGACAGCAATAAGATTTTTTGTTTAGTTTTTTAATTAAATGTGCGTTTTGTGGGCTACAGTTTATGTTTAAATAAGTCAGTAAAGTAGAAGCGGTAGCTAATCTGCCACAGCAATTATTTATTAATAAAACACTAAGCCTAAAACGTTCTACAACAACAAACTAAATGTTCTGTTCTGTGTCCAAAATTCTTGAATGTTTTTTTGGTGTTAAATCCTAAAACATGAAGTGGCATTGTTGTCAGTTGCTATGGCAACGAGTCTGCGTAGCGAGGCGAATACAGATCATTTTGCTGTGGAAATTAATACCTACATTTTTAAGTTTCACTGAGTTAACGCGGCTATAGATGACATGTAAAAGATTAGTCTTTTTGCCCCCCCAGCGTTGTTTGCATGCGCGAAATTTCCGTAGGTCCAATAACATGGATGTTGTACACAGTCCAGTCACATTAATGTGACCACCACGTACTTTCCACTTCAGAGTTAAATAACCAATCACAGAAGGCAGGTGGCAGCACAGTGCAGTTGAGCGTATATAAAGGGTGTGTGTGGGCTTCGGAAAACATTTCAATCGTTGGCGTAATGCAGAAACGAAGCGATTTATCCGACGTCCAAAAGGGCATGATCATTGGCTTTCGGGCCAAGGGTGGAAGCATTTCCGAAACGGCTGAGTTTGTGAACTGTTCGCGTGCCGCCGTGGTAAAAGTGTACCGTGCATGGCAAAATGGGACTGTCCAAAATCAACGACGTGGCAAATGTGGTGCACCACGGGCCATAGATGACAGAGGCGAACGACGGTTGCGGAGATGCGTTCGGGCAGATAGACGGGCTACCGTTGAGCAACTGACCACTAAAATGAACCAAGGGGCTACCACAAGTGTCTCCCAAACCACTATTCAGCGAACATTGCTGCGTCTGGGCCTCCGAAGCGGACGCCTGGTTCGTGCACCTATGCTGACTGGTGTTCATCGACGACGAAGGCTAGAATTTGCACGCCAGTACAGCAGCTGGACGTCCACTGAGTGGCGACAGGTAGCGTTTTCAGATGAATCGCGTTTTATGCTCCATCGGACAGATGGACGTTGGCGTATAAGGCGTGAAACCTCTGAAAGGAACCACCCTGCAACCATTGCAGGAACGGTCCAAGCTGGAGGCGGGAGCATTATGGTCTGGGGAATGTTTTCCTGGCATTCTCTGGGTTCACTGATTATTGTGGAAGGCACGATGGATCAATACAAGTACGCATCTGTCCTTGCGGACCATGTCCACCCCTACATGCGCATTGTTTTTCCTCAGGATGATGGCATCTTCCAGCAGGACAATGCGAGGTGCCATACAGCTGCCAGTGTACGTGCGTGGTTCGAAGAGCACCAGGATGAGTTTACCGTCCTCCCCTGGCCAGCAAACTCACCTGACTTAAACCCAATCGAGCATCTGTGGGACCATCTCGATCGAGTTGTTCGCGCCATGGATCCTCAACCGCGTAATCTAGCGCAGCTGGCCACGGCATTAGAGTCGGCATGGCTCAACATCCCAGAGAAGACCTTCAGGGACCTAAGTGACTCTCTTCCTGCACGTCTCGTAGCAGTTCGCTCTGCGAAAGGTGGTTATTCTGGCTTTTGACAGATGGTCACATTAATGTGACTGGACTGTGTATAAGTCATCAGTCAGAGCCTCACCAGCAATGAACCTCACAGCACGTCACTGAGTCCAGGTTAATTGGCCTCTCCAAATTGCCCCTAGGTGTGAGTGTGTGTGTGTGTGTGTGTGTGTTTGTGCATAGTTGATTGTCTTGCGTGTCTCTGTGTTGCCCTGTGACAGACTGGCGTCCTGTCCAAGTTGTACAGAATTTCTCCCAACCCTACTAAGGGACAAGGGTGTAAAGAAAATGGATGGATGGATAAGCTTTTAACATAGAGTGAAAACCTAATAAATTTCACAGTATTCATTCAGATAAAGGCCTATGTCACTTTGCTTTTCTTAAAAATGGCAAAGACTTGAGAAAATGCTTTTCAATTTTCTGAAGACGTCTTTATCTTCATAAAATCATGAAATGAAGAATGGCCAGGAGTGAAAATATATATATACATTTATGTCAGGGATTTTTACTCATCTTTGACAAGAGTGCCAGCATTTGTGAAGTACTCTGTGTTAAAATATAATTTTGCTATCTAATAAAAGAAAACATTTGAGAAAGAAACATTTTCTTTAATACTGGTGAAAGTGAACCATCCTTTCTATGAGAAAAAAACACATAATTTAAACATTAGAGTCTTGCAGCCATGTGAATTTTTGTTCATCTCCGTGCACCTTGAAAATGAGTGAAGTTATGCCGGAAACTCAGATAGTATGTCAAGATGCTTTGGGGATTGAATTCTGAACTGAATCTCTCTTCACTGGTTGAGATAAGGGATTTTATAAGGAATGCTGTAAGCCAGGAATGGGCCAGTCTGAGTTCCCATAGCATGATAACCTTGTGTATAAAACGCACAGTACTTACACAGAAACCTGAAGAAAAATGATCGGATTTCTTATATTGAGAACATAAAACAGTAGTCATCCCTACTGCCCTAAGACAAGACGGTGAATATTAATATAATATAAATTTTCTGAAAAAACAGAGTACACATTAAATAAACAATCCTTAAATTAAGTGGTAGTGCTAATAAAAAATTAAATTATTATATATTTTTTTCTGTCCCAGCCTTTAGAAAGTCACACCATTTAACAAGTCAGCAGATTATTTGGTCTTAGTCAGAGTTTGCTGTTGGCTGCCTGAGAGACGCACTTGTAGTTTGCCCATTGTATGAAACTAGCTATTACTTTTCTTAAAGTAAATGACCAAGTTTTTGTTCCCTTTTTCATGCAGTTATATTTTTTAAATAAAGTCAGTCAAAGAAATACTCATTTCAAATGCAGGATTTCAAAAAATAAAAAGTAAAAAAAACACACGAAAAAAACAAAAGAATGACAAAAATGTGAATTGGTCCTTCAGCCAAGTAGCCTGCAGTGCAGAACAACAGGTTTAGAAGTTGCAGCATTGCACTGCTGTGTCCACTTAAATAGCCAGAGGAAACCGGTCACTCTGGCACTTTCTCTGGGCCCCCATTTGAAGGACTTAAAAGCACAGAAACTGTGTGACAGAAACTGGCTAAAGGTTCAAATGAAATACTAAGAGCACCAAAATAGTCTTAAATTTTGTTTTGTAAAAGTAAAAGCAACAACCTTTTTTGTCTTTGCAAAATTGTCTGTTTTATTATAACCATAATCCCGTTGGCAGTCCACTGACCCAAATTGGGATTTCAAGTACTAAGACATTAGTCTAAAAAAACACTGAGAAACGCTGAACATCTTGTCTGTAAGCTACATTAAAACATAACTAAGCAGCATTTCCTTGTTAATGCCTCATATCCTTGGCATTTACAGACTTTAAAAGGGATTGTGTTTTTTATTTTTTTTTTTCTAAAAGAAATAAAAAAAAAAATGCTATTTTTTTTTACTGGCTGAACTAAGACTGGGCAAAGAAGATGATTATTCCAGCCCAATGAAAACAGACTTTGAAAAAAAGCCAAACTGTGAGCCAAATTGATTAATGTGTTTGTTAGATTTATACCAAGCAAATTGACATGGAAATAAATGTGCACGCCAAATTTCACCGCTGAGTAATGCTTTCCCTAATTCGGAGTCGAAGTACGGCTGGGGTGATACGCGTGTGTTCGCGGAAGTGTACTTCCACAATCTGTTTTTTTCTTGTAAACAGGCGGCAGAATTGACAGGGAAGTCAGAGACTTTACAAAAAAAAAAAAAAGCCATATGTCCCCCACGTCCGTTCTCCTCCCCAACCCTTTCCTAAAAGGTGTCTAATGTTATTTACTGCGTTTAGTTTTCATAGAGGCGTCAGTAATAAACAAGCCTCTCCCTGACCCCCTTTTGGCTGAAAATTCCAGACTCCACACACACACCTCATTTTAAGTGCTTGTTAAAAAGGCGTTAGCGACAGCAGTCTCCTCTGGGAGGGGTTCAAAAACACACCGATCTGTCAATCGTGATTAATGTTTAACACAAAAAATGCATATAGACTGAGGAAGTCATCTGGCAGGACTTCACACAGGATTCACTACATGTTACTGGGTCACGACACACTTTCCTCACTTTGAATTGGGCAAAAATAGTCCTCTGCGAGCCTTTTTAGTGACAAAGTGGGCCAATATCTGCATAAAGTGGGGAAGCTAATGTGCTCTGTCATACGCTCAAGAGTCCTGAGTCTAAAAAGCTTCACCCTTTAAGTGCTTTGTCTGCCATCATAAATAGGATAAAAAAAGGAGAAAATAGGTACTAGACAGAGCGAGACAGATTATAGAAACAGGCCAAGCCTTTTAGAATCGATAGACAGTTTATTGAATCAATACGCAGTTTAGTGCAGCGCAAAACCTGCCTTTCTGACCAAAGAGGTACATGTTGAATAAGAAGGCTGATTAGGAGTCATGGCGGCATAAGTGCAGATATTTCGGATCATCTCAGACACGGGCGTCCCTCTCTGCCACTCTTTAGGTCTTTGACATTGTTGGAGAAACTGCAAAGGTGGGGATGTCACAAAGCTTTGATGGAGCACATCAAATGTTAAGCTTCACGGTTTTGCTTTTATAGCTGTTAAAGAGCAGAGCTCTCATTAGCATTCTGTGCAAGTTAGCTCTGCAGTTAATGATGCAGCCACCTTGGCTGGAGGTGGTTTCAGTTTGAGTTAGTTGGGTTTTTCAAGGTTTGCATGAGTTTGCATTCCATTAGCACATATGTTCACTCTTACTTCTCACAGAACATAAAATAAAATAAAAAATCTTCCATGACAATATTACTTTCATATGGTTTATGAGAACAAAGGCACAATGAAACACTTGTCTATTGCAGTAATCATAAAGCACATATTTTAGATTAAAAGCAAAGTGCATCACATGTGCAGACTCAAAAGGAGACAATTACTTTACATAACAACCAGTACATGAAAATGTTGCTTTTAAAATGCACCTGCTGATTAAATGGTATCCACTTCTGGTTTTATGGTTCGTGTCTCCTTGCACATCTGAGTGTGCATTCATTCTTTCTATAGAGCAAACAGAAAGACATTTTCACTAAGTAAATGACAGATTTCTCTCTCCCTCTGTCTCTCTCTTTCTCTTTTTATCTGTCTCTCGCTGCAAAAGACAAAAATTTCATGTGCCAAAAAAATATCCAGATTTATAAAATTGTGCCCCTGCACACCGGCAAGAAAGTTTTCTTTATAGATCACAGCTGCACACCAAAGTTTCTGCACAAGGTGCATCGGATCTACCCTCTGCACACTCACATTCAACCATAAATGGTCAATGCAAAGCACCTCATGAATATCGGTGTTCATTTAAATGAGCCAGCTGATCATGTTACTTACTGATTAACAATGGTAGACACAGGGAATGGGGGGGGGGGGGCACAATTTCACGGAGGCAGGTACACAGTGGCTCAACTACACTTTATTCAGGTGGATGGGAAACTATAAATTGGCGCCCCCCCCCCCCCAAACCCACCCCAAGGAAGGTACGTCAGAGTGTACAAAACATTTACATTTACCTCATTATGTGCGGGAGGTGAAGGAGTGTAAGGCGCCCTGAAGTGTTTGGGAAAATATCATCGGCGCTCGCCCCCTCCAGACGGGGTTTTGGCGCCCCCTCTGGTGCTGCGCCCCTATGCGTTGCATACGCTGCAAACCTGTTCCTGTTTCTTCCTGTTAAAGTGGAGTTTATCCTCCCCACTGTCGGTAAATGCAAGCTCAGCATGAAGGATTGTCATACAGCAAACGACACAATCCTTCGGAAACAAGTCAGCATCGGGCCGGGGGCGGGGCCCATTACTGGGCCTCCTAACAAATCACCGGGCCCCTTACGCGCATCAGCTGCTGGAAGCTGTTGAGCGCCGCGGGGCGTATTCCATTGGGGAAGGTAATTTTGACATTAAATACACCTTTCTCAACAGGTGAGGGTGCGCTTTCTCCATCTATAATCAGAGATTTAAGCGACTGGAAACCATTCCTCCCTCTCTTGCACCTCCAGACCCGGGCCCCCATCGGGTTCCCCTATAGCTCCGTCCCTGGATACAATACAAGCGGTTGTTCATTGTCGCTTTAGTGAATGCTACAAGTCAGTGACTCTTTGCAATCTGCTGCGTTTCCTTAGACAGTTAAAATTCTTAAACTAATTTGAATAATAAACTGAACAATTGTACTTATGAATGATCTGAAATGACTTTTTTTCGAGCTTTTGCCTCGAGATGACAAGTTCCGAATTCCAAAGAAACTGAATTGAATAGTCAGTGTAGACGCATTTTTATGTGCGTGGGCTGCTGTAATAGGTCACAAAGTCCTCAAGCCCTCCCAATCATAACCGTCGTTAATTTGCTTCACGCTTCTATTAAAACGAAACATTTTAGTTAAAGGTCGTATCGTGTTCGCCGTCTCCCTTTTGGAGTCGCTTCCTTTCTGTGTTCAGCCTACACACATGTGGAAAACATGAGGCTTATGAGGAGGATAGTGCAAAGCTCCAATGAAAAGTTCTCTGTTTTGCATCAGCTGTATTAGTATGAAGCCCCTAAATGCCCATGTTAAACCCACACAGGTGTTTTCACTTGTTGTAGCTGATTAAACCTCGCCTGAGCACTGTGTGGGTGAAAATAATGTTGACGAGTGCTCAGCTGACATCTCTCTCGCTCTCCGGTTAGGTTTATTGTATCTGTAGAGTCAGTCAATTTACACCTCTATGATTATTAGTACACAGAGTTTGGGGACCTTGTGTAATTACAGACAAAGCTCTGCCCATTAGAGCTCTGATACAGCACAATAACTAAAAAAAAACGTCTGTTAGACGACTTCAACAAGCCTCGTTTGCGGAAACAGAAATTAATTACTTGCCATGAGAAATACTTTTAAAAGAACATTTACTAATCAATCATTACTTTTTCTTTACATAAGAATTGGTATAAAAGGATTAATAGTTTATAAACAGATTAAAAATTGTTTGCAGAGAACCAAACATAAATTATTCCTGAGTTATCTGTTTAAAATTCTGCTTTTAGGCTGCGATGCAGGTTTAACATTAATTTAGTAATTTTGTTTATTTTAAGCCTGCTTAAATATGCAGAATGCATTTCTCTCTTTTCTAATTAATGTGACTAAGACTAAGAAGCTCACTGTTTCCCAAAGAGGAGTGTTTATTACTGAAAGCAATAGTTCAGGGCTAAATATCTGTTTATTATATATTCCAACAATACCACTGATAAATATTGAAAGTATGATAAATAAATACAAATTTTCTATTGTTTTTCTAATCAAATCAGTAATTGGAAAAAAAGGCCCTGCAGTCACATCTTCTAAAAAAGTAAATGAGTGTGATTTATGGGTAATGATTCATCTAGATAGGAATCAGACTGTTTCAGGGACATGAAAAAAAATAATAATACAAAGTTCAAGTTGTAACACAAAAAAGGTTGTATCAAGTTATTTGCTACAAAGATTGTCTAATGTATGTAGGATGATAGGCTGAACTTTGTGGAACCAATGAAGTGAAAAGGAAAAATTTCTCCCAACAACCAAACAGCTTCATGATTTCAATGCAGCTAAACTCCTCCATTGGTAAAACACAGATTGATTATGTGGAAAAAAGTGAGACTTACACAACCAATACACAGTAGGTTAGTTTACTTTGTATTAAGATGCCAGATGTTGAAGGAACTTGCTGTTGCAAGCCAGAACAAATCAAAGATGCTGTTTGGAACGAGACCAGAAATTCCAATGTATGTCTGAAATCAATCAAAAATAACAACAGGAAATAAAATGTCACTACAGACAAAAGTAAAACTTAAAAATGTGTGTCAGTTTGCTCTGGCACACTTAAAACCTTCCCACTGAAGGACCATTTATAGGTTAATTATATTCTATTTCAGGATTTTTGACTCATGGATCACAAGTTAATACGAGTTAACGGAAAACGTGTAAACATACTGTGTATTATTTTGAAAGCCTTGCATTTTAAAACATGAAACATATCTCAATATGACAAAATTTTAGTTTTCTTTTTTTCTTTTTTTTTTCTTGGAACTACTTGTCAAAACAGATAGTCTGTAAGTACCAAATCAGGTTGTTGGTGGATTTTTATTTATTTTTTTCTAACCAGGGGGATTGATACACATGAAGAGAACTCAAATAACAGACTACCCACATTCCTTACTGTGATGTTTAACCAAGTGATCAGTCTTTTGGCACAAAACTGTATAAACTGCAGTTGCCATTAAGCCCGCTTCCCCTCTGAATGAGCTAAAATAGGTTACCCGTAAGACTCCTCAAGTTGAGTAAATATCACAGCAAGCCAAGCCTTTAACATCTTAATGAGAGCATTTGTCTGTGCGAACTTTTTTAGCCCACGGATTTTGGGTCTATACTTTGAGTGAAAATTTGTAAAAGCACGATATCTCCGTGGAAATACATGGAGCCCAGGACACAGCCTCGCATAGCACTTTGTCATCAGGGATAAACATACAGTAAGACTCAGGATTATTGCAGAGGCACAAATCACTGTGCAGTCCATAATTATGTTAACACACTAGACTCTTGAATTTACGTACTGGTATTGATAAATTCTTTTCCACATTCTCTTCATTTTTACAGCCAGCTGTTTCATGGAAGAGTTTCACAAAAAGCGTTCAGTAAGTACAGCAGGAAAACTGTGAAACCCACAGACGTGACACGAGTGTCCAACCGTGTAATTGTTGTACATGCCCAATGTATTTATAGCGACTTCATCAACATCTAAGGGAAATTGTGGCCCTGAGCAGGTTGTAACATTTTCAGAACTTACTTTTCACTTTTGTACCTGAAAAATGTGTGTAACTAATATGATCTTATACCAGGATAAAAACATGATTTGTTTAAAGAGGTCTTTGTATATATTAAAAGGGTCACTTTGTCTTGCCAATATGAAACTCCCCTGTATTCTACAAAAATACACTGCTCAGTCAGAAATAACCAATAAGAGCCAGGAGGAGGGTCTAAGAGCTGCCAGTCATGCTTGTGCTCACACCTTCCCCCTTGTTCTCCACTATGAGGAAGCAAGTTTACAACAACAGAGCCTGTTATGAATGTTATGGCAATCAGTGACAGTGGATAAACTGTTTCCCTGTAACAGTAAGTTTTTTTTTTTGCTATAGTCACATTGATCAACACTTACACAAGCTTGATTGATGGTGCCAAGACCTTCCTCTTGGCTCTGATTGGTTGCTTCTGCAAAGGTGTCAGAGTAAAGAGTTTTCTCTGACTAAATCAAGCAAAGACTCCATCCTCCATGTCTGCTCCTATTAATGTTCCTTGTTTACTGTTGCCTAGGTTGGTCAAACTGACCAAACTAAAATATTTGGTTGTGTGAAAAAAGAAAAATCCAGATTGTAAAAAACATGTCACAAAACACAGTTACTATCTAGAACTAAAGACAACCACCCATCATCACTTTTATTAAATTTGATGTTTAAAAACTGCAAGTAGAAATCTATGGCTGGGATGTTTATTAAGCAACTAATGCCTCTTTTCCACCGGCCCGCCCGGCTCGGCTCCGCTCGGCTCGGCTCGGCTCTGTTTCGGAGTTGCAAGCCTTCTTTAAGCAGAAAGCCCAACCAAGTCAGCGGCGAATATCAGCTTGTTATCTTTGTTTTTTTCTAACTAAACAACAAACTTCAGTAACACTTTATTTGAATGGGGTGAATAAGACTGACATGACACTGTCATAAACATGACATGACACCTGACATGAACATGAATAAGTCTTCATGAATATTTATGACTGTTGTCATAAAGTGTCATTCGGTGAATTATGACACTTTTAATACAAAGTTGACATTATTCAAAATGTCTTTGTTATGACAACTTGACATTAACCAAAAAATCATTACTGTTTAAACTTTACATTAAATAACACAAAGTTACCTAATTTTTAAAGTGTAATCAGTAATACTTTTATAACAAATTTATATCAGTAATGATTTATTGGTTAAAGTTGTCATAACAAAGACACTTTGAATAATGTCAACTTTGTATTAAACGTGTCATAATTTACTGAATGATGCTTTATGACAACAGTCATAAATATTCATGGAGGCTTATTTGTGTTCATGACAGATGTTTATGACAGTGTCATGTCAGTCTTATTCACCCCCCTTCAAATGAAGTGTTACCCAAAATTCAACAAGTATTTATTACATATTGTTATAAAAAAAAACTATGCAGCACATTCTTAAATGATAAATAAAATGTAAAATATGTAATTTAGGAAGGTTTATCTTAAAAAGAGATCAGGCCAGCTGATGAATCGATTAATCTACAGCTGAATTATTTGGAGATCAGAACTGGGAACATATTTTAAAAACACCAAAGACATAAATCCAGATAAAGAACTTTACAGTGTGAAGCATAGAGCTGGAAGTATCATGGTGTGGGGATGCTTTGCAGGAGCAGAATCTGTCCAGTTCACATCATTGAATTCAATCCATTAGAGTTTTAGAGGGTAATTGATTAAAATGTAAGACGATCTTTAAAAAGAATATAAAGCTGTGCATAATAAAAATGTCCCAAAACATTGGACAAATATTTTATTTAAAAACCAAAACATAGTTAATTTTGGTTGCTTAGGTGGCATAATTATATATCAATGTTTTTTTTCCAGAGAAGATAAAAAGACACTGATAGATGAAGAACACTTGCTAATAAAGAACTAAATATTTAATGAGGTGCCTATATTTTTCAGACCTCCTTTTTCTCTAATACATAATTTGACCTATTTAGGCCCGAGCAGCTAAGCGCTGCGAAGGCCTATTGTAATTGTACTGTTTATTATTATGATTCTTGTGCCGAATGAATTGGCTTTTTGAGGGCTTTATCATATTCAAAAACTCACCAAACTTGGCGGCCGCATAGAGACCGTGAAAAATTTACGTATTTTAAGGTCCTCCCAAAAATCGCAAAAGAAACGGCTCAAGGGCGCCGCCTAGAAATTTTCAAAAGACCCATTCCTATTCACTTACTTTATCGTAGAGACTTGAAATTTGGTATGCTTGTAGAACTCCCCAAGACAGTCAGAATTTACAATTAATGTCATAGTGCAAGTATGACAGGATGTCGGCCATCTTGGATTGAAATTCCGATTTTGACCCCATTTTCGCCGTTTATAGACGTTGCATTTGATCGAACTCCTTCTAGGGATTTCGATCGATCGGCTTCAAACTTGGTCAGATCCTTCATAAGGGATGGCCGATCAAAAGTTATCAAAACGGTGAGTTTTCGTGCATGCTGAAGGGGTCATACCAGGGGTCAAAGTTCACCTACTCGTTTCCAATTCGTCAACTTTATCGTAGAGACTTGAAATTTGGTACACTTGTAGAGCTCCCCAAGACAGTCAGAATTCAAATTTAATGTTATATTGCAACTATGACAGGAAGTCGGCCATTTTGGATTGAAATTCCGATTTTGGCTGTTTTAGACGTCGAATTTGATCGAACTCCTCCTAGGGATTTCGATCGATCGACTTCAAACTCGGTCACATCGTTCATAAGGCATTGGGTTATAAAAGTTATCAAAACGGTGAGTTTTCGTGCATGCTGAAGGGGTCATACCAGGGGTCAAAGTTCACCTATTCGCCATGAAACAAAAAACTGTTATAACTCTTACACAAACTGTTATAACTCTTACACTAAAGCTCACAGAGACACCAAAATTACAGTGATTGATCACCATCGGATGCCCTACAGGACCCAAAGGTCAACTGATGACATCACTTAGGCCACGCCCCCTGAGAACAGGAAGTGTCATGTTTTACTCTGAACGGTCCCATTCTGACCACTTTTACTTAATTGACAAGAAACTCTGTCCACAGACAGAAAACATGGTGATGTGTTACAGATTCCAACCCTGTTTTTTTTTCCATAGAGTAGGTGGGTGTGGCGGCGTAGCGAAAAGACCTTTAACGCCGTGTCCATACGTTTGGCTATAGATTCCACAATTTTAAGCCGAGCTTCACCAAACTTCACATGAGTGATCCTGGTGGGATACCTAACCATCCTATGTTATCATAGTCTGACGTCATCTAAGCCCCGCCCCCTCAAAACAGGAAGTGTCTTTTTTTCTTGGTAAGCTCCATTTCTGGCTCTCTCAACGTAATCAAGATGATTCTGTGTTGGATGGCAGATAACAAGCTGATCTCACTTGCTTTAAAGCGCCAATAGATTTCAGCAGGCGTGGCCGTGAGACTGTGACGAAATAGAGCTCACGCCACCACAATACGTTTGGCTGTAGATTCCACAATTTTAAACTGAGCTGCACCAAACTTGACATGAGTGATCCTGGTGGGATGCCTAACAATCCTATGTCATCATAGTGTGACGTCACCTTAGCCCCGCCCACTTTCTACAGGAAGTAACACATTTTTTAGGGTATTTCTTATTTTTATTGTGTTATTCATCTGGATTTAATCATCTGCCAACTGATGTTGGACTCGGTCAATGCTGGCTGACCAGTGGGGCGTGGCCAAATGTAAGTCCCTCGCCTTATACACACAATTGTCTCTAAATCACATACACATCTTCTGATTGGCACCAAAATGGATAAGTATGACGTTTATTCATCGCAGAATGTCCGAACAGGATTGACATGTAATTAGACTCCACTCAATCCACTAGGTCATTACATCGGCTATATCTCCTCTCTACATTGACCGATATGAATGAAATTTGGTGTGTGTGACTAGGGAATGATGCCAAACTCAACGATACATATGATATGGCGGACACGCGCTTCAACTCTGCAACACCGTAGGCGGTGGCAGGCAGGGGGCAGTGCTGGATACCCCGCGGTGGCTATAGGCCGAAGCAGCGCTAGCTGCGAGGGCCGCTCGAGGCTCCGCGGAGCTTTAATTTTAATTTCTTTTTTTTCTTTTTTTTACCAGTTTTAGAACAGGAACTACTAATGACAATTATACTTTTGAATACTACACATATTTTATACATGGAAAATATACCAATACATTTTATCAAATCAACTCTAAATATTACATTAAAAATAGTGTGACACAATGTGTTTAGCGTCTTACACCCCCAAATGTGTGACACTCAACACCTTGTTGAAATAATACACTTGCCAGTGTGGAGAAATGTAAAGAAACAACAAAATTGTACAGATATTTTATTTTTGATAGTGAAATTGAAATGACCAAAGTTTGCAGAGCAAATATACTATAAAAATATACAGAGTTTTTGGCTGGCTGATGCCAAAGCTGTCTTCTGTCTTCTACAGAAATACTCAGATGACTCTGCAGTTGTTGGGTGTATCAGAGATGGACAACAGTCTGAGTACAGACAGCTTGTGGAACGCTTTGCACGGGTTGATTGTAGATTTCAGGAGAAAGAGGATTAGATCAATACCTCAGCGTTCACCTGGTCAGCAGACTGGAATTGATACCCAACAGTGAAGCCGTCTAGAAGAAGGGACCGAGCAGACTTTACTTCTTGGGGAAGCTGATCCTTCAAGGTTTGGTGCAAGATGCTGAGGATCTTCTATAAGTCTGCTGTTGGGAGCGTGATTCTTCTGCTGTCAATCAGAGACAGAAACCTAAAGAAGCGCAGCAATCTGACAAAGAAGACTGGTTCTGTTCTGGGGACGACTGTGGAGATGCAGGGACTGGTTATTCATAAAATCAAGAAACTAGTGGACAACCCTGATCATCCTCTTCATGGACAGTCAGGATATTTATAATTATTTATATTTATAATCGCTTTAAACCTGCATGCTCACGCCTAACTTTAAACTAGAAGCGATTTTAGAAAGCTGAATGTCTTCAAAGGAATCTTTAAATTCACAGAAAAGATCTTTCCTGCAAACAGCCATCACTATCTAAATAACTATTTGAAGAATTTTAATTAATATGAGTTATAACAACATTTAAGTTTCCATTGGGCTCAATGAAGTATTTTTGAATTTGAATCGTCCAGCTTTACAGATTATTACTTACTGAAATACTAGCAAATTCAAGACAAAACAGCCTCTATATGGAACACATACAATTTCAATAGTAATTTATAAATAAGACAGTAATATATAGATAGATTTGAACCACATATTTTCTTAATTATCCACACAAAATGATGGTTCTGATGTCTCTAAATACTAAACTAAATCCTATACACTAACAACAACAAATTTATTCCAAGCCTGTGTGAGTAATCGAGCATTATATATATTCTCCACTGGTTAACAACTAGAACATAACACTGTCTGCAAGCGCAAGAAATGCTGGTATTTATTTTTAGCATGTGCAACATTAAGATGTTAATATATTTAAATGTGCTTCATAAAATTTGGCAAGGCCAGACCTCATCATTAGGTAGTGTATAAGAAGGAGTATGAGAGTACTACAACTCTATTTCCGAATCTCCTCTCTTGTCAAATATTATCTGTTTCCTTTTTTTCTCTTGTTTGGATTTTAGTTCATTTAATTGGCAGTGACTGACTCCCCCACCAGCAATTATACCAGGATATCTATAATAAAATGTAGGTCCAGGTTTGCCAAACCACTTTGCACTGACTGATTAATGATTCAAAAATAAAATGGTGCCTAACTGAAAAGAAACAAATAAATGTTGATCTACATAAAAATCTACATTTATAAAGGTGATAACTTCCCATGAAGCAAATTATAAATTTTATTTGACCAAAAATGTCTGCAATCCCCGAGGTAACACTGTTTGGCATTTACAAACACTTTTTCACCACCAACGTGAATTCAAAAGTGCATTTAGCTTGAAACAAAAAGCCATTTTGGGATTCACCTTGGTGTTTTTTTTTTTAAATTTTTATGAAAAAACTAGAGTGCATAAACAAATCACAAATAACCAAAGAATGAGTATCTTTATTAATAAAGAATGAGTATTAATAAAGATTATGTTTTCAGCTAATAACAATTTTTAAATACACATTTATGATTACAATAAATCTTTGAAGAACCTGAGAGCTAGCATGGTATTGTGTCAAACCTCATTAAGCTTAAGGTCAGTCAAAATATTGATCTGAATACTAAATATGTGTCAGTACGACATAATGAAAGCAATAAAACACAATCAAAGAACTGGCTGACAGACAGGCATGGCATGCCAAAATGCCTGAGTATAAATCATTCAGAACATCTATTAACAGCAGGGGAAAGGCCCACTTTGTCATTTCAGGCAATAACTGGAAGTAAATTTGAATAAGTAAATGTTTTGCTCTGTGGGAGCACTAGGATCAGAAGTGTTTGTATTTGAATCAAAACACTGTTTGCAATATTGACCCCACAACTGCAGCGAGATCCTCTCCCAACAGTTCGGTTTCTTCTCCTCCATCTGCTCCATCTTCTTCTAGAGTCAGTAAATAAGCCATTTCTCAATTAAGTTGTGCAGTTCTTTGCAAAATAATGACACTTTCAAACATCCTAAGAGAAATCACAGGAGTGCTGTTTATTGCTCGCTTCAAGTCCTTAACAAAGCCAAAAAAAAAAGAAGTGAGTTGGATCCATGTTTTGAACCAGTATGCTTTGACTGGCACAGACTCCACAGCAGACGATGATGCAATTCCTTCTATCCAATCCACTCTCATTTTAATTCTCATTGTGATCCGTCTGCAACAAGGACACTGCATCTAACCCAGAAAAAAAAAAAAAAAACCGGGAGAGGAGGAAAAAAATGAATGATAACACTAATCGCTCCAGATATTTTAACCTTCGTAATTAAACCACCGTCTCTTCAAGGTCACTTATCCTGCTGACAAGAAAATGTTTTAATGAAAAGCGTTTATGAAGGCTCCAGTGAGATATGTGTGTGGCTTCTCAAACTCCGAAGTCCTTATCGCCAAATCCTGGGCAGGATTTCATGCAATTCGTGAAGGCAAATGTGTTCTTTTCACTGCTCCCTCTCCTGAAAACTCTACATGTATGGCTGCTAAAATGGAGTTTCATCCTGGCTTAGATGAGGTGAGGGAGCATTTACATTTCCTCAGTTCCTCCATCCCTCCCCCCGCCTCCCCTTTAGTGAGGGATATGCAAACAAACCACTTGGCATGACTTTTAAAATCCCACAATCCAGCAGTTCTGTGAACCCACCTGCTGTTCTAAACAAACAAATCATGTTACTGATTACAACCAGATCAAATGAAATTAATACACAATTTATTTAATGTGAAATTTATCTAAATTAGATGAAACTGGGAGGCCTATCAGAGGAATGGTTTGGCAGAGGCAGCAGACCTGTCTCCAGGTTACATGATTGGTCGACATGCTGCCAGGCTGCTTCGGTGGCTACGCACCAAAGGTACAATAAACGGGAATCTGAGCACAGTTAGAGGTGCTCTGGAAAAAAAAAAATGAATGTTTATGAGGAGTTTCCTTTTGGGGATTTAGCTCTTGCACCAGAGGGAGGAGTGATTGCGTGGGCTCTCGTCATATTTTTTTTTCCAATCCATTTTAAAGACTTCTGTCATATGTGATCCTTTCCTTCCATCATCTTGAGAAAGGAGATTAGAGCAGGATCTGAATACTATAAAGCACAGTGGTTCTTTTCTTCTTTTCCTTTTCTTTTCAAAACCACTTCTCTTTGACCTTGACAGAGAACATCAGGAGGTCAAGAAAATGTGAGGTAGAGAAAACAGTGAGTTGGTGGCAGATAACTTTCATTGTAATGATTCAGATAAATCAGCCATAGTCACATTTTGGGAAAGAAAGAAGAGGAAAATGCATGTCCTTCTTAGTTATAATATTTGTTGGAAGTTTACAGAACACTACGAAATATTCATAGCTCTTAAACATTTTCAAGATACAATCCAAAACTTCAGGTTTTATTGTGATTCCATGACATAGATCAATAGAACCTATTTATAACTGGAATGTGGGTGAAAAATTATTACTTTCACATATTTTTTTTTTTACAAATACAAATCTTTGACATGGATGTTGATTTACTCTCCTTTGTTCTTCATAATTTTTAAAACCACATTTCACTGTTTCGGAAATGTTTACCTGCTTTAGAAGCCGTCAAAACACTGAAAGTTTTTTTTTTTTTTCTAACAGAATTGCTTATGCTCAGATTGAAATAAAAACATCTATTTCAAGTCTTCCTACAGTTTCTCGAAAGGATTTGATCTTCCCACCAATTGCGACCAGCCTCTCTGTCACTACTAGAGAAAAGTATCCACACAGCAGGATGCTATTGCAAATAGGGGTTGTTTTGGTTTTATTTCAAAAATGAGACTAATGCTCTTAAGGAACAACTTCATTTATTCTGTTATTAAATGAAAATAAGGTGACTGAAAGGAAGGCAAATGAAGCCTACATGTATATTCAGACGGCAAGACTTTTCAGCCTCACCTGTGTGAGCTCATCTAGTCGCTGCGTCATCATCATCTGCGACAATCATCAAACAAGCCTCCATTTACAAGGACCTCCATCCATGTTTTCATCTACTCTCTAGACGCTCTCTAGACGTCCATCCACTCTTCGACCTCCACCACCAGTGTCCAGGCCCCCGGGGAGGGGAGACGTCTCAAATCCTTATCGCAAGCTGCTCATCCAAGCTTGTTGCAATTCACAGCGCACACGTCTTCTGCCGGGGTTCGAGCGCCAAATCCTTAATTCCTTCACCTCAATAAAACATTACAATCGCAGTTTTTCTCCTTGTGAGTCTCTCCGGGTTGAACAGGTTACACTTGAGTTTATTTGGCTGTATTAGAATAAAGAGGCCTGAATAACAGCACTTCTGATTTTCACTTTGAATCAAAGTCTACAATGTGACAAAACATAAAAAAGTGTTTGAAAGGTTTAAATAACTTTGCAAGGCTACATGGGTAATCCTATTTATTTCATCATTGGTTATTATTGTTAAAAAAAAACACATCCTGAATGTAAATTAACAGCTTATGCTGATTAACAATTTACTGCAATTCATCAGCATTAAACAGTATTGCATACCCCTGCCCACTCGATTTGTGAAGCACAGCGTGGGTGTGTGGTCGCTGTCTGTAGATATTTGCACTGTGTGAGCGTCTTCAGCATTTCAGTAAGAAAAATGTATGCTAGACTAAAATGTAACTTCTGCCTACGGTGGTCAGTGTTTATTCCATTTAGTCACTTTTCACACTGTCATTTTACCTGCATGTTAAATTAATAAGAAACTCTGTGCTGCTGCTGAATTGATTGAATCTCTGTGTTTACAAATGGACAATTCCAGGGAGGCTTTGCCGGTTTGAGAGGAGGAAATGAACTTGTTTCAGAGAAGAATTCCTTCTATTTCTTTGTTCTTTTGCAATGATGAAAATAAATAATATTTGCTACCTCCAAGGCTCTTTGAAAATTTGAAATGGTAATCTGTTAGGTGAACCACTGCTACAAACAGCTTAAGCTCGCTCAGCCACTCTGGTCCACAGCAAAGAAAAAAAGAACAATAAAATGCCCATGTCAAATAAAAACGTTTACTTTCAAAGATTAAGACATAACAGTGCACAATGCAAAACAGAGAAGGGAAGTTCAAAGGATAGTACAGGATTGTTGAGCTGAGGTTCAGCTGTAGATTATAACATTTATCATACCTGTAGAAGATATTTCTAATACTTTCCAAAGCATAAATCCAAATTAGCTGTTACTACGCGTAGTCTGAGATGGGTCTATATCAAATGACCTCAGAAGTCTCCCGGCTGCCTGTGATAAAACAGTTTTATGAACCTTTAAACTGCCGTCAAGGGGAAAGACAGACAGTGAAGGTGTGAATGTTGAGAAGTGAAGACTCAGACAAGCATATTGTTCATATTGAGGCACCTGCTGCCCCATGCTTGCTCTTTTTACTGTGAATTCAGTTTATAATATACTATATTACTGACTAATAAGGAGGCAATACAAGTGAAAGATTTTTCACATTGGTATTAATAATGGACTGAGCTGATAGGCTGTAATGCGGCATTGAATCCAACCCCAAAACAGCTTAAATTTGCTACCAAATTAATTATAAAGCCTAGGACTCTTCCAAAAATGTATCTGGTAGACAGAATGAATACATGAGGAGAATACATTCGCCCCCATTCCCTTCCTTGAGCACATCACTTGCACTGAAGACACCAGAGTATGATAATGCCTAGCAAACCCAGTGGGCTAGAAGCAGCCATGTCCATCAAACAGTGCTTTTTTTTCTTTATTAATGTGTTTGTTTTTCTCTCAGGCCCACTCTCTGTTGCGTCTCCTCGATTCAAGCTGTGAATCTCCTAAAACCAGTCTGTTGCTATGCATCGCTAAGTCAGCAGAGTACACCTTATTTCATTTTTTTTAAAAATTACTGTAATCATCCAAATAGTGGCAAGTAAAGAAAATATACATTGTATAATCTGCTATAATTCATATGAGCACATATCTATTGTGTGCACACTCTTTTTGCTTTGTGTTTTCCGTATTTATCTCACTCTTCAAGTTAAAGTTGTTCCACTGACTTGATTCCAATGTGTGATGCAAATAAATCTTCCTCTTAAAAAAAACAAACTTGTCTATTTTCCACATGATTTGTTGCAAAGTTTTTTTAAAATGTTTTCTTGAAAGTAGTCATTTATACTTTTGTTTACATTCCAATCTCTGAGTTAACTTTAACTTTGATTCTGCCATTAAAATCTAATGATGTTTAGGCCTCTCTAACAAATTATGCTTGATGAAAAATTTATCCAATAATTATCGCCATATTATTGTTTTGAGAGTATTTTGAAGTTTTTGTGAAGAATCAAAATGCTTTAATTTTGTAAACAACACTTAACACTGGAACTAAAAGTCATTTTAAATGTTCAAGATAAAACACAAATACCAAAAACAATGAATAAAATGAAAATAAAAACCACACAAAATTGAAATCATAAATAAAATGGATTATGACATTTCTGTAAACAAAGGTAATTTTCAAAAAATATCAATCATCAGAATGGAAATTATTAAGCATATATTTTAATTCAATAATTTTGTTCTACTGCGTTGTATTTTTTTCTGCCTCTTGGCCATGATTCCCTTGACAAATAAGCTTTTTTAATCTCAATGGGATTTTATTTTTATCCTGGTAAATCCATCCATCCATCCATTTTCTTTGCACCCTTGTCCCTTGGTGGGGTCAGGAGGGTTGCTGGTGTCTATCTCCAGCTAATGTTCCGGGCGAGAGGCGGGGTCACCCTGGACAGGTCGCCAGTCTTTCGCAAGGCAACGCAGAGACACACAGGACAAACAACCATGCACACACACACACTCACACCTAGGGCCAGTTTGGAGAGACCAATTAACCTGACAGTCATGTTTTTGGACTGTGGGAGGAAACCAGAGTACCGGAGAAAACCCACACATGCACAGGGAGAACATGCAAATTCCATCCAGAAAGATCGGGGCCAGGAATCGAACCCAGAACCTTCTTGCTTCAAGGCAACAGCTCTACCAACTGCTTCACTGTGCAGCCACCCTATCCTGGTAAAATAAAGGTTAAAAAATCTAAATAAAAGTGCACATTGTGACAGGCATAACCTACTAAAATCAGCATATTACAACATCTTCTATTTTGCAACAGCTCATTAATTCATTTACACATTCATTTATGTTCTGCCACTTCTCTGGGGCCAGATTGCAGTGGCTGTGGTCTTGGCAAAGGTCACCAGACGTCTCTCATCAATTTCCTATTTGAAATAGTTTTTCTTTTCAAATATGAAAATATTTCAGTTATTCTTTTGATAACTGAAATCTATTTGAGTTTTTCTTTTGAGAGAGACTTAGGCAAACCCAAGTCAGGGTATGTCCTGAAATTCCCTGTCACCACCTTCTTGCACAAAACACTGGAAGACACGTATAAATCCCTACCAAATGCCCATTCTAACTCAGGTTGCTCCTAGGAAGAACAAATCACTGTGAGCTTCTCCAAGAAAGCTAAGCTCCTCTACCTATGAACACTGGTCCATAAACTCTGTTACTCTCACTGTCCTGAGGCAAAAACTTAAAGGCAATTGGTTTCTCCCACCAATGGCTGATTTTGATGGGTTGAAACCTGATATAACAGTAATGTATCTTTTGATAAACTATGTAGTCCTGAATTTTAGATCATTTAACACTAAAAATAATACATAATATGGCTTAAAGCTACCATTAAAACTGTAAGTCTTGTGGCTGTGTATTCATTAGTTTTTTTATTGCTGCAATAGAAAATGTTGGCACCACTGAAAGCTGTAACATACAAAATTGCATATAAAAAAATTGTTCTCCACTCAATCTGCCCAGTCATCCATCCATACCACTGAGCATACAATGCTTTGAAAAAGCAGTCATACCTCTTGAACTTTTTTATATTTTGTGATATTATAATCAAAATAGGGAATATTTTGAAGGGGAAAATAAAGCTAAATTAAGTTAACGAGAAATGGTTTTAAAAAGTGTGCCTTACATTTATGTTTAGTATCCCTTACTCTGGCTACCATAAATAAATGGCAATTCAACCAATTTCCCTGTCTGATCTGTTGAATTTAAGTATAACTGCAGCTTTTCTATAAAACTACTAGCATCATACTGTGGCAAATTTTTCTACCATTGAGAAAAAGGAAGCTGGTCAGCGTTGTTAGGAGGATAGAGATACTTACATGGGAATCCTGGAACAAAACTTGGAAGACTTTAATGTTGGTTCAGGGTTAATCTTCCAGCAAGACAATAACGCCCCGAAGTACACACAGATCTAAGAAATGCAACCTTTCTAGATTTCCTCTTCCTCATTGACTGCTCAAGATTACCATTGGCTTTGAACTTTCACAACATGTAACAGCACCAGCCCATAACAAGAAACATACAATGAACTAGAATGTCTGGAATCTCAGCTACTAAGAAAACAAAAATGTTTGCTGGAGGGGTGAACTCTGATGAAATGTTTATCACTAACAGTTGGCTGTGATGCAATGCACCAACTCGATGCTATGAAGCTTACCGGAAATCACCTGCACTGTAAACAACCTCCACAGGAGATGTGCTGACCCAAACACGTAGGCAGTTAATTCAGTATTTGGAAACGTGGTCAACACTGACTCAATAGCTTTGTTAAAAAGCAGACTACAATTTTAAAACAGTGCAAAAAATTGACACTCACAACTTTCCCTTCTGTTAGCTGATTGTCCAGGTTGAAATTCAACCTGACAAACCCAGCTCAATGGGAGAATTCCCAGAGGGAGCATCAAAGAGCGACAAGAATCGAGTGGAATTGCGTAGAAATGCTGTGTCCAGGCTAAATTCAGAATAACAAATCAAATTATGTATCTTTGACAGAAACAGTTCAAAATCTAAAACCACAATTGCTGCCTTGCTATGGTACCCATAAGGTTTTTTGAAAACATTTTTTTTTGCTGTTTAACTTCCAAAATATTGCACATTATGAATACTACTTTCTCTTAATCAGATCAGCTGTAAAGCCCTTAACTTGACTCAATAGGGCTAAAGACCGCTGTGCATTCAAGAAACATTGGTGTTGTTGTGAAACTAAATTTTTAATAACCTATAACAATAAAGTCTGTAACTAAATGAGCTTACTATATCAGTTTTCTATCACTTTAAAAACACTGCCAAATGTTTCCCGTCAAAGCAGGGCACAGAAAAGTGTGTGCATGCTTTTATTTTCAGGAGGTTATTGTAATTGTGTCTTTACTGGGCTCTGTAAAAGTCATTCAGGCAGCTGCAGCTCATCCAAAATGTTTCTGCCAGAGTCGTTATCAACACCAGAAAAATAGATCATATTAAAACAGTTCTTAAATCCCTCTGTTGCGTCCTTGTTTGTAAAAAGATATACTTTAAAGTTCTGCTGCTGGTCTATAAATTGTGAAATGGACTTCTGCCCAAATACATTTCTGAGTAGCTTGTCAAGTGCAAACTATATAGACCCCTCTGGTCATCAGGTACCTGCTTCCTCTGTGTTCCTACAACCAGAGATAAACAAGGTGAGGCAGCATTTAGTGTCTATGATGTAAAGCTCAGAAACAAACGCCATGAAAGCCTGAAACTTGCAAACGTTCAAGGTTCCTTTATATTTGGAGTGAACGTTTTTGTTTGCTGTATCTCTCTATCAAAAAGGTTGACTGAAACACAACACACAAAGTCAAATTTTCTTGATGTTGAGTTTAATATATACAACACTTTTATACCAACTGAGGTAACATTGTTACTGAGTTGTGCTATAAAATGACACTGTGTGCCTGGAAAATACATAATATATCTCCTTTAAAGCTGGATGTGAACATGCATTTTTAATTTGTATATATATTTTTTTTTTCTTGAAATTAATGCTCTTAGTATTTGGCACATTAATGTTTCTTTTTAAACAAAAAGTGTGTCTTTCCTTTGATGTCCAATTGGGCACTTGTGATCACCTTGTGTATAAATAATAAAGTATGAAAAAACTTGCTTTCAGTCCATCATGCTTCATATTGTTATCCCACTAATAATTGAAACAAGGACATCACCCAGACATACTGGTTTTACATGTATGAAACACAGCTTCACACAGTAATTTATGCATTGGACTGAGAAAATCATAAATCATGAAAAAGGTCTGATCTGCATGGGAGACGCTCCACATTATATTTTAATTCAGGTCTTTCTGTTACGCCAATAACGTTATTCTGTTTGAGACAGTATCATTCAGGTGTTATTTCTTTGCAACTTTTTTTTTTGCTTTCTGAAGACTTATATCTTCAGAAAGCTAAAAAAAATACGCACTTATATGTGCAAAACTGCTGTGAGCCAGACGCCAGAAAAAGGCCCCAGCTCATACAGCTCTTTCACTGGAAAAGTCAAGACGTTAACAAGCGACATCGTAAATGTTTCCATCAAGTGACCTTGGTCTGTCCCGACAACCTTTGTTGACAAACCCGATCTGACATTTTGAGTGTCTTAGGTTATTCTGTGAATGGGAGTTCAATCATCACATCATTAATGGGTTTGGAGTGGGGCCAGTCATTCATGACACTGTGCTTTATAGCTTCGCCAGGAATCTCTGTGCTGAAATGAGAACGTTGGAGATATTTTCTATGGAGCTATTTTCTGACCAGAGGGTACCTTTGATTAATGGCTTTTTCCCGGCAAAGCCATTTAGGTAATCCAAAAGAATAATCTCCTCTGTCTTTGAAACCTTAAACCGAGCACACCGACCAGGGCTGGATGTCTCCTCCCCGTCAATTACAGACCTAATTAGTATTTATGGTTTTTGTCATCCAAGATGTTTTAAGTCAATTGTTTTGTCTTTTTGCTCTTGCTTTGCATTAGCATTTGTTGTTGTTTTTAATGTAAATCAAGAGCCTTTTGTGCCCTTGCAAAACAATAGATGCATGTATGAATAGGTACTAGGTATCCAATAGCCTCTGGAGAGGCTATTTTGCATGATTTTATTTATTCAGCTCTGCTGAAGTCTTATCCAACAAAAGCAATTTACATCTTTATTGATCATGGACTCTGTTTTATTAGCCAACAGAATCAAATTTGATCAACTCTTACTTTTATTTTGCTTCAGAAAAGCAATGATGTTGCCCAATTTGAATTTGTGTGGGAAAGTTAATGTTTTCTAAATTTTATTTCGTCTTAGCTTCACACCTCTTATCTCTCTCCACATGGTCGTAAAGCTCGGTAGTGGAAAAAAAAAAAAGAAGACAAACCCGCACAGTAAGTAAATATAACTGCTTCCTTTCAAAGCTTGTTGACTGCTTCTCTTGACTCACATCTTCTGGGCATTGCCTTGGAGACCCAGCCCGTGCTCAACACCACAAGTGTTAACGCCAATTAAACCCCCGGCACAGCCCTGTCATTCTCCTCATTGTGTGACATATGAGTGATAACACTAACTCTTACCTACAGCTCTCATCTGACACGCATTAAATGGCACTAGACCCTTGCGTTTCCTGACATTTTGCAGGAATCGATTGCAATTTAATCAGCACGAGCATGCTGCTATCAGCCACATTTGGACCTGCTGTTTCTCTGTTACCTGGACTATGAGCTCTCAGTACAGAGGAAAAAAAAAAAAAGATTTATGGCAATTTAAAATTCTAACTACATTAAATTCTCATTAAATCAATCATAAATGAGCTCAAGAAGAGATCACAGCATTAAAGTTGATAATAAAACTCACAAATTTGATGTTCCTGTGAGAGCATATTTCCATTCAATTTGCACGCTATTAGATTTATTGTCTATTTTGAACACTCATTATTTCCTTTCGCCCTCTCCTTTCCCCTTCTCTTTCTGTTTCTCTGTCTCTCCACTTTTCTTCCCCCTGGTGGTAAGTGCAATAATTATGCCATTATCCTTTGAAGTCTTTGTAAAATGCTAGGCCCCTAAACTATCCAGCAACATGTGCATACAAAGTCTTTTTAAGTATTTAGGGTCCAACAAGGTAGCTTAGGGCTGGAATACTTTCTATTTCAAAATATCCCCTCCCAAACACACACACACACACACGTAGGGGCATGTAATTTCAAGGAGCTCAACAGACACAAAGGCACTCCTACGCCAAGTGAATGAGCACATTGCAAAGTATACCAATTCAACCATCATGAAACTGTTTCCCACTGAAGATTATAGGTGTTCTAGAACCACTTTACATATTCTGGGAACGCATCCAGAATATGAATAATATGTCCTCTGTCCACCAATAAAGTTCTAGATTAATTATAAACGAGCATTAATAACAATTAAATGGTCCAGCGTCTTGGGGAAAGAAAATATAAGGAAATACATAAGAATTACGCGTATTAAACTACTGCTATTCTAAATGATATGACATTGTAAAGCCAGGTTTATTTTAAAATGCACTTTAGCTATAAAAAGTAAGGAAATGCTACGTTATTGAAACTCATTCATAAGATTGTGAATGTCTGTGTCAACTCTAAATGGGAGTATGGCTTTGCAAAAGTGTGAGCTTGTTTATTTCACCCCAAACACACTATACTCATAGTGAAACATATTGGCAGTAGCATGCTCTGGGAAGATGTTTTTTACTTATCAAGGACAGAAATGCTGTTCAAAGTTGATGATGGGGATTTATACACAGCAATGCTTAAGGACAACTGTTAAAGAATGCAGCTTCTTTCAGCTCTCAACAAATCGTGTCGATTAGGTTTTCCCACGCCAGTCACAATAGCTGCAGTAAAGCTATTAAAAAAAAGTGTGCAACGTGGGAAAAGCGCAAAGCTTCTATGAGCAGCATCTCCCAACAAAGCTGTTGTCTCAGACAGCATAACAATGTCATGCCACTTCTTCTAAATTCGAAGCGCAGGCAGAGATGATCAATTTCTTTTAATTGCAAGCCCAGAGACAGTGATGCGAGTGTTGCCAACACTTTTAGACAATGAGTATGGGATGCCAGTGCTGTTGAAATTTGTGGCCATTGTGCTGGCATATGGGGCCAGTGCAAAATGTGTTAGGATGGAGAGCACCACATGATGTCGTGTCACAATGGAAGTGATAAAGTGAAAAGAGCAGAAGAAAAGCCATTGCAATGCCCCCATGTTTAATTACCTCCGTCATACTAAGTATATGTGTGGGTTTTTCACAGAAATTGTAGTCTTTATTATTTACTGTTTCATGAATATTTCACCGTACAAATGGTCATAGTTGGCAATGTTGGAGATGCTTTTATGTAGAACAACGTTGATATATCCAGTTTTTGCCTCTCTTTTGCACCTAAATGTTTCAAATTGTCTAATAACATTAAAAGATATCCCATGTAAATACAAACGAATAAAAGGAAAAAGTGGCAAGACCAACCTTGGCCTGCATGAAAAACATAATCTCCCTCTTTGCAAAGTCAGGAAGTTTCTGTGATTTTTCATATTGTTTTGTTTATATTCACAAGTCACATTCAGGCCTGATTACTTCCATATTCATAGGATCAAGAAAAAGAAAACAACCTTTCTGACACCATAGAATGATCTAAAAGATCATTGTAATACATTACGCTCCAGTCAAAAGAAATTCAAAACAGAAGACAAACAAGGTTGTTGACATCTGCCAGTCTGAAAAGAGATAGAAAAACATTCCTAAGACTCTAGTGAAGCTCAATGACAGCCATTACCCAGTAGCAGAGAAAACATGGAGCAATAGAAGCTTACCAACATTATTTCAAGAGCATATCAATGACTCATCCAGGAGATTGCAAAAAAATCAAAAAATAGACATCAACTAAACTGCTGAAGGCATTGAGGTATCTGTTCTGGATTGAATAATAACAGATATTGGACAAAAATGTAATCCATAAAAGAACCACTGCTGATCAAACAGAAAACAAAGGCATAGCTCACACTTACTAAAAAAATGATCCCCAAGACTTTTGGAGAACTATAATGCTAGAACTTGGAAATTGTGTGTCTTGCTTTTTCTAAAGTAAAGCTAACATTGACTAAAAATTGAAGACTAAAGTTCAGACTTAAATCCAATTGGAATGACAGAAGTTAGACCATTCACCTCTTTAAATCTCCAAATGTGAACGAATAAAAATTTGTTTAAAGGATGTCAAAAGAATAAAAATAAAAAAAAAAACTAATTTGCAGTTATCACTAACGTTTGATTGCAGGACAGCCAGGTTTAAAGTCAGACTGTGAGAACTGTCTCACGTAGGGTTAAGTAGGTTAAGTTTTCATCATTAATAAATAAAATCCTCAAACGATAATGGCTTTTGAATTCCTTAAACTTATCCTTTGGTACTTACCTTTTGACAGCTGTATGTTATGCTTAAATTAACTGACAGAGGGAGTCTGTGGATGAGGTGTCAAATGATTTTAATTTCTTTAATTTTTAGTGGAGAAACCTTTTTCCAAATACATATTTTCAAAGTAAGTTACAAGGTTACCTAAATATGTTTTATTCAGAGGTTCAATTGGCTTTTATTTATATTTTGATCTTATGCCCTGGTATGACTTTTCATCCAGCAAACAGCGCTGTTAACCGGACCTCGCAAACGTACAGGGATGCCTCAAGGTAACAACGAATACAGTCTATGGGAGCCCAGCTCAAAGACTAACAGAATGAGCTTTTAAAAACATTCTTCGCGGCAGCCTCTGAATGGCTTAATAGGGTGATAATGAGTTGAAAATGAAAATTTGCCTCTATTTTCAGAAAACCTAAGAGTTGCCGGCTGCACATCCTCACACACACGTGAAGGTGCAAGTGCACGCAGACGCAGAAGTTATTATCCCCTCGTCCTTTTGAATTTGCAATTAGGCATGCACGGGCCGTCATCTTATAGACATAATTCAGGAGAGATGAATGCGCTGGCACATGTTCCTGTTTCTATTCATGTTAGATGAAATATTGATTATGAATGGCAGCGAGAAATCCGCGCCTATTAATTGGAATAACATATCGCAAGCATCGCACTCTCACCTTAATTGAGTAAAGACATTAATACATTGGTGATGTACATTCGCCCGGGCCCTGCCTGCCACAAGGTATTACTCTGGGTTGTTGCCTGGGGCTATACAAATATGAGCTGAAAATGAAAGCAACTCCATAACCATTTGGATGGTGGATGGTCTGATAAACGTGATGGAAATACTCATGCTGTTTATGTCGTCTCAGCCAGTGCTCTTCCCGGCTTTATAGCTAAATCCACACGGGAGCACGGGAGGTGATGGTCAGCTGAATTATCCTCACTGGCGCGGAACATGGGCGTAATACTAAGCAACGGCAACACATGTTGACACACGCAGGCGCTCGGCTTTGCACATATACAACCGCGCTCTTACACGACATGCAAGTCGAGCACACACACACACACACACACACACACACACACGCACGCGCACACACACAGTGAGGTAATTATTTTGTGTAAATAAATGAGAGGCGCACACAATGTTTTGGATTACTCAAATGCACGGAAAATGAGCGAGAGGCGCACACGCAGCCCCGGAACTTATTAGCACGCAGAGTGTCGGCACAGTGGAAGTTGGGTTGCCATCAGGGCGGCGAATGATCACGCAAAAGATGCGCGGGCAGAGGGCTGTCATTAAAGGCACAATGTGCGTTACCGTGGCAACATCATAGAGGGGCCTCCGTCTTTTTTTTTTTTTTTTTTAATGTTGTGGTTAGGAGCAAACGACATCGCATCCAATCCCCGCGTGAATTAAAGGCACGTAGCTAAATAAAGCTCAAGTACCCCCCCGCTGCCACACTTTTACAATCCGCCGTTTGTCTCTTCTCCGTGGGGAATTCTCCAGCAACCTGTTTCTGAGGGGTACAGGGGTAGAAAGGTGGAGTAAGGGTGGGATGGGGGTGGGAAGGGTGAGGGCAAAACCACCAAAGTGTCTCTACAATCAGAGTAGCTCTTTGATAGAATTTAATTTCGAAACAATTACTCATCCTAATCCCCCTCTGACCCCCATCCTTTAAAAAACAAAGGAGCAAAAACTGTCAAATGTTGATTGTCACACTTCGAGGTGGCCGTAATTGCACAATGGAAATGCTTCTGTGTATTGGCTCGGTTCTTTTCCTGACAGATTTAACACAATCCCATCATCCAGTGTCTTTTGCCCCAGCTCAGTTAAATGTGAGTTCAAATCCCCAGACTATTCCATTTTGTAGCAAAATGACCTCAATGACAAAGGTAATTACCTTCGACTCTGAGTCATCCCAGCCAAAGATAAAACCCTCTGAGATTTCTGACTGAGATTGCAAGTGTGGGTTTTGCTGTCCTTCTGTGAGGGCTGTTTATTTCAGATATTCAAGTCGATCTGTTTGTTTATTTGTTTAATCATCAGCATTTGATCTGTCATCTGAGGATAAGTTGGCTTTGGTTTACACATCGAGTCTTGTCAGCATGAGGAGCCAAGATAAGGTGGATTTCAGTATTTAATTAAGAAGGAAGGAAGCCCTTCTAGTATCCGGGTACATACAGGCACCACACACCAATTGACCTTTGTGAGCATGTCAAGACTTTATCTTGCTCCCATCAGCCCCAAGCAGGAGTTGTCAAGACAGTAACTAGGAGTGTTCTCACACAGCCCTTTTGATCTGCACAAACCCAGCATCTTCAAGTTGTTGCCTTCATGTTATTTATCAACCAAGTGAGACAATGTGATTTTGTGCTTTTTGTTGTCTAATTCCTAAAATATCTAAATGCTAATTAAGGAGAGGAATTCTCCCTCGTGAACAACCAAATTAATTTCTCGCTGAGGTGTAAAATGAAAGAGAAAAAAAAATGTTTGCGTTAAATCAAATTAGAGGAAACGTTTTCCTGAGCTGTGCTAAAATGTGACAGACATGAAAGGGAAAATCTATTCTATGCACGGTCTGCATTGTTGCCTTTTAAAAAAGACATTTACCGGAAATCTGGACATCAATATTTGCAGTGAGCATTTAATCACATAACAGCTTCTGGACTTTGTCCATGACTCAGTTATAATTCTGTTATTGTTCTCATTATTCAGTCATAATTGGGTTTACCATTTAATGTTTCCATATCTAATGTCTGACAGTGATACACAAAGCAAAGCAATAGTGAGGGACAGCTAACTACATTCTTTCCTTAGCCAAGAGTGACCCCTAGAGGTGTAAGGCAAAGGTGCGTGTTGATTTTTCTGGGGGGGTAAACATTGGCAGCCAAATGATCTCCTTTAGGAGTATAGTATCAACAATTAGTATTATGGTTATTTTAGATTATATTGATTACTATCATGTTCAATAAGCAAAAAAAAAAAAACTTTAAAAGATTATAACTAATGTCTCTAAGACCTCATTACATAAAAGAAATGCACTATTTCCCTCTTTCCCTCATGATAAAAGATGTAGTCCGACATTAGATTTGAGTAATTACAGTTGTTATGTGTTGGTTTTTCATGACATTATGTCAGCCATCTTTTCACAACAGTGTCAAATACTTCTCTTTATTCATCTAATGAGTTTTTTTTGTACAACTCAATTCAACCAGCACCAATTCACAATGAAGGCTAACTTTGTTGAGGTACTATATTATCAAATTTGTTTTAAATTATAAAGTCAAATTTAAATCAAGTCAAATCCATTCCTTGTTATAACAAATTATTATTTGTTAAGCCAACTGCAAAAAGTAATCAATTTAAGTAAACATGGCAAACTACATAGAGTGTTTGACATTGCAGCAGTTTATCCTGAGCAAGCATGTGAACTCTGCTCAGTATGAAAAATCTTCTTCCACGACCACCAAGGGGCTCAAGAGCACTGAACAGAAAGACAAAAATCACAGAAACACTTTTCTTTTTCAGTCAGAGTATTATTTGAGATTCTGATGGTCTGTTTATTCCCAGAAGTCAGATTTACCAAGTTTTCAATTGGAAATACAGCAACTTCTCAACTTGTGCCTCTTTTGAGATGCTTCAAATGATGATGCTGACAAATATTGAAAGGGTCAGAACAGATGTGAGTATTTCTCCATGTGCAGTTATTCATTTATCAAAGTAGCTCCATTGGCCTACAACAAAAACTCTATTCATTTTGAATGATTTTTCTTTTTTTTTTGCATGACGCTACAACTGTTGACGACGACCCACCAAAGCAGCGCAGCAGAGGAGCTGGAAAGTAGTGATGTTTTGTGTTAATGTTTTATTCAGTAGCTTTAGCTCTCATAATGCTGAAAAGGATAGCTGCCTTGAAGCGCTGGACATCGATCAGATGCCGTTGGTGTGCGTTGTTTCATAGTAGATAAATAATAGGCTTTATTTTTTTAATGTGCATCTAATACTGTCAATATGTGTTTACCTGTATAGATCTCCAATCATGTATACGGTAGTCCAAGCATTATTTATTTATTATCACCTTGACAAGTTTGCATCTCATTACATCAGCAGAACACATAGTGCTGAACAACATCCATCTATTTGCCCACATGTTCTCTTAGTGTCTGAGAACATAAAATAAAGAGACATACTTTTATCCTACTACTGCAGTAAACACCTCAATTTCCACTTGTATCTACCTGAAACTAGTGATACTTGTGGGGATGTACAACCTCTTCTCTGTTTGAACGCTTATGGAGAAAATATTCCTTATGGAATTAGCTATATTGTTAATAGTATGTTAAACAGTGAGAACAACAAGTGGTTTATTTACGATGTGACATGTTGCAGCTAACATGTCACATCTTCTCTGTCAATATCAAACAACTTTTGGAGGAGCAGTGTGATGATGTAGGAAAACATCTCCCTCGCTGGAAAAGTAAAATCTGTCATCACTTGAAGTAATCTGAATGCTGAGAGATATCAAGATGAGATTCTGCAATCAGTTTAAATCATTTTTGAACTTTTGTAGGATCAGCGTTTATGCAAAGTTTGCTCCAAAGTGTCCAACACAACCACATTTGTTTACTTGCGACAAATGTTGGTTGAAGAGTAAGAAGCTGTCCAACAACAGCGTGGAGCTGCCAGCCGGTTGTGATTGTGTTTGATTCTCCCATACACCACAGAGAACCCTGATTGTTAAATGGATTGTTTAATTGCTGGTATGTCTTGTTTCTTCAAGTGTCAATTATTGAATGTAGTAAAGTAAACAAGAATCAGTAGTGGTGTAAAGAGTTTTGCAGAGAGGTTTTGGCAACTTTTGAATGGCTACATGTCATGTATTCAACTTTGATCTACTGATAAAAGGGGAATAACCAGGGTTTTTATATTATTATTATTATTATTATTATTATTTTGTCTTAATGGCCTTATTACCAAGAGACATATGACAACAAAAATATTTTTGGTTTATTTATATGTGTAATGTCATTTAGAGATCAAACATATGTTTACAATTTTAATAAATGTGTTACCACATACAGATCCTAAAGTTCAAGCAGACATATACAAACACACACATTTTTTCCATAGATTTTCTTTTTGTCGATGAACTTTTCTCTTGCTCTGTTCGGCTCGTCGTAGATTCTGCGCATGGACCACCAGGTGTCATCAGAGTATCTTCATTTCATCTCAAGAAGCTGCCAGGAAAGTTGCAGCTTCTTGCATTCTTTTCAAATGAGATTATGAATCTTCAACAAAATATCAAATCATGCAATCAGTATTGCATACGTAGGAGTCTGTAACCTTACTGTGTAACAAACATTATTCCCAACAAGCCAAAAAAACTGTTTGCATCTATGTCGCTCCTTACATATTCTTGTAAAATGCCTCTTCATACACAAGCAACTGTACAGCTGCGCATTTTAGCTGCGCATATCTTCTATTTTTACAAAACTGTATAATTTTTTATTTTAGGTTTTGGATTAATTTGCATGTTGTACAACTGAGCCGTTTTTTTTCTTTATTTTTATTGCTGTTTATATCTGTGTGCTTTCTTTAGCCTACCTATTTGCTGCAGCACAAAGGAAGAAATGAAGGTCTGTTCTATTGCATTCTATTCTACTCCATAAAGAGTAACCACACTGAAGTATTATGACAGCTGCCAGAAAAAATGCATGAACACCTAAACAAATAAGGATAAGTACAACATGTCTTCCCATGCTGAAGCAACAAAGCAGCGCTGACACATGAAAGAAGTCAACTGGAATTTATGAAGCTCTGCTTTTGGTCAGATAGAGTAAGCCTACATGCTTGGGATGATAACAGCTTTCCAGTGTAGCTCAGGGTGCTACAGGGGCTTCAGAGGAGTTCCCAGAGGCCATCCCAGATAAGATGAAAAGTTGAGTCGTGCTATAGGTGGAATTATGACCTGTCAGCCTGAAAAGGTGATAAAGTTTTACGTGGTTGAAAAAAATAGCAAGAAAGAGAGCTTGCTTGACTTTACAGAAATAAAAAAAATAACTAAATAGACCTGAATAAGGTTTTATTTGTTTTACAAAACTTTAAGGGGTAGAGATTGAGTGTAAATATGTCCTAAATCTGTACAGACTTAGGCAGCTCTGCCGTTACTGGTTCAAGTGGGAAACAACATGCTGTGTGTGGCTTTTATAATGGCTTATAAACGCTGACTGCCAAACCAAGATCTGCCTTCAGGACCGAGGGGTTTTATATGGAGGTTATGAGATGTCATCCATGATAGCTGACAATGTTGCCAACATATTCTCTCCCTTGCCTCCCTGAGGGAGGCCTGAGTTTTCCTCAGAAGCTTCAGTTCAGACCGCTTGCTGCTAGTCCTTGCATACACAAAATAATTTTCATGCCCTGTCTGTTATTGGCCCTGTCACTTAGCCTGGCCCCGGTTTATTATCTAATGATCATGCAGAGTGTCAGTCCGTCCGAGGCACTCTTCCTTTGAGCCCCGCAGTTTCTTGTCACTAGTGGTGGCCTTTTCAAGTCTCATGTGAGAAGCTTCTTGCCAAAAAATAAAAAACATCCTCCAGTGAGCTCAACAAGGAGCTAATTTGTCCCTGCAATGACAGACTAAATTGTCTCCGAGGTGGGCTGGTGTTTAATCTGTCAAGTCTCCTTTAAGTGCAGAGATCTCAGTGGAGCGCTGACATGTCCCTCGTTATTCAAAAGAAAAAACATTGTTGAAAAGTTTTCTTAATAATAGACGAGGTTTGATAGATTTTCTAAAAACCTTTTATGGGCTTTTTTCTGCACTCTTGGATTGTTGCTGCATGTTAAACACTTTTAACAGCCTCTACAGAGCATTGTTAGGATGATGTGCAGGTTCCTAGTATAAAGCACTGAATAATGTGGATTAATTATTCACCACTGAATATTCCAGTCAAATTATGTAGGGAACAGAGGCATTGTTATAATACATGTTCATCTCATTAGATTAGAATCTCTTCAAAATGTCCATTTATCTTATTAATTCAGCTCAACAGGCAACTCATGCACTAAATGAATGACCATATACTTTGTTGTGCTCAGGTTGCTCATTCCTTTCTTCTAATCTTCCCTCTGTGCATTTAGTTTGCTTGATATGTTTCAATTACTTATTGATGAGAAAATTTAAAAATCAATTCCTCATAAATTGTGTGTTTTGTAAAGGGAGAGGGCTGCTTTGTGGGGCAGAAGCCTGGAAACTGCAGCTCCGAGGAGGAGCTGGGTCTCGAAGGAGGCGCCAGGTCCACAGGCATTTTGCACAGCTGAATGGTTGCCTTGGGAGGTTAAAGACTTTATCAAACATGCATGACAGAATCAAGGCAACACTCCAGGTATATTTTTTATGAGGGTATAACATTATAACATGATGTAAAGCTAAAAAAACGTTGATTTTACGTGATACTGCCTCTTTAATAGCTTACCTGTAATTATATAGTTTATTTAATTATTAAGGCCTTCAAATCACCATGCGACCCTCAAGCTTTTTTCTGCATTTTAGCAGTCGCAATATTAAGCAGAAGAAAAAAATCATCTACAAGGCAATGGATGATGTGCTCTGAAATTTATCGATGTTAACCATTTGTTTTAGTTAATTTTCATGATTAAGGCTCAAAGAAAATGATTTCTTGGTGGGCTGCACAGGGGCCACTTTCTGCTTGTAGTTTGCATGTTCTCCCTGTACATGCGTGGCTTTTACTCCGGTTTCCTCCCACAGTCCAAAAACATGACTGTCAGGTTAATTGGCCTCTCCAAATTGCCCCTAGGTGTGAGTCTGTGTGTGCATGGTTGTGTGTCCTGTGTGTCTCTGTGTTGCGCTGTGACAGACTGGCGATCTGTCCAGTGTGACCCCACCTCTCGCTCGGAACATTAGCTAGAGATCGGCACCAGCACCTCCCGACCCCACCAAGGGACAAGGGTGTTAAGAAAATGGATGGATGGATGGATGGATGGATGATTTCTTGGTTAATGTCAAGTTGTCATAACAAAGACATTTTGAATAATGTCAACTTTGTATTAAAAGTGTCATAATTTACCGAATGTCTCTTTATGACAACAGTCATATTTATTCATGAAGGCCTATTAATGTTCATGACAGGTGTTATGTCATGTCTATGACAGTGTCATGTCAGTCTTATTCACCCCCCTTCAAATAAAGTGTTACCAAATTGCCTTTTCACAAAGTGCTGAATCCAGCCAGTAATGGAAAGACTAGAGGAAGGAAAGAGTGTGGTAGAAAGTGGTGCAAAAACAGCAGGGATAACTGCACACTTGTGAGGATTGTAAGGCAAAGCCAAATCAACAGTTTGTGAAAGATTCACAAGGTTTCGGTGGTCAATGGAGTCAAAGAGTAACCACACAGAGACGTATCCAGGAGGAAGGGTTAAACTATCACATTCCTTGTGTTAACAATACTGGACCAGAGAAAATATCAAATGCCTCTAACCAAGGCTGAGCAGAGAAGACTGGACTGTTGCTGAGTGGCCCAAACACTTTTCAGATGAAAATAATGTATAACTTTTGTTTAACAAAAAAAACAAGGGCCAAATCTCTGGAGGAAGAAGCACAAGATAATCCAAGATGCTCGGAGTCCAATGTGAAATAAAATTACAATAACATTTTGGTTCACTTTATGATTCCCTCCAATGACAAGCTTTATATTAACAGATACCGAAGAAATTTTAATATTATGGAAAAGTAAATTTATTTCAGTAAATCAGTTTATAAAATAAAACACATTTTATGGATTCATTACACACAGACAGATGTTTTTTCAAACATTTATTTTTGTTCGTTATGAAGATTTCTACTTACAACTAATGAAAAGATGACACTTAGGATTAGAAAGTTACATCAGACTGGCGATCTGTTCAAGATGCACCCTGTTTTACCCCCAATCGCTGCTGGAATAAAGCTGCAGGCCCCATGAAACCTTACAGGGATAAGCAGGTAGAGACAATAGGATCAGCTTGTGGCGCTGCTTTGATAGCAGGTTTTATCTTGTCATTGTTATTGGACCCATTGCCCCCAGCCTTCTTAAAAATGAAAAATAAAATATCTAATTGGATAAGGTCAGCTGAAATTGAATAGTGATGTGATCATCATTGAACCAGGTGATGTTTCTTTCAGCAGTGCTGGCAGAAACCAAGTCCAGTTGGAAAATATTCAAACTTAGAGCATGGGTTTCAATTAACATAGAGCATGGGTTTCAAAGAGAAACATTTGTCATAAAAAGTATCTTTAAAAATAAGCAAGTATTAAACATACTTTCCATTTAATGCATATTCTGTAATATATTTTTTCATTGGCCTGATGTAATATCCATCCATGCCATACAGATACACACCAATTCATTCAAAAACAGCCCCAACTAAAATTTACTGCATGGGCATGTTTTTATCTGGAATCACATTTCTATAATTGCAATCCTTTTTGTTTTTTATTTTTTCTCTTTTTTAATATCCCATGATTCTGAGAAACAACGTTTTGGAATTCCCACTAACTGTCAGCCATAATCAGCAACGTTTTCAGATTAAAATATATCACTGTACTGAGAGAATTAATGTAAAAGTTTTCATTTTTCAGCTGATTTACTAAAAGGAGTTAACTTATTGATTTCTATTCTAATTTATACAGATGTCCTTGTACCCACATTTCCCGTGTTGCATAAGAACTAATGCAACAAAGGCCAGTCAGAGCCCTCCTGGTAGACGGTGGCAGAGCGTTTTATTGGGATGCTGCAGCTGGACGCACATGACAAACTCCAATGTGCCATCTACATAGAGAATAAATCAGAAGAGCTACCCATCATCCACTGTGGCATGGCTCCAACTCCATTTGTGTATGTCTGACCTTGGAACACATAATTGTTAGTCATCATCATTTTCCCTCATTCACTTGCTACATGTGTGCATTAGTGCATGTGTGTATGCTGCCTATGTGTTTGTGCAGCACACTACTTTCTGCTCCCAGTTGGTGAAATATTATGTTCAGTGTCATGGAAGACTTAGAGAGATACTAAATGAAGCTCGTATCATGCATCGCCTCATATTCCTGCTACACGTTTTGACCAGGGATGAAGATTTATTGTAATACTGCAAGAGAAGCAAACATAAGCGGGAGCAAAAATGGAATGAAAATAAACAAATTAAAATAGGGCAATAAAAAAAATAAACAGAGTGGCTGATATTTGACTGCAACGAGATAAAATCATATCTTATCATACTTATACTCGGCTTAAACCATAAATGCTAATTTAGCAGAAATAGAGTTATAGTGATGGGCTTAGCGAGCGATAAAGGCCCACACTGAGGAAGAAAACCTCTGAAGGCAGTGGAAACAGAAGCAAAAATGAATTGCATGCACACTGAATGCCGCCGTCATACTCTTTAGCATGAGCCACAGGCAGTGTCCCTGATGCGCCTGCTCTCATCCCATGTGAGCAAGAGCCAAGTGGAGAGTATGATGGATACAGCTCCATGAGGACACAGCAGTATGCAATGATACTTGACATGTTTCTGCCTCAGTGCTAACCCATCCAGATAAAAAGTGCCAGACAGGTAGTGTTTTTTTTTTTGTTTTGTGTGTGTGTGTATATTTTTTATCTTTGCTGTATCTCTGAACTAACAAAATATTTAGTATGCATCATGTGTCTCCAGTTCAGATCAGAAGCATTTAAATAATTAACACTGATTATGCCTGAAAGCCTATTCCATAACTGTTTGGTTTTCATTAGGGCCGACTGAAAAACATACACACAGGGTGGACAATGACTCATACACTATGACTCAGTTTACCTTTTAGAGTAAACACACACACTGTTACGCTTTTTTTTTTAAGCAAAGCTTTTAATTATTGTAATCCCCCATTTAGCACATTCGGATTAATCCAAATAGCTAATTATCACATTGGTTATGCATTTGTTGAACTTTATAGCTGCAGTCTACTCCCTATACATAAGCCCTTCTTGAAAGTAATCAGTGATGATAATAACAATAACATAGGGATTTGATGCTGCTGAATTCTACTTATGTCACAGGAAGCACCAAAGGGCTATCTGTTTGTTCTTCTGAGTCAATGCAATGTAATTCAGTTTATTTACAAAGTGCCAATTCACAACAAATGTTGTCTCAAGGCAATTTACAAAAAGAGTCATGTCAGTCACACATTAAATCACACATACATTCCAATTAAACTTAGCTATCAACATATCCATTTGCATCATGCAAAGTACTGGATTGAGCGTCAGACTGCAGTATGTTTGTATGGTATAAACATTTTTGGAGAACACTAATTTACTGTATAAAAATTTACATTTTATCACATTCGTAGTTATGCTGTCTGTTTTCTGTATGTCATGTAGCGGTAGCCCAATAGCTTACCAAACTGTGATCAATATAATACGTTTTCTCTTTATTATTTTAGCAGATAATAAGTCTTTAGCCACTCACATAAAGATTGCTGGAGACAGGCTTCAGTGCTCCGGCAACCTTGGAGAGATCAGTGGGTGGATGAATCGACAGTTTAAATCTACATGCTCGGTTATTTAAACACTTGAAATTACCCTGAGGAGTGAGTGCTTGCATGCGTGATTGTCTGACCTAGGTTGTCGAGTGAACTGACTCTTTGTAGAAAGCAAGGAGAGCTCAATCTTCTGCTGACCTTTTTTTTTTAAAGACAACTAATGTAGTTCCTTTCTTTTAGCTATTTCCATATTTCAAGTAAGTTTCCCTTATAAAATTTACATTTGTAATGCATTACGACTAAATTTTACATTGTATCATAAATAATGTAATTTTGTTTTATTTCTATTTGTTTGACTTACAATCAAAGTGCATTTCGGTTTGGACTGTCACTGTGTTGCAAATTTAATGTATTCTTTTTACCCTAGGAGGTAAGTAAGTAAAGTTTATTTATAAACTGCCTTTCAAGCGCAACATTAATCCTAGTGAAGTTCAGATGTGGCTCCAGAGGAATTTAGCTTGAAGGGTAATGCCTTCTTTTGGGGAGGCTCAGTAAACAAAGATTTACGTCACCTTTCTAATAAAACACCCTTGTTGTCTATTAACACAAAATAAACAATAGTGACACGTAGTAAATGCCGAGTCATTATGCTTCGAATTAGTCATATGTTGCAGCAACTAATGTTTCCAATTTCTGAAGTCTAATTGTTTAAATACAAAATCAAGTAATGATGTCTGTGAAATAAATTGTATGTTATAGCTAGCATAGGTTGTGTATGCTAGCTATGACACAGACAAAAGCATTTTGGAGTGTGAATGAGTGTAGAAACCCTGCCCTGATACCTGCTGGTTTTTTATTTTAAATCCTTCACAAAGTCATAAATATGAAGAGAAAAACTTTCCCACAGTTTAGGAGCCACAGACTGAGAGGCCCTGTCCTCCTTAGTTTTTAGTCAGAGTGTTGAACAACCAGGAGACTCTGGATTTGGGACCAAGCAGAGTGTTTGGTAAAAAGCTGACACAAATAATCAGGAGCCTTGACATTCTGAGATCTGAAGGTGAGAACAACTTCTTTAAGCCAAATTCGAAAATCCACTGGGAGTACATGATAAAAGACTGTGGTGAATATGAACGTATTTGCTAGATTTAGTAAGAAGGCATACTGCTGCATTCTGAATAGCCTGCAGACATGAAACTGATGATCTGTCCAGATCCGTAAAAATGACATTACAGTCGTTGAAATGTGATGACACAAAAGCATGAATAATTTTCTGCTCTGGAGACCAATGTCTGAGCGATGTTGTTTTGTTTTTTTTAAATAAAAGAAACAGGAATGAGAAATAGCTCTAATGCGAGAGTGAAAGCCTAATGAGCAGTCAAATGTAATCCTAGATGTTCTTACACTGGATTTGACCACTGGGCAAAAATAAGCAGCTGTCTAATTGATTTTAGAACGCAGGTGAATAGATCCTATGATAAGAATCTCTGTCCTATTTGTGTAAAAAACGTAAAAATCGGTGGAGAGTTAGCAGCTGCTTTCCCATTAAGTAAGAAATTAAATTAAAATCACACGTGATTAAGCTTGTTCACACAATACATAATTTAAAATCATGGCAGCTATGGATGTAAACAGTTATATATTAGATTAAGTAAAATCATAATTCAGCCATGGCATTAGCGCTCATCATCTATCAGCCATTAGAGAAGACATTGGAGCAATAAGCCTGGGCAGTGGCTACATATGCAGTGTTTTGGCAAAACTGCAGTCACCAATTATAGAGAAGAGCTACATATTCAATATGCTGGAATCCATAGTTCAACTTTTAATAACCTGTGTGATGCTGATGGAGCTCTGGTGGAACAAGTTGCTCATTGTCCAAAAAAAAAAAAAAATATTCTCCTACCACTTCCTTCTTTATCATTTCCGGGTGTTTATCACAGGACGCGTGTGAAGCGAACAAAGTATTTACGTTGCAGTTTTGCAAATTACACCTATTTTGATACGGCTGAAAAACCCCAGCAAAGAAACTTCTTATCGAAAAAGTAGGGTTTTTTGTTGTTGTTTCCATTAGACAAACTTCTTTTCATACTTTAAATTTGCACAATTTTATGGTTAATGGAAATGCAGCTAGTCACTGGATAACATGTTTACTCTAGCAGTAAATTAATATTGTACAATATTCATTCTTTGGTGTGATTATCTGTTGTTTGCACACTTTTTCCTTGGTTTTCAATTAAATAAAAAATTTACTTAAAGATTAAAAATATATACTATGGTCAAAGGAGCAGTTAAGTTTGGTGGCTACAGGCAACAACGTTGCGATGTATTAAAAGCAGAATCTAATTAATTGATCTACTGGATTCAGTTATTGTTATTGTTATTGTGATTAAACGTAATGATGATAGTAATAATAACTATTGTTTTTATTATGATTCCTATAATATTAATATTAAAAACAGAATATTTAATATTCATAATATTCTTTCTACGTGTAAAGTAAGAAAGAAGTTACAACAGCACCTTATATCAGTTTACTTTGGATTAGTCCAAATCCACAAGCTGTGGGAAGGAAGAGCCGGAGTGATGGTGGAAAAGATGTAATCGATTCATGTCTCCAAAGAGACAGACAGTGACACGGTTATCCTTTTTTTTTTCTTTCAGGCTGCATCGCTATCTCCCCCCTGCAGGCATTTCTTATTCCAGGTCTGGCAGATTATATGAAGAGCTGATGCAACTTGGCGTTGGCAGGGCGTTTTTTTTTTCTTCTTCTTCTTCTTCTTTTGTTTTGGGTTTGTTTTCTGCATGAATAACCAAGATGCGTTGTTTCCGGCGCAGGAAGCACGCCTCAGACTTTAAATCATTGATAATCTTTGGCGGACTTCTTGCTGGTAGGTAGGTCAACATCTTTTGGGGGGTGGAGGGTGAATTTAGATGGGGGTGCATCTCTGCACGATGCTCCACTGAGCTGATTTTTTTTGTGCATGAAATGACTTGACATCCTCTCCACCACCGAGTGAGAGGCAGCGTGCTTGTGCGCGTCCAGAGAGAGGAAGAGAGAAAAAGAGAGACAGGGAAATGAGAGAGAGAGAGAGAGAGAGAGAGAGAGAGAGAGAGCAGCAACTTTGTTACCGAGCATCGCTGCCGTGTCTCCTCCGGCACAGCGAGCTGAAAGAGAAGCATTTGGCAGTTATGGTTGATCAGCGTTTCTTTCATCCTCTCCTGTGCATTAGTGACGACGGCTGCGTCTACATCCCTATTTCTGTTTCGCTTCGAAGGATTAAAAATAAAAAAGATGCGCTGAAGCACCCAGGAAAGACCCTACATCTTCTTCAATGTGCGTGAGGTATGTATTTCCAGCTGGAGTTGGAGGGAAAATGATGCTGGGTGTCTTGTATTGGATGTAAGACGTTCAATTTCTGTTAATCTGCCGTAATTAAGGTATATGGTTCAATTGAAAGCTTGTGTTTTGTGTTTAATTGCTTTTTCACGTTTCAGCAAGCAAATGCAATATGGCTTCTCTACATAGACATTTGTTTTGTTCTTAGTAGTTGCTCTGACCTCGCTTTGCTTTTTTTTCTTTTCTTTCCTTTGCACTGCTTGAAGAAGTTCCTTTCAATTTAGAGTAAAGTTTCTTGATTGTAGGAGCAAATCTTGACTCGTGAGCTTTCTGATGTGAGAGTTGCTGTCAGATTCGCATTACGATGTGTTTTTGTTTTGTTTTGTTTTTTTATTCTAGATGACACTGAGGATACCTTAGCAGGACTGCAAGTTTGGCCAATATTTGCAGGAAAATGCAGCTTTGGATTCCATATGTTTTGCTCGGTGCTACATCAGTGTGCACCGTTGAAATGTCTGGCCATTATGGGAAAATCTGTCAAGAACTGTGCGCCTGTGAGGAAAGAGAAGGGATGCTTACAGTGAGCTGTGAAAGCCGAGGAATTGCAAGACTCTCTGACATAAGCCCAGTGCTCTTCTCCCAGTATCAACTGCTCCTTACTGGGAATCTTTTGACAAAGCTTTCTACTAATGATTTTGCTGAGTACAAAGGACTTACAATATTGAATCTTGGAAATAATGAAATATCAGAAGTTAAAGCTGGAGCTTTTAATGGACTGCAGGGATTAAAACGATTACATCTCAATAATAACAAAATCGATGCCTTGAAGGAAGAGTTTTTCCATGGTCTCGAAAGTCTGAAGTATTTACAGATTGATTATAATTACATCAGTCATGTGGAGCAAAATGCCTTCAGCAGACTTCGACATCTGGAGGTCTTGATTCTGAATGACAATTTAATATCTAGCCTGCCTGTAAACCTTTTTCAGTTTGTACCATTGACTCATTTAGACCTACGAGGGAATCAGCTCAAAGTGCTTCCCTATGTTGGTCTGCTGGAGCACATGAACAGTGTCGTGGAGTTACAACTGGAGGAGAATCCGTGGAACTGCTCCTGTGAGTTAATTGCTCTGAAGACCTGGCTGGAAAGCATTTCGTACACAGCCTTGGTTGGGGATGTGGTTTGTGAGTTCCCATTTCGGCTTCATGGAAGAGACCTTGACGAGGTTTCCAAGCAAGAGCTGTGCCCAAGGAGAGCCATTGCTGAGTATGAGATGCCACCTCCCCCTCATTTGGGCATTGACGCATACTACAGGACCACTCCAGCTGTTGGCGCCTCCTTCACCGCATCTGGCATCGCGAGATCTTCATCGAGACCGACCAAGGGACCTCGTCAGTCAGCCAAATTAAAATCAAAACCCACCGCCCGTGTCCCGTCCAACAAGCCACAGAATTATGGTCAAATTGTGTCGTATCAGACCAAATCTCCAGTGCCTTTAGATTGCCCAACTGCCTGCACCTGCAATCTCCAGATTTCAGACCTTGGGCTGAATGTTAACTGCCAGGAGAGAAAGATTGAACAGATCTCTGATCTGAGCCCTAAACCTTACAACCCCAAAAAGATGTATCTTACAGGGAACTACATCCCTGTGGTGCATCGCTCAGATTTTATTGAGGCAACTGGATTAGATCTGCTTCATCTTGGTAACAATAGGATAGCTCGGGTAGATGATAGAGCTTTTGGCGATTTGACAAATCTGCGAAGACTGTACCTTAATGGGAATTTGATTGACCATCTTAGGTCCAATATGTTTTATGGACTAGAGAGCCTGCAGTTCTTATATTTAGAGTACAATGTCATTAAAGAAGTAACTGCTGACACTTTTCAACATGTCCCAAAACTTCAGCTTCTTTTTTTAAACAATAATCTCTTAAAAACTTTGCCCGAGGGCACTTTTAATGGCTTGACATTAGCTAGACTAAATCTTCGTAACAACCACTTGCGGTATCTTCCTGTCAGGGGTGTACTTGATCAATTAACAGCCCTTGTTCAAGTCGATTTATATGAGAATCCCTGGGATTGCTCATGCAATATACTAGACCTGAAGATGTGGCTGGAGCTGCTCAGCATGGGCACAGTTGTAAACAACGTCATCTGTGGCTCCCCCAAGAAGCTGGCTGGGGAAGATATGAGATACATTAAGACAACTAATTTCTGCCCTAATAACTCTGATATACTTGCTTCTATGATTCCACCCTCCGAGGAATCCTTTCCAGGGAGCACTATCACTATAGAAACATCTTTAGACTCCGACACTCAGCTCAACTCTATTCCTTTATCTGTAATGATTCTTGCCCTTCTCCTCTTTTTTATTGTGTCCGTGTTTGTGGCTGCGGGACTGTTTGTGGCTACAAAAAAGAGACGCCAGAAGAGTCAAAGTGAGCAGAATGAATCGATGAATGCTTGCATTAGCTCTCTCAACATGGAGTATGGCCTTTACAAAAAGGCATCCATTCCCAAAGTAAGAACATCAGCTGGACATGTATATGAGTATATCCCACCTCCTACTGAAGCCACATGCAGAACTGCTGCACAAACCCCCATGGACAGCAAATCAGTGGATGGATTTAGAGACTTTGACGAGTTAAGCAGCGCCTTTCTGGGTAACCTCGATGAAGAGGCAGCCAGTAATGTGATAAGCTCGGAGTACAGCGCCACCACTCCAGAGCCTCTTAACAAGCCATCCACCCCTTACCGAGACGATCCGTGCTACTATAGAGATGTACTCGAACCTGACAAGAACAGACGCCACAGCAACACGTTACCTTGCAGACATGGTGCGCACTCATCAAATCAGTATACCTCAGACTTTGATGCAAGGCATCAATATGTGCAACCAGAGAGAATACAACAGACAATACTGTATTGCACAACGCCGAGTTCCGTTTATGTGGAACCCAACAGGAGCGAGTACTGGGAACTGAAAGCAAAGCTTCACCTTGATCCAGATTACCTCGAGGTTCTGGAAAAACGAACTACATTCACACAGTTTTAAAGCACCTGTCCTCGTGATGATCAGTGCGGACGCATTTGTGTGGTATCCTACTTGAAATTCAAAAAAAGGGACAATTTTCTCAACTCAGCAAACTGCAGTGCAAGAAATTAAATGCTTTTTTCTGGGAATTATGCTTTACAGAGCGAGTGATACAAGAGGGCAATTATTAATTTTGAAGCGTCACTTAACACTTCAGTCCTGTGTGGTTTGCAGTTGAGTTTGAATGTGCAAATATGAACATAAAACTCAGATTCAAGGCTCTTATGACTCACCCGTTCTCTGAATTCACCCTGAAGAGAATCACTGACAATAATTTGAGCCTGAGCTTTAACTCTGAAATTGGCTGCATTTTATGAGTATTAATGAGCCATGAAGACGATACGTTCTTCACCTCTAAATAAGCTTATGCTATTTGACAGCGATACACATAAGGCAGCCTGTTCTGCCAATTTTCTTACTTTTTTGTATGAAACTCAAGCATTGAAGTACAAGTTAAATTTTATTGATTTATACACAAGTCTTCATCAAAATGTATCATCCAAGATTAATAACTGTAGAACAATTATATGAAATACATTAATATTCTTCAGTTTTACCACAAACATAAATTATGGATGCAGTGAATGTCTCCACTCCAGCAGATAGGTGGGAGAAATGTAATGATTATCTGTACCATGACAGTATTACACTAGCCTCGTTTGTATAGTGAGTCCCTTCTGGTGATAACATTTCATTTCCCAACCACCAGATGTTTTAGATTAAGTCAATACTTGTTGCACTTATGATTAGTAACCAAAAATTTGTATCAGTTCGGATGTCTTCATTTCTGTTCTGCAAATTTGTACAAATACAGTTTCTGCAACTTTACTACACATAAATGCACATCCATTTTAAAATGTTCTTAAATCTACGCCAAAGCAATCTAAAAACAAAAAAGCATAAAAACATAAATATGCAACGGAAACCCTGTTAAATGTTTGAATAATACTAGCTGTATTTCTTGTGCAGCTGTATTTCCATAACACCACATTTAATGCTTAGTGCAAAATAAAAGTCCAATTTGCTCAGTGTGACCAAGTCTGAACTATAGCTGCTGACCCACAACAAGACCCCTTGTCAGTGTCAGGTTTGGCATAATTTAGATGATGAAATTATATATGTTAGCTTAACCTCATCAAAGAGAGGACACCAGTGTTTACTGTAATTACTGTTATAGAAAAAGTGGGTGAGTAAATTAATTTGAGTAAATTATCCAGAAAAACAGTTGAGTCTTGTTTCAGGCTTAGAAAGGGCTGCAAAGAGATTTATTTACACACTAGGTTGGAATGTGTATAGGAAAAATAATAACGAGAGTCTTAAAATACAGTAATAATTCTGCAAGAGACTGAAATAGAAATATTCACCTGAGCCTGACTCCCCATCAAACTAAAACTCAAGCATAGTATTTTCTTTGTTTGCTTTGGTTGGTAGCATTTAACCGCCAGAGCTAGGAAATAAATTCAGCAGTAGGTCATTCATTGTAACGATACACTGCTTCTTTCCAAGTTCTGGCAGTTAAAGGCTTCTGTAAGTTTGTCCTCAGTGTTTATTGTTCAGGACCTGCACTGTACATACAGAGGGACATCTTTCAATAAAGACTTCACTTGTTAACTTACAAAAAGATGAAGCAAAATTAAAAAAATTCAAAAGGTTGTCTAATGTCCTGAAATGAAGTTACAAAGTGGTGTATTTCAAATCTAAGTCATTAATTTTGCATACTAGTGCTGAGAATTATGAAATTTCACTGGCTTCTGAGACATTAAAAAAAAGATCAAGTAAGTAATCAAGTTGATATTTTTCATTTCTATAAAAGTCATCTCAATTGTTGACTTTACTGTTGCTCGCAAATACTTTCGAGTTTGAAATGTCAGGGAACAGCAGAAAGACACGTTGTGTGCATAATGCCAGTTTTCAACCTATGACACTGGGTTGAAAACTGCTTGAAACAAATTTGCATTTGCACGTTCATGTATAGAGCAGCACAGTGACCCAGTTGTCCACGGTGTTGCCTTGCAGCAAGAAATTCCTGGGTTTAAATCTCGGTCGGGACCTTACTGTGTGCTGTTTGCATCTTCTCCCTGTGCAGGTGAAGATATTCTCTTCCAAACACCAAAAATATTTGAATGGAATGAATCGGACAGTTTAAATTGCCCATCAACGTGCGTGTGTGTTCATGGTCGTTTGGCCTTGTTGCACCCTGCCTCCTGAAAACCTGACACTGGTTTAACTGGTATGTTGTTCGGAGTTGGGTCTATTTCACGCTTTGTCTCAGTATTCCTTTTATTTAGAGAAAATTTATTGGCCTCAGGCATATGTGAGCATTTGTTAAACAACTATTTTTATATTAGAAAAAAAAAAACAACTCCTTTTTATACATATTTTATTTCCTTTTCTTTATTAATAGAAGATGAGAAAATGCACTATTGACTCTACTGATCAATGATGATGTCACTTTTGTAAATTCACAACACAGAAACATGCATATAGACACTGATTTGGTCTGGTAAATACAGACAGAAGGGTTACATTATGTTACAAATTATTTGCTATGCATAGATATAGATGACACTTGGACAATCTGTTCATTTCTCAGTTGTCACCTAACCTTTATGACGACGATGCCATCTCTTCAAATGTGGCACCTTTACTTCAGTCATTTGCGTCTTTATGGTGAGGGATATTATAGCCCACGTAACAACTAAGAGCTGTTTGATAGAAAATCATAATAAATGACTGGTTAATCGGATAAAGTTATTTCTATGCATAAGACTTGCTTCAAAGGAAACTAAGCACATCATCCAGTCTTAATCTAGTCTAATCAGGTCCTGGGGTAATAGAGTAAGCCAAGAAATATGACTTTCCCTGAGAGTTAAATACGCAGCTATTTCTCAACTGCACTGAACTTGTCACCATAGCTCAGCCAATCAGAAGACATGTTGTTTCTACACTGTGTCTGCATGACAGCGAGATTTATATTGCAGCATGATGCTAAGCAAGGAGGATGTCTTGATTTGTTGCCTTTCTTGTATCAACTTTGTCATAGATTTACTTGTTTTCTGATTAGAGTGAGTGTGCTAAAAATATTCACAGCTGATGCGTGTTATGTACCTGCACAGCTATATTTTTATGTTTTTTTTTCTTTGTTAGTATTCTGCTATAAAATGAAAGTGGTGAAAACAGTACAAAATGTATCAGGTCAGAAGTTTGTTCAATTTGTGGTGTGTGCTATAACTTTTTTAGTTCAAAGCAGCAAAAAAAAGAAAAGAAAAAAAATTGGGTTAGGTAGTGCTGAGAGAAAGTATATTAGGGATGTCCTGAGCTGATCCCAGGTCTACTTGTTGTAAACTCGGTTTGGAGGTTTATAGCTTGAAAAATAGCACAGTGCTTTATTGACCTGAAAAATCTTGGTATTCGAGTAGCAGTCATCATATTCTTTCCTTGTCAGGTATTTGTATTGCAGAACCTATGTAATTCAGGCAAAAATATGACAAAATTAAACAGATTTTTTTTTTCTTAACATCCAATCCTTACATCACCTGAAAACGTGTGTTGCTTTTGATCCAGTCTAATGTGTGTATTAGGATTAAAGCTGATGTTATTCACAGTGTCCAGGTGCTTCCGGACGAGGTACATTAGTTTTAATACGATATGTGTCTTGTGTATAGATGGCATGTGAGAACCATTTTTGTCCCCACTGTATTTATTATTAAAATTAAATTTCTTTCTCTATCTCTCTGGACAGCATGTAACAACACCAATACTAGATCACATGAGAGAAAATTTTCAACTTGCCAATAGCATAAAATCCTGAAAATCTTAATTTTTCTGAGATAAGTGGTGAATGTTAGTTTCCAACTTGCAAACTAGCTGTTGTTGCATAATGTCAACATTTGACAATTTAAACTTTGCATAGCCTGGTTGATTTTCTCCAAACTTGCAGATGGAAACACGCCTATTGCGCATTCTCTTTCTTTCATTCATTTTTTTTTTCTTTTACTTTTTTGTGACATCTCAAAGGTTTGCTCAAAATTGGCATGACAGTTTGTTGTAAACATAGCTTGTGTCATGTGTCCTAGTCTGTGCAGTGCTCAAATGTAATTATCTGACTGGTGAACAGCAGCTGAAACAGTTGTCATTAAATTTGAGATATTCAAAGCAAAGTTATTAGTTTATGAAGCAGGATAATTACTTTCTCTGACAACTACCTGTGCCCACTGTTGGGTCGAATTACTATGAAAGATATATTTTTTGCCAAATCACATATTAAAGCAGAGTACACATGCTAATATTAGCCTGGCACTTTTGTAAACTTCTCAGTATTAAAGTTTATTTAGCAAGAAGATATGAGTTTTTTTAAGACTATGGTTGAATGTGCAGAGCCAAATATATCATTATTAGCAAAAAAATAAAAATTAAATGATGCTTTATGAATGACAGAAAGTTCGGACATCCCTAATTTTGGTTAATGTTATTTTTTACAATGCAACAGTGTAATAAAATGTGTTTACTGTACATACCAGAAATTTGTAAAGTTTTTTTTTATTCACTATGTGGTTATTACTGACAATATGCAATTGTTTTTTGGTCCCTATTAAGACTATAAATACTACTAATCTAAACATGCTAGAATTAAATGTGACCGTTGTGTGAATATTTGCAAATGTTTAAATTACGAAAAGGAAACTGGGTCAGTCTCTGGTTCTTACTCCAACTTCTCTTGTTTGCCTGTTTGCTTTGTTTGATTTTCATACAAAACAGTGATTTTTCTGTGTCAGCCTCTGTAAATAGAACACATCATCAGCATTTTCATTGCAAACTTGCTTTGTCTTTGAAGGCAAAAAAAACAACTCATGTCTCTATATCTGGAAAAACAAAGTGCAACTAGGAATTTGTGAGATTAAAATATCTACAGTGTGCCATTTTATTTAGTAGTTAGCTAATGAATAAAAGATATGCATTCATTTGAGTTGCTGTTGTCTTCCTTAGCTCTGCAAACCACGTTGTGCCACACTGCATGGGAAGGACAGAATTTAATCGTTCGACAAGCCCTCCGGCGATTTTGTGAGCTTTTCAGAGCTGAAATCCTATTAAAATATTCAAGACATTCTTTTTTCCATAGTTAAACAAAAAAGAAATAATGAAACACACTATGATGCATATTATTACTGAGATTGACTGAGAGCTTGAATAATCAATGAAGCTGTTTCACAAAGTTCAGAAACTCATTTTAGGAAAGGTTATTTTCAAAACTGGGTTTTATTTAATAAAGCCTCTGTGGGAAAACAAGGCAGAACATTCTTACTGTAATGTACTGTGTGCTGTAATATTAAAACAGTTGACCCTGTTGTAGTCGTGCAGTACGAAGACATTTGTGTGCTCACAGACACTTAAGAAAAACAACATTTGTTTTTTTTGTTTTGTTTTTTTCTGCAGAAAAAGCTTTCTGGAAGCTGAGTATCCATGGTAACAACCAATTACCTGACACATAAACAGAAAAAATTGTGTGCATGAGATACAATTGCCACACAGAGTTTGCAAATATTTATGTGTATATTTTTACTGTATATCAGCATCTACTGTCTGTGGTTTATTTCTCCTCATCTTCCCTTCAATTTTGACTAACACTTCTGAAGAACAGCATGAAAACAGTATGATGCGGCCACCAATATTTTTTTAATGCGGCAGGGTGCAGTGCAGTGTTAGTTCTTCATCAGATGTAATCTTTTGCAGCTTTGCTCTCATCTGATAAGACCAACCTTCTTGCGACTGTCATAGTGATCCACTTGGTCTACTGGATGCTTCTCTGATTAACGCTCTTCGTGGGACAGTCGGATCGCCCTTGTGCCACATGATCGATTGGACAGCACCGTGTGAGACGTTCAAAGATTAGCATATTATTTTCTTACCTAACCCTGGTTCAAATTTCTCAGCTTTATCATGGACTTGTTAGGCAATTGATTCCACTGCATTTTATTTTAGTGCGTCAAAAGGTAGGCAGTGAAGACAAACTCAAACCCCATTTTCAGACTTTTATTTTGAAAAGTATCTAGAATTTTACCCTTCACAATCTTGTCCTACTTTGTGATTGGAGTGAGTATTAATGCAAGGCCCCGTATACTCATTCAGGTTTTTTTTTTGTTTTTTTTTCCCAGGTTGATAGTGTAATGTCGCTTTGATGCTTGAAGACCCCAGCTTTGCCAGGGAGAGGGAAAATTAGGGCAGATCAACATTATGTAAGCTTGAAGAGATGTGTCAGGCAGTGTGAAGACGGCATATGACTGCAAGCGCTAACCAAAGGACAAACACTAGCTTCTATTGGCCGGGCAACACGTTAGAAACACAGATGATTCAAACCTCCTTGACATTTCTGTCGTTGCGAACAGTAGAGAAAAATCTTATCTGTAACAATCCGCGTGTGGTTCGCAGTTGTTAGTCTCAGACTCCGTGTCTGTCCCTGAAGATTTCTGAGTCTTCTGTTTCCCTGAGCTGTGTGCGCTGTGTTTCTCTCCCTCTCACTTTTATCTGTGTGTGTTTAAAAGTGTGTCTGAGTGCATAAATTATTGACTCAGTGTGTATTCATGCTTGCCTCAAGGACTTTGCCAAACAACATGGCAATACCTTCATCCTATCTATTCGTCTTTCGATATTTTCTGATTTGAAAGCCCTCCCCAAACTTGGATGCCTTCAGTAATAATTGATGCGGTGCATTTCAGACATAAACTACCATTTATCTATGTCCAGTTTTCTTGTTAAATCATGTATGATGCTGTGACATCCACTGGATTAGGATGATTCTGGAAACAAATCACACGTTTCTGGGCTGAGTCTTCAGGGATTCAGATTTGCAAAATTTTGTCAAGAGCATTGGCAACCACTGAAAACAGTATGTTCGAGGCACACTAATATTTATGAAGGCTGATCCAAGCTTATGTCTGCCAACCTGAGAAAAGTGACAAAATCCCCCCATCGTCCTCCCATTTATAGTACTCATGCTGAACACAAGAGTGATATTTCACATCAAGAAGAAAGGAGAAAAGCTTAAGCAACAGGCACACTAAGATGCCATATTGTGAAGACAGTGAATTGATGTTTATAAGAAGCTTTCCTAGCTCTGAGTAAGAATATCTTCTGGCTGTGAGCATAATAACGTCTGAGACTTGTTGTTGTTACCAGGATAAATGAATCCCTTTTATCCCAAACATTTGCCAGACATGAAAACATCCAAATCATGAGTCATTAGTTATGATTTGGAATAATCAGGGATATATATGTTTATGCATTTGTCAATCCAGAGAAGTACAGAGGAAAAATGTGTTTCTACCAGTTGTACAATATGATTTTGGTATATAATGTATATGTGGACTGTATTCATGCTTCCCTCAAGGACTTTGTCAAACAAAGCCTCAAGGACTTTGCAACCGGAGAGAAGCTGGGTACTCCAACTTCGTCACACAGTCCAAATACATGAGTGTCAGGTTAATTGGTTTCTCTAAATTCTCCTTAGGTGTGTGTGTGTGCATGATTGTTTGTCCTGTCTGTCTCTGTGTTGCCCTACGATGGACTTCCAACCTGTCGAGGGCGTACCCCACTTCTCACCTGAAATGTCTCCCTGCAGATAGGCACCGACACCCTCCCAACTCCACTAGGGACAAGGCTGAAAGACGATGGAGGTCAGCCAATATATTTTGTAATCTTTTTTACTATAAGCATTGTAAAGCACAGGGATCATCAAAATGAGTGGCTGTTTTTAAATGTGATGGAAAATACAACAGATTAATCCTATTCTGTCAATCCAGAAAATATAACATAATGTAAACTGGGAGTCAGTTTTTGTGTGTGTTAAATTTATAAGCTACCATATTTTTTGTTCTTTACGATAGTTTGCTAGAATTATCTTCCATTCCTCAGGATCTGAATTCAGAGACAGCCTTGCTTGCAATAAACTTTGCAAAGTTTATTTTATGCTGCAGTCAACTTTGAAGTACATCCACAGGCTCGATCCACAGCAATTAAAATTATTTTGCTTATTCAAACTGACCTAAAACAAATAAAAGGTTTAGTCTGATTAGATGTCAGAACAAAAGGTTATGTGGTTTTTTCCAAACAGTGTGAATATGTGATTTCAGCCGTAAATAAAATAGTGTTTACAGGCACTATTGTGAAAGGGTTAACAGCGCTTCCCTGGTTCAAAGTAATCCGCTGTGTTTTTCTCTCCTCAATCTTTAGCATACTGGGCCATTCTTATGCTGCCCTGCAGAGTTGCTTATCTCATCTTAACCTCAGCCTTTCTTTCTTTTTTTATCAGCTCCTTCTTGTAGCTCTTCATCACATCAAGGGCACTGATGTGTCTCGGCCTGAAGTGTCGCAAGAGCGGCTACCACTAAAAGGCAGGCTTATCGGGTATGAATTTGTTAGAAAAAGAAAAAGAAAAGAGGACCAGGATAGGCTGGATGGTGTGTTGCATTTGTTTAATAAAACTATTCTGGTTGTTTATGTTGTTTGCCTAGAGGTAGGTTTATTTAGAAATGCAGCACACCAGCATGAACAGTGTCTCCTGCTGATTTGAAAAAGATGTGACCTGAAAGGGCTCTGTGTTTGTTTCCTCATTCAGTTAAGAGAGAGAAGAGAGAGATAGAGGAGAAAGACACAAAACCCAGAATGAAAAAGCAGCTGAGCCTGAACAGTAATGCCAGACTAAAGATTTAAACTTTTAACTAAACAAATGTTATCACGCAATTTAAATAGAACTGTGTGGGTTAGTTTGGGAATTTAAGCCTGAGAATACATATTATTTATAGCTAAAACAAAACAGTGTGGCTTACTTTAAAATTTCATAATGTGAGGCCCCTTGATAAATCTGACTTGGCTGTGAATGAAGTGCTCTGATGTGTGAGTGGACTGCTGCAGATTGCCCATGTGCTCTGGCAGTCTGAATTTAAATGCAGCAACTGCTCGACTGTTTCCTTCTTCTCCTTCCAGACCATCTTACAAACTCAAACCGACACCTAGAACGAAGGTAGCTAATCGCTTGAGTATAAATATTCAAATGTGTGCTTTGTTCTAGCGCATGTTAGTAAATCAGATTTGATGCTTGTAATAATTATTCTCCTCAAATGTTTCCTTTTTTTTCTGCCACGAGCAGATAAAACTTTTTTTGCAAAGCAAATAGGTTTAATTACTTGAAGCTTATGTACTTCAGCTCTGCATTTTGTGCGATGGGCGAGCGTTGAATCCGTAATGAGACACTTAATGTGCACCACAGAGTGGAATGTTTCACAGCAGATTAATGGTCCAAGGAAATAAAATGTACTACATATACATAATTGCTGAAGTAATCATAAAGGTAGGGGACTGAAACATTTTAAGAAAATGTCATTAATAATTAATTTGCTTAGTAGGTTGTATGCAGAAACATATACGGTGGATTATAGTGTAATGAGGGGCTGGGAGTTAATAAATTTATACATCTTGCCGCTCCTTTTTAAAGTGAACATCTTGTTTTATTGATTTTCTCTTTTGTTTGTTTTCTGTTTGTTTTTGTTTTTTTGGTTTTACAAACCATTTCTACATTAAATGTATATGTGATTGAATTGTAATGAAGAAAAAACATTTGTCTGGTATTATTCTCTGAAACAATGAAACTAAATATTGGTAACACCAAAACTTTGTTTGATGATTTAAAAAACTCTTTGTACAAAAAAAACACACAAAAATAACAGAACCTTTTATTTGCTAAAACACAGTTGAAAGCCCTGTTAGTCTTTGTTTTGTTGTAAATATTCAAGGTAAAACTGTCACTTTCTCATGCCTATTGTGTATGTTATTGACATTTATTGGTAAAACTGTTGACTACCCGTGTTTTGTTGTCGCCCGCTGTCTTTTTTTCATTCAGCAGCAGTGGTAAATTAATCTTAAACCCTCAAAAATATAAATTCAGTGGACACAAAACCAAGTTGAAGGCTTCTCAAAAAATGATTAAGTTGAACTTGAAGAAAGTTTTCAAACAGATTTTAGTTCAAGGCATAGAAAGATCCTGAAGTTATCCTCAGCACTCGTGACAGGCAAAGGGTGTGCTGTGGTTCCTAAAAGCACTTTTCTGTGTTTCTGTCTTTCTTCCCCCTATGTGTCCTTGTGGGATTTCCAACAAGCTACAATGGATTCAGACAGATGGCAAGGTGGGGGTGTTGGGTAACGTCTTCCGGACCCGAGGGAGTCCTGCCATATTCAAGCTGTCAAACAAATGTCTTCACCCAGATTTTTATGTGTTTTAACATAATGAGATCCTGACTTTGATGGTAATGTTCCACAACTGGTCGAACATCCAAAATAGACTTCGGATGCAGTTTTGCTCCCAATTTATTGGTTCTTGTTTGGAAGTTTATGAATATATTCCTGTGTTAATTACATTGTTGTTCTGCTGTAGCAGCATCTCCACAGCCTCCATGGGCACCAAGGCCATTAGTAATTTCCATAATGTAAAGCAGCAAATAGGTCAGGGAAAACATTAGCATTCAAAAAGCACCACTTCAAAGAATGCTAAGCCAATGCCTCAGCATTAAATGCATTTGACCATAGATATCTTTCTTCATTAACCACTGAGAAGCATTATTGGCTGAGGGCTGTGTACTGTGGGCCAGTGGCGAGCGCATCAAAAACCTCCTTTTAAGTTTCTCCTTGTGCTCTGGCTCATTCTGCCATGACTCCTAACAAGCTAATGCCAGACAGCCTTCCACCAGAATGTGTCAGCTCCGGCATCGTTAATGAAGCTCTTATTAATTTATGTAAAACAGCACTTCAGTTGTTCACTGCTGACTGGATAATTGACAAGCTATTATTGGCTGGCTGCCAAGATCTCTCCGATTTCCCATGACGTGTGTCAAACTTGTCCTGCAAGCCGCTGAAAAGTTTCAGCAATCTTGACAAGGATTGTTTGGTATTATGAAAACATAAAGCACGTCTTTGGAAAAGCTTGAGAGGTGTCATAATATAAACAACTTAACAAATAACATCTTTAAAAGGTGCCCGATTCTGTCATAAATTTTAACCTTTCCATGTTCTGACATGAGCTATGTTTGAATTATTGTTACATATGAACATTCCTTATTTATAAAGACAAGCCTGTCAGTTAGCATAAGACTCCTGATGAATGTCCCTTTTGAGTACTTAATATATTATGGGTTAATTGCTTATTCTTGCATAAGTAATATCATCAGTTATGAAATACATTAAAGTCAACAAAACATTTTGCAGAGACTGCAAATCTATTTGCTCCAACCAAAGATAGCTTTAGCTTAAAAATGTGACAAATAGAAAAAAAAGTCAATAGACCAGTGTTTGCCAAATGTTGCAGTGAAAAAGTACTTGTCTCTTTGCAAAGTTCTCGTCGCACCTGAACACTAGAATGTTGTAAAGAAAAAAATTACTATCAGACAAAGATTACGTGGATTAATTCACATCAGCACCTTTTAGTGACTTTTTAATATTCATTTATTAATAAGACACATGAGGAGATGCATAAGCCACAAAACTGGAAAGCTTGAGCTGCCTGAGCAGCCAAATAAACAGCTGACATCTGGCAAAATAGACTGGTATGTAATTTTGGTTCTTGTGTGAAATTAGATGAGACTTTATTATTATTATAAATGATCAGTTTTCCCTAAGTATGTTAATATGAACAAGCATTATATAATTGTGTCACACATATAAGCAATGTCATTTGAAACGTGATTCTAAACTTTGTCCTTTAATAACTTTATGATCTTAAAATTTAAACATAAAAAATATGGGGTGAGAATGTACACTGTCCTTTGTCATTTCTTAAATATGACCTATTAAAGCATTGGTGAACAGATCTGCTCAATAAGAAACCTATTAGCTGGCCAGTTTAAAGCACAGTATCATTTTCTTATCCTGGTAATGTGGCTCTGTGTCATTCGCCCTGTTGTCCCTTCCTACTTAATGTTTGTTTGGAGGGTACAATGACAAATTATTTTCCCCTGCAAGTGTGTTTGAGGCATTTTTCATTTGCTTCACATGGATTTGTGGTGCATCTTGGAGCTAAAACCGGGTTTTTTTTATGAAGTGGAAGGAAGCTGCTTCAGGAGATATAAGGATGGAGGTCACCAAAGATTTCTATTTGAAACACTTTCTGGAAATTGAACATATAAAATGTTTCCAGGCAAGATAATGTAAAAGAACAGAGGAGCAAAAATATCACTGTAAATTAAGCAAGTGCTGTGTTATTGATTTTCAAAAGCTCCAAAGATTTTATGAACCTGGTTTAATGTCACAGAGTAAAGAAGGCTCAAACTACATCTCACAAGCTGAAGAATGAAATATGTGGGATCTGAAAGATGTGAAAAAAAATGAGTGACGCAGATGTGTGGGATTAATAATGAACACAGGGCACCACTTCAAGTGATTCATGCAAGTGTGCAAGTTTCTGTTTGCTTCTCACTCTCACCCCACAGTGAGGATAAAGGATTTTGTGCATTTAACCAATGCCTTGACGCGGCCCTTTAAGTGAAAGGTTCATTAAAAGACGTCTGTAGGAGTTGATGAGAAGCTGTGGAGGTATTTCAGTCATTTATATCAAGTGTGTTGGTGTAGCATAACTTCTAAAACATGCAGAAAGGGGGCATGAGGGGCCCACTTTACTGTTTTTAACATTTTTAAATTGTGTGACTGAAAGTTGTTAGTGGAAGTGTCTTTTAGACAATGACACAGTAGCTGTCTGTTAGAAATTGATGTAATTGTGAGGATGATTGCAGGGAAAAGTTCGGGGTTAAGTCCAAGCTGTCCTTAATGAGAGCTTGTAAAACTGCCTGTTGAAAAATGACCATTGCAGAAGAGTCATTATCATTACTGTTACTCCCCGCAAAACCTCTCGAATCAGTCCTCTGTTTTGAGAAGTAACTCATTTTTACTGTTTAGTACTTTCACATTATCAGTGTTGGCTCATTACGAATTTAACCCAAACTGAGTAACCCAGTGTACAAGCAGTTTCCTAAAAACTAAATTGTGAGTATGATTATTGCATATTATTATGAATTAATCTACCTCAGTAGGCTGTCATGGAGCCCAATCAAATTTTCAGTAATGCGTTTAAATTTTGCTTTTTTTTTCTCTCTTTTGATGATGATGAATCCAGTTTTTCTGTTTATTAATTTAAATCAACTTTCTGGAATTTGTTTAACTTAAAAAATGCATACCTGCAGTCAGAGTGGAGTAGCTGAATATGCAGCTTAATGGCACAGAAGGTGTTTTTAGGATGGAGAGTATACCCAAAGTATCCAGTTTCAGTGAGACGTTTTAAAAAAATAAGTCAGAGGAAGTACAGCGATTTCAGAGGCTATTCAAAAGGAAAACAATGTCTACATCAAGTATGGAATTCATTAATGATGCAAGAGAGCAAGACTTTCAGCAGACAACAGGAAGGCTGAATGTTTCATTCTCGCTTTAAATGTATGTCTTTGCTTCAACATGCCAAATCTGAGAAGCCTGAGAGCCTTTTAGAAATCTCTCTGTTACCGTAATTGCAAAGATCTACATTCTGTGGGAGATACAAATACAAAAAGAGAGTGCTGTTAGTGCTAACCACACTAATATACAATGTTAAAATGACTGCTCTGTTGTTGCTACTCTAATAAATCATTAATGATTGCTCACACCAAAAAGGTTTTGAACTGCTGGTTTAAAGAAAGAACCAAAATTGAACATTTCAGAGTTTCACACAGTAAAGGTCAGAAGTAAATAGTTTTTTTTTTGTCTTAACTACAGCAATCATTTAAAAAAAGTCTGTATGACTTTATCTGTAAGATAAATGCATGAAAAAATACCAATGACAAAGGCCATTAAGACACTTTCAAATATATTTTAAACCAGCATAACCTATTAGCGTACACAAGCAGCTGAGGAAACACAATCATGCTTCCAAACAAAGAGGAGAACATTTCCAATCCCTAATGAACGCTGGGCACAGCTGCATCTTAATCTGCACCATCAGCCAAAACTGCAGTATCTCCAACTGCCAAGCCTGGGTATGCTGAGAAATATCTCTCACGTCGGCAAGTTAATACTGCATGATAGTTATGATGAAATCATATAGAATGGAACATAAAGTTATTTAACTGCAAATGAAAAATAAAGTATTATAGTGAAAAGAGAGACGTTTACTCTCATAGAACATTTGTTACAGGTTCATATAATTACTGTCTGAAATGAATGCTTTCAAACTGACCTCTGCATTAGCAATAGAGCCTTACCCTTTTGCATCAAACATAAATGATCACTGAAAAGTTTCACTGAAATGTGAAGTGGAAGTGTTTCGGTAAATCATATTCATGCAACATCAGTGTTTTGAGATGTGATTACAATTCTGCTTTTAGTGTAAGGTAATTTGTTACCATTTGAAAAGCTTGGAAAGACATTTTGAATACACTTTGAACCAGCACAGTGTTAATAGAAAGCTGTGAGTCTGACCTTCTAATATAAAAACACATTTTTATCCTGGTTCTAAAAATCCAATTTTAAGTTAAAATACATTTGGAAATAAAACTAAACACGGACATAAATTACTGACTATTTTAAATCAAAAAACATAAAACTATGAGGACTTCTGGATGAATTATTCAAAGACACTATTTTAGATTTCACAATGTCTATCATAATTCATCTGCTATCCTGAATATTTGAAAATACCTGAGCTTTTGTGGAGATATAAGTGCATCCGTGATGTATTTTGATCCAGAAATTCAACATTTCTGAGGGAAAAAGGTAGCTCCACTCAGAGCTATTCAGACTTACAGACATTCATCGGTATAAATGTTACTTCAAGGTTAGGCTTACAGTTCTTTCTTCAAGCTAATATGCTTTATGCAACATTACATTATAATTGTTTTTTAAAAGTGAGAACCATTTGTATAAAAACCTGAACTGATTTAGCATTTTTTTCCAATAATCAAATAATATTTCGATAAATATTCCTTAGTAAGATGCAAGATGCAAAGGAAACATGGTCATTAGCCTTACCATTGACCATATTCTTGACAAGAGCTTGTTTAATTTGGTAGCTTTCTTGACACAAACCCTGCTCTGAAACATAGTTCTTATTTTATAATAAAATAATGATAAAAAAAAAAACATAGTCCCTAAATTCTTCTCTGGGAGAGCTTTAGGGGTTTGATGTTGCCTGATTTATCCTTTCAAAATCAACTTTTAATGTCTGTGGGATCATTGTCCTTGCTGAAAAACTCAATAGTGACCAAATTTCAGTCAGTTGCCTCAGCTGTGAACTTTAGATGAGGAATATTTTAGGACATACTTAGGCTTAGCATAAACCTGAATTTGCGGTTTGAGTCTGTCTTAGGGGGAAGGCAGCATGAGAACCCTACTATGCCCTCCTATCCTGGTCCTCCACTGGTGCCTAGCACGTGAATATTTGCCTTGCAAATATTAGTTGGGGTGCATATTGATCATAATATTCAGCACTTTATTATTTTTCCACAGCAAAAACGTCTGTTTTAATGTCTCCCTACCTCAGAAACCAGGTGCAGGTAAGGAATATCCACACGAAAAATACAGTTAACTGGAAAAAGAGACATGCTGATGTATTATGATTAGGACAGTGGCATATAAATCGCCTTAATCAAGGTAATTCTTTGCTCATACAGCACCTGTTGTGAAAGTCACAGATGGCAGCAGCAGGTTTTGTACAAGCTCCAGTCGGCTGGCTTGTTATGAAAAAGACACCACTCAAATAGTGATGAAAGCCAGACTCTGTCAGTCAGAAAGGGAAAAAAAATCATATTTTGGAAAACAGTAATATAAGAAAGAACTAGAAGATACATTTTGGGGGAAATGGTAATGAGAAAACCTGGTTCATAATATAAAAATGAGCTTCAAATAAAGTGGAGTTATTTTTCTTTTTTAACTTATGCAACAAAAGGATGCTTCTCAAAAGAATACAACATTAATTTGCAGGTTTGCAATAAGCAGGAATATTTTCTATCTACACTGTGGGGAATAAATGAGATGAAAGCTGCAGTGCTTAAGTGACGACAACAATAGGAGATGTGTGTATATAGGGTAAATGTGTGTCTTCAGAAAATCGCATTTGTATGTTAAAACTTTCATCTTTAAAACTTCAGCATGCAACTTTAATATATATATATTTTTTGCATATTTCTTAAAACTCTAACTATGCCGCGGCAGCATAACATGAGACAATCCATGAAAAAAAAAAAAACTGAGCTCATCTGGATGCTTCCTTGGCAGGTAATCTATTTGCTCTGAACAATCACCTCTGTAGTCAAAATGTTGAATGCGCTATAACGGGACAGCATGGTTGAAGTCTACATCACTGTCTCACTTTTGGTCAAAAAACCATTTTAGGAGTGACGAGTTAGAATTTCAAGAGTAACAAGCTTCGATAGATGGCACTTCTCAACTCAGAACATCTGTGATTTATTTGCAGTGTGAAGACATAATGGAACGAGTCTCCGCTCTGCTCTGACTGCAGGTGGTTTCCTGCAGGACTGACTGCAGTGTGGTAGGAGCTCACAGCACCATTCGCTTCTCCCTCAGTCAGGACAGGTAGTGTAGAGTGATTGGTGCTTTAATTATTGTGACCAAAGTCTTCAGTAACACAGAAAAAAGAAACTAGACTTGCCACTAGTTGCTGTTTGATAAAACATCACTGTATGAAAAGTGTATAAGATGGCAACAGCGCTTCCCCTTATCCTGAACACATCACTGCCTAACCCTAAAATCCTCCACTCATCTCCACACTTGGCCACGCCCCTCAGTGTCTCTGGGCCCCACCCACTTTGATGGAGCTTTTAAACTTTTTCTGGGGTCGGCATTGTGCTGTCACAGGGGATTTAGTTACACTTTAATGTTTCCAAACACCAGCATCAAGTGGATGGAGGTTTTCTCTGTTTTGTTTTTAAAATGATGGTACAGAACACTGCGCTGAGCTCTTTGTTCCACATGGATACACATGTGGAACAAAGGTATACAACAACACTGTGTTTGTTCTGCACACGTTCATTGTGAATTTCTGTATCAAATATATTTGATGGAGTTTAACGTGGACTAATTACATGGAGAAAAGTGAGATAAGTGCATAACCACCGCATGCCTTGCAAATACAAATTACACTGGCGATATCTGTTTGGATACATGAGAGAGTTGATTCATGAAGGCGTCAGAGTAACAGTGCTGATCACAACTGGAGCAAGGATTGCAACATCTAACCAGAAAGCTTTCAGAATGTTTGTGTTTTGAATTGCAGCTTTTGTCACAAGCAATCATTCCCCACTGTGCTTAACAGCAGGCAGAGTGGGCTCAACACAGAGGGCTTTTAAGAGCCTCTGTAGTGTGCCGGTTTGAAGCTCAAGACTTTTCTATAAGTATTCCTATTTTTATCATCGGGAGACATTATGGTATGGTATTTTGGGGATTTCAAAAGTCACATTATCACTTTTATTTTCATTTTTTTGCTTTTTTCAACATGTTTCTCAATTTCAGACACGGAATTCTATATAATTTATACAGTTGAAAAGAATAAGTTGTGGAAATGGTGATGCATATTCCCTCGAATTGCTGGTGTTGACACACAGGTGTTGACGTAATCATCGTGTGGTGGAATATTGTTTAGGTTTTTCTCCAAAATAGAAAAGAAGAAGCGGGAGAACAACTTCTGTCGTGACAGATCCTTCGTAGACATTTTTACATTCCAAAAATTTACTGGAACATTCGTGTATCAAAGCAGCAGCTGATTTGAGTCATGTTCACCTGTTAGAGAACAGACCCTGAATACCAAATGTGTTAAAAGGAAAGCTTTAAAGGAAGCTAAAAGGAAGATCACACCTGCTGGGATTATTTTTGAGATGCTAGAAACAGTAAATTTGCTGTTTCACAAGATTGGCCTAAATGCAATGACTGAGCAGACATCACTCGAGTCTGCTTGCCAATTATATGGTGAAACAGGAGAACAGGGAGCTGCTTTTGGGATCTGTTTCATCTTTTTTGGGCGAAAATAATTGTCCCAGTTACAAACTTTGAAGTTTTTAGCTCTCATGGAAAACAGCATGCTTTGAAAAAACAAATCTGTGAACACTGAGACACATTTGTTTGCACATCAGCATACAGTGATACACAATTTTCCAAACCACCACTGCTTGTTGTCAAGTTTTTATTACGTTTGTTTGCTTGTCCTTGTCTCTTTTAGTCTTTCCTGTAATTTCATGTAACACTCTGTGTTTTTCACACACTGTTTTTTTTTTTCTAGGACTGAAACTAATTTCTTTGAAATCCTAACGAGGGACAATGTCTACAAATTCGTCCTGGATGCACTGCAGCTCCTTTCAAACTGTAACAAAGCTTTCATGTATTCCTGGTAAACAAATGACAAGTACACATCCTGGCATTCTTACATAAATGTCTTTCTATTTAAAATGAAACAAACTTTTCACAAAAAATGTATGAAAACAGTTTTTTTGTATTATTTTAGTTTGCAGTTAAACAGATGAAGTGTAGGTTTTGGAAAACAAATCTATAAATCGAGTCCTTTGCGAAAATATTCACACCACTTTAACCTTTTTTACATATTTATACAATATAACTACATACTTTGGTGTGTGTTTTTGGGGGATCACATATGATCAACACACAGACAAAATCAAATTAGCGAATAATTATTTTTGTGCAGGTCAAAGTGGTGGCGCTAGCATGATTAGTGCTCATGGTCACCAACTACCCATGTGCTCATCATCAAAAACTACCATAGGGAAAGATAATGATGCAAAGGATTTAACTTGTTTTCAAGTAAAAATCTAAATCTAAAAAAAGGATATATATGGATATATACGCATATACATACATATATATGTATGTATATGCGTGTGTGTGTAGATGTTAGAGGGAATTGGGAAAAAAGAGTGCTTCTGGAAGACAACATCTAGCGTATAATTAAGTAGTTTGGATTAAAGCAGGAACGCCGCCTAATCAGCGGCGGGATACGCTGATAAGCACTAAGCCACAAAGGCCGAAATTATTCAGAACCTCATCTGATCAGAAGGTCCCATAATGCATCAATCCTTCAGAACGAGGTCATTCGCTTTGGATTTTCATGCACACAGATCCATTAAATATGTGGCTTTACCAGCAACAGTTCCAGGCTTTTCTTGAATCACCCACACAGAGCAGAAAGAACCATCCTTCATCCTTTAGTCTCCCACAGAACATATGTGTGCAACATTGGACAGAGTGAAAATTGTGGTTTGAAATGGTGTTTTTTCTAGGAGCATGACATTTCTTGGCAACTTAAAAAGACTTCTATTTTTGCATCTCTCTAGAGTGTAAAAGCATTTGCACTTTTGCACCTGACAGTTGTCTTTCCATCTTCAAAATTTCTCCATATTGCAACACTTTAGCCATTGTCATAAATAACCCTTTGATTTTACAGATCCTTTTCATGGTTTATGGTCGTGGTTTTAGTGTAAATCAGATTTAAATTGTGCCAAAATATGGCTTTCATTCAAGAAGGATGCATTTTCTGCAAATATATTTTACAAAAATGTTGTCACTGTTCTTGTCATTGCTAAGCAAAAAAAAAAAAAAAAAAAAAATACGTGCTGCAGAGCACAATGTTTAGCAATGTCAAGGCAATGTGAATGCACAGTAACATCCATTACTTATTCATAAAAAGACAGTGGAACATTGGAAGGATTTTAAATTCCTCTCTCATCATCTGTCTCACCCTGCATGCTGCTAAGTGATAGGATATAGTTGGGGAGCAACTCATGCAGCAGCAGCGCTGGATATAGTGTTTTCAGACATGTTTGCGTTGTGTGTGTGTGTGTGTGTTGTGTGTGTGTTGTGTGTGTGTGTGTGTGTGTGTGTGGTGTTTCTGCTGCTGTCTATAATTACCCTTTTTTCACATCTGAATACCTGATCCCTCACTGTTCAATGTGATATAATTAAACACAACACATTTGTTAACACATCTCTTCAAATTTGTCTGTAAGGGTTAGAGGGTATAATTACACATTGAAATATAAATTCCCATTAAGAGGAGGATGATTTGTGCAGGCTTAATCTTATGTGGACAGGTTTAATTTAGACTCTGTGCAGTAATCTGTAGCAGACAATTAAAGGATAACACTCCTCTTCATTTAATGAGGAAAAATTTAGGTTGTGCTGTTGAGGCTCTGAGAGTCTATTTTACTGTATGTACAAGCTGAAGACTGAAGAACTGATGTGGTATAACATAAATCCAGTTCAGTTCATTTGTAAAGCACCAATTCCCCAAAAAACATCAGATCCTACTTATATTGAGAAATATGTAGAAAGATGAAAATCATACTGACAAAATTATATTCAGCTACATACAACCCTTTTTTTTTGCCAGGAAACGCACATCGAGATTAAACATCTCTTTTGCAAGAGAATCCTGGCCACAGTTTTAGTGCAATGCATTCAAATTTGATTTCTATCTCAGGAAGTCCAGTCTATAATATCAAGTCACTGACGTCGAAGCAATCCCTCCTCCTGACCAGGCATGTGGCGACAGTGGAAAGGAACGACTCAATTTTAACAAGGAGGAACCTCCTGCAGAAACTAGCTCAGCATGACAATTTGTCAAGGCAGATCAGAACCTTAAGATCCAAACACAAATCCCTGTTTTACATCAGAAAATACAAATTACATGTTGCTGAACCCATTCATTTATTAAAAAAATTATTATATTTAATGAGCATGACTTTTGTTACATTTTTGTTTACAATCGCTGTAACTTGCCAGGAAAAACTGGAACTGTGAATCTAAATTTTAATGTCTCATTTCAACTCTGCATTTCATTCATTATGTTTTTTATTTTTTTCACACAGAAAATATTTATTAACCTATAGAAATAGGCATGGAATTGGATTTTTTTAATTGCAGCCTGTTTACTGAAAATTGGCAGAGTGATTTATGTTGGATAGCTCAACTGCACTAAAAAATGCTGTGTGACTGTAAGTAGTACCTTTGATTAGCACCTTAGAAGATCCAAATGAATTTAGTGAAATTCAAAAATATGTTACAAATCCAAAAGGAAAATTAAATGTTATACGTCACACAATCTAATGTCTTGTTGTAGGTGGTGATAACTGTGGGCAGGAAGGAACTCCTGTTGTGATTAGTGTTACCGTGAATCACAAGAGGCCCTACTCTATTAAATGGATGGATATATATATATATATACATATATATATGTATATACACACACACACACCATTAAATGACAGCCACCCATTTGTCTTGAATCAGCTTCACACATTACAGCTTAAAATCTGCACTTTTCATTTGAGTCATGTGTGTGTGGGACGGAAATTTGAATTTCATAGCAAAGCAAATTCCATCTGTTCCCTTGCTATTGCTTTACCAGAGACAATGTTCCGAGATTTACGAGATTTAGCTGACCATAAAAGACTTTACATTGTGCAGAGCTCTCTGTGCAACACACCCGAACTGACCTTGAAATCCCTTTCGATCTGCCCCGACAGAATGTTCATGATTAGGCATTGTTGCATAGGCCTGACCCTTGTCTGGAAGCCACAGTAGAGTGCAGTGCAGTGCAGTGATAGTGCTGTTCACTGTCATTTTGGTTCTCCATGTTCCATCAGTCCTATTCTGAGCTGTAATGATCTGTGGGACCAAGTGATGAGTGTACAGGGACAGCATTGTCGTTATGCAACACTCCCGCCTGCACAAGTGTCAATTTGAAAATATCTCACACAGAGAGGAGGACACATAATGCTAATTAGATTGAAAACACAGAGCTGTGGCTCTCAGTATGTTTGTCTATTAGCAGCTTGCTAAAAATAGTCCCCGTTGTGCGATTGAGGGGACATTCTAATTATGACAACATATGCTTTTGGTTATTGTGGCTCCCTAACAAAGGCAACTTCTGCTGAACTTTTAAACTAGATTGTGAAGCCGCCACTGTGGTTTCTTTGATGCTCCTTCAGGTTGTGATGGATTTCTTCGTGGGTCAAAACTGCATCTGTCACACAAGAGGATGCAGTTTCTGTAAAAGTATTCACGGCCCTTGAACTCTTTCATATTTTGTTGGATCACAACCACAAAAGTTGATGTATTTTAAAAGCATTTTATATTAAAGGACTGTATATAATTGTCAAATCGAAGTAAAATTATATTGTATAAGTACTACTCAAAGAGTCAAACAATGACTTTGAGTGGCTTTTTAGAACTACCTTTTACTGCATTAAATGGGCAAAGTCTTGTGTGGTGTGTCTCTACTACCGTATTTTCCGCACTATAAGGCGCACCTAAAAACCTTCAATTTCATCAAAAGCCGACACTGCGCCTTATAATCCGGTGCGCCATATATATGGACCAATATTGAGCAACAACAGGTCTAGCAACTACAGTAAGCAGCCATGATATTACGCTCGGACGGGGTGTGTTTGTAAATTTGTAGTTTTCGTTTACGGAAAGGTGGAATCGATTTACTTTTTAGTAGAATTCCGAATGCTGTTTGTTGCCTGGGATTCAATTTAAGGGTATCGGAGTAAAGGGGACTGCATACTAATGAACTCCTCAGATTTTTAAATAAAATTGAATTTATCGTTTTTCTTCAACTTCCCAATTATGTATTTATTTTTTTTTGCTGATGTGTCACAAAAAAAAATTAATCCTGCAAAAATGAATTGAAATGTATGGCTTCAACATGATGTTAAACCTCAAGGTGTGAACGTATTTCTAATTAGCTTAAATGTCGCTGGAGTACCGGTTATTTTCCTTTTGTGTGAGCGTGAACAGCAGTCAATAAATAGAACATTCTCCTTAGTTTTTATTAGGACAAATGATACAGTAATAATCCGGTTCAGGACAAATCCACTGAGCTCCCGAGGCAAAGCGGTTTATCCCCTGACAAATGATAAACCAAGTACTAGAGCCTGAAGTTAAGTTTCCTTCAAGTCTATCAATACTAGCTAAAACAAGAGCTGAATGGGAAGGCTCCCTATCAGTCATTTCCCCCAGAGCAGTTGCTTAAGCTCTGTCTGTGTGGTTGGAATCTTAAAGGCGAGGATCCACACTAACACTGAATGCCGCTGGGTATTTCGCAAAGAAAGGGGCACTGAGAAAACAAAAAAAAAAAAAAAACACAAGCTCAACATGTGGAAAATGTGAAATACCTCATAAATCCACATCCAATCTCCTAATTTTGGGAGCATTAGCCAATGTACTTATTTCTCATTACAATTTTTTATTTTTTTTTTGCAGTGAAGTTGACAGGGACAAGCACATTGGGATTTGTCTGTTTATCCAACACAGTAAATGAATAACACTGGACAGAAAGTAGAAGTCCTCATGTTGAGACGACTAAAGAACTGTTGATGCCGGCTTACAGGGGACATTCAGGCTGCGATGGATTAGCTTCAGGCCAGAGAAAAGCAGAAGAATTGAAATGCAAATAAGATGGGGATTACTGAGAGAGCATTCACTTCACAAGTGACTCCTGTATTAACCGGTGAATTACTGGTCATGATTGGGTGGAAAAAAGGCTGATGATGAGCTCAATAATAATTCACCTTTTTTTTCTTATGCTATTTACAGAAAGTTAACATCTTTGAAACAGAAGCAAACGTGAGAGTGTTTACCTTCTTGTTTATTATATTACTGAGAATACAGTTTCTTGTCTTATTTTTTATCTTTCCAGCATTAAGAGTCTTTGTTTATGCTAATGGATTTAAGGTCCAAGAGAATCATTTTAGATTGTTTAGGTATGCATATGACATGGCTTTGACAGCTGTGGGATTAGGGATTGAAGGAAAATGATAAATGATTTAAAAATATATTTTACAAATTTTACTCTCTACTTCAAGATAAGATCCAGGCGCGAAGCTATGGGGGGGCATGGGGGGGCAGCTGCCCCCCGAGCCGGGCCAGATGGGGGATCTGGGGGTGCCAGGGAGGGAGGAATGGTTTCAAGTCACTTAAATGTCTGACTATAGACAGAGAAAGTGCGCCCTTGTCTGTTGAGAAAGGTGTATTTAATGTTAAAGTTACCTTCCCCTATGGAATACATACTAGTTTATCCCAATGGCTGTTTCACTCACGGTTTAGCCGAAATGCTTCCTGGGTAAAAATCAAAAGACAAACGCGGCACTCCCCCCCCCCTGCTAGTGATAAAATCCATCCCAACAAATGTGACAAACCCAGCAGGAATAGAGTTGTGGAGATGTTTAGAGCAGCGTTAGGTCATAAAACAGTATCACAGGTTTCTGAACGCAAGTCATGTTAACATTGGAGGAGCTGCAGAGACCTAAAGCTCAAGTAGAGCGTGTTTACAGCAGAAATGTTGCTGTCATAGAGAAGACAACTATTTGTTTTACACTGCACACATCGGATCTTTGTGAAAGATTGGTGAGATTACTAAAAGAAAACCATAAAAAGTTCCATTTGTGCTTTGGTACAAGCGACATATCGACTTTAAATGTGTTGGAACTTGGAAACCTCATGATTTCCTGAGGTGATAATTGTAATAAGAAGTTTGAGAATTACTCTCTTACGAATTTTGCAAATTGTTTTTTCTGCCACAGAAAGACCGTTTTCACTGAGCTTTGTCTGCAACATCAACCAGAAAACACAAACATCTTTTTTGGACAGATAACACATTCAACAATGCAATGAGTTGCAGTTGAATCCAAAGAATGATGATGCCAAATGAGAAATTAAATCTTCTCAACTTCAAAAGCATGCTTTCTGCAAAGCTAGAACTGTGAAATTTGTAGCTGCAGGGGAGGCACTGACTTGAAAGTGTTCAAATTTGACTTCTCTTTTGTAGTTCCTCAGATCTGTGAAGAATATCAGAGTTATTTACCGACTTCCTTCAACCTTATCAAAATGCACCTCGTGCCCTTGAGTATGTTCCTGTTTTAACTTCGATTCGTGTTGCAATTAATCAAAGTTGTAAACATATTTTTCACACAAAAATGTGCCCATTTTCTTTCAGTGTGTTATCCTAAAGCTAAAACTGCATAACAGCAGATAAGCTTCATAGCAGTGGGGAACATGCTACAAAACAAACTAATGTGAACTACACAAGCAATCATTAAGCCACGATATGAGACACAAGGTGACGTTCTCTAGGTAAACATCTCCCTCTGCTGGCAGCATTCAGTCATAGCACATCAAACCAACTAACATTTCTGCTCTTTCATCCTGATTAGGTAGGAGGAATTGAGAAGCCTCTTTTGCTGCACCCCCTGGGGGTTACCAAGCTTTCCCACAAAATGAGGACAGATGGGGAGTTGATTTTTTTTTCTCCACTTCTAGTTTCTACTGCTCTTTTATGCACACAGACTGCAATATTCAGGAAAGATATAGACTATGATTAAACATGCACATAATAAGGAAGTAACTTATTTTAGCCACTTGACTGTAGATGAAGCCTGGAAAGAGAAAAAAGTCTCTTTAAGGTTAATGTGTGTGTTTTTAGAACTGATTTTAAGGAGCATTTGATGACCTGGTAAAGGTGTTAGTCCTACTTATTTATTATATCTCTTAAATCAACTACAACAAGTATATTTTGATAAGACTAAAAACATAAATCATATGGTTCACACATCAGCTCACACACCACAATATTTCACTCAGACTTAAACATGGATTGTAACTTTTTTAGTTTTTCCAAAACCAGAATTTTTGGGGCTCTTTCTAAGCTATTTAGAGTTACACTTGTTGAGTACTTTGAATCACTGTCCTAATCCAAATAGGGTTATGAACTAAGAGCCTGATGTATTCATGAAGATTTTCTGCTAGAGAGCACAATTTGATTTCATAATTTTCAGCAAGATGTTTGCAACAAATCTGTTTTCCCTGTCCACTAAATATTTACCTAAAAGTCTTTGGATCACCAGAATGTTTTTGTGCGGGGAAATGAGATGACCTCATTGGTAAATCATGAGGACTGACCTTATCTAAAGCAAGCTAACCTGACAGTACTTTAGGCGTTGTTCTAGGTTCCTGTGTAACTTCCTGGATAAGTTATTGTGATGGTTTTGGGGTAAATTTGGTAGCATACAAGGCATTTGAAAAAGTTTAATACTATCCAATCTCTATTTGTGGATAACGGATCTCTTTGTTGTTCACAGGATAAATGACTTTGTAAACTTGTCAGTGCTGACAGATGTTAATGACTTTCAATGTGGATTCTTGGGTTTCTTTCAATGGGCACATGATGCCTCTCCATAGGGCCAGGTTAATTTGAAACCTTCAGATTTTTGTTTTCTTTGTTTTCTTTTATTATTTTTGTTAAATTTTTACTATTTGTGACAGTATTTTAATACATCAGTATTTTATAACACATGCCTCTTAAGATCTTTGTCTTTCAGTGTCTCATACTCCTCATCAACACAATTGTTTAGATGATGAGTTAGCTAAACCAGGCTAACTCCTCAGCTTAGCCTTGTTTAGCTAATTTATTTGATATGCTTATTTGTTTGTATTTGTTCAAAGCATTTTATGTGTCCTTGTGAAAAGTGCTTTATAAGACTGATTAGTTTGAAGAAAGAGATCATTTGACAACCAGTTCCAATGTCTAAGAAGGGGTTTTTGTTTCAGCTCAGGTGATTCCCTTTACCATTTCTAAATGAACTAATTGTGCGTGACGGTAAATAATTTCAAAATGAATTCTTCCTTGCTCATTGTTTTTATTTTTATTTTGGACATTTGTCTCTGACAGGAAGCCTTGGAGCTGCTTTTGTTTTCCCACATTATAAAACAGCCAACAATAGGATCAAAGGCACCGCTGTCAGCGGCACAAAGGGAAATGGAGAAGGTATAAAATGTAGGGAGACCACCACAGCTATGTGCTCTTTATCTGAGATTCATCACAAATGAGGACAAAAACAAAACAGCACCTGCTTCAGCACCTTCAAAATAATTTCAGTTGTCACGTACGCTGTGAAAATATACTATATATTCTGAATCAAGTGGTTCCAAAGCAGTTTCAGACTTCGCTATTTTTTTCTGTCAGCAATTGTAGCACTTAACTGCTACACAAATACAAAAAGTAAAATCTTCATAAAGTTCAAGAAGAAATCTATTCCTGTACTTTCTTTCCACCTCAAAAATGATGCATAAGAAAGAGGAGACAAAGGACTAAATTTCCATGTGGCAGAGTGGGAAAAAGACAGACAGGCAGATGACCTCCAGATTAAAGTCATCTGCCAAAAGCTGAGGGAGGCCAAAGCAGCGAGAGGATCAGTTCTTTTCTACTGTGAAAGAATGCATTTTCCAGGATCAGTGGAGCTGTGACCAGTCTGTCGCTTGGCACACTGAGACACCGTCAATGAGATTTTAAGCAATGCCCAGTTTGCATTGTATTGGTAAATCACGTTTTGCACCAGCAATTGAAGTTAAGGGAATGTCAGAAACACTGACTTTGAGTCAAATAGAAAGCTAAAGCTCCTTCCACTATTTTTGGTGTAAACTTTTGGTAAACTTTAAATGTGCATACAAAATCTGCGTTAAATGTTTTCTTTCCCTCAGAAATCACTTTTCACTGAAGGCTCTGGAGATCTGTATGGAGGAGTGGGCCAAAATCCCTGCTGCAGTGTGTGCAAACCTGGTCAAGAACTACAGGAAACATCTGATCTCTGTAATTGCAAACAAAGGTTTCTGTACCAAATATTAAGTTTCTTTTTTCTGGTGTATCAAATACTTATTTCACACAATAAAATGGAAATTAATTGTTTAAAAATTATACATTGTATTTTTCTGGATTTTTGTTTTAGATTCCATCACTTGAAGAGTACCTATGATGTATGTGGTTATTTTTTTTCTCACTTTTAATAAACCTCAATTTATTTAACCCTTCTTTAAAACTATTCAGACTTTCTCCTCAGCTAATGTACTAATTTACAAATTAGTACTTTTTGTTAACCTGTTTTTTTATATTTACCTCCAGTTTGAATTTCAATTTAATAGGAACCTGCATATGAAAATGACATCAGATAATGTTTGAAAATATTCATATTCATCTAACATTTGTGTTAGAGGTATCTTTCCTGAAATTCCTCTTAAACATGCTAAAAATGTTTTGTAAGACCCACGTTAAATGTTGGCAACCACAGTACTGACAGAGTGAGCAGTTCAGTCATATTTAATTTGCATATTTTCACAAGGACGGAATGCAGATTTGAAATAGCAAAGAAATAAATCATTATGAAACATTTTTCAAGTGGACCTCATAAGTAAGGACAACTCATCAAACTGTCAGGGGTTTTGTGGTATAAAAAAATGTCTCCATTAAATTAAAACATTTTACACCTTTAATATGATTTTAATTCTGAATAATTCAAATAACAAAAACAACTGGTGTGCAGATCCCAGAACAAATAGTCAATCAGTTTTCTTGCGATCACACCTACAGCTTAAGTGTCCTGACAAATTTTTCAGAATGTGTCTTCAAGCTAAAGCTTGAAGACACAGCTTGGAGAAAAATTGCAGAGTGAAAATCATTTAACTGATTCAGCTCGCAGAAAGATACAAAATACATTCCATAGCAGTATGACACAGTGAGAACTGTCTACAGTACCATGAAAATATGTGGGGCAACGGAGAAATCAAAAACCAGACACATCTTCAAAAGTGGTGAAGAAACAGCATGGACCTCGTTCTGCAAGACTGCAAAGAGCCTAGGAGCAACATTAAAGAGGCTGCGGGAATTTAAAAAAAAATACTGACTATGTTAATACAATAACAACCCCATTTTGTTTGTATGTCTAGACTAAGAAGCATGGTTTCAAAACAGTTACCTTTTCTTCCAAAGAAAACATCCAGCCCTAAATAAAAAAGGGGTTATGATTTGATGAAACCAAACATCTATTTCTGGGTCACAATTCTGGTATGTTAAGTAATAAAAATAATCTGCACCAACAGATTATTTTGTATGGGGTTACTTTTTTCCAGATGAAATTAGGTTTGTTAAAATTAAGGAAATTACTGTATGTAAAGTGGCAAATACTAGTTTGCTTTAATTAAAGGCCCTCAGTTATTTGTCCAGAAGATCAAGTTTTCTCCAGTATAACAAGGAGTCTAAGCAAAATTGCCCACATAAAGAGGACTGTCTACAAAAAGATGGCTTCATAATCTAACTTTTGCAAAAGATTGCAATGAAAAACAGAATACTTGATGTTTTTGAATTACAATGGGCATTAAATGTATTACCTTAAGGGTATGTGCCCTTAGGAAATCAGACAACTCTTTTACTTTTAACATTTCTTTCCCCATTTTTTTGCTAAACGTTTGTACAAGATTTATGTCACAGTAAAGGTATAAAAAAAGTTAATTGTTTTTAATGGTCCTATTGTATAATCACCAAATAACCTGCCATTCTAGATGTGAATACAGTTTGAAAATCCATTACACATACAAAACAAACACAGAAGAACTAAATTATCTACTTGGTAGATATTTCTGTACTTTGCACAATACTCAAGATTTCAGGATGCAACAGAATGCAGGGCATTTTTGCAACAATGTTCAACATGAATTGTCTTGAGGTTTCTGAATGCTTACAGACTGTCATAGATTTTGCAGTGGAGATATGCCAGTTTCTGTGCCCTGCTTTTCCTCAGCATTGAAAACCACTCCCAATGGCTCAGCTCTACCACCCTGTATCCCGCAATTTTCAAGTGTCGTCTCTTCATGGCATGAAGCCCCAGCAGCTGCTGTGACTGTATGCAGTAGTGGTTCCTGTTTGAGATCTGGACAGCAATTTTGACTGAGTCTTTAAAGCCTTGGCGAACCGAGTCCCGGTGAGTACGGTCGCTGCGGCTGGGTTTGGTGAGGGTTCTATCATGTCATTGGTAAAATCTAGAACTGAGTCAAACACTCTCCCATCTTCGTCAGGTGGTAGCTGTTGGCGTGGTGTCTCTCCAACTGAGGAAGCTGCTATAGTTGCTGGAGGAAGCTCAGTGGAGTTTTTGCCTTTTATTAATTGGGCTAAAAGGTTGTCTGTGATCGTTACTCCTGAGTTTATTTTCTCCCAGCTTTGGGGAGAAGGAACCATTGTGGGATTCTGCTTGGGGCACAGTAGGTTCACAGGTATTGGTTGTCCTTTGGGGTCCAGATGTATTTCCAGATCGATGGAGCGAGTATGCGGCATGATCATTCTTTTGCATACAAATTTGTCTCCACCGAGAAGATCCTGAAGAGCCGATTCTGCCTCCAAAACCTCTGGTTTCAGGCAAACGTCCGACTGCGCGAACGTCCACAGCATTTCCGCCACCTCTTCTCTGAGTTCGCCACTCAACCGTGGGCCTTTCCACTGAGGAAGCTCCAGAGCCACAGCTGCATCCAAGGTGAACAAATCCTTTTTCAGCTCTAGCTTGGAGTTTCTCAATGCTAAGTGGACAAACTCAGGACTTAGAGCTAATGTAACAAGATCCTCAGGAAATTGAGAAACAAAAGCCAAACCTAGAAGACCAGTCAGCAGGTGTTCGGGGTATTGCTGGAACTCTGCTTTCCTCTGCCTCAGGGCATCTGTCAGGCTCGCATAAAAACTCTGATTGTGAGCTGGAAGGAACCCTAAGGTGGCAAAGGCCCACAGGAGTTTGCTTGAGTCTTTACTCCTGCAATGTGGCACAAGAGAGGGAACTCTCTCTGCAATAGAGGTCAGGATGCTATCACTACGATAATGAAGAGCTGAACAAGTTAAAGTCACATGCATCAGGCCCTGGACTCCCATCCGATGAGCCCGTTGAGGAACTTCCCTTTCCATGGCTTCCAACCATGTCCTGTGAAAAAGATAGCTGAAGCGCAGGTATTTTAACACATTGACCATTGCAAAGTCACCCATCTCAGTCACAACAGAGACTGCCTTATCAACAATACGAGAAACTGCTCCCTCTGGAAGTGAAGTTTGGGCTTTAAAGAGTCCTAGACATACAATGCCAACCTCCTCAGGATCCATTTGTGCTAAATGACGCATGAGAAGGGGCTTTATAGAATAGATCAAGTCTTTTGGACAGTGCCTACCTTCGCCTATTATGTAAAGGAGATGCACCAGCTCAGGGACTCCTACTTGTCCCAAATAAAGATGAACTGACTCAAAGAGACGCTGCAAGAACTGTGGCACCTGTCTCCTAATACAGCGCCACAAGTCAGCAGCTAATAATAACTGATGTAGTGTCAGCTGGTTGGCCCGGCGGCTCAGTTCGGCTTCGTACACCTCGAGCACGGTGTGGGACGAGGGTATCTCCAACCACACAAACGACTGCAACACCTCCAGCAGCTGTAGCTCAGAGAAGAGACGGAGGTGCTCAACAGAATATCGGAGAAGCATGACAAACCGCTGGTCACTTTGCAGCAGAGGCATCTTGTCTGGGTGTAACTTGCTGAGCTCCAAGAAAAACTGCAACACGTCAGCTGGCTTCATCCTGCCCCTTAAAAGAGACACTTTTTGAAGAAGCGGCAACAATTCTACCCATTCTACTGGTTGAGGTCGCTGGGTGAGGTCAAGGGACAGGGAAGCATACTCTGGTCTGCATTTAAGGAAGGCTCGTGTGTCAACTTTAACATCTGGTGTGACTGGCTTCCTGTTGTAGGACGACACAGATGGCGCTTCGGTTTCAGATGCTTTGTTTAGAGCTAAATCAAGAAGTGTGTTTTTGGAGCTTGAGAGATGCCGTGAGCAACTCACGCTGTAGTGGTTGCTCTGCTGCCAAAAGGAAGCACTGAAAAACTGCTCCTCTTCAGAGCTATCCATCTGACTGGGAGAATTAGCAGAGGTCCTTGCAACATTATATGATGAAGGATTGTAGTACAGTTTGTATCCACTTTGGGAGGAAACATCTGACACATTCTTGTTTTCCTCCTGATCGCTTATCTCTTCCCTTGTTTTGGTGTGAATGTGTTGCCCTTGGGTGAGACTTCTTCTCCAGCCAGGGAGGGAGCAGACCCGCCGACACAGCACACGGGTGGCCATCAGTGTGTCGCGCTGAAACAATTTGAACACATGAAAATCCAGTCAACTTGAGATTATACTGTTAAAAAGACATAGAAAGCATTCAAATTGGAGCGGTTTGCAGTACCTTACATAAGTATTTGCACCCCTTGAACACTGTTGAATTTAATAATAACTGCCACAATTTGCAATACATTTGATTAGGATTTCCCATGATACATGAATACAAGGCAGTGCATTATTCAGAAATGGAAGAAAATTTCTGGGGGTTGTTTTTTTTTTGTTTGTTTGTTTGTTTGTTTTAGCAAAGCAAGATCTGAAAAAGGTTGTATTTTAATTCAAACACTTCTTCTCTGATACTCCTGAATAAAATGATATGGAACAAATTACGTTCAGAATGAGTGGAGGCCAAACTGCAATCAAAGGAAGGTCTAGTGAATCAATATCTGTTATATCAAAAATCTGTTTATTAGATTTTAGAAAATCTAAACCATAAATCAACAATTAATTGTAAGTCGGTTAATTGTTTGCATCCTTATACATGATGTTATACATAATGGAAAGCTAACACTTCACATCATCCTGAAAACACAATCTCACCAGTGAAACCAGCAAGCAGCAGCAAAATGATGGTAAAATGGATGGAACAAATTAATGGGAAGAAACCCTGTAAGTGGGAACAACACATGAACTTGAAGAGAAGGATGAACTTCCAGCAAGACAACAAACCAAAACCTACAGTCAAAAGTAGAACAGACTGGTAGATTAAACTGTATTACTACTCAAAGTTTTAAATTGAACTTAAAATCTGAATACTTAAAAATGTATATTCACAGATGATTTATGTATTACCTGTCTGAGCCTGAGTCAATAGCTGTGCAAATAGCTGGGTAAATACATATCCCAAAAGGACTGAAGTTGCAGCTGATGTTGATGTTTTCAGTCCTGACTGAAAACCATGTCACATTTCTCAGATTTGTGTTCACAATAGCTTTTAAACCATCTCACAAATATGTAATACCTTGGTTTGATCTATCACAGAAGATCACAATACATAAAAACTTAAAGATGTAAAATGACAAAAGGTGAAAAGTAAAAGGGTAAAAATACTTCTAGTGGACAGTGCTTATTGATGCCCAAATACGAAAACAAGCTAAAAGCGATCAGTCTGACACCACTCGTTTACTGAAGTTGGTGTTACAGCATAATGCAGAGACTTTTGAGGACAACACTACATTACACTGCTAGGCAGTGCCATGAATGATCATTTTATTTTGACTAATAGAAAGCTGTAACGACAACTCTGCAAAATAAATTAATGCCCGTGAGATAATTTATATTGCTTTACTTGCCACTAGTGACAAATGAGTTACTCTAAAAATGTATATTAACACAAATAAATGTTCACACTTTGTTTTTGTAAGCGTGCAAGGCTCTCCATTTCCTTATACTAATCGATTTTTACATGTGTTTCGGGGGCTAAAGTTCGTTTTGACTCTTGTTGTTTTGAGTCCAACATGTCAAAGTTCTTAACCTTTAAATTTTGTAATAATGGAGTTTCTTAACTCACCTTTTACTCTTCAACCCAGCAGTGAAATACACCATAAACTGAAAGACATCGTAAAACCTCATTGAACTGTGAACATAAGACACATTTTACCATTTGAGACGAGTTAGAGTCAAACCGGAAACAGTGGGATTTGACTTCCAAAATAAAAGAAGATAAGCTGTTGTAAATCACACGATGGGCATCAATAATGTTCTTAGATCTAAGTAGATCAATTTATTTATCACATATTCATCGGATAAATGTGTTTCTAAAAGTGAAATAGTTGGAGTGAGCTTCGTTTTGTGTCGATGTTATTTTATTGTGAAAGAAAAACACTTCATGGGACGGGGAAAGCTCATGCTTTTCAGCCGAACAGCGTTTGACCTATGGCAGCCGGTTAGGCTCAAACAACAGAAAACAGAGATCCAATTTCAGAAATGTGAACTAAAAATGTTGATCTTGAGTTTTTAAGCTTTTTTGCAACTTAAAATCTTAAAAAGATATTTAAAAAATATATAAATAAATAAATCTATTGAACTTAAATTAATATTTTTTATGGGGAATGCTTTTATTTTCAGTGTGTTACTCATTTTAGAATACAAGTCTAAATGCTGCTAAACTATTTTAGTCAATATAAAGTAAAAATCACCATATGTTACAGATTTTTTTATTTATTTATTAAAAGCAGCATGCAGTATTCTTTAGTAGTTCTTTACCAGAAAATTAGATCTTGACTTGGCAATAATTGTCCACTCTTGCATGAAAAAGTAATTTAAATATGTCAGACTGTGGTCATCTCCTGCCTTCAGTCCTGTTTAGAAAACACCACAAACATTCTGTCAGATTTTGCTTTTCTACTGCTTCTAAAGACTACTAAAAGAATATTCAGGTTTCTTGCACATTTTGGTCAAAACTGGTTAATATTTAGAGTTGTTCAAAATTTTACTTCAAGCTGACAAAAACATGTTTCACATTTCAGTCTAAACAAAATTAACTTCCAATCATTTGCTATATCTCCATGTTTCAAAATGCATGTGTTATTCTTTTGATGTGGCACCTTGATGATGTGCTGAGCACTTAGGTTGATTGGTTTCATATCTCTCATAGGGTTTTAAAAGATGAAAAGAAAATGTCTAACACAGCCCGTAATTACAGAAAATCCTGCTATTTTTAATTTTTCTGTTGGCTTTGTGGCAACCTTTGTGACTGGTTTTTAGCATTTTTTAGGGAAACATCAAATTTCAGGATTGTTTCTGGTGTCCCATACATTTCCCCCAAATATTGATGCCTTTTATAACTGTACATTGTGTGAATACTTTGCATTGTACCCTTTTCCTTTCTTGAATATTTGTACAATGGAATTATTTTATCCACCTTACTATGCCTTTAATGAAAAGATGCCAATGATGAGACAACCCTGCCATCAGCTGTGATTAATTTCAAGTTAATTAGACTAACTTTAATTGTTGATAGCTATAAACACAATACAACTAAATGTAAATGACTTGTTTGAAATCATAGGAAAGCTTTGTAGCAGGAGTGTGAAGACTTTTGAGATCAGTAATACATTTTATATTGTTTTCTGTTGACTTTATCATTTAAAATTATGTCATTTCTTTTCTGCCTGAACCTCTTAAATTTCAATCATATTTAAGAGGTGACAGATGCAAAAAATATTCACTCCTACTAAGTTCTACTTTTACATAAAAGTGCAACTAAGTAAGATGCATCTGAGAAAATAAATCTTTAACATTTTATGCTTGTTTCACATGCAATATAAAGATGAAACATTGATTTTTTTAATTGGAAATGTACTTTAAGTAAAGCTGGACAAACTGTAATTAAATATTGTTGTTTTGTAAAAAAAAATGTATTTAAAATTTTAAAAAAGTGTGGCATAAAGTTTTGCTTGCAAATTGAGTTTGAAGTAAGCTAAAAAAATCATGATGCAAAATTTGATGGTGAATTTCAATAATAAAAAGTATTTTATTATTAAAACAAAATAATTAAAAAATAAAAAAATATGTGTCATTAACTTATATTTTATCGTTTTATTAATTTTTTTGAAGAAAAAAAATCGCTTTAAAAATAAATTAAATCAAATAAACTGCCAATTAAAATGCGTACATAAAGTTAGTCAAAACTTTAGATGCAAACTTCAATTCAATTTAATTGATTTTCTTTCTTTTTTTTTTTTTTCATAATAAAAAGGCATAAAATTCACCCTAAAGACGTAAAGGCCTGAAGCGGACAAACTTGGCAGAGGCAGTGACGGGTTTATGTAAATGAAGAGCGTCGGGGTCCGGGCTGGGAGCCGCCCTTCATTCACCACATGGTTAAACCCAGACTCTACTCGCGCCACTTTCGCAATCTTACTACGACTCTCAAACTCTCTGCAAATCAAAATAGTAGCACATGGTTGTGCACTTTTACTTTTCCCTCGCTAAGTCCTCGTTGAACGCGAGATTTCTTCTCAGTTTTGCAAGAAACAGAGTAAATGGTAAGTCAGAATAAGTCAGTGAAGATGGTGGATTTTTTTTTTTTTTTTTACAAGCTGATGTCTAATACCACGCGTGTTATTGGCAGGAAACCTGTTGTTAGCCTATTATTTTTTTTGGGGGGGGGGAGACGCTTGAGGAAAGTGAAATACTCAATGCGACTCGGAGCCCACATGAGCGTCTAAAGTAATAACGCGTTTTAGTCTGGATTGTGGAAATAATGTTTGTAGAAGCGCATGCCAACCTCTCCACCATGATAGTAGAATGAGGGAGATTTGAAAAGCATGTGTCGCTGCGGCTGCGCCTCAGCCTCGGGAAAGTGATTCTCCCTGGTTAATAAACCAAACGCTGCACTTTATAGCCGCAGTTTCATCGTTGAAACTCTTGTACAGCTCGATATGTGTCTTAAGACGTGATGTTTCTGGGCAGTGCTGTGCATTTAAAAGTGCCTCCAGAACAAAGCAGTAGCACATGGGACTGCAAGCAGGCCGCAGCTATCCCGTTAGCTGCTAACTCAAACTCGGGGCTCACGCGTACAAACCGTGGCTCTTTACGTGAGATATTATCGGCTCCGATGATGGCGTGTGTAGCCGGAGGCACGCAGAGGCATATTTACAGTTGTTAAATTTCCCCAATTAGGTTTTATTCCAACTATAAACGAGAAGCCGAGCTTGCTAACCTTGATAAGTACTGATAGAAGACGAAGTGTAGCTGTGCCCAGTGTACAAAGTTATTACCGCAGGTGTTCAGTTGCGGGGGGGGAGGAGGAGGAAGGGACCGTATCGGACATGAATATTTTATAAAACTAGTCAAAGTAGCGCATTTACTCAATATTTTTTTTGAAGAAGCCTGTGTGTGTCAACCCCCTAGCTTGTTGTGCGTTGGGACTACTGCTAAAGTTTGCTGCGTGGGAGTTGTGTTAGCAAGAGCATCGGGTTAGCTTTTGCGCTTAAACGTTTTAGCGTGGCAGTTTTACTTCTGTTGGGATTCCAGAGAAGAAGACAGACGGATAGATATAATGTCAAACGCGTGAAAGTATGGACTATTAGGCGCCATGTTAGCGCGTGGGGGGAGGGGCAGAGAAATGTTGCTGGAGCGCTAATGTTGGTGTCCTCAAGAAGTCCAGGTTCAAACTGGGGTCCCGCATTCAACTTTGATGGAAACCGTTACAAGAGTAGCTTTAGGTCAGTCCTGTTGGCTACCTAAGTACTTCAAATAAATATAATGCAATAATTATCTCTGCAATAATTCCAGCTGCTGGTTGAATAAGTTTTTTAATTGTGTTTTTACTTTAAATTAAATCAGCTTTGATTAAAGGGACTGGCAAAGTCGTAATTATCTACATTAACGGTCAAACAAAAAAAACAAAACAATCGATGACCTATAAGTGATTGTAGTAGGTAATGTGCTTAACATATTTTGCTCTTTCCCAACAGGCGAACTTCCTCAACTTGCATTTAGAGTTAAAAGCAAGGAGCCAATAGGTGAAGAAAATATTAAAAGGATTTTACTGTTTCTCTTTTATTTAGTAAAGAAAGTATAATTGATCATGTGAAACGTTAGTCCCTATGTCTTGATTAATAAAAATTCCACCTCATTTTGTAGCTCATTAAAAGGTTTTGTTTTTTGTAGAATAGCACAGATAGCAATTAGGCAGTTTTTCATTTATCCACATTGACTGGTGATTTGCAGGTTGGATGATTAATTTTTTGTTTTCATTCTTCATGTAACTTTTAAATGCACCATCCATCCATTTTCTTGATGCCCTTGGTGCCTATCTCCAGCTAACGTTCCGGGCGAGGGGCGGGGTTCACTCTGGACAGGTCGCCAGTCTGTCGCAGGGCAACACAGAGACACACAGGACAAACAACCATGCACTCACACCTAGGGACAATTTGGAGAGACCAATTAACCTAACGGTCATGTTTTTGGACTGTGGGAGGAAACCGGAGTACCCGGAGAAAACCTGCACATGCAGCCTTTTTTAAATGCACCACTTTTCCAAAATGCCTCAGCGAATGGCTGAATTCTTTCAACATCTCATTAAGCTCTACAGAAGCCTGGTAATGAACCAGTCATTTCATTTAGGTGCATTAGTAGCATAAATGCATCTAAAAGTTATTGAATAAATAACTTCTATGCATATTTTTTAATGCATAACTTATTCATAATTGGGGATATTTTGGTAGTTATTTTATAATCTATTGTATTAAAGTACTATCTCATTAAAGAACTTCAGACACTTGAGGGAAAACTACCTAAATTTAATTAGTTTTAAAGTGCTTACTTAGAAGAAATAATTATACTATTATAATTATACTAATAAATATCAGCTTGTATGACGATATCAGCTTGTATGACAAGCTGATATTTATTTGAGTAGTCAAGTCCAACAATGTGTGAAATCCATTTTTATTTCCCAAATTGATTTAGTTTTTCCCTGGTCAGGCTATTTGCCCAGGTTGCCAGCCTGCAGTTTATTGTCTATGAGACAAGAAAATAGTGATTTATTCCAATCAGTTTAGTTTGTCTTTCATTTTTGTAAATTAATTAATCTCGCATTAAAATTACTGGTGAATATACCCAGAATAAGATGGTGGGATTGCAGTTAAGGTAATTTTTGTAACTTGATTATAAATCCTTAATATATTAAAAAACCCAACTTGTCAAGAATCTTCCGTCACATCGGTCATAAATGTGCAGTTGGTGGATGAAATAGTTGCAACCCATTTGGGTGTGCCACATTCACAATTTCTCTGTAAAATTGTTGCATAAAATGTATGATTTGACATCCACTCAGATATTTAGATATTTATTTTGTAAATGAGCCTTAGCTTTGGCACTAGATTTTTTTTACTGAGCTACTTTTGACTACAGTCGTCAGTCTTTACATACTAAGCTGTAAAACTGGTTACATATTTTATAGTTTCTGGCACAAAGAAGTTTGGTTGGCATGGAGATGAATGCCATCAGTTTGAATAATCCCCAGATATCCATTCAGCATGAACGCTTTAAAAAAAAATTTTAAAACCTTGGAAATTGTTTTGCAAAATATTTGTGCTAATCTGGACCTGACCATTTTTGCATGTTTTGTCCTAACTAATACCAACTATACCATTGAAATCCTTATTTCCTTTTTAAACAAATGGAACCAGCTGAAAACTTTGGATTTAATTCAAATCCAACCTTGGTTTTCCAGTTGAATCTGTATCATAATTTTGAAAAGGTCAAACGCATCTAATCCTTAAAAAGTGGTCCATGTCGCTCTTGTTTATAAAGAAAACAAGAAATCGGTTGGTGAATGAGTTCTTTAGAAGCAGTTTGTTTAAAAGTGACTGTGATCTACACAAATATTGATTTGCCACTTGTGCGTGTCTATCCGGTTAAATACAGTGCTTCATGGTAGCTTTTATATAATGGTGTCTACCAACAGAAAAACGTGGTTGATTTATACACTTCCTCCTCAGCTGTGTTGGAAGACCGATTATAATGGAACCATTAATTGTCTGGAACTCACTGATTTCAGCTCTTTTATTACCCAGATGTTTTTTTGCTCCTGTTATTCACAAATTTAAATTGAATCTCTTTGGGCACCGTCACCACCTGGCTTCGGCATGTTGACAGACCTGAACTTTCTGCACGTCTTTTGCTTTTGTAGCTTGCATAATGCATTGTGAATGTACGGTTAGTGGCGGGAGGGACAATGTGCTCACTTCTGAATTTAAGTTGCTGACCTGCTCTTAATACTTGTTATTTTCCATTGCAGGAACCCCGCGTTCATCTTCACCTGCTGGCCAGCGCCCATCTTATTTTAAAGTCTTCGTCGTCTGGCCTCAAAGGAAACGCCACGTGAACATTTTAAAGTCACTGTAGTGTCAAAGTGCTTACAGTGCAGGTAGTTTTCTAAAAAATCTACTGCAGTGAAGGCACTTTCAGCACTGTGCTGATGATGTGAACTAAAGGAGCGGGTCTATTCACCAAGCCCAGCTGGGTTGTGACTGCAACTGAATGGCCTGAATGCGACGGCTCTTGTTGATGCACATCTGCAGGATCTCGCTGTAAAAGGTTACCGTGGGCTTTATGGAGCCAAGAATCAACATTTGAAGAAAACATGCAGGATTTATAAGATTTGCAATCTTTCTTCTAGTTGTATTTCATACCCATTTCTATAACATTTGCACTTGTTTTTGTCTTCTAGTGCTTATGCTAAGGTGCATCTAGTGCAGATAGTGAAATAGACTAGCACCTACTGCCCTAAGTGCTCCTTCTGGCATAAGGAGCTGGGATTCTCATCTGCCTCGTTCCGAATGGGTTCATCTGTAAACAAGCGGTATTGTCAGTTCTCTGTTAGTTTTGCATAGTTGCGCTGCAAGAAGAAATGAGTTGTGCAAATCTATGCAAAACTGACGGAGCCCTGTGTTTTCATCCGAATCCTACCGAAAATTTCAATTCTTCCCACACGGCGGTCAATCGGGGTTTCCTCCTCCGCTCCGTTTAAAAAAGGCAAATGCAGGTTTCAGTAGTATTAAAGTGCTTATAGTGCAGGTAGTTTGTGGATTTCTACTGCAGTGTGAGCACTTGAAGTACTTCTAGACTTGATCCTCATGAGGGAAAGCTGCTGTGGGGGTATCTTGCACATGTGGGTCTCTGGTTAGTTTTGCTGGTTTGCTTTCAGCTTTCCAAGGTAGTGCTGTGCAAATCCATGCAAAACTGATCATAGAACTGAAATGATTCTTGTCAGAAAGGATCCCTTTCTGTGCAGGTTGGGAGAGGTGGCAGTGCTCTATGCTTAAGTGGTATTGCACTTGTCCCGGCCTGTTGAGGACAGGGGAACAGTTCTGCATCCGTCAAGGATTTATCGTCCTGGTTGTATCAATTTCCTGTACGTGTTCTAGACATTCATACCGTACAGTCAATTTTTTGGGTTTGCTAATGTTTGTAAAGTTTTTAATGCTTCTCTTGAGGAACTGTAAAATTAAATTTGATATATAACATGTTTACAATCATTATTATTTTAATAAATAAAAAATAGATGAGTGGGTTTGTGCAACATCAGAGCTTTTCAACCACTCATCCTTTGTAAGTAATGGCAAAGGTAGTTATAGGACTGGGGTTGAGTGTTCAAAAATGTGCTGTTTGTTTTTTTTTTTTAAATGAGTAATTAAAGCTGTGATTATATGTTAAATGGATGTTCCATAAGAAAATTCTACAATTAAATTAATGTTAAAGTGCTGCAGTGGATTCAAAATTAGTGATCAGATGTTTAAATGCAAGATTTTGCAGTTGAAGGTGGTTCTCCTGTCTCCAAATCTAAAAATGTAATTAAGCAATATCTCAGTTTTAATCACAGCTATTTTTATGGTTCCCTGTTGAACCATAAAAATAGTTTGAAGGAAATTTCAAATATGAATTTGTCCTTTGCACACCTTAAGTGTTCCTTAGAAAATTAATCATTACGAATCTGTTGAAACAAACCACTTTCAGTTACCAACATTTGCTATTAAGCACTTGTTAAAAGATGTTGAATGAATTTCATGTTTTAAAAGAATAAAAACATACATTCTATAAAAGCTGTGGATTTGCTCCGCAGTGAACATTTTTACAAAATAATTTTACACTGTTGGACTTTTGAATTTTGTCATTGCAACTACAAACCAAAAATAGAGCAGGTCTATAAAGTGAAAAGAAAATTGTACAAAGAAGCATCTCCTTACCATAACGTTGCCACTACCCTGTGCTATTGTGAGATTTGGGAATTCATTAAACATCTGTGGTTGTAAAATGAGATCGAAGAGTTTCTGCAAGGTACTGTTTAGTGAAGGCATTGAAAATCCAATAATGGAGATGCAATCCGATTTTCCTCCAGCAGAGGGCGATAGCTGCCAATAAATATTTTAAGCAATAGAAGCAGCATATGAAACCAGTAGAATGTCAGATAAGGCCTTAGCGTAATTGAAAATACATTGACCTGAAAGTTATTTAAGAATTTGGTGTATTTTGAGTTGTATTTATATATTTAAGGGAGAAAAGGTCAGATTTTTGACTAACTTGTATCATCTTAATTCTCTTAAGCTTTCTACTAGATCAAGAAATGTCCTATGTCTTTGGGTTCACGGTATAGCCTATTTTTTTCTATTTCATTTATTTATTATAGTTTTTAATTTTATGATAACTATAATGTGCTACATCAACAAGTTCAGTGCTCCATCTACCCCACGCACAGATCCGATTAATGCCCTGCAGACCTGTGGTCAATGAGCAGACTTTCCATTATTTGGCATTGTATGGTAGGCTGGCAGAGGGAGCCACTCACTGGAGTGTTCACCTTTCATTACACATCCTCTTTACTTGACAGACAAGATAAATGGGAAACATTCAGAGGGGACCCGAACTCCGAGATGCATTTCTGCTTTTCAGCCCATGCCTTCGTGCTCTAACAACCTCTATTTACGCTGATGTCGAGGTATCCCATTTCTTTATGAGACATAGATTGCAGCATGATTGTGGGTTGTCAGGGCGATGGCACCTGGTGACTTCAAGTTATAGCGTTTAATGTGACCTGACTGACAGAAAGCCACTTGCACTGCATATTTCTGACTCTCAAAACACAGAATATTAAAATATAATACTTTGGATAAGCAATCCAGTTTTCTTCTTGAAACTCATTGATGGATTATCACGGAGTTTCAGACATTAATGGTTCCCAGAGGATGAATCTTAATTATTGTGTTGATCTACTGACTTCCGGTGCTGTCGTGAGGTTAATATTCATGAGATTGAGTGAAAAGTCAGAACTGAAATTTTCACGCTTTTTATCTTGTTAGTGACCCTGGAATTCGTGACTTCAAACACCATCGAGCCACTTACCAGTGGTGCTGGTACAGTAAGTGGTTACTTACTGTGTCGGTGTCTTGTCTCTGTTCACTGTTAACATTCACTTTTAATTAGAAAACTCGGATAGGATGAAAGAAATAATAAACGTCACAACTGCCTAATCAGTTTTATCAAACCTTATTTATCAAACCGCTTTCATGCAAAGTGTTATAAAGACACACAACATTCTCCTCCAAAAGAAATAAAAGTTATCAAGTAGAAATAAGCATAAAAATGTTCAACAATGGTTAGTCCTAGTGCTGGAAAATTAATTTAAGTGTATTTTATTTTTATTTGTGGTATTTATTTATTTATTTATTTTTGTATTCATCTGCTTCTCTCTCCATTCATCACCATTCCTGATGAGCAAAATGCCTTAAAACAAATCCAGGTTTATTGTAAATCTCCAGCTCCCTTTAATTAGAAATAATTTATTTGCAGACTATAAGCATCTTATGTTAATAAATAATTGCATTCTGTAAAATTACTAGTGTCAAAATTCTAAGGCACCCTTATCAATTTCTGTAGAATAAATGTTAGTAAGCACTTTGTGATATTTCAATTTCAAGAGTCTGAGAACTTTGCTCAAGGGCTTTCCATCAACTCTTTGAAACATTTGAATAAAAACATGGTGTCATCTACCAGGAAATTGGACATTTACCTTTGGGTTTCTCAGCTGGATAAAAATTTCAGCCAAGTCAACAAAGAACTGGTTCACAAAAGATAGAAATCTTCTTCCCTGGCCAAATTAGTCTTTAAAGTTAAATAAGCTTAAAAGCGTGAATTTATTTATTAGATTAATTTTTCTTAACCAAAGGAGAAGGAACAAAAATACTTTTCTTATTTCTGAAAATACAAAAATCCTGTGTAAAAGCATAGTCTGACCTGATTTGTTTCATTCATAATAAATTGCTGATCATTTGATAGTAGATTAGGGTAATTAAGGGTTAGAAGGCTTTTTTCATCCATCTTGCATTATTCATCTAGGAACCTGGTGTGCCAACATTAGGTGACTTTTTTTTAAAAAAATTCAACATTGGCACAAAGACATTCTGCTTTCAGATTTTACAATTTTACAAAAAGGAAAGTTGCTGAGGCAAAACAAAGTTGGCCAGTTAAGTTAAAGCTGTTCAACTCCTTATACACTGCAATTAACCATTTTTAGATTTAGTTTTGCCTCTAGGCAACAGTTTAAAAAATGTATGAGAACTATAGATATTTTGCACTGTTTTTCTTTTATTTTACTTTGAAGAAGACTGTAAGAACTTTATTTTACATGCTTTATTTCAGGAAGTTTGTGTGAGACGGTGTAGCTAAAAAGGACTAGTTTAAAATAACCTCAAAGCATTACTAAACCACTCCTTTGTAAAATACTTAACACAAATCTACTTTTATCATATCTTAAAATGTTGTGTCTTGGGGTAAAAAAGCAAAAGTTTAATTAACTCATGTGATGAGATTGTGTTGTGATTCTGACAACTGTAAACCTTTCATGCCAATGTGCCTGTATGTATTCTACCTGTTCATAAATGATCACTTTTGTTTTTGGCCTTGTGAGACAGAGTCCGGTAAAGTTCTCCTGGTTCATCATGTTGGGTGTTCAGCCTTTCTGCATGGTTATGTTTTGTCTTGTTCTTTCCTAATCTTCATTCGGAGTTCAGTGCCACACTATCGCCTTCCCTCCCTCCATTTGTGGAAAGAAATGATAGAGATATTTACATACCTCTTAACCTCCAAATGGAACCTGTTGTTTAGCCCAGGCTTTATGCAAGACTGACCTTTGATTGTGAGACAGTCGGTGCCTTCACTGTCTCCTGGATTAACTGAATTTATTGACAGAACTGCCAAGGCTTCCCCTCCTTCTGCATCTGGATGCAACATGCTCGCCTTTCCTTTGAGTAACAACTAAAATCATACTTTGACACCTGTGCACACACACACACGCACGCACAAAAATCAATATGGGATGATACCTTGAGGATCAAACTGATGGGAGACTGTTTGTACACACTTCAATTATTTAGGTTCTCTTGTAAATTATTGTTGTGAATTTGTCATGGAATGTTGAGAAAAAAAAAGACTTGTGAGATCAATATCTGCAAATTTTCATGAAGGGCTGTTGATTTAATCAGCTTCTGAAGGTCAGGCTCTCGATATACATTCTCAAACTTCTAATCAAAATGAGCTCTGATAGTAATCCCCCAAACATACTTGTATCTGGTGATACTCAATACACTGTTTAGTACATAAGTTGAGATATAATTTGTGTCACGAAAGGCTAAATCCAGAGAAACCTGTATAGCTTGTTGTAGTCCTTGTAGGATTGATTAAATATTCAGAGAAGACCTTGTGTGTTGATGTTATGTCTCTGGGGATTGCTTAATTCTGCTAACAGACACAAAAAAATCCCAGTGTCAGGCACGCTGCTGAGGCTGCAGTTCACTGCTGGCATTCACTCTGATAAGGTTGGTTCCTTCAGCTGACCTCTGTGAGTTTAATATTCCTCTGTTTTTAGATTTTATGCCCAACCAGAGAATGAACTTGTTCTTTAAGTATGCATACGACACGCTGCACCTGTCAATTTATGCTAATGACACTTTTGAATTAGCCATGAAAAACAATTAATTCTGTATACAGGTTGGTGAGTACTTCTACAGGGAGCAAAGAACACATGCTGCCTTTGTGGCAAGGAGATACTCAAATCACAATGAAACAAATACAATAGAACATAAACAATTTTTTGATAATGTGCTTTTATGCTATTGTACTCATCATATTACCATATTTTCCGCACAATATGGTGCACCTAAAAACCTTCAATTTCCTCAAAAGCCGACATCGCGCCTTATAATCCGGTGTGCCTTTAAAATAGATCAATATTGAGCCACAACAGGTCTAGCATTACGGTAAGCAGCCGCCGACTTCATTTTCGCCTGTAGAAGAATTCCGCGGTGCATGCTGGGATAGTCGTCAGAATGCTGGTTTGTAATCTATTACTAAAGTTTGACTGACCTATCTACCTACCGACAGTCTAGAATCAGGTCGTCTGCAGGTCATTTAGCACCACGTTCTCCACTAACATGCTGTGCACGAACAGAGAAGGGTGACCATCGTCCGGCCACGCCCCGGCCCAATCACAGAAGGCTCTCCTCGCCTACCAGAGTCGGACTGTTTTGTTGATATTCACTTTAGTGCAGCTCCATCTAGTGGATGCATAACGTAATTCCAGCTTCTCTTGCAGCGCCTTATAATGCAGTGTGCCATATTTATGAAAAACGTTTTGAAATAGGTCATTCATTGAAGGTGTGCCTTATAGTGTGGAAAATGCAATACTTGAAAATAGTCTCAACACAAGAATCTTATTATTTACCACAATAACGTCTGGGACAATTTATTGTCTAGGCCTAACCATGATAGGACTCAACAAAGGCAATAGATCCAGTCATCAAATTGTAAGACTACTAAATATTTAATTGTTAACTGTTAGTGGTACTATAATTAAGTAGAAGTGAAAGGAGATGACACCAATTAAGCCAAATGGTGCTTGGCCACACAAATGCAAAACAAAGGGCCAGCAGATTCTGATTCATAAAACTCACCAACTTTCTGCAGAGTCAGGAGCTTCAGACCTTCATTTGGCCTTTATCTGAGATCATAAACAGTTTTTAGAGAATTTCATAGAAGGTATTTCTATGGCTGAGCAACTGGATCACAGTCTTGCATCATCAGGTGCATCATCATTTAGTGCATCTGAGGCGTCATGTGTAAAGCAACCCCCCACTGCACACAGTGGAAATGTGTTCTTTGGAGTGACAAATCATGTCTCTCTGCCTTGGAATCCAGTTGGCAAGTGAAGGTTTTGCAGTTAACAGTAGAACAGCATGTGTCTGGTTGCTTTGTGTTAGCTATAAGGTTTGGTGCAGATGGGATTAGCATGTGGGGTTGTTATTGAAGTTGGACTCAGTCCCTTAGATCAAAGAAATTAACTTTCAATGATGCAGCAACCAGCTGCACAGTGGCGCAGTTGGTAGAGCTGTTACCTTGCAGCAAGAAGGTTCTTGGTTCGATTCCCGGCCTTTCTGCATGGAGTTTGCATGTTCTCCCTGTGCATGGTGGGTTTTCTCCGGGTACTCCGGTTTCCTCCCACAGTCCAAAAACATGACTGTCAGGTTAATTGGTCTGTCTAAATTGCCCCTAGGTGTGAGTGTGTGTGTGCATGGTTGTTTGTCCTGTGTGTCTCTGTGTTGCCCTGCGACAGACTGGCGACCTGTCCAGGGCGTACCCCGCCTCTCGCCCAGAACGCCAGCTGGAGATAGGCACCAGCAACTCCTGACCCCATCAAGGGACAAGGGTGTAGGAAAATGGATGGATGATGCAGCAACCAACACATTTTGAAAAGATTCATGCCTCCAACCTAGTGAGCACAGTTTCGGGACGGTTCCTTCTTGCTCCTGTGTCTGTTTATGGGGCCCAACGCATGGACCCCATAAAAAGAAGTGCTGTTTTTGGGTTAGAATGGTTTGGGTTAGGGAAAATATCATAAATCATAAATGTATAAATGAAAGGAAGTCAGTACAAAGTTCTCAGTTTGCATAGCAGTAGAAGGACGTGTGTATGTTTGTGGCCTGGCATTTTGATACAGTGTATCCAATATATACCACAACTGTTCCTGATGGGACCCAGGACCCTGGCCCCATAAAAAGTGGTGCTGTTTTTGGTTTAGGAGTTAGGTTAGGGATTAAGGTGTGAATTTAGCTTATTTTAGGTTTAGGGTAAGCATCAGAGTCAGGCTAAAGGGATGCAACAATCATGCATCCCATTACATGCAAAAGCTGTTGCGGTAAAATGTTTAGTTGGGTTTTTCTAGAAATGAATGACAAATAAATAGAAGTCAATTCAAAGTCCCTGTGATGATATAGATAAATAGTATGCGTGTGTGTGTATACATGTGATCAAACACATTACATTTAGGTAAAATATTTTAAGCAAAAAGAAAGACATTATGAAACCACTGAGTAACATTTGCTAAAAGCACATAGTATTTGTTTTTCAGCCTAGGTTCTCATGGCACCAATTTCATTCATATTTTTAAATTAAAATAAGTTTGCATTTTACTATATACATCAAAGTTTTGCATAAAGTGGAGAACCCCAAAGGCTCTGCTATGGTTACATGCAGACTAACTCAGTCACGCAGTATGTCTTTAACCACAGTAGCTCACCTCTATCCAATCCATGTCCTATTTTCGCTCACTCTTTCACCTGTCTTTTTTTCCCTTCCCTTATGGAATGAAACTTCCCTTTGGCTCCAAACTTTGTGCGACCCTCTTCTCGCCTGCCCGGTTAATTTTCAGTGGGTCAGGCAGTCACACGAGCTTGCAAAGTTTCCATCTCTGCCAAAGTTGGAAAAATCCACTTCTTTAGTTATATGCCCTTGTAATTAGAATTTTCTTTTTGTGATTGAGAGCCTTACCACAAGATTGCAATCACAGATATATCATCTGACATATCAGATGATACATCAGATGATATGATCTTGTGAATAGAGGATTGCCACCGATTAGACACATAAACAGTAGAGTAGCAGCTGTCTGCCAGGTTTGTCTGCTCAAATTGCAGAATGAGGGAGCATAATGTATTTTTATGGATTGAGCGAAGCCAGAGGACAATTACGTTCAATGCATTTTCATGGACGAGGGCAAAATAGGCCTTCATGGCAAACTACAGTGAAACATCTGTGTGTATTCCATTACTTTTATAGGATGTGAACAGTCTGAAATGTACCATCTGCACCACTTTTCTGATGTTCCCCAAACTCCATTCACACATGCACTCAATTTCCATAGCATTATTATATTATGTCATACTTAGAGTAGTTTATTGGAGTCTCTTGCTCAGTCATGCACTGCAGGGGACAGTTCTGTAAGGTGCAGTGGGTTTATTGCATAGTTAGCAGCTGCTGGAAACAAGTTAAGAAGAGCACTGAAGCTGTACTATTAGGGTAAAGAGGTGCTCCACTAGTGAAAAGGAGTGTTTTTTAATCACAGAAATGGATGATTTTTTTTTATTTTTTATCTTTAACTGTCATTTTGAAGAACTTTAAAATAACAGTCATCACATCTTAAATGTCTCAAAATGTACTTTTATTTGTGGAATACCCTCAGTGTAGTTTTTAAAATTAATTCTGAGCATCAGTATTCCTTAGAGATTCACAAAAAACAAGAAATAAATAAAGAGAGCAACAACCACGCATGCCTTTGTGGTACACCCATTGTATGCAAAAGCCACTGCGGTAAAATGCTTTGTTGTTTTTTTTGTTGTTTTTTTTGCATAGTTTTTCCCCAAAGACTAAGGTGAAAATATTAATAAAAACCAAAAATGGAAAAATCTTGAATGAAAACTGATTTTACACTTGTTACCCCTTCCAAATCTATTCTGTCTGTGATAAATATGTGTAAAAAGCCTGATAAATAAATGTTTCTTTAAATTTCTCCCTGAAATAAATGATGAAAGTTCAAACTGCATTTAGGTATATTCACATGGGGAAAACTCACACTAAGAAATGTAAATTATGTTACATGTAAATTATATGTGTCTTAAAAATACATAATAAATTAAAAGAAATACCTGAATCACATGTATTTATTTGTCATGAGTAATAAAAAATGTGTCACTAATGATTTAGTGGATTTTTGAGAACTCATTGTTTCTCCTCTACAAAGAAAAATACTATACTGCTTGTACTGATTATACTGCTGCTATATAAAAGAAAAATAGTTTTGAGGGCTTTTACACATTTTTACCAGAGGTGCCAAAAAGTTAACAAGGAGCAGAGCAGAGAGTGTTTCTTTTTAAAAGAAAAAAGATTCATAGTTTTCTTTACTGAAAGCTTATTAAAATATATTGATCTTGGACATTTTGACATCTGTCTATGAAATATTTTAAGATATAATTACATATTTTTCTACTAATTCATCCTTCACTTATATTAAGTCTACCAGTATCATACGCTACAAAACAGCCATAAGCCATGTTGCTCTCATCTCCGAACTTGACGACTTGTTCGGTGAATCGTTATTATTTCTGCTATCATGGTGTGTGCAATGAAATTCAGAGGGTGCACTTAAACTGACCAGACTGTATTCTCCAATCATATTCAATATATTTGAATCTGACAAACGTTGAACACTTTTGAGAATAACCTTTAAGCAGGTATTAATTAAAATTCACAGTAAGCATTTCTGTATTAAAATGTTTTTGGTTTTTGTTTTGTTTTTTTCCTGGTGATTTGCTGTAATTTTCTATTACTATTCATTAAAGCTCCACACTTCAATGCATTCTTCTTCACAGGTATGAGCCTTTACAATAATTGTCTCACTTCACTTGCAGAGGAAACATGTGCTTACAGTTCCACTGTGGCCAATGAATCATATAATTTGCCTTCAGAGAGCAATTCCCCTCTGAGCTACGATTAGATTACAATGTCTCCTAATTACTCATTTCAAATTTGCATAATTTTTCAGCTCCACCCTTGAAAGTTTACGGTGTGAAGCTTCAAGCAATTATCTGTCACCATCTTCAGTCGGGAGAATTGACTATTTGACCCTGCTTGTCTAAAAATCACTCTTGACACTTGTACTCCTGCTGGCAATGTCAAACCAGACAGCTGGGGCCAGCTCTGGATGACACACATCAGCGAGTCCTGCTAAAGATGTTCCATTTATCAGAAATAAACTAATATTTCCTTTGAGCAATTGCTCTCTGTTCCACTACATTTCATATTAGCTGCAAGGCTGCTCCGAGTGTGTGCAAGGTAAAACCTCTCCCGCGGTATACACACACGCTGTATTATGGCGCGAGCGAGTCCGTTGTCCTAGATGCACAATCCCCTTTATCTACACCACGGTTCATAGAGAGTGGTCGAGATGTTCTGGCTGTAGACAGTTTTGACAAGAAATTGGCAGCGTTGCCAGAGTGAGTTCTCAAAGGCTTCAAGTAGCTTGGCCACCAGAGAGATAGCCATCACAGCGTATTGGGCCAGAGTTTGTAAAGACTTTGAGATAATTCATAGCGCTCTCTCTTGCTGGCAGAGTACCGAGCTCTATTCACAGCACAGTTGAAGATGCAGTATATTACACGCTTTATACAATGGATTTGCCTCTGTAGAGATTTGATTTCCTTTGTGGGTGCATTATATCATAAAAGAACAGAGGAAATCAAAGAAGAAATGTGTGGGATTACATAAAGGAGGCTTGCTGAGTTTATTGATGAACCTGTGGGCGGATTGTGGGCTTGTTTGAACATGCAAGTATGCATGTAAAATAGCTCTTCATGACAAAAGGCTCATTCTAGATTACAAGGTATTATTTAATGTTAAAATTTACCAACTAAGCACCACAAGTGCAAGTACTTCAGTAGAACATTTTGTTGAAAAAGATTTCCCCTCCGTGGTTCTCCAAATGATGAGCTCCTATCCACCACCATCATGGTCAAACAGTCGGTGAACTGACTTCAAATTCAAGTCTTTGAATTAATGAGCTGTAACCAGTGTTGTACTTTATTTAATGGATATTAAAACTGAACAACAAAGAACAAAACAACAGGAAATAGTCAGCTAACCTGATTTAGTGAAAACATAACATTTAAGGAGTGAAAACATTCTAAGACAGGGTATTCAAGGGCTGCCATCCGGCAACTTTCAGATGAATCCCTGCACCAACACACCTGAAGCAAGCGAATGCCTCATTACCGGGTCTGAATAACTGGTGGAGCAACAGATTAAACTATCTACATGAAAACATAGTGCTGTGTTTATGTAGACATGTACTCTTAAATTCATAAAACACATTGAAATTACCGTTGTCAAACATGCATCATAGAAGTCCAGTGAGAAAATTATTTCGGTTGTAGTCCCAACATGCAATCCATTTCCTGGAGATGGGCAAATGTTTTCTGCAAATCATCCCTTTTAGACAATACTGGAAGTATCAAAACATTGTATCTTTCCATGAAAAAAGGAAAAGTATTGTATTTTAATCCTAATGTGTTTGATTTAGGAAGTTCATCAGGCCTGCTGGACACAATTGTGTCACCTTAAATAGAAATGTGATTGTTATTTATTTTAAAACTCCATAACGTCTGATCTTATACTGCTTCAGATAACCTGGACAACACCTCGCTTTCTACATTTATCTACTTTAACAGAAATAGCAGGTGTTGTAGTAGTGATGTGGCAGTTTTGTGGGAAATATTTATGGAACTTAAAGTTTTCTTAAGCATCCAGCTCCCAGTCAATCAAAGGCGATACAAAAACAACTAAGATTTTTAGCATCTTATTCTAATTCAGTTGTATATGTTACAAATACTGCTTTGGATGGCTTCAAATCAAAGTCACTTTTGCATTTGGAGGCTAGGCTGAGATGCAAGTTGGTCTTTTGCCTGAGAGTGAATGTTTCCAATGAACCACATACCGCCAGTATGATAAAAAAAAAAAAAAAAAGTAACTATAAAGATGTTTAGTCAAAATTATTAAGTTTGACATTTTTAAAAATCCAGCTGAAGGAACATGATGCACATGTTTTTGCCCTAAAGGGGAATCTCATGTTTGGTAACTTACCTGTGCATTCCTTGTTTTTCTTTGCAGCTCGAAGCTTTATATAACCCTCTTTAGCTAAAGGCATCAGCAGATTTTCAGCTTTAAAAATACAACAGAACATGTTGACAGCAAGGCTTTTGAGCTCAATCTCAGCTTGGTGCCTAAAAATTCAAATGAAGAAAGAGAATACTATACAGTGTAAGTCACAGCTTTTCTTTTTAAGATTGAACAAGTGAAAGCAAACCTCAGTTTTCTTTCAATTTTGGCTTGAGCTCAGGACACTGAAGCCGATGATGTTTCAACCTTGTCAAGAATCAACGATTCCTTAAGGTTCTCCCCCCCCACACCCACACACACACAGACACAGACATCTTTCATTCATTCAAAGACATTTTCATTTTTGTTGCAGGCATCTTGATGTTTGAAATTGAATGTATTCTTGATGAGGGAAGCTGGGAATTGGCTGGCTGTCAGATCAGTACTATTATCTGCCTTTTAGGTTTGAAGCAAATTAGACTCTGAGTCCCCAAGGTGCTTGGACCCTTTGCATGTTGGCAGTGTAGATTTCTCAGAGGGTGTCACTCTTTTGATGGAAATTCATTTTAATCAGAAGAAGATTCCCATCCCCTCTGGACTTGTCTATTCCTTTTAGATTTGTTTTCTGAGTGTGCCAGGGAGTGTGTTTTTGTCCCGTAACCTAAGATAGGATCAATTAAACTCCAACAAGCCTCCTTTCAAATGTGTCGGACACTTTTGTGAGGTAGGAACACTTTGAAGTTCTTTCATGAACTAGTGAGAAAAAAAAATACTCCAAGATCAAATACAGGTAAGTGTTAGACTGTATTTGACAATCCAAGCGGAATTAAGAGTATAAACATGTAGCACTTAAAATATTTTTTGCTTAAAGGTGTTTTTCTCAAACTACTTCCCACAAAAGTGTTTAGGGTGATGATTTGAGTGGAGTTAAATTCCATTCTAAAACAATCTGTGAGACAAACAATCAAGTTTTCTGCACTATTCTTTGTTGATGCACAGAGGGGTTTTCTTTCTTTTCTTTTTAGTTGTTCCATTTCTGACACATCTCATATCGGATAGGGATGTGCTGTCATCTCAGAAAATGCAGAGAGCAGGTTCTTGTTGAGTCTGGTTTGACAATATCAAGATGTTTCTGGAACTGAAATATTTCTGATGCAAGAGTATAACAGAGACAAAGCAAAAGCTTCGGGGCAGAGGTGTTCAGTTCAACACCTGGATGAGAAGTCTGCGTTCATGTATAGTTAAACCAGGATAGCTTTAGATTCATGCTAAACAGCTGAATTCCATGCTGTCAATTCTTTTCTCTTAACAATAAACATCAGACTGATGAATACAATTTGTTCTTACATGGCTACCATGTTTTTACGGTTTTCACTGTTAAGGCAACGGACGTTGGCCACCTGGTCGTTGGACATCTTGAGGACCACTGGGAGCATCTGCTTGGTGGTAATCTCATGACTACAACATTACCATATTGCTGTAATTAAATAGTTTTATTGCTTAATAGAAATGTTGGTAACTCAATTGTTTACATATCCAAAGAATAACTTTTAAATGTTTACCACTGAATCATTTTTAATTTATCATTTTTATTATATATATATATATATATATATATATATATATATATATATATATATATATATATACACAGTCCAGTCACATTAATGTGACCATCTGTCAAAAGCCAGAATAACCACCTTTCGCAGAGCGAACTGCTACGAGACGTGCAGGAAGAGAGTCACTTAGGTCCCTGAAGGTCTTCTCTGGGATGTTGAGCCATGCCGACTCTAATGCCGTGGCCAGCTGCGCTAGATTACGCGGTTGAGGATCCATGGCGCGAACAACTCGATCGAGATGGTCCCACAGATGCTCGATTGGGTTTAAGTCAGGTGAGTTTGCTGGCCAGGGGAGGACGGTAAACTCATCCTGGTGCTCTTCGAACCACGCACGTACACTGGCAGCTGTATGGCACCTCGCATTGTCCTGCTGGAAGATGCCATCATCCTGAGGAAAAACAATGCGCATGTAGGGGTGGACATGGTCCGCAAGGACAGATGCGTACTTGTATTGATCCATCGTGCCTTCCACAATAATCAGTGAACCCAGAGAATGCCAGGAAAACATTCCCCAGACCATAATGCTCCCGCCTCCAGCTTGGACCGTTCCTGCAATGGTTGCAGGGTGGTTCCTTTCAGAGGTTTCACGCCTTATACGCCAACGTCCATCTGTCCGATGGAGCATAAAACGCGATTCATCTGAAAACGCTACCTGTCGCCACTCAGTGGACGTCCAGCTGCTGTACTGGCGTGCAAATTCTAGCCTTCGTCGTCGATGAACACCAGTCAGCATAGGTGCACGAACCAGGCGTCCGCTTCGGAGGCCCAGACGCAGCAATGTTCGCTGAATAGTGGTTTGGGAGACACTTGTGGTAGCCCCTTGGTTCATTTTAGTGGTCAGTTGCTCAACGGTAGCCCGTCTATCTGCCCGAACGCATCTCCGCAACCGTCGTTCGCCTCTGTCATCTATGGCCCGTGGTGCACCACATTTGCCACGTCGTGGATTTTGGACAGTCCCATTTTGCCATGCACGGTACACTTTTACCACGGCGGCACGCGAACAGTTCACAAACTCAGCCGTTTCGGAAATGCTTCCACCCTTGGCCCGAAAGCCAATGATCATGCCCTTTTGGACGTCGGATAAATCGCTTCGTTTCTGCATTACGCACGATTGAAATGTTTTCCGAAGCCCACACACACCCTTTATATACGCTCAACTGCACTGTGCTGCCACCTGCCTTCTGTGATTGGTTATTTAACTCTAAAGTGGAAAGTACGTGGTGGTCACATTAATGTGACTGGACTGTGTATATATATATATAAATATATATAAATGATATTAAAAATGATATTAAAAATTAAAAATGATAAATTAAAAATGATAAATTAAAAATTAAAATAAAAATGATAAATTAAAAATGATATATATACATATATATATGTATATATATACTGTATGTATATATATATACAGTATATATATATATATATATATATATATACACAGTCCAGTTAATGTGACTGGACTGTGTATGTATATATATATACAGTATATATATATATATATATATATATATACACAGTCCAGTCACATTAATGTGACCACCACGTACTTTCCACTTCAGAGTTAAATAACCAATCACAGAAGGCAGGTGGCAGCACAGTGCAGTTGAGCGTATATAAAGGGTGTGTGTGGGCTTCGGAAAACATTTCAATCGTTGGCGTAATGCAGAAACGAAGCGATTTATCCGACGTCCAAAAGGGCATGATCATTGGCTTTCGGGCCAAGGGTGGAAGCATTTCCGAAACGGCTGAGTTTGTGAACTGTTCGCGTGCCGCCGTGGTAAAAGTGTACCGTGCATGGTACGCATCTGAAACATTTCAATGCGCATGTAGGGGTGGACATGGTCCGCAAGGACAGATGCGTACTTGTATTGATCCATCGTGCCTTCCACAATAATCAGTGAACCCAGAGAATGCCAGGAAAACATTCCCCAGACCATAATGCTCCCGCCTCCTGCTTGGACCGTTCCTGCAATGGTTGCAGGGTGGTTCCTTTCAGAGGTTTCACGCCTTATACGCCAACGTCCATCTGTCCGATGGAGCATAAAACGCGATTCATCTGAAAACGCTACCTGTCGCCACTCAGTGGACGTCCAGCTGCTGTACTGGCGTGCAAATTCTAGCCTTCGTCGTCGATGAACACCAGTCAGCATAGGTGCACGAACCAGGCGTCTGCTTCGGAGGCCCAGACGCAGCAATGTTCGCTGAATAGTGGTTTGGGAGACACTTGTGGTAGCCCTTGGTTCATTTTAGTGGTCAGTTGCTCAACGGTAGCCCGTCTATCTGCCCGAACGCATCTCCGCAACCGTCGTTCGCCTCTGTCATCTATGGCCCGTGGTGCACCACATTTGCCACGTCGTTGATTTTGGACAGTCCCATTTTGCCATGCACGGTACACTTTTACCACGGCGGCACGCGAACAGTTCACAAACTCAGCCGTTTCGGAAATGCTTCCACCCTTGGCCCGAAAGCCAATGATCATGCCCTTTTGGACGTCGGATAAATCGCTTCGTTTCTGCATTACGCCAACGATTGAAATGTTTTCCGAAGCCCACACACACCCTTTATATACGCTCAACTGCACTGTGCTGCCACCTGCCTTCTGTGATTGGTTATTTAACTCTGAAGTGGAAAGTACGTGGTGGTCACATTAATGTGACTGGATCTTATGTATATGTTATATATATATACAGTATATATAGTATATATATATATATATATATATACACAGTCCAGTTAATGTGACTGGACTGTGTATGTATATATATATACAGTATATATATATATATATATATATATACACAGTCCAGTCACATTAATGTGACCACCACGTACTTTCCACTTCAGAGTTAAATAACCAATCACAGAAGGCAGGTGGCAGCACAGTGCAGTTGAGCGTATATAAAGGGTGTGTGTGGGCTTCGGAAAACATTTCAATCGTTGGCGTAATGCAGAAACGAAGCGATTTATCCGACGTCCAAAAGGGCATGATCATTGGCTTTCGGGCCAAGGGTGGAAGCATTTCCGAAACGGCTGAGTTTGTGAACTGTTCGCGTGCCGCCGTGGTAAAAGTGTACCGTGCATGGCCAAAATGGGAACTGTCCAAAATCAACGACGTGCAAATGTGGTGCACCACGGCCATAGATGACAGAGGCGAACGACGGTTGCGGAGATGCGTTCGGGCAGAAAAGACGGGCTACCGTTGAGCAACTGACCACTAAAATGAACCAAGGGCTACCACAAGTGGTCTCCCAAACACTATTCAGCGAACATTGCTGCGTCTGGCCTCCGAGCGGACGCCTGGTTCGTGCACCTATGCTGACTGGTTTCATCGACGACGAAGGCTAGACTTTGCACGCCAGTACAGCAGCTGGACGTCCACTGATGGCGACAGGTAGCGTTTTCAGATGATCGCGTTTTATGCTCCATCGGACAGCATGGACGTTGGCGAAAGCGTGAAACCTCTGAAGGACCACCCTGCAACATTGCAGGAACGGTCCCAAGCTGGAGGCGGAGCATATGGTCTGGGGAATGTTTTCCTGGCATTCTCTGGTTCACTGATTATTGTGGAAGGCCGATGGATCAATACAAGTAGCATCTGTCCTTGCGACCATGTCCACCCCTATCATGCGCATTGTTTTTCCTCAGGATGATGGCATCTTCCAGCAGGACAATGCGAGTGCATACAGCTGCCATGTACGTGCGTGTTCGAAGAGCACCAGGATGAGTTTACCGTCCTCCCCTGGCCAGCAAACTCACCTGACTTAAACCCAATCGAGCATCTGTGGGACCATCTCGATCGAGTTGTTCGCGCCATGGATCCTCAACCGCGTAATCTAGCGCAGCTGGCCACGGCATTAGAGTCGGCATGGCTCAACATCCCAGAGAAGACCTTCAGGGACCTAAGTGACTCTCTTCCTGCACGTCTCGTAGCAGTTCGCTCTGCGAAAGGTGGTTATTCTGGCTTTTGACAGATGGTCACATTAATGTGACTGGACTGTGTATATATATATATATATATATATATATATATATATATATATATATATATATATATATATATATATAATAAAACTTATTTAAGTTTGCTAAACTTTCCTAGAACTTTTTAATTAAAAAATAATTGACTTTCTGCTTCCCTTGGGCAATAAGCAATGCAAAGTCCACTTCATAGCCACTGGCCAGTAGGCTGAACTATGAGCCATATTTACACTGCCACCAGACATAGTGAGAAGGATGGTGATTGAGTTTAAAAATCTCCAAACCTTAGTGTTAGAGGAGAGCACCAGAGAGCAAGATATTGGGGTCAAGAACCCTTAGACATTGCATCCAACCAGCTGTTTAACAATGATTTTGGAAAAGGTCTTTTCTGTCCTACCATCAGATGAGAAGGTTGCTCATTGTTCTAGGACTTTAGCTGAGAGGAAAATCGACCATCTCAGCAACAAGGACTGCAGTTGAACCTGGAAGAGAACAAAGGATGCAATGTGTGGAAAAGCTCCTCATGCCCTATGGCCATGGAAGCTTTGTTTGATTGCATGTTGTCAAGAACTTTTGTTAAGGGGCTAATGAAAGCTATTTCAATCTACTGTAGCAGTAGGTAGTAGCAGGTTTTATGACTTGGTCTTTTTTGTGGGGTAAGATGACAAGAAAAAACCTTCAAGAGAGGACCCAGGACTTTGGAGGAGATAGAAGGAAAATGGTCAAAGACTCATCTCTCTGTATGTTCCATCTCTTTAAAATGTTATGGGATAATATTTAGTGTCAAAGTTTGAGCAGGGCCGGAACTGGTCTCTCCCATTACCAGATTATGGGCAAGAATACATTTATTTCAAAATAGGCATATTTGCAAAAAAAACAAAAAACAAAAAAGTGGGCCCAATATTAAAGTTAAAATAAACATTCTTTTGTCATTTTTTAAAATATTTTTAATTGTTCTTTTTAGAAGTGCTCAGGAACCCACTGACATCACTTCTGTCTCTGAGTTCATTAAGCTGCTGGAGTAAAGTATAAAATACTTGGTGCACTAGAGACAGAGAAAGGAAAACACGTAGCCTCAATCTGTCCCTCCACTCTGGGTCAGGCAGCCGCTCCATCACTTTGATATAATGCAACGATACCCCAGCTGTCAGCTGAGGAACACACCTCAAATCGCAGGTACTGCCAATGCCAACCCTCAGTTTTCTCTCCCTTCTCTGCTGTTACCTATAGACTACAAGTGAACCTTTTTCTGTGTTCTCTGGTCTAACGATGCTAATAAACTCAGCAGTTACATCTGTAGCTTTGCTTGTGGAAGTCATTAAAATAGGTAAAGTAGTTAAAATATGGAGGTTGAAATGAAATGAAATCAGCTCAAGATTTCATTTTGAGCTGAAATCTAAAAAGGTCACACAACCAGAAGTCTAAAATACTGTATGAGTGATCTGGACTGTACCAAGTATAGAAAACTGCCTTACAAAAGTTTTAATATTTTCACAGTATTGCAATACATTGCAATGCTGGTTGATGTATGCACCTCTTTTCTACACAAACTGACCGCTCAAAGTGCTGTACACTAGCGCCACTTTTACTCAGTCACACTTTCAAATGTGCAAACACATTCATATGATATGCAGATCAGAGTTGACAATTTGGCATTACAAAGCTGGAATCTAACCCATAGCTTTCTAATTGCCCAATAATTATATAGGTAGAAGATTAATGAAGATAAATACAGGCCACTTCTGGCCTGCTGCAGGAAACCTTTCTAGAGGCAACAAAATATTTGAGGTTGTGGTTGAGATTTGTAGTCCAGCAGGACAACAACACTAACCAACAGACAGAGCAAGAGTGGGAATGTTTAGACCTTATCACATCCATGTGTTAATATGTCCTGCTGCATATCTCAAAAGACTTGCAGCTTTCATTGCAGCAAAATGTGGTTGATTTGGGAAAGCTTAATACGTGTGCACATCACTGTTTTTTTATTTGGAAAAAATAAAAAAAAACAACATTTTCTTAACAGATTCTGCTAAAACACAAAAGCACTTTCATTTTTCTAAACCCGAGAGAACAATGGTGATCGCCAGGCAATCCTTAGAGACATGAACCCATACTAAACTTTCCATGTTTTAGATCTATTTTCCACAGTTAATTGTCAGTGCCAGACCTGAAAAAAAATATATATCTCCAACATGTTCTGCTCCGTGTTCCTGTCACATTTTTACCTGCTTCAGCCAAGATGAGTAGATGATGAGTAGTCTTATTTCTGTCATTCAGCCTCCATATCTCCCAGGTTCCTGAAAGAAATGGATGGTAAAATCCCGGCTGAGATATTTTCTCACACAAACAAATAAAATGACCATGAACACTTTATTGCAGTGTGGCATTTGAAACCATCATCCCACAGCTACATTCTTCAGTTTATTACTTCTCAGCTGGTATTTGGCTGAGCTTACCCCCCTGAAACTGCATGATTAGATCATTCATTTTGCCTGCGTGATTATGGAAATGTTTTTCAGTTGCACAAATGTGTTACTTTGTGCAAAATATGTGGCTTTTAAGTGCAGTTCAGTGATTCATTGAGCTGTTCTCTTGAAACTTGCTGGCAACAATCAACCCCAGTTTCACAAATAAGCACCTTCACATAATAATGTGCACTCTTGCTGTTTTTCCACTTTCCAGTTTTTGCTACAAAGCAAACACTTTTCTGGGTGCCAACTTGGATGTTTTAGTAAGAGTGCGATTTGGAGCTCGGTCATTATTCTTTGTTTTCTTCAGTGTTGTCTTATCTGCCTTCATAAGCCGTCAGGTGTGTTGTGGCGTGCTAATTCCCACAACCAATTTGATGTTCAAAATATTTTCAGAGCATCTTCCAGGTTACTCAGCACAGTCCAAATCATTCTGGTTTCTGGCAGATAGAGTTAGTGAGGGATTAAATCAGAGAGGAGCCAAATGAGTGCCATGGGTTGGGCTTGTTTTCCCCCGGTGTGCATTTACAAACCCTTGTGTTTCAGTCTTCCAACAGGCAGTACAAAAACACAGCAGAGAGCCGTCGGACTCCCAAGAGTTTTGTCGAACTTATCTCCACTCAAACCGAGCTCTGGTGTGTCTGCCTGGGGAGCGTAATTGACGACTATCCTGAGATTGAAATTGATTGCATGAAGTCTTTAACAATGAAAGACCATTGGTATTCCTGCAGTGACGACTGAGGAGCTCCTAAAGATGGGATGGAGCAGTCACAAGAACAACAGGGCTCTCTGTTGGTGCATTGTACTGTAGTCAGATTCAGAAGATCAGAGTAAGCCTTTGATTTGAGCGATGCTGAGGTTCTAATTTGGTTGTATTGATCCGTTCAGCTTCTGTTGATGATGGCACAGTCTTCATCAATGTCAGCCTGCCGCGCTTAGTAAAAAAAAAATCAAGTATCCAGCGCTGCCTGGTGCTCAGCTTGATTGCTTGGGTAATGTATAGTTTTCAGGGGCTTTTTTGAAGGAACAGAAAAACGTCAATATGCCGCTACTTCAAAGATTTGGGTAACACTTGTTGCAAGATTCATTGTTTAGCAACCGCATCTCAATGCGTATTGTTGCACTTTTTTTTTTATGTGTGCAAAATTTAGGATTCTTTTAAAGAGGCTGGCAGTGGCTGAGGTGGAAAAGCAGGTTTACTGAAGGCCCACAGGATCCCAGTATGAACCTTGCTCCCTCTGTTCCCGGGGATCTTAGGGAAGCTTACATCAGGAAGGGTGTAAAACTTTTTGTCAAATCCGTGTGCACACGGCTGTGGAATATGGGGAGGATGCTGTGACATGGAGACTCCAAGAAGGTGTCAAAAAGACAATGACAATAACACAATTCTTCTAAAATTAACCAGACATTTTTTTTATGTATGCTTAATTTTTTAAAATTATTTCTCAATTTATTATATATATAAAAAAAAACTAGTAACGTGCATTAATACACGCTGGAACCAAAAGATTTTACTGGAACTTTGGCATAAATGAACTTGAAAAACTACTAAATCACTGTGAGGAAGAAGAAAAATGGCAGATTTACAAACCGATTAGCTGGAAGCCATGACATTGTTTAGCAGTTCCACTGCAAATGCTGAGATGTAACAGACAAGGAAATGTAACAGGAAATAGAGAAAAATGAACATAACCCAAAAAGAATGCAGAGATATCTATAGAGCATCACTCCTAGACATTTAAAGTTCACCAAAAATGTATTTAGAGGATAAAAAAGTGGATCGTTCATGATATGTCCCCTTTAAAATATACAGTTTTGCTCACTATCAGTTTTTGTTACTAAACAATGTGAAAATAAAAGTGTGATAAATATAGATTGGACAGATGATGAAGTTCTGGATATAAACAAGTTTTGAAAGGTTTCCCTCAACAACTTATTTATTATAATTACAGAAATGGTCTCCCTATCTTTTGTTCTTAGCTCGGCTCCCTTGAAGTCTTGCACTTCTCACCTTAGTATCATTTGGTCTTGTCTCAGTCTCGGCTTATATGGCCTTAAATACAGCACTGAAGACATGCCGTGACATCAGTTTGAGTGAATGAAGATGAATAAAAACATAAGGATCAATGAAATTCCTACCCAGTACAACCAGTTGGTTGTTGATTACATGGTCAGTTTATTATTCCTGCCTTCATTACAAACTAAAGATGCACATTTATTCCAGCTCCTTTAGGTAACTCTAAACAAAAGGCCAGCCTAATGGAAGTCTTCAAATTTCTTCTGACATTTAGAGCAAAAAGCCCTGCATTACGCACATGCATGACAGGTTTTGGATTATTTATGAAGTTTTTTTTTTGTTTTTTTTTCCAGATCCATACCATCGACGTTGACACAGGGCCTCATCTGAAAGTGTCTGCAACTGATTCATTATGCTGCATTAAATGCCCCTAGAGAAGGAAAGGGGCAAAGCTTGATGTATTGCACAGCATATTAAGTCTGTCTTGCAGCACACCAGTAGAATGAAGAAATCCAATGATGTTGCAAATGCAAACCTGAAAAAAATAAATTAAATAAAATCCTTGCTTCAAAATACATGATGGAAATTCAAATGCAAACTTTGGAGAGTGGGGAGAGAAAATATATTCCAGGCTTGAATTTAAAATCTAAGAAAGTAAGTGCATTCTTTTTGCAACACAAATGAGAAATGAGTAATAAAGAAATTAGTTGCTATTTATTCAGAAATAAAATTTCTAACTAATATTCTCCTGCTGGATGGTCTACAATGAAGTGATGAAAAAGTCTCTTGCCAAGCTCCAATTTTGTAAGACTGCTTACGTTTGAATGAATGTGCTTCAGTGCAATATGTGTGAATTTTTAACTTATGATCAATGCTCAATACTACTTCCAAGCCAATGTCCCTAGAAATATCCATTGCTGATGCAGTGAACAGTTGCTGAGGCGATGAGGAATGAGTAATGAAACAATGTTCAGAGTGTTTTTGCGCCCCAGGCTTGTCAACATCATGTGGGAGCGTATGGCCATGCATTATGAAAGCCTCAGCGGTGAACCACAACAGGAAAAGATTCATAATGCCTAGCTTGTATCTATGCAGTGTTGGAGATGAAATTTAATAAGTGTCAACAGAAGTCGGAAGGATTGACTCCAAAGGAATAAATCAATATCATTACATTGAAACATGACGACTGAATTGTGAACTTAGCCATATGAAGCGAACAGCTCAACACGCTTCAAAAGTAGAATAAAATATTGAGAAGAAAAAAAATATTCCAGCCATGATAGAATTTAAAGACCAACACAGTTTGATGAAACATTATAGACTAGAAAAAATGAGTCTCTGACATCTCTATTCTGAGCAATGAATGAGGGTAGTGTTATCAGGAGCACTGCTCCCTCATCACTGGATCACATGACTTTGGCTTTAATTTTCAAAGGCAGATTGTGAAAGGAACTAATATTAACACACTAGATTTAACTGTATTAACTGAATGTGTTGACAGGATGTCTTCAACCTTGAAACAGAAAAAAGTGTTTTTGATACAAAAGAAAATATTCTTTATTCAGAATATAGACCTTTTTTCATACCACATGGTTAAACATGAGATAATTTGTTTGATTAAAAATGGCTTCAGAATAAACTTGTTCAAATGGTTCACCGAATCAAAAATATGAAAAACACCAGTTCACAATTCTGCACAACTTTGTCTGAACAACTTTTGTTTTGTTTTAATGTGATGTTTTTCTGGTTTCCTGGAGACCCGGCTGCTAACACTAAGCATCATTTCATCAATTAATATTCACTGAAGTATTTTTGTTTCTCTTTATTTACACACACGCATGACAGGTGCGTGTAAATGACAGATGCTGTGCTGTATGTTTAATACTGATGGTGTGCATGTGTCTTAGAAAGTCACTTAGTAAATTCAAACTTGTGCTTGCAGGTCTTATTTAAAAAAAAAATCTCAATATATGTATATTTTTATCCATCAACCATGAAAAAAAGAATGACTCAAATATATCAAAGGTACAATTAAAAGCACAGAATTATTATGGTATAAAACTTTAAGTCAAACCCTGTCCTGTTGTTTTTTTTTCTCTGCAATGGCAGGGACTCTTGTTTTTTGTCTCATAATAATGTACTTCTAAAAATTGCTGTTTGTGTGGCTGCATTCTATGTTTGGATTTTTCTAGCCTCACCAAAGTCTACAGAAACACTGAAACTAAATTGAAACTGGAGATGGAGGTTGTTTTTTTTTTTGTCTATTTTTCTTTACATTTTCGATAGAGTTTAAGTTACTAAAATGATCTTGGCTGACTGGTTAAAATGTTAAGATCAATCAATTAAAAAACAAAAACATTTTATGACATAAATTACAAAAGTATACAATATGGTACAAATGGCAAATAACATAACTGATACCCATATTCTATCAATTCTACCGCTATCAGCATTCAGACATGTATTGTGATAAAATGTTATTGAAGTCAGGCAGAAGGTGCAGGGTTCCTTTATGTAGAAATTATATTAATTCCTCTTTCAACCAAACAAGTTCACAGAATGAACATAAAGATAACCTGCCATCCCTGCTGACGATGGACAACATCAAGTGTTGTTAATGACATTTCTATATATAGCAATAGAGATAGTTAACATTTTCTTCACTGGTATACGTTACATTGTTTTTACCAGGTTTAGTGTTTGGTGTCTGGAAAAGTAGTTCTAATCCCGTTCCTTTAGACTTAATGACCTGCTAAGTCCTCTTCAGAAACTCGGTTCTGGGCTGGCTGTTTCCTGTGGGATTTTAAAGAAACTACAAGTATAAACTAAAGGTGACAGAAGCAGCGAGTGCCAGACCAGTGGTGAGACAACAGGAAACCCTGCAGTGTAATGAGGATGACAGAGCCAAGGTTATTTTGTTTCTGTTGTCATAAGTTGCAGCTACTCTTTATTATATCTCTCAGAAAACACACATGTATACACGGATTCTGGAACAGCCACGCTTTTTTCCAATATATCTAACAAATGAAAAGGGAAATGAGAGGAACGCCATCTGAGTCCTAAATGTGTGTACGCTTAGCTCTAAACACAATTGTGAAATATACCTAAATGTTTGGGATGTGAAGATACAATGAACAGGGATATTTAATGTAAATTCTAAATAAACAACACATACTGTATTAGTGGCTATCAATATTCACTATTGGTGTCTTGGTAACAACCCTAATATATTTGCTTGCTATAGTTCAAAATACTTCAAACAGACATATAATTTCAAAAGACTTGCTCTAACAGACCCTAAAGCTACTGGTCCTCTGTCTGAATAATACTTAGGTTTTATTTGTTTTGTAAGGTTGCTCTTTGTAATTTTGAGGGATTTTTTTCAAGCTTACAAAGCTTTCTGTAATAGAAAAACAGTCTAAAATGAGCAGGAGTGTTGTGCACAGTTATGCTCCCTGCTTGATTAATGCCAATAAATATTTTTTTTTAATTAATCTGAGCAATCTTGCTATCCCATTTCATGATTGTGCTCAAGAAAGACACCCTCAGCCAATTAGTTTGAAATAATTTAATTATAATGACTTGAATTTATTTCAAGGGAAGAAAAATGAACTTGATCCTAATTAATATGTCCACATGCTCATAGCTTCATATATTTTGCTGAATATTGCCATGCCTACAGAAATATCCAAGCTCATGCTGCCTCTAATTAATAAATAATTTTCAGCTAACGTTTTGTTTTTGTATTAAATCCCTACAGACGCTTGAAGACACTGATCTCTGTTAGTAATAATTTAAAGATAAATGCAGTTTAACACATTCTTTGTGCAATGGTGCCATTTCTAAGTATGGCCTATCATAATTTTTTTTTTCAATGTTCATAAACTATGTTTTATTTAGCACTTTTACTGATTTACTTGTTTGAAATTGTCCTGCTACATACAGTATAAGTCGGTGCAGAAGGAAAATTTGTCTTTCAGCTACAGTTATAGTTTGAGTTAAATGGTTAAAATTTAGTCAAACATGGTTCTTCCAGCAGCCTAATAATACATCAAAACCAGGCTGGGTATGGAGTGAATAAAGGAGGTTAAAATGAAGCTGTTGGAATGACCCAAACTTCAACCCAATTGGAAAATTTTCCCATTTGCTTTGTTGGATCCATGCCAGGAAACCACCCACCTTATTTAAATGACCTCAACCAACATAGCCAAGAAGAGTGGACAGATATCCTACCAGAATTATGCTAGTCAAAAGTCAAACACATTTAAATAATAATTAGTGGTAGTGTATGAATGGATATGAAGATTCATGTATAACATGTATAAACACTCAGTGTTGCAAAAACTCCACCAGATGTTTCAATAAATTCACCAGATTCCAGTTTAACAAATCAATGAAGATGAATTTCAAGTCTGGGCAAAGAGCAATTCAGTGCATTTCAAAGGCCCAAGTTAATATTGCATTTATGCCCTCATTGAGTGTGCCACTATTTCTCATCACCTTTGTGGATACTGGCTGTGCAGACAAAAGTTTTTGTGCAAGTAGTTTGTAAATTAGTTTGATTCGCTTGGAATGAGGAGTTTTTGTGCCTCAAAGACCTTTCAGTAACCATTACCCTCATTCTGCAGTGGGGATCTTCGCAGTGGAATAGTCTCAGTTGGAGCTCAATGCAGTAAATTTGGGAACTCCACAAGTGAATTGATGAACCTGAGTCACCTTATCTGGAGGGTTGCCCACTTCCAATGCAGAATCTACAGTGGTGCACTGAGTGACGACAGCAGAACAGTGTAATTATCTTGATTGTTAATTTAGCAATGAAGAAAGAAGGCAGGATTTGTTTATCCTTGTCTCAGTGGGTTTCTTGCCTCTCTGCTCTGATGAAACACAGCAGCTTGTTTCTCTGGGAGCGGATTAGAAGTTGCTGTCCTCTGAGCAGCTGTTCTGTGCAGCAGGAGATGTTTTTACTCCTCCATCTACTGATAACTCATGCAAAAAGCATGTTTTCAAGTCAGAGATAAATCTGAATGAGGACACATCACCTGAAAAAAAAAACCAAGTGAGAATGTTCATCCAGAACAAAAAACATATACAGATTTTTTTTTATTATTATTTATTTATAGTATCAGAAGACGCGACTAAAGAAATAGACCAAGCAAACTTCTGAGTTTCTACTCAACCTGTTTATGAATGTTCTGGATTCCCATGATAATAGTGGAGTGGTTTGGCAGGTTGAGAAGTTCACTGCATAAAATATTTGAAAGCTGGCGTTTAGCTTTAACTTTAGCCGTCCCCAAAGACCTTCACTTTAAAGAAAGATACTTTCTGTTTTTGCTAGCTACTTTAAAGTGAGAAAAAAAAATCGATTATCATTTTAAAGGGAAAAAAATGTTTCAAATTTCCTATTTGTCTTTTCCCAAAGGGAGGGTTTGGAGGTTTTCTGCAGTGCATTGTAAGTTGCTGAATTATTTAAGTTTGTGTTTATTACAAGCTAGCTTGAGTTCTTCACAAATTACCTATTTATCTTAAAATAAGAAGAGAAACTTGCAATTTCCCTGTAAGTTTTCTCTTCTTAAAGACAAAGCCTGTTCTGTGGAAAAATCCACCAGAAAAACCTTGTTTGAAGGTATTCATGTGAAGTCAAACCCGACATCCTCAGGCCACAAGGCTGAGAGGCACAAGGAAGGAGTCTGGGAAAAAATGATTTTTGACCATGATAGATCAACACAAAGTAGTGAATAATTATAATTGAAACAAAATAATATATTATGTTTTTTCTTTTTTCAGTGAAACACTTTGAATTACTCTGAGTGCGATACTCTGTGTTTGATTAGGGCTGTCTTGGTTTTCACATTTGTACTCATCTGCCCTGAGTTGATACTTTGTAAAACTAACTTTCATTGCAGTTACAGTTGCAAGTCTTTGGGGTATATGTCTCAATCAGAATCACACTTTTTGCTCACTCTTCTGTGCAAAATAGTCCAAGCTTTGTTAGATGCAAATCAGAGCATTGGAATGATCAAGTTAAATAACAAAGTTTAGTGCTTTGATTTAAACAACCCCGTTGTATCACCGGTGATATGTCTGCAGTCGCTGTCCAGCTGGAAGTGAACCCCCCCCCCCCCGGTCCTAACAGATTTCTTTCCAGGATTGTTACATTCATCGTCCCACCAACTCTTATCAGCTTCCCTGCCTCTGCTGAAGCAAATCATCTCCACAGCATGATGTGACCATAACAGTGTTTCATGGTAGGAATTGTGTATTCAGTATGAGTTCTCCGCCACATGTCAGAAACTTCACATTTGGTTTCATGGTCATCATATTTGGCTTCGGCTATGTATTTGCTGCATATGATTTTCGTCTAGTCACATTTCCATAAAAGTCAGATTTGTGGTGTGCGCGAGTAACCTTTGGCCTGTTAATAGATAAGGTAACCTGAGTCTTGGATCTATGGGTCTCCATGGGCCCCTTGGCTTCTTGTCTGATTAATGCTCTCCTTACCAAACCTCTCAGTTTGGATGGATGACACATTATTTGCAGGTTACTGTTTTTATATGATGAACTGAATATTGCTTTGTGAGATTCTCAAAGTATTGTACATTGTTTTACCCTCCCTTAAACCTCTCCACAACTTTACTTCTGACCTCTCTGGTGTGTATCTTGGTCTTTGTGTGCCTGGTTGTTTGCTGATGTTCTCTAAAAACCATCTGAGGCCTTCAGAGAACAGCTGGATTTAGCCTGAGGTCAAAGTATACATAGGTGGGCTCTATGTACTCAACACAAATCAGTCCACAATTTTGTTTTTTTAGGGGTATCAGATTGAAGAGGACTGAATGCCCAAAACATTACACTTAACAGATTCTGCTAAAACACAAAATCTAAAAAAAAAAAAAAAACATTGTTCCTTTCACTTCATGAAAAATATATTTTGTAGAAAATGTAGAAAATGTAGAAAATGTGCCTGAACTCCTTACGGAGTACCTGAACTCCAGGTACACTACTTTTGGGCACTACTTCGGGTTGTTCTATCACATAAACTCACAACAATATACATTGAAATCATTAATATGCAGTGTACCCTATATCAATTTAAAGAAAGAAAACACATTTACCATAAATTGATCAAAATGCTCCAATTTATACCATACAATGATTATTTGAACTCGGGCGATCTCACAACATTCATTTATTCTACAGATATTACAAATATGTGTCATCTGATTCATAAACATGCATGAAAAAAGTGTTCAAACCATGAATGTAACTGAACTTATAAAAATTCAAGAATAAAGATCTTGGTCCTTTCTTCTGTCAAAAACTCTGCAATGTCAGGGAAACTGAGCTGTAATCTGATCATAGTTTTATGATCAGAATCCAAACACTGTGCATCTGTTTGACCTTTAAGAGAGTAAAATCCCTTGTTTACTTCTTTGCCTTTATTGAATGTCCTGACCACCAATCCTAATTAATTGCTTGTGATTTATTTAGTTCTTTCTTGGCCGAGATAAGCACCACAAACCACAACCCACAAATATTTTTGTCTGCTTGGTGAAATTACACTAATAGCCAATTAAGTACTGTTGTTTTCACACCGGTTCTCACCCTTTTTAAAATTTGTTGGACACACTCTTTGTTGAAGTCTATTTTCAAAATGTTATTTACATAAACTTTAACATTGCCCATTTTGTGCAAAGTCCAAGTGCAGGGATTTCAGACTGAATAAGCAAAACCTAAAATCCTCTTTGGATTTGGTATATTGTTCTGCTGATATAAAATGGGGAGCAGTGCATTGTCCTTGATCCCCCAGGAAAGCAGATAGCAGTGGGCCACAGAACAAGAAACGGGACTCCAAGCTGGACAAAATAAATTTGTCTTACCATGCAGTATTTTCATCATTTTGGATGTAAAAAGAGCGCCTCAGAAGGTAAAATAAATAAACAAAAAAACATTTAATGTTCCAATTCACTACTTAGTTGTAAAAAGTCCCTTATTCCTGATTCCAAGAGGCAATAAAAATGATAATTTATTAAATTAGAGAAGGATTTAACATTCCGATCTTTATAACATGTACAAATTCAACCTCAAGACAGTGTCAGCATGACATGTTAGAGCGTCATGACCTATTTAGGACAAATTACAGGGTAAGTAAAAAAAAAAATTATTAAGCAGCTTTTGGAACCAGCCCTAGTTTTAACTAATCAGTCCTTGTATTCAGTTCAGCTGAGTTCATTTAATCAATTGTGCCAATGCACAAAATAACTTTACCGCTTAAAGTCCCTAGCAAGCAAAGTGTCTAAAAAGTTGGTCACTTATTTACAATCAACTAATTAAGTGTGACAATTTAAAGGGCACCTTGCTGCTGCCTACCCTCCTAATCTCAGTGGAAGCAGCCCAAGGTGTACTAAATCTTTCACATTCAGCTTTGGATTTTGGCTCAGGTTTGTGAAATGAATACTGATGCATTGTAATATGCCATATGTTGTTATCCACATTATCATTGGTGTGGGATGTCACAGGCTATCATGACTGCAGTCCCACGATGCCAAGTGATGTATTTAACCTGTGACTTCCCACACCTATAAATCTATACTTGTAAAAAATGTAGAATTAAGAGTCCACTGCACTGAAGCCCATTGAAAACCTCATGGTTATACCACCAAAAATTGATTTCTGAAAGAGTGAAGGGAAGACATAGCAAAGAAAAGGGATTAATAAAAATATAAATTTAATGAAGTGTGGGGACGCATGAACAGATGCACTGAGGAAAAAAGATTAGAAATTACACCATGACCATGTGAACACTGCAAAGGAACGTAGGATAATATATCTGAACAAGACAAGCACAAGAAAAATCAGGGGTAACCACTAAACAGAACATGAGTAACAAATAATCTACTTAAATGTCAAAAACCCCAAATAGTACAGAACTAAAAACTGTAGTGACAAAACAGAATCAAAGTTCTCCACACAATGTGCAATAGGTTATTGTTTTCTTAAACATAGATGTAACATTTGACAAGAGCAACTTTGATATAGGCCTTGATTATTTATGTTTTTATTGAAATGTAGAAATTGTACAATATTGTCATCTTCACATTTTTACCAAAAACGTTGTAAAACAAATACAGTATTTTTCAGACTATAAGCCGCTATTTCTTTCCCCACGCTTTGAGCCCGACTTGGCTTTTCTGTTGATTTTTCTTCAACCACCAAAGGGGCTTTTTAGCAGGAAGTGAATCATTGGAAGTCAAAATTGGAAAGCAAAGAAGAAAAACGCTAATTTTCATTTAGAACAAGCACATGATATCAGCAGGCATGATGGAGAAATAATTTTAAACTCATACCTCATCATGGAAACTACAGGAAGAAGTTCATAGGATGCAACTTTTAAGTTGAATGCTATCAATCAGATCAATAGCCGCTGCACTTAAACTTGGCCAGAATGAATCCGGGCTGCGTCCTGGTGGAAAACCAAGAACGGCGGAGATACCAGCAGCTTATAGCCCTGTGCGGCTTATGTTTTCATTTTTTATTTATTTATTTTTTTTTACTTTGTGAGTGTGGCTTATATTGAGGTGCGCTCTATAGTCCGAAAAACAAGGTATGTGAATACCAATGTATCACGTACTGTTAGTGTTCGTGCTTGACTCAACCAGTACCTCTTATTGACAACTGTGTCATCTGGGATTCTCCAGCAAAATATACATACAGTTCTGGAAAAAAAAATAAGAGACCACTGCACTGAACCCCATTGAAAACCTCAGGGTTATTCCAAAATGTTTTGATTCCTGAACTCTTCCTGAGTTAAAACATTTACTTTGTTGTTTCTAAATGAATATGAACTTGTTTTGTTGGCTACTTGAGGTCTGAAAGCACTGCATATTTGTTAATTTGACTATTTGTCATTTTCTGCAAATAAATACAAAATTTTTGCTTGGAATTTCAGAGACTTTCAGAGTAACTTTACTCAAACATATACATATAAAAATATATATCAGAGAAACAAGTCATTTTAAGTTATTTTTTTTTTTCCAGCGTTGCATACATATAAACAGAGGCATATAAACATGTTGTAATTCTAACCGTCTTAGTTGCCACATGCTTCCCAGAAAAATGTAGTAGTCTCAAAGGTGCTTTTCAGGTAGCAGTAAATTGCAAATAACTTAGCTTGAATCAAAAAACATTATTATTAATAAGCTTTGGTGTGATTGTTTTTTTCTGCTTTAAAAGCTGACAGCCTGATTGTAGAGAGCACAATCTGTTTTAGATTAGATTTTTCTTCCTGTACTGCCAGTCTGGCAGCCTAAGCCAATTTAGATACTTGGCTACACCACGCACTGCCTGAAAAGCTCTCTGTGATTTTGTCAAGATTATAAATGTCCACTTTTATTTCATCTTTAGAATGTTATTTAACTCTATGTAATCACTGAAATCACCCAGAAAGAAAAGGAAAGAAAAACCACATCACTAGTTCTGGAAATTTGACATAAACTGGATTCAGTTTTTAAGAAATAGGCATGCTTTGGTCTTTGTTTCACTATATAATAACCAAATTAGAAAGTGCTGTTTGAAGAGAATAATCCATGAAATTAAATTTCCCTTGTATGGTAAATATTAATTTATGTGAAACCATAGCCCACTGGTATTTATAAAAAAATAAAATAATAAATTAATTAAGGCATGTTCAGCTTCAGGGCCGAAGGTTACATTTTTAAAGCGAAGCTGAGTTGAAGGGAGCTGAGATACTCGCAGCTGTTCCTCTAATCCTCAATGTAAATATTAAAACAGAAGGCAACATTTTCAGCACTTTACTGTTAACACTAGTGTCAATCTGCATTGTTTACAGGCACATGATGGATAAAAGTAAAATCTTTATTCTATGATAGAAATATTCTGACAAATATAGTGAAAGGCATATTTTTCAGAATTTCAAGTCACACATTGTAAAACTATTCATAACATTTAGTCTTTTTACAATTACACACCTAAGGTAACTTATCCTGGGCAGTCTGTGTAGCTGTGCTGCTATCGGCTTAAGCTGGTAGAAAACATAATAACCACTTTTCCTCATTCTCCTACTACTTTGAACTTTTGCATAAATTGTAAAGTTGAACTATAAAGTTATTTCAGCTTTTATTTCATAGGAGCCACAACTGACCTGTTTAGCTTTCACACCCTACTGCTGCCAGTAATATTCTCCTACTTTCAGTGTGCAACCCGGTCTCTCTCTTAGACATAGCCATTGGCTGAACTTTTGCTGTGACTAACCGTGTGCTCCCTCTTTCATCCTAAAGATTTAAAAAACTGTCTCTGAACTTATCTGCTTAGCTGTGTTTTTCTCCTACTTGAAACCACTAAAGGAGCCCCTACTGCCATTAACTTTTACTTTACTTTAATATAGATGATTCTCCAAGATCACTTCTTCTGTTACTTTACATGAAACTCTGTATCATTTTCTTTTTGCTTTATAATTTGCACTACTTGTTTTGTCTATCATAAATAACCCAAATAAAATACAATGAAATTTGAAGTTGCAAGGTGAGATGTGAAAAGGTCAAAAAGGTGTGAATACTTTAGGAAGGGATGGATTGTAAAGTCTAAATGATCTTTCAATGGATGGGATCAACATGAACAAAAATGATTCTGTTCTTTTAAGATACATAATGTGATCACTTAAGAATACAAATATTTATAATAGAAAAAGAAAATCGAAGGAAAGGTTCTATCCAGATCCTGTGTTTTGGATTTTTGGTGTTTGCTTTTCCACTTTTCTATTTATGCATGATTAGCTTTAGTTTCTGTCTTTACTTTTGACCAGTATTTCTTAGTTGTTATTTTTCTTTTATTTATGTTAGACCTGTTGTACATTGTGTTTAGTTATTTTTTATGGTTAGATTTTTTTTTTTTTACTTCCTGCTCTCCTCTTAGTGTTTACTTTTCCTTGCTCCCCTGTGCCATATTTTTCTTTCCCTCAGCCTGCCTTCGCCTTTATCCTCGCAGCTGAACCCATTTACTTCAATCCCATTATTACAGCAATTTCACTTCCAGTATTTAACCATTTCTTCTTCATTAACTTTGTACTAGATTCTCAGCTAGTTTCATGTACCTGGTCCCTGTTTGGTCCTGCTTTCACTCCTTGTGTTCCTGTTGTTTTGTAAGTTCTTCAATAATTTTTTTTATTAAATTACTGCTCTGTATTTGGGTCCAATCTTCACAACTACACATTATGATAGATTCCCTGTGTTAACCTAGAATGCGATCCAAAATCTTTCGGTCCAGGGTTTCCCTCTGAGACAAGCCGGTGACACTTGAAAGCACCTTCACAAGGTGGCACACCACTCTAATGGAAATCCTTCACATCCTAGTGGCAGTCACATTAATCCACTGTTGATCTACAGAGGGATCAAGCTCTTCAAAAATCAATAGTGCCCTGATAAGCTTGCCTTCTGATCCTCACTGTATCCTTTACCTCCATGTGTTTTATAGTTATAAAGGCTACTGTAGTCGTTCTGTACGTGGTGAAGAAGGACGAGACAATAAGTAAGCATTTGCCTGATTTAAGGTACAGCATGGTTATCTTTTGGTGGAGGAAAATGCAAGTAGAAATGATAGAAATAAAGGGAGTTTTATAATCGTGTCTTTTCATAATACATGGAAGTACTTGCATGAAAAGGAGGTAAGGCCTTCAAAACAGATTTTTAGCCACATAGCAAATCCTCCCACACAGGGTTTGAGATTTACTTATTTATTTTTTTATCTTAACACACTTGGATTTTAAATGAGCCAGAGTTTTTCCATCATGCTGGCATTATTTTAAGTTCTCCCCACTCAGCTTTTATAATGAAAAAGACAAGTGTTGGTACGTGTAAAAACTTCTGATATTAATTAATCTTTTACTGCCATGACATTGTTGGACTCTGAAAATCATAGGTACATTTAATCTCTAATTTGAGTTATTTATTCTTTGGTTGAAACAAACAGCAAACAAATAATTGTTTTGAACTAAATCACTTGGTGGTACCCTGGCTGTTAATACCAGCTTTGGAAAAAAAACAAAACAATACCAAGTTGTTCGCTTTAATATTGATTGAAATTATTTAAAACAATTTGGGAAAGCCATATTGCTATTTGCATATTCACACAGGGGAACAATCTGAAATTATAATTGTAAGCATTTAGTTCCCAATAAATTATGACACCTACTGTGTTTTTTATTTCTGTAAATTCTAAATAAATGCAAAACCTGTTTCTTATAAGCTTTGGAAGCACAGTCCAAAGCTTATGTTTGGACCATTAAGCAGGGTCCAATCTTCACAGATGAAACTAAACATTTCCAGTTTTGACATTTGTAGTCCTTTGGATTTATTGGGGCAGCCTCCATTATTTATCAATTAAGATTGCATCACACTCAGTGACTGCATTGAGTTTAAATGTTAAAGATTTCAGAGTGAATACACGATCCTGCAATGAAATCTACATTTCTACCAAGAGCGGTTCGTCCATATTTACCAGTGGTGGCAGCATGTTTGTTCCTGTCAGTCCAGCCCGTTTCCCCGCTGAGCCGAAATGGATGAGTCTTGATTCCACTCCATATTTTGTGTCCCTCCCGCTCTGTCCTGCCGGTCCGTCTGATCGGAACACGCAGCGCTGCTCTCCAGGGAGCTCTCACCATTTCCACTTCAGCGCAGCCTCCAGAGGGGCTCCTTTCGCTGGACCCAAGTCGAGCCACCCTCTTGAATTCATGTGGCACCTACACAGTCCTTTTCTCTGCGCCACTTTTATTCTTGGCCGCGCTTTCGACTTTGTCGCTCTGCTCCGGGAAATGTGTCGCTAGACGTTCATACTAGTTGAGCTCCAAACAACATACACGAGCTGTCATTAAGTACCTGCGGACCTGCTGCAGGAGGGGGGTGGGGGGAGTTTTATTATTATTTTTTTTTTTTTTTACGGCTGGGAACCTGAAATCACTGAAGGACCTTTACACAAGTGAACAATGCTGAGACTAGAGACTATCATCTGCACTTTTTCTGTGCTGTCAGTCGCAGCAAGAGCAGATTTGAAAGCACGGAACTGCAGCGAGGTGAGGGACTCTTGCCTTGAGAGGGGCTTCGCCTTCGCACATGTTCCTCACCAGGAGATCCCAGGTAAGTCTGCGCAAACCTTTCCGACAGTTCAGGATTGCTGTCAAGTAATTTATTAACAACATATACAAGCATATATTTGGGTCACTTTTAAAAAGGGGAGCTGCGTTTGTTTTTTTTTTACCCATTGCTTGCATATTAAACAGATCACTCATATAACAAATCGACCACCTGTCACTTAAAGTCCTCGTGTCAGGGATCTGCTGCGTAAAGAGCTTTAACTATCTGGATATTGATCGAGACCAGGTGAAGCCTCCCTGCGTCCCTCAGCTTGCACCAGTGAGGCAGCTATAGATCTGGCTGCTTTTATTCATTAAAGTGAGAAGATTTGCTCCTTGTTTATTTGTGTTCACTTCCGTCCAAAAGTTCCTGCTAGGGTCTCCTCGTGAATTCATTGATGGTTTCAGGTCTGACTGTGTCCCAAAGAGATTTCTGACTGAGGGGTGTTAAAAAAAAAAAAAAAAAGGTGGCTGAGTGTGCTGAAATCAGCTTCTGTCCAGTGAAAATTAAATGAAATAACGTGCAGCTGTGTTACCATGGTTTCAACTATGTTTTCAGCAGACTTGTTCTAAATTGAAAGCTGTAATAAGTAGGATAAACAAGTAAATAAATACAAATTAGTATTAGTTATTTTTATTTTTTTAAAAATCGCATTGTGATTACTGTCTTTGAAACGTGTCAAGTTTATCAGTATGACAAAGGCATTAGAGTTGGGGCAAACAGTTGTCACATTACTATGGGGTCTAAAAAGTGTTAGGTATTTGACCTGACAGTCACTCTGGGGTCACTTTGTGGAAGACGCAACACTTTGTGATTAGGGGTCTTTTTGTAATTTTCACGGGTCAGTGTCATATTTTATGTTTTCATGTAATGAATTTAGAAATTAGCTACTTAATAAAAAGTAATAGGTTGTGGTAGCTGCCTTAAAATATTTGTCAAGAACTCAGCTGGGGTTTGTTGTCTCATGCATGTTTAAATGAATCATGGAATGTGGAATCGGATGTGGCTTTAATAATTTTTAAATTATTAAAGCAATGGCAATTTGCACATTTTCATCAAACTCACCGCTCAAGCACAATAATTTACAAATTCGCAAATGATTATTGGTTCAAATAAACGCTTTCCATGCAAGTCCATTATCTCGTAACTCATATTTATGCTTTTATCTGAAAAAAAGTCCTTAAAAAACATAAACTTTGAAATATCATGCTGTTTGTTCAAGAAAACGTCCAAGCTGTTAACAAGTTAGAGAGACAAATGAGAACATTTTGAAGAGAGTAGGAGAGTTAACTTTGATTGGATTACCTTCGAGGCAGTAAGTGGCTTCTGGAGCCAGAGGACTACTTGTACTGTTTCCTTTTGTATGTAGTAAGGGAAAGACATCCTCAAAATGCTTTACTCACAAAGTTCAACATGTTTAAGATTCTTTTTGGAATTTAAATATCTTTACTTTTACATCCTTTTGCCTTGTTCTGAGACAAATTCATGGTAATATTGTGCTGTTTTAATTGTAATTTCATTGTAAAACAGCTATAATAAACTGCTGAAAAGTTATCAGGTTAATCACTAAAACCACTGATTGCTTCATCCCTAACAGTTACAATAATTATTATGCATTTATTTTTTAATTTTTTATTATAATGTCTCAGCCTGTTAGGAATAGATTGGAATCAGTTTTATTCTGATCACAGTTGTGTTTCCGCTATTCAACAAATGGGTCAAACGAAAGTCTCCCAACATTTTCTGTCTATAAATACGTCGACCGAAATCAAGTACTTTGATACCCTATTCTTAGTTTAATAATAATAAAAAAAATCAAATAAAGCTTAGTGACACATCCTTTGATGCATAAAACTGGATGGTCTCATAGTTCTTTCATCTTCAGTTGGATTCAAAATGACTATATCAAAAAACCTGAAGCACTTTTTTTGTAATCACTCATAATAATAATCAGGTGTTCAGATCTAAAGGGAAATAAAATGTTATCAGCAAGGACATATTACAAGTGCATCTGCTTTTGTTTTTTTAAAGGTTTTGTTGGTATTTATTAACAGTTGTCAGACAGGAAATTGAATTATGAAAGAAAGGGGGAAGACATGCAGCAAAGGTCATCAGGCCAGGACTTAATACCTGTGACAGCCTCGTCAAGGAGTAAGGCCTCCATACATGGGTCATGCTCTACCCCGGCAACACAACTACTTCTGATTTTATTGTTGTTGCCGTCATTGTAATTGTGCAACCTTCTATAACGTTTGTTACTTAGAAAGACACAAAGAAAATATGATGGAGCGCATACAGCAATTGGCACACCTATAGACGTGCTTGTCGTTGTGCACTGAAATTTTCAAACCTTATGCTTCTTTCATTTAATTAATACATCATTCACTGCTGTTGCCTTAACTATAAGCATAAGGTGTGCACGTTTTAGCTAAACTTGAATAATAACATAACTCCTAGTTTGAACTTTAAACCAGTATTTGCTGCAACCCAAATCAAATCAGTTTTAAATGAGTTCAAAAGGCTTTGTTTTCAAGCTGTCCCAGCCGGATTGTCGCACGTCATTAGCGTAATGCTCCATCATCAGCGACTCTTTCCATAAAGCGGGGAATCTGGCACACGTTAAAAGCTGCGTATTTGATAACAGGCACACCTGTTCAGGGATTGGTTGAATAACAAACTGATTAAATCTTATAGATCTGTGTTGGTGAAATAATAGCTAATCTCCCAAATGAGTGATAGATTTCTCTCTTTTTCTTTAATATCAGAATGACGGCATCCTGACTACTTTTGTTGTAATCTTTGAAGGAGTTGCAAGAATAAAAGAATTCCTGCAGAGACAACATACAGCTCAGCAAAAAGTCCTCCGCTGCAGGCGTGCACCTTAGTGCATCGTCTGTATTCTAACAGTGTAGATCCCACATTAAATCATGACATAACTAATAAGCGAATTGCCTTCTTGATTGAAACGTTAAATTGTCAAAAGTGTAATTTAAAACAACTGTATGCAACAAGTGTAAGACGGCAAACAAAAACATTTACACTGTCTTTCTATTAACTCATGCAATTTAGAATGATCTCCTGTCTAGTTGATCATCCAAATTGTAGCAAATGTGTTAGTTTAATAATCAATTATAAATAAAAATTTGAGGCATTAAGTTTATGTCCTTCTGAAAAGAGGAGAAAGTACTTCTTATTCTTAAAAATAAGTGGAGCAAGCTTTATTTGCATCACAATTTTTTGACTCCTCAAAAGCCACAGTAATTTATTCTTGACTTAACCTGTGCCTCACTCTCCGCTTTGGAAATAATAGTCTCCTCGTTGGAAGGTAAAGTTTGCTGGTCACACAAGTAGTCAGGAATGGAGAGGAAGCTTAAAAAAACCTTGAACCTAAGTAAACTTTTTATGTTTTATAACAGGGTTAAATCCCTCCTACTGACTGCAAATCTGTCAAAATACAGTATAAACTTTGGAAAATAACCCACAATTCCAGTGGAGGCTGCAGGCTGCACAGACCCCCTCCATCTGCATTGGTGACAGTCCTGTATGCTTTTGTTTCTTAAGGCTAATAATTTGATCGGTCTAGGTGTCTGCTGCAATAAATCTTTCTCACCCACAGTAGAATCAAGATTGCAGTGACCATTTTGGAGGTCTAACCTCGCCATGGCCTCTTTAAATAGACGTAGGAGTTTGGCAGGAAAGAAAGGCCTCTTGCAAACTGAGCTTTGGATTTCCCACACAAGTAAAGGGTGTACTAGTTCTGTCCCATTGAGCAACCTGGGGTCCATGTAATATTGAGCTGGGTAACTGTCAATAGAATTAACGGTTAAGTTGGAGGAACTGGAGTTGGCATTTAATCCTTTTTGATGGGGCAAAAAGGATTAGACCCACATGGGGGTTTATCCCGACCCCGATGTGTGGTGGGGGTTGGGATAGAAAGATGGCATATCTGGGGCTCACTATTTCAACTTGGCTAGCAGACTTTATGAACTCATTTACTCATACATTGATCCTGTTTACAACTGGCAGTAACATTTGCCCACGCTAATTAGATCATGTCCAGACAGTGTTAAATGCAGGTGTATACACACTGAAGGTTATCTATTTTTAAAATCTGGATTGGTTTGGCAGTCTGACCACAATCGCTCTTAAGTCGTAATGAAGGATCTCCCTCTGACCTGAAGGGACTCTCTTTCAAGCTGCAGTTATTACTCAGATAACTCTCATTTTACAGAAGGAGAACATTCCATCACTGCTGTCAGCTAATTAAAGCCTAATAAACAGCCCTTTAAAGGAATAGATTGAAGACAGTAAATTTTATTAAATGCTCGTTGAACAGCTTTGTGGTAGAACATATATTCCCTCACATCTTTGTCAACCTTCACTGGCTGGTTCTGCTTACTTGGAATTGTATATTTTTTGATTGCACGGTGTCTTGAGTCAACCACCTAACCAGAATATCAGCTCAACGGCAGCATGCTTAATGTTTTAACACAGCACTCTGATTGCATTATAGATGTTTTGCACTGCTAACAGTTGAGGGAGGGTGGGGGAGGGGGCTGTTTGTTTTTATCATTAGTGTCTTTTTGCTGACTGAGCTCGTGAAGCCACACATTATTTATTCACCTTCTCCCCTCTCATTTAGTGTCTCTTAAGATGGATAATTGAACCCCTCAAGAGTTTTGTTACAAAAAGACCTTCCACATTATGCAACATAGGTAATTTTCAAGCATGATGAATGTCTGAATAATAACCCAGGGCAAGTGATTAAATGTAATTGTGATGTTAGAGAAACACATCGGACCTCATCTCTATCATTGAGCTGATAATTCAGTGAATAACATGGACAAATGCTTACTTCCATGTAAACCAGGTAGCCGGGGGACAGATTTTAATACCTGGTGTCAATGGTTTTTGCTTAGCCTGTCCTGTTTATATCTGAATAAGACGGGATTAAAACGTCATGCTATTTGCCCTTAAACAACTTTGGATCTCACTTATATATTGGCTCATTGCAATTTTGTAAGACTCAGAAAAGTCCAGGGAGAACATGCAAACTCCATGTAGAACCCAGTAATTCTTGCTGCACCACTGTAGCGTTCATTATGACCAGACACTTACATTTTTGTACCGTCAGGTCATAGAAAATCTCTCCAAAGATTCCTTTTTAAACTGTAATGTTGCAGAAAAGGGTATATATCTTTCTATGCAGTGTAAAGATCTGTTTTTAACTTCACATACTGAATTTTATTTATTTATTTATTTGAGTTGCTATTTTTTTTAAAAAATTTTGTTTTGCTTGCTTTATTGCATATGGCCAATAAAATGAAATCTGATTCTGAACCTTTGAAATATCACCTGCTTGTAAGATAAACTGCTGGCAGTGATAGACATTTGCATCGTTATAAAACAGAGAACAAGGGGGAACATGGAAAGATGTCATTTTTAAATCCAGAAGTCCGCTTTAGAGCCCATGCATAACAATTATGTACAGTTGCCATTTGTGCATAATGTGAGCAGTCACACAAAATGATAACTGCTAGCTCCTAAAACGGCAATAAAAGTAACTATGTAACAATTGTGACACGGCAATGCAGGGGGCTTTCAATGTGTTAAGGAGCTGTTTAAGGGATGGCATGGGTGTGTGGCAGACGGTGGACAGCTTAAGTGACAACATTACCTTGGAGTTCGTATTGCAGCACTTGTATGTTAGTTGGTCCTTGGGGGCCTCGGTGAAGAGTGACTCCACAAGCCTCATGCTTAGTGTTTCTGTTGGCCACGCAGCTGCCTCCACACTCTTATAGCTCGCCGATGATACGTGAAAAATTTCAGCTCTGATATTACTGGTCCTTGTCTACGAATGAGTCATTTTATCTACATGCTGTGTGCGCTTGTAGAGTGATTAGCTTCCATGGATTGATTCCTTGAAATCTCTTGTAATAGCTTTGAGCATCAGGTTTTAATATGAGCAGCGTTTCAATCCTGTTACTTTGTGAGACATGAGATTAGACTGAGACATTACACATCAAGTTATATAAGGCTGATTTTCTTTACTGTCTTTTTAAATGCTATTCATTAGATCTTTCCCTGTTTTTTTACCATTTAAATTTTTGGCTAGCGATAAATCATAAATTTAAGCGCTTGGCTCAGCCCTGCTGCTCAAAAGGCATGAGTTGAAGGGTTTTTTTTTTTCTACAAAGCCATTCCTGAACCGATGGGAAAATCAGAAGCAGTTTTCCTAAGCTAATGGCAGAAACTGGACTATTCCTCTTATTGTCCTCATTTTCTCGGAAAATCTTTTATCTTTTTTAACCTTTTTTCAAAAAAAATTCTCTTTGTCTTTCTAACTGTTTATTCACAGTCACATGCTGTTTTTATTTTAATTATGTAAAACACTTTGAAATGCCTTGCTGCTGAAATGTGCTATACAAATAACATTTGATTGATTGATTGATTGATTGTTTGAAAGCAAAGTGACATTTCCACAGCCATGTCAAGCTTTTTTTTTGTTTTGGTCCACTATGTTTTATCAATTCAAAAGTCAACGCGACCATCTACTAGGATATTTCAGAGCAGCTGCTGCTTCCTCTGCCGAGAAACTTTTTGGAGACACTGATTCCATTTTTCAGCCGGACCTCAGACCTGCCCTCACTTGGCACATGGTTCGGTGAACACTGGATCACTGTGCTTGACTGGTCAGCAAACTCACCTGACCTCAACCTTATGGAGAATCTGTGAGGTATAGCCAAAGGAAGGTGGGAGACGTAAGATCTAAGAATGCAGACAGAATGAAAACTGCTTTCAAAGCAATCTGGGCTCCCTTAACGCCTCAAAATTCACATTTTCTTAGGAACTGAATTTGGAGGGTCTATTTAGCTGAAACACATAATTATCTAATTTAGCGGAAACAAACAGTTGACCTCAATACATTACAGTATTGGTAAAGCGTTAATTTAATTTTGAAACTCAAATCACTAAGTGAAGCGCCTTGTATTAGTTACCGTGTTAATTACACACAGACTCGTGTTTTTGAGCCTTTATTTCTGTTAATTCTTACAGCTAATGAAAGATCAACATTTAGAAGTAAAATATTTCATCTGACCAATAAAGAAAAGCATTTGTTATGACAGAAATGTCATTAAACAGGGTTTTCAATTTTCAAAATCTACTTTTGCTCTGACAAATGACCCTTAGTAGCAAATGTATTCTAACTTATTGAATGATTGTATATCAGTAATGAATCTGTGTATGTTTTTGAATCAAATTTCTGCAAAAATACTTTTCAATTGTATTACAATGTATTAGATTTATATTTCTTAAGACTGTCAAAATGACAATAAAAAAATAAAGTAACATTCTCATACATTATGTTTGCAGTGTCGTAAGACTGTTTGCTTTTCTGTTTTAGAATAACTAGGTCATGTTTCATTCAATCTTACTGTACCATAACAATCTCATACCATTCCATGCCAACTCCACATAGATTAAACGGATGTTCAAAGCATGTTTTTAGAGTTAAAAATGAAAGTCTTCGTACCCACGAGCCGTTGTGTTTGATTAGAGGAACCAGGTCAGATGACATGACGGCATGTAGACTGTGTTATGATCCAAAGTTTAAAAGCTGAGAAGGTAATTTGACAACCCCGAGGCCGTTTCTGTGCCTGCTGACCACGGTTGAAAGCTGTCAGCAGCTACATCCCGATAAACTTGTGGATTGCAATAAAAGACCTCGGTGTTCGCTCGTCCAGAAACCCAAACCGCACTCTTGTCAGTAAGTCGCGTCTAACTTTAAACTTTTTAATTCGGGTGTGACAAATTAACTACCGTGCTCTTCATCAGTCTGCTTTTACACAGCACTCGTTGAGGATCTGATCTGTGTTTGGTCTTGTCCCTGCTGTCTCGATTTCTTCCGAGAGGATTACCCAATGTCTGAGACTAGATATGGAAAGTGAGTCACACAGCAGTCTGCTGGATTCAGAGGAGCTTCTATTCAGCACTAACATTTGACGTCCATCTCTGTTTACTGCCAGTAAGTACAGAGAAGTGGGACAGAAATAACTGTGCTGATATTTTATGTGATCTTCTACATACAGAAGGCAAATGACCTTCGCTGAGGACTCTGATTTGTGCAGGTTTGCACCGGTCAATGAAAAGGGCCATAATAGTAAATACTCGCAGTGACCATGTCAAGTTTGCCTCTCCGGCATGCCTCGCTGCAGCGGCGATATGTTGTGAAATTATTGTGACCTTTCTGTCAGTCACACGTGTGTGGAAATAGATCCGGAGGCTCCTTAAAGGGATCACGAATTTCAATGGATCTGCAGCGTGTTTATGTTTCTCCATTTCCCTCAACAAGCATCAAAATATTTGCGATGAAAGTACAGACGATATGGCTCGTGGTTGTTTTTTTTGTGTGTGTTTGTATATGGCTGCAACAATGTTTGTGCCTCCGTTCAGCGATAAAGTGTAATGTGAATCTGTCTCAGCATGGGGGGTACCGTCAGGGGGACAAAAAAAGTCCAAACAGTCATCAATTTTCCCGTGGCAGAGGGGATTTCTCAAGCGCTGTCTCCATTCTTGTGTCATCAATCATGCTTATGAATGCCAAAGTGGCCTCATGATGGGCTCTTTCAGCGGCTGTTCTGTCTGAAAGCTGCAAGAAACACTGTGCCCTACAATTTATACACACATCACCCTGCAAATTTATTGGAACTCCTGGTAAAGGTGGGTAAAAGAAAATCTTTAAAAAAAGTAGCTTTCATTTCAGTAGCATAATTTCAAACATAATCATTTAACAACAGCAAAATTAGGAGCTAATCAGTTCATACTATTAAAGGAATATACAGTACATTAAAAAAGTATCCATACCTTGGTACTTTTTCACGTTATGTTACAAGTACAAACTTTAATATATTTTATTTGGATTTCATATGGCAGGCCAACAGTAAAATGAAGTGTAAGTGATTTCCTTATGTTGTGTGAAATTTGCATTTTCAACCAGGACACTTAAAAGTGTTTAAAAAAGAGAAGCGTGCAATTCTTCTGTATTCTGAATCAGTGAGCATGAATTTTAGTCTTACTACAGATTTTAAATGTCAGTGACTGAACTTTGACTGGGCCATTCTATTACATGCATAAGCTTTCAACTCGTGGTTCAGTTGTTGTAGCTCTGGTTGTATATGTAGGGTTGCCCAACTGGAAGGTGAACATTATCCCATTTTCAAGTTTGTTGAAAATGGTACTGAAGTTCTTGAAGGTTTTCTTTATGATTTTCTTCAAGATTTTTCCTGTATTTAGCTTTATATATGTTTCCTTCAACTCTGGTTTAGCTATGTACTCCATGAATTTCTAAAATAAATACACAAATTATGTATGATTTTCTCTCCACCTCACTATTTTGGTCTGTTCTGTTGGACTATCACACACACAAAAAAGATCCTTTATTTGAAGTTATATCAGAATATTGAAAAGCTTTTTGCTTTCTTTTGGTGTACAGTAAATGCAGTAATTTACTGAGAACTCTTCTCTTAGCTTCTCTTCAATTTGACAGATATTGCATCTAAATGAGACATGGCTGGTTTGATTTTAACTTAGGAAGTGGCTTTAGGAAAATGCCTACTTGTTAACATTTACCTAGGTTTGTAGTCAGCAATTATTAAAATCTTTGAAAGAAAAAACTGGAACTGGAAAACCCCAAATCCATCTTCCCATCTCTGACTGTGGGGAGGATTATAAGGGAAGTTCCTTCCCCAAGTCCCCAGAGGTGACTATAGGAAAAGGCCAGTTAGACGATTGCTTTAGTGACGTCAACAATGTCAGTCTACAGTAATTTTATTTTTCCTGACCTGGATTTAATGTCATTATGTCTTCTTCTCTGCACATCCCAGTGCAAAGATCAATTTTAATGTTTCTTTAACAAAGGGAGGCTTTATGTTTTCAGGGCTGCTATTTTTAATAACAAAGTACGGTCTGTAAAATATTCCTTGACTCCAATCCTATTTGTGACTCAAACATTTATCTTATTTTGCTTTTTGCCTCCAGCAGAGCTTAAGTCTAACGCTATTTTCCTGCTAACCCCCTTCTTAAAATTTTATGTCACCAACAGAGTGTGTATAGAAGGGTGTTTAAGTGTCAGCATCACACCTTATTTCCTTTTATAAGGTTGAGTGTGGCAACATACCGAGTTACTTACTCTATTAATCTTATAAAGAAAAGCAGAAAAAACGTTCATTTTAGTATCTCGTGTATTTCTACAACATACAAATGAAAGTAAAAGCACACAGTGTTGCTGAAGCTTCTACAGAGGTTGTGTGGTGTGTTCACATCGCTGTCGCACAGTTGTGCTTTTTTTATAAATTGGTTTGGAAATATTACTGCATGCACAGCCATAAAAAATTAATGTTTGTCAGACTCATTTAAACTAAATCCTCGCTGGTATTTTGAGCTACTGGGTCCTGTCAGCAACTGCCCAATTAAATTTGAACCTGCAGTTACTAAGAAAGGGATTTTTTTTATTTCTTCAAAAAGAGCAGGTATTAACACATTTGCAGCAGTTACTAATCCTGCTTTTAAACACTGTTGCCCACTCACCACAGGGCTGCACGCTTCATGCTCACAAAAATAGAAGCTCGCTTACAGTCTGTTATCTCTTTCAACCTTATTCAATTTATGCAAGGGTGCCATGGTAAGAAAGTCAGACAGTGAAGTTACAAATAAAATACAGTTGACAATAACGATTCGTAAGACTATTTTATGTGAGAAATACACATACGCTCATTGTCATAAATGTTATATTTATTCTGTTTTTTGTTTAGCTTTATTTGTTTTTAATTTAATAATTGTTTTGCATAGGGGAATGATTGTACAGGGCTGCAGTTTCTAAAAAGTAAGAATTTCATGCACAATTTTATCCTGTAGATTTTTTCTAATCCAAACATAGTCAAAAGTATACATACAGGCTTAGTTGCAGGGAAGCTACACAAGTTTAGAAGCTATCAACAAGCTTCTGACTGGATATTTGGTGGAGTTGGTATAACTCCACTGAAACTGGAGCATTTTATGACATGGACAAGGTTATGGAGAACAGTTAGCACATTTTCAAAATGGCAGCAATTGAGTCCTTTCCACAAGGTCTATATTAGTCTGCCTTATGACTTAGATTCAGTCAAAGTTTCAAAGATCTAACTATGTATTTGAGGGTGAACAATTTGAAGGTAGTCCTACATTTTTATCATTCTCTCTGTTACTGTTAGTAGGAAGAATGATCAAAACTACAGCCCCAATTCCACAAGGCCTTTGTTTATGGCTACATAAAGCATATAGCTTCTCTGCAACCTTGCTTTAGGACATCTATTCATATTAATGAGGTATAGTTATTGTTACGTTATCTTGACAGGGTGTAGATTACAAAAGATGCACAATAATCTGAAAAAATCCCTGAATAGATATGTTGCGTAATGATTGCACATAAAAAAAAATAATTGTACAGATCTATCACTAAAATCATATACTCCATCAAAGCCGAGGACATATATATATATTCTTTGTATTCAAAGGTGCCAAGGCACTGCATGTAAGCTTCTCCAACATGAGTAATTGTTCAGACATTTTTTGGCATCTGCCTCTCCCATGATGTGCGAACACTTTGATTCTCATTGTTTATTTATTCCTAAAAAACTCTTTACAGAGTTCCCAGTGGTTTTCTCCTTTTCAACCCGTTCACTGATCAGCACTTTCCAAAAACAATCCCCCTGATCACGGTCTGGTTCTGTATTGACTTTAGAGTCAATATTTGGCATTTGGGTGCCAACGTCTCATCTAGTCGGGTCCAAACCTAGTCATCATAAAACAAAACCCCCTCCAATGCCTCATTGTATCTATCTTTAGCTACTTGCTGCCAGTTCTGTCTTTGTTGAGAACATCTGAGGAGACGTGAGGTGAAACCTGAGTGGATTGAATGTTTTCCTTCATATTGATTTTGAAGATGTTTTTGGATATTTTTCTCTTTTAGCATTTTTTTGCATCTTAGTGCTGCAGCCCAGGAACATTTGGAGTGCCTGAAGATTTAATAGCTTATTCCTATAAACATATCCATTAATCATGAGTTGAAGGTAATTATGAATGTAGGTCTTTTAAACTATCAGCAGCTACTACATGTTATACAGCAATTTGCAATGTTCCACTTAGCAAACCGACATGCAGAGTGGCTCCCCTTCTCACCTCTCATGGGGTGGGGGCGCTGGGGGTTCTTCTCGACGTGCTCCCCACATAGATCAAATATCCACATTGGACTTCACAAGCATCCACTTGGCTTTTCGTTGCATACAACTCATTAAAGGCCAGACATAGAGCTAGATATGCTAATTTTGTTGTGCTCGTCACTCCAAAATGCGGCAGCACATGGCGGTGGGGAATTCTGTACATTAATCATAATAGTAATTATATCGGGACACCTTTCACAAGGGCAAATAAAGCAGGCAAATATTTTATCACTATTACCCTCAATGTCAAATGTGTGCTGCTTGTATATTTATGTTCCTGTCGATAGTAAATTGAGGGTTTAGCATATTTCTTTTGCCTGCTGCAGTCCCTGATTTAGGCCTTTTGGATTCCTATTTTAATAAGCATTTTTAAAATGTTAAGAGTTTGATCAAATTCATGTTTTCATAAAGGACCTGCTCAAAGTAAAATTTTAACCTTTTAATACTGTGTGGATGCCAAACATGTGATGTAAATTCTTATTAACTTTAAGAATAAAGGTTTACTTTTAATTGAAAATCTAGTTGGGTAATATCTAAGAAGATAATTAAAAACTAAAAATACTTAAATTGATTGTTATCTATGCAGACTTTTTATTTATTAAATGAACTTTAGAGACACCTAGAAGGTTCATGTTTAAAAGCAAACATATGAAACAAAGTTTTCTTTTTTTTTCATTTTCACTTAAATGTGTTCGACATTTCTTGATGATAACAAACAACATTGTGGTGTATAATTATGAAATACATTAACTTTTTCTAATTAAAATCTGAAAATTATGGTGTACATCTGTTTAACACCCCCTATCACACCACTTATATAATCTTGTTTGAGCAGCTGCTGTCTGAGGTGACCTAATCGGTCTATCTGTTTTAATTTTAACTTCAGTACAAGGCTGTTCTGCAAAGGCTCCAGAAGTGAAAAAAAAACAGCATCACAGAGACCAGGGAGGACATCAGACAGAGCAGCAATAAAATGGGGCAGAAGTTTAAGTCAGTTTAATGTTTTTAAAACAATATCAAAAGCTTTGGAGAGAGTGTGGCTCAGCTGCAAGCCTACCAAACACTGATCTCCACCTAAACCGACAGGCCAGGTAAGAGGAGCATCAACAACAGAAGCAGCTGAGAGATTTAATTAACTATTGAAGAGCTTCACAGATCCACATCTCAGGCACCTGTTGGAGGCTACAAAAATGGTACAAGTTGTGCAAAGATTCACCTTCCATTTCCAAAATCACCATAAACACATAGAGCTGCAAGACAGTTGATTAGATTAAGTCCTATTTCTGTGTTAGATCAGTCTTTTCAGCTATTTTGAAATAGAGAATGGACTAAAAACTGATTCTATAGATGTGCAAAGTTGATGGAGACATTCTGAAGGCTGTAATTGCAGTGAAAGGCGGCTGAACACAAATTCACGAGCACTTATTTTTCTTTTTTAGAAAATGAAAAACCATGTATCATTTTTTGCTTTCGCTTCACAATTGTGTGCTATTTTGTCAGTACTCTACCACGTAAAACTTGGATAAAACACATTGAACTTCATGATCGAAACAAAATAATAATAAAAAAAGATGTCCAAAGGTTATGAATACTTTTACATGCACCGGTGTGCTTACTAAAACAACTGCATCTTCAAATTTTTAATATGTTGTCTGTGCTCTCAATATTTTCATGCATTTTTTTCTATGCTGGAACTGACACTTTCAAAAAACCTCTGCATGAAAACACCCTATTGTTCAGTCAGCACTGTGTTTGTGCTGTTTTTCTGCATTTTTATCCTTGTAGCAATGGCATGTTGAGGTGGATTATTATGATATATGTTCATAGATGAAAATAATGGTACATTTGCTAGGAGCATATAGCTATTCCAAAATCTTTATTCGTGTCTCTTTTTTTCTCTTTATGCAGAATCTCTGGAGGATAAAAAAAATACTGTCACACCATTGTACTTTGCTTCTTTTATTGTAGACATTTTCATATCAGTGAGACTCTCTTTCCTCTTGAATATGTCCTCATTCACCCAAGGACATCTACCCATTGAAATGTTCTCCTCCCACTTATATAAAACATGAACAGGATTTTCATTATAAATTCTGACATGCCTCAAAATGTGATAAGAATACATGCATTTAATTTTGATTGAGGCAAGTGCTAATTTGAAGGAGGAACTTGGCTATTCGGGAAGGAAAACCCTCTGGAGACATTAGTCAATGTGGAGAATAGATACTGTTAATGCACCGTAAGACTAGAGGCATAGACTTCAGCGCTGCAGCCTCGATTTATTGTTTGTGTTAGCACAATAATAAAGCAAAAATACATATACATATGTATGTCTTTACCAAATAGTTTTGCACAGTTTATCTTTGGCCTTGTAAATGTAAAAATACTTCATTACATAGATGTTAAATACTTGAATGAACAAAAAATCTTTCATGCATTGTATCAATAGTTAAATGCACAATTCTGTCATTCATCAGTCTTCATACCAGTCCATCTTTACCTGTTGTAACAAATGCAATTTCTGAGAACTAAAATAAGTAGCTAGAAGAACAACACTGAGAATGCTTAGTCTAGCTTTCCTGCTGTAAAGAAATCATTAATTATTAATGCTAAGAGGAGAGGCAATGCCCCAGTACTGTGTGCGAGAGCCGTTGCTGCAAAAAACAGTTTTGCTATCTTAAACAGAAACATCGTCGTTTTTAATCATGTACTAAGGACTAACATAGTTAGCATTACAAAATCTAAATATTGTCTTGTGATTTTCAAAAGGCTGCCAACAACTAGCAACATATTGCTGCATGTTTTATGACAGATGGTGTCGGTCAAAAGGATAACATGGAACAACTTTGTTCCCTGCTGAAAGACTTTTTCTCTCACTCTGCCCTATTCTAAGTCAAAGGTAGACAAGTCTGAACTTAAAGTGGAAGTAGTTTACTATTAAATAACGTCTTACGCCTTTGTACTTCCTCTGACATTTTTAAACTTCTCCCTGATACTGGAAGAAGCTATCTTTGATTCTTCATCCCCTAGTAACAGCGTCCATGCTAAGGAGCATTGTAGTCAGCGCACCCTGGTCGCTTTTGGTGTGGTGCTGTCACCATTCAAGTCTCAATAAGCAGTTATGGTGCATTTCTACCCTTAAGTCCCTGGAATTCAAACACTATTAACTAGAGGTGTGCCGATCGATCGGTAACCGATCATAATCGGCCGATTTCCGTGAAATCGGTGATGATCAGGATCGGCCGATCATTGGCTCTGTTACGGATCACCTGCATCTCATTTCCCAGCCTGTCTGTCCAGCTGGTCTCGTCTTTCCTTCACTGCGCAAACGCGCAGCAACAAATCCTAAGCAATGTGTAACTATAACGCGCTGAGTGAATGAGAACGTTTGCGTGTTGTGGCGGAAAATAGAAGCAGGTCAAAATGCATCAACACAATAGACATAAAAACAATGACGGAGTTTGGCTACATCGCGGCTCAATGCAGTAAAAAGACATGGAGGATCAGACAGCAGGTAAAGCAGCGCAGCTACAAACACTCACCGGATCAGCATGACGGTCAGAAAGATAAACTAATAACCCGCTAAATGATTTAAGTCTTGGAGCTGCGATGTAAGACGCTGGTTCTGCTGTTGAATCGCTGCTCCGCTACAGGTAGTAATATTTAATATTTAGTAATATTTGACACGGAGCCGCTTCTGCTCCACCTGGTAGAGACTCTCACACCGAACCTGTTTAAAGCTGCAGCATCTAACTTAAAAATACATTTTACATATGTATTAAAAACTTTCTCTGTCCTAACATGAGACAGATAATTTCTAAAAAATAATCGATCTCCTCCCTGTTACTCCGCTCAGTCAGAAACAGCCAATCAGAACTAGCAGTAATCAGCTAGCCGCTGTGCTAACAGGAAGTTTTCATTCAGTAACTCAGGATTGTTTTCGCAATGGATCCTGTATTTTCCTTTGAATGTTAAATTTTATACTTGAATTTTTTTGGCAATGTTGAGAGGTTTTATTTTGGCTCTTTGCATTATTTAGCCTCTTCAGAGCCTCATATGTTATCAGTCTGTTAAAGATAGTATTATTGATAGCAGTTCAATTTGGACAATGCCTGTTTTGTTTAGTTTTCTTCTTGGAAAAAGTTATTAAAAACAAGTTTTTGTCTAAATTAAGGTGAATTCATGGTTCCTTTTTTCACATAATGTAACGGTAGTGTTTATGATAAAAAAATAAATAAATCATAACTATGTGATCGGGATCGGAATTGGGGATCGGCCCTCAGGGGTGATCGGTATCGGTATCGGCAGAAAAAAACCTGATCGGCACATCCCTACTATTAACCCTTTTAAAGGGTGTATTATGTGAAGTAAACTTTTTGAACTGTATATCATGTCATAATGTTTTTCCCTAATCAGCAACATACCTGGAGTGTTGCTTTAATTATTTCATCCATGTTTCCATGGCAGCCATTCAAGGTCACTTAAATGCTTGCTCTACCAAAACAAGCATTTAGATGCTTATTTCCACATAGCTCCTCCTTGGAGATGCAGTTTCCATCAGAGCTTCTGTCTCTCAGAGCTCTGCTACCCCGCGACTTGATTTCGACTTGAATTTATGTTGGTCTTTTTTCACCTCAGAGGAAATAGCATAGCTCAGATGGAAAACAGATGGTTTTATTTTTTTCTTTTAGCAAAAAGTTACCTTGGAGAAGCATCTATGTCTCAATCACTAGAGATTAGATAGAGACACACTTCATATATTTGTACAATTTGTGTTAATTTGACCTTTTCTCTGTAAAACCCTAGTTTTGATTATTGCTTTCTGCTGAATGAATGCTTTATCACATTTGCGTCAATGCAACAATTCGTACCTTACAGCAATTGATCAAATTTCCATGAGAAAAGAAAATGCTTTGAATGCTATTTAATGCCCAGGACTGGCGCGCCATTGAAAGTCATTCTTTTGTGTTATTTCATTTGAAACGTGGTGTTCTCGTCGTCTTGATTATCCATCAGTTAATGGGATTGTGCCAGCAAACCCCAGAGAAAAGGCAATGACACTGACACAGTGCATACACTCTGCATTCAAATTACTGCTGTGAATGACTTGGATGTTTAACTGAATGTGGAATTAGTTTACATCAGCATTCAGCTAATGGCCTCAGAATTACAATACGTTCTATGTGCCTACTTTGAAATGTGCTTGTTTCTGCTTTCGTTGTAAATAACTGGGACCTTTAGCTCTAAATTTCATTTAGTTTTAATACCACGGGGAAACAAGCAAGTTATAGTCTGTCTAGGCTCAGATCTAATGAGTCCTATATTATTTCCACATGACATGATCATAATGCCAGAAAGGATGTTGCATCTTCATTTATTTGTGCAGAATTTGCCAACATGCTTTTAAGCTAAATTCATTAAATATTCTCTCCATGCCTTTGAACACTCCCTCACAGATAGTCTATTGATCCTAACCCCTTGAGCCATAGCAGGCGGGTATTAATTTGCTTGTAACAGCATATTTTTCCGTGTTTGTTTGTGTATTCAGTGTGTTTAATTCGGAGCTTTGAGTAACTATGGTAAGTCAAATGAATATCGAATTAATTTTACATTTTTTAAGTGCATATTTATGAGAAAAAATGTTTATCAGTCAATTGTGTGACCTAAAAGGAAAATATTGCAATAATAAAATATGTATTTTAGGTTTACTGATTCTGTGATTTTTTTTTTTTTACTTATTGTCAGTTTGTTGGGATTTTTCCTTGACCTGTTTGTTCAATTTGCATCTTATTTCAGCCCAGTTCCCTCATATTTCCTGCTCTTCAGTTTTCTCTTGCAAAATTGCAAATGTGTTTCTTGTTTTTTTTTAGATTTTTTTGGCACTTTATTTAACAGTAAATTGACAGGAAATGGGGTTGAGAGAAAAGTGTAAGACAAATAGCAAAAATATAGCAAAAATCATGAAACGGGGAATTGAAACGAGGACAATCACGTCAAGGACGATAGCCTCTGCATTTGGTGCATATTGAGCTGCTCAGCGCCCCTACATGTGGTTCTTTTAGAATGAAGGAATGCCCAGGTTTTCTCCACCACTGAAAGATGTAGTTTAAAGAAGTTTAAAGACTCAAACCTGTCATCCAGTCTGATGCTTATACCTGCATGTGAAAAACAGTTTTGGCTCCAAGTAATGTTTTACTTGCCTTTGACTTGAGTTGAGTTTCCGGTTAAAAGTAAAAAAAAAAAAAAAAATCGAAAATTATTACGCCACATCTACCCAAATAAAAACGGATGTTTTAAACACAAATGTCAAGCTTCTGAAAAGTATGTACATTTCTATGCCCACAATACTTGGTTGGGCCTCCTCTTGCATGAATTATGGCATCAATGTGCCGTGGCATAGAGGCAGCAGCCGGTGGCATTTTATAGGTGTAATGGAAGTGCAGATTGCTTTGATAGCTGCCTCCAGGTCATCTGCCTTGTTGGGCCTGGTGTCTCTCATCTTCCCTTCACCTTTTCTCCTTAGCCCAGGTATGACTTCTCTGATGTTGTCTTTGATTCAGGGTGGCTTCTTCCAATAACCCTTAAACATAACATAGAATTAGTTACAAAGAGTCCTCAGAACAACACAGTCAAAATTTTGGGAAGGTCATTATGAAGCCATGTTCTTAGGCCCATAGAAAGTTTGTAAGTAGAGCTGAAAAGATGTCTGCGAAATCAGATATTTACACACAGTGAATAAAAAGACATGAAGACATTTTCTTTCCTCACTGTTTGAAGGTATAGGTTTTTATATATATATATATATATACATATATATATATATATATTAGGCATGTGCCGATCAGGTTTTTTTCTGCCGATACCAATCACCCTTGAGGGCCGATCGCCAATACCGATCCCCGATACAATCACATAGTTATGATTTATTTATTTTTTACTATAAACACTACCGTTACATTATGTGAAAAAAGGAACCATGAATTCACCTTAATTTAGACAAAAACCTGTTTTTAATAACTTTTTCCAAGAAAACTAAACAAAACAGGCATTGTGCAAATTGAACTGCTATCAGTAATACTATCTTTAACAGACTGATAACATATGAAGATTCTGAAGAGGCTAAATAATGCAAAGAGCTAAAATATAACCTTTCAACATTGCCAGAAAAATTTAAGTATAAAATTTAACATTCAAAGGAAAATACAGGATCCATTACAATAAACAATCCTGAGTTACTGAATGAAAACTTCCTGTTAGCACAGCGGCTAGCTGATTACTGCTAGTTCTGATTGGCTGTTTCTGACTGAGCGGAGTAACAGGGAGGAGATCGATTATTTTTTAGAGATTATCTGTCTCATGTTAGGACAGCGAAAGTTTTAATACGTATGTAAAATGTATTTTTTAGGTTAGATGCTGCAGCTTTAAACAGGTTCGGTGTGAGTCTCTACCAGGTGGAGCAGAAGCGGCTCCGTGTCAAATATTACTAAATATTAAATATTACTACCTGTAGCGGAGCGGCGGTTCAACAGCAGAACCAGCGTCTTACATCGCAGCTCCAAGACTTAAATAATTTTACAGGTTATTAGTTTATCTTTCTGACCGTCATGCTAATCCGGTGAGTGTTTGTAGCTGCGCTGCTTTACCTGCTGTCTGATCCTCCATGTCTTTTTACTGCACTGAGCCTCGATGTAGCCAAACTCTGTCATTGTTTTTATGTCTATTAGCTTCGTTGTGTTGATGCATTTTGACCTGCTTCTATTTTCCACCGCAACACGCAAATGTCCTCATTCACTCAGTGGTTATAGTTACACATCGCTTAGGATTTGTTGCTGCGCGTTTGCGCAGAGTGAAGGAAAAACGAGACCAGCTGGACAGACAGGCTGAGAAATGAGATGCAGGTGATCGGTATCGGTAACAGAGCCAATGATCGGCCGATCCCGATCATCACCGATTTCACGGAAATCGGCCGATTGTGATCGGTTACCGATTGATCGGCACACCTCTAATATATATTTATATAGATATATAACTTTTCAATTCATCGAATTGAAAAGTTTACATACATTTGGTTAAGTAACAGGGATAACCATCTTTTAAAATATATGACTTGGGTCAAACATTTTGAGTTTCCTTCCAGAAACTTCTATAGGTCAAGTGCCACATTTGAGTTAATTAGAGTCACACCTGTGGATGTCATACCTGAAACCCAAAACACATTTCTCTCTTGTTTGAAGAGCAAAAGAAACCAGCCAAGATAACAGGAAGAGAGTTGTGGCACTGCACATGTCTGGCTCATCATCAGTAGAAAGGTTGCTTGCAGCTATTCACTTAGCAACCAGAGGCTTCCTCTAAAAATGTAATTTGTGAGAGATATCACCTACTAACTGGAAATATTTGAAAGAAATACTGAGCCATATATTGAATTCAGAACATAGAAGTTAAACAAAAACAACTAAATCCAAAGCTTTACATCCTTGCTAATTGATCTTGGAAAGAAGAGGAAAGCTGGACTCAAACCCCCAACATTGATCTCATAAGGGCTGAGAGTGGCTTCAACTGTGACTCCATAAAAGGCTTGTCAGGGAGGACCAAGGGACACAGCAGATGGCAGAGACCATATGCCGCGAGTCTCTTCGGCCACGAACTCTGAGGAATACTTCAGAGAGGTGGCCTACCTTTGCTAGTTTATGCACAGGACACTTTGAATCAACTGGAGTCACAAGATTATTTACACAGTACACCTCTGTCACAATGTCATGAGGTACACATGAATATCTCTTTAATTTTACACAGCAAAGAACTTCAAAAACAAACCCAGGTGTGGAGAACGTGTGCCTGATGACGCTTATGAGGTAGCTTGGGTTAGTACCTTGAGAAATGTTATGAAAAATTAACATTTTGATTCTGTAATCAAGAAAAACAAATATTGGTATTGCTTCCTTTAAATGTTAAAAAATGCAGTTGAGACATCTGCGATTAAATCATATTCAGTAAGATTTCTGAATGTCCTACCTTTTCATTGTAGATACATCAGGAAAATCAAAATAGCAAAGCACATGTTACAAAAGGTTTCTGTGATGAGGGATTTTGTCTTACCACATACAGGTAAGACATTTACATAGTACTAAGAGGCACTACGTTAAAATGACAGTCCACCTAATCCTTATTATGGAGAATTCCCACTGCAGTTCAAAGTCTTTTTTAAAGAACCACTCTGCATACTATTTAATTTATTTTCTCCAATGAATTCACAAAGCAGATTGCACTAAATACATGCAAAAGTTGAGCAAACAGTTTGCTCCTGTTTTTCATCAGGTCACAGTTCTTGCTCCAGGTACAAACACAGAAGTGATCCAAGACGCACAAAAAAAGTACATTTTTCAACAATATTTAGATAACTCCAGGTACTGATATGATGAGGAAATCCTCACAAAGTTAAAAACGAACCAGCTTTTTACATTACTCATGTAGTCTAAATGCTCCACTTTAATTTTACTTTATAAATATAAAATATTCTTCTTTAGCTCCTACCACGGCCACCTCCAAGCACTAAGGCGAGCTCTCAGACAGTTCTCTAAGACTCCAGTACAAAAGGATTGGTGTCCTGCAACTTTTTTTAATATATGATTTTTATTCTCCTTGTTACATAATGCAGAACAAACATGCATAATAAAAGAAAATCAGAACAGAGTGCAGGTGACATCTTATTACAATCTTAATGTGTCTAGTTCCTGTAAAGGTTTCTAAACAATGTCTATTTTTTCCCCCACAGTTCTTCAGCTACTGTTTGTTGTTGTCTACGTAAATGTCTCGATGTTGGGAATTTCCTCCACTATGTCCGTCCAATTGTTTAAGGTGGTTGTCTACTTACTAAACTCAGGGGGGGGAGTTTTCCTTTAAGAGGCTCTGCTGCTAAATTGTTGGGATTGTGGAGCCTCTTGGTAAGAACCTACAGGAAGATCAATTTCCTTAATATTCCAGACTGACAAGGTGTTAAATTCTTGCTGGTGATTATTATTCTTATCGATATTTATTTTTCTCCTTTCTTCTTTTTTTTTTTAGTCAAATTTGACAAACTTGATATAGTGAGAGAAGTATCTCCTGGCACCTCATAGTAGTGTGTTTGTGTTTGTGTGGATTGAGGGAAATACATTTACATATATTTAGTTACTATGTACATTTTTAGATGCACCCGTTTCTGTCTGCTGCCACATCATGGTAATTTTGACTTGATCCATTTCATGTATTTCACATATGTGTAGATATGTCTGTATAACTGGGTGTGTTCTAGCCCCATTTTTTTTGGTATGTTAATGGTTAAATATATCACTATTATACTGCCTTTAACCCTCAAGTTAAAGTAGAAATACATTTTGGAAAAAGAAAGGTGGGGGGCCCACCTTACCCCTTTTCCACATGATGGTTTTCTTGGTCACTGACAAGAAAATTTTAACCAAGGATTGGTCTTTACTTGGAATGTTACTTTCTAATAAATAACCCAAATATAAAACTTCACCTCTTTTGGGTAGCTCATATCCTAGTATTTCTTTCAATCATTTACAAACAAAAGCCCAATAACATTTCAGTTTTTTACATTGCCAAAAAACTTGTGAATGATCTACATCTTTCTCATACAGTAACAGCACTAGTCTACGGTGAATCAAAGCAATTTGATTTTTCTTTTGTAACTTATGTAAATGAGTAAATATACATAGAAATGTGTATGCTGATTCATCCATGGGGAAGCTACTCCCTTTTTCTTGATATATATTTATGCATATCTGGTGAATAGCAGGTAATTCTACCCAGCTAAATTCATTTATGTAGTGTCATTTTAACCTTTACCACTTAACATGACAACCAGATCCAATTTAGAGCACTGAAAGAAAGCCAACTCTTTTAAATCTCTTTTAGGGTCCCCTCTGCATTGGTAATAAGCTGACGTCAGTTGAACTGTTTAAGATGTAAAAGTGACAGGATGTGATCACAGAGTTTTATGACATCTGGCATTGGTTTTAATGAATGCCTGAGAGCATGAATACCCGTGTTTCATTAAAATTAAAATAATAAATACATTTTTATAGCCTTGCTCCATTGGAGGAAAAGGGGTAAAACATTAGTATGCATTAAATCTGCTGCTGCTTTGGTATTAAAATGTTAATAGAAGTAGGATCTGCTCCTCAGTATGAATGTTAAACACATTGATCAGAGCAAAGGGAAGCATTGCTCTGCTCTGTTAGTCATGGACAAATAGACAATGAATGTTGGGCCTATTGTTTCAGTCTTACTGTCCTTTTGATATTGAATGACTTGCCAAAGGCCAGCTTTGAGATGAGACCATTAGTTGGAACTCCCTTCAGCTACTATTCTTGGTTTTTCTAAGAAATGTAGACAATTTATCTGGGAAAACATTTTTGTTTTGATAATGGTGTTTGAAAACCCCTTCCAGCCTCCTTGGATTGTCATGTTTTTCCCCTTCTTTGAATGAAAAGACATAAATTAAAAAAACACAAAGGTTTAAAGCTATGCCATGTCATAACTTCATCATTGGGTAACTAATAAAATCTACTTTCACAACAAATATATTAAGACGGTTTCTCTAGTAGTGTGCAGGATTGTGGTGCTCCTTATAAAGGACTAAAATAAATTCAAATATGTGTTCTGATGAGGTTAACCAATCTGTATGTGTTTAACCTAGTAAAATGTGTTACTGAAATAAACTTGTATTCAAGGTTATTAATTCAATTTTTAGATCTCAATGAGGAATTATGAAAATTACAGAATTATTGACTGGAGATCGACTCCAACATCTCTCACTGCTGCATTTCTGCTAGTTTCTCCAGTTCCAGACACTATTGAGGAACCCATCTGTCAAATTAAAGAGAAAAGCTCTAATATTGATTTCACTGAATAGGAGTAGGAGGACAAAATCAGCAGGAAAGAGAGTGATGGCAGGCTTTTGGGTAAGACAGTTCATGCTTTTTTGGGGGGGATCCACATATCCAGTGATTTCCCCCATGTCCACTTTAGACTTGGTAAGATTATTATTGCCACAGATTCTGACATATGTAATGCAATTTGACAACTTGCTGTCAACGCCCCTTAAAGGTTGTCACAGTTCGCGTGACGAGAAGAGTTGCACGATTCCTTTTAAGATATTAAAACCAACTCATAGTGAAAGCTGTAAACAAACCACAATATATTTATTCGGGGTGTGATGAAAAACTGCAAACAGATGAAACAGCGTTCCATTAAATCATGGCTAAAACCCACCTCTTCGGAGTTGCCTTTGATCAGCAGTAATTGGAACATTGATCAACATATTTGATGGTGGCATTTGACAAAATGTAATGTTTATTGCTTGTTTCACAGCTGGCGACTGCGTGACGTTTTAAGATGTAAAGCATGTAGAGCTGCCTTGTTTCTGAAAGGCGCTGCACAAATAGACTTGACTCAACAGATCAAATCTTTTATGCATCAATGTGGACACACACAGTTACTTCTAAGTTCAAGTTTATTTCAAATTTGATACAAACTGTGCAGGTCTCATTCTCAACTTGCTACGGCTATTAACTCAACTCAGAGCAAATCAAGTCTCTCATTGTAAAACAAGCTGATATGAACAAGTTTTGAGCTTAGTGCACTTTGTTAAAGCTGCTTCGGATTTTTTTTAGTGTTGCAGCCTATTAACTGAATGACTTAAGCTGGTTTAGAGGGCTAAAAGTAATAACTTGGAAAAAAAAAATATTAGCACATTGGTTCTACTTTGGCAAAGGAAATTGCCTTTGAAACTGTAGATGACATCAGTGCGAGTATTTGTATTTAGTTAGCTCTGTGAACCGCACAGCCCGTTTCCAATGTGTGTTCTGTGCTTCAGTAGATGGATTATCTTCGAGGCCACAGTGCTGTTTTAACCTTGTCTGGAAGGTCAGGGCACTTTGCTGAGTGTTGAAGTCCCTTGAAAGCTTCTTCCCATATGTTGATGTACGACAGGCTTATTTTTAAGTAATGTTGTGCTCTGTTGAGACTGCTGGAGCACACAGAGTTATTGTCAATGTAGACTTTTTTTTTTTCTCTTTTTTTTTAACTCTTCCTGACATTCCCTTGAAGAGACAATATTCAACAGAAAGGGTGCACTGGTGAGATCTGTCCTTGCTTTTTTTGGCAACAAATCTGTTGGTAATATTTTAACTTTGCTCGATGTGTTTAGACAATTTTGCCTGCTTTTTTCAGCCAAGCAGCATGTTTAATATGGAACGGTAGGAGATTGCCCCAGTAGATATTGACGTGATTTAAATGCCTTTCAACAGAAAAGCAATACATATTTGCATTTGATGTAACTGAATATGTTACTTACAATGTTATCTGTAACAATTGTTCATTATTTTGCCTGTAAGGAGAGATTTCAGCAAAACTAATGGAAATCCTTTATTTCATTTTAGTAAGAATTAGTCCTTATTAATGCAATTTAAAGTATTTTTATTGGGATAAACTTGTCAAGTGCTTGTTGTGTAGAATCAATCTAATCAGTGGTTGTGTATAGCAACAGTTGGAGGAGGAGCATTGAGGTGATACTTTATAAGGTTAGAAGAAAGCGTAAGAGGAAACCTAGCTCTGCATGATGCAGAGGAAATGTGTAGAAACAAATAGTCCAATATCGCTCTCTCTGTTTGCTCCAACTTTATGAAATATCTTCTGCGAAAACTAAATGGGTTACACTTATGAGGAAATTTAATTTGCTTTGTTAAACAGTACCAATAAGTCAACATTTACATCATACATTGCCTGTGCAACAGCCATTTAATGCAAACTACATCCAGGATTAATTTTCAGAAAGAACAAGCACAATGCTTTGAGTCAATTTAAATCTTATTGAACCTAAAAAAATGAACATTTGAAATAGGGAACATAAGCAGAGCTACATAACATAAAAAAAACTGCCTAAAGGTTATTGGAAGCTACACTCTTCTTTATCTGCAGCAGCAGGTATTTGAGATGATTTTCTGTCCTCTTTTTTTTTTAGCTGAAATCATCCAGCTATTCTAACTGGGTCATCCTTACGAACAGCTGTCTGTGCTAATTTCCTTCTTCAACCTCACATGAGCCATCAATGAACCTCCACCAAACCCTACATCTGTCTCATACAGTGACAGCCACTGTCTGATCTTCATGCTTTTACCTTATGAGTCATATTAAGTGTTTTTAGTGTTATATGTTACTTTGCATTGACCTTATCTCTGAGTATCTGACACCTTGCATCTTTGGGCCCTGCAGCTATGTTAGGGTGAAATCTGGAGGTATGTCCCTCCTCATGAAATATTTCATTCATATTTTGTCTTTAGGATGTTTTACCAGAAATATACATAAAACAAACTTTCTGAAAATTTAGCATGGGTCTAAAGATGACCTTTAAAAGTAATTACATTCTGTGGGCCTTTTCACTAGGTTATACGGTGTGTTAATTTTTGTTTGTTTCACACAACTGATGATAATCGACTGATACAGATTCAGGGAGATGTGTATAAAACAATTGCATCTACAAAGAAATAAAATCAGCATCTGGATGCAGCTTGTTAACAAAGGGAAACATGAAGTGCTCTAGAAAGTCCTGGTAGATGGACGCAATGACTATGAATTTCACTAAACCAGAGACATGAGGAATATGACAATTGCAGTACATGTCTAGTATTCTTCTGTGTGGCTCTTGATCCACAGACTCCACCCTTTGCTCACTCTTGATGAAGCTCTACCAAATTCTTGAATGGATTTTGCAGGATCAATTCTCTCAAATCTGTTGTTGTTCTGCCTGTTGCTGGCACATCTTTTCCCACCGCACTTCTTTTATCCACTCGCTTTTTCTGTTTATATCCTTGGATTCAGAGCGCTGTGAACAACCAACTTCTTAGCAATGACCTTTACTTGCTCGCCGCTTGTGAAGGCTGTCAATGTTTGTCTTCTGGACGTCTGTCAAGTCAGCAGTCTTCCCCACGATTGTGCAGCCTACTGACCCAGAGAGAGAGACTGTTTAAAGGGTCAGGAAACCTTTGCAGGTGTTTGGCGTTAATTAGCTGATTAGCATGTGACACCACAAGTTTCCATTAATGACCTTTTCCACGGTATTCAAATTATCTGAGACACTAAATTGTGGGTTTTCATTATCTGTAAGCCATAATCAAAATCAAAATTACAAGAAACAACAGCTTGGAATATATCACCTCAAGTATGATGAATCTATATTATATATGAAATTCACTTTCTAGGATGGCTACCAAGAAATATCGCACTTTACATATAGATCTATCTCTCTCTCTCTCTCTCTCTATATATATAGATCTATCTCTCTCTCTCTCTCTCTCTCTCTATATATATATATATATAGAGAGAGAGAGAGAGAGAGAGAGATAGATCTATATATAGAGAGAGATCTATATCTCTATATAGCTCTATATAAGAACTAGTAGTAGAACGTTATCAGTTCACGACACCGGTGCGAGGCAGCCTTGTTTCTGTCTGACTGCCCCAGCTGTAGCGACTATCCAGTAGCTTGCCACTGTCAGTGTGTGAATGACTGTAGTGTGAAACGCTTTGGAAACAAAGATAAAGTCCTATGCAAGTGCAGAACATTACCAGCATTTGTGCTGCACAGAAATGAATCGGTGATACTTGCAGTGGCTTGATTACTTTACACCCTGAGTATCCAGCTCTGGTCCTCAAGATCTGCTGTAGGTTTTAGATGCATCCCTGCTCCAACACAACTGGATCAAATGATTAAATTACCTCTTGAAAGTCTAGTATCGTTTCATTCTTTTGTTTCAACTGTGATGGAGCAGTGATGCATCTAAATCCTTCAGGGCAGTAAATCTTGACGACTGGGTTTGAAGACTCCTGTTCAAGTTTTGAATAGAAGCAAAGTCAACACACTAATATTCAACCAGACTTCAGCTGGTTCTTTTGGGTCATACACATTGAGAAAAACTGTAAATAATTAATGTGGCTAAACCTTCTTAGCAATTGTTTTGAGAGAAAAGGTATTGGTTTTATGCAAGCTGTGAACAGAAACAGACATTTTGTTTAGGCAAAGAAGTTATAAAAGGTAAAAACTTCTATATTAGAAGGTATTTTCTTTCCTGTTAAACATAATGCTCATGTACCACAGCCTTATTCCCCACTTTGGCCTGACATCTTTTGGCTGGGATATTTGTATTAGTCAAAGCATGAGCTAAGATATATCTCCACCTGTTACACTTTGAAACACTTACCACTGTCTCATAATCTTGGGGCAAAAATTAATCTGAACAGAGACACGTTTATTTTTGTGGGAATCCATCTTCCTTACCCGTGTTCCACAAAAATGTCTCATTTTTCCTGTAAAATATAATTTTTGTACCAAAAGTGCTCACTCTTTACTCTTTAAGCGACAACTCGTAAAAATATTATTTCTTTTTTTAAGGGTAACAATCCAGTATATGTCTACAGTGATACAGAGTCACATGGCTCAAGGATTGGCACAGATGGAACGTCGTCATCCCTTTATGGCAGTGCTGTCTTTCTTTGTGAACCTGACTCAAAAGCCTCTAATTTCAGAAAAAGTATATTGTAAAACTTCTACAAAAAGGCAAAGTGTGATTTATTTATGTTTCATATTTTCAATATTTCAGGCTTTCTGTCTTAAATACGTTATATGCTCTTGGGCTTATTATTTAGTGTTTGCTGTATTGAAAATATATTTTCTGTTCATTGTTCAGCCAAAAGCCATTCTCAAAGAAGGCAGCATATTTTATATACTTATCATAAAGGCTATACGGCAGTGATACACCGTATAGACAACCATAATAACTGAGCAGCACTTTAAGTTTTCTGTGAAGAATCAGTATTATTTTATAGGGTGTACAGTAGTCAGCTGAATTGTCAGGCTTTAATTTTATGCAAATCCCTTTTGCCATCGAGTCTCACGCCTTTCCTCATTGCACTGTTCACACATTTATTAACACAAACATCCCCCTCACATTGCCATATTACGGTTTGCAAATGAGGTTTCAACAAAAAAAAAACAACAAAAAAAAAACGTTCTGTTATTTTGTTTTGGCTTCATGAATATTGAATCTAAATTCTGCTTTGTGTAATACTGATTGCTAAAAATAGTGTGCCCTCAAGCACGTAGGTCTGCCTTCACTTTAGGCCCAACTTGTGTGGTAACATTGAGTTAGATTTCAACAGCGAAAGGATCGCTCCACAGTGGGCCATCACATGATTTGTGTTATGATGAAATTAGAAGTATTTCTGTCATGATGATCATGAGATGGAGCCAAAAAGAGTGCATGCATCAGCTGATCTTGTTTAGCCACACGCTGAGGTCACCGAGTACGAGGCAGCACACGCCATTTCGAAAATTATCAAAAGTGAAGTCGGCTACAGGCAGAGTTTGGATTATCTGTGTCTTCTCTTTTATTGGCCGCTGATGAAAATGAAATTATAAGGGTCATGAACTTTTCATTAGCTTGAGTACTTCTACGGTTACATCAATTATGTACTATGGGAGGATATTTTAAATCTGTTTCACAGAGGCAAAAGTTAATAATAAATACCAGCTTTTCATTTGATTTACTTTCATGTCACCACATTATATTAATTCTCTTATTTCATTGCACAAATCAGTTTATTTCGCAAAAATAAAAGTCAGACTTCATTCACTGTCTCTGGCTAAAAATATGTTTAATTTCTAAAGATTATGTAATTTACATAGGCAACAGTCAAACCATAATTACTGAGCATGTCTTATTAATTATGTACATTGAATTAAAGCAGATTTAATCAAATTCACTCATGCTGTAAAGGCATCTGAAGGGCCATAAATAAAGGTCTTGTGGACCAGAGCCACTACTTTGCTCATTATAAAAGGTCTGAATTATTTGCTTCATATTAAACTTACTGTAAAAACAAATAAGATTAAATACTGAACACCCCAGTTATCAGCATAGGACATCCTCCTTTTTAATCCCAACTATTTGGGAGTAATCTGGGAACTTTAGACAGCATGTGTTTTTACTTCAACTTGGTCAAGCATTATCTGTTTTTTTTTTTATCAGTTCAGCAGTAATATAAAAAATATTGTGGTTTGTTTTCCTTTTGCAGGACAAGATCTGCGTGTTTGCAGCTATGAACACACCTGTTGTACCCAAGAAATGGAAGACCGATTTGGTCAGCAAAGCAAGCTGGACTTTGAAAATCTGCTCGATGAAACCAGTCACACGTTGAGAAGCACATTTGTCTCCAGACATAAAAGATTTGACGGTAGGTCTTTCATTCCCTAATGTTTTTCCTCATTCTTATTTATTTTTTTAAATTTCTTTTCTTTTGAAAATGATTTAAATATTCTGTCACCATATTGCTGTCGGCTGCAGGAAGCAAAAATCAAAGGATTTATACTGCTAGACCAAATTGTAAAGAGTTGTCTGAAGTTTTTTTTTTCTTCCATTCGGAGGAGAGGAGTTGTAGGAATCTCATTAATATGCTTCTGTTTGGATTAAATAAACTGTTTCTTGTGTGACGAATTGACAAAGTGCATAGTAACACAGGGACAAACTACGTTATTCAGGCTGCTTGGAGTTTTGTGCTATGCGTGATTTTTGCCTCAATCATTATTTCACTCTTCAAATCACCATCTGTTTAATTAGTTTCTTTTAAATTGGAACATACTGGGTTTTAAATTAAAGCTCTTCATCTCAACATTTTAGCACTGTGTTTTTTATTTCTCGCAATAATTCCATCCATCCTCCATTTTCTTGACACCCTTGTCTCTTAGTGGGGTCGGGAGGGTTGCTGGTGCCTATCTCCAGCTAACGTTCCGGGCGAGAGGCGGGGTTCACCCTGGACAGGTTGCCAGCCTGTCGCAGGGCAACACAGAGACACACAGGACAAACAACCATGCACACCTAGGGACAATTTGGAGAGACCAATTAACTAACAGTCATGTTTTTGGACTGTGGGAGGAAACCGGAGTACCCGGAGAAAACCCGCACATGCACAGGGAGAACATGCAAACTCCATGCAGAAAGGCCGGGGCCGGGAATCGAACCCAGAACCTTCTTGCTGCAAGGCAAGAAGGCTCTTGCCTTGCAGAACCTTCTGCACAGTGGCGCAGCTCTACCAACTGCGCCACTGTGCAGCCTTCTCGCAATAATTATTTTTAGAAATATAATTTTGTTCAGCAACCATTAGACTGTGTAGATAGCTGCAGAAGGACAAAGCCAAAGGATGGCCGGAGTGAAACTTGTCAGAGGAAGTCACCTGTCAGCAGAAAGATTTATTATTTTTCAGAACGACTGACACACACATCCTTTTAATTTTAATAAATCATTTGAAGTATTAAAGCTAAAGATCCCTTTAAGTCTCATCTTTTATCATTTTTAGAACATTATCAGTATTATCACATGGAGGTAATAAAATGCATGATCGTTAAATCTTGGTAATTATTACTGTGCAAGATTCCTATCAAACACCCTCAGCAGATGGTACACCTTGTAAATCTATGTAAAAAGGGTTTGCAATATATTTATTCTTTACTTCAGCTGTCATAAGTTAATCCAGCTTTTGGTTTGAGACAATTTATTTTGTGGGAGGAAGAAATTCCATAGATAAATGTTTTTAACAAAGTATGGAGGTTATACTGTAACTTACATTTTTAAAGTTTAATCCAAATAATACAAGATCCTGTTTTGCATTTGGCATAAATATAGCTCATTCTACTTAGCCACTCATTAAAAAGGAAGATACAAGAGAACATGGGACAAATCTGCTTATTAATCTTTGCTTGTAAAGAAATGTTGCAATTCAATTTCATCATCCCTAAACATGCACATTCCTCCAGTCAGAGCAATATTTAAAAAAAAAATGAATACACCTCAAATTGCGACAAACAAGGCTGGACGATGACCCATATTTATCTGGGCATCATGTAGCATCATTGAATATATCAATACATGTATATTTTTTTAATCACAAGCTCAAAGTTAAGAACTGCAGGAAAAAAATCCATCTTGGTGCCAACCAATTGTCAGGATAAGGACCAAAACATATGACCAAATTAGTATAGATGAGGTTTAGACTCCAGATCAACCTGCTTTCCCAGCTATCTCATTTTCCAAAGATAAACCCCATAGATTTAGAAGAGAAAAGGGCAACATAGAGAGCCCTGATTTCTGAATGTTGTAGAGATCATGTACAGAGATCCCTGTGTCCTTGAACTTTGAAATGTTATAGAAGAAAAAGAAGGAGCAGTGTTGTCTTTTTGACAAAAAGCGTGAACTGCAGGAATGAAAATGGTTGTAGCACCGACAGATTAGTTATATTACAGTTATTTTAATATCGAGTATTTTCCCCAATTAATACATATACTCAAATCAAATTAAAAACACAACATGTTTGATAGTTTTATTAAGGAGTAACTAACAAAGACTTCTATAATTGTCACACAGCAGTCAACTTCTGAAATAAAGAGTAATTATCTGGGGCTGTTTATAGTTCATTAGGATTTTCTGCAATAGTCTCCACAGCAGTGGGATGCTATAAAGAGAAATATGAAAATTTTAAACATCAGATTACAACCAAATATGTTAATAGTTTTGGGAAAATTTGTTTTGGTATTGTGTTGGTACCATATTAGAATATATTTTAGAATAAAACTGTTTCACAAGTACAGAAAAAAAATCAAAAACATAAAATAATTGTATAGTCTAGACTCCTAAAACTTCATACAAATTATTGAACTACACATTACATGTTTTACTTGTATGCTACACTTCGTAAACTCATATCACCTTCCTAAAATAATGGCCTAAGTCAATTTTTGCCTAAATTGACTGGCAAAAAATGACCCACGCCCATTACTTTAGGAAGGTAACAATAGCTGATTCCTGAAAGCATAAATAAATGATACTTAAATTATTCACTGAAATAAGAGTGACGAAAACCAACCATTTCCCTCTGCAGTGGAAACGATGGGTGAAAGGGGTGGGGATTGGGTGGGGGTGTTTCCAGCAGCAACACTTATATGCATGACTCCAGGCTATCTTTCGTTCCCTTGGGATTTGCTGCCACTCTCCATATTTTAGTCACAATAGTCAAAGATGTCCTATGCAGAGTTTATGCCAGACACTGTCTGTCTACGCTGACAAACTGCTTAGGATGTGTGAGACGTTGTTTCCTTGATTAATATTTAATCTCACTGTTGATACTGTTCAAATCAGCTTGAAATGTGTCTTTACAGTAATAGATTTTTCAGTACAATGTTGGTTTCTCTTTTGCTCTACTGTAATATTTTCTTGGGCTTTTCTTAATACTGCTCCGAAGTTCTAAACATGACCTCAGTATTGGGTTATTTAGATGCCCTTTTTAATCCATTTAGCACCGGACTCTGGTGTTCCACCTACGCAGAGTTAATGTACAGTCCTTGTGTATGTTCATTTCCTTGTGGCAGTTGTTAAGCAGCCCACACATATTTCTTGTTCAACAGCCATTTATTATAAAGAGAGCATGCATTTGGTCTTTTAAGGTCATCCACACTTAGAAACATATTGGAAGCTCAGTGTACCTGTGTGATTGTTTGAACTACCGATGTTCACTCTCTGACCCCATACAATTCATAATTACATAAGGAGAAAGTCTGAGTTTTAAAAACCCTTCTTTTTCAAATATGCTCATCTCATAATAACTGTATACATTTTTTAACCTGAAATCAAGAAATGTGGAGAGAAAAAAAGACAAAAACTTGCTCAAGGCAGCTGAGAACTAAACATTGCTGCTCAGCGATGACATTATGTATGGAAACACCACACTAAGGCATCAGTTCGTAACAAAATGGAAATCCATGACAAAAATGGTGATGGCAAAATCTCTAGTTTTAGTTTGAGTTCATAAACTGCTGACCAATATAGTAATTTATTCAAAGAGGTCAGAAGAAATGTGGCTGCTGGGACCTGGAGACCTAAAAACAGACACTCTACCCTTTAACGCTGCATTAACGTTTGCCCTGCACCAACTGTGGGAACGATCACTTTTGCCATAAACTAAAAGATGAAATGTTGAATTTCTGTCAATATTCAGGTTAGATGGAGCAATGTCTAGTCGTTCTGACCAGCATTAGGACACAAGCCTTAGCACTCCAGTCTCTCCAAACAAGCGTTTCATCAGAATCAATTTTCTTTTTGTAGCGTTACCCCTTACACTGCTCTGCTGCAATCTGCAAATCTGCAATCTGCACAACATATATGAATATGCAAATAAATTAATTAATATATGTTGTGTTTTGAACAAATGTAGTTTTTTGTTGAGTTTTAAATATCTGAAATGTTGCCAAGACCTTTTTCGTTTCATCTGGTTTTCACTCAATGCCGTTGTTTGGTTTTGTGCATTTATTATGCATGATGGTGAAATCTGAAATGGTGTAAGTTACTCAACCTGTTGTTGCTAGGTAACCAAAGAGTGAGTTAGTTGATGCTGCCCACCTTGCTTTGCTCACAGTGAGAAGTAGAGCAGTTAAAGCCTTTTCTCTGCCTACATATGCAGTTGTGGATCGGAGTTCAGTGGATATTCTATATGTTGAATATTCTATCAGATGTATTATCTATTGATATTGATCATGTGTCTATTGTGACATACATTGATATTGATTTATTGTCCATCCCTTTAATGGGTACATATTTTCTCTGGAGTCTGTTCTGTGGTGGAGTGAAGTGGAGACACAAACCGTGAAAATTGAGGGTGATAAAATTATTGTGCAAGTTTCCCTTTTCACCATTTTACTTGGAGGTACAATTGCTCTAATGCACCTGTCATGAAGTGATTCTGAGGATGCTTTTTCATTTAACAAATGGCTAAACATTGTAAAATTTTGAAAGGGTTTTTTTTTTTTTTTTTTTTCAGACCAGAAACGGGGAAGAGGGAAGGCAGAAAAACCTGCAGTATAGTGCCAAAGGTCGAACTTGTATAAATACACGTGATATATCTGTAATTTAAGAAGTAACTGTGATTTTTCCACATATTATTTCAGGATTTTTAACTTTTCTAAAGTAAAGCCATTTTACAGACATTTCCTTCCACATTAGTGCATTTAAAGCCTGTGCTTTTAAGTGCCACTGTGTAACTGGGCGGTGGGTTTGCCTTGGATATGAACAGAAGGAAATGGAGAAATAAAAGGACTCTCTCTTCCACTCGGAGCAGCTCTTTTTGGACTGGCCAATCGATGACCCAGTTTATGATTGACATGTGGAATTTAAAGTGCGGCACAATAGCTTGTTTCATGTACGGGAATGAAACCTCAAAAGGGCTGAAAACCAAGTTGCGTGTGTTATTCTTTGTGCTTTTAGCTGTCACCTACAGAGTGATGGACTCGGTCTCCGACTGGTTGGAGTCCTGCTGAGAACACGGAGCGTTCTGCTGGTAATAACAGCTGTTAACTCTGCAGCGTATAATTTCTTGTTGCTTATTCAGACCTGGTTTTATAGACGGATGTTTTGTCGATGCTGCCGTTGGAAACATCCGATTGGTTTCAGTTTGCCTTGCAAAAGCATAATACCCTTTGAACTTTTTCACATCATGTCAGCCATGGACGTCAATACAGTTTTTGGGGATTTTATGTGATCGATCGACACAAAGTAGTGCACAACTGTGAAGGTAAAAGAAAAATAATACTTTCTAGAACGTCCTGTTTGTGAGACTGAATACACAACCACACTATGCTTTTTAGTTACTTATTGTGCTACCCATTTCAGTCATCTGAAATGGGTAGCACAGAAAAGCCAAGTAAAATGCAAAGCAGCTTGTTGTTAAATGACAAAATGTAAAAAGGTTAAAGGGCTAATAACACCTTTGCAAGGTCCTGTATGTTACTTGGTTTATTTATTCTATTTGGTAGGCCTTGAATCTATAAGACTGGATAAAGAAAGATGAGAGCCATTTTGAAATGAAAAAATGGAAAATGAACCTGATCACTCTTCTTGTTTTTTTTCTCCCCCTCTTCTATCTGGCTAACTTTATAATTACGGTTTCCAAAAATACGTTTTCTCCACAAATTCATAAAAATTCCTCTACTTGTATTATGTAGCTCAAAAGTTCAAAAATAGGAGTACTGTTTCAAGACAGTTGAAATAGACTACTGATATCTTTTCCATCACAGAGATCATCCATCAATAGAAGCATAGAAACCGAGAGCAAGAAAGCTCTGTAAAACTTCTGCACAGCCTTGTGTACACAGCAAGAAGTCAGTGCCAAACTGAGATTTGTCAGTGAAATATTATGAGCTTCCGGCATGCCAAGATTATTAAATATGCTGTTGCCCAATATTTCACTGTTGTCTTTCTGCATCTTAATTTGGTCAAACATCTTTATTACTGATGTGTTAAGATTTATGAAAGCCTTGCACACTCTTTTTTCCCCTTTTGCTACATTTCTAAGCAGAATGCTAATTAATTCAGTGACGATGTATTGTTTTCTCATGCTTTCAGATTCAGTCATTCAGTCAGACTGTTCATAATGAGCCATAATTATTCATTCTAATCACTCCAAAACAGGGACAGCTTACATAAATGTCTTATGCATATTGAGAATAAACTGTTCATATTTTAGTGATTTTTTTTCCCCTTCTAAATTTAATAACGACTGCACCAAATTTATTTTAAATTTAATTATTTATTTTTGAGTGAACTTTTCTCAGAAGCTGCCATTATTCATTTAGCATATCCCCCAGCTCTGCTGACTGATCCTATTAAGTAAAACTCATCAATAAGGCACAAATAATGTTTGAAACTCTGCATATTTAATATTACCTGAGTTCATTCTAGTGCTCTTCTTTTTTATATTGGATGTAAAACAAAAGGAGCCTGCAATGAAAGATACAAAAGTGTAGCAAAAGGTAAGCTAATTTTATCAGCTCCCCAGAGGAACTACTGCAGTCATTTTAAAACGTACTAAACCTGATACGACATGGAAATGGACAATAATTATTTGTGACAACGTATCAACTTCATTTCAGACTAATTGTGTGTGATGAATCAGTTTCCTGCTAAACAGATATAGGAGCCGCTGGAATCTAAGTTTCTATATAATTACTATAAATACATTCTCATTCATGTTAGCATTTTATATTAGGTGTCATACATCCAGGAACGGAAGGCTCTTTTTTCACACATTTTCTTTCCGTTCTCTTGATAAAACTAGTCCAATGTGATTTGTGATATAATTTGAGAGTTATGTCTTTTTTCTTCACCTGCATTGCTTGGAGATAATGACCACTTTAAATCCATTACACTTTTGACTGGGCTATTATGATAATTGGCCGCAATGTGCATTCCTCATGTGGGGTTGAAATGTGACTTACCTTCTCACTTCAAGAAAAAAAAGTGGTAGTCGTAGAAAATTTATTAGTCTACTCAAGAGGCTGACTCGAATAAAATACTGGCAGTTACATAGTTCAGCTACTCAAAGGATCTTTCCATGATATGGCCACAAAAACGAGGCTCTCTTACTGGTGTTCGCAGGACCCCATCGAGATTTGTGATATCACACTGGGACCAGGGACCAGGTGTGATATCACTTACAACATCCAGATACTACAACATTGTGTGAGATGAGGACAGAGCTATGTGAAATATGTGTATTGGACTTTTCCCCCTACCAGGGGATGAATAGATTATCACAGTCTTTCTATTGGCTGATCAAATCAATTACCTTTTTCTTCATGGGCGATGTGGCTCTCTACCCAAATTTCCATTCCATCAAGGGCCGGCACAAACAGTTGAACATAACAAAATGTTTTTTGTGAGTTGTGTTCCAGATTAGTTTTATTTGGAAGTCAATCAGGTGAGGCCTGCAAGAAAATGTAGCCATTCCTTGCCACTACCTAATGATGCTGATCGAAAGGTCTTGTCCCACTGTTTATTTTATTTTATTTTTTTCATCTGCTTTCACTTTTAGTTTGTAATCTGAAAGAGTTTAGGCAGGTCAAACCCAGACTGTATTGTAGTTTATCAGTGAACCCAAGAAATTACAATATAAAATAGAAATTGTTGTCAATTCAGATGAGTTTGGGTTTGTTGTCTAGAATAAGTTCAGGTTTGTAGTCTTGGCTCAGAGCTCATTGTTCCATGTCCATGCTGCTTTCCTGAAGTGATGAGTATCTCCTCCCACTGACCATGTCTCACTCCATGCCAGGGAATTAGAAACTCTCTAATTATAGAGCCCATGGGTGGATGCTGGGCTGGTGAAGGGACTGGAAAGAATCTAACAGGTAGTGAGCAGCAAAACAGAGATTTTACTTATAGTGTGATGCTTTAAGCTTTGAGCTTGAATAAATTGCCAAAATTGGTGAGGAAAGTTTGATCAGTTTTTTTGGAGTGCATTGAAGAGCGAGAGTAAAGCAACATATGTTGATGGCATGAGCTGTCTCCCAGATTTTGTCTCATTCATGAGACATTTTGAGCCATGGTGGCCATGTTGAACATGACATAAATAGTCCTGTTTTGTCGCCTACACAGGAATCAAACTGTTCACTAAAATTCAGCTTCTTATTAGTCCACGACAAGCAGCAGCAAGTAGAAAAAACTTGCTGGTGATGCTATTTAATACAAGAAAGTTTGTGATGAACAGAGGAGTTCAAATCATTATTGAGATTTTTAACCTAAACATTTGGTGATCAAATTCAAAATGAACGTAATAAAACCAGATTTCCACCACCCACCTAAACACTGCTGCAGTCCAAACTCAACCCCCACATGGTCACATCACTCTGCAGCCCTGTCCTACTTCACCTCCCAACTTCGCCTGACATGCCTTCAGTGTACTCACTCAATGCACTTTCCTGGAAACATTTCAGGATGACCTAATGCAGCTATGAAGCAATTCTGTTTTTCCAGAACTATAAATGTCATACCTCAGTGATTAATTAAACTAATGTGTGTTTGACTAAATGTCACATTTAACCTGCAGTGGGCAAGTTTTATATTTTTTTTTTTTTTTGTTGTTGTTTTTTTTTTTTACATATTTGCTCAAATCTGTGAAAAGATGAATCTCCTTCCTGAGCTGCTATTGACATCTGAAGAAATGCACAATTCCCAACCAAAAACAACCAATAAGAGCAAAGAAGAGAGTGTTAGTGCTGTCACTCAACCTCATGCACTTGCTGCTCAATATGTTAAAGATGGACAAACAGCTTACCGTTACAGGAAAATCATTTATTCGCTGTCATGCTAACTAGCCTGAACATTCACAACAGGCTCTGCTAGCTGCAGCATAGCAGCGAGCAAGCTGAAAATTGTATTATTTTCCCAGGACTTCGACGCAAAAGTGAGTGATTTAATCTTCACACTCCTCACCATAAGAATCATATTTTGAATTAAGAAAGGAAGTATGTCTTGGATGTCCTACATCTTGACATAATTTTCTATTTAAATTCTCTGTTGGATCAGTGTTGCCAATGAAGTGTTTTAACTTTTTCATGAAGCCAGTAATCCAATACCGCCAGCAACTCTCTCAATTAAAGGAACTAGCAGGATATCTACCCATTTTCTTGGTGTTTTGGGGCACTTGGAGACCAAAGTGAAAGCACATATTGTTCTTAATCTTCTTAAGGAGCAGCAGTGGACCCTGTCCCAAAGCGCCTGCATGTGGCACACAGCACTCCTTCCCATCTGCAGTCAAAGCAGATATTCACCGCTCTGCATCCAGATTGCAAAAGAGTTGCATGTGTATGAACCCACCGCTGGCTGATGGATATAACTGCAACATTTTCTTTGCCTGAAATATCTACCAGGCAATACTTAAAATAAAACCCAACTAACTTTAGTGTGGTGTCTCTTTTACTGAGGCCAAAGGAAGGAAGAGTCTGTTGTTGCAAAGTTAATTTTTTTAAAATTAAAACTGCAACAGAAAAAGGTTCATTTGCAGTTATCAACATGTTTGTTTTTTTGCAACTGTTTCTCTCTTCCATACCATCCATTACTGTTGCATGCACATAATCAATTATGCAAAATGTATACTGTTGGCAATCTCTTCTGGATGGATGACAACACATACATAGGCATGAAGGAAGTCTCCAGTGTTTCTGAACTATTTCTGTGGCAGAATTTTGAAAACGAAAAAAATCATGATGATGATTTACTGAGCAGTGTGAGTGTACTGTAAGTGGCTGTTGGCCATTAATAGTGCTAAAGGTACAAAGGTACAGGATGTATCTTATTCTGATTTTGAGTAAATGTCAATCGGTGTTTGCATCCTTACTGTGAAATTAAATTTAAAACACAAGACTGGCAAAAAAAAAGACATTTTCTTGTACCTAGCATTTTTCTGTAAAAAAAAAAAAAACTTGACAAAAAATGAAAGAGTCCAGTTGCATAAATCACCTGATCCAGCATTTCTTAATTTATGGTCAGAGGCCACACAAAATCCTTCCGATGGCTGCCAAATGCTTGTTGGCCACACCATGGACAGCCATGTTTTAAACCACTTAGACTGATCATCAGGGTCTATAAATGTCATCTGGCCTGGGAAGGGATTTGAGTCCCGCTGTGTGAACTAGAGGATGTGGTGGTGGAGATTCATGTCTGATTTTTTATTTTCTGCTTGTGACTTCATCATGGATAACCGTAAGACAAAACAAAAACTAGAAAGCAGTTTGAGAGTCAAGAAACCTTTTATTTATAAAATGTAAAATGACCAATATCTATGCAAATTTAAGCATGTGTTGAACCTTAAAACTAGGCAAGCATGTTTCCACCATCTAAAACTTTACTTTTTTTCTACTCCATTTGCAGCTTTTTCAAAACATTTTGAAAACTGAGAATTTTTTATTACAAAAACATGTTGCTTCATACGTATACACTTAATACTGAGATGGGCATATTCTTGCACACTTGCTATAAGTATTGAAATAATACATAGAACAGTTATCACTAATTTTGATTAATTTGTCAATGGTTAGAGAAGTAAAAATTAGCTTTTTCTTTTTTCACTGTGCCTAAAGTCTTTATGAAACGAAGGATGTCCTTATAAAATGTTTTATGATGCTGTCAGGTGGACAAAGAACAGGGAAAAAAGCCAGGCACACAGGGACATGGACAGCCAGGCGCGAGTGTGTCAGTGTTATAAAATATCATGCTGCTCCCCATAAGATGCTATAAAAACAGAGATTTTGTCATGGTGGTGCATTGTATTGTTTTGCTGTATGAATATGGAGAACAGCTGTATCTATTTGTGGAAGCTCTTTCATATTTGGAGGGAGAGGGAAGGATCATAGGCACGAGAAAAATATGAATCTTCAAATAAAAGCAGCAGGAAGAGGAACTCGGCAAATGAAGCTGAAACTTTACAGGCACATATAGGAACTTTTGAAAAGAAATTGCATAGACAAAATAATTTGATCCCCTGTGGATTTTGTACAGTTGAAATGAATGGAAAGCTTCTTTTTTAAATAGTTTTAAAAATAATGCCAATCAAATCTATAAAATAACATTATACATAGCTGCTAAAATTTCATTTGCAACATTTTGTTAAATGGGAGGGAAAAACATTTAGCTCACCTCATAGCTTTTTATATGTTTTAATTGAGATTGGAGATGGACATGGGAGAAGGTTGATGTGTCAAATGAACCATCACCTGAGTTGATTTGGCCACAGATTTTCTATTGTTATTCTGCTTAATTATAATGGCAGCCCATTATTCATCACAAGTAAGATCCACCACATTTTAATTCAAAACTTCTTGGTGTTTTAGCTAGTCACTGATGTAAAGCACAACAGCTAAAGCTCCAAAACCCATTTTCCAGAGAAACAAAAAGTCTCCATCGTACTTAAATGGAATCTATTACACAAGATGCACTTTTTTTACTTCTTTTTTTTACTGGTTCTATAAACAAATGAAAATATCACTTTTTTCTTGCAGTAAGTTGATGTTATTTGGTGTCAGGAAAATAAACAGTTTCATAAACCTCCTGACTGAAGTCAAATTGCCGAGGCATTGCCCCATTACCTAGCAACCTCGGCATAGCACAACCTTTCATATAGCAACCCAGATGAACGGTCTGTACAATGGCTGCTGTAAAAGTCAAGTGTTTTTTGTTGACTTACCATTCAGTAGCCGCTGCTGCATTCTTGCTGGTTATGCAGGAGGATCCACTTCTGCTTTTAGGTTGATTCAGAGTAAAAAATAAAAAAAAAAAATATATATATATATATATATATATATATATATATATTTTTTTTTTTTTTTTTAAAGCTATGTATGGTTTTAAAGCTGCACGTGTGTTTCCTGCCTTGTTCATATTTGAGTGCCAAAGTTGAGTCTTAGTTTGAAATTTACACAATGAGAAATGGCTGTGCACATAAATGGATGGTAGTAATTGTGATGGGTGCTGTGCATTTTTTATTAATCAGCATATCTGGATTTATTTTATTGTCATTTTAATGAATCTGTATTCTATCCATGTGTACATATAACGGTCTTTTTTTTTTTTCTTTTTCTGATCCCAGAATTTTTCCTGGAGCTTCTGGAGAACACGGAGCGATCCCTGAATGAGATGTTTGTGAGGACCTATGGCAAGCCTTACATGCAGAATGCGGAGGTCTTTGAGAACCTGTTTGCCGAGCTCAAGCGCTACTACACGGGAGGGAATGTCAATCTGGAGGAAATGCTTAATGACTTTTGGTCCCGGCTGCTGGAGCGCATGTTCACGCTGCTGAACTCCCAGTACGTCATCACTGAGGACTATCTGGAGTGTATCAGTAAGTACACGGATGAGCTCAAGCCATTTGGAGATGTTCCCAGGAAGCTCAAGGCTCAGGTTACCCGTGCATTCATCGCTGCACGCACATTCGTCCAGGGACTCTCTGTAGGTCGGGAAGTGGCCCAGAGAGTGTCAAAGGTAAAGTTCTTTGCCAGTTTAATTGAGCTAAATTTTTACTGGATTGTGAATGAATGCAAATATGATTTGTCCTGTCACCTTAAAGAGACTGAATTTGATTTAGGTTTCTCAGTCTGGTGGAAATTATTTACCATCTGACCCCAAATGAAATTAAAATCCTATCCTAAACAAATACATACTTAAAAACTTTCTTCTCGATGAATTCCTGCACTCATTCTGACCAATGTATGCTCTTAATGTAATCATCTCCAGGAAATGGGAGGCTCACGGCAGCCTGTTCTGTCACTGTCTGGAAAACAGGTTTGAAGGGTGTGTGGATTTCTCTGGAGAGTTGTCCCGACAATGAAAGTGAAGAGAAAAGCATTTCTGCTATCAAGGTTTATTGCTCTCTCGCCTAATATTTGTTCACACGGCATACACAAGCCATTAATCATGGTGTTGGAGTCATTTCCAGTTTGATGCAATATAGTGTTGGTGGCGCAGCCTTGGGATTGGAGCAGCTCTGATTACCTACAAAAGTTAGATAAAAGAAAAAGCAAGAGGCTAAGCCTTAGATGAAGTCACATTCAGCAACAACAAAGCTGTTTCTGAAAGGCATCTTAAGGTTTGAAAGAAACAATGATTCAATACGCTGCAAGCCGTTCTGTTTACTCCACTTAACCCCCCCACCCCCCACCCCCCCGGCCCCCCAACAATTATTTTAATTCAGTTATCAGCCATATGATAAATATTAACCGTGCCTTTATACAGTTGAAGCAGAGGCCAGTGGAAATGTTGTAACCCTCAATTATCGGAGACGGACGGACGAAGAGGAAGCAGATACCCTGCTCTTCTCCACATAATCCACGATTCATTTCAGGCTGTCCTCACCACAGTGAACTCGGTGAACCTAAAAGATATTTCCTTCACATCAGCTTCGCCTCCCCTCTACAGTAACAGTGGCGAGGCTCATTTCGGAGCAGTCGCAGAGGATGTGTTGTTAGCACGTGTTTACTGGGTTACACCCCGCACTCCTTCCGAGCCAGCATGTCCCGACTTCACCTCTTGACATTTCAGCAGGACCCTGGGATGCAGGTCAGGTGTCTGGGACTGCAGCCCCTTTGATTCGTGACATATAAATTCATCATGACAGATTGAGGGAAAGCATAATGAAAAGAGACACCCTGCTGGAGGCGACCGTTTCACGGTGCCACCAAGACGGGACAGCCATGCTTATTGCTGCAGAGATTTACAGTTCACCAAATTAGAGAGGGTGATGTTGAACTTATATTTCTGTTCTGCTACAGAAGTGAGAAAAATATAACTGCAGCTACAGCTTCAACAAAGTGCTTTGCAAAAATATGCATTCCCCTTTACACTTTTCCCGTTTGGTCTCGTCACAGCCACAGTTATACCGTATGTTTGTAGATTTTGTGTTAGACCACCTGAAAGTATGGTTCTAAGTTATTTTTTACTTTTAAAAATCTGAAAAGTGAGACTTGTGTTTGCTTTTATATCCCATTATGCCAATATTTAGTAGTTCATGTCTTGTGAAGTATATCTTTGACTATTTGAGTTTGTGAACCTAAACTTTCAAGGCTTGCCACAGATTCTCAGTTTTACTTGGGTCTAGATTCTAACTAGGACATTTGCAAACATGATAACGCTTGGATCTAAACCATTCTCTCATTGCTCTGGCTCTATGTTTTGGGTGGTTGCTCTGCTGGAAGGTGAACATCTGTCTCACTTTCAAGTCTTTTTTCAGCCTCAAAAAGGTTTTCTTTCAGCATTCCCTTGTATTTATCTTACCATCAATCCTGACCTTTGTCCTCTGCCCACTGAAGAAAAGCATGCCCACTTCATGATGATGCCTCCACTATATTTTACCACCATATTGTCTTATTTGATAGGTACCTTTCTTGCACAGCCTATCAGCTATGGTGATAGTTTTGGTAGGAATGCATTTATGCTATATTCTTTCTATTTTTGGAAGGGAAACAGTTTGTGTGTTTGTGAATCAGTTTGTTATCTGACATTCCCTAGCAAACCTCCTGAGGCCTCAAAAGAATTTATACTCAGATTAAACTAATCACAGATGGACTCTATGTGGAAAGTAAATCGCACGGCAGAATCGGAGTACAGAAGGCAGAATACAAATGCACTCCACACTGATTTTTGCTTTGTTTCTACCCACTTTACGGCTGAATGATACTTTGAGTTTGAGTGGTTTATCATGTGAAATCCTATATATGATAATAAATAAAACCCTTTTTTTAATTAGAACACATTTTTTCAGTTTTTTTTTTTTTTCTTGTGGTTTTTAGACCACTGGAGATATTAATTTTACAGGTGCTACTTTATATTTTGAACATAATTTAATCCTACACTTTTAAAATCCAATTGAATTTATGAAAATGTATGAATAAAAAACCAACAATATTGAATTCTAAAGGCAATTATGAGAATCAACAGCATATCTGGACTAAAGCTCAAATAATCTTGATCCTTAAAAAAAAAGTTTATTTGATTATTATTTAGGTTGGCCTGCATTAACTGTTCAGTTCATGATTAGAGAAAACTTATCTAAGTTGAGGCTAAAATGTTTGAGCTCCAAACTTTGTCAAGTTCTGGTCTGTCAAAACTGATTTTTGCCAATTTTGATTAATATTTAAAACATCTTTCCAATTGCTGGATGGGACATTTTAAACTAAAAATAGATATAGTAATTGTATTTTTATACTAAATAAAACAATAGTTGTTTGTTTTGAACAATGGTCTGCAGTTTCAAAATGCAAAGAACTGCATTGCATTTTGAAAATGTCTCTGTCTCTTTGCATGGAGACGCATCGGGCTGCCTCTCTATGCATCACAGAGAAAATAATCTATACCGATTAAACTAGAGTCTATCTTTATTTCTAAGGGCCATAACACCTCTTCTCCTTATTAATTCTTGCATAGCTCAAAGCATAAACCTCACCATATAATAAGACCTTTAGTTTTTTTTTTTTTGTTTTTCTACAAGGTCCATTAAAGAAATAACAGCTGTGTCTAACTTAGAAAAAATATTTCATTTTATATTTATTTAGTCGTTTAATCTTCTCATTTATTGTAACTGGGCTTAAAAGGGGGTAGATCAACATTTAATTCTAGCTTCTATGGGTGATTTGTTAGCTCCTCACAAGCTTTATTGGAGCAGGGCCATTTAACCTACTAATGATTATACATTCTTTTGTAACAAATGTTTTTGTGTTTCATCTTCCCACGCTTATCAGGAAGGCAGAGTCATACAGCCTTAACATAAAAAGCATAATCCTAGGAAAAAGCCTCTTTATCATTATCAAAGTATTTATGTGGCACATGGATTTGACCAAAACAAACTGAAAGTAGTACATTTCTGTAGAAGACAACAAAAGCCAAATTAACGTTATTACTTGTTTATGCGTCTCTTCCTTGAAAAACATAAAAGGCTTGTAGCTCCACTTATTTTAATTTTTAAAGGAGCAATGGGAAAGTAGGAGCACAGCGGCTTGTAATCTTGGGAAGCAAGTTTTCACACTGAGAAATGCAGAATAAAAAGCTGGTTGTCGCTTCATAGAGTAAAAAAAATAGCTGCAAGTCCACTGTACTCCATCTCGACCGCACTGCAAGCATCTGGCCCTCTGCATCTTAACATTAAAACACAAGGCTTACTAATTAAAACTGTTGTATAACTTCAGCTGATATAATATTTGCCCCTTTCAGAGATTTTTATATTGATATACAGTTTGCAAAACAGTAATTTTACACACAGCTTGTGGTCTAATAAAGCTTAACTTGAATTCCCTGAACATTTCTCTTGTAGATGTTTGTGATCACGTTTGCAGCAAACCCTTCTAATGCAACTAGACCTCCACAATTAGATATAACCATTTTACGATGTTCTCTGTAAAGCCGCCCAAAATCAGCAGATAAATCAAATTGGCTTATTTCTATATTTAACACTAAAACAGTCAAAAATGTTACCAATCTAGAAAATTCTTAAACATTTTGTTTTGAAGCTAAGAGAGGTTTTCTTTTTCCAAAAAACAATCTGATTAAGTAGCTTGATTAGAATCAGCTAATTGGAAGCACCACTCATTCAGTGTGTTATAAGTGTTTTCTTTCTTCAAGGCCTCTCAAAAGACATTAAAATATTAATAAATTCATATATTGTTGCTATGGTTATCAGTCAGCCAGAGAAAGCATTTGATAAACTTCAAGCAAAAGTACCTTATTTTCTGAGAAAAAAATAAATCTGTTGCTACAGAGAGGCGAGGAAAAAAGCATATACAAGTTGCACAGAAGTAGAAGGTGCAATTATTTAGAAAGTGTGAAATGTGGGAAATTTGTCCATGTTAATGGTTTTGTCTGAAGACATGCATTTCCATACGTTTGTTCAAAAGCAAACTCACAGGAACTGTCATCTTTGCAGTGTTATTAAATCTAAAGTCCATGCAGCGCTGTCGCTGCAAATTTAAGAGCATTTAATGAGGAAACTTTATTATGACTTTGCTGCTTTTATTTTACAGAAGGACCTAGCACCTTCCCACTCTGCCTGTATTTTATCACCACTATTGCTAAAGCGAGATTTAATGGAATGGGAGGTAGTTTCAGATGTTGTTTCAATAAAAAAATTCCACTGAATAAGAAACGAGGTGACAGGATTGCAAAAGAAGAACAGTGGGATTTCAAACATGATTAAAAAGGTATGTTTACATAAAGTAATAATAAATAGCTTTTTTTTTCTCCAAAATATATCAGCCTTCATTATGGTTGATATTTGCCCCCTTTGATTTATGATACAACAAATATCAGAACTGAGTGCACAGGTTTTACTTTAAATGTTCTGTAATCTAATAATACAAAAATAACATCTGTATGAATTGTGATAAACTGGTATATTTAAAAGCCACACATTGTGATTAAAAGGACTTTAGAACTAGTTTTTTCAGCTCCATTCAGAGTAATAGCTTTAAGTACTGAAAGTACTTAATTTCCACATCTGAAACTAAGAAGTTCATGAAGACTTTTTTTAAGTAGTGTAAAAGAAAGAACAAGAGCACAAGGCAACTGAGAGCAAACCGAACATATATGTAACACTGAACTCAGGCATCATTGAATAAGTTAATACGACAAAATATAGGTAGTGAGGACATCACCAACTGAGATGAGTGAGTTGGGCAAAACAACTCACTCAATTCCTTTAAGTTTGGCTTCAATTAAATTTCTCACGACGACACCCCTTTCCGTATCACTTTGAATGAATCCGACACGCAAGGCTGTGGTGTCAACAAGCGCCCACACTTGCATTCTTACATATTCTCATTAAAAAAAGTTTTCCTATTTACAACAAATCTTGCTCTTCTTGCAATCTCCTACGCCATTATCCACAAAGGTTAAAAAAAATGGCACTTTAAAATTACACATCCGCTATTGGGAACAACTGAAGGACAAATTGGGATTTATTTTTTTGTCAGATTGTTTTTGGCACTAGAATCTGAGAAAATTTGCTCTTTACGATTATAATCAGTCTCCCAGAGCATATGCAGACTTTAATGACCGCTTCTGTCTGTACTCTGTGTCCTTGCAGGTAAACAGCACTCCAGCTTGTATACGAGGGCTGACAAAAATGCTGTACTGTCCCTTTTGTCGTGGTTTGCCGGGAGTAAAACCCTGCAAGAATTACTGCCTTAACGTGATGAAGGGCTGCCTGGCAAATCAAGCTGATCTGGATCCAGAGTGGAACCAGTACATCGGTAGGTCAAACGTTGCCTCGGCCATTAACATTTGTACCTGCTGTTCTGTTCTTTCCATCTGAGCCAGTTACATGTGTTAATATGCGGCCCTGTGGGAGCTTCGCTCTGTACTGTGGTTGTATTTAATAAATGGATGCAGTTGACGCAGAGATGAACCACAGAGCATGTGATGTATAACAAGAGCTTTCAAGGATGAGACACTTCCTGGATTCAATTTTCACTTTGACAGCTACTACTGTTGCTTCTGTGCTCAATGCTGACTTTGGTTAATTGCAAATGTTTTTTTTTTCATGCACTTTGAGGACTAATGTTTAGTCAAAATGACATAAATTCAATGAGAAAGAAAGCAACCACTATTTATTTCAGTAGCACTGAACCGAAGAAACATAATATTGTTTTAATACGTTTGTATTGCATCTCAGTGGAATTATCTGATAATAAAAAAAATTAATAGAAAAAAACTTAGAATTTCCCCCTTCTGTCATTCAGTCAGAAGGGGGAAAAATTCCTAACTTTCTCAGAAACCTTTTTTTGTGAAATATTGTTGGTTATTTGGGACACTTGGATCTCCCACAATGAGTTGAAGAGTATTGCTGAGGTGAGGCCTAGTTAGGATTCCTAACTGGACCCCAGTGAAAGATATCCAATTAGAAGAAGACGATGGATGAAAAATAATTAGAGTGTCCCAAGGCATTAGACAGTAATTAGCAAGTCACTGTTGCTGCAATCTCTTGTTGCAAAGAATCATTTAAATGAATAAACATTTTACTGAAGTATTTGGTTCATCAATATCTTTCTTTTGTAAAAGATTTTTTTATGCTTCCCACTGGTATAACTTCTCAAAAGCGATCCTCTGTCTTGGCTACTCTTAAAAATTGTAAAGAGAACATGGCATTCAATGTTTGTTGATTTTCATAAGTTAGAAAACAGCTCAATCTTATTTTCTCCTCACCTAAATGCAACCATATTTCCATAGAAAGCTCTGATTGCAAAATGTATTGAAGAGGATCTGTAACAGTGTGGATCTGTTTAGACAACCTGTCTGGAGTTCATGAAGTAATGGACCCTTTAATTTAAAATATTGTTTTTCAGCTCTCAAAAGTAGCTTAAAAATGACTAAAGGTTTGTCTCTTTTAAGTCTTACCTATATGGGACTGTCACTGTACTCATAACCCTTAGAATACAGTGTTGGTGCTAGCTGACATCAGTGCGCCTGGAACTGAGAATCTTGAGAAGATTGAAGGAATCATGAAAAATCGTATGAAGATATTGAAAGAAATCTAAAGCGGTTAGCAGCAACACCGTAATGAACATTACTGACTGACTGGCTCAGAGGTCTGACTTGAGTCCCATTAAAAATCTGGAGAATACTGAAGGTTAACTTCTGTGCCTGAAAGACATCAAATCTGAAGAAGCCTGAAAGATTTGCACAAAAAGAATGGACTGGGGTTGGACAAGGGTCAGAGAGTTTTTGCAAACTACATCCAGTTATCTCAAGCTGTTATTAGCCCAAGAATGACTCATTGCTGACTGTATATATCAGTTAACAAATTTGTTGCTCGTTACCATTTTCCTCAACTAGATATTGCTATTGTTGACACCTGTAATTCTAATACAACATATTTGTTTGGTGTTGTTTATCTTCCAAGTATTGCAGCTGGTATTGGGTTGTGCTGGTTTCTTACTTTAACATCACACCCATAAATTTGCGCCTGGCCTTCAAGCGAGATGTCAAAAAGGTGCTGTTTTTTTCTGTCATTCTTCTCTCAACTCTTTTCTGCATGAAAAGATTTTATTCATGGGATTCTGCTCTCCTGCTGTGCTAAATGGTGACTGATTATAGGAAAGAACTGCACTGCAGGGGAATGTCAAGTAAACTGGAGAGAAGTTCAGAAGAAACTTGTCAGTTCAGGCACAGTGAATACAAATATACATGTAATATTTATATATTTCAAGAAGATTTGATAGAACATCAAATGATTCTGTCAAACGTCCTTGGCCTGTTGAGCTCTACAAAGAAAAAATGTGATTGGGAAGTGGCAAGCTTGAAAATCCTTAGCCGATTGAATTTCCACCTGAAAAATACAATTCTTTTAGCAATAATGACAGTAATTTTATGCAACTTTCCGATGATTTATTGGGGGGCGGAACGTCACAAAGCACTTTTTTTCATTTTCTTATATTTGAATGCTAAAACTGCTTAGACATTTTCATCTTTAAATTTAATAGGGATGTGCCGATCAGGTTTTTTTCTGCCGATACCGATACCGATCACCCCTGAGGGCCGATCACCAATACCGATCCCCGATACCAATCACATAGTTATGATTTATTTATTTTTTATCATAAACACTACCGTTACATTATGTGAAAAAAGGAACCATGAATTCACCTTAATTTAGACAAAAACTTGTTTTTAATAACTTTTTCCAAGAAGAAAACTAAACAAAACAGGCATTGTGCAAATTGAACTGCTATCAATAATACTATCTTTAACAGACTGATAACATATGAGGCTCTGAAGAGGCTAAATAATGCAAAGAGCCAAAATAAAACCTCTCAACATTGACAAAAAAAAATCAAGTATAAAATTTAACATTCAAAGGAAAATACAGGATCCATTACAATAAACAATCCAGAGTTACTGAATGAAAACTTCCTGTTAGCATGGCGGCTAGCTGGTTACTGCTAGTTCTGATTGGCTGTTTCTGACTGAGCGGAGTAACAGGGAGGAGATCGATTATTTTTTAGAGATGATCCGTCTCATGTTAGGACAGAGAAAGTTTTAATATGTATGTAAAATGTATTTTTTTTTAAGTTAGATGCTGCAGCTTTAAACAGGTTCGGTGTGAGAGTCGCTACCAGGTGGAGCAGAAGCGGCTCCGTGTCAAATATTACTAAATATTAAATATTACTACCTGTAGCGGAGCGGCGGTTCAACAGCAGAACCAGCGTCTTACATCGCAGCTCCAAGACTTAAATCATTTTACAGGTTATTAGTTTATCTTTCTGACCGTCATGCTAATCCGGTGAGTGTTTGTAGCTGCGCTGCTTTACCTGCTGTCTGATCCTCCATGTCTTTTTACTGCACTGAGCCTCGATGTAGCCAAACTCTGTCATTGTTTTTATGTCTATTAGCTTCGTTGTGTTGATGCATTTTGACCTGCTTCAATTTTCCGCCGCAACACGCAAACGTCCTCATTCACTCAGTGCGTTATAGTTACACATCGCTTAGGATTTGTTGCTGCGCGTTTGCGCAGAGTGAAGGAAAAACGAGACCAGCTGGACAGACAGGCTGAGAAATGAGATGCAGGTGATCGGTATCGGTAACAGAGCCAATGATCGGCCGATCCCGATCACCGATTTCACGGAAATTGACCGATTATGATCGGTTACCGATCGATCGGCACACCACTAAAATTTAATATTAGTTGTATTTTATGCCTGTGAGTAGAAATAAAGAATGATTTAAGAATCTGGAATTTCTTGCTAACTTTACCAGATATTTCTGCTCCAAAAATGGTTTGAGGGATCTGATTACTGTAAATTTTATCAATTTGCCCCTGTTGATCGAACAAATACATATGTAAATCACCATTTGCAGGTGAAAAAGGGATTTTGATCAAAATCCAACCAACTTGCCAACATTTTAACACACAAGAAACAATAAATGTTTGAATGATACATCTTAACTGTACATATGCCATCTGCTAAATTATTGAATATTTCTATGAATAACTGGTATAATTATTATTATTTTTTTAGGGATTAGTTGCTTCCCTTTGGTATGCTTCTGCTGAATTCCGGTTCTTCCGTGCTGCTCTGAGAACTTTTTCAGTTTTCCATGGATTTAGTGAGTCTCGCTGGCTTCCCTCAGCTCATGTAATCCCTCACTGACTCATTGATGCCGAGATCAGAGCTCTGTCGGGACCTACCATCTGTTGCAGAATTCATTGTTCTTCTTGTGACTGGAAATAGTTCATTCCTGGCTGCTTGTTTGGGGTCATTTTCATGTTACAGAATAAATTAGGCACCAATCATTTCATGCTTCTGCTTGATGGAATAATATTGGAGCATAAATATTGGAACAGTTTTGTGCATTGCATGCTAAGTGGAATGAATCCTCAGGTTGTATCTCGCTACTGAAGTGATATTTGGTTACTGTGGGAGAAAAGCACAGTAACGGAGCGCCCGTATGTCAGTGTCATGTTTAGCTCATTAAGTGTGCATTAGCAAATTAACACATCAGGCAGATTCATTGCAACATTAGCAACAGAGAGCAATGGTACAGTCAGCGACCTGATAGATGGGCTCACACACACCTCTGAGCAGTTGTTTGTTGTTGTCCCCAGAGTGTGATTCAGTTTTTTTCTACCTGTCTTGATACAAGTTTCAGGTCAGCACTGGTCCATACTGTCTAATACCTTGGGACGGTATGGACCAGTGAGTCAGAACTAACTCTGAAAGGTGGGAGAACAGCAAAGAATCTGAGCTGATTCTCCTTGAGTTCTGTCATTTCAGGTTAGGCTGTATTTTTCTCTTTGTCTTTTAACCAGGTTTTATCTGTGCGGAAATTGCCAAATTAAGAAAGAATGTAGACTTCTCCTCCAAGGTTGAATTACAAAAAGACCAGGGAGTATATATATATATATATATATATATATATATATATATATATATATATATATATATATATATATAAAAAAAAATTGGTTTGCACAACAATTGAGAGCAACCAGTTTTACTTTTCCTTTCTATATTTTGCATTGTGAGCAGCTGCACAGTGGCACCAAACAGCTGAAGTCAGTTTTACTCCCAAAGCAGAAATTATAAATTATTAGATTTCAATTTGCTTCCTTCTATTTCGGTGTGGTATTTGAACATTAGCATCAAGCACAACTCACAGCTTGATTAGCTCATAGCAGAGCTATGATCAGCTATGGATTTTATTTATTCTCTATGAAAGTCCAATAAAAACACAGAAGAATTGAAAAAGCTCAGCAAATAAAATGATGACTTTTACTTTGCATCTTTTTAAAAAGGTTTTGTATTGGTGACAATCTTGAAATAATAACAGTATTGACCTGCATCAACTACTTATTCAACTGACAAATGACTTCCTTTTAATCAGTGTGTGGGCTGTATACAGACAGTAGGCAACAATGTTGAAGGTGTGGTTAATTCACAATGTTTGTGCAGTAACACACTCAGACACAGGGGTATTTAGTCAAACATGAGTCTAAATGTTAAAAAGGAAAACCTTGTCTGACCTTAGAATAGATTAAGGAGCTTTAAAAAATAAATGATAGCTTGTTTATTATCAGTAGTTCCTTGGTGAGCATCTTCAGCACCTCACATGAGACTACTTCAGCCTTCATAAAATAAACACTTAAACCTGAACCTGACTTAGTAGGGCATAATCAGATGTTTTATCTGCCATGTCATTTCTGAAATGGTAGGCAGAGCTACTACTACAAACTACACCTACATTGCAGTTTGAAGGGACACCGTTAGAAAAATGTTAAGGAAATTAAGGTGATGGAATCATAAAATCACCTAACTATATTCATGTTGACAGTACAGCATAGTCAACTTCATTTCAGCAGCCTTAGAAGTTTTGCACATTTTTTCAACATCTTGCACGCCTCTTTGATGGCTCTTTAGGTTTCGTTGCTGTCATGTTGTTTGCAGAGGAAAATCAGGTAATATCACAACATGGGAGATGGTACAGATCTGGCAGCAACTCATTGATCCTACTTTAAAAACAAATCCAGGGGTCCCAAGAGGCACGCAGTTCAGTAGGCTGATTCATGTTCTTGCCACAGCCAGGAACATGAATCGGTGGAGGAAAAAAGAAAATAGTCTCATATGGGACGTTCAAGCACAAAAGAGATTTAGATAAATTCTAATTCTGATTGGTTCATGGGAGGTTTCATTATGCTTTAAAAATAAAAAAAAACTCTTACATTCTCTACAACATAAATAAGGCATCTGAAAAATGTGAGTGCCTTGGCTACAGTTTTTGCCCTCTCTGACTTTTCACTGAAAGGTGACTGGAAAGTTGTTCTTTCCCACTCCCCCTTTTTCTGAGCCAATTACCTCTAAGTCTCTGCAGACGAGCCAGCAGGAGGTGCTGGTATTAGCTCCAACATGTGTTGCACAGTACTTGGCCTACAGTGTTATCCACTCAACTTGCTCAATGCTAGTGTTCAGTAATAATTAGAAAAAGCTCAAGAGTTTCCACTAACTTCCTTCGCTAACGTACCACAGGGAGATTGTTACCATGGCGACCAGTTTCAGTGCATTTCTCCACACAAACTCGCTAAAACTGGGTAAAAATAGACAGGGAAAATGTTGACCTGGTCATATGGGTGTTAATAGCATCAAGATGTTATGGTCTAATTTTGACATAAAAATCATGAAATCATGTATCCTGGCTTGTATCAACACTAACCTTGGTGCTAGAACCAGAGGCTAGTGGTGTGTACTTCTCTGGGACACTTTGGTCCTTTTAGTACCAGCTGAGCATGCCAACCTAAGTATTGTCGATGACCATGTCCGTCTTGTGTTACCACATTGCATAAATCTTTAGATTGGTACTTTGAGCAGGCTGCTGCACTATGTCACAAGGCTTAAATGATCCCAAACTTGTATCCTGATCATGACAGTGAATTTACTTACAGTGACCTCCACAGTCACCAGATCTCAACCTAGCAGGGCACCTTTTGTAGGTTGGTGGAATGGGATGTTTAACTCATATGGTTAAAGACATAAACAAAATAAACAGTACAATTACAATAGGCCTTCGCAGCGCTTCAATGCTCGGGCCTAATAAAATTGTGAACAGGTGCCAAACGTCTAAAGTGGCTATGTGATGCTATCATGTTGATATAGACCGTAGTCTCTAGAGGAAGGTTTCTGGTACCTTATTAAATCTATTCAGTGAATAACTGAGATAGTTCTAAACTATAAAAAAGGTCCAACCCAGTACAGCAAGATTTACTCAATAAAGTGTCTGGAAAGGGACTGTGTTATTAATACCAGCTTGAATTTTTTGCTTTGCCTCTAATGCACTGAAGCTCATGCACATAAACATTATACACCCTGAAATTGATTCACACTTCCTATGAATCAAAGGATTCATATAGGAATTAGTTTTAAGTATTCAAACTCAAACACTGGGTTGTGTTGCAACCTTCAAAAGCAGATGTTTTCAGAAATGTTTACATTTATTCCAGTGAGAAGCAATAAATAATTAATTTAGAAACTTTTTCATGACTGCCATTAATCCAGAGCACTGTTCTTTTTGTCTTTATCAGCGCTCTTGTCAATTGGATTATTGTTCCCTGGTGCAGAGGAAATGTCAGTTCTATATGTCTCGGCTCTGGCATTTCATGCTCATTACAGGCTGAATGATTTTCAATTAACTTGAGATCTATGCACAAAAAATGCTTTGATTTGGCTCTAAGTGTTGAATTGTTAGGACGACTCTTACCTGTTTTTCAAACGACAGACAAATTAAAGCTATATAGAAATGCCTCTTTGCTGAGCTACATGCTGATACAAATCCTGTGGCATAAAGTCAATTTTATGAGACCTGAAATACCCAAAGGAATAGTCATACAAGGTACAGTGCACTATATTAGTTATTTTCTTTGTGTATGTTAAAGTTAACATCATGTATCAGCTCCACTGACCAGAGAAGCAGAGATGTTTGGAAAATTAAAATTCATCAATTCTCTGAGAGGAGCATTCCCCCCTAATGTTGCAGGAGATAACACCCACTTGTTAGAAAAATTCAAAAGTATGAGAGAACCTGAGCAAAAAAAAAACATGCCAATCACATTAAAGCAAAGCTTTAACTCACCTCATCTGTAATAAGAGTGTTGCGCTGAAAGAGGCCGGCATAGCCAGAGGCAAACTAAGACATATGTGGTATAAAAGCAAGAGTTTTCCTCAGAAATGTGAAAAAAAAAATCTGAAATGCCTGAAAATATATTCTACTTCTGGATTATGGGGAAACAAAAATGCACTGCTCTGCCTTTTCATTTCTATGTGTTTCAGTTTTATGTTTGGCTCTGTTTCTTGTTAAGACCCTTTTACAAAAAGGGCAAAAAAAACATCCTTAGACTATATTTTAATTTCTGGTTTTATTGAGTTGCTCATATTTTTACTGTACTTTTTTTTTTTTTTTTTTTTGCTAGAAATACCATTTTTCCTAATGGACATTTTAAAGAGCAGTTTAACTCCCAAAATGGTATTGTAAATTATCTAAAAAATACTATTCAAAAACTACACTTACGACAAACGTATGCACTAATTTTACCTTAATTCAGTTTACGCATAAGAAGAAGGAGGTTATTTGAGTTGCAGTCCAGTTGTGATATCTGAATAAATACCACCTGAATTCAGTATTTTTTAAATCCAATATGCTTTTTAAGTTATTTTTGGTCATATTCTTGAATAAACACAAATAAACCAAGTCGTTTTTATAATTTTTTAATCACATAATAACCATCATCATGTTCCTTCCTTTTATGCAGTCCCTTTTTTAGCTGCAGAGCTACTGACTCCTCCGCTCATTAGTGAGAACACTAATAATGCTGTAACAATCAACAATCTACAGTTTACTCACTGCAGATAGTTGACAGGTGGATTCAGGGGTTCAATAGAGTACAGCTCTATCTAGTCTTTGACCTTTTTTTAGATAGGAAATGTTGATGAGATGGTCTGATAATCTGCTACAGTCAATAACAAAATTACTCAAGAATTTAAATTAAACACACTTGACAGATATTAATTACTTCACAATTAAATGGAGTAAATTTACAAACTCAAGTCAGTTCTTGAAATGTTTCATGTTTCACGGTATTTTTGATAATTAATTTTCCTGGTAGAGCTGTTGGTCTTTGTATTGTGTTTGGTAGACCTACCTTCCCAAAACCATTGTAAATCTTAAGCTCCTTCCAAAGATTGTCTGTCAGATTATGGCAGACACTCCAATTTGTTAAGATCACTTCCTTCCAGAAGAAACATGCTGGTGAAATTAAATGCAAAGCTGCCAGGTGTGTGAATAACTTTGGGCTTTACTGTTTGTACAAGTTATGATCAAAATGCGCAATAACCTTTTGGGTTGTTAAGTATCATCAACTAAAATACGACATGTGACATCCCAGGACTGTGAAGACTGGACCAGTGGCGTCACTTCAATATCAGATGCAAGAAAGTTTCCCAACTCTAAATCCTAAAGTTAATCCCAGAATTATTCAGGTAAATGTTGAAAGTAATCTTTTACCATCGTGTTACTTCTGACTAGAAGTCATTTTAAGATTTTGGACTGGCCCTTGCAGGAATCCAAACATTAATCTGATAGAGAATCTATGGAGGAAACGATTCATTTCATTAGGGTGATGGAAATGAGACCTTCCAGACTCAAAATGAAGTTAATTGGTGAGAACAATCATCAAAAGATTAGTACAAACATGCACAAATCTGGTCAGAAACTGTAAGAAGCATTTGATTACTGTAGCGCCGCTCAGGGTTTTTCCACCAATTTTTGCTAAGGGTAAAAATCTTTTTTTGGCACGTTAGGCTTACAAAAACATAGAGTTTTATTTAATTAGTAGTCATTTTACATTGTTTTATTGATATTTTGAGATACACCTATCTCATTATCAGAAACAAACTTTTTTCAGGTATAAAACATGTATGCTACATCATATCCGTCATGCTAACATAAGCAAAAACCTAAACACATTTTTAAAGCCATACTCTGATTTTCACTTTTGTTACTTTATATTGTTTTGAACACATCCAGCCTGAACTACTAATTAAAAGCACTCTGCTGAGTAGCCAGTTACTAATCCATTTTTTCCCACAGGAGGACATAATCCTTGCCGACTTACCCTAAAACTTTCTTAGTGCATAAAATATTGAAACAAAGTTTCAAGCTGTAGTGCTAATTTTAAGTGTATTTGCAAATTTATATGCAGTACCCCTTTACACGACCCTGTTACATACAATGAACATGCATTGCAAAAAGTAGGCCATATTGAATTTGATGCAATTAAAATGGGATTAGATTCTTGTTAGATTAACAAATTATTATTATGAACAGCTGTCTGTCTGTGTGCCATATCTGAATGTGATCAGAATTCCCATGTTTATGTACAGCTAAATCCTCTGGGTATCCAGTCCATGGATATTTTTTATACTCATTACTTAGATCATATATTCCTGTTTCTCTTTTATCACTTCAACATCTGTGTTGTTTTTCTTGAAAATTTCAGGCTGTTTTTTATCACTGTTTCTGTTATTTGCCACCCTCCTTTCTCCTTTATGGCCTCCTAAGTGGTTTGCATATCAATCACAAGGACTGTTGTAAATATTGTCTTCTGCAGTTCTGACTTTTATTTATCATGTATATTTTTTTCTGTTGACAAGTTTCTGATTTCTGTGATGATTTTTTTTTTATTTTATTATTTTTTTCTGGCACGCTCGCAGTCCTTTGAAAGTCTGAAGTGAACTGGTCGACTCTGCCAGCCTTTAATATGCTTGTATATTGTTTCCTGTCTTGTTGCCCTGGTGTTTACAGGCTTTTATTATTCCCCCCGGAGAGGCATGTCACCACTGGAAGCAATCTGCATTGATTCTATCTGCTCATTTCTTCTTAATTAGCTGATTTGTTTCACTTGGTAACTGGATCCTGCTGCAACCTGTTTATTTAATTTCAAGGCAGGCAGCAAAACCTTCCCTTTGTGGAAACTAATCCTCATGAATAAAGCTTTGGCAACAAAGGATCACTTAACTGGTCAGTCAATGGCTGGAACTCAGATGGCACAAACAGCTTCTACTTACAAGGATGTTGGAGTGTTTACATGGAAAATGTAATTTCTCTAAATCCCATCCTCTTCACCATAAGGATGTAAACCTGTCTCACACCGTAGGTTGATGCTGGTTAAGTGCATCTTAACATCCTGTCTCAATGGTTCTAACAGTCTTGGGACTCAAATAAATATTTCTGTTGGAAAGTGATTTCTGACAAGAATGTAAAACTGTACAATTTAGCCAATTTACATGCCGTATTTTTAATAATATTTAAATTTTACTGATGATCCTATTTCTACATATTTCTTTGTGAGGATTAGTTGATGGGTAACTATTAAAAAAAACATTTATTAACTCCTGTGTGCATGCTTTTTGCTACAGAGAAGCCTCACTGTTAAACATTATTTCTCAACTGAAGAAACTTGTTTGTAATATTTAAGGATTACTTGAAGCCTGAACCTAAGAGAGGTATGAATAATTTTGAGCTGAACTATAACTCTAGAGTTTGTATGGTTTAATTGTTTTTTTACTTAACATCTCTGTAGAACATCAGAGCAAATACTAAAATCTGCATGTTTTTATGTAATTCCCTTCATCAGCTATTTACCGCTGATCATACTTAGAAAATTCATGCCACAGTTTACATATGATCAATGTGCATTGATAAAAAATCTTTTTTGCTAATAGATTGTAGAGGCCCACAAATACAAATGCTTCTGTCTCTATTTTTATTTTTTGGCTAATAATAAATGATACAACTGTTGCCGATCTTTACATAAAGGAATAGAACAAGGTGAATTTAACACTCTGCCCCAATACACATGTAAATAAAACAAGACGACTCAAAATCTACACATCTAAGAAGAGGCAGGATTAATTATTTCACAAGGTATGCTTTTTACTTATGTACTATTTAGTCTAAATAAAGTGACTAAATGAATTTAAGGGATGCGCTCCTTTTACTTCTTCACTGACTTTTCAACTAGTAAAATAACCACATATAAAGAGATGTTTCTGAATTCACCTACCTGTGAAATATATGGTTGTCTTCTCGTAGCTTTGATTACATAACTCAACCATCCATTAAATATAAGACCATTTTTGCATTGCTTTATTTTCATGGAGAACATCTAATACTACTTGCTAATACAGAGTGTAAGGTTAGTCCAGAGGCTTGCATCTAAAGACAGCTTAAAATTCAGCAAACACAAGCAAATGGCATCTGCTTTATGTGCTGAATATCAAACTGGTTTTAGTAAATGAACAACATACCTGTAATTAACAAAGAAGCGTATCAAATACAGAATAGATCTATATTTTGAGGATAAGTGTAAAATAAAAGATATTTATTTTATCTTTTTATTTGTTGATTGCATTCATCTTCTAACATATGGAGTCATTTATTTACTATATGTGATGCAAAGAAAAATGGTAAACAAACATTTTTGGTAGTGATTAATTATACATTTTGGGGCTTTGCTGCAGTAATTCAACATTTTCAACCATTTTGCTGGGGGAAAACAAACATGTAAAGCCATTCCCTGTCAGCAGTGAGTGTCTGAACCTCTATGAAATCTTGCACGCAATTACTGACATGATCTGATCCTGAACAGCTCATTAGTGCACCATGCTGCCTCATACGATTAGCGCTGAAGCCCTATTTCTGATGCTGCTTTAGTTTTTGACTTTACATTACGAGTCGCACTTGCTGTCTAGTCTGCTGGGTTTCTCCCGTTCAAAGATTTAAGAGAACAAAGCAACAACGATTAGTCATACATTTTTTTCAGCTTATTGTGTAACCAAAATTTACAAAGCTACAGAAATGAAATGGTGATTTTTAAAACAAATATTTGACTTATTCTGCTTCAGTACCAAATCTTAATCTGGCATCATATTGATTTGTTTATTATCTAGAATATTAAAAAAAATTAAAAAGACTTTAGCCCTGCACTCTGTGGTCCAGTCCTCATATTTTGCGCATAATCTTTGCTCGATATGTTTTTTACCTAGTTATTTTACTTTCCATAGTTGTGACTTCTTTCCTATCCCTGTTCACCCCAGTATGCATGTTTCTTTGCAGCTTTTATTTAACCAGGAATAGCTCATTGAGATTAAAAATCTATTTTTCAGGTGAGACCTGACCAATAGCAGTTTTCAAAGTTCTCAGCCTCACCATGCAAACTGAATCATTCACACCTTCCATTCCTGAGCTAGCTCTGCTCCAGTGACAGCCCTGTATGTTATCTGAATCTTCTTTAAAGCTTTCTTGGGAATGCTTATGCTTTCTCTACTAAAATTGAACCTTTTTCCTTGAATTCAGCCACGATTATAAGTAAATATTTAAACTGGATATGATCTTATAGCAGCCTAAGAAGCTATTTAATGGGTTATTGTTAATCTCATCCACCCTGTTCTTCAAATTCAATTCAGATTACATCAGCCACCTGCCTTGTCTTTGTTGATGCTTTCTAAACAAAAGCTCTTTGTCGGCTTCATTTTCACTTGCTTGTTCAGTTTCTTGACACATAAGCAGCTTTCCCCACACAGGGATGGTCCAACAAAATCCCTGTCAGCCATAAGCCCAGGTAAAAGTTTGATTAGGTATTGGTGATATTTTAGGTTGAATCATAATTTCAAACCACATCTATTCAGACCCGCATAAAGACAATTACAAAGTCGGCCTTCCACCACCTGAAGAACATTTCCAAGATTAGAGGACTAATTTCTCACCAATATCCAGAGAAACTTAATCCATGCATTTATCTGCATTGATTACTGCAACAGTGTCTTCACAGGTCTGCCTAAAAAATTAATCCTCCAGCTGCAGCTGGTCCTGAATGCAGCTTCTCACATTCTGAAGCAGAACCAAACTTGGAGAAGTGGCTTTTGTCTTCTATGCACCACAAATCTGGAACAAACGTCTGGAAAATTATAAAGCAGAAACACTGAGTTCTTTTAAATCTAGACTAACAACCCGCCTGCTTCGAGTTGCTTTTGTAGCATAATTAATGAACCAACATTTTCATGTGTACTGACAGGCCTTGGGAAAATTATGTGATTCAGTTGTTGATTTTTGTGTTTTTATGGTGTAAGGCACTTTGAACTGCCTTGTTCCTGAAATGTGCTATACAAATAAAATTTGATTTGATTTGATCTATTTTAACAACTTTTATACTGCTGCTCTTTTTTGTGCGGCTGGTCGTAGCACAGAGTTTATGAGAGCCTGGCAATGCTTAATTAGTTTCTCCAATATCAGCTAACAGTGTCTGTTACGCATCTGAAACGTGTCCTCAACTTCTTACAACGCTTTGATATTCTGACTATAATTAACCCAGTTTTAGCCTAAATGTCTTTGCAGAGGTAATTTATTCATATTATTAACCCAAAACCCTTCTGTGGATTTCCATTATTCACTCTCAAAACGTGGGTGTTTATAGGAATTCTCAGTATAAAAGAGCATTTAAATGGTAAATTGACTTTCCAGTCATACTTACCACCCAAAGCGCTTTACAGTACAATACAATTTACTCTCCCAAATGCGCACACATTAATCCACTGTTATGCAGATCGGCAAGCAACTTTTCTACGTAGTTCAGTTTTTAGGAAGGAAGTAAAAAAAACTAGAGCAGGGATCTGACAAATCAGGATCTGGAATCATCTTTGTTTTAGCTTCAACTAAAGAAAGTTTAGACTACAGATTAGTAGGCAGACTACAGATAGTTTAAGGCTAACCAGATGGGTTAGTGGTGGTAGGAGTTTTTTGGGGAAGTGGTAGTAGAACTTGTTTTCATAGTGGTAGTAGTAGTCACACTCGCTGTAATTGTAGTTGTTGTAGTAGTAATACAGGTGATACTTCTAACCCTAGTTACAGTTTAAGTTTCAGTATGTGTTTTGCTAGATGTTGTAGTAGCACTTATCACAGTAATAGCAGTATTGATAGTACCAATATTGGTAGTAGCATTGCTATTCACAGCAGTAGAATTAGTCAAAGTAGTTATTGTAAATTAGCAATTGCAGGAGCAGTAACTAATTTCAATAGTAATACCAATTGTAGCGATGTCATTCACAGTAGTAGTACTATTTGGATTAGAAATCACAGTAACAGTAGCAATGGTAGTGATGTTATTCGTTGTATTAGTTGCAGGTGTTACAGTAGTAGTAGCACTAACACCAGCTGTTTTGTTAGTATTGGCATCTGGTGGTAATATTTGTTTCTCTTTGCTGCCTGTGACCACGTCAATGCTATTTGTTTATCGTGACCTTGTGAACACTATCATTTTTCGTTCCCTCCCTTGTTAGTCTGTCTCACAGCACTATTAGCCGGGTGAAGTACAGATGAGCAATGCTTTGCAGAATCAGAATTTCATTGGAGGCCATTTTTCATTCTACTAAACTCTTTGCAGCCAAAGAGCCATAAATGGGCCTCTTTACTTTCCTTATTTGTCCTTGTCTACTGGAGGTTACCGCTGGCTGACATAGACTGAATTTAAGTGGACATCAATCTCGATAAAGAGGCAGAGCCCAGAGTAATATTACCTTTTCCATTTTTTTTCCCGCAGTCCTTTTACAGCAAGACAGAACAAATAAGGTTGTTTCATATCATGAACTTAAACATTAAGGTTTAAAAACTAACCATTTTTTCCTGCTGTAATTTTATATATTGTCACTTATAGTCTCCATATTTCTATCCAGTAAATCTGATTTGTTTTAAAAAAAAACCTTCAGTCCAAAATGGGACAAAATGTGTCTAGTTGCAATGGCTGTGTCATGTTGATAATAAGATTTCCTGTGTCTGGCCAGTGGCCTATCTAAGCCCTGCAAAAGCAACACAGTAAAAATTTGTCTCAGTGTGTCACCGGTGCCACAGCGGACTGGACTTCATGTACTCCACATAAATGAGAGTCATTTATTCTTCAAGTAGATAGTTTTCAAATGCAATGCAGGAGTACCTCTCCCATGGGAATAATCCAAGCCAATCATCTCTTATTCTTACTCCCCTGCTTTTCTCTTCACGTTGTCTTTTTTTTTCTGACAGATCTATCTGCTTTCCTTCAGTCGAGTAGTTTCATCTGTCTTTTGAGTTACTGATAAGTCACCAGTGTTTGGAAAGATTTCCAGAAGCTCTTCTTTTTTTTTCACTATCTTTGATTGTAGAATACACATTTCTTTTCTTGCTTGTTGCAGTGTGTTATGATCAGCTAAAATTAAAAACTAGGCATCGAAAATGAAGTCAAGTTAATTATAAAGTGGCACTCTGAAACAACAGTACATTAAAAATATCATCTTAGCAAATGAAACATCTCAGCTATTTGGTCATGAGGGTCATAAGAGATTCTGACAGCCTTCATTTAAAACACCATCACATCACAAGAAGATTTCCAGTTGTCCTGTCTTCTACAAACTGACTAGGTTATCATGTGATGCAGCATGGGGAGAAATATTTTACCTTTTGAAATTCTTTTGATTGCCAGGCATGGTGGAGGAATTGTGTCAGAATGATGTCTCAAAAATCAATAAGTTGGATTTAATGTGCCACTGCAGATCGTTGACAGTGGAAAGACGCATCTTTAATCGATTAATTCCAACATAAAAAGCATTGATCGAAGTTAAAAACGCATCAGATTGTTTTACACTGTACAAACTGACAATTGTATTAGAAACCAAAACACTTGTGCAGAATTACATTCCGAAAATTTAACTTGATAAAGGGTTAAAAAAGGGGTTTAGATATATATCATGGGATGCTGGCTGTACGCTCACTTCCTGCCTCATCCTCCCACTCTTAACTCGCCTCCCCTTAGTCCTTCGTCTCACCCTCGCCACAGCAAGCGAGGCAGAGATTCCACAGCACGTCTCATCCATCTTGCAAACTATGTAAAGACGGCAGCGCAGGAGGTTGCTTTTTCTCTTTTCCTTCTCAAGCTGGAACATACGTTTTTTTTTTTTTTTTGTGGAAACTGAAACAAAAACAGCTCTCAACTTTTACCCATCCATCCATTTTCTTTACACCCTGGTCCCTTAGTGGGGTTGGGAGGTGGTGGTGCCCATCTCCAGCTAACGTTCTGGGCGAGAGGCAGGGTCACCCTGGACATGTCGCCAGTCTGTCGCAGGGCAACACAGAGACACAAAGGACACACAACCATGCACACACACACACTCACACCTAGGGGCAATTTGGAGAGGCCAATTAACCTGACAGTCATGTTTTTTGGACTGTGGGAGGAAACCGGAGTACCTGGAAAAAACCCACGCATGCACAGGGAGAACATGCAAACTCCATGCAGAAAGACCGGGGATGGGCCTCGAACCCAGAACCTTCAACTGTGCCACTGTGCAGCCCTTACCAATCTATACGTTGCATAAATATGGGTGGACCTTCCACTAATTGCATAGTACCTCGTTTAAATGCCGTCTAATGGCACTTGAGTTTTTGCTTGGTTGGCACACATTTGGTATCCAGAAACAGCTTTGTACATTTGCCCATGGGGGTGTAACCTGATATTTGCTCAGCAGAGCTGTCAGCTCCTCCTACCTTTCTAACTGCAGTTTCATAACATCCTTACCTTAACTAGAGAATGTGTGATATGTTTATCTTTTCTTTAGTTTGGAATCAGTTATTTTTTCAAAAAAATTGGTGCATCCTCGTACAGGTAACCATACCTTCTGCAAAATGGTGCTTGATATATTCTGAAATGCAATTTATTTGATAGTCTAATTCAGGTGTCTACCTACTGTTCTTGAAAATTGCTTCTTTACAATTGTGGTGCAGTGCGAGCCACACAATTAGTACTGACGTAATTGGCATATTAAGATCCTTGCAAGTATCACAGGCTGTTTGCAAATCACAGTGTAAACAAACAGAAGAGCTTTTTCAAAGGCTCTGAATTCAGCATAATTATAAAAGAAATGGAGCCAGAGCCAAATGTTTTTTTTGTTTTTTTCAACCCTTTTCATCTGACATTTACTGTTCCTGGGAAAAAAAAATATGAAATTTTGAACAGCTCCTTCTGTTTCTTTCTGTTTGTTTGCTCAGTTGTTTTGTTTCTTGTACGATCTTGCTACCTTATCTTGTTTTCTTTTTCTAATTAAAGTGCATTAAGATCCTATCTTTTTGTGTACAAGGGTGGGGTAACTAAAGTTGCAAACTTTTTAAGTGAACTAGCCTCCTTTTTTGGTGTGTGCAGAATAAATAAACAGCCAAGGAAGTCAGAGGCATCATGTTAGAAGTCATTGTTTCCGTAGTGTCCAAATGACAGGATGACCTTGTTTAGTTACAAGGTAATTTTTAGTCATTATGACAGCCTGCTGGTGAGGTCCTGTCCTGGGAGGTCTGTGGACAGAGAAACATGTCTCTGCTTCCAGATCTGGAAATTGCTCAGTGGGGAGTTGGTGGTTTGGTGATGTCTTGTTCCCTAGTCATGACTTTCAAACTCAGATCTGCCACTAGAGAACATTTCACGTTAATACTTTGAGTATTTGGGTCTTGTTGTTCCATGGCAAGAGACTACATACGAGTTTATAGTTTATATGTGTGTCTGTGTGTGTGTGTGTAAAACATGATTAAAAGCACTTTAATTCTGTTCATTGCAACTCGCTCAGCTAACCTTGTGCAAAATCAAGCTAATTTGAAATCCATTCTGTTCACATTTTTTCAGGATTATGAATGCAACATGCTTTTTAAAGCCATTGCTTATGATGCATGAAAGACATGCGAGGTAATGAGAAGAGCCGTGTGTTTTACAAGCCCTTCCGGCTTTTGTCCAGACAATTTAATAAACCTCTATCCTTCCTGCAGCAGATGTACTGGGCTTTCAGTTTTTTGTTTTTTTTCTTTATTAAATCAACAACTCATCAGCACTTTCTGCTGTTTGTTTACTCGATCAAGTGGATCTGCATAAAAATCCAATTTGCATGAAAAAGCAGTCATGATTGTAATGAGTGAGGGGAGGAACAGGAGAAGTAACATTTTTGGCTGTTTGTCATACTGGTTTATTGGAAATAGCCCCCAGCTGTAAGCGCGTACTAACTTCAAACCTGTTCAAACAAACAAATCCTTACATTTTACATCCTTCAACCAGATGACTGTTTTATTGGAAGGATGGTAAACAGAAAACCATTGCTGGTAGAGAGCCAAAAGAAGTTCTGTTTTCCACAAAATCAGATCAAAACAACTTTTTTTGGCTTGCACGTAAAATATTATGTTTGGTAGAAAACTTGCACTGCACATCACCCTGAACATAATCTTTGCTGTGAAACTTGTTGGCACCGCTGTGTTGCCGGGAAGCTTTTACTTTAGCAGGAACAGCAAAACTGGTCACAGTTGATGGGGGAGTTTGGAGGTGAAAGCAGACGGATCTAAATAGAGCAACATTTTGACAGCAAACCTGTTGGAAATGTTTCCAGCTTTATTCAAAGAAGAGTGGAAACATTCATTTGGCTGACAAATGGTCATGTTTTAGTAACTTGAACCGAATATGTGGTGTTTATCATGATCAATAGCTTGTTTTACCCATGCTTGAATAGTTCTGTATACCACTAACTGGGCTGGCAAACTACTGAAGTATTTAAAGAATTCCTACAAAAGAGCAGAAGCAGACTTTTTCCAATGTTTTTTTTTTTTTTTCACCAGTGAAGCTCAACATATCTGTAGTCTGAGAATCCACCAGAGGCTTGGGAAGACAATAAAAAAGAAAGCCTATTAACCAATTCCATAACCTTTGGTCTGCTTGAGAAGCACTTTTCAGATCGGGGCAGGACAAATTCACATAAAATAAACCCAACTAATTATTTAAGGGTTGTAGAAATAAAGAGAAAGGCAATTTACATAACTGAGTTGAGACGCACCCTGACAGCATTGTCTTTGGGGACCCACATGAAACCATTTTCCACATTGTTTTTTAGAATAGTTGTTTTTTTTCCCCCTCATGTTATTGGACTGCTTAATACTCTTGTGCTAAATTGTAAAAGTATTCATTTGCATTTATTTTATTTTACATATTACATAGGATAAAACCAAAAATATTCAAAGTTACAGGACATCGTGTGATAGACAAACTCAGAGAAATTCACAACTATGATGTGAATAAAATAAATAAATATCTGACATGTGCTGTGCATTTGAGTTCTGCCCATTTGCCCTGAGATTCAGTGTAACCAGTTGCCTGTGGAAGTCCTTTAATTTGCCAATAAGAAACTATCCATCCAGGACAAATCCAGTTTTTCTGTGAAAGCCTCAGAGAGTTATTGGAGAAAACTGGATATCAAGCAGCATCATGAAGACAAAGGGATTGTAGCAGAAACATTAGGGGTCAGGTTCTGGAAAGTGTGAAGCAGAATTGGATGAAATAAAAACAATTTCTGCAGCTTGAAACATTTAATAGAGCATCTACTGAGACACTGCGGTCTGCCTACACTAAAAGGCTCGGCAAGGAGACCATAAATAAGGAATTCTGAACGATCTAGAGAGATCCAAAGCTCAGTTGTGATGCTCTGCAGGTCAAATATTACAGAAGCCACTAACAAATCTGGCTAAGAGAGATATTATATGAATACTTTTATTGACACAAAGCCGTAAGGAATTTGGTTTAACGTTTTACCACAGGTTGGGTACACAGCATTCATTTGGAAGAAACTGCCCTGTTCAGGCAAGACCAAAATTAAACCATTTGGTTTACATGCAGACGCTACGAGTGCTGGTATGCTACTGCTGTTACTCACCACCCTGAATGCACCTTCCTCACTCTGAAACAACCCTAAACTTTCAGGCAGAGTTGCAGTGAGATGGTTTAGGCTGAACGCTGTTCATATGCTAAAATGACCCTGTCCAAGTCCAGACTTTAATTAAATTGAGTCAGTGGTGGCAAGACTTGTATTCCAAATACAAAATCAAAATCTAATGTGGCTGAGCTTCTACTGCTTTGCATTGAAAAATGCAAACAATTTCAGTCGCTGTACAGTATGTGCAAAACTGGTAGAGATGCCTCCAAAAAGTAAAAGGTGGATTTTTATTTCAAAATAATTTGATAACCTTGTTCCATTTTACATAAACCCTCTACTTTTCATAAAATTCCAATAGAAATACCTTAAAATTTGTGGGATCTTGCAAGAAGCTGTCTCTGTGCCACTACATCTATCCTTTTATCACATCCATTACAAATCATATGTGTGTCAGTCCACACCCTTTGTCTCATCCCTCTAACCTGTTTTTTTTTTTTTTTACTCCCACTGTGACAGATGCCATGCTGCTGGTGGCGCAGAGGCTCGAAGGGCCTTTCAACATTGAATCTGTCATGGATCCGATTGATGTCAAGATTTCAGAGGCCATCATGAATATGCAAGATAACAGTGCCCAGGTTTCTTTCAGGGTAAGTCAGATATACTCCACAGAAGAATGGAAGCTGCACCGTACACATTCTGATGAAGTCCGCTCATATTTTCTCAACAAAAAAAAGCAGTTTGCTCGTCATGCTGGACTGTGTGTAAGGTGTGTACAACACATTCTAATTATGCCAATTTAGGTTCTGAATTATATGTTTCACATTGGTCAGATAATCATAGTTTAGCTAACAGTATTTAATGTGTTTCCTGTGTTTTACTGCATTTCTCCTTGCCCACAAAACTGCAGTTAGGAAGGGAAAAAATGTAGGTGGTTGTGAGGAATATTTTTTCTGCCTACACCGATTTAGATGCCAGTTCCCATTCAGAGCTCGACGCTCTGTTGGCTGCCTCATTCAACAGATGCAGTTTTGTTGACGGTTTAACTAGATCTGTGGTGTTTTCCCCAAAGCCTGTAAAAACTAAGCCCTTCCAGCTTAAATAGCATTGACCACAGCTCTTAACTCTCTGACTTATCAGTGTGGTTACCTCAGCTTTGACACATAGCACCGTCACTCTGGTGGTGCAGACTGAATGACTCAGGAGACTTAAAAAGAAAAGAAACGCTGCATGTTTTCTCCTATTTTCAGCATCCACAGCCATCCAGACTGCTGCCAGCTGTGTGCCCGTGTGTTTGTAATTGCAGGTTTTCCAAGGCTGCGGCCAGCCGAAACTTGCAGAAATCTCGAGGTCTGCTCGTGGTACTTCGGATGTGTTCAACGCCCGCTTCAGGCCCTACAACCCGGAGGAGCCGCCCACCACTGCAGCTGGCACAAGCCTGGACAGACTGGTAAGGACATGGGGTGAAACACTGCCGTTTTCAACCAGAACATCGTAAACATCATTCGTCTTTCTGCCTCGACGCTTTTGATTAAAGCAGGTGATTTGCCATCGTAAACCCCTGGAGCCGGAAATTAATTCTTTTCACTTGTCCTCTGTTCAGCCCCATCTATCGATTTTTGTTTGTTAACGAACCAACAGCTTTACCCCGAGAGGGCAGCGAAGGGCGGGATGTGATCGGTGCCCTTCTTGCGATTGTGTACTTTGCAAACAGAAGAGAAAAGGATAAACAGTGACAGATAGGTTTTGCGAGACTGACCAAAATATTTCTTGCTCTAGAGCAAACCTCCATTTCCAGTCAGATTGTCTCCGTGTTTGTTCATCTTGATGTTATTACAGGAGAATCCATCTCAAGTAACCTTGAAATCTAAAATGTTGAGTCATGTTAAAGGTTAACAAGAGGGTTGGAGTCCAATTTAGCTTTGACAAAGCTCCATTCTTGTGGCTTATTTCGAGGCATACTTTGTCAACTCCTTTCAAAAATCAATATGGCGGGACTGTTGGTGTCTGTAGATATTCACAGAATCTTAAAGTTTTCAAACCCCCTTTCCACTTTTGTAATTTTCTAAAATAATTATATTTTAAGCACTTTCAAAAATCACTGAACAATGACAAAGTGATAAAAACAATTCCAGTTAAAAGCAGATATAAAAACAAGATAAGAAAACAAATACAACAAGGAAATAGAGTGTAAACATAAAGGACTGAGTGAACAAGTGGATTTATCACTTCACTTTAAATCCCTCCACAGAACAGGCAACTGGTAAAAACCAGACCCTTGTCCTTGTGCAGAGGCTCTGAGCTGCTTCCTGGTTGCATGGACTCTGTTGAAGTTTTAAATTTATCACTAAAGTTGGAGGAAGGTTTGAAAAATACGGTTGGAATTGGGGTTCAAGCCAATTAAGTAATGGGATTTATGTAGCGATTTATTTAGTGGTATCAGATTAAAAGGGGCTAAATACAAATCCATGACTTCATAAGAAATGTTGAAAATATCTTTTTTTTCCTACTTCACAATTATGCTCTGTTTTGTGATGATATTTTATAAAACAAAATCCCAATAGGATCCATTAAACTGTGTGGTTTTAGCGATACAATAAAAAAAACATAAGGCACTGCATTTGAAAAAATAAATGACCCGCTTTTAATCCTTGGACCTGCTTTTAATGCCAAATTTATTGGTATGTTTTTTTATATTACATCCTCAAAACAAAATGCGCCATGTTTTTGATAAGCTTTTTATTGGTTGCATATCTGGGAAAGTTGTTGTTTTAACAATAATTATGGATTTTTGAAGTAAAACTGGCAGACATTAAATACTTTGGTGCAGTGTTAATTATATGTTGTTCACTTTGATTGACTATGAAAGCATTTTGATCTCCCTTGTACAGAAGAAGCCTTTTTGTTTAAAGCTGTTTGTGCTCATAAATTGATTCTTCCATCCACACCTAATTAAATTAATAAGAATTTTCTGTGTTTCTGCCTTTTTGCTGCAAACCAGAGGATGGTTTGGAGGACGATGCAATTCAGTGTAAGATTCAATATTTGTTGTACTTACTCTTTTTTTTTATTTTTTTGCTTGGTCTGTTGTTTTGTGTCGTTGTTTTGTGATTTAAGGCTGGAAGGGAAAATAGCCTTTTTTATTTAGCAAATTCTGAGAGTTTCAAACTCTATTTTCAGTATATCTAGCCTATAATAAATATGATCTGTTGTCACAGTCATATTTTCATCTCACTGGACTCACATATGCCTGCATATGAGATGTTTTATATGAGCTATATTGGAAAAAAAAGACACTTAATCTAAGCTTTCAAAACAAACAGACCTTGTTTGACACATCTGGCTTGCGGTTATTTTTGAAATCCATTTTATCCTCCTGTCTTCCTTCAAGCCAAGTCAACTCCTGAAGAAACAAATCAGGATATTACCCACTGCAACTTAAGTGCTAAAAACTAATTTACTTAGATTACATTAAATAAGGTTTTAAATTCGTCTATTGCAATTTCATTAAATAAGTTTACAAGAGCAACAAATTCCATTAACAAACCAGCCTGATCCACCCTGTCCTGACCGCATGATGCTACAAAGAGTATTTTCCAATGAAAATGACTTTCCATTTAGCTGAGTTTGGCTTCATGCCCTTACCTTAAGTTTGTTTCAAAACCGCAACTTTATTTGTCGTAAGATTAAAACCTTCACATGTCGCTGTGATATATCGACTAGTTTATATGCGCAGCAGCAGCAGATAAGCCCTTCTGCCTGCATTCTAAGTTTATTTACTATTATTTTGAAGTTATTATAAATGACAGAATATAATTGATATTCTCCATAGAGAATGCAGATCCTTACCCTAACTCTGAGAGTTTCGAAAGGCTACAGTCGTTTCTGAATCCATCATGTTCTAAAGGTTGAATGCTCAACAGAGCAACTTCGCTCTGCTCCAGCCTTTTTGTTTTCTGTTCAAAGTCTCTCTCTCTCTCTCTCTCTCTCTCTCTCTCTCTCTCTCTCTCTCTCTCTCTTGCTCTCTCTCTCACTATAAATTTCTTCTTGCATCTCTGTACAGTGAAAAATAATCTACCCTGTCAAAACTAAGGAAGACTATAAATTTCAACCAAGTGATCCCCAGTAAACACAAAAACAATTTGCAATCATCATACCTCCCTCATGTTTCGACCCAAGCAGCAGGTGCTTATTGTTGCATGTGACATTTTTTTTTCTCATTGATTGTGACCATTTTTTTAAGCATTCGTTTTTATTTTAGATAATGATACTGACATTTTGTGAGCCTTATTAGATAGCAGTTCTCTGATAACATTATCTGTTACAGTAAAACAAAACTGTCCGTTCTTCTTGCCAGGATGAAAATGCATAGATTTTATTAATTTAGTTTGTGCCATTATTTTTTCAAAAACAGTTGGTGGCTTCTTTGTCACAGGTATCGTGCCACCGACACAGAAATTTCCTTTAATTTTTTTTTGAGTTGCCTAGTGATGCTATTCTGCCTTTTTTGTGGTTCCTCGCTGCTAATTCCTACAGTAAGAAGAAACATTGTACTGTATCTAGGCCAAATCTGGACATACAATTCCAAAGCTCATATAATCCATGTAATTTCTGCTTTTGCTTTAAGGTTTTTAAAGCGATCTATTTATGTTCTTAATAAATTTAGGATTATTTACACAAGATGAACCATTAAAAAGTGGATGTTTACATCAAGGGAATATTTTACATCGTATTAAAGATGGCAATAATATTCGACAGCATTTAGTAAAATCAACTGCATTTTGGCAAAATTTATCTGGCAGACACTAGAAATGCTGACACAGTGTTAAATAACAATAACCTATGCTGGTTGTATTAGTTAAACATTAATAAAACATTTTGTGATCAAATAAAAACATGGCAAGCTAATGTATTAAATTACATTGAAAAGCATACTGGTCCTCTAATGGAGTGGTGATTTGACCAATGCTCGACTTCACAACATTTGTTTTTCATTCTGCATTGATGGCAAAAAAAACCCCACTCTGTCTATTAATTGTTTGGCTTTAAGGATAACGAGGTAATGATTACTAGACTCTAAAACATTTTTGATACAGCCTCAATTACACAAAAGCACACACAATAGATGGCACCATACTATTGTTTATTATACAAAGACAAAAAGAACAAAAAACCTTAGGATTTAAAGGGATATGCTTTGTTTTTATTATGACCTTGAGATTGCAACAAAAGACCATTTTTTTCCCAGTTTTTGAAGACATTAAAGTGACTTAAAATAGAGCTTTGGGGTAATTATGGCTAGTAGCTACAGTCAGTAGCTGCAAATCCCAGTAATGTTGAAACATCTGTGTGAAAACATCATGGCATGGGTATGTTTATCTTTGCCTAATTATAATGTAGGCGCTCATTTCTCACTGTGCTACAGGACACACGCTTTTCCCACAGGAAGCCTTGGTTTGAGCTCATTTCTTTATTTCCACCCAATAATGAGGGAAAAGTTCAAACACAGACTGTAGCCGACTCCGTTTGCAGGCCTGTTACACCTGAGAAATGCCAGAACACAGCAGCTTTGGTTTTGCCGGCAGCTTTTCCCCTCAATCCACATCCTAACTGACACCACTGCCTGGTGTTTATTTATCTTGCCTTCACAGCGTACAGCAGAAAAAGGTGTAAAAGGGAAAAAAAAAAGTTGTCAGGCTTTCTCTAACAGCTCTGTCGTGCCTTCATTAGCGTGACAGCGTTTATGTGTTTATGCTGCAGCACTCCCTGCAGATCTGAGGTCTTCCCACAAGAGCTCCTCTTTGTTGTCCCACTTTCTGTCCTCGTTTACATTCTGGTACAGGATAATTACCCGCGACGGTGGCACCGCTCAACCTTGTGGAACTTGACGATGGCTTAAAGTGTCCTTTGATAAGAACTTCTTGTCTGGATTTACTGCGAAGTTGGTGAGTCAAAGAACGCGCGAGGAACGGCAGGAAGTGGCTGTACTCATTTCTGCCATTGCTTATAGAGGAGCCTGGAGGGGTAGACCCACCTCCAGCTCAATGAGCCATGACTGTTTAATTGCCTGACATTCTGTCAGAGCACACACCCTCGAAGCTCGGGGAGAAATGGAGATTTTAAAGTCCAAAGAGGGGATAAAGGCTCGGCACGCTGTCAGGCTTAGAGGCACATTAAAGATAAGGAGTGGAGCCTTTAATTTGACTTTTGTAACAAGTTTTATGCTGTTGGATTACTGCAGTTTCGTAAAAGGTGTTCCTTTTGTCTCCCTTGTGTGGAACTGTTTTTACATGCATGTGTGATGCAACAGGAAAGAAATGAAAGAAACACACTAAACGCTGACAAAAGAGGGACTCTGTTGAGAACAATATTTGTTAATTTAAACCATTCATTCGTGACTCTTGGCTCATCAGCTGAACTGGGCTCTGTTTTTGAAGCACTTTCAAAACAGTTTCCATGAATAAAAATGGATAAAATATCCGGAGGACTTTGTATTTAAATTCAGAAACTTCACTCTGTTTGGTGAAAAAAAAAAAGTTTGCCGCCTTAGATTTTTCATTCATTTCAGATTTCTTTCACATTTTCTGTAGATATCAAGCAAAGGTAGCCAGGATAGCTACAAAAAACAGTTTTCAAACAATAATTTGTTTAGCAATAGGAAGAGTTGTCAAATGCAACCTGAACATTTATCATCCATGTCACATTTATTTTTGTTGCAGAAATAAAATCAAAAGTGTGTTTAGGTTTCACCAAACCATAAAAAAACGTATAATATAGCAGGAAAAAAATATATAATAGATAAAAAACAGTAATGAAAAGAGATTAAATGTAATTTGTGTTTCATGTTCTAATCTCTATAACTAGGGAACATAGATGATTTTTTAAAAAATCTATTTCAATGATCCTATGGTTTGAGCAGTTTGCATGTTGAGGTGAGTTATTCTAGTTTTTAAAAACATCACCTTCTTGTTAAGGTCTGACAACATAAATTAGCATAAAAGATATAAAAAAAAAACAAGACATCATGCTCATTGTGTGACGATCTATGTTTTGTGTATTTATGTCTTGGTTTTTTCTGTGTCCTTGTTCCCCCGTGAGTCTCTGTGATGTCCTGTCCTCCCTGTTGATTGATCCCAGCTGTGTCTAGTTTTCTTGTTTGCCCTCTCTGTGTATTTAAACCCACCTGTTGTCTTTGTCTTTTGTCGGGTCCTTGTCGCATGTCTGGCGTTGTAAGTTGTCATGTCTTGTCTACTAGTTTGTCTGCCAGCACAGTTAAACTGTTAAGTCCTGTATCTGCGTCAGCTCTTGTGTGCAGTCTTCTCCTGATCAGTCTCTACCAGTGTTAGCTTTATCTCCGCTCAATGTACTGCCTGTTTTCTTGGACTGTTTGAGTTGCTTCCATCACATCCTTTCATTCTAACTGCCGCAAACCACCAAATCATGACAATTGTGTTAAGAAGTTCAAGAAAAAAGAAAAACAAAAACGGCTTGTGCATCGATTGTTTGAAATTGTTATAAAGCCATTTAAAGGTTTTATAGTCCTCCTTAAGTGTGACACCCCATGACCATCACTGGCCACATTCACCTCTCTTTAAAACCATTGTTCCTGTTCAGCAGAGGGATTTAATATAAACATTAATTCAAGCATTAATACTGCTAAGTCAGTGGTTTTAAACCTTTTTTGAGGTACCGAACCCACCAGTTTTATATTCGCATTCACTGAACTGTAGTGATAAAATATGATTTTTTTCCCCCCCAAATTTAAGACATAGGGGTCACCCATAACATAGGGGTGACATAGACAAACATCCCTATGAGATAGGGGTGACATAGTTGAAGAACTGAGAACAGTTCTACAAAATATAGTCAGTGTTTTCAGCAAAGTTGAACTGACTGTCCAGGAACGACCCAAGGTATTTAAAATTTGCCACAGTTTCAACAGGTTGGCCATCAAGAGAAACTGGAACCACGTTAAGGTTTTGTTTAGATCATTTAATTAGCTCTACATTGTTAAGAAAATGAACAATTTGCTGGACATTAACATGTACAGTATGTGGTGATCCAAAAAATGTTGATGTGCGGAAAAGAAAAAAAAATCTTGATCAAGTCTGTAAGGAGCAAATGCTTTTTCACAGTGGTTTATCCTCACATATCACTTCAGAGTGGTTCAGAAAGTTGTGCTTAACATAAAAAAAAAAAACTGAAACACTGCGGTTACTCGGTATGCAAGCAGGTTTTTGTTTTCCTCTGTCTTCACACATCAAATGGAAAATCTAGAACTGTAAACAAATTTGATCTCACTTCTTCCTGGACACATCTAAATGTTGACTCCCATCTACTTTCCACTGTTTGTCTCACCCTTTTGCAAACTGCAAACAGTTTTGAAAGCAAACAATCAACACTCGGGCTGTCTGGCATCCAGTCACGCAATCCGCTCCTTGGTACATTTTTAAACTTGCTGCAACAATTACCATGAGTGGTTTGAAAAGTGGAACAGAAACAGATTTAATATAAATTATTGAACATTAGTAGCTCGTAGCATCCGCTGCGGGATGAAACGGTTAACATTCCCAAGAGTAAAAAGACAGTTGGGAACGTCATACAATTGTCTTAAAGGTGGACATATATTCCCTCCAATTGTTGCTAATCAAATAAAGTGCAGAAAAATTTATCAGTTATTAGATAAATCTAAATCTCCACTTCAGCTTTTTCATACAATTTGGCCCAAAGTTTGAAATTATAATAAACACAAGTTATGTGCAAGTCTTTGTTAGATATAAAAAAGAAGAGGAATACACGGGACAAACTGCATTGAAGTTGGGCTCTGAGGAGGCTGTGGAGCGCGTAACCCTAGACGCAGCCATCACAGGTTCGAATCCTGGTCCAGTTGGCCTTTGCTGCAAGTTTTGCCCCTGCAGCAAAGGGGCACAGCCCACTTTCTTGTCTGTCTACTGTGAATTAAATACATCTGAAGTAAAAAGAAAAAAAACTAATATTACATTGAAGTTTGTGATTATAATGTGAGACATGATATTTCTACTTTGGGACGGCACAATATTTGCAATGAGTGTTAAATATTCAATGTAAATAAAAATAAAACACATAATTCAGGAAGACTTTACAGAAAATAACCTAATTCTGTCCTCCTCACTGCAACATTAAATCACTTTTCGTCGTCCCTTGCTGTGGCTTTTACTTGGTGTAAGTCCAGTCAGTCAGAAAATGGTAATAAATCTGCTGGACAGCAATGGATAAATGCTGAGAATTGATGGACACTAGCCAGGAGTTTTACACTTTGTTGTCAGGTTCCTCCATGATAGCATTTTATTTTTCCGTCTGTCTTGACAGCACAGTTACTTACCTTGAAAACTCGCGGGTCAATAAATAGCTGCTAAGTGTGACAGTGGGATTGTTGGCGGGCTTTGTGACAGACTAGTGATCTGTTTAAGTTCCTTCTGTGCTTTTTAGCCGAAGAATGTGTTGAAGTTTTCTATGACTATGATTAGAACAGCCTAGAGAGTGTGAATAAAGGAGAGAAAGGTGCAAAAAGCAATGATTTTAGCTAGGTTAAAATATTTTTTTACTTTGTGCTGCTAAATATCATCCCCAATTCGCTGTTTATTTTTATGATAGGATAAATGAATTGTTTAAGCAATTGAGCAACAGACCTCTAGCAATAATATTATGACATCGAGAGGAATTGAGTGTTTGTTAGCATTTTTTTTTCTTTTGTAGGTTCAAGTGAAGAGCAATCAGAGAGTGGTTTGTAGTCAGTCGTCTTGGACGAAAACAGAAAGACAAAACCACATCCACTCCTCTCAAAAGTCCTGACCCTGGAATTAAACTTCTGCCGTTCAGGAACATGTCAAGCCACTGAAACATTCTTGTTTGGGATACATGTAATAGAAGTAAAGTGGGCCTATCCACAGCTCCATTTTCTCAGTTGTTGTATCTGCAGACTTTTGCCCAGCAAGGCATGTAATTACGTAGATTCCACAGATTGTAGCCATAACTGATACTTTTTCTAAGACCGCATAAAAATAAATAGTCTGGTTGTGCACATGTGGCACAGTTCTTCAGAGCACCGTTCGACCATGAACTGAACAGTTGCCCGGGTTGATGCTGGCGCTTGAGTGTCAACCTTTGACTGAGCCTACAAATTCACATAATGTATTTTTACATGATTTGCTGGCGAAATTAACACAAAAACAATTTATTTACAGGGCAAAAGTGATGCAAGCATGAGCTTAGGAGACTGAATTATTAATGACATTTTTAGGTTGGTAATGTTTTCTTTTCAAATTATATACCTGCTGTACACACGCCACTTATGTTTTAGTGTTGCTATATATTTACTTTGGGCAGATAAAGACATGAAAACCGTTCTGTTGCAGACGTTATTCTAAGGCAACACTTTCTCAGTAAAACAGACAAGTTTACTGGTGGTGGGATAAATCAAACTTCTACCTAAGGACAAGAGGTCTCTAAAACAAAAATCTGCGGCGTTGCACCACATAAAAATATTTTCCGTTTCCCAGCGAACATAAACCCAAACACAACGGTCCAGTTAATGTGCGCTGCTGAGTGACGTGTTCTCATTTAGAAGTATTGACAATATTTCTTCAAAACATGCCACATGCAAAAGCATTATTTACTTGTATGGTCTAACCGCGGCTCTGACTGCACATTTTCAGCTTAGTGTTAAGTCTGCTTGTTGTCAAACAGTAAACCAGGAATCCTGGGTGGAGTTGCTGTGGGTTAAGGTTAAGCGCTTTGGGGAAAGGTTCCTCAGATTTCCCATGACTTCTCAATGATTTCGATTTTTTTATTATTATTATTTTTCTTCTTGCTCTCTTTCAGGAGTAGCACCTGCTGAACTTTACGTGGCACCACAAAGCTAGAAAATAATTAAGAAAAGAAAACGCGGCATGCTTAGATGACGTAATTGATGGACATTTATTTATGGTACAAAAGAAATAGACAGCTTCTAGAAGATGTTATGTTTTTTCCAGCTTATGATCCTGGGAATTAACCACCCTGGACTGGCACCCAACTCATAGCTCAAAAAACTTTAACATTTCTCTCTGGAGGTATTGGATCCATGTTGTAGGATTTTGTCGGACCCGTTCAGCATCTTGTATTGTTTCACAGGTGCAGCAAAGAGAGCTGCACTAGAATGTGTTCTTGGAGATTGCTCCGTCCGGGTTCCCTGTTGCAGGCTATTTATCCTGTTTACTTTTGCCTTTTTGCATTAATGCTTGAAAGAATCATTCCTCGCCTGAGTCGCCCCATGAGACAGGTTTAGGATCAGACTGTGTATGCTAACGTGTTGAATGTGTAGGAAGGCAATCCTGGAGCTGCACTTAAATAAGCCTGGATATCTTTCAAAACCTCTGAAATGAAACACGGAGGCGTTAGCCTTGCTTGTTATATCTCTCCTTTCTATGTTGATGTTAATAGCAACATTATTGCTCAATATCAGCATTTTGGTTCAATGTTTTTTTTGTTGTTTAAACATTTGTTTTCTAAAAATAGATAAAAATATTTATTTTCAATAAAATATATTTCAGTCACTAATTATTTCTTGAGTTTTTGCTTTGAATTGATCATAAATACTATGAAAATACAACAGTGAGCGCAAGCTAACACCCTATTTCATCATTGTGGATGTGTAGCACAACTCTTGTGCTCTCCACAAAGTGTATATATATATATGTGTGTACAGTCATTGAGCACTTTATGTGACTTGTAATCAAATGTCACCTCATCCGCCGACACATGCAAGTTTCAGAGACGAGCACCCGCACAAACAAAATGGAGCGACAATTGTGTATGAGTGTTCCTTACTGATTGCATGAGTGAAAAGTTAAACCATCTGAGTAGGAGAAAGGAGCTGCTTATGTAAATGACTTGGAAGTCGAGCCCTTTTTCACTGCGCACCCGTCACTTCTTACAATTAAATAACGCGTGACAAACATACAGAGAGACAAATCCCACAGCGACATAGCTCAATCAGGATGATGGGGTTTTCAATCATACTGTACTCAGAAGCTTTATGAGCTTGGTTGTGTAATGGCAGAAATGCATCACACATACTGGATTTGTCAGAAAGCAGTGACAGCTGAATAGGCAGGGCCTTAGTGTTTAACAGAGGGGAAAATAAAGTGAAATAGAGGAAAAATGACGATGTATTTATTTTCCGTGGCAGTTTCTCCACATTTTCAATATATCATATACTCCAAGCATACCTCAGTTTACATATTTCACAATTTAACTGTTGGAAGAAAAAAATAGTGTGGACTGAATTTAGGAGAATAAAGCTTTAAAGTTTATATGTAAAAGTCTATCAAGGGGAAGACGAGCAAGCAAAGCTGAATTTACAGCAAAAAACTATCAGCATATTTAAGATTAAATCCACAAAGTTAAATATAAACCAAAGCAGAATATAAAGATACAAGAAATCTGGATGAAATAATATATGAAAAAAGACACTCAGTCAATATCTCCTGTCGACAGAAGGAACCTGTGATGAATTGTGTTTCAAAAGGAGTAAGGTGGCAAAAATATGTATTAGATAAACCCATCTTCCTCTGGGTGGCACATAGGATGGTAATAACTTGTTGGTCATCCTGACCAAGCTAGCAGAGCAGTATAACTTTTTACAGTATTAAAGGATTATATGTGGCAAAAAATCTGATGTCTCTTTTTCAAAGTTTTTCACATATTGGATGTAAAGGGCCGGTGATTCCAAAAGGATTATTGTAAGTATTCAATCTTTTAAGGGTAAAAAGGCCTAAATAGGAATAAGTGACATGTGCATCATGTCCCAGCTCAAAAACACCAGTCATTTTATACATGATGCATAATGCCAAGAAATATAGTTTTTTTCATATTTATAGGACTCTTTAAGTACGTACACCAATTAAAGTTTATCTAAATTAGACGCTAAATTGGTGGCTAGAGTGATGCCAAAATAAAGATGAATCATAGCAGAAAAGCAGCACAACCAACGTATTTACACCACAAGCAGTTTCCTATACCACCACTTTGATACCTCCAGAACAAACATTTTTTTCCTCATCTGTATTCAAAATGCATCTGCTATTCTGTTTTGTTTGGGTAATGAAAAAAAAAAGATATATACATTTTATACTGGCCACTGTATCTTTCTGAAGAGCTGCTGCGATTCAGTTTCTTACCTTACATGCATGTTGCTGTCTTATAAAATGTGTTAAGTGTATCTAAGTTTGCAGTGGCGCAACTACACATTTTTCAGGTGGATGCGAAAACATAAATCGGCGCCCCCTTCCCCGGGAACGTCAGGGTGAAGTTGCGATGAAGTTTTTTGCAGCTAAATAATATTTTATGGTAAGATCCTAAAGCAATTATACTCATTTTTATTTCATTTGAAGACTCAACAGGTTTATCTTAAAAAAATACATCATGTGTCATACAGCAGGTGTGAAATGTAATGTCAAGATTTAAGATGTTAAGTTAAATTAATTATACAATTGTCTTAGAGTAACTGTGGATGTTGTGTATTTATTAGAGGTGTGCCGATTGATCGGTAACCGATCATAATCGGCCGATTTCCGTGAAATCGGTGATGATCGGGATCGGCCGATCATTGGCTCTTGAACTGATACTGATCACCTGCATCTCATTTCCCAGCCTGTCTGTCCAGCTGGTCTCGTCTTTCCTTCACTCTGCGCAAACGCGCAGCAACAAATCCTAAGCATGTGTAACTATAACGCAATGAGTGAATGAGGACGTTTGCGTGTTGCGGCGGAAAATAGAAGCAGGTCAAAATGCATCAACACAACGAAGCTAATAGACATAAAAACAATGACAGAGTTTGGCTACATCGAGGCTCAGTGCAGTAAAAAGACATGGAGGATCAGACAGCAGGTAAAGCAGCACAGCTACAAACACTCACCGGATCAGCATGACGGTCAGAAAGATAAACTAATAACCTGGAAAATTATTTAAGTCTTGGAGCTGCTATGTAAGACGCTGGTTCTGCTGTTGAACCGCTGCTCCGCTACAGGTAGTAATATTTAATATTTAGTCATATTTGACACGGAGCCGCTTCTGCTCCACCTGGTAGCGACTCTCACACCGAACCTGTTTAAAGCTGCAGCATCTAACTTAAAAAAATACATTTTACATACGTATTAAAACTTTCTCTGTCCTAACATGAGACAGATAATCTCTAAAAAATAATCGATCTCCTCCCTGTTACTCCGCTCAGTCAGAAACAGTCAATCAGAACTAGCAGTAACCAGCTAGCCGCTATGCTAACAGGAAGTTTTCATTCAGTAACTCTGGATTGTTTATTGTAATTAATCCTGTTTTTTGCCTTTGAATGTTAAGTTTTATACTTGAATTTTTTGTCAATGTTGAGAGGTTTTTTTTGGCTCTTTGCATTATTTAGCTTCTTCAGAGCCTCATATGTTATCAGTCTGTTAAAGATAGTATTATTGATAGCAGTTCAATTTGCACAATGCCTGTTTTGTTTAGTTTTCTTCTTGGAAAAGTTATTAAAAACAAGTTTTTGTCTAAATTAAGGTGAATTCATGGTTCCTTTTTCACATAATGTAACAGTAGTGTTTATGATAAAAAATAAATAAATAATAATTATGTGATCGGTATCGGGATCAGAATCGGCGATCGGCCCTCAGGGGTGATCGGTATCGGTATCAGGAGAAAAAAACCTGATCGGCACATCCCTAGTATTTATATTTGAAGATGTGCTTTATTAGCCAGGTCAACACTTTTTAGTAAGACACCACCGTAAGTGGTGTTGAAAATCCAGAAGCAATGCAGATGCACAGAGTGTTGCCCCAACTCACAGCAACACCGCATCACATTCAGCTGCAGCTAAACTAGAGACACATCATCACTTGACTAAAAATACAACATAACTGTTTATTATGCATTATAAGCAGTGTATACACCATATACTGCGTATGCGCATACAAGTTTGTGCTTCTAATGGTTTGCTGAGAGCAATAGCTCTCAGAGCAATGCAAGAGTGACAACCTTAAAAGAATGGACACATTTTTTTGTACTGTAGATTTAAAACAAGTTTTAGTCGTAGGTCATTCAAAGCGAGTTTACGTTTAGGCACTTAAATTGTATTTATTGTCCCTACCGCATGCTGATGAAAATCTCATCTTTTCTGCAACGGTTCCATTTTGCAAAAACAAACCAGTCCAGTGTTCTATGATTATTATATTTGCCTTTCTCTACAGCGCTGAGAGAGGACAGTCCCCTCTCCCTCCGAGTCTCAAGGGCAACACACATAGGAAGGATCAGAAATGTATCAAAGGAGTATGGCCCTATTCATTTCTATGCATGAACCCACATTGGCTGCTGACACTCCAAAGCACAGCGCCCCAGGATCCCTTTTTTAATCAGTTAAACCTATCAAAGGCCTTTGTCCAGTAACTTGTCCTTTCTCAGCACACTTCAACGCAACCTCTGTAACGAGTGTTAAAGGCACCAATTGATGTGCATTAATTGTCAAGACGCACTGCATCGCTCTGCGGATGTACATTCTCCTTCATTCTACTTGCTCACTAAACATGATAGAGCTTCATAATTTAGTAGAAGAAGCTTAGTCTTCTGCTCCATCTGCACCTCATCCTCTCTTGTTTAACTTTAATGTTAAACTCACTTTGTTCATAACCGGATGTTAATCTAGCCCAAATGCAAAGCTTGATGATATGGGAAAAAATATACAGCCAATGCTTCATTAAGTTCATGTTGTACCAGTACATCCGTGATTATGCTGAAGTAAATGCATACCCTGTGGGTCGTTTAATAAATATAGGATTGCACTGATTGCTTCTTCCTCATTTATTTATGTATTTTTAATTTTATTACCAGGCCGTCATTTTGTCTCTTGAAACCATCTCGTCTCGTTTCAGCTGAAAATCAAATACCAAGGCAGCTGTTATCTGGAGAAGCGCGGTGTGTGACACCCAATCTTTCCCACGGACTAATGCTGGTGTCGTCCATGCTTCGCTACATTTCACATGTGTCAATATATTAATGAGGTACACTGGCCCCATTATGCTCAAGGCTTCCCGCCTCTCCAGGGAAAAATGGGCAGCATGGGGGGAAGGCGGGTTTGCCAATGATGGCTCAGTCTGTTCTCCACAGAGTGCAGCTTTCCTTTAATCATCTATCTTTTTCAAACTTCTCCTGTTGTAGCCTTGGGCGAGCCTCACGCACAAACTCGCCACTGTCTCATCAATATTCTGTCACTTTCTTCTCACAGAGGAATCGTTGCCTGATACTTTTTGCGCTCTATGATAAAGCATATTGCCGAAACTGTGCAGCTATCATGGGACTGAGCAAATGGTTTGAGGTTGTAATATTTAAATGGGCCACTGAGTATAACCTGCAGCTCTGTTCGCCGAGAGTAGACACTTGTTACTCAAGTAACAATATAAAGCCATTTGTCCATAAATAAAGCAGATGTCGGATCGTGCACGTGAAATATTTAGAGAGGTAATACTAAAGATGGATAAATACGGCCATATTAAATCTTTTCAAACGATAAAGAATTCTTTCTATGTCCTCAAATTCCAAAATAGTTGTTTTCTTGTTGAAGTCATAATATTAGATTAAATGAATCCAAGGAGGCACAATATATTTTTATATTCATGCATGCTACAATGGCAGCTATTTTCAGAATCAGTAATTTTTATGTTTCTTTTCTGTGTACAAAGAGATTCGCCGTCACATTGAATTACAGGCACGATGAATTGTTGTTGTTTTTTTCTTCCTAAAACAAGCAATGAAAACGTTTAAAGCAAAGTTACGCCTCAGGGGTTTTGGGCAAATTTGAGTGCTTAAATTCAGTTCGGTTGTTTCTGACTATGATATGGATTGAAATTAAATTTGACAGCCCCATCATGGAGAGCACTCCACCAAATGTAGCTAAACGTAGCGGCGCAGTCGTGCAAACGCGCCATGCAGCATTTATTTACAGGAGGAGTTTTTGCAATCTGTTCAGGCAATGCTGATAAGTGATGCCTCAACAGTGTTAGTTCCACCGTGTTTGTCGGATATGTCATTAGGATGGATTGCGATGCATTTATTCTTTTGTGTGAAACCCAGGCTGGAAATGGGAAAAGATGGAAGATAAAAAAAGCCAGTTTCATGACAACTGAACTATCTTTATGTTATGTATCTATTCACAGAGAGCCATATCATTTAAGTCTGACAGCGTTGTCACCGGGAGACGCATCAGAAAGAGACACAGCCTGGATTGATGATTTGTTGAGATGTTTGTGTATCAAAACCAAGTTGCCACATTGTGCTCTGGCTGGTTTTCAAAAAGGATGTGTAAAACCTCATAATATCTGTTATTTTTGTTTTATCACAATGTTTCACCCACTGAAACATTTAAAATAATCAAGCTTTTAATTTCAGCGCATTTATTTATTTGGGAAAAGTTAAAAACTCAGGAGAAACAACTCCATTAAAATTGATGTATTTTAATTTATTTATTGCTTTGCTTTAGCCTCTGACCACTAGGCTTGACCAGGACTATATCTCATAGAAGAAACGCTTTATTAGTCTGATGATATTTAATATGCTTTATTTATTTTTAGTAATAGATTTCTATTCATGTGACTTGTGCACAAGCCAACATCTGCTTTATTTATGGACAGATGGCTTTATATTGTTACCTTGGTAGTCTCTGCATCACCCACAACGTAAAGGACATACAACATCTCTAAAACTCTCTATTAGAGAACAGTGGTGACATCATGGGGTTACCAAATCTCCAGAACCATAGTGCTATAGTTATATGGAAGGTATGCCATCTTCTTGCCTACCATCACAAACTTAAATGCATGGAATTTGCTGAACTGGAACTTTAACTGGAACTGTGTAATTGTGTGAGGTTGGCCTCAACTGCATAGTGATCTATGCCTTATGATTAATTGAAGGTTCCAACATAAAATGTCCACCTCTTGAGGTGGATTGAAGTCAGTCCAACTCATGACCACTTTGAACTTTAAGAGGCAATATGGGACTGGGGAATGCTTGTGACATCGTCCATATTGAGGGGAAAAAACTGCATCTGAAGCAGCATGAGTCCACTGTTGTACAGAGGAAATGTTGCGTCAATCTACAGTGTCCGTCTGATCAGAAGAATATATTCATCAGAGGAATGTGAAGCATTTGAAGTATTTACTGCACCTTCTGCCTGAGGACACAGAGCTGTGTTCTGTGTTTGGGGTTTCCTTAGGGGAAAATCCCATATGTCTTCTGCCTCTTTGTTTAAGCAATTCTGCCTGCATGACTTGGAAAGCGCAAGGACAGTGATCTCAACGCATTAAGTTCTTTGAGCCAGAGTTATAACAGAGTTGAATGGTTAGATGTTTGTAGTGTAACTATAAATGAAAAGTAATATAAAAATTAGGTATCTGACTAAAAACAGGGGTGAAGAAATGAATATCTGGAAAATAAGCTTATCCTCATTTAGTGTGGTGGAAGACACGTGATGCTGTGGATTAGTTTCTTTTCCTAAACACCTAGGAGTCTTAACACTGTGTATGAAATCACACAAATACCACAAGAGTTAAATTAAAAGTTTGATGGACTTATCTTTAAATCTAAAAATGGGTTGTCATTGGGTCAGCAGGTTGATGATCCAAGACAATGATTGGATTTCACAAGATGTTGACTGTAAGAGTGGCAATCAATTGCCCCTCAAAAACGTTTTTCCCTACATATGGATGTACACAAATGAAATTTTCAGTGTGAGATATTAATCCACCTGCAATAATATTTTATGAATTTATTTCCAGGTTTTTTTACATGTCTGCACCAGAGTCCAGCATGCTATGATCAATCGCAATCAGGAGAAATAAGAAGGGAGTTGGATGAAGCATGACAGCCGAGAGACTGCTTCTAAATATGGACGTATCATCAACACATTGCAAGCATCCCCAACAGCATGTGTAGCGATAGCTTAGTTTCTCTGTGGTTTCCTCTGGTGTATTGTTGTCATCATGCACACTAAACAGCAAGGAGACGTCTTTCTAGTTTCACCTGTTGCAAAGTCACGAAGGGGAAACATAGGTGCCTTAACATTCTGTTGATGGATATTGATCAAACAAGAACACCCCACATCTTTATGCACTCTGATAGTTACCTCCTCTAAGCAGCACTGCCAGCCACATTTGAGGTGAATGTTTCCAGACAAGGACAAAGGGGACGTGCCAAAGTGGTGGCAACAGCTTTTCAAAACATTACCGCACACATCATTTGCGCCATGGTGCGCTATAAGCCTGTAAATGTTATTTCTACTGAGGCCCTTTCTTTAATATGCTAAAAGAGCTTTGGAGCCAGATGGCAGGTCTTGGTTGAGAGGCTTCGCTGTTAATAGTTTGACCTGAATCATTGTGGAAGACTTTATGACGCATCAGTCAAAGTTTTCCCCTGGTAGTTGACAGTGCAGGTTGTCAGCATCAGACTTTTTATGTTTTTTTTTGTTTTGTTCTGTTTTTTTTCCACACACAACAATCAAAAAATGTGATGAAGAGGCAGAGTTATTCTTACTGTGGTCATCCTCCTGGTGAGACAGTCTTTGGTTTGTCCTCAGCGTGGTCACTGGTCTTGGACAGTCATGTGGTATGGCCAAGGTCTCAGTATGAGCCGAACCAACTCGCTGACCTCAGTAATTCACATGCAGGAAGAATGCTGCTTTCATATCAAAAGAAAAAAAAAACTATTTTAACACAGACAGGAAGAGCACTTGCCAGGGAAAATAGGTTGATCGAGGACTTGTCTGGCAATTGTGGTTTGAGTGGTAAGACCTGCTGTCGAGTCTGTGATTAGATTGAACTTGCACTAAATTAGCTCAGACTAGAAGCCAGGGGGATATGCTGACAACCCGCAGACATGTGCACAGGAAAGACTGACAGCTTAACAAGAGAGAGTTGTTCTTGCAACATTTGAAACATTTTAGAGGGGGCGTGTGGGACATTTGCCAGCTGACAGAACAAGCTTCTATCACTAATCATGGGTATGCTGGGTGAGTTCAATGTTCAAAAATAAAAGCCCAATGCTCATGTTTAACCCCTTTTAAGTTGTTGACCAATCCAAAGTAACACAAAGAGTAATTGCATAATGGAAGGAGAAGAATGTATTGTTTTCAGGGCTTTTTTTGGGGGGGGGGGGTGGTTGCATTTGTATTCAGCTCACTTTAAGCTGATACTATTAAATAAAATCCAGTTTAACCTTAATTAGTTAAAAGTCCACCTGTATGACCATTAATGAACAAGTGTCATCATTAAGACCAAGGAACATGCATGAAACACAGAGTTGGCAGTATGGGAATAATCAGTTCAACAGGGAATCTGGTCAGAGTTAATGGGAAGATGAGCAGAGTTAAACAGAGGCCAGTCCTGGAATAAAAGTGTTAGTGGCTGCAAAAAAATCTGAGACGTTCGAGTTCTTTGCTAGTTTTTCAAATCTGGACTCTAACATTTCTGCCCATTTTTCTTTGCAAAAAATCTCTATCAGTTGTATTGAATGGAAAATGTCTGTTAACAGCAATTTTGAAGTATTGATGCAAATTCTCAATTGGTTTAAGGTGTTGCCTTGAATCCAAACACATGGATATGCTTTGATTATATGCTTAGGCTTCCTCTTCTGCTGGAAGGTGAACCTCAAGTCTCTCACACCTTCCATCAGGTTTTGTTAATCCAGAACTGCCCTGTATATCTGCATCCATCTTTCCCATGAGCTTTGTGAAGCTTTTTAAACCCTTTTGTAAAAAGAAAAACATCCACAAAGCCTAATGTTGTCATCACGGTTTTTCCTGGTGGTTTATATGAAGCTTTTTGGTCACTAATTTTCTCTAACAAAACCTATAAGGTCTGAGTTGTTTGCATTGGGTTGTATAAAAGATGGACACAGTCTCTGGACACCAAAATACGTCATCTGTCAATCAGCTACAGCTATTAAATACACAAAATTCAATTAAGAGTATTTCTCGAAATACTTAAAAGTTCCTGTAAACAGAAAGCCTTTAAACCTCCTAACTCAATTATTTCCGTGACTCATGCTGTTGTTTTTAGATATAATTAGTCTCTGTAAACATTTTCCGCATGTGTATTCATTTAGGTTAGTTAATTACTTTTACTTCAAGTAAACACTCCCACGTATTTATACATAAACAGGATTTTTTAAAGTGGATTCTGTTGGCCTTATAAGCAATCTTAAAAGGTGGTGGTGGTGTTTGGTTAACTAATATTTTAGCCTTATTCCAAAGAAGATCATTGCAGGTGCTGCCTTGTGCTGTTTTTATATGCAAGATGAAAAAGGACAGTATTTGACTCAGTCTTAAAAAAACTTATTTTTTTTTATTCTAAAGGGTTTTTGTGCATATTTACCTGGAGTGTCAACAAATATGTGGGATACTGTGACTCAGTCAAGGTGTAGTGAATAGGAGGAGGTCACAGAAATATGATGGGTGAAAAAAAAAAAAACTCACCAAGAAGTGCAGAGCGGACTGAGCCCACACTGCAGATCAGAAGAGAGGAAAATCCAAGGTTTTATTCTCAAATCACCCCTGAATTGGAGTTCTGCTCCAGGATCACGGGTCAGCTAGCCATGAAACCTTCACTTTTGCTTTGGACTAAAGTAAGAAAGAGGGAGAGGAAGGGAAAGAGAGCGAGGAACAGGAAGGAAGCCGTGCAGAGCCGAAGCTAGAAGGTAGACAGAAAGAGGAAAACACAATGAAATTATTTATGGTTCACGACAGGAGGCAAGAAAATAGGGCTTGTGAGAAAAAAACAGACCCTGCGGAAGAAAGGAAATAACGGACGACGCTACGTTTAGAGCAGCTGTTTTTATCCTCGGGCTATCAGAGGATGCAAACTGATGAGTTTCATTTTTAAGCAATTAAAATAATCTACTTTAAGGATACTTCTGCTTGTATTTTGGAGTTTTGTCTTAATAGTCACATCCCTGTTGCATCCCATGTGTGATTTATTTGGCAAATTCCCTGGAAAGCTTTATTTTATGCAATAAAGTTAATTTCTTTTCCAATTATCATTTCTGCATAGCTATTATTTGTACTGTATTGTCAAAGGAGTGTAAAGATTGGGGTGTAAGTGTTCCTGCAGATCAGATTATCTGTTGCATGGTTAGATTAATAGATTTTTTTCATTTTATTTAGTAAGAAAGAGTCTAAAGTTAGTCAGAGGAGAGCACCAGAAACATAAGCAGGTAGTAAAAGTAAAGCTGTTTTTTATGTCTGTAGTATTTTTTTTTTTGCATTGCACCATAAATTTAAAGTCCATCTGCTAATTATTGTAAATGTATAATTCAATTGCAATGTGTAATAATAATATAAATGTATAAAATCAAGAAAGGTTCTAAGTAAGGAGTAGATGATCCAGTCCACCTTTTTCATAATGAGCAAAAGGTGCTACAGAAAGCAGGGAACTAAATCAGACAAAACACACTTGGCAAAAGTAACTGTCAGATCAGGAAATAGAAAACAGAAATATTTCATTGTACTGTCAAAAAACAGTACATTGAAACGATGCTTAGCCTGTGTGTCGCATTTCTTCTATTTTTGCTTTAATTACCACAGGCACACGTTTCAAATCATCAGACAAATTCAAATATTGGACAAAGTTTTGAAATTGTGATTCTCTTATGAAGAAAATGAACTTTCCAAACCAACCTGGTCCAATGTAAAAAAAAAAAAAAAAAAAGCATAACTGGCCCCTAATCATAATAACTGTCTGTGCCGGGTTTGGTGGCAGTAACTCTTTTCAGGCTCCTGGTTTAACTGGAGTCTTTTATATTCAAAGGACATTTGGTCATATATTCTATTAAGAATTGTTTTATCTCACCCGATGGTTTTCCACCTTGAATGGCCCCATTTAAGATTGTGCCACAGTATCTCAATCGAATTCAAATCAAGACCTTGTCTAGGCCACCCAAAAAACTGATTGTTTTAAGGTTTTATATTTGTTTGAAGTAAACGTGGTGTTGTGTTTTCAATGTTTGCTCTCCTACAGCAAGTAAGTGTGCTTGAGGCCGAGGTGCAGAACCTCAGATGTTCATGGTCTGTCAGACCAAAACATTGGCATTTACATTGTCAAAACTACAACCTGCAACAGTAAATCAAAAGGTGTTTCGACTTTGAAGCCAGTTACTTTTTGCAAATCTAGAAACTGGAGCAAGAGCAGGCATACTGCCTAAAAGCAAATAATAGTAAATGTTGTCACTAGTGATAAAAATTGGAGAACTACGTTTAGTTCTTGTAAGTCTTAGTAGTCAGACCAAAAAGTCTGAAAGTCACCAGAAATATTCAAAAAACCATCAGTGAAGTTAAATTCATGTTTTTAATGAAATGTTTCCATCACTCTAAAATAAAGAATATAAAAACTTTGAACCAAAATACTTTACAATTTAATTTATTAAAACTTGAGATTGAAAACTCACCATTGAATGCTAGTCCTTCATATATGTGGCATTTTCTGCATAGGGGGAAAAAATTACGCTTTTAATGTGTTTTTATTTATTTATTTATTGTAATCTGCTTATAATTTGATATCCAGGGACACTGAGAGAACCCTCCTTTCAGCCGTCTTGTAAATCCTTAATGTAGAGCAGAGCCATTTTAGCGCCAGAGCCGCTATCACCCATCATGAAAATCATTTGTAAGCATATCAGTGAAAACAAATACAGAATAATATCCTGGTCTGAAGGGAGGAGGTGGAAGTGTTGTCTTCTGTGTTCCTTGTTGTGATTTTAATGAGGATGTCAGAGCTGTCAGTGCTGTAATAGCTGATTGTAATAAGCTTCTCCCTCATATGCTAAGACAAATTGTTCTGTTGTTGTTCTAATGATGTGTTGAATGTGTTTACGCCGTTGTGTTTCCCTCCACATGCGACAGTTTCACGCACTCGATCCAGGGTTAACCAGAGTCAGATGTCGTTAGCAAATAGATTGTCGCCTTGACATATTTTTATTAGTTTAATTTCCAGGCTTCATTCTTGTTGCCGTCAGCTCCTCGGTTACTAGCAGCACACCGCCATCTAGTGTTTATTTGAGTGCATTGCATCAGTATATATGCTCATTGCATTGACGCTATGGATTCATTCAGCAATGACGGAAAAGGCAGACCTTTCCCAGTGTCATATTTATTTCTCTCCTCTTATTTTTTTCAATCATCTACCATTTTCAATACTCTAACTTAATCCTAAATGTTCATATTAATCCTATTGGATTCCCTTGAAATGCCGCCTCTAAAACAGTTAGATTATTCCAGCTGGTTGAAAGAATGCAGTTTATTCATTTTGCATAATAAATCCACAATTAAACACATTTTTTTACATCAGTACTTCACACGAATCTCATCTCCCCCTCTGTGCGTAAATAATTGTAAGAAGTAAACTGTTTATTTTCTGCAACTGCGCCTAACAGATGTGCTAATCAAATATTTGCATTGCTAAAATGGGAGTCACTCCCAATTAAATTCACACTTTTCACCCACCTCGACAGATGCCAGAGTGAAGCTGTGAATCTCTCTTATTTGTGAAACTAAACTTAATGTGCGAGGTTTAGTCAAACATTGCCAGTCAAAACTCTTGTATTGAGTGCAGCCCTGACCCCTCTGGGCAGTATCAGAGCCGCTGAAGTGCTTTGGCATCAGTGTGACAGGATTAACACATCAAAAGCGGAGTTGGGGCCTACAGCGGCGTCACACAGTCAGTGCAGCACCTTTCATGTTCTGCTCAGGTTCACCACAATTTCACGTAAGCCAACAGCAAGTCAGACGGAAAAAGATAATGGGGCCAACCTGCTGCTATCACGCTTTCCTTCAGCTGCAGTGAAATATGTCAAATTCTGTGTGTTTGATGAAAGATTTGAGTTCAACAAGCTTAAGTCAGGGAACGATATCTGACTGTGTCACATGGCTGGGATGCAAAGGGACCATTTAGGTCTGACATTCGAGCTGAAATTATTGCTGCAAGCCTGCATGGTCTTACTTTTTATTATGCAAATATTTAACAGTTAACAGAAGCAGAAAAGTTAAACTCAAGCAGTCTAAGAGGCTTCATGTCTTGGAGTTGAATCCCAGACATTTACGCCTGGAAAGAGTTGGAAAGGCTTTTCATATCAAATATTGAAGGCAAATGGATGAATAAAATCGTTATTTCAAATGAGCACGTAACAAATTAAAATGAAAATAAAACAAGTATGAAATTACATTTTCTGACAAAGAAATGATGTCAAACACCATAAAGTGAGGTCTTAGAATATAGAAGTAATAAGAATATCTCTAAAATCCAGCTTTTTCCTGTTTGAAAATTATTTGGAGGAAGTGAATTTTTACCCCATCTAATTTGTTATATATATTTTAAGCTGTACATACCTACACCTACTGTATAATAAAACTCATCACTCATATCACTAATATCCATATTCAATAAAAATGCACATATATTTCTGTATGAACTGATGAACGTATGCACAGATAGTTAGCAACATAGCTAGCCCATGTCTGAGTTACACAGCAAATAATTTCGGTTAAGACCAAAATTATTCAAATTCAAAATTATATATTATTAATATATTTTTTTTTATTTTGCCAATATATTTTTCATAACTAAATAATAGTAACCCCAGTCTGATGTTTTTCTTTACTTGCCTTGTAATCCGAAGGTCCAGCTCCAGCTTCCTCGTGTCAAATGTCAATGTGTCCCTGGGCAAAGCAATTAATCTCAAGTTACCCATAAATCTTAGCAATGAGTGTATGAACGTGTGTGTGGTAGTGAGTGCTTTGAGTGCAGCATATAACTAGAAAAGTACATTCAGCTCATTTACCGTTTCTATTTAAACTTTAAGAACAAATATTGATGTTTTTTTCTTGTATCTTGATCAGACACTACTTTGAATATATCTGATGTCTGTCTATTAACATTAATAAAAAATGCTTAAGAATATTAAAAAAATAGATTTTAAATACATTAAACCAAAGCTTTTTCACATGTTTTAAAAGCTTCACAGAAACACAGTCCTCCTTTTATGTCTTGCCTAACAGCCCTGTCTTTGTTTAGGTTGTCGACATAAAAGAGAAACTGAAATTGTCCAAGAAGTTCTGGTCGAGTCTGCCTGAGGCAATGTGTGTGGAGGACAGAGTGACTGCCGGAAACGCCAGTGATGAGGATTGCTGGAATGGACACACCAAGGGCAGGTAAGGGGACTGCAGCCCCGCAGCTTAATGCAGTCTAACACAAAAGGTTACTTAGAAGTCCAAAGTCTTTTCAGCGTGCCTGACGTTAAGCAGTCTGATCCTAGAATTAAGAGGGAAGCTTTTTTTTTTTTTTCTCATTTCAGTGCACTGTGGAGGAGCTGGGCATATTTTCATTTAGAGCCGTTTAATTTAAAAAAAAAAAATGATGTCTCATTTTTATTGTTACGGTTTTTCTTCGATATGTAATGAGTTGTATAAAATATACTGTTGTTTTTTTAAGAGAATCAATTTCTCTTTGTTCTTTGTTTGGCTGTGCCAGCTCGGTGTTAGCTCTTAATCTGATTTCTTTACACAAAAAAAAAGCTTCGACTGCAGACTTTTATTTTTTGAGTTGCAAAAGCCTTTACTGCGTGTTGTTTACATATCTAGGCATTATAAACTACAAACTTATGTTTTATCATGTTAGTCAATCTTATTGACTGTCAGACCAGCAATAGCTATGAAGTTCAAAGAAAATGCTAAATGTTTGGAGAATCTTTTACATTTGTGACCCTTGTTTGTGTTAAACGCTGCTAAGGTACATGTTTTCCTCCAATTGCACCTGCAACTCATTTAGAGAACCAGCTGTGCACATCTTGCTTTTTCTTGTTTGTAAAATAGTTCAAGCACAGATTGTAATTTTTACTCAGCATCTTCCTATCAACTCTGACCACCTTTTTTTGTCCTTGATGATAAAAAAAATCCCCAGTACTTTATTTCACTGTGCGAATAGCACATTCAGAGTAATGTGCAATGTTAGCTTTTTTTGCGTTAAAGAGCAAAAGTTCGGTTTTGGCCTGATTTGAGCAGAGTGTGGGACTCTGTGGGAAATAGTGCTTCTTATGGCTTTTTTTTTCCAACATTTGTCTTAATGCTCTTTCATAAAGGTCAGATTTTTGGAGTGCCTGACCTACCAATTTCTTGGTACATCTGCAGTTTTCAGCTGATTTAAAATTCCTTTGCTTGCACTAGATTTTTGTTACTGGTGTCATGTTAAAAAAAAAACTCAACATAAATTCATCCCACACAAATTTTCAAAGTGATTTTCTCTGTTTTGTTTAACCTAATAATTATACACTGTTTTTGTGTTGGTGTATCACGTAAAAGGAAATACAAATGCATAACACTGTATTTAAAAGGACAAAATGTGAAAAGATTCAAGCAATATGTAAACGTTTACACGGCTCCTAATGTAGGACGTCATTCTTTATTTTTTTGTTTGTCATCCTTGAGTCAACAAACTAACAAAAACATTACCTTTTCAAATTCAGTGACATTTCAGGGGGTTATGTTAGCTTGAGTGATCAGCGCTTATGAGAAAACAAACGTTGTTGTGTCACATGATTTGTGGGATTCTGTCACATGGCAACCCGCAGCCTATTTATCCACCAGGAGAGCAGGCAGCTGACATACATTTCCCCAGAGAAATACCTCACAAGTGTGTCAGTGTATTAACTGACATTATGGGGTCAAATTCCCATTTCTCAAACGTTGCTCTAAACGTAAAGAGCCTATTTCCAATCGCTTTATGAAAATTAGACGTATTTCAATTATGTGTGGAATTAGTCCTACCCTCCAAGCACTTGTTTGGTGCTGCTTATTTTCCTAAAGCTTGTGACGATAATTATTTCTGAATTACATCTTTGCATAGAGAGTGCCTTTCTGAAAAGTCTGCCTTGCTAATTGAATTTGTTTTGTTTTGTGTTTTTAATAAAGATACTTTCCTGAAGTCCAAAAGGACGGCCTAACCAACCAGATGAATAACCCCGAGGTGGGTGTTGACATCACACGACCCGACACCTTCATCCGTCAGCAGATCATGGCTCTGAGGGTGATGACCAACAAGCTGAGAAACGCATACAATGGCAATGACATCAGCTTTCAAGACTCAAGTAAGCTGTTAGCCATTTTTGTAATGCAGGCGAATGAATCAGGATGCTTTTCCTGCTTTGCTTTAGGCAGTTGTCATAGTTTTCTTTTTTTTATTTTTATAGTTTGTTTGAACAGACAGACAAAGATATTGCAAGTATATATATTTTTTAATCATGAAGTCCTTTTCCACATTTGAAGTATGTGTATTGTTACTGATGCATATCTGTCATGTATGGCAATCATCTGGGAAGAAATGTGCAAAATGTAAAAAGTGTGCTTCTGCATGAGTTTAAAAAGTTATTTTACTGTTTGGTTGCTATGTATTTGGTCTTAATGGAGTTAATGGTCATTTGATCATCTTGGGATGACGGTAAAGAAATTAAATGTGAAAACACAAAGCTTGAGTTCCCCTATGTAACTGGCTAGGATACTATGATTATTTACTAAAAGCACAAAAATCTACTGCTTATTGCTCTGGAAATGTAAAGGAGTAAAGCAAAGGAGTTTCTGTACAAAATCAGTTTTAATAAACTTGGAAGAGGGTACAATATTCCATCTATCGGGAATATGACCTATTCTCAGAAATTCAAAGGTGAAATCTTACGTTTTTTGTTGTTTTTTGTTCTGCTCTTGTAATTCAGGTGACGAAGGCAGCGGCTCAGGCAGCGGAAGCGGCTGCACAGAGGGCTGCACCACGGACATGTACAGCGCCACCACCGAAACCCCAGTGGTGAGAGCCGACCGGAGCGGGCCTATGGAGGACTCTGCCCCGCACCATGCACCATCCATAGCACTGCCAACCATGCTGGCTCTGCTAGCTCTAACTCTGCACCGACAATGGAGATAATGATGGAGCAACAAGCGAGATATGGACTGCAGGGTTTTTGTCCCCCTTTTTTCTCCTCTCTGGCAGTTTTTGTATTCAAGCACATTGGAGCCACAGTCAAGCAAAGAGCATTCGGTCTACCAGCGTTGATGCTGCAGGATTCTGCTCTGAGAAAGAGAGTAGTCATCCACATCACGATTTTCACACTTTTCCAAAGATCATGCAGTGCCATCCCTAGACTTTATATTTCATGAAATCATTTCAGTTTCTAAAACTGATGCGGATACAACAAACTCTGCTTCAGAGATTTTTTTTTTTTTGAAAAAAAAAATCTTTGCATTTATTTCACATATGGCAAATATAAACATAAGTTTCCAATTGGGGAAAAAAATATAGTATGCACTTTGAGCTTGTTTTTTTTTTGTTTTTTTTTTATAGAATTTTTTGTCTGAAGAAAATGTAAAAAGAGATGTGGTTAAATTATGCGCCTTAAAAAGGTACAATAAGCTTAAGAAATGTTTGATAATATATTTTAAAGAGGTGATGATCATCTAAATGCAAGAGGATTCAGGAATCGCTTTGGTTAGAATTTAATTAAATATAACATTATGCCACTTACTGATTTGTGAAGGAAAAACAATTATTTTAAATTTCCTTTTTGTGAATGCAAATTCAGAGTTGTGCTTCTTTATCTTTCTTACAATTTCAATTGCTTTGGGCTGTAGATGCATCTATTGCTTTAAACAAACTTATAAATACTCACAAAATCTGTTCAGCAGTGGCCTTGTGCTACAGCTGACTTGAAAGGTAAGGATTAACATTTTATTTACTTTGCCTTGCACCAACTCCATAATCTGCAAAATATGCTCAGATCTTGCCAGTTTCTTAACTTAGCGTCAGCAGTGGAAGACCTAAAATCATTTCTAAGAGGGTTTCATTTCTTCTCTTTTATCTGCAGAGAAGATGCCACTAATTTACTGTTATGTAGCTCATTGGTTAAACAGCTCTGTTAACATTTTGTTTAAGATGTGATCACTCAGTATAATTTAAAATATTTACTTCAAGTTTAAAGGGATAAATACTGTCGTAATTTAATTTCATCAATAATTGAACAGGTAGGAAGTGGCTACAGTGGCTAATTATTAATCTTCTACTACAACCATAAGGGGCTTTTGTGGATTTTTTTAAGCTGGGTTCTGTTGAGAGGAAATGGCCCATCAGTAATTTACCTTTAATAGATAACTCTCTTAGCATCTTAACATCTTACGCAGGAGATGATTATTCTTCTTGGTATGTAGCTTATTATTATGAAGACTTCTGCTGTCTGTGGTCCATAGCAATGATATTTCTGTACTTAACAAACTTTGAAACAGAATTGGTTTTTGGTGTTTTTCCATCCAAACCATTGTTGTTCAAGCTCACTTTTCACCAGAATTAGCTGCACTTTCAGTTCACACAGGTTAAAACAGAATTAGTTCATATTCAGAATTCACCATTTGAATGTTTTTTGTACAGTCACACCACATCAAGATTCAATTTACAATTTCCAGCATTAATTAGCAAGTAGATTATTTTGCAGCCTAGCATTTGTCAGGTGATTCTCTCTGCTTGCATAAAATTTATTTTAGTTTGACCAAGCTATCAGTAAAGCTCCCCTTATGCACAGAATCTCCCTGCTTGAATTGTTAGAGATCAACATGAGTGGAAAATTTTGATTCTGCTTCAGTACTTGAACTAGAAAAACCTTCACTCATGTGAATTATCCTCACTGTTATACTGGCTATCCTTAAAGCTGGTAGATGTGACAGAATGCATTTAAGTGCTGCTTAAGTCATAACCTTGTCTTTTGTACATAGAAAATCTTAATGACACAATACTGATAGAACTGGAGTAAAGAAACAACTCAACACAATCTACTTCTTTTAAATAGTTTAGACCTTCAGCTTATAATATTAGGTATGTATGTTTGTACATTATCAATAAAGTCTGAGCATAAAAACAGATAAATGTGTTAGAGATAAGAACCTAAAGCAAACCGGTGCACAGATACACATACGGCAATCGCCAAGGTTTCTTTTTTTTTCCTTCAGAGAGAAATATAACTCTTTCTGAATAAAACAGAAAAAATGTGTCCTAAAATGGTTTCCTAATAGATGCCTGTGTTATGTATCAGGTTAACACAAGGGAACAGTTCATGCTTCTGATCTGAGAAACAGCTTTGTCCAAATCAGTAATGCCCCTTATGTAAACAGCATTTTGAACAAAGTCAAGTGCAGATAACACTGAAACAAAAATATTATCCGGTTTTATCAGTGAATAGCTACTCTGTCAAGAGACACTTAATAAAGTGTTTCACATAGGAAGGTCATTTCAATGGACTATGGACCGACACAGTCTTTACTGTACAAAACATGATTTATTTAACACAGCTATTAAGTACAAAAATTATACCATGAAACATTACCTGATATTGAACTTTTTCATATACGATTTTATAAAGGCAATCGATGATGGCGCATTCAGTATGTACTTGTTAGGAGGTCAAATGTAATGTTTTTAACAAAAACACTAAGAGAGTTTTCTACTTCAGGTAACTAATCTCTAAAAAGAAACAGAAAAACTTTTCACACCTGTGGCTCTAAAGACAATCAAATTAGGAGATTCCTATTGGCCATCTCAAATTAAGTTTCCCACTAACATACTACATTTGAATTACAATAAAATTATATGCAAATAAAAATTACTGGGTTGGCCTGCAAGAGCAAACCTATATTCTTGTGCTGCTGTAAACTTTAAACAAATTTAAATTAACTGACTGTATCATGTTTTAGAGCTGCATCCTCAAAATATATTACACGTATTTACCAACTAGCATCAGATGTTCCATACCTACTGGAACTACATTTAGAATAAAAAAAAACAAAAAAAAAAACGCAAAAACATGCTACTTCTTTGCGTACTGCCCTAATAATCCCAGGCAGTATTTAAAAACATCAACTTCAAATGGCAGAATTGAAAAGAATACACAAGTACATATTACCATACTTGTTGGAGGTCTGGGAGTTATTAAGAGAGGCAAGGAGCAAACATCACACAGCGGTGACAGGGAATGCTAAGAATGACTCCCTGAATTTATCTGGAAAGCTTGAATGGTTATGTCTGCAGCACAGACAGGCTTGAAGCCGACCACAGTCACCTGTGAAATGAGAATCTGTGGGGACTGGACAAGGCTGAATGCTTCAGTGAAGCTCCTCAGTAGAGCGTACTTACAGAGAATGTGAGAGACCTTGGCACCGCTGAGGGGTGCGGACAAAACCGGTCTGGATGTGCGCTCCCTGTTCCCTGAGAGGCCGTCAGGTTCATAACCAGCAGGCCAACTGAGCATACACATCCACAGAATTAGCCTGTGTCATGCCCTTCACAATGTATCAAGAAAAAGCTTGTTGAGCTTTTCAATATTGCTTGAAGTATTCATTTACATCCACAGTGCAAGAACAACAATACAGGAAAAAAAATACACAATGTCTTTCTTTAAAGTGATTCTTTATTCTGACTATTCATCTCAAAATATGGCCTTTTTTGTTTTTTTTTAATCATTGAACTTTTAATATTTTTGCAATAAAAGGTTAAAAACAACAGCTAACCCAGTGCTGAATTACATCAATTCTTTGTAAGTCACATTTATTTTTTACTTTTACCTTCGAAGTAAAGAGTTTGTTGAGCGAAGATGCCTTAATGTATTTCAACCATACCGTTAAGATAATTGCATTTCTGTTTTATTACTATTGAGAATAAATTCTAAACATTTTTAAACAGATTTCTCCTTGTTATAACTTTGTGAAAGGTATAAAAAAACAACTAGGATTGAGAATAGGATTAAGATTTTGCCGCTACACAGTAACCTGCAAAACTGCAGAAACCTTTTTACTTATTTCATTGAAATCACAAACTTTGCTGAATTTGTTGAGATTTTATAAGACAGACCCACAACAAAAATAAAGCAGAAATATGGAATGGGATGAAGACGACAGATTTATTGTTTTTACAAATGAAAATGAAAACAGTGGCATGCATTTCCTTTGAAACTGTTTTGGTCTGGTACCCCTAAATAAAATCCATTGTAGTTGGTTCCCAACTCGGCACATATGTCTCTAGTGGACTGAGGGTTTCTAAACAAACAGCATCAGGAAGACAATAGAAAGGTCAGAGCTATGTGATTTTTAAAGTAGGTTAATAAATAATATCCCAAGTTTTTAGCATATCTGATTAACTTTTAAATTATTCATATAAAAATTTATGGATTGGCACTACAAGCTTAATAGGTCATGGCCATCTGACAAAGGAGAACATTTCCTGAGAAGTTACTCAGGAGTGAAGTAGTTGCTCAGAAGTGGGAACTCATCAACAAAACAATTAGGAGTATCTTTTGATTTAACAACCATTAGTTGTCCACTTCACAAATTTTGCATTTATGGAAAAATAGCAAGAAGAAAGCCACGGGTGAAAAACGGACATATGATACTTAGTCAGCTTTTTTTAAAAAAAAAAAAAAAAAGCATGTAGGACAGTGAAACACTGTGATGGGTTTAACAACCAAGTTTTAATTTTGGGAGGTTTAATTAAATCAAAAAGCGAACATTTTTTTCAAAAAATTTGGAAGTAAAATGACACACTTTTAAGTGCAAAGCACTGTGAATTAATTCAGAGAACTCTTCTACTGTTAGTCTTAATACCTAAAAGGAGGTTTTTCTTTTTTATTCAGTCTTAGGATCAGTAATTTTCTAACATCACAGACTGACAGCTCCATTGCTCTGAGGTAAGTTTGAGCACTGAGGTGCATTTTGGAACAACATGTGACGGCTAGGCCTCCTCTGTGTACTTCCTGTTTGTGAAATCGGCTCTTATCAGTGGTTCAAAGCCTCTGTTTCTCCGCTGACGCAGGTAGAGCACAAAGATAAGGAGAAGCACCAGCAGGCCGACAAAGACACCTCCCAACGTGGAACCCAGCACAAACACGGCTCCCTCATCTGCATCTGTGGAAAGAAAGGAGAGATACTCTGAAAATCCAAAGGTTTATAATCGTCAGTGGGGTTGGGATGTGACGACTCATGCTGTAATAAAGACGACATCTAACTGTAAGCAATTATAGTTTGCATAACACTATAACACTGCAAGCCCCACTTACTAACTTCAGTGTAAAGCAGAAATAATAAAGAAATAATTATACACTCTGTTTAACATTCATAATGAATCATTCCATTTATTTTAATCATTTAAGCATTTATTAACTGGTCTTGCATAATAAATTGAAGTACTCAAATATTTCAATAATTACTAGTTTTTTTTGTGTATATTTTCAGTTTTATTTAAATAATATTCATATTAGTCATATTGTGTGAACTGTGGCACTTTTGAGTTCTGTATGCATTAAAAAAGTTATGCAATCATATTTTTTATTTATTTGTTTTTAATTGTTAGCTCACCGTCGAGGGAAATGGCATAAGAGTATCCCAGCTGATCCGATGTGACGTAGATCTCTTCATTAGTGATTGGAGGGAAAAAAGGAACCATATTGTAGTCCCTGTTGTGACCAATAGGAGCCATCTCATCCGGGTAGGTGGCGTTGGATGGGACAAACCTGCGCATCCATTCATCAAAAATGGCATCGGTAAAAGAATGGAGCACCTTTAAATTTGAAATGACGAGAAAAGCGTGGTTATTTGGTTTGAATCTTACTGTCTACTCAAATTGTGTTATGCGCGGCTGAATTCGTACCAGGAAGATGGGATCATTGGCTGCAGAGTGGGACAGAGAGCTGGTTCCATTGAGCATAGCATGAACGAGGTTGTGAAGGTTGTCAACCGTATCATCCAGTTCGCCGTCTGGCTTTTCATACCCTTCAAGTGCATTTCTGTTCATTTTAAACAAACTAATCAATGACCTATGACTACCAAACCCTTCTTTTTTTGTGGCCTAATAGCCAAAAATACATTCATAACACAAACTGTTGAGTTTACCTGAAGCTGAAGGAGGAGTTGGTGAAATACGGGGGACTGTCAAACTCTCTGATTCCTAAACAGCTTCTGACATCACTCATGGTGGGTAGAGACATGTTGGTTCTCCTCACCATTCCTCTCTGAATAAAACCCTCATTTGTGCCATTGCAAAGAGTCACCAGACGGTTATAATCATCCAAACTAGAAGGAGGAAAAAAATGGCCGTTTTAAAGAAACAATTGGATGCACATTCAACATAACTGCAAGAGCTACAGTGCCTTGGAAAAATATTTATGCACTGATGTTTGATTTTGGATTTTGTCACGTGAAAGCATCAAATTTCGATGTATTTTATTTTAAATTGTTGTGAACAATCAACATAAATGTTGGATGAGAGTAAAACTGATCTTTTTAACCTTCATGCAAAACGCTTGGTTTCAGGTTAACATCAACCTGAAAGCGGAACCATAACAGTGATACTTTGTGATGCCAGTGTTTGTCTTGGAGATGCTTATTTTCAAATCAAAGAAACTGTCAAGAAGGTGGTAGAGCTAAATACGTGTAAGAAATCCTGTTAGAAGTTGCAAATACTTATGACAAGTGCTGAAGTTCAGTTTACAGTCAAACGATGATTCCAAATCTATCTCTGAGTGTTTTAAAACAGAGCAAATTCATGTGTTAAAATAGACCAATCAAATTGAAATCCAATTGTGAAAATGTGGAAACTGGGCTTACTGATCTTTTCTATTCAGCCAGACTGATTTTGAGCCCTTTTGCTTTGTTTTCACACAAAACACTAACACAAGTTTCCAGAAGGGTAGATATCTCTGTCTAGTTGATGTCTGAAATCTGGAAACCAAACCACGAATGCATCTGCTGGCTGCGGTTATCATGTTAACGCCACAACTCAACACAAAAAGTCACTAAATCTTCCAGTATTTGTCTCCACCTATTGGATTATGACATTTCAAATAAAAGGCATTGACGTTGATAACTGCAACATGGCAAAATGTCAAAAGCTTTTCCAAGGCAGAGTATTATTTTGTCGTTCGTTGTGCTGACCTGTTGCACACCACCCCCCATCTGGAGAATCTGGACTGGTTGCTGATGAGGAAGGGGTTGTCTGGGTTCCTGCCTCCAAGAAGAGAGTCTGTACACACATCACACTCATTCTGTCCTGTGGCAAAGTTCCAGTAAGGGATTGCAAAGTCCTGATTGCCTGTCAGTCTCTGCAGAAAGAAAAAAAAACAATAAGATATTAATTTATTTCTGTTTACACAAAATCTAAGTTGCACTATGCTTGACTGACAAATGGATAACATTACCTGAAGCTCTCTTTCTAAGCTCAGAAGGTGGTACCTGTGCCAGGTAATGAATGCTGGACCTTTGTGTGAGAAATCTATGGCTCTGAAGGGGCGACCAGGACCTGCAGGAAAAGTATTATTTAACAACACAACAAATAAAGTGATCTCAAGTTTACACAGGACAATCAAGCCAAAAAGGTTGAATAGAATCCAATCTGGTCAAAGCTTTTAAAAATCAAATAAGTTTAAATATGATACAGACAGATATTGTTGACTAATCAGTAAAATATTTGGAACAGTCATAAAAGATCATTTTGGATATTAAATTTAAACACAGGGCTTTGCCTAAAGTTGCTAAAGTTACATCTTGGTTTTTATAAGTGCACACCCCTAAAATTAAATCTACCTTACAAGTTAATCTTCATAACCCTGTTAAAAGCTTGTGTATTTTCTTACACTAAAAATAATTTCCTGATGGAGAAAATAGTGAAAATAACTAATGTCATTATTTTGAAAATAATGACAATTTAATGCAAAGTTGGCATTTTTGATAGACTTTCAATGCAACTTTTAGAAGTGTCATTATTTACTGAATGAAACTTCATGACAACAGTCATAAATATTCATAAAAACTCCTTCACGTTAATAACAGGTTTTATGTCATGTTTATGCCAGTGTCATGTCAGTCTTATGCACACCCCTTCAAATAAAGTGTTACCAATAATTTTAGCAGTAGTAGTTTTGTGCTCCTGAATACCTCAATAGTAATATGCAGTAGGTGGTGCATAATATGTAAAAATACAAATATCTTATTGTCATTACAATAAAGTGTAATTTGATTACTTTTTGCAATAAAATATACACTGATAAAGACAAAATATAAATATTGATTTACCTAAGAGAGTGTCTCTGACTGAGTAGTAATGCTGCCAGACGAAGAAGTCATAAATGGAAATGTTGGCAAACTGTGGCTCCGTCCCGTTTGGTCCCAGCAAACCCAGCCAGTGTTGTGTGGCAATCATGTAGTCTGGATGGATGGTGTTCTTAGCCAGATCCAGAACATCCAGGAACTCCTGAATTTCCCTGCTGGTAAGGGAGTGGATGTTCTTCCTCACCACAGGAGTTTTTCTCTGGTCACAGTTTGGACCAGTCCAACCAAACTTACACTGACCACAATTATAGCCGGCAAAGTTACCTGCAACACAGATAAGCATCTGTGAAACACTTGATACTTAAGGTAGGGCTTATGATGGCTTACACAAATTTTCTTTCACTCACCGCTGCATCTGCAAGTCTGATTGAAGAACTTGGTGGGCCACCTCTCTCTGTCATCGACGTTTCTGAGTCTGTACGGTCCCCCCCAGGGTTTGGAGTCCACTTGCACGGCCCTGCAGCTCCCTCTCCCTGACAGAGAGCCGCAGACGTTGGCCGGATCAGAGCCCAGTGCAGGGCAGCACTGCTTGGACCGGATCCCCTCCACTGTGCAACAAGCTCGAGGAAACTGAGCTTCAGCGGGTTTAAGGCAGAGCAGCAACGACACAGTGCCGAGAACCAGCACGATCCTCATTTTCCACCTATTTGTTTCTTCCAGCGAGCGGTGAAAAAAATCAGTTTGCAGATCAAGCGGTCGCTGTAAGGCAGTCGATTTGATCGCCCCCCCAAGGAGTGTGGAATCTCCCTCAGCCACGGTCTGCTGCTGTGAATCTTCAAATTAGATGGAGTGATAAAGTTAACATCTGTGGAAATGGCACTTAAAACCAAGTCATGTTGTGCTGCAGCTGGTTGCATGCAGATTAAGAAAGACTCTAATGTGCATTCTTGCTTTTGTAGGGCTGGGGAGGATTAAGACATTGGTCTTGTGATGATCACCTGACAGCCCGACTGTGAGTTCCAGCAAGAACTGGAAGGATACCAAGTAACTGTTTGAAGGGGCTATTATGTTGGAAAAACTACTATGTAACAGCAGTAGTTTTGTTTGGTTGTTCTCTGTTTTCAAGTCATTCACAGCTGCCAAGAATAACTTCCAAACATTGTTATATTTTGGAGCTCATTATGCTTCCAAGTTCTTAGTTATTTGCATTTCATCTTTTCAAAACTTAACCTAATAGTTTACTTGTTGTTTTTCAGACTTTATTTGTTGATTTTTTATGTCTATACAGTACAAAAACAAATCAGCAAAAGTGGGCTTTATAAAGCTTGAACTTAATTACTAAACCAAACTCAAGCTGATACAAAAAAATAAAAACAGAAGGGTGGAGTGTGGGCTTTGAGCTGGGAGTCAGTCCAATGGCTGGAGGCACATGACCACCTATATGATAGCATGCCAGATGCCCAGTTTCCCACCAATGTCATTAGAGTCAGAAAGATAAGCTTTAACAAGAGGCTATTCAGGAAATTCCATATAAAGACAAATATTCTCACTTTTCTGTAGATTATCGGTATAAACATTTGTTAAATATTTGGGAAAAGGATGTAAAATAATCAATGGTGTTCAATGTTATTAAAAGATAAAACTCTGTGTAACAAGCAATTTGTATCCCACCATCGTCTGTGTCAATACTTTGTAGGATCACTCTTGAATATTAGACACTTTTACTGGCTCATCTTCAGCTTATTCAGATGGGATGACAACATCTGGAAACATCAGTTTTTTTTTTTTAAATTTGCCACAGTTTTTGCATTTAATTTAGATTTGGACTTTGACTGGGCCATTCCACTGCATCTAAGTCTTTCTGTTTGGAAGGTCTCTTAGTTTAGGTGCATGATCATGTCTGGGTGGGTTTACAGCTGTGCTGATTCATCTTCAGATTATTCCATGATGTTTTAAAAGTCTTCAGCTTTAAATGTCTCTACAGTTTTATCTTTGACGTGTTTCACATAGCCTTCAATCTTCATGATGCTTTTTGTCTTGTAACATTTGGTTTTATATGCCTGTTGAATTTTATTACCTCGATTTTCTTATTTGCTAACTAAAATCCTATATAGGATTTATATAGGAAGCATAATTCTTCATTTTATTTACACTGTTTACTCAGGTTACAGTGGATCCAGAAAACATTCGCTTACACAAATATGAGGGTTTTTTAAAATATTTTTGCAAAACACTCAAAAGAAATTTCCACTTTTCCATAAAGAGGTATTTGTGTATAGAATTTTGAGGAAATATATTAATTTAGTACAATTTGAAATTAAGCTTAAACACAGCAGAATGTGGAATAAATGAAACTCTGTGAATACTTTCTGGATGCATCTAATCAGAGGAGAATGTGGTGGATAAAAGGAAACAATGAGATTCTTTTGCTGTATTACGCAAATTGTGGCATTCCCCTTAAAGGGAAAATATGGTGGAAGTCTACATTTCTACCAAAACAAACACATGTTTGCTGAACAAAGTAAAAAGTAAACCATTTTTTACCTATACCTTTTTGGATGTATATATATGAGTAGTAGGAGAAATACGACAATTATGTAAATAAACTTTGAGTATAAAATGAATAAAGAAAGAGCTACCATTGTACAAACCACATTAAGCAGAAATGTTTTTTATTTATGTTCTTTTTCTTGGAAATGAACAGATACAACAGAGTCACGTGTCGTCTCTGTTGATTACTGATGATATCTGAGTCCTACTTCACTTAAGGCACAAATGTGGGTGATTCAAATTTTTCTCAAAGCTATTCATCCTCCAACTCCTGGACAGTATTCCTAGAAGACGTCAGTCATGGGATTGGTGTGAACAGTCTTTTGAATATTAGCAAAATAATATATCTTGTTTTTATTCATTTATTTTTTATTATTATTTGTTTATATTTTTATGTTGGATTGGGAATAGTTTAATAAACCTTTTTATTAAATTTATTTTTTTTCATTCATTTACTTGTACTTTTATTTTTTTTATTTTTACTTCCTGATTGCAAACTTTTCCATATCCGTGTGTCGTTTAAGGATCATAGCATCGATGTCATGTTTGTTGAAACATTTTATTGATTAAACTGGTGTAGATTTTAATTTAGACATGGCACCAACAAGAACTGCTTGTATGACTGATTGGTCAGCCAGACAAAATGTTACACATGATCCTTTGTGTTTAAGAGGGATTCTAGGAAAAGTGAATAACTTTTGATTTAAGAACCATAGAGTAAAAAAAGAAGAAGAAAAAAACAGGTTCTAGTTGAGATATGAAGATATTTCAATATGTATTTAAATAATTTGATTTTCGACTATATCATAGTTTCACTGACAGTTTCTGGTGTTTTATGATTCTCCAAGATGGAGGTTTCAAACCTAAGTCGTGTTTCTGCTGGTAAAAGATGAAGAGCATGCAGTTTGTTAGCCACTTTGTCAAATCCTGCTGCTCTCAGCAGGATTTGACAATCCTGCTTAGAGCAGGATTGTCAGTAGTTGTCAGTAGTCAGTAGTTGTCAGTAGTTGACAATCCTGCTTAGAGCAGGATTGTCAGTAGTTGTCAGTAGTCAGTAGTTGTCAGTAGTTGACAATCCTGCTGAGAGCAGGATTGTCAACTACTGAACTACTCTTGACTACCAGTAGTTCATTTTTGTCCTCTGTAGAGGACATTTCTAAAATTGAATATCTCACACCCCCTACATTCTACTGAATTAATTCCTTTTGGTATCTGGAGAGGATATTTAGGGCTTTTCAATGATACCATATGTGAAGGGGTGGGACTTTTGTACGTACCTTTTTCTAATTCATAAAAATGGCTTTCATCAGTATTAACACATTACATGGGAAGAGAGAAAGTAAGTGCATAAAAACTTTTATTACCTTACAAACACTGTGGGATTAAAAGAAATGGTAATTGGACAATATTTTTTCCTGGTAGTCAGGAGGATAATACAATTTGTAATTTAAGGTACAACAATCAGTCTGTGTGAAAAAAAACCTGACACAACAGTGTTCAAGATAAAGGCACTGCCCATTCAAACATCTTCACCTCAAGAGCAGAACACAAGATGCTAACATGACTCTGCAAAAGGTCATCATGGGACTTACAGCAGTTTAACTTCTCTGGGAGGTGTCCAAGAAAAACACAGAAGTTTCTATAGAGAAAGCAGACAAAGACCAGAAGTTCTGCATTTATCTTGTTTCGACAACTGAGCTTAAACTTGAACTGCATGGACACCAATGAAGGACAGAGACTCTGGCTCAAGTAGTCACTTTTTTATCTAGAAGTAAAATATAAGATTTGACATCTGTATGTGAAATTTTATTTTTAAAGAATGGGATATTTTGTTGGTTATTATTGGTGTTTTGTTTTGTTTTGTTTTTTTAAATCACAAAAAGGAAAACTGAAAATACGTTCCAATAATGCCAAATCAGTCTGAACTGTGACACTTCAGAATCAACCCAAGCATTCCAGCTGTGTTGCATTTCCTCAGCGAGATTATCAGTGCCGCACAGAAGTTTCAGTCATTTCAGCCATTTACTGAAAACAGCTCCTTCAGCACTGGCAGCTTTCTAGTGGAATCTGTTATTCCCATTGAAACACAGGATGGTGCCAGAGAGCCATCAGGAAATAATAAATGCACATAATGGCACACAGGATGTGGCTGTGAGAGCTAAATGCATTGCTGCTAAGAGCTTTATAAACACATTTAATAAAAAAGATCTTGAACATTCAGTGCTGTAAAGCAGCATTTCTCCATTTGAAAACAGTAAAGCACAGAAAGAACACGGAGAATGTTTTTGCATATTAAATAACAGAGTAAACCCTGTTTGGTCTATTGTGGCTCGTCTTTTCACACAGAGTTTTAGTTATTCAGCTTCCTCTGGTTCAACATTGGGTGACTGTTAATATTCCACCAAGCTCTAAATGAGTACTTACTGAGCATTGAATCTATTCTTTCTTGAGTCTATTGAGTCTTTCAAAGAAAACTGCAGATGTGGGGGCGCAGAATCATGCAGACAGAGAAATATGTTTCCACTTTCTTTCACAACAGGTGAGTGTTGCACTTAACACTTCAACCACTCTGAACATGTTTCATAGCAGCAACATGTCTTGGCTTGATATTACAGGCCTTTCACATTTTTAATTGAGGGCACTTCAGTTACATTTCCAGAGAACAGCACTCTGTGGCCAAATTGAAGGTGCTAATTTCAATGTTTGGGCTGGTTGTTTCATTAACGATATGGAACTTGAGGAGCTATTCAACCAGCGCTACTGGGCTTTTGGAGATTTCTAATACATATTCATATTAGTCTTTCACATCAGCCCAGAGCAAATGCAACAGAGAAGAGAATGCAAATCTTGTTGGTGTTTAGTCATGTCTTCTTCTGAGGTCTTTAATCATGTATTAAGCTATTTTGGAACAGAGCAGATGAGCAAAAAAAAAAAAAAAAAATCTGCTTATTATTAAAACTGAAAAGAAATCTTACATTTCACAATTCATGAGATTATCTAAAAACAAAATGTCTCATAAAATAGCCATCAGAACTGTTTCCTTTAATATGCAACATTTACTCTTAGTTGGTATTTTATGACGAGCTGGTTTTTATTGCAGTGCTCAAACTGTACTGTATTTTTTATCTAAATTTGACCAGACAACTTGAGATTAAATTGGTTAGGATTTGTCTCAAAATAAAGAAATGATTTGAATTCAAGTGAATTCATTGACCGTCCATTTTCATCACGTTTCCATAAGACTTGTACAGACTGAAATTCCGCTCATCTTTTATTTAATAGCATAAGCTCAATGCTCCCAGATGGAAAGCATCTGCTAACATCAATTTTCAACTCTTGTCACAGATGTTTGGTTTACTGGATTTACTGAAATTTTATTGTGCTGGTGTAATACATTCACATTATTTAATCTAAATTATTCCACTGCAGATCTGGCTAAATGTTTAGAGTTGTTGTCCTGCTGGAAGGTAAATCTCTGCCTCAGTCTTGAGTCTTTTACATTCTACAAGGTCTTCTTCCTTGTCTTTAGCTCTACTCATTGTCCCATCAACTCTGACCACCTTCTCTTCTTAAGGTAAAGAAAAGCATCCCCACGTTATCCTGCTGCCATCGCCATGTTTGACTGTGGGGATTATGTGTTTAGGGTTGATTTTCTGTTTGTTATAGTTTTCGGCCACATATGACATTTTGCATGGAGGCTGTAAGTTTTTGTTTTTGTTCGCATGTTTTAAGTACATATATTTTAAGAACCCTACGACAATTGTGTAGCTATTACAGATTTGTGAAATTTAAAATAATAAATACATAAACCGTTAGCATGTGCATGATTTGTCTGCTCGTGGCTTCGCTATGAAACAATTTTGGATTGCATTAAGATATAGTGAAAGATGCATTACTCATATGTCTGCATTTCTTCTTCATAATGAGCAAAAAATATGCATCTATATGACTAAAAGATGGGCGCCTGCAGTGCCCCTTCACAATAGGAGGGGGGCAGTGTTGCTGTGTTTGTCTGCCTTAGCTGCTCTGGAATGACTGGCTTTAACAGTTTGCATTTCCTCCACCAAATATGCCATGAAATAGTCTAGGATTGAACATCTTTGTACTTTAACTGTCACCATTTCAAATCTCGACCATGCCAGGGAGTGACTGACAGCATATATACAGTAGGCTAGGTGCCATGCAGCCATGTGAAATGAGCCGCCTGTATAGAGTTTTAATCCTCTTTAAGACTTCTATCCATCTCAAAATTAATATCTGGGGGCCACGTATGCCTCTGCACTAGTTTTGTGCACGTATAAACCCACTTCAGAATTATTCACTGTAAAATAAGATTAATAGTTGTGCTGCAAAATACGCTTTAGGTCAATTATTTGGGAGATCCCTGTGATATTCTGATTACAGTGTAAAACCAATTGGGGGACAAGCAGCATGAAGGAGAGTGTTGTAAAATAATTGCCATTAAAGGTCAACATGCGTTCAAATTGACAGAGATGCTATCCGTTTTCATCAGAGCATACGGGAAACCTATAATGCTCATTACATGCGTTAAACTGGTTCTGTCCTAATTACTAATCAGTCTCTTGTACTATTAGAGATGGAAATTAAAAAATACAAAACAGACCCCTGGGCATCATTCACTTAGAATATTAGAGATTTTCTTTTAATAACAGTGTTGGCATTTAAACAAAATTAATGTTCTCAACTTACAAAACTTTGCCAGATACGATATGCTACAGGCAAAAGTGTCGAATTTTACTTATTTAGAGAAAAATCTTTGCTTCTCTTTAATTATGTGTGACTTCAACAGAGCATTGTGATACATTTTTTGTTTGGGAAGGCTTCAGAAACACAAAAAAAAATTATTCTGTTTATTTTTCTGTGCCCCAATCAGAACTCTGGCTAGACCCCTTCAGTGATTCTTTCTTCAGTGATTCCCGCCCACCGCTCTGGCAGCTTACCGATTTACATTTGAGCATAATGCAAGCATTAGAGGAGGCACAAGGCAGCCCTGATAAGTTACAAAGTGCTGCAGGGGTAAACCTCGTAAGAGAGGGTTTGGAGTTATTTACAGCATTCAAATCCTTAAAAAAAATAAAAAAATTCCCTGTCTGGAGAATAAGATTGGGTTTTTTGGGGGGGCTTTTTTGCAGCTGATGCTTTGCACACAAAGCAAACAACAATGACACATGGAGGGTGTTTTAGCCTAAATGACCAGATGACATTAATTCTAATTGACTGATCTCATCCCCATGCTTGGGACTGGTTTGTGTGATCCTGCTCAGGACACAAGGGTCCCTGTCAAGGCAACAAAACAGAGACACTAAGGCTTGCTTAAGCATGAAGGAACACAGGAAAAAAAATATTTCTTTAAATGCAATTTAATTTTCAATGAGGCACTACTTACAGTGCTTGTTGTCTGGCATTTTCTATTCAGAGATATGTTTTGATTGTGCAGCTCTCATAATGAGAGTGCTTGGAAATTGCAAAGCCAATACAAAGAAGGTTAAAGGCAATGGAATTCTTTCTTATCAGAAATGCTTTCTGTACAGTTGTTCCATTTGAAATGCATTTAATTGCAAATAGAAAAGAGGAGAGAGAAGGCCAACAAAGCGAGAGGCTAAAGCATTTTTCTTGTCTTCTTTGAGTGCGCATATTCAAATCCGAGCAGGCAGACAATGAGGGAAAGGAATCGTGCTCTGAATAGCCTCTCTCTCTCTCTCTCTCTTCCTCTCTCTCTCTCTCTCTCTGCCCCTCTCCCTCTATGTTTCTCTCTCTGCTTCCTTTTCATTCCCAGGCCAATCCACAGCCTTCGTCTTCTCTCTGTTGTCAGGGGCGGGCTTTTTCATTCACAGCTCCAACTTTCTTTGCCACAGCTGAACAACACAGCAGCTGCACACAGGTAGCGGCACTTTATCAAATTCGCACATTTACCCCCGTATGACAGTTTCCATGCTGTACAAGGAGTGCTAGTTGTTCTTCTGCTACTCATCGCTTCGCCCAGGCACTTTCCTCTGAAGGTTAGGCCAAGTCTTGACCCCGAGATCCTTTTTCCCTACTTGTCCAACTAAAGTGCTTGGAGTCTGTGCCTTTTTATGAGGCAGGCAAGCAAAGAATACCCTCCAAAAAGATATGCTGACAGTCTTGTGGGTGCAGGAGAAGTTGAAGCAAGAAAGTGCACCCTTCAAACTTTCCAGTGCAGCGCAAGGAATTCTATTTTTTCCCTCAACAAAGATTTATACATATTTATACAAGCCCAAGTACCGATAGGAGTTTGGTAGAAGAAAATCTTGGAATTGCAGAGGTAAACTATATGTAAATGCCATAAAGTAATAGACTTGTAGTGCAAATCACACCATTTTATCTTTAATTTTGCTTTCGTGCCCTCCCCACTCCCTTTCCCACCCTCCCCCCCATCCTCTTTCCTCTGGCTTAAAGGTGCATCAGAGATATGCATTTAAGCATATTCAGAACACGGGGCGTGAAATTAAATGTGTGGCAGAGTGAGAAAAATATACAGACGCTTGGAGATGCCTTAAAAATAGTCATTTATGCAGATGGAGAGGAGTGAAATCATTTGCAATGGGATGACCCTCTCTCCGAGCATTTCTCCCCCGTCACTGTTCTTCCCCCCTAATCTCGCGCTGTATCTTCATTTTTCATTGAACTCGCCAGTTTGCTGCTAAGCAGCCTTGTAGATAAGGCAAAGTGCTAAAAGGAGACGACAGAAGGAGCTCAGTGGGCCCGTTTCTATTGCACTTTCACCCAAGGCAATGGGCAGAATTTAACGGATTCCTTCCAACATATGTTTTTGCCAGATAAGTAAACAGTGTGTGTCGGAAATGAAAAAAAAAAAAAAAAGCATTTGCAATTTAATGACATTACAGCTCCCAGCTTAGCCCGCCGTGCTGCGAGGCGAGGAGCAGAGAAAGGGGAGAGCGGAAGAATGGAACCGGGTGTCATCAATGTTTTTTTTTTTTCTTCTTCCTTCTTCTTTTTCCTCGCAAGAAGCAGCACTGAATTCTTCTTATTCTTTTCAAACCCCTTCCCCACTCCATCCCCATTCTTGCTATTTTTGTTCTCTTGCCCACAGTTTCTACGCCGTCGTTGCAATGAAATTATCTATTATTTTATTCAGAAAAGTTGCTGTTTCACCACTCTGCAACATCTGATTGTCTGAGGTGAAAACCACATCCGCCCTGGCCACTGGTGCTTTCTCGCCACCCGCCCTCCCGTCCCCTCCTCACAATCTCCTTATCCTGCTTTTTTTTTTTTTTTTTGTCTGGCTTCATCAAAGTGCAATAGATGTTTGGCACAATAATAATAATAAAAAAAAAAAGAACAACCCTCCATGTTGTCACCATATCCACACCTACAGAGAGAGCCGGTGCTGACTTGAAAAAGGGAATAACCTCAGAGGCTATATTTCAGTGGCAGTAAGCGATCCATCCATCCTGGGTGAAACTCCCCGCTGCCTGACAGACCTTATTACAGGAGGCTAATTGTGCAGCAAAGCAGATTATGAGAGTGGTAGGATGTAGTCCTTGACCATGTGCTAATGTGATGACAACTTTGGGGATGCTCTAAGCAAAAGGCGTCGCACGCCAGGGCACTTTTGGCACCGGCTATAATCTGCCTTTGGTATTAACTCAGCAAACCGGCTTGTTTGAGTATGGATCAATCGCTCCTCTCATTATATTTTTTATTTATTTATTTTTTTTTTTATATATTTTTTTTTTTTTTTCACGAGAAAGCTTTATATTTGAAGCGCTTTCCTGGTGTTGATCTCTCATTAACCATGCTATGTAAATGCACTGGCAGTCCCAGTGTAAGGGATACGTCGCCCCCCCCCCCGGGGCCCGAGCTCGCAGAAGCCTGTTAAGGAGAAGAAGGGGCAGGAAATTTGGGTCAGTCGCCTTCGCCAAAAACTTGAATTTCAGGTTTAGCTCAAAGCGCCCTGCTCAGCTTTTCTCCTCTAATGTGTTTTTTGTTTAGTGATGTTATGTTTTAAATGTCAGCCCTGGAGCCGTCCAGCAATTTAGCACACACAATAAACCCTGTTTTACTAATGCTTCCAAGTCTTCGTGTTACCTCTGTAATCGCTGCCGGCTGCAACATTACACACACTCCATTCACTCGGGGTCTTTTATCATCCAGGACTGCATTGATTGTACAGGAAAAGAGAGAAAAAAAAAGGTTAGATAGGGTCAGAATAAGGTGCCCTGAAAAGGTTTTTTTTTTTACACTCTTTGAACCTTGTCACATAACATTCTGTAATCCTCTGAAGCTTTTATTTGATAGATTTACATACGGTATAGTGCGTAGCTGTGGTTTTCATCGAAAATCAGAAAAACGGGCATATTTTACCGTAATTACAGCGGCAGATCTTTTGGGGGGTATCCCAGACATTTTTGAACATTCCTCTTTGTAGATTATCTCAAATTAAGTCAGAATTGGATGCAAGAAAACTCAGAATTCAAGTTACACCTCAGATTCTCAGTTGGATCTAAATCTGGACTTTTGCTGGGCCATTTTCATACAGAAATATGATTTCATTTATATCTTTTATTATTGTATTGGCTGCATTTTTAAATTCCTTCTTCAGCCAGAGACCTCCACCACAGTCTCAAGTTTATTTCAGGACTACCCTGTATTTTTCTTCATCCATTCTCCCATCAGCTCTGACCATCTGTCTTGTCTCTACTGAAGAAAATCACCCAAACAGCCTGAGGCTGCCACCACCATGCTTCACCATGGGAATGGTTTTTATTGTCACGCAGCATTAGTTTTCCACCACACAAACCATTTTCCACGGGTGATGTTATAGTTTGGTCTCATCTGACCACATCGTCTTCGCTGGCTGTGTTTCTCTGCTTCCGCCTTTTTCTTTAGTTCTGTAGAGGTTAATAGCTTTTGTGGGCTGGGCTGTTCTCTGGCACACCAATCAAATTCATCAAGCACCTATTGTAAGCTTTTGAAATATCCTCTTTTTATATCTGATGATACATTAAGAGCTCTACCAATTCACATCTCATCTCCCTAAGGGGTTCAGTAATACCTGTCTGGGTCTCACCTCATGCTTCTACCGGATTAATCATTTGATGATGAGCTGCTTCTCCTACAAAATAAAATCCAACAGTAAGTACCTGAATTAAAAACATTCCTCCACAACCTGGACTACAACCACAACACACCCAACCCAACCCAACTCTACTGCATCTTTCCCAGGACTCCTTCCAAATCTGTCAAATAAGAGCCACTCAAAAATGCCTTGTCAATCTGGAACTGAGCCAACTCCTGTTAACCTCTCCCCACCAGACTGCAGCCCAGACACAGAGCTTTGATTCTTCAGTGACATTTTCTTTGTACATTAGTGGTGAAGTCATTACACACTAAACTGTAAGTAGGACATTTTATGGGTTTCTTCTCACTAAGCCCTAAAGGGCAGATTTGTAGAGTTTGCAACAAATAGTTGTTATCCATGCTGATTTTCCTATGCAAGCTGTGGATCTTTGCAGCTCCTCCAGAGTTACTGTGGGGCTCCTCACTGCTTCTCTGTAAAATCTTTTAGGTGGGCGCCTATGTTCTGGCAGGTCTGTAGTTCCCTTCCACCTTCAGATCATGAGTAGATCTGAGCTCTGTGAGATGATTCAAAGCTTGTGACATCTTTTTTAAGCATTCCCCTAACTTGTCTGCTGTGTCCCTTGGTCTTTAAGACTTTGTTTGCTCACTAACGTTCTCTAACAAACCTTTGATACCCTTACAAATCCGTTAAATATTGGGATTAAATTTCCGAAAAGTGGACTCTACTGACTGGTTACATGACTTCTCAAGATTAGCGAGGTGTACATTTACAGAAATGCACACCATACTTTTAATGTATTTATTTATTAAACATTTAAAAAATGATCCATCTTTTTCTTTCTGCTTCACAATTATGCTTAACGTTGATCGATCTCATAAAATTTGATCAAAATACGCTGTTGGTTGTTTCAATATGACAAAATGTGAAAATGTTAATGAGGTATGAACACACAGGAACAACGTAAACATACGATTCATTGTCCCGAGTCGGAATATGGGGTTGTCAACTACACGCAGCCAAAACTAACTTATCTATCTGAACAGAAAGGACCCTGACACATGACACTGGATATTTAGCTGAATTGGCTGTCAGGATGCATTGTGCATCAAATTAAGGAGGGGCAACATTTCAACTTGTTTACTCCTTTTTTCCCCCCCCCTCCTCGTTCACAGACATCCAACAATCCGCAGCGCTCAGACATCTGTTTGCCTGACAAGAAGATCACGCGGCACGTGGTACCAGAAGTGGAGCCTCTCTGCGCCGTTTGGCTCCGCTGCATGGCTGGCACCGTGAATGACGCAACAGGAAAACCAACCTGACAGCAGCAGGCATCAGCTCGGCATTTCTTTTGCGCCCTACATACATAAATCTTTTATTATTATCGCCGCGCGTGTTAGCTCTGTATATTTTTACACCTGTCTCTGCCAATATCAAAGAGCAGAGGTTGGCTTTAAAGACACGCAAGTTCATTTGTGTCTGCTTGTGTGAGTATATATATATATATGTGTGTGTGTGTGGGGGGGGGTTGGGGGGGGAACATGGTGCAACAGCAAGGTTTGATTTCAATCTGAAAAGGACTGTCAAAGAGCACTGTTCTACTTGACCCATTTTATTTTATTTTAATTTTGCATACAACCTCAGTGCACCTGAATGAGCACACTGAAAGTTCTCACTCTCCAGCGGACGTGTCATATGCGTCAGGCAGTTATTTATTTATTACTTTAAATTGAGGCTGATGAATAAAACTCCATTTTTTTTTTTTTTTTTTTTTGTTGATGATGATGATGGATTGGTTGTGCGGCAGAAAAGAAAAGGAGGACAGGAACGGGGATGTTTCTCTGTCTGCAGGTACTTTCAGCAGCTCCCAGCCTTGTGTCGTCTTTCTTATAGCAGCACGGCGAGAGTGAAGGCCAGACATTTGATTGCTTTTTCTCTTTCACATCCTTTCACGGATGTCTTTTCTTCCGGCACACAAGCAAACAAAGCAACTATAAACGTCACGTTCAAAAGCCATTACCCTCAGAGCGAACCCGCCCCCCCCCCCCCCCCCCCCACACACACACCTCCACTTTTTTTTTTTTTTTTTTTTTTGTGGTAACAAAGAAGATAAAAAAAAAAAAAATGTCCACAACACAGTTCGCCCCCGACACACAGAGTAATGGTGTGGCTAAAGCGTGCAGGACGTATGAGGTAACCCTGTGTGTGATGTGTAGCAGAACCATTTATAATAGATTTGTTCTGAGGACCTCCTTCGCATCACTTCCCCAATTAGAGGATGAAGTCATGCTCCTTCATCAGTATAACTAATGGCACGTTTCACAAGCCGGGCATGTTTTGAGATTAAAGGCATGTTTTCTGCTCAATGTGATAAGGTGCCCACACAAAATTACCACTATGCTGTCATCAAGGTGCATAGACTTGCAGTCTTTATGTTTTCATTAGGCAGGCATCTGCATGGTTGTTCCAGCATGTCTGCAAAGCTGCAAGGGGACAGGGGGGAAACCTGACAAGTATAGATCAATATTCATACAGATTCCTCCACACTTACTGGCACATCAAGAAAAGATATGTGAAAAGCCTTAAAATAAATGTTTCTGTTATTGTGGCAGGACAATGTCATGCTTGAAAAGTGTAGAAAACTATTTTATTTGTGCACTTTTGTGATGTACACTTGATGTCTGTAAATAGTTTAGCAATCGGTGATTTCTAGTCACTGTTCCGAGGTCAGAAATTAGTTGTGAGAAAACAGCCTAGACCCAACAGCTTATTTGCTGAACTCTAAGGGAACTTTAGCTGAAACACTGGGCTTTCATCAAATCAGAAAAGACAAATCCGGCTGGAGTGGTTGATACAAGCCATACAAGGAATACCCACATCAAGTTCTTTCTGAAACTCCCCTAAAACAATAGAATTTGAACTTTCAAGGCAACTTTTCAAACACCAACAGGTGTCTTCATGTGGACGCGGTGACAGTGACAGTCCTGGTTTCTGATTTAAGACTGAGCTGCAGAACTGGACTGCTTTCAAACATCTGTAATTCAAAACCTAAAGGTAGTTGTTTTACACTGAACAGAGATTCTTTAAAGTGAAGCTTCAGATTTATCTATAAAAACCAACAAATGTTGCATGTTTTTCTTTTACAAACCAGGACCAGCTTAGATTGAAACCAAAGTACAAGGATCCCTCACTATGCACTAACCCTATGAAATGTTTTAAGACTAACAGCAAAAGGAAGATGTGCAAAGTATAAGCAGCAGAAGTGCTAGTAAAACCTGATTTCATTGAAAAATGTAGGTCTCCATTTGGAACATAGCTAATATGCCCAAATAAATTAATGGTTAAATTCTTCTAAGATTTTCCAGCATGAGATCATAAAACTGCAAAAAGATGCATTTATTACACACACACACACACACACACACACACAGACACACACACACACACACACACACACACACACACACACACACACACACACACACACACACACAAATAGTGTGTGTGTGTATATTGTTTATATATATATATATTATATATATATATATATATATATATTATATATATATATATATATATATATATATATACGTATATATATAATATATATATATATATATATCTTTACCATTTGTGCCAGTTATTATAAAGAGTGCCGTTAACACCTCGTGTACTAACTCTTAGTAAATTAAACTACTACAAAAATTGTTGTATTTTGACACTTGGGCAATGGGACAAAACAATTTAGAAGGAAAATGAAGACAAGTTAAAAGCAGAATGACGAGGAAAGCCAGTTTATATCTAGTAAATGTGTTATTCAGCATCCAACAATTTCTGTATGCAAAGATTAGTTCTGGTGCCACATATCATTCGGAAATGATCTATTTTGTCGCTGTTAATTACAACAAGTCTGTGGAATTTGACTGCTGCGCCACAATGTCACAATAAAGTGTGGGGATCCTAAATCAAGCTTTGCACACCATAATCCTGTTAAAATGTAATAAATAATCCCTGTGCATTAATGTTGGCAATATTTCATTTTAATAAGTTCGAGTAGAATTGAGAGAGAGCGAGAGTGAAGGGGGTGGGTGGCTCGTGGTGGGGAGAGGAGAGGAGAGGGGGGTGATGGCTTTACAGCTCACTCACCCAAGTGTGGCTGTGAGTGTGCAGGAGGAAATCATTCCTTCTCATTAAAGGTGCAATCTTCGAGCCCCGCAGATCTTTGTTGTAATAACTGGGGAAAATAATCTCCTTCATTGATAGGCACATGTAGCTGAGAGTATGCCAAGTGACAGGTACTTATCTTTTTTTTGCCTGTGTCCTGTGTTAAAGAAAGATATAATTCTTTGCCACTCTTCCTTGGGGGCATCGGCTCTTCAACGTCATTATTTCTACGTACCACAGATGAATTTATTTTTTTTCTCTTGAAAACCTGAGAATTAATACGAGAGCCAGCAATCTCAGCCAGCGGTCATTTGGAAATGGAACAAAAAATGTCATGTCAGTTTAAGGAACACTTGTTAAGGCTGCTCACTGACATTATTCCTACTTATTGATGGATACAGAGAATAATCTCACGCCTCGTCTTTTGGGTTATTAACTTCATGATTTGAGTAACTATTTAGCATCTGTAAGATGTTTGAAAGAGTCTAATCTTGTCAAAAGAAAATGGTGACTCGTCTCCCACTAAAACAGGTAAATTATTCTCAATTTAATTATTTTTTTATTATTATATTTTTTTTATTTTTAAGATTATTTTTGAATAACTTTCACTCCTTTAAAACCAAACACAGCCCCAAAAGTGCAGTGAGGTATTTTAGACAGCAGTGGGAGCTTTTGAGTCAGAAAACAAGTTTGTCATTCATCACTGCTACAACACACCTTCACATGATTTCTGCTGTATTACACCGTGAAATGGTTTCCTCTTATGTCCACCAACGTTCATTTATTATCAAGTTATATTAATATATATTATATATTTTTCTCTTGTTCTGTTTTGTTTTTGTTTGTTTAATTTGTAATTAAATATTTTCCTATTCATGCATTCAATGTTAAATCTCCTTTCTCTTTTGCCCCTATATATTTTTTTTATTTTCTATATTTCTTTCTACTCATTACACACACACACACACACACACACACACAACAACACACACAACACACACACACAAATATATATATATATATATATATATAATATATATATATATATATATATATAAAATTTCTTACTTTGACTTCCACTATAAATGTATATAAACTCCATCGTTTTTAGCAAGTAGAGAGATCAGATTATTGTTGATTGATTATTGTTGGCAATAAAAAGTGTCCAGTTTGTCTGCAAATCTTTTTGGATTGGACATTAAACTAAATCTTGTGGGTTAATGTATTGTACATATTTAAGCTTGTACATATAATTTTGACCATGTGTAGAGCACACGCCAAAAAATGTGCAATAAATTCCAACTTTCTATCCAAATTTCTATCTTTTAAATGAATCTAAGTTGTTTTGTGAAATGAAAAAACATACACATGTGCCATTATAGTTGGATAAGAACTTTCCAAACACTTCAGTGAAGTACTGCAATAAGATTTTCTCAGGTTTAGTCAGGGTTCAAAAAGCTCTTACTGATATAAAGGTGCTGCTCAGATGCTAATAAAAGTTATAGTGAAATATTATTGCTATTGCAATTGACTTCAAAAGTGTAAAGCCCAGTGTTCTGTTTGACACTTACACTGTGTCAGTACACCCGTCTCACCTGCAGGATTCTCCTCAGCAGCCCCTCCTCTCCATCCACCTTCTTGCCCCCAACCTAATTCAAGCTTTCCCTCTGAACTCCGGTGAGGTGCATCGACTTATTGCATTATGTACTATTAAACAAACTTGGACTCTCTTTAAAGCGAAGTCAGACTTCAGAGGGCTGTGTGGCATGTTTATGGGGGTGGACTGTACAGTACACAGAGATTTCTCATTTCTCCCGGTGACCTTGGGCACAGCGACATGTACGGTTTTGAGGCTTTGATTTGCTATGTTGAGGTGTTGCGGAAAAGGTGCAATGCAAGATAATTTTGGCATTTTTCCCCCTCCTGGGAGCATAGAGAAAGTAAGAAATACAGCGGTTCATACTCTGGAGATTACAGGTAATATGACACACAGCCTTCATAAACATTCTTGACCCAACCTGATGATGGAGATATTGCTTCAGGAGAGACTTTTCACACTTTGATTTGCCTAAAATGAGATGGAGGAGTCAGTGATCAGACTCTTTGAGGTTCCTTGCAGAGAGGCCGGGGCTGGCTGTATATGTCTCCCAGCGTTTAACACACACTTACACACACATGCAATGACAGCCAGGTGAGCAAGGAGCAGACTTCTGCAAACAAACTGAGAAAACATCCTCAAACAAGATGATATTGATGTATTATTCATGTCTGAAAAAAAATACTGAAATGATCCATCTCAGGCCATTGAAACCAGGTGATAATCCACCAGCTTCCAGGGTTGGCCCTCAGGCGAATTAGGGATGAGCAAACTATTGTGCAGCCCTCTGAGGTCAACATGGTTGAACTGGTGATACATATGTATGTTAATTTGCCTAATCTCACTTCTACAAATGTCTTACAGGCACATAAAGGGTTTAACACTGAGATATAATCATATCAGGGCATCAGGCAGGCAGCTTATGAAAACATGAGGCAGCCGTCGCTTTAAATTGGATGCAAAAACCTCCAAAGTGACTGTTTGTGTATAAAGTAACCCATAAAGTATACAGTAAATATTTTAAAAATGTTTGAACCAGAAAATGTTTCACTTTTTTCTAGTGGAATCTGAAATATGATGCATGTTTAACACTTTGATGATCCAGTCGTAAGGGATGCAAAACTTTTTCTAAATGCTCGTAAAGGTTATAAAGGTTAGAAAAACCTGCGATATAATAAAAGTGTGATAACTATTCTCCATTGTTTTTATCACATGATTGCAAACATTTCCAACCTTTTTAATGGCATGTACAGCAGCCTACACGAGAAATGCAAGCATTTAATGTTGTTTTTTTTATGATCTCCTTCTCTATTTAAACGTGAAATATGTGTGGTGTGTGTGTGTGTGTGTGTGTGTGTGTGTGTGTGTGTGTGTGTGTGTGTGTGTGTGTGTGTGTTTTTGAGTACCATAAATAAATAAAGACTGAAACACTTTCTTATGTATGATTTTAATTATAGTAAGTAATTTTTTTTGTTTTTATCATTTAACACTATCCTAATGTCTGGAAAGTAAATGTATCCAATGCCACCAGAAAATATTATGTTAAATCTTTACTTAACCTGAATAGTTATGAGTGCTTGGATTTATTCGAATGTCTTTGACAACACAGCTACTTCTGTCATCTTCTGTTCAGCCACTTTAAAACATGCTTCCCTTTTGTATTGATAAATAACAATCTGAATTAGAATATTGGAAAACCAAATTCAAAGTGTTAAATCCCAAAATATCCCTTAGTATAAGGATGAAAGGGTGATTGTTAGCGTGCATTTCAGTTGATCTCTTAAAAATATTCCTCCAAATCTTTTTTAAATATTATTTTTAAAGTTTTCTCAAACTTTTCCATAGCTGTATCTCCACCTTTCCCATTCGGTTCCCATCTAACCTCTCTCACCCCCAACCCCAACCAAAAGAAAAAAAAGAAAAAGAAAAAGAAAAAACATAGCCTATCTATTCAAAAGGCATTTAGTCCATTTCTTTCTTGGCCGGTAAACCCATTCATCAATTGTTCTGGCTTGTAGATTGCATTCTAATGCTAATCTAGCGTGTTAAATATCTTTTTGTCCCCTTTCACCGTTTTGTCATTCAGTTTATCCAGTTTTGGCCACCCATTTTATTTATTTATGCGCCTGCCTCCATTCATGCGCTCATGTATTTTTTATTATGTTGTTTCACTGTCATGCAGTGTCAACTCACTCCATTCAACGTGGGCTACTTGAAGGGCTCGAAGGGACAAAGCGTGTACACATTGCACCGCTATTCACTCCGGCCAGCTGGATCGGGTGAAAAAGAAAAAAAAAACCTTGTGAAAAGAAATCCTCCACAATGGACACAGAAGAAGTGGACAATGCTAACAGTTTTCCAAATACCACTGATTGCTTTCATCACAATGAGGGAAAGCAGCCGCTTTTGCTGAGCTCCACTTCAACAAACAACACTCTCACAAAAACCTCCCAACCCATGTTTTGTTCCCAGACAAAACCTCCTCGACCATCTAAACGCTCCCAGAGCCGGAGGAAAAAAGGAACTTCTTTCAGCTTTTTCTCCCCCTTTTTCTTAAGAAAAAGAAAATAAAAAGAGAAGAAGGTGAAAGAAATGTGCGGAAGTTGTAATTCAGCTTCATTTATACTACAAAACAGAATTTTGGAGGATATTAAATTTTAGCCATTAAAATGTTTGACTTTAATAAGGACTAATTTGCAGTTCTTCATTTCGACAGTGGCTTCCACACCTTCAATCAACATTATTTTGGTAACAAATCCTACATTTTAATTATAACTTAACTGAAAAAGTTTATTTGGTCAGTTTTTTTGTCTTTTGTTGTGTCTGGTAAGACTAATATATCTATTTACAATGTGTATAATGCCAATTTATCAATTTATACAAAATAAAGAACAATCAGTTTTGACAGAAAGAAAATATAAATTACAAGAGCAAAAACATAGGGTCAAACTTTACAAGTTTTGTCAAGGTGCTAATGCTAACGTCAATCTTGCTAACAAACTGAACCTTGAATCAGTTCTTGCAAACCAACAGCACATCTTAGCTATGACTTTAAGGCAGATTTGCACGTAAAACCGTTGGCTCAGGTTCAAAAGGCTCGTATTCAGCCATCTAGCCTAGCGACAGTGTTAACCCAAAAAAGGAACTTGCTATCAAGCTGAACTTCTTAACTAACAAGAGTCATTGTCAGTTAATAACCAATCTTAGCTGTGTTTGTGAGGGTAATGTCCATTTTTCAGAACAAATGTAAAAAGTTTGGATCCAGTTTTAATTATTTTATTTATAGAGCTAATGCTAAAGTTAAACTTCCTAACAAAATCAGTTTCTTAACCCAGATGTATTTGATGCTAATGAAGCTTAGCTGTGGTTGTTAGGGAATAAAATCTTACATGCCATATTTTAAGACAGCCTTAATTTTATTTTTTGTATATCACTATCATTTTATACCTTAATCAGAATAAAATTTTAATTTTGATTATTTACAATTAAATATGAGGAATTACCCAGATATTGTAAAATGGTCTGGAATTTAACAAATTTATCTGAGTAGGTACATTTGTAAAAATTGGTTTGAATGTAAAAGATTTATTTTTGGCATCACTTGACAGTAAAAGCTTTCCAAATAAAAATAATGCAAATATCACAGCAACTTTACTTGTTATTTCAACAGATTATTTTGTAGAGGGATTTGATCAGAATATTTTTAAAAGATACCTAAATTGTTAATCCATGTCTAGTACTTGTTTTTTTTTAGAAAAACAATTTCTGCTTAAGGCTGAAAGTATGCAAGATATAAAAAAATGACAATAAATAAATGCAAATACACAAACAGACACTTTTCTTGTTTTCCGGCCTTGAAATGAATTGAAAGCCTGCGCAGCGCGTCATTCTGGGGGCCAAGGAGGAGGAAGTTCCGTGGAGAGAAGGGATCGAGGTGTCACAATGGAGAGCAAAGTGCTGAAAAGGTTTAATTAACCGTGTCGGAGATAATTATCCCTGGACTGTCCAAATTAGTTTTGCATAATCGCTCTGATCCTTATGAATTAATCTCCTGGTGTAATCTAGAAGAGGCGGCTCGCTTCATTTTGGTGCTTTACACGTTGCTGAGTGATTCGAACAGTCCGCACCTGCTTCACACACACTTTCTCACTCACACTCTCTTGGGTGCACCCATTTATTTAAATTAAACCTATTTTGTTTTTCCTCTCACACTCAGGTTATTTCAGATCCTCAATGAGGAGCTTGTTTCCCACCACTTTCCACTGTTTTACGCTTTTTTTTGTCCCTGCATGGGAAAAGAAAGCTTAGAGCAGGGCACAGTTTTATCTTCCGATTAAAATTGTGATAAATAAGGTTTTGGCTCTTGATAACAATGGGCTGATTTAGATTTCCCCCTCATACACCCCCCACCCTGTAATGCCATTCAAAGAGTGGACAAAAGCGGCCTTTGGAGGATACCTTACACTTCACCTGGACTGGACTGAGGAGGCAGGAGCAAGAGGAGGTAGAAAAAAAAAAAAAAAGAAAAGATACCAATCTTGTTCATCTCATCAAGAACTATACAGTCAGCGATTCCCTTCCTTTTAATCCGAATAGGTTTTATTGTAGTCCTTTTGCTCAACAATAGTTTGATGTACATAACGGGATGTTAAAGGTAAACACAAAACATACAAATTCCATATGAGTTAGTTAAAAGGGGTCTTTTTTTCCCTTGCTGCACATGACACAAGAGGTTTGAATGGTGAAAATTATAATAAACTTCCAACTGCTTCCAAACTTTTTTTTCTGTTTGTTTTTTTTTTACTATTTAAAGAAAAAGAAAGCTTCAAAATAAATTACATCTTGTAAGATTCATGTGCAAATGTCTTGTCCTTTTTTTTTTAAATTGTCTGGCTCACCATAAATTCCACTAAAACAATAAATATTACAGACATCTATAAAACGGTTTTTTAAAAAAAACTCAAAATATATACACTGTGTTTCTAGTGAAATATCTCAAACACTAAAGCCTATAACGGCAAATAAACTAAAGGTCATTTTGGATCTGTACACATTTACATTTACAGTGTTGTGGCAGTCCTCCTCATTGATCCTTGAATAATAAGCCCCCCCACCATCTGAAAGTAAACAGTTGTGGTCCTGATGAGAGAAGCAGGAGAAAGGATGGGGGGTGTCGAGGGGGGGGGGGGGGGGGTCATTGGCCATGATTCCAACAGGTCAGTCCTGCAGGTGAAAAAGATGCTCAACAGCTCAAATCTGTGCTCCTTGTTCAGTCGTCTTCCTGGCTGAGCAATAATAGATTAGAGAGTTGTCTAAATAAGCATTACCTTAGATAAAGGCATTAATCAATGTACATACACATGTGATATTTGAGAGGACGAGCACTTCATCACATGTACAAGTTTTTGCATGCATAATAAAAAATCTTGCATGAACAGATCAGTCCCAGTCATCTCTGTAGCGGGCCTATCATAACGCCGCAGCATACGCAGGGTAAGGTTCAAGCTGAGGTTTCCCCATCCCGGGCAGCAGGATGTAGGCTAAGGGCGGCTGGAGTCCCGCCGAGGGCCAGGCCGTACAGTTACACGGGATCATGTACCCCGGGTTACCCGGTGACGGGTGCGAGTGAGTATGGGTGTGTGTCCCGCCGCCCACGCCGCCAGTCCCGGTAAACGCCGCCGCCCCTCCCGGCGGGTAACCCAAAGGAGAGGCGTAAGGAAAGGAAGGCGGGGAGAGCTCGGTCATCTTGGATCCCAGGTCAAAAAACGAGTACGGGTTCGCTGACATGGACGGGTTGAAGAAGACCCTCGCAGCCGCGGCCGCCGCTGCCGCCGCAGCCTTGTCCGGGTTCCCGATGACGGAGTCGGAGAGCGCTCCTGCGGAAAGTCCGCTAACTTTGAGCGCGTCGTGCTCCCAAGATTATAGGGCACCGGGAAGGAAAACTTATCTTTTTTCATCAAAGTCTTGGGCTTCCGCCTCGGTCTGTACTTGTAGTCTGGATGCTCCTTCATGTGCATCGCCCTGAGCCGCTTGGCTTCGTCGATGAACGGCCTCTTCTCGGACTCCGTGAGAAGTTTCCACTCCGCTCCCAGCCGCTTGCTGATCTCGGAGTTGTGCATCTTCGGGTTCTCCTGAGCCATTTTCCTGCGCTGGGCTCTGGACCAGACCATGAAAGCGTTCATCGGGCGTTTGACGTGATCCATTGGTTTAGACATGCTCCCTCAAACTCTCTCTAAAAGAAAAAAAAAAAAAAAACATAAAGCAAAGTTTAATAACTCATCAAGCAGGCAGAAAAAGAAAACACACATACATGCAAACACACGCATACACAAACAAGACAATCAGCCTCATAACAATGTTACTCTTTCAAACTGCGAAGATTACTCACACTAGACTTTAGTTCTTCATCCCACCCGTGGATTATCCGGTGAAATCGTCAAGTTTCTGCGTCCTTATGAATGCTCAAATCTTTCCAGCGTCATAGTGCCATCCAGAGTTGATGCACCTTAAGTGAAAAATGACGATAATTAAAAAAATAAATAAATAAGGAAAGATTGTCTTGTTCTCCCTTGTCGCCTGAGACAGTCAGCCTAAACGCGCGGCAGCAGCGTTATACACAAGTGGATGACAGCTCCCGCTTGCCCCATGTGAAATACCGGATTGTGTGTGGCAGGTAGTGAAAGTGGCGCTCACGCATGCGCACTAGAACTAGACCCTTGATTTTTTTTTTCCTTCCTTCTCTCTCTTAATTTCCACTGTGACTTTTTGAACATATCTCATCTTTGAGATATTTATCCTTTTTATACCTGTATGTGGGAGTTATTTTCTCAGACGGCGATTATTCATAGGCAGCTCTGGCTTTATTCTAAGATTTTTTTTTTCTAACAGCTGCACATTTAAGTGTATTAATTTACATAAGGTATTTTCCTTTATCAAAAAAAAAACATGAGCATCACTTCATTGACTAAAATCTATTTCCAAGAAAAATCTGTTCACTTTGCGCACTTTTCATCCTAACGGTGTCTTCTCTTCCTCGTGGGTGGCGCTCCCCTCTAAGAAGAAAGGTAAAGAATGGCTCTTTCATTTTTTCTTTATATTGTCACTTTTATTTTATTTTTCACTTAATAAATAAGCAAAAAATATCGAGCAGGTCTGGAGTGTTTCTAATCGTGCTCGGTTGAAATTAATTACTTTCTTGAACCCCCCCTCCCACTTCCACGTTCACTTCAAAGGACCTTCCCAAGGGCAGCGAGTCGACAACTGGAAATTAGGTTGTCCAATATTCAACTAAGCAATTACAGCTATCAGCGGGACCTGTTGCGTAAACTGTAGGTTTTAAGTGGCTTGTTCTGGCACTTTCTCCTGTTGTACATAATTATATGCTCAAAAAAAAAAGTAAAGAGGAAAAAAGTAAAGAAGCGGTATTGAGCAATATTATAAATGACAAATTAAGCTGCAGGTTGGGCGTTTAAATTAGGATATAAAATTCAATTCACTCCAGTTGTCCTTTGTAACGCTCTGCTCTAATCAGCTTGCACATTATTATTATTATTATTATTATTATTATTATTATTATTATTATTATTATTATTATTATTACATTTTTTAAAATTAAGTTGCCAGAAAAAAAAAACTCTCTTAACAAGGACTAAGGAGGGATTTATTGCGGCGCACCTTTGTCTCAAGAGGAAACCTGACAAGGTGAGGATGATCCGCGCCAAATTAACAAAGAGGGGCCAGATGAAAGATAGACCTGTTTCCCTCAAAACCGACCCGAGCATCTCTCAACGCCGCGCCTCTTCGCCCCCCCACCCTGTTTTGTCGGCCTTGTCATTCAGCCCCCCGATAACATTCCTGCAGAGACGCGGCCCACTCCCTCGGCAGGCGCATGCAGCCTCTCATCACACAGGCGTGCAAACACAATTGCCTGCGCAGCCTCCTTGCAGCAGTGAAAGTTGTTATCGGAGCAGAAGTGTGCGCACACATGTACGCCTTCAGGAGGACCTTCTTTCTTTTTTCATTTTTTCCTTTTATTTTTGATAAGCTCCCTTTCTCTCCCCTCCACCCCCCACTTGGCGTTTCCACTTTACTGTCAGTTTTATTTCATATTTAAGAAATGCCTTTTTTTTTTTAAATTATTATTATTTTAATCATAAATAAGTCTCTTATTTCAACCGTGTAGAAGTTTTGGCCCAGTTCAGCATGTCCTAATGTGACAGCTAGTGTATTTTCTTATCATTTTCTTATAAAAAATATTCATATTTATTTATTTACTGTGGCCTGTCGTGGCAAATTAGGCGAGCAACATGATGGTGGGTATGGTTGCCTTCCAGTGTTAGTGGTAGATTTGATCTACTTAAAGGCTTTACCTGGAATATTGACTCAGTTGACATTATTAAATCAATTTGCTTTATCTACAATTCTGCATCTCCACATATAGCATTATCTGCTGAGTTTCGACACCTACACTCTTATTCTGCTTAATAAGGTACTGATGAGGTTATCGCTTAAACCCAACAGCATGTGCGGAAGAAATGTGGCTATATGCTCAACAGCTGTGATTAAAAATTAGGTCTGTTCCTAACAAAAATGATTTCTGAATGCTTTTCAAGTGAGAAAAAAATTATGCGGTGACATTTAAGATAAGATGTTTTATTTGCATTTTTATTTGATCAAATTTTTTTTGTTTGCTATTTTGACCATTTTTCACTTCCTGCAATTAAATGCCCAAAATCACGTTTTAAAAACATTTTTTTAGGAATTTTGGTTACAAAATATTACAACATTTTTATTTAACTCATACACATACCTTTTACATATCAAAATAAGAGAAACAAATTTGTTTTATTTTTTTTCCAGAGATGCATTTACAAATCATCAGAAGGTGAGAACATTCTTTTTATTTTATGACATTTTCTGGATTAATTGAAATCTGATTAAAATGGAAAATAAACACTCAAGCCTGGCCCCCGTTCTTTTTGCACACACGGCTCCTAGAAATAGCACTTAAATAATTCAACATGAGTTAGTAAGAGTGGCAGAATTACCTGCTGATAAAGCTTGGGTCCAACCTCTGAGACGGCAGCCAGCACTGCCTTCCTCACAGCGAAGCAGTGATAAGGCTGAAAAAGGGGAAGAATATCATGCAAATAGAAAGCAGACAGCAGCCACAACAAGCCCATGGGGACTTTTCTCCCCCCCCCCCCCCTTCCTCGGACAGATCGCACACAGTTCACACTAAAGCGCTAAAGCCATCGCTTTGTTAAAGGAGTCCCCCTGGAGGTGCAAGAGTCTCCATGATAGCACCCAGCACTTTATTCAACTCAACACTCCAAAGTGCTGGAGAAGGCACAGTAAATTATAAAGAAAGTTGATGAGGAGTCCCTGGATAATCCAAGTCTGAGCAGCAAATGCACTACAGAATATTGTGGGGTGTTTACTTACCTCCTCATCCTTCACAAGCTCTTATTCTCCCACAGCGGGAGGAGGGAGAGGAATCGGGTCTGGGAATAAATTGATTTCAAGGGAACACGAGTTGACCTCTTGCTATCAGATGGCTTTTCTTTGACTATGAAAGAAAGAAGAGAGGGTAAACAACAATATCTGGTGTTTGGCACTTCAAACCCCCACAAAGTAGGGGGAGTACTTGCTGCCACATGAAAGTTTGCTCATTATCAGGGAGGTTTTGTAAGAAGAGGAAGAGGGAGGGGTCCTGATTGTGTACCTGATGTGGGCTTTTCTTTCTGCTTGCCTGATCACAGCTCTGCCTCCATCTTCCCCTTATCCTCCACAGCTGCGGCTGCTCCGGTACAGGCCGAGCCGAGAGGGAAACTGCGGATAAAAAAAAAAAAAAGTGGTCAGCCTCCCTCTTTTGAGCTGTTTGATGATCCACATGCTTGTGAAGACCAGTCCTGCTCTAATGGCGATTATCAGATTTAAGATAAGAACAAATCTGGAAATTCATTTAGAAGGATAAGAGGGAATATTATTGTGGAAAGTGTAATTATGTTTTATAATAATAAAATAAAAAACAGATCTAAGCAGTTTAAATACATTCTCCAGTGAAGCGATAAAATCTCTATTAAGGCTTTTCTGTAAAATCAAGCATAGTCCATTTCCGCAGAGTTGATCATCTGTTGAAAGAATGTTCCGTTTATTTTACTCTTTGTAAATTGTTGATAAATAATAAATTCTACCAGTTTAAAATCAACCTCTATTCATTCATCCATCTGCTGACATCCCATAATCAGTTATTTTTCCTACATCCAAGTGTGATCAACTTTGTCTTTTTAATTTGTACGTTTTAAATCAAAATCCCTTTCCTTCACAGCTGTTTCCTTGTATTGTGAAAGGCTGCAGCAAAATGTGCCAAAAGGTGTTTTGTGAGAAAAGCCAAGTTTCCATTAGATTTTATTATCAAAGATATTCCAAGATCATTTCTGGCCAAAATGTTATCAAAATAAATGTGATCTGATCATTGCGTCCAATTTTGTCTTGCACAACAGCAGAAACACTTACGCAGAAAATTGTCTGTTAAAATTGAGTAATTTTAATAATTAAAGTAGTTAAAAAAATACTTAGCCTCTTGTTGAAATAATTCTAAAAGAGTTAAATTAACACAAATAAATTCTGAGAAGGACCAAATAGACTCAACAATTGGCTGTATACAGACTTTACCATTGTTATCATTGCAACCAATCAACCAGATGGAATAAGAGAGAAATAACTCAGCAGTCATATGGAGAAAATTTTTTCAGGTTATCTAAAGTAGTTTGGTTTTATGACATTTAAACATAAACCATACTGTATTTACCCAATACATAAAAATAACACAATTGTTTGATTTAAAATATAAAAGCAACTGCTATTTGCACATCTCCTAAGAAATAATAATACTACAATAGGGCTTCATATATAATTTATTTAAAAGTGTTTTGACTGCAGAGCATGCATAGGCAAAAGTGTAGATTAAGCATCTACTAAATTCAGCCAAATCTTCTTGCTTTGTGGTTTCTGTAGAATAAATACATTTACCAATCTTGTATTAGTCTTAGCTTGGCAATTGTAGATTTAAATGTCTTTTTTTAAAAACAAGAAAAAATACCTACAAATATTTCCAAACTTTCTCTTTTTAGTCAGTCTGCTGACAGTCGCTGCACATCAACAGGTGGACCTAATGCTTAATGCCACCTGACCCGCTTTGTTCTCGTGCCTCCAATGATGTCACTGACACAAATGCCAACAAAGCAGAATTAACAGCTTTTTACCACCGTTCATGTTCGTAAAAATCCTACTCTGTAAATCCATTCTTCATTGCCCAAGTGTGTTTTTATTTATAGAGTACATTTGTTACGAAAAGAAAAAAAAACTGGATAGTATCTTTAACTGCACGATGTGGAACATGCCAAGAAGCTCCTCTGTCACCATCATGCATCATTACCCTCAGAGTCTTATCTCTCCTTTGATAAAGTGCTAATGACAAACAGTTTAAGGTTGTAAAACGGTCCAATTGATTACAGTTTAAAGATGAATGCGTTTGAATTAGATGGCATTTTGTCTAATGAGGTGCCTTTACGGCTGCTACAATACACAGAAAATGTGCTTAAGAGCAAAGGCAACATTATGATGGGATTGCTTGCAGAGACAATGGCGACTTCAGCATCACTTCAAATGAGTCACACTGAATGTCTCAAATAAAAAAAAAGTATAATTAATGTGAATAAAGTTTTTTTTTTTGTGGTCTAAATATGTGACCTATTTTGAAGGTTTGTGTTCTGAAAATACATTCAGCAAGTGCCAAATGAGTTGTGCAGCTCTTTAATCATTCTAATTATACAGTCTTTATTGCTCCTTAGGGCAGAATTGTGTGTCTTTGTCTCAGTGGGAATTATTTTGGTGAAGAACCAAAATATTTACTCAACCACAACCTAAATATTACGCATATCAAGAGGAATTGAGATATAATCCCCTCATAGAGCGCAGTATTAACTTAATCACATTAGGGGGAAATACTATTGATAGTGGTCATGATCCCTTGGTGAGGAGAGCTGCAATTCACAATGAAACACACAGCCGTGCACAAATACAACACAGAGCGGTGTGTATCCAACATTGTGGACTCATACAGGCAACTGGGCCTGAGGGCTGTGTAGGTGTGTGTGCGTGTGTGTGTGTTTGTGAATGATGGTGAGAGAAGAGGAGTGATTGTCAGCTGAGTCTTCGAGGACCCGCACTGACAGATACAACAAACTTTGAAAGCACATTACCCAGGGAGAATGGCAACACAGAGGCTCGACGAGTCCGCCGGGGCTGATAAGACCTTCATCTTTAAACCGTCGCTTGTCAAAGTATTATACATAATCTCACAGTGCAGAATATCTCCGCACCCCGAGGGGCACACAAAATAGCGGCGGCAATCAAATGGCTTCCTGTATCATTAAAGAAAAAAAATAACAGTAGCGGCCTTTCCTAGCCTTTGAGAAGTCAGATTTTTGAACTGTGATCACTGCCTCCACCACCCCAGAGGGCATACAGCAGGGAGAATAAGTATTGAACATGTCAGTTATCGCAGTAAATATATTTCTAATGGGGCTATTCACACGGGATTCATACCAAATGTCAGTAACAATCCTTCAAGACATCTCTAGAACGTAGAGACGAGTTGCAAGCATTTGTCAGGTGTGCTACTGACCCATTCTTCTTCATAAACTGTCGTCAAATGTTGAAGGTTTTTCCAGCGCCCTGATCGTCAGTTTCTTTCCACAGATTTGGAACCGAATTCAAGCTGAGTAAAGCGGCCATTTTTGCAGCTTTATATTTTTTTCTAAAACAAACTGACAGTTTCCTTGGCTGTGTTTGGGATCGTTTGTCTTTACTTGTCTTCCGATGTTTATTGAAAACGCTACAGTACATTTCTCCATTGACCTTCAACCATAAGAACTCCCAGAATCAACCTGCTGAGAAACATTTTGTTTCCACTTCCAAAAGTCACGGTGTTTAGAAGTCGAGTGGCTCTTTGAACTTGGTCAACTCCTCTGTCCTACATGGAGAACGTGATCATGGCTGGTTTATGGTTAAATACAAGTTAGCCATATTCCCCTCCTGGATTAAGGCTTCTTTTTGGTTTTCGCTGAAAGATTCATGGAGTTAGAAGTATGTCTTCAACAAATGCCATCAATATGTTTTCCAACAGAAAGACCACAAAGGCTCTTTCCTCTTACCAGTCATAATAATTGTGACACCTTGGTAATAGGAAACCTTTTATTTTCAGATAGCTTCATGGCTTTCTGTGCCTTTTCACAGCTTCCTTTCATCAGTTCTTAAGTACTTATTCTCTTATTAATTCTACTTTATTAAACTGAATTTCATTTACAGACTTTTTTTTTTGATGCGATTGACTTGGGATGTTACCAATATCTCTGTGCATTAGATCCATACGTTGAGAGAAACAGCATTGATGTGTTCAACGCTTATTTCCCCAGCTGTATGTTTCCGTTTACCTGGAGGCTATGAGATGACTCGTCCCATGATGGACTATTTTGAACAATTTAGGAGATACATTATCGCCGGGCTTTCTCTTCCTCATTATTCCCTCCCTTATCCCCGCCGCATCACTGCAAAGCCCCAAATGGAGAGTTGTAATTACCCAGACTGCCACCTGATAGCAGGCCCCTTTCTATCAGCTTTATCACTGCAGGTCCTGCTAACTCATCACAGAGACAGAGGGGAAAGAAAAGGGGCCTGCTCGTGGCACAGATAGCTCATCTCTAAGATACATTTATAGTTTCAGCTGGGATCAGAGAAAACTGAAGCAGCAAGGCAATTTTTTTTTCATCCTTTCCTTCAACCTCACAAAGACTGCTCTCTCTCAGTCTTCTCCCAGTCTCTCGCTCTTTATGTGAAAGCTGAATTGAAGCTGCTCCCGCAAACAAAAAGTGATCCAATCTCCTTGAACCTGTGGCAATGCAGCAACACATGCTTTTTTTTTTTTTTTTTGGTCTTTCATAACGGCGGCAGCGTCCTTCAGAGGAACGAGAAAAGAAAAACTCCAAAAGGTGACTTGTTCATCTTTAACATTGCACAACACTTACATTAAATGGTTTCCAGGCTATTAACCACCTTTGACCCTTATTTAAATTTCCCTCCTGTTTTGAATGAGAAATGAAGAATTCAGCAAAAACATTTTTCATCTCGACTGGAGAAATCAATAGAAACAACGCTGAAAAGTTGGGAACAAGGGTCAACATTTATTCAGTTTATTATTTTTTTTAGGTACATGAGTCTGTGAAAGTGAAAAAATGAATACAAGCGCCCAGCATAGAAGGAAAAAAAAAACCTTTTGAGATACCCAATTCTACCATGTTGCATAAAACACTGTCTGTTGTGCTTTAGACCTCGAATTCTGTGACTTATATAAACAAAATTATATAATTACACTAGAGAAAATAACGATTACATCAAGTTTGAACCAAAAAACTGCGTCCTTGACAAGGGGCTTTCATTAGTAAACATTTATTTAAGTTTGGTGTAAATGTCTCTGAACTTAGCACGCATTTAGAATTAAACTTACATTTTGTGAAATGTCTTTTGCGCATTATTTTCACCTTCATAAATTAGGCTCGCTAATCACCTGACAGCATTTAACGGGGAAAGTAATCCAGTCGTTGTTATTGACACTTCTAATAAAAGTTTATAATTACCTGGCGATTCAAAGTGGAAGCATGGGTTAGTGCGGCGCAGGCTCATAGATGCACTTTCCTCTATCACTTTGTGACAATGAAAGCGGCCCTTTGAGCGTCCACTCATCAGTAAGTCAAAAGAAACAGCTCGAGCCACTGTGACCTTCATCAAATGGGAAGATTGTGAGGACGCATTGGATCCTCTATGGTTCCCATGGCCTGAGCGCATTCTGACAGGGGGCACTCCAACGTGGCTTGAAAGGAGAAATCAATCTTATTTGAGGAGATTAAGTGACCAGGATAATAACCATGACATTGAGAGTGAGAAGAGAGAGAGAGAGAGGAAAAAAAATCCCACTTCTCACAGGAGTGAAATGACGAAGCTTCTGCACAGGGTTCATTGTTGTGGCTGAATGTCACGTCTCTCTAGGTGAGCGAGTGTTGTTTTACCCAGGGCGCCTTCCCTTTTTTTTTCAGATTAGATATTTTTTATATCTTTTAACAACATAAAACATAAATGTAACATGACTTTGTAGCACATACTGTACGTCTGTAGCAGCCAGACAAGAAAAGACATCCTGACAACTACAACTTTTAGAGTTTCACGCTTTTCCATATTTATTCAAAAACCGTAATCAACTTCCATCATTTTCTGGTCGGCGTTTAAAACATCGGGGACGGAGCATGTGTTCACTTCAAGAACAGACGTTCATGCAGACATGTACGGGAGGGGGAGGGGGGAAAGTGTCTGACATTTACATGTTCACCATGTAATTTTGCATCTCGACGTGTATGATTGTGTGTGTGTGCATGTTTCTCCAAAGCACCGGCTTGAATGGCGGTATGATCAATGGGAGGGCAAGTGTCCTGTCAGCACCTTGTGTTTGGGTGAAGAGAGGGGGGTCTACCACGGGCTGTCTCAGGTGATCTCATTATTTGATGGACACAGCAGAGGAGAGCCTGCATTCATGCTCCAGCCTCTCGTCTTGGCCGCCCAATCAGGCCGTTATTCATGCAGAGGAGCACTTATAGGAAGTATTGATCACATTTTGACACAGTATTCTCTCCTCTCCATGATCAGTGACATACTCTTTCCACGGTACACACAGTAAACACGACAACATCATTAGATTCCTCTGTAGAGTTGTAACACTTATCAGCATAAACCCCCCAAACAAAAAAAAAAAAAAAAGGCAGCCTGGGTTAATGTGTTAAGATGTTTGGCTAATGATTTTTAAATAATCTGTTTATTTCTAGTGTTTATCTAAACAGCCTGTGAGAGGAGGGGGGTAGCGGCAAAGCAAGGAACATGGCTTTTCAAAAATCAAAGACTTCAAAGGAGCTAATCATCTGCGTGAAGATTAATGAATTACTCTTACGATTGCTCTTCTTACTTTTTCACTCACGCATTTTTTTTTCATGTTGTGTTAAAGGAAATATCCGTGCAGAGCAACATTCTGAATAGACAGCTAAACCAAAGGGCAGGACCCTGCAAGAGTCAGATTGTCATCCCATGGGGATGCTTGCTGGAAGATGATGTGACACGCCTAAAGAGCAAATCTCCACCAAGCAGCCCCCGAGGGCTGTTTGCATTCAGCAGCACCCAAGCCAAAAGTATCCCCTCTGTTTAGATTAAGCCTCGCCGAGAGGGTCAAGTAAAATCAATATGGTAATCCATAAACTGTCCTGTGTGATAATTACTAAGAGGGGAAACAGTAATTACAGAGGACATTAATTTACTTCTTAGATTTTGTGCCACAGGAGAGTTTCACTTAGCCTCGATTCATCTGGAGGCAAACAATTCACAGAGGAAGCGTCGCTTTTTTCCCCAGCTCTTATAAGGAACAGTAGGTGCGCGCACGCTTTCAGACAGAGCTCCTTTGGAGATGCCAAAAGATTGTTTGAAGGTTTTCAGACCCCTGTGTAGGACACTCCAGGGTTCTCACATTGGCCACTGAAGGGCAAAGTTTCAGTTTTGTTCCCCTCTGACACTATGTCTCGCAACATTAACATAATAACAATATGAGAAAATCTATATGGACTGTTGGGGGATAAAATCTTTGTGTGCTCGGCTAAAGATGCATGGAGCGCCACACAAATGGCACAATGCTCTAATGGGGCAACAACCTGTATACATTTTGATCTTTTTCTTCCCGTCCACTTTGAGCTACGGCGCAAACATTGCACAGGCATTCTTTTCTAAAAACCCCAGGTTGCAGCTGGTCCGCCACTCACCGCGCACTGCCAAGTGCGAGAAATGGGTTTCTTTTTATGGGGACGGAGCAAATCTGGACTAATGTGTCTGGTAGAGAGTGTCCCAGGGAGCCCCCGCTCTCCCATTCTTTAGCCATTCTTTCCACTTTTCTGTCCTATCCAAGTGGGATAATTGCAGTTTAATTGGGTGACAAGAAATGAAAACTGTGTCCACATTATCAGGGATTATCTCTTTTTTTTCCTCCAGCCTGCCATCAATTCAACACAGCCCATTTGTCAGAACTGGCAAGCTGATGCTTGGTCAGCTTTGAGCACCAGTTAGCAAAATGAAGAGCAGGGACCCAAGATAGATAGAGAGAGGGGGGTGTGACAACTGAGAAACATGCTCTTGATATCTTATCATAACCATACATTTAACCTCTAGATTCATATACTAGTAGGTTTGTGAATTAAAAATACAAGAGTATGGTTAGTTGGTTGGATGGCTATCTGGATGGAGAAGCTAATGCTCGATTAGCCTTGATCACCAGTTAACACAATCAAAAAGGAGAGAGTCAGACAGTCGAGAATAAAATGCTCTTCATATCTTATCGTAACCATAGATTCATCTTCAAGATATATGTCATTTCAACTAAGTAAATCAATATACTTATTGTAGAGAATGATTTTTTTTTTCAGAAAAAGAAAAAAAACTACCAGTTTCAGTTTCCTGACTGAAATTCATCAGCAGCTTTGAATGCAAGAGTTTAATCATCCAGAAACATTTCACAAAGCCTAACACCTCGTGTCACTTTAGCAACCTGGACAAAAAGCACTAATGAATACCAATAAGTCCCTGCATTGTGAAGTGGATGTGCTTCATAGCCAGCTCCATTCAATTCATCAGCATTCTTAAATTCTGCACAGCAAGGTTATAAACATTGAGTCATAGTCGGGCCAGCCGTAGCTCACCTTCCTCTTTGTTTGAGCTGTACTCAACCTTAAAAGCCTCTTTCAGGATGCATGAATGCACTTCATTTTCTCTCTGAGAACTTTGCTCTGATAGCTGGAAAAAAGGGAAGGTTGTTTGGAGAAGGAAGGAGAGACAATAAAAGAAAAATGAAAGCTTTCAGATTCCATTATGAGCATTGCCATCTATTCTTTTCAGCTGTTTATACAGTACATTTTCCTTACAATAATCCTCCCTTTTGCCTTAGTATGCCTGCCAGCCACTCAAGCAAAATTCTAAATGGGTCTTGCATCAGGGTTATGGTAATGTTGTAAATACCAGAAAGATGATGGAGAGGTATTCTACGGGCAAAAAAGAGCAAATCAGAAAACTACATCATTAATACTTTTGCTTTTCTCCACAAAGCAGAGAATGGGGGGGGGGGGGGAAGACTTTGCCGCTCCACTACAGTGCATACTGTAGGAACCCATTCAAGTTCAGGTGCATTGTGTAAACATTTAAGACGGTCTGATCATTTGGTGGAAAGAGCAGGCTTTGTGCACCATTAAAGCACAAAAAATCTTCTGCACAATAACCAAGGTGGAGTGGCTCCCACTCTGAAAGCAACGGGGGACCTTCTCTCGATAGGATATGTTTGAAGGTTACAAGATATGTGCTCTTACTAGCATGTGCAAGCTCATGCACGAGTATACATAAGACACTGAAGATGGAGGAAAACATGTAAAAAGGTTAAGAAGGACCCAGAAATAATCCAGGTCTGGTTTGTTATTTGGGGTTATATGTTGGCATTGTATCCACCAGCTTCGAATTTTTTTCACTTTTCATCATCTTACAAACAAAAAAAAAAGGGGCATAAAGTGTTTAAAGTCTTTCTTTTTAACTGAGTTAAAAAGAAAAATTACATGTGGCATGTAAAGTCATTTTCCAAACACCTGCACAATTGTTGATATTTGTACATTTGTGTTAACCCATCTTACTCTGACAGCCCTACATAAAATCTAGTAAAGGCCTTAAGAAATCACCCAATCTATAACTAACAAAGGCAAATTGTTAAAATACCTGTGGAAACCTGAGAAAAAGCTGTTCCGCAATAAAAAGGGTTTATTTTCTGTAATGCAAATAAAGATTTTACAACTGATTATGGAGAAGAGCATAATTATTTTTTGATGTATCATTTTTAACTGAATGCAAACAAAAAGAAAAAAATCATATCCATTTCTGTCAGGAAATCATATCCTTTCACATTGTTTTATTCTCTTTCGGGACGTCTGCCCCCCGTTCTATCAGAAACAAATTTCTGAGCCTATAATGTGCTGTGTGAATGGCCACCTCATTCATTCAGGATGTTAATCATTTCTACATGAGGCAGCAATAGAAAACCGCTTAAGGAAAATTGCTTCGGCCTGGTCAGTGCAGGCAGCAGTTTGTCTAATCAGAGTGCAAATAAGGTTTGATCACTGTCCAGTGTAATCTGGTCCACAAGCAGCATTTCCAGTACTAAATCAAGCGTCAGGGAGGGGAGGGGGGGCTGCAGGTGCTGCCTCACAGACAGGCCTCCCCCTGGAGGCCTGTGCTGGGGAATAAACAGCAAATAAATGGCAGTGCTGGGAGAGTGATGAGCTGATTAACTCACTGCAGGGCAGTTTCTCATTATCCCCTTAACCCAGACGGAGACCTAACCAATCTTACACCCTGTCTCACCTACAGCAGGGCTCAGTTCAGTACCGATCAGGCTGCTGACATTGTCTGGGTTAGACTTTGAGTGAGATTTTCTCTATGTGGATGATATAGTAAAAAGAAAAGAAAAAAGAATTGAGCGTGTGTGTGTGTGTGTGTGTGTGTGTGTGTGTGTGTGTGTGTGGTGTGTGCGGTTCATCTCTGGGGAGTCTCCTAATGTGTCAACTCCATGGCTCATTTCTTTCAATTACACTGCCTAACTTAGAGAGCCCACCAGCAGTCCACTGACAGCTCCATACGGGTCCCATCACCGCTTATCACAGGCCAGTTGTGGATAATTCATTTACCCTCCATTGAATGTCATGTGTTGCCATCGACAAAAGCGGTTACATATCACACCATTCACAGATGGTTAATTGAGAGCAGGTCATCACAAAGGCCATTGTAGATGCAAAATTATTCTGCAAGACCTATTACAAAAATGAAATTCAAGACCACAAAATCGCAACATAAAATTCTATATTGATAGAACTATTTTCTTTAGTAGTGAATGCACGCTTGAGAAACACATGATTTTCCTTTCCATGAAAATGTTGATTTTTGCTTGTCACATGAACATAAAACATCATCAGACATCCTTTAAAATGAGCTGCATCGTTCCTCCTATTGTGCCTCCCCTTGCAGGTTTCAAAGAAAATTAATTAACATGATACAGAAATGGGTAGCATGCAAATGCCGAAGCCCTCACTTTATGCCTGGGTATCCCTTTGTTCCCTTTATTGTACCAAATTATTTAATTGGGTCTCTCCAATTGTGCACAGACACAGGAAGGAACACAGGCCATTGTTTGCCTCCCGCTCGAGCCACAATACGGCATCAAATTCAATTCCCATCAAATCGGCGGGGCTGCCGTGGAGCTTGCAGCGGCCCTGGAGATTAATGAAGATCTGCATCAAGGCAAAGCGCTGGTCTGAGATGGGAGATTTCTCCCAAATAAAAGAGACCCCTTCACAAGAACAAAAGAGGCTCTGAAAAGCAACGGGATGTTCTGAGTAGATGAAATAATTCAAAACAAAGACAGGAGCTTGGGCAAGGGAAGGGGAAGGCTTCAGAGAAAAAGGAAAAGCGTTTATTTTACTTCATCTGAGCAACATATTTGCATTGTTCAGAATGAACAAAACACAAAACTCAATGTCTCCATTTCTTGTGCATTTAATAATTTGTTAAAGTTTAGCATCTTATGTAAATTACATAAAACGGCGTACAAAAGTTCACATAAACCATACTTTAGCTTTAAATACCACTTAGTCTTTGTGAATAGGATTGGAAGATAAACATGGCTGATGTACTGAGAAAACATCAAGTGTTGCCTTGACTGTCTTATTCTTCAAAATAAAAGAAGGAATACGGCAAATTGAAAGTGATGACTGTCGGGGTCTGAGAAAAATTAATGCTCTGCTCGTCTCCCTGTTTGTTCTACCGGTTGCCTGAGAAGAAGCACACTTCAACTGTACAGCATTCAGAGAGCGTCAATAGATGTTTTTATTTCTCTCTCTCTCTATGTTCACTTTGTATGAACCGCAATAGCAACTGGATGACTTCTCTTCAACAGGTGGACTATTTCAGATCAGCTCATTTGTTTGGTTTCCAAATGATGGTGGACACTCAAGAGCTGCTTTATAGCCACAGGTGAGAAACATTGTTCTTTATATATATTTACACACATACATGTTTCAAAAAGTAAAAACAAAATACTCCAAAATGTCCCTGATTTTATTCAGGTAATGGGTTTTTTGTTTGTTTCAAAAACACATCCACACAGAAATATCAGAAAATACTAACTTTACTCCCCCACACCTGTAAGTAGTGCTGAACATGGAGTATGGCGCTTGGACATAAAGCAAACACAAGAAGGAAACGTGAATGGAGACCGACTTTGTGCGTCTGGAGTCTTTTCTGTAGTGCGACAACAAAGGCGACCTTCTTCTCAATGTCATGTTACATTATGAAACTAATAAACTGCAATACAAACATGTAGCCCACCATCGTTGCTATATATGATGCGTATGAAGCACTTTGAGTTATAGGTCAGGTTAGCAGTATTGCTCACGATTCACACAAGTGAAAGATTCACTCTCGAACACATTTTTAAAACAAAAACATTTAGTGTCCCCTAAAATGCAAGTTTTATGTGGCTGCAGGACACAAATAGTTAAAAACCTATATGTTTCAGAAAGAAACAAACCCACTTTCCTGTGTGGAAGGAGTTTATGTTTAAAAGAAGTAAGGTACCCTATACTATGTGGTTAATTGGAATTTGGGTGACAAAGGCTTTGAAGAGACTTTACATAAGTTATTAAGTACAACTGCTGTGACAAAATCATCAGTTTATGATCACTACGATGGGACCTTTATATATATCAATGGTCTGGGACTGTCTGTGGTAAGATAGGAAGCTAAAAAGTAAATTAAGCTTTGAGGTCGCCTAAACATCATATGCCAGAGAAAAAAGGTGAAAGGGATGAATCAGAGAGGAAATTTTTATTGTTAAAAAAAAAGCATATGGTTTTTGGCAATTGCCACCTGCACGCCGCACTCCACTCTTTCACATTCACGGCATGTGCGTGTACCAGCCCGCCATATTTACTTCATTTCCTCCATTTCATAGATCCTGCTTGCTGGACCAGAACGTTCCAGCTGCCACCTCAACATCTCATTATTTTTTCTGAAAATATCAAGCTTGTATCTTCTTGATAAATAATTCGCAGTAGTATAATGTATCGGGACTAAAACATATTTTCAGGGAGGGCACTGGGGTTAAAGTGCCAATCTCACCTTTTTAATTTTTTTCCACCCCGAAGACAGAGATTTCCATATATAGAGTGACCATGGTTTGTGTTCAACATGAGCAATCGGGATGGAGCAACACAGCGACACATATTGCTGTCAGAGATTGGAAATGAGGCCCGCTAACCTGTAGGCAGCCTCCCCACACCAATCAGCTTTTACACATTCCACCCCCAATGCATTTGCCGCCTCTGAAAAAAAAAAGAGAATTGTGACTGTGAAGTTTTTATCGGAGTAGTTGACAAACATTACTCTTTAATGCAGTTTTGTAGAAATGCATTCTTATCCCTCTTGGAAGGCATTTATCTGCTTGAAACCTGCAAAATGGTTGCCACAGGGAAGGATTCCCTTTAATAGACTACAATAGGCTCAGTATGGGACACATTCTGATTTCAGTGATAGATAGCGGGGGCCCCAGCCATATATTCATGGGAAATTGTTTATCTTCAAGCGAAAGGCAGGCGACTGAAAGGCCATTTTTACAATAGCATTTCAACTTTCATCTGGAATGATTCCTTTCAAATCGGATAAATTGTTCTGAAGAATTTCAGACAGGTGCTTTTTATAAAAAAAAATAGAAAAAAGCATCCCTCTGAAAAAGAAGATGTCACAAAATATGAATGCAAAACAAGCTGGGAGAAGAAAACGCCTGTAGGTGGGTGTGGGTGTGTGTTTTAAAAGCTTTTTTAAATAGAAGCTAAAAACTAGTTAGTGCAATTAAACATACTATAAAACAACATGTATTGTAATTAAACTGCTGTGTGTTGTTACATGTTTTCACTTTTTTCCTGAGTTTAATATTCAATTTAAGGCCTCAACATGGGCTACATCTCAATAACAGAAGACAGCAGTAAAACTGTAATGGTACAGAAGTGGGAGGGAGGGTGGACTCTAAACGGCAGCCTCAGGAAGCAGGGACAATTAATCAATAGAGTGTTCCTCTCTAGTAGGGGCCAAATGTAAACAAATTGAAAAGGACGGAGAACAAAAAGCGATTGGAGATTGAAACCGACACTCTCAACAGGGGGGCGCCATATTGTAAATGGGTTGCCTTCTTTGAAGCAGTTTCACCCCTGCTGCCCAGATTCAAGTGGATGTCTGCATTATGATCACGACAAAGAAAACAGGTGCAAAGAATCTTTCAGATTCATATATATATATGTGTGTGTGTGTGTGTATATATATGATTCCCCTTTCACCCCAGTATATTTAAAAAAAAAAAAAAAAATCTGAAATGCAATTTAGTCTAATTTATCGGCCCGTTCCTTCCGAAAAAGACCCGTCCCAACGAAGCCGCGGTGGCTCAGAATCCGCAACATAACAGCGCCTGAGGGCACCGGCACAAAAAAACTGTGTACATGTCAGAGCTGCATGCCACAAGTTAAATTAATGATTCTTTAAGGGGTTTAGATTTTTTTTTTTTTAATGAGAGAATCTGTTGTGGCTTTTTTATCAAGCCTCTTCATATTTCACTGAGGTGGAATGGTGCACCACATTTGCGAGGCAGAACTAATGCTATATAAATCTTGAGTATTAAGCGAGCCCCGGGGACATAGTCTAAATGAAGATTTTACACCAATTTAAACCTGCCTGCAATTTGATTCCCGCCTTAAGTGCATTTGTTTAACAGGTGCTGGAGATGAGAGCGCCTTTCCATCCAAAGTGTCGCTATGTCTCCTTTATTAATTTATGGTTTGCAAGTGGTGAGCATGGGGGCGGAGGGGTGGGAGAATAAGGGAGAAAGGGGAGTTGACAAACACTAATCAATGGGTTCAGAGTGGGCTGATTCCACCACAGATTCAGTGTACTTTCGCTTCATTTGCAAACTAATGATTTTAAACCCCCACAATCTGTTTGAGGTCAGCTTCTGTGTATTTTGGATACGCTTGGCTATTAGCATCACTGAAAGCTTCAGATGTGTCAAGCCTGCACACCCTCTAGTGATAGTCACCTAGTTTAATTTCCCTGCAGGCCTCAGAGGGGGATGAATTCAACCAAAATCACAAGCTGTTTTGTTGGCTCCTTTGTGGCCTATAATGAATCTAATGAATATAAAGAGAGGAAAAGTGAAGGAAAGCGGGGAGGGGGGTTTTGGGGTGGAGGCGAATGCATTTCAACCATGCTGTGTTGCTTTTACTCGACGATTTGTGACCCTCAACAAAGGGACAATAGCGAGTGTTTTTGTACCCTTAATTTGCCTTTGTGTTTCAGCTTCATCTCTTTCAGCACCGAGCATTGAAAGTCACCAGTTTAAGAATAACTGCTGACTCCATGGTCTGTCAGACAAAAGGGGGAGGCTTTAAGATGGATCCCTAACTATCAGTCTGCCAGAGGGGCAGAAAGGGAAAGGGGCTCAACAGGCAACTATAGGCAAGTGGAAGGCAGAATTACCCAGGCTCCCTGAACTGACCTGAAATATGTTTTTGCACCTATAAAACTGAACAACTTCAATACCTTAAAACCAGACCAAAACATGCTGCATATGGAAAAATTAGACCCAAAAATGTGCATCAGTCGACTCATAGCTGAAGTTATCCTTCTTCCATTTGGCAGTCAAATGCCTTACAAACTTTTAAAATGCACTTTTAAGTCAAAATCACATACATGTTTTGACACTGATTTTAATAATCCACTAATTAAACTGTAATTTTATTGACTGCTGACATAATTTCTTATTAATATGAACATTTTCATTACATTAGAACATCATCAAGTTCGCAATGTGTAGATATCTGGATTAAAAAAAAAATTGAATTGATGTTTATCACTGGCATTGAATATGCTCATCTATTTTTTTTTTATTATGATTGGTGCATACCTTTGGGTTTTATGCAAACGTGTAATGCACATACACATACCAAGCAGGAGGAACACATTAAAAACATCTTCAAGAACGCCTGTGTCTTCCAACGTTCCAATGTTAATACTCTACTGATTATATTTTTAACCTTCAGCCTCACAGAAATAACAGTTTTCATATTTTAAAAAAAATTGTGTCGATTTAAATTGGTGAATAATTTGCAATAAACAATTGGATTCCAGGTCAGTTTGCCCTTATTGCACTTTGTAAGATTATTTCTTACACACTTTGTGTTTTTCTTCTTCTATTTCATATCAAATGGATTAAACCAAAACATATCAGTTAAGTTTTCTTTGTAGCAATTCCACAACACACAGTTCATCAGACTCAGTTCCACCAAGTGTTTTCTAACTGCTGCTATTGCTAATCTGAAGGAGAGGAGGGGGATTAGGGATGGCTGCTCTGTGAGGCCAATGTTTGGATGGAGACTGCAGCTTAAAGGAGGAACTTTGTCGAACAAGGCGGCGCTTTGCAAGAGCAAGCGTTTAGGCACCCAGGAGTGGTTGCCATGGGAGATTTGAGGTTTTCTCAAACATACACAAAAGAATCAAAGTAACACTTGAGGTGTGTTTTTGATGAGCTAATAAGATTATAACATGATCTTTAGCTCTAAAGAGTCCATTTTACACAATGCCCATCTTTAAGGGTGGTTATTTTCAAAAGCTACTTTTAATCTGATTAGAGTCTCATCAGAATGCATAATCCAATTTACTGAATTGAATGTATGTGCAAGGCCTTGAGCTCAACTACGGGAATTAAAATTACAATTTATAAAAGAAATGCATACTGTGATATAATTGCTTTACTAGAAACAGACAATCAATACATCCTGTTGTTACTAATGTTACTAAGATAATGTACCTTGATTCTAACTTTATAATCATGTCTAACATTCATTTTTTTGTATTATGTTTTTTTAACTATTCTGCAACACAGACTTCACCAGAAAAGTAAAATTACTGCTCAGTTTAGCAGAAGTTTTTAAGTGCCTGTTGAGCTGAATATTGTCATTTTTTTGCAGTTCCGTTCTTTATAGTTTCACATAGACTGAACAAAAATATATATATATATTATGTGGTTAATTATGTGACTATCTGCTAAAGTAGCTAACCTACACTCAGTTACTGCTCATCGCTATCCAACTCCAGAATTTTACCGTAATTCTGTTTGTAGTTTCCCCACCACGAGTGGAGATAGTACGGACACCCCAGAGTTGGTGAGATTATTTTACGTTTCTGGAGATTATTGTTTATTCTGATCAAGATTTAAAGAAAGGCCATTTAGTGAATGTTTAAAAATAAATAAGCAATCAGAACATGACACACAGGCAAGCCCATGTTGTACTATACTAAACACACATGCACATAAACTTCTAAGCACTGCAACGTGCAGATGTTAAAAAATAGAAAAGTTCTGTGTCACTGGTCCATGCCGGTATGCTCCCCAGTCTCTGTAATGATTTCTATTCATAAACATGCAGTGTGCTATCCTCCACCTGGCAGCTGCCTCTGTGCATATGAGATTACTATTATGCATCTTCCAATCCCAAGGATAAACATCTCCCCACTTTTGAAGTTTGCAACCATGAGGCATATTTTAGTGCCATATGACTTAAGCATCCCTTCAGGTATCACTTGCAATCTCTCCTCATTCTATATACATTGTTCAACTTTAATGGGTATCTAATTTGTGTTATCAGCTTACAGGGCAGTAAGTAATAATTTGCATGGCTGCCCTAAGCAAATATGCTTCCATAAGCATTCAGTAGTATAGACACAAGAATGGATTAACCTCCATATTGGCTATGCCCTGATGGTCAGTGTTGTTTTTTCTCTAGTTTAGCATTTAATTGTTATTTATTTGGATTTACTGCAACAGAGAAGCTGTGTCAGATGAATATGTCTATATGACTGTGGTGAAGATACTGGAATCAACACATAATTTGGGTTTGAATGTGATGTGCTTCTGGTTTTGGCAGCAGCAAGAGGCCTGGATACCTTGTCTTTGTTCATGAAGTGTAGTCAGTATTTTTCCCCTGAGAAAAACTTATCAATGCAGTGACAATAAGTCTGCACAGTGTGAAGGACAGTATTATTTTTGCAGCCAAAGGCAGAAAAGCAGATATTTTCAGTGAATTATCCAGCAGTCATCAAAATGCGGAAAAAGAAAAATGCAATTGAATATCAAGGAGCCGTCCCACACTTTGTGAGGAAGACGTCAAGAGAGTTTATGAAACGCTCATGTAATAAGCCAACTCAAAATAGAGCATAATTGTGAAGCGGAAGGAAAATTGATAAGTAATTTTTTAACAATTTTGAAAAATGGAAATCTGAAATGTTTGATGCGCAAACATATATGCAGCCCCATTTACTCAAATACACTCACAAAAAAATGCATTGCAAGCAATGAAACAATGACCTCTATAGGCTGACTGTTCTGTGAAGGACTCAGAGGAATGTACCATAAAACACCCACAAGACAAAATTGTGGGGAAAATTAAAAACACTTTGAACCAAAGCTATTTCCAAAGCTTTGAACAAGACTGGGAACACTGTTCAAGCCATTCAGTAAGGGGAAGAGGATATCAATTTGTCAATTACTTTGACTGACAAGCTGGACAAGGGGAGCATTAATAAACAGTCAAAATCCCCATAGTAACATTAGAGGTGCTGCACATGTATGGCAAGATAAAAGATTTTGTTGAACAAAGCTATACTCTGAACATGAAAATGCTGTCAGCTTTTTGAAATATGGTGGTGGCAGTGTTATGCTGTAGCGATGTTTCAAATACAGAGCACTTCTGGAAGAAGACGTGTTAGAGGCTGAAAAAAAATGTGGGTTCAAACTGAAGGTTCACCTTAAAGAATGACTTGGATAAAAGAATACCCATGTATTAACATGGCTCAGTCAAAGCCAAGCTCTAAACCCAATTGAGAATATGAAAAGACTTACAAATGTAGTTGCAAAACTGCAATAGGTAGTCCTACAGACTATAAATGTACTCCACACTTTTCAGAATTTTCTAAGTAGTAGAAACAAAAATGATTCCATGCATTCTTTAACTTTCTCTTCAATAATGAAGCACTGCTTTGAGTTGATCTACCACATAATATCTCGATGCTGCCACATCAAGTGTAAAAAAAAAAACATATATAAAAAAAGGTATAAGAGGTCTGAACACTTTTGCACAGCACCAAAGCTCCTGATTTGATTTTCACACAGCAGCTGCCCTCCAACACACGGTGAACCCACATACCGATGCTGTTGAGACTACAGCAGCTCCATCCATAGCTGCAGGTCAATCATGTGGAGCGTGTGTTCACGGTGGCAGTTCAGGATAAACACGGATACATCAAGCAAAAGTGTCTTGATATTCTACTGGCTTGCATCAGGCATGTGTGCTACGCTTATTAGCTTAGTAGACAGTTAATTGCCATGGTGGGTGGTTGGAGTGCTAGAAGCCTGATCTTGGGAGTATGTCATATTTGTTTAATCGGACATGCAGATGCAAATAACGTGTGACAGACTGTGACCAACACAGCCGGAACATAAATACTGTTAAGTTCAGAAATGTTCTTGGCTCAGAAACCATTCCTGCATAAAGGCTATAAAGACAACCCACTGTTTATCTATTTATTTATTATATTCAGCAATTTCACTTCACGGGCCAAATTTGACAAAAGGAACGAGGGAACAAAAAAAAAACATCCTTCTGAAATAGTAGCGTGCCAGATTCCGCTTTGTTGTGCGTTGTGTGTGCTACAACCCTACACTAGTTAGCAATTGTTGGCCCAATTTCATTATCTGCCGCTAAGAATTCATGTAAAACAACAACAAATAAGAAATAAATAAAAAAGTGTGAAATGAGGGGAACACTCGGGTTTCACAACCTAATTCACATTCCTACAAGGATTTGTAATTTGCAAAACACATCGGAAATCTGACAAACAGGTGGGGGCACAGCCTCTTTAAAACCGTGCAATTCAAACTAGCATATAGTGCGAAAAGCTTACTCGCAGATTGATGAACGGTGTAAAGATTTCACATCACAAGGAGTTCTGATTAAAGCCATACGCCACAAAGCGGCTGCTACTTTTTTTTTTGTATCGGCTCTGCAATCTGCCTCACCTGGGTGAAATTGTTGTTAATGCAGAAATAATATCAATGCAAACGATATTAATAACCATGATGGGAGAAGCTGGAGTAATGTCAGTTAATCAATGGGAACAAATCATGTGCGCCTTGCTATGATCATCAGGGGGAGTGTGAATATTAATGTTTCCGTCTGAATCAATGCTAGGGTTGCATACATTGCCACCAGTGTTTACTCATGGTTAAGACATTTCTTTCTTTTATGTTTGGCTGCATCCTTGAGAGCAATCGATGAGACACTAAATAGAGATAAGATACGAGCCGTTACCGACGACTCAAAAACGGCAACAAAACATTAGCGATTGTGTTATTGTAAAGTGTGAAGATGGGCTGTTCAAATTTCAATTAACTTGGGTTTGTATATGCTGATATTAATTAAGAGGGCTTGCAGAAGGACAACAAAAGAGATGGGTTTATTGTCTCGGAATATTCTCATGAAAGCTGCATCTGTATGTAGCACAACCTGGCTGCCTAATTAACTAGCGAGGGAGGAAGACGTTGCACGAGGAACCTTTTGATTTGTGGACGGTAATAGCGACGGGCTTTAAAAAAAAAAACTGATTCTTTATTTCATTATTTGATAAGGAGGCCTTTAATGAAAATATCAGCCCAGGAGCAAAGCAAGTCAACATCACTACTTAAGTGCATAAAGTGCTTGAAGCAGTTAGTGAGAATGAATTACCTCATGACTACAGTTCATTAAATAAAATGTGAAACACACCTGGTGGGCTAATGGAGGACAAACGCAGAAGAAGTGGCAGCGGGAGCACGAGGGGACGCGGCAATCAGAAACCAAGCTGCACCTAGTGGCTCTTTGACAGGTTAATAAAATGCCTGCTGCCGGAGTGTGGCGTCCCGCCACGCTTCTCCCTCCGTCTGGACTCGGCCGTGCGACGGCGGCGTATCGGTGTCACCTACAGCAATCATAACATTCCTCTCCTCCAGGTCCGAAGCTGGCTTTAAATTCTCTCTTGGAAGCAGAATTGCTCGAGGGGGTCAAGCAGACAAAAATGTCGGAGCGATAATGGGCTAAATATCAGTTTCGTCTGTCACTTGTAATCACTGGCTCGCCATTAAAAGCATCTTTTCTTTCTGTTCTGCATACTTCAGCCGTGAATGCTTTTGAAATGGGTATAATGTAATCTGTGCCGCAGATATCTTCTGCTTTTGTGCGTCTGTTTGGGAGGTGAATGGTCGGGCCTATCGGTTACTCTCTCGAGGTGATGTATCTCTGGGACAAAGGTACAAACACATGAAGGATATACTGTGCTGGATATTTCTACTCTCTGTTTTCATGTACATTTTGGCTACTGGAAAAATTATTTTAGCTGCCACCAGTTTGTTTTTTTTTTTGTTTGTTTGTTGTTGTTTTTTACTTTTAGGAAAAAGAAGGAAAAGCTGGTGCTTGCAGTTCCCTCTAAGCACGTTTTGAACATTTTGTCACAGTGACCAATTTTGGCCTATTTTCCTGGACCTTTATGGGAAAAAAATAACAGAAAATACTGCACAATTGTGTTTAGCTGAAGAAGGATCAATGCATGCCTTTTGAATTATAAAACAAAACATCTAAACAGATGCCTCTGAATAAAATCTTGTGCTACCAAATCCCTAGATTTATCCTAACTAGAAAGTGAAGAGAAACAATGGAATCCCACTGGTGAGCAATATCGGTGTGAACACAACTTTGCTCGGCAGAAATTGCAGGGATAAATTTATAGAGGAGCTTAAATGAGTGTTTGTGAGATTTTCAGAACAATGTTTCATAAACAGAGAACTCTTCAAATGTTCTCTGTGAGAGCAACATTTGTTTTTCTTTATGTGACAAAAAACTTAAACAGCACATCATCCTAATACACTGTCTCAACTGCAAAATATGGTGGTGGCAGCAACATGCTGTGAGAAAGTACTTCCTCAAAGTTGTTGAGATTTAAATGAAAGATGGATCAATTTCAAGGGGGGGAGGGGGGGAGAACCCAAAAACAAAGGCAAATCTTTCAAAACATGATTTTTCGTCTGAACCAACGTTGTCAGCAAAAAACTCAATCTGAAAATCAGACAAGATGCCCACTGTAGCTGTAGAGATTAAAAATTTGGGTTGGAGAATCATAAATGCACACCACCCTGGAGGCACAATCTCCACAGTGAAATATGATGGTTCCAGCAAAATGGGTGAAGCTAAAAATGGAGCAGTCCAGGAAGAAAAGCTTAAACAAACTTGAAACAGTGGCAGAAGTTAGTCTTCTTGCAGGGTAACAACTGTGAACATACAGCCAAAGAGACAATGAGAGGTTTACCTTAAATAAACTGCAGCTTTACCATATTTGTCATGTCAAGTTTATTTGTATTGCACATTTAAGCAGCAAGGCAGTTCCAGTTGCTTTCCAAAAGGAGATTCTACAAATATTATATCAGGCAGGTTGAATTCAAGTACACGCCAAACTTTATGTTTGTAAAAAATAAAGACAAAACAAAACTATCAACCATTTTCCTTTCTCTTCATAATTCTTCACTACTTTGTGCTGGTCTGTTACATAAAATCTCAACAAAATACAATCAGTGAAACATTCTGCGCAAAACAAATATTCTCGATTCATGTGAATTAGAAAAAGTTATGCCTCCAGTGTGTACCGTCTGGTAGTTAGATTCTGTGTTATTAAAAGTAACGTGACACAAAATTTCCATCATGTTCAGCATGAATTTGACGTTATCTACAAGATGTAAAAGTTTTTATTCTTGCACCGCGATATGTGTCAGATTATCCACCAAGCTGTCTGTCTGCATTACTATTTCATTTTTCCACACTGATGGTTTAGAGAATAAAGACACAGGGTTTAAATACAATCCCCCAACCGAACAGACGATCCTTACCAGATGTGCAACAGATAATGTCAGCCTAATCTTTGAAAGCAAACAGCGGGATTGCTATGTGTTCATTGAAGAAGAGGAATCAAATCAGCTTTAAGGTTCAAAGTGACTTCAAAACTTTCCTAATTACAGTTTTAGCCATTCTTTGAGGGGGGGTGGGGGAAAAGCAATTTTTATTTTTTCAGAAGATCCCTGAAAATATGTGCTAAAAATGCATAAAGAGACAACTCCTGATGATATGTACAAAGCAGAGGAAAAGGTCATTTGAGCAATTACACAGGGACATAAACTGGCTTGTTATAATGCTCTGCCCCACTTTATCAGACATCTCCAGCATTGTCCATAGGGAGTTAACTTTTAGACTGTTTACTGGTTAAAAAGGCCAGGCATGCATCTAAGGCCACATAAGCAAGATAATGTATCCCAGGCTGCAAAAGCAGGCAAATCACTGTGCATTAAGACTGGCCACACAATAGGCAACAATGCCTTGCATAAACACTATTTAGAACTATTCACACGGCATTGAAGAGATGGGCGTCGACTCGCCATTGCTGCAAAGCCGGCGCATTGTGGAGAGGTGAAAAGAAGTCTAATGAACAGGAAGCCTTATTTGAGAGAGCTGACAGTAACCATACAACAGCCGCATTGTGCGCTTGCCACCAACCCTGTGGGTCTCTACATTAGGAGAAATGATGAGAAAGTAACCCGAAAAGACACAGTGGGCCCTTGGACCCACGTAAATGCAACCAGACAATAATGGAGAGGGGTGGGGGGACACAAGCTGTCCCCACCTTTACCCAGAGCTGCACGTTTACATGCACAGAACATCAACCGCTCTCATGGCTGAGGATAAAAGCCCCCCTGGCCAGATGGAACTTTGAAGTACATTTTGGGTTAGTTTGCCACCAAAGAGTGCAATTTTAGTGAAGAAGTTGCTAAAATATATGTCATACATTTTAAATTAAATGAAACTCTGCAGGGGCAAAGTTGGAAACTCTAAAGTTTGCTGCACAGGAATCCTTTTCACACACATACACATGCACACGCACGCACACGCATTCACATTATACTCCCTGCCACAAGCTTCATCAATCTCCGACAAAGAAATGACATCACCAATGAGTATAGTCTTTTATAGCGTTTAGCAATAAGCCTTATTTACTGATGAGATAAGCTCACTGCCATTGTCTCCCCAGCCACTTTGCTTCTTTCTTTCGCAGCTGAAGAATCAAATGGCACTTTTGGAAGTTGGCAGAGCATGTAGAGGACTTAAAGGCTAAAGCATGCAAAGATATTTTCTATTTGGTGGCCTCTCAAAGCACCACATTAGCCAGTCTAGTTCAAAGCACTGGGCACAGGTAAAATTGCACAAGTGGGGGAAAAAAAGGGCTGTTTTTATTACTTATTGATCACAGTCTTCTTGTGTGTCAGTATGGTGAGTCTGGCTGCCTCACACAGTCAAGTCAGGTTAGATGTTTTTAATACTTATGAAATTTAGCAGTCTGACAATATTTGGCATGCTTATTACTATACTATATATATATATATTTTTACTGTAAGATTACTACTTGTTTATGTCTAAATGTTAAAATCATTAGCATAATTTGTTGGCGCTAGCATAATTGCTAGCGTCAACAATAATTTTAGTTCACATCAATTTTTTAGCAATGTAGCTGGACACTGTTGCCACTGCTGTGGTGATATTTGTGTTTAGCTTCAGTTACTGGCTGGGCTCATCAGAGTAACAGTTTCAAAACAAGCATGGCAGGAGAAGCATCTGCTTATATTTTGTCATTCTTCCCCTTTTATCTTCCATCTTTGCAGTTTTAGTTGTTTCATACTGGATTTTCTCGAGTGGAATGGTCTGCACTGGGAACGTACGGCAAATCACAGCTGGCAGATGCTTATGTCTTTATGCCAGATGTTTATTAGGATATAGAATAAGTAACTTTCTATATTCTAATCATCGTCTTACAATAAGGACATGTGGTAGCATGACTCCAATAAATAATATTTACCTGCAGGAGGTCTCTTACAGTTACTTTGGTCCATTGAAGGATCAAAAACCTCTCAGAGTTCATGAGATTTAGTGGACAAGTTGAGAATGTTAAAAATAATAAAATCACATAAAATAAAAATGTTGTGCAATTAAATAACATTGAGGAATTTGACAACTTGTAATAACCCCTTAGACAATAAAAATGACTAAATACAAAATAAAAGATATGTAATGCTTTAAATACAAAGACACAAATCATTTTGTTTTTAAGTTTGTGAAGTTACATTGTGTGTTTGTGATGCTTTGCCCTGCACAAGATTTTATGGAAACTTTTAAACATGTATGTTCATTGTTGCCGTTCATGTTGCTGTGTTTCACAGTTAGACACTTTTTAACTGTGAAATCTAATTAAATCTAAATCAGATTTTTAGATTTGAGTCACATTGAAAACAGACAAAGTATTAAACAAGAGACACAATTAATAAATACCAGTCAATTGCCTGTTACTGTCTCAGTTATTCTATTCGAAATAAGAGCTGTAATAGACATAGCTCCTTTTTCCTTTGGAGTGTCACTTTTAAGTTAATTCTTGTCATATTTGATATTCTTAACAGTTTTTATATATGTATATAAAATATATAAATAACAGGTTTAATGGTCTTCTGTCTTGTTATATTAGTTCTCACATTTTAAAATCCACATATATGCAACATGTGCTTTTGTTGTGATGACAATTAGATAAATTAATTAGCTGCCAGTTTTTGTTGGTGGTAGAAGCCCTTAATAATCGAGTGGTATGTAAAATGCTACACACAGTCTGCAGGTACAAACTGACCACAGCCTGGGCGATTTATAAAATATAATCACCTCTACAAGTGTGACCTGTAATTATTGTTTGCAGCACTGTTACTCAGAGTCCATAAAGCCTAGCCGGGTTGGCCGCTAAACTGCTGAGGCACCGTGATGCAGTGTGCCTAGTTAGACCTCACGTGTGCATTTGTTTATGCTTCTGTGGAGACATCGCTGGCTTGAAATCAAATACAAAGTTGGGAATCAGCACAAAGTTGTTCTTGTCTTCCTTACTTTTCCAAAGTCTGTCAGGAAAAAACTTGTTCTAACTAGGTTGTTGCGACAATATTGAAAATATAGCACCAACACATTCTGAATTGAGAGCCTATTTTTAAAAAGATAAAAGCCATTTTCTAACACACTACAACCTATGTCAGGGCATATATCTTAAAATGTGCCATTTGTTGTTTGTTTTCCTTAGTTCCACACAGAGTCACGTCGGGCGTTGGGAACTTGTCAGATATTCAGTTTGTAGTCAGTCTCAGGGGAGTCGCTTCAGTCCCCCCCCCCCCATCACCTACATGCACACACACACACACACACACACACACACACACACAACCATGTCACCAGCCAGGAACAAAGCCGCCACAGTCAATTCTCCTAATTTCACTGCAGCCTGTCGAAATCCCGTTTTCCTTTTCTCCTTCTCTTCAACAAGCACTTTATGCCAGGATCAGTCAGGTCTGAGTCGCCAACAAAAACCTGAGGCTCTCGCTTCGTCGTCTTTCAGCGCCGGGTTTGACACTCCCCGGCTCCCTGCCATTCACACGTCTTCGCCGCGCAATTTGTTTCCATTTGTCAAACAGCAAGTATCCGTCACAAAAGAAAGGAAAAACGCTGGCACAACAGAAAGTTTCTGACAAACATTGTCTCCGGAACTCGACGCGGCCCTCAAGACTACCTACCTATTGGCAATTTACACCATCTTCAGTTTATTATAGGTATTTGTTACATTATTCCTTATTTATCAGACAATGCATGCTTCTTTAACAGAATGCATCAGGTATCACTCCCAAATCAGCGCCAACAGATCACTTCTCTCTTAAAAGTGAGGATGCTACAGTTTGAATCCATCATTTTCATTCACTGCCTTCACGTAGTGCTGACTCTTTATTTTCTGCTTTATTTCTTTGGGATTAAACTTCATTGTGTGTGCACAGCCAGGTTTCTCACGCTTTTTATTTATTAAGGCTTTATCAGCACTGTGTTGACAGCCTTGCTATTTGCAACATGTATTCAAATGCATGTTAAAACGGGGCTATTATTGGTGGACGCAGGAAGTTATCTGCTAAATAATACTTATTGTGCAAAACTTTGTCATTGCTGTTCTTTCACTGAGGGAAAGCAGACAGGATATATGCCTACTCTGATGTTAGATTGCGCCAAGGGTATTTTATTTTTTTTTCTGAAGTCCCCAATGGGTTTTGAGATGCTGTCAGTGCTGCGTCAGGTGCATTAGTACCTCGGAGAGCCGCGGTGCTCCAGCTGCTGCGCGCCCTCGCGTTCTCCCCCCGGCCCTGGCCGCCAGCCTGACACCCGACACAAAGTAATCACAGATCACAGCATTTAATCACTGAAACAAGCACTCCAGAGGACCCCACTGTCAATATCCCACTCTCTCATTATCTGTTTGGATTGCACATCCACACTGTCAGATACACAGAGTGGAAAATTAAGATTAAAAATATGGTAATTTCATTTCAGGCAGCAGGCTCCTCTCACTGCCCCATTGTGCTATTGATTACCTCTGAATTCAATTTTTCTTTTCAATGTAAACTTTAATCTATTCGTGAGCCAACAATCCTTCTCCCAAGGGGCCATTTGAGAGTAAGTAACCATTTAATATGACTTTGGCTGAAGATTCATTGGCTTTAATGAATTGTGTAAATCACTCAGCTTCCAAAAGGGGCTGATGTCCTGCAGTTCACGACTCAAATTTGGGGCTGGTTAAGTACATCCTTCTAAACCGGCTTAAGTGTTTACTGACAAGAATCTCTTAATGTGTAATCACCATCTGTGTGAAGCCAAATTAAACAGCTCCATTTCTAATGGATCTGGTAATGAAAATTGTATAATAATAGAGTGGATAGCTACTACACTTTCCTAATAAAAAATAAATAAATAAAAAAATCACTTGACTCACTCGGTAATCACCAGGTAGTTTTCTTTCACCACTTACCAATTTGTAGCATCATGTTCGAGACCCGCTGAAACCACTGATCTGCCCGAGGCAAACATACCATTCAGACCAGTAAGCATCTGAGGAGGGAGGAACCTTTTGTGAGTCAGGACGATCGCAAGTTGAATGAACAAACATCTGAAGGGATATTACTGAGACGTCGTTACAATCTCTGGCATAAAAACACAAAGCGACATCGCCTCGTTTCACAAATAATCATCCGTCACAGCAGAAGATCATTTTAAAAGTAAACTGCTGCCACTGTGCTGTTGGCTGTAGTAACTTTACTAATATTATATACCGCAGAGAGAGATTTTTGTAGAACTAGCATTACGTTGGAAGTCCTTGTATCCATTTTCTTCCTCTTGTTATTCAAATGTAGCAACTCTGCGATGGATGTACGGGCATGATCATTCCGATGCTCATTACGCAGTTAATAGTATTTTAAATATAAATGCAACTAAAAATATGAGCTCAATATACCGTAATATATCTTAGTGGTTTATTCATGTTAGCCGAATACAACAATATGACCAAAAACAACATTAAATGTTTGCAAAAGTAGGGTTCTGGAGTGAAAGGCATCAGTATTGAGGGATATTTGAATTTAGATTGAAGTATCAGTACTGAATCAAAATCCCCCAAAACCTGCATCAGAACATCTAATCAAAGCTCTACAACAGTTAATTTAAGAAAGCAAAACAAAAGCAGGGAAACATTGTAGCTAAATCTTCAGATTCATTAAAACTGGGCTCAGTTAATCCCAGTTTGTTCACCAATTGTGGGCTCACTCATTGCCATTTCACATCATCCTGCTTTTGTACTTTTCTTACTTAATCATTGCCCAATTGACTATTTCTTTTGGTTTGTTCTGTTTGTCCATTATAAAGAAATATAATAAATTAAAACAATACAAAATACAGAAGGGGCAAAATGACCAACACCCAGTTTGGTCAATTATTTCAGCCAAATTTTGCTTCAGGAAAATTATTCAATTAAAACAATGCAATTACTAACAATCAATAGTCTGATGAAGGCACAAATTACCCCAAACACTACTGGCTCCTGGCTAGGGATTTTCTGTCTTTCCAAATAATAAAAAGTCTAATAAAAATAATTTCTTCTTCCATGGAATATTAGAATTTATTAAACTGCAATAAACATATTCAATATCTTCCCTTCTATTAATCACATGTGCAAAGTAGAAGTTACCCAGGAGGACAGAACATACATTCATAAACACAACAGCAGGTAATCAATAAACAGTTACCCGGCTATATGCGGTCAATAAAAGGCACGGCCTGCTTCACAAAACTTCTCTGTTCCAGGCCAAAAGTCTTTGCCGATCAATGCAGTGCACACTAAACTATAATGCCTTTCGGGAGTCTGAAGGCATTTTGTGTGCACATCAAGGAATCCAAGCATATCTGGGGAAAGATTTGGTTTCTGTTGTTCAGCACGAAAAGGACCACAGAAACTCTCCAAGCCATCAAAGCGACGTCTCAAAGATGACACTGATGTCCTTGGTGCGCCGCGTGTCGCTCTCTCCTTTTCTGTTTGCGTGAACCTGAAAGCAGATCAGGGAGGCAGTGTCACATCACAGAATGCCAAGCACACTTTCCAAATCTGAGCTGAGATCAGTTAAGATGCGATTTAAGACGGGATCCAGTCAGAGCGCGGTGAAGGGATTTATCATCCACTGAGGCAAGCCAAAGTGGCTTATTTAGCCTAACAAACAGGTGTGAAATTCATAGGAGGAAAATTTTGGAAGATAATCACGGGAATTATTTGTGGGGGTAATTTTGTCAACTTCTTGGCTTAAAAACTATTGGAATTGGAAAAAGTGACTGTGAAAAGCTTCACCCTACATTAGGTAGTGAAACTATTCATGAGTAGATTTAAGTATTTTTATTTAAAATGTCTGGAAGTTAAGAGCAAAGTGGAACTGAAGTCAAATCCCTAGTTTGTGAGCACAAAGGTTTGCTCAACTCAAGTTGGAGACCAAGACAGGGAAGACGGTTTTCAATTTGTTTTACCATGACAGATTTAAAAATCTGTGGTTTTCAGTCCACTTTACTCTGACACCCTAAACAAAACCAAGTGCAACTAGCTGCCTTCATACAAACCTGTGTGTAATTCAACACTCGGACAAATACTTCTGCTCTTTCAGGGCTTCAGAGGTTTCTAGGAAACGCTGCTAAACAAACAGGGTCAAAAAGACCAAGAACAACACCAGACATGTAACAGATAAAGTTGAGAAGAAGCTCAAGGTGGGGATTCAATTATGAAACAATATTCTAAGCTTTAAATATTTATCTGTGAAAGAGTCCTCCTTACTCTTTCCATTTTAACAATGGAAAGAGTAAGGCAAAGTTGCAGACAATACCAAGACATGGCAATCCTAAATTGTCAGGCAAGGAACGGAAAATTAATCAGAGAAGCAGCTAAGGCAAATAAAGGAGAATGTTGGTCTGGTCAGATTAAGCCTCAAGTTTAGCAGAAATCTAGATGTAGCAAAAACAAAAAACTAACCAACCTAAAAACACCACCATATTTTTACAACAAAGGGCGCAACATGGTGTAGAAATAATTTTCTTCAGTAGGGATGGGGAAGATGACTGAAGCGAAATACTTGGAAATTTTGCAAGATACCCATCTAGAGTCTGTACAAGACTTGAGAGACTGGGGGGATTTTCACCATCCAGCAGCGCAATGACATTGAACATACAATATAGATCAAATCATATCTCTATGTTTGATTGGTCTAGTCAAATCCAGATTTAAATTCAGTTGATAATTTGTTGCAAGACTTTAAGGCTGAAGCTCTCCATTCAGTCTGACTGGGCACGAGTTATTTTTCAAAAAGAACATTGAGAAAAGATTTCAGTCTCTAGATGTGTAGCTGTGCTTGAAACAAAACTTTATTCTATAAAATCTTGACTCTGAGGAGCCGGATGTGACGACACACCACACTTTTCACAAATTTATATGGAAACAATGCTGAAAACCACATGTACTAATCCTTCCATTCTTCATTTATATGCAACATTGTGTTGTTTTAAGAGATGGCAACCCACTTAAATACACACTTTGTGGTTGGACCAAGACAAAATGTGAAAAATGTTTGATGGGTGTGAATACTTTTGCAGTTAACGGTTAAGTTTTTCTCTTTTTTTCAGCTCAAAGCTTGAGATGTACCGTCTGCTCCTGGATTTTCTTTCAGCATGAACAAAGGAGGCAGAGGTTGATATCAGATTATTGAATGCATTTAAACCTTGACTGACAACTATAGAAACCTGACACACAACATCTCAGTATTTAATAAGTGGTGCTAGACAGTTTTGGATGCTGACGTAATCTGATCTGTAGAGAGCAGCCTACAATGGAGAAAAGAAGAAACGCAAGGGCTCAAACAATGTCCTCGCCAATCCACCAGTGTGCAGGGTAAGACGATACTAAATAATGCCACAGTGTGCTGCGTCTTTGAAATCAGTATTTTACTCATTTCACTCCTCTGGCTGAGAAGATACAGCACCGCTGATAAATTTGTGCGCGGGACAGAGGAAAAATGAAATGATGCCCACTTTTTTTTTCTTATTTCACAAAGACCTGTTTGAAGTTGCTATATGGTATCTGTCATCCCAGACAGATGCACATAAAATGGAATTGAACAATGAATAGCCAGCCCTTATCTGCTCAGTGTCTGAAGGGGAAATACATCACAAATGAATTTCACAGGGAAAGAAAAAAATATATATATACGGAGTTTCTTTATTATAGTAATCCCCATAGAAAGTTTATCCCGGATCACGATGAAGTTAAACCCAATATTCCCAAACGGAGACAGTGCGAAGAAAGCTGCTTTTCTGGACTCATCACTTAAAATGATCTCAAAATTATATTATGAGAAAAGAGATATTGTGGGAAGTTTCTTCGATAACATCAGCGGACTTGAATCTACAAAGAGCCAATTTTTCTCTTAAAATTAATGCTACGGTGTTGCGAGGCTGCAAGTAGACACTTTAAATTAAAATGGTAATCAAGTTTCTTTGCTTTGCTTTGTCAGGGGCATGGCCATCTTTTGTCACAGCTCGTAATATTTTTGGAGTCTGAGGAGATTAGTGTGCGACGGCTGGTCTCTTAGCGAGAGAGACCAGCACTGGGACAGAGGTGGATGGATACCTGCTTGGCCACTTGCAGCAGTGACGCGGCTTCGGCTTTGCCCGTTTTTTGGACCATTTGGTAGAAGAGCCCGTCCCGGTTCTGGAGCAGGACGTACGGTTCGTCGTACTCCTGGATCCTGCCAGCATCCAGAACCTGCAATCACAAGTGCAGCAGAATAATAGGTGTGCGGCCCAACACCTGTATACTTTACTTTGGGGAAAACTGACATTTCAGCTGTTTCGCCGGCTGAGTGGAGCATGCAGACGGTGCAAACTCGAATGGGGGAAACAGTGGTTCGGTGTGCAAAAGGAACCATCCATTTGGTGTGACTCAGGCGGCTTGCAAACAGCGGCGCCTGTTTCTGCTTGATACGGCCTCTGACAATGAGAGGAACCTGTTAGCAGAGCGAAAGCCTGCTGCGCTGACTCTGACAGACAGGAGATCAGAGATTTATCCATGTATTTACCCAGGCATTTGCAGAGGCCTAGAGGTGGTCCTCAGTCAAATCCAACAATCACACCCTCAAGGCACTCGAGAAAATTACCATCATTTCTGTGTCATGGCATGCTATGTAAACCACACAAAGAATAGTGCCAGTTCCAGCAGTTTGGAAAAGACTACAATTATAGCACAGACTAATTTAAACAAGCCCGATTCCCTTACAGCACTAATGAGCAGTTTGTCAACTGTGTCGGTGAGAAAGGGAGACTTCTGCAGCTGCTGTCATAATCAATTGTTTATGGGCAGAACGCTGGAACACCGAGTTTGTATCTTGAAAATTGTTTTTAATTTGGGGAAAGTCAACTCACACACCGGCCACAGTTTAGTTCCCCCCTCGGCACACGGGGGCATTTAACACAAGCATAGGTGTGAAACAGTTCGTGACACTTGGCTTTCCCGAGAAACACTCTCAGTGGTCAGACAGCCGTCGGGTCGCGCTCCGTCCTCCGTAGAGGATTAACAAACACCGCCACGGATGCCACTAATTGGCACCTCTGCAGGCAGCAGCAAGAGAGAGCCAAAGATCAAGTGGCACAAGTGCGGATTCAATAAAAGCGAAAGTTGTGAGGGAGGAATCAACCCAGCTGTTGTGAAATAAGTGAATTAAATGGGTACGTTGGGAGACGAGGCACTAATGATACAGAACAGAAGTGTCTGCGTTGTATGGGCCTTAGGTGTGCTGACCAGCGAAAGAAAAAGTGAGTGGTAGTCTACCATTGTTTAGGACTTCTTTCCAATCTTACCCCTCACCTGTCTGCTGTGTTTCTCTGTCTTTGTGATGCTGTTTGTTCATTGACGTTTTCTCAAAAAGATTTCGAAGGCTGGATTTACCTCAGATTAAATTACACACCAATTAACTCTATTTAGTCAATATTTTTGTGAAACATTTTAGAAACTGTATTATTTCCCTTCCACGTCAGAGTCAAACGTGACTGTTACAAGGAGAGTCTTTTCCAGATGTGGAAAAGACTCTCCTTGTAACAAAATTATCTTAAAATGCAGAATTTAATTGTATTCTTTTCAGATATTTTCTGCTACTAGCCTTTAGAAATAAATAAATAAATAAATAAAGGAGCTCAAAACACCAACTGCTGCACAATGGAAATTTACTGCATCCTTACTCACCAGTATTCTGTCACAGTCAATGATAGTGTTGAGCCTGTGAGCAATGGTGAGGACTGTGCACTCTTGAAACTTGTTCCGGATAGTCTGCTGGATCAGGCTGTCAGTTCTAAAGAAGCAGGGAACACAATACCTGAGAGAACACACCACACACCACACACACACACACACACACACACACACACACACACACACACACACACACACACACACACACACACACACACACACACACACACACACACACACACACACACACACACACACACACACACACACACACACACACACACACACACACACACACACACACACACACACACACACACACACAACCTCTCTTCCTACAAAGCCTTGGGCAGGGATTTTACGCAGGCCAGAACAATGGCTCATCAGCTGCAAAGTATGTGTAAGAGTAGACAGAGAAAAAATGAGGACCATCAGGCAGTTTAAACTGGGCAGAAATGACAGATTCTGACATTGTGATAAACATGTTTTGTTTTACTCTTTTCAGTATATTAGCTTACTTACAGTCACCAGATCTAAGGGAAACAATCAGTCTAACATTAATATTGATGTAAAAATCTACTTTTTTTTTAAAATGTAAATGTTTTTCTCTATTTTTGGCGATGACAGACCCAATCAACAGCAGTTAGGCTGTTGGATAGTTTTCTGGGAACCACTAGTGCTGAAAAGTAAAATTATTAATTACTAATAATTAGTTCTGGCGTCCTTCAGGTCAAAACTATTAACATTTATGTTATATGCATTGAAAACATAACGAGAGCCATTTGAAAGTTACAGTTCCTGCACAGTGTAGTCTGTCCACTTTAACGCTGTAAATAAATAAACTAACATTGCCATCTGAGGAAATACACCACTGCTGACCAAAATCAACCAATCAGAGCCAGGAGCAGGAACTCCTGGCTCCTGAAGTGATTAGTGTTCAATGGCAAACAAAGACGGCTGTACTGGCCAATATAAGGAGACGTATACATTCACTATTACAATTTGTTTACTGTGTCATTTTTAATTATTTCAAGTTAAATATTTTGTGTACACTCAGCCAAGAGAGAGAAAATACCATTATTAATATTTTATTAAAACCAAATAAAAAAGTAACAGCAAGGTGTTGCCTGACCTCGGGTCTACATTTGCTGTGGCTTCATCAATAATGAGGATGCGGTTTTCCCTGAGGATGGCCCTGGCCAGACACACCAACTGTCTCTGGCCCACGCTGAAATTGGAGCCCGACTCGGTCAGCACCGTTTCCAGCTTGTTGGGCAGCTCCTCCACCACTGCCTTCATCTGCACCTGCAGAGAGAGAGAGCACGCCCCCAACCCTTCATTACTCCTGCATAAAGGCATCCTGTGGAGATCTCTTTAAAGAGCCATCCAAACACACCCATTAACTGGTTGGCACAATGCAAAGCCAGGTCCACTGATGACCTTGGCCAGTGCTCTCTTGTGGCCAGCCTCTAACTTTAATCCAGGCCACCAAACCCATTCAGAAGCAGGACCAGGAGCTGAAGCCCTTCACGGTGGGGGGAACCTTCATCACGGTTGCCCTGACTGCCCAAACACATCTCCTCTTGCACTTTCAATGGTTCCCCGTTACAAGCCGCACATTGAGCTGGGCCCCATGGCCCTAATGGGATTTCCCCCCATGACTTGTGGCGAGCAGGGAGGCTGAATGGCAGCATTGTACGGGGGAACAGAGGGATCCCCCCTGGGCTGGTGAGGGGGAATCATTCAGAGCCACGCTGGAGTACCTCTTGGAGTGCATTCCACAGGTCCTCATCTGTGTGCTGCTTGAAAGGGTCCAGATTCTTCCTCATGGTGCCCATGAAGAGTGCCGGGTCCTGTGGATAGATGGATATAGAAAGAGAAGGCCATAGCCAGTTAAAATAATGACGAAGGGGCAGATGTATAAAAGGGTTAAAGGCAGGATTTATAGAAGACTGAGAGCCAATGTGTGAGGAGAGATGTTCACAAAGAACCTGCTCCACCGAGGAACTCTATTCAATGCTGACTGTGCTCCAATACATTGATCTTTTTAGTTAGAAAACAACAGCTTTGGACTGTTGCGATTGGGAAATAATGGTTGAGGTTTGTTTACAGTTATGATAGGATTCAAAAGTGCAACAGGCTCATTATGACATATTTGCAACTCAAAAACATGAAGCTTCTGTCAGCAGAAACATATTGCTGCAGCCAATTCACCATGTGAAAGACCAGAGTCAGACATCATGCAACCAGTAGGGGCAAAACACGCACAGCTCAAGACAGTTGTCTACATACACTCATAGGCATAAAAGTCATATTAATTTTTGGACAATTACTGACTTTTAGTGAAGGGCAAGTAGATACAGCGAAGAAATGAATAAAGACCTGCTTGGTGTTTTTGTTTGATTGTGACTGACAGATAAAAAGCTTAATGCAAGGCAATAAAATTTTAAAAAAGGGTTAAATGAAACATCTCACATTGCTTAAGTTTGTATTTTGGGAGAAAGAATGATCCCAAAAATTTATTTAAAAAAAAAACGGCTTTATCAAAGAATGAAGCATTGATAAAAATGCAAGAAAGTAAATATTTACCTTTGTTCTTTGGCAACTATTTTTATTTAAAATGCACACAGTGGAATTTGATTGTATGTTGTCAGTTAAGGACAAGGACTCAAACCGTTAAAACTTAGGTTTGAGTCCTTGTCAAATGGCAGTTTGACTAAAGTCCTACAGATAATTTTTTTTAATTAAACTTCTGTTTTTATCTTTACTTTCTAATTTCATGTCATTTCTCTTTCTCACTGTTTATTCATTGTCACATGCTGTTTTTATTTTAATTATGTAGAGTACTTTGAAATGCCTTGCTGCTGAAATGTGCTATACAAATAAAATTTGATTGATTGATTGATTGATTGATTGATTGATTGATTGATTGATTGATTGATTGATTGATGATTGATTGATTGATTGATTGATTGATTGATTGATTGATTGATTGATTGATTGATTGATTGATTGATTGATTGATTGATTGATTGATTATGATTGATTGATTGATTGATTGATGATTGATTGATCTGTAATTGTTGAGTATCTATGGCCAAAGTAAGTTATGGTGGATGACAAAGGCACATCAAATTGTTTCACATTTATTTTTGAAAAAGACACTTAAACTTAAACATTCTACTTAATGTTTCAGTACACTGACATTAAATACATTATATCATTATACTGACATTATATCTTTATTCCAAAAAATTATGTCCAAGGACAGTCACAATACAACTAGTTCACAGTTTTTGACTATGCCAAAATGAAGGTAAATATAGGAAATTGTAATTGTAAAGATATTGTAAGAGTTAGGTCTAGTTTTTTTTTGTTGTTTTATTAAGATAAAATAAACTGAACCAATTTTTTCTAATCTTTATGAAGTGGGGATCATGTTCTCCTTTGTATGGCTGCCTGGTCAAAAAATGTTTGTAAGCTGTCTATATGCTAGAAGTCGAAGACCGTATTTGTCTTTAGTCGAGTTCATAAGGCTCCCATTCCAGTGTAAAAACCTCAAATAATGTTCAACATGTCTTTGTAGTTGAAATAAATCTGATAAAAATCCTTTTACAGATCAGATATGTCTTACTGAATACTGATCTCTTACAGCAGCCGAAGGAAACGTTTTCAGATCTTTTTTTTTTTTCTGCATTGTTTTATCATGCAACAATCACTGGCAGGATTACTCTGGATTTAGCATTCCTAAGAGGTTCTAATTATCATGCCCACAAAAAAAGATAATAATGATATGTAAGAGAGAGGTGACGCAGATAAAGGTGATACATGGTAGCAGACATCTTTATCAAGATGTCATGTTTTCATCCCGTCTTAATCACAGTCAGTTAACTTTGGTAACAGATCTCAATCTGACCTCAGTTGTAGACAATACATTTATTTTAAAACTGCAAGATTAAACCAGCAAAAAATAATTTAAGCAAATAATCAGTCTAAAAGGTTCAATGTATGCATTAAGGTTACAGAATACCATGTAAAGAGTTATTTTACCAGCTGAACATGTTTTACAAACAGCAGCTAATATTTTAATATGTTATATTGGGATTTTATTTAGCAGATGTATCAAAATAAAGGAGCTCATACAAAAACTTATACAACACTTTACATTTTTTTACTAATACAAGCCAGTAACGTAATTAAACCATAATGTAGTTTTGAGAATCACGTTATGCTGAAATAACAGCTGCATGTTCTTTGCTGCGAGTCTCCACAGAACACATACACACAATTAAACTTAAATTAGTCTTTCTAAAAAGCTCAAACTCAGTTAAGCATCTGAGAACATCATTCTAGCACTTTAACATGTTTTGATTTAAACCATTCCACTGTAGATCTGCGTAGGACTTTCACACTGCTGGAAGATGGACTTTTATCCCAGTTTAGTCTTTGTAGTCCCCCAAGAGGTTTTCTTCCAGGATTGGCCTTTAATTAGTGGTATTCATCCTCCCATCAACTCTAATCAGGTTTCCTTTCGCAGCTGAAGAAAACCATACCCACAGCATGCTGCTACCACCACCATCTTTCACGGTAGAGACAATGTATTCAGGGTTCTGCCACATAAGGTTTTTCTAAGCAGAGCATCTTTTATTACGCGTTTGCTGAGTCCTTGATGCAAGTTGTGGCAAACTGAGGACAGGAATTATGTTGCCTTTCTTTTAACAATTTAATAACCTTGGCACTCTTTCATTAAGATAGAAATGAAAGAGTGCAGTAACTGCTCAGAGAAGTTACTGCTTCTCTGAGCAGTAACTCAGAGAAGTTACTGATACATAAGTGTGGTGAATCACACTTATGTACACTGAGTACATAAGTGTGATTCACCACACTTACGAACTAAAAAAAGGACAAAACAAACAATACATTTCTTCTTAGTCTAAAGTCTTTTAGAGCAAGTGAATAAGTTATTTTGCTATGTTGTACCAGTGTGGCAGCATGATAATACCACAAGATGTAATAGTTGCATCTTGTTCTCTCAGAGATTCTTGGCCAATCAGTTGCAAAGCTTTACTAATCAATCCATGTTCAAAATCATAAATACAGATTGCCAGTCAAAGATACACAATCCTTCAGTTCATTAAGGTCTAACTAAAATAAATGCTTTTGTGCATCCATCAATCTTGAGATTAGAAATCGAACAGCAACCAGCCCATCTGCTCATCTTATAGCATTCACTTCTGCTTTAGTTTATGTGCATTTCTTTTAAGCCAACGATAAGTTTGTTTTCCACTTCAAAGTTATGTTCACCTTTGTGTTGGTGAATCACAAAAAATCCCAATGAAATACGTTAAAATTGTGGTTGTAGAGTGACAAAATGTGTAAGGGTTTACATGGTAGTTATAATTTCACAAGGCACAATAAACAATCCAGACCTTAACAAAGGAGCAAAGAACGTTTAGTGTCAAAAATGAAAATCGCGTCTCAACAAGTCACTTCCTGTGGGGTCAGAAGGGTCAAGACCAACAGCTCAGTTTCCGTACTGAATAATAAAGCTTTCAAAACCTAATCCCTGCTACCTGCGCTCTCCCAAAATGTTCCACCTCTTCACCTCCAATGAGCTTTTCCCTCTGTCACCAAAATACCACCTTGTCATAAAGCCAGCCGAAGTCCTAAAGCAGACTAGTTCTGTGACACACTTTAATTGAGGATTCAGTGTTAGGTTGGAAAACTGCTTTCAAGCGCAGCTTTCCATGCGCCAATTATGTGCTCCAGCAGTTCCAAGCCCTCTGTTTGCCACAGAATTCATGTTACACTAAGACATTCCTGAGGGTTCAATAGAGACTGAAATGGATCCTTTTTAATGCCATATGCTGTCACAAATCTATCAGAACCAAATCTCATCAATAGGACTATACAATAAACATTTAACTTTACATTTTCTTGGAAAAAAGTAAGGCTGCCAGCAATAAAGACAGTTGACACTGAAAAGCTGCCTGGATATTGTATCATCTGTGATATTCATTAAAAATAATTTAAATATTAAGTTTTTTAGGTTAATTTATATGAATGCAAAAGATTAAAAAAAGTTTCAAAAAGTTCTCTAAGTGCTGCCTACATAATGAAAATGTCACACTGTATGACAGATGAATGTGCAGTGGAAGCTTTGGCTCGTAACCTGGCACTTTTTAAGTCTTCCCTTTAGGAGAGGCAATGTAAGTCAACAAAATCCCATCAAACATACATCATATCCATCTCTAACTAGTTTAGACGAGGAAGTAAAACTTCATCTGAAGAGGCAGCGATGCCAGAAACCCATCAAATCCACAGAGGAGCATTAATGAAATTGTTTTTGGGCATCTTGGCTGCAGCCGAGAAATGTTTGAGACTTGGGCTAAGTGACGGTGTTCGCTGCGACTCTGACTGTGAGGATGGGGAGCTTCTTTTAAGCAGCTTTCCCATGTTTGGGGGGTAGAGGGCTAATCCTCTGTCAGGGATGGGGAACTGCTCTCTTCACAGTACAGGCCGTGGGAGTCTTCTCCCCTCCCTCCTCTCTGCTGACACCCACCCGCGGGCTGGCATTTTCTTAATGCCGTATCAGTTTCAACAAGCGGAAATAAAGTTAAACTGTCTCAAGGCATCCGTTTGTCTCACTTTCAGAAATCCCCAGAGAGACGACTGTAATTCTCTTCACTTGCTTTGGCTTTTTAAAAGCCAGGAGTACAAAAAGAGGAGGAACCAAAGCAAGAGGCTGTTACCATCGTTTCTCAATCATAAGGAATCAGTCAGAGACTTTCACTTGAGCTGTCAAAGCCAAAAGTTAGGTGGCGGCAGAAGAAGGCCAAGTTAAAGAGAGTAGCTTGTTCACTTGATCAGTTTTCTCTGTTTAACTATTGGTCATAACAGGCAGTTTTAGCTTCCAACTACAAAAGACACAGCTCAGAGGAATAAGACAGTTCTTAATGGTGTACCTGAGGGATAATTGACATTTTCTGGCGCAGCGTGTGCACACCGATCTCTGAAGTCAGAATGCCGTCAATTGTTATTCTTCCCTCAGGTTCTGCCAGTCTGAACATAGCAGAGATGAGGGAGCTTTTACCAGCACCGGTGCGTCCAACAATCCCAACCTGTAGAGGAGAGAAAGAAATTTCAGAGCACATCCATAAAACTCTATAAATTCCCTAAAATCTTCTAACTCACACTATAATGCTACAATTGAAAGTCATAATCCTGAAGAAGTATGTCATATGACATTTAAAATTGTTTTGCTTCTATGAGATCAGGTACTTTTTTTCCCCTTTTTTTGAATTGTGTTTTGTATATACAGGAAAAAAAAAGAAAAACACTTACATTGACCAACCATTGCATTACAAGAACACAAAGGTAAAAATCCCTGTTGGTGAGATGGGTAAATTAGTCAATAAGACATTTTTTTGCCTTAGTTTGATGAGTTCAAACATGAAAAATAGTTGAGCCTAAGTTGGACAAGAACTAAACTCAGATGCCTAGATGGCTGAGTCAGAGCATCTCCAAAACTACCCCTCCTGTGGCCTTTTCAACAACAGTGGTTAACCAGTAATAGGGTGATGTGCAGCCAAAGCTCATTGATGCACGTTGGGAGGGAACAACAAGAGCTACTGAAGCTCAAATTACTGCCAGAGTTAATGGTGGTTCTGATTGAGGGATGTCAGGACACACGCTGCATCACAGTTTGTTGTGTATGAGGCTCCACGGCCGCAGACCAGTGAAGATGTCCCTGCTCACCCACATCCTGCTCTGAAAGTGCCTACAAAGAGAACATGAGCCTCAGAACTAGACTACAAAGCACTGGAGAAGGTGGCCTAGTCTAAATGAATCACTTCTTCTTCTTCTTTTACGTCATGTCGATGGCCAGGAGCAAGTCCGTCAAATACCAGAGAAAGACACGGGATCTGAATATAACGTAGTAAGAAGGTAAGACAACTGGAAAGGCTCGGTTGTTGGCCTCCATATAATTTGACCAATCAAATCTCAATTCATGCAGGTCTGGGACTGAAGAAATCTGCTGCTACCATCTTGTTACTAAATACCACAGCACACCTCTGGGGATCAAGTGGAGTTCGTACTTTGATGAGTAAGGACTATTTTGGAAAGAATGCTTTTGAAACATTGAATATTTACTTCTTTGCAGTATGTGTGTTGTTTTTGATGTTTCACCATTCTAAATAGTAAGTGTATATTGGCGTTGTAGAATTAACAGTGTTCTGCTGAGTCATGCCTGGGTGCGTTGTTTTTCCGTGACGTTTTTGTCATCCAATAAAGCATCAAGTGACCACTTGGAAATTAAAATTCAATGCTCTGAATGCGTTCAAGCAGTCAGATAATTATTAGCTGTCAGTTATTCTCATATCTTCCAGCACCGTAGAAACAAAAGGAAGGTATGCAAACTGATATTATGGTTTCCACAAATAGTTAGCCTATTTCTTCCATGTCACCATAGTGATCTGAACAACTGGTTACCAGTAATGAGTGAATTTTAAAAATGTACATTATGAATTACTTTTAGCTATGTGACAGAATAAAAGAAAAATCCTTGACTAGAAGTGTGAACAAATCTGATCTTGGTGGAAAGCAAAGTGTCCTTACAAAGCCATTCCTCTTGACTGGTAAAGATTTCTTTACAACTGTTTTCCAGTTTAAGGCAACAGTAAAAATATCTATTATTAAAGATACGAGGTGCATTAAAAAAAAAAAAAAGGTGTCAGGGGAAATAAGATGCACACCACCTCTTATAACCCCATGGTGTGCTGCAGAGGTCCCTCCCATGGGCTGTCGGAGCCAGGGCCTTTTCACTTATCAGCCCATCCATTGTGAAATCAGCTGCCCTGGCCAACCATAACCATGCAAAATACACCCCCTGCATTAAACACAATTTCAATCATCCTTAACCATCTCCCTTCTGCCTTCCTCTGCCCCTCTCCCTCGGCCTCTCCTCTCTCTTATACTGAATAAACAGTTGTCACCGTCAGGTAGCTCAAAATGCAAATTGGAAACAAATGGATCCACTTGAACAGTCTTAATTACATGATATGTATTCCATGAATCACAAATGGTATAGTCCTGAAGATTTAGCAGCATAATATGATGTCCCCTTTAATAATTGATTCAGAAATAATGCCACATGAAAAAAAAAAAAGAAAAGCACGGCACGCCTCTCAAACTGGCTGCATATCAAGTCACGCACAGGTGGACGTAAAAAGACAAAAACCTTTTCTCTGGATGTGAAGACAAAACTCAGGTTCTTTAGGACCAAAGGAGAGCTGTCGCTGTAAGAAAAGCTAACGCTGTCAAAGGTGATGGAGCCCTTCTGGGGCCAGTCTCCAGGAGGCCGTTTGTCCGTCTCCCAAGGTGCTTCGCTCTCCAGCTCCGCATACTCAACCACTCTCTCCACAGATGTCATCTAGAATGAATAACATGTAGGCTTTAAGTAAATCTTGTCAAAGAACTTTTGCTTTCAACTACTCTGGTTATATGAAAGAGCTCTCCAGTTTCTGAAAGCATTAGATCATTCATTTATTATCTTCACAATATAAATGGTTGCCTAATTCTAGAGGATAATTGGATTTAGTTGAACTATTTAGCACTTCATAACTTCAATTAAAAGAGATTTGGGAGTCAAAGACATATTTCAGTGCTAACAAAATTGAAATACACACAAGTCACAATTTTTTTATGCAAAAACTAAAATAAAATAAAAAATCTGAGGTAGCCTGGGTAAGCTGATAAAATTTTGACAAACACTTTTGGCGTAAACCTTATTCCAAAAACATCGAAATGCGAGCCAGGTACACAGCTGCCTTCTGCTATGACGCAAATAGTGTAAATGTTCTCACCAGGTTCTCAATCTCTGCACTCTGTCTGACTCCCCACTGAAACATGCTGATGAGAGTAACGGCATATGACAGAGTCAGACCCACAGCACCTGGCTCCAGTCCTTCAACACAAGGGGAAAAAAGGGAAACATGCACCTGCGTGAATTCACAGCTGTATTCTTAATAACTGTCAGATATTGATAATCCTCTTCATGTGGGTGTGTGTCTGTGACCAGTACAGTACCATCCCTGAAGTAGAGGCAGCCAAAAGCTGTAATCGTGACAAAAACACAACAAATTCCATCAAGACGCACAGCAAACCAGCGTGAAGTGGTCAGGAAGAGGAACCAGGCTTCTGTTAGTAAAAATAACAAGGACACAGTTAAAATGGTTTTTTTTCTAAATCCCTTAAATTCCTAATACCACAGAAATAAAATAATAACTCTTAGTTCAAGATGCAGTAGTGACTGACATGTGGAACCACTCCGTCATAATTGCAAAAGGTCATCCCAATTTCCAGCACAGCCAATCTACTTAAAATGATAACTTGTCATAATAGCCATTATACATTAGTTTCATATATATATATATATATATATATATATATATATATATATATATATATATATTATGTGGCATCTATTCTGTTTAGTTGAACAGAAAAACGCATAAATCTGCCTTTTTGGCTTGTTTTTTTTTTTTACTATTTAATAGTTCGATTTAATTTAGGTTAGTTTATTCATATACCAAATCACAGCATAAGAGATCTTTACACAGAAAAAAAGTAATTTCAATTCGATCACAGCCAAACATGATGCTGCCAATGGTAGTCTAATTTGTTTTGCCATTGAATCATACAGGATTTTAAAAATGTTTTAAAGTTATTTATCAGGGTCTTTTTTTATAAGCAGTTTTCAGACTCTTTAGCTCGACTGTAATATTTTCATACACATTAGTCAAGGCCACAGGATACATCAATATCATCTGTCATTTTCCATTTCAAACATTTATTTAATAAATCTAACCTGAATGGAGATCTTGATATTTGTCAAACATTTGCCGAAACTGATGTTGAACTCTGAAGGCACGAATGGTGCTCAGGCCTTGAAGAGAGGAAGAAAGGTGGGAGAACACAGGACTCCGAGCTTTAAGAAATCAAAGATCGAATAAATGTTAGCACATGAACAGAAAAAATGTGACAGTCGACTGGTAAAGTACATCATCATTCTTTATCTTTAAGAATAGTCATTCTGATGCAGCCATTTAATGTCTATAGTAATAATCTTTAGGGTATATATATTTTCAAGTGTGTGAGTATTAATAGATGTAAATTATTAAATGGCTGTCAGCTAAACATCTGTATGTATTCCATCAGACAAACAGTTAGCAGCCATCTTCTGCTTTAGTTTGTTTTAGCCAAAAGTTTTATTTTATTCATCTTTTGTCTCTATTATTCTAGACTTACAAAGTCACTGAGAAAATCCAAATATTTCCTTTCAGCCCTAAGGTTTTAAGCTTAGGATGAAGGACAAACTATGGCCTAGTCATGCCCACTTGGCATTTTTGCTTTTGTATGTGATGTCATGAACCTTAATCTCTTGAGGAAACTGCTTGTGGCCGAGCCATAGGTTACTGCCACCTTTAGCCTTTATGCTAATAGCCATGGCTTTCTGTCCAGCTCCATTAGCATTCCTGTGGTCGACTTTTGTCTATCACCACAAATGGAAGAGCCCATCCCCACACAGCAAAACCGTCTTAAAAATTACTTGTAGACTCCAGGCGCTTGATGTCCCTGGAGGTCTGCAGAAAATAGTGTCGCAGGAAAAGGAAGACGGCGAGCAGAGGGACAACAGGAATAAGAATCCCGGGGATAATGACGCCGGCCACCGCAATAACTCCGATGACTTGCAGAAACACCTGAAAAAGAGGAGAGGAGGTGGCAGCCCCGTATTCAGAGAACACGGTGCTCTGCTGAGTGGTGCGACTTTGGAGCACTGAGGCTTGCTTCTCAAAACAGAAAAGGAGAATGTATCTTTCTGCTTCATGCGAGACCATTGGTTAAGTAACAGCAGGTTGAGGGATTGGGTTTATGTGACTCACAGTGTGAAAGGAAAACGATCGCTGCGCTAATTCTCACTTAGTAGCAGGTGAGAATTTACCACTTGGCCACAGCAGCCGCATATCCCCGGCTCTCTTGGGCTATCCCTTCAACACTTCTGGCCCGTAAGCCTCGCTGGCAGAACAGCCAGCCAATGAGGACGGCCACAGTGACTGGCAGAGAGCTCTGGGAACCGCACTGTGGGTGTCTGATACATGACAGTGTAACTGCACAACCCTCAACAACACAGTGACTCATCACCTTTGTTAATGGCTCTGTGACACATCTAAACCAGGAGAGCAGTAATGCCTGAAAAGGATTGGAGGCAATGAGTCTGATAGCGACCAAAGAGATCGCACCATCAGAGTAGAAAAGAAAACAAGCATCTAATAAACAGAACAGTTTTCAAACTAATAAGCAGGGGGTTTACACCTAAAAATAAAAGAAATCACACAATTTAATTATATATGTCCATGCTGCTGCATTTGTTTGTCATGACTCCGTTAAGTAACTAAATTGTAAGGGGATTTTTTACCGTGGATGTGAATTAGCATCCACCTCCAGCATCCAACTATGCCCTAAATTCACAATGTCAAAGAGGAAAACTGAGCAACAACACTTAAAACACTTAAAAAATGGTAATGCTTTTCTATCTAGTTGAACAAGGGCATTTTCCTTTGTTCCCTTTGGATATGAAATACACATATTTTAGCTAAATGATAAATTTCTGAGAAGTCTCCACATCTCTCTTTTATGGAAACTGTGCTGAATGCTGGCTCTAAGGGCAATTCAGGTCTTTGACGACATTCGATATGCATCCAAAAATCCAAAAATATCTCCCTCTTGTTTTCTGCTGGCCCATGAAGTAGGCATGCAGGAAGGTAGTGGGCTACTTCTTTTGTAACCGAGTTTGGTTTGCAGGCAAGAAGATGAGTCTTTTTTTGGTTGAATCTGTCCATTTGATGGAAGCAGCTCAAGAACTACTTCTTTTTTTAATTCAAAATGAGAGTTCTAGACATAGAGTAGGAAGTCAAGCTTTAAGAACTAAACTACATTTTGGAGGCTCATATTTGTTTAATTTAGACCTGGTGAGCTCATCAGATGAAAAACTTCTCAGTCCAATGCTCTTAAGAACAGTTGTCAATTAATGACATCATGAGAATAACTGTTGTGAAGGTGGAGTTAAAGAGCAGGAGCTTCTTAAAGAGACATGGACCCAATTTTAAGGCATCAAATTGTGAAATCAAATTTATTTCAGGAAACAGCCAAGTCATGTTTGATATTCAACATTTTTATAACAACTGAAGTTAACAGTTACTTGATTATGCTAAAAAATGGCACAATGGAATATACATACCATCACTTTAGTATATTTGTTTGCACATATTTAAATTTTTTCACTATAAATGGACTTGTATAATGGAGTGTGTAAACTTTTTACATACTTTGACTAAATAAATGCTTGGTCAAAGCCTTATAGCACACAACAGGAAAACCTTGCACCTTAAAATTAGAAACTTTGTGGAGATGAATCCCAAAAACGTGAAGATTAGGATCATATTCTTACCTTCAGTGGTCTCCGACTACCCCTGAGAGACGGAAATTTAATTTAGCACCTTAATTGTGGATTTTATCTGCCACTTATGCGCACATTTAAGCATGATCACTTTCAGTGTAGGTTTATGATGAAAAGCCACTCAATTCCATTTGCAGTTCAGATAAGAGGGAATTACTAGTCCAACCATTGCTGTGGTGGAGCCCACACAATCAAACAGTGAGTCAAAGCTACTGAGCACAACTGATCCCAAGAATTTCACAGTACATAAGTTTCAATCTAAGCTTTGATGGAAGGCTACCAGACTGCAAAGTGAGATGATGGTGCACGGTCCATCACTGCATGTTATCCAGCCTTTCCTCGAGGGCATAAAATATTAACAGAACAAATGTCTTATCACGTATGCCGGTCTCCTTTGCTCCCCAGCTAATGGCTGGTTGACACCATGTGACTGTTCTTTCACAGTTGCTGTGGGTTATTCTGAATTCTAATTAGGCCCAATAAAGATGTAGAATTTTCCTACCAAAAGACCCAAAATGGTGACCCAATTCTAGTTTAGGTGGGGGGGGGGGGTTTAATCCTAATATTCCAACAGGTTTGTGGTGTCATGCACTTTAACAAAGTTCTTGGGTCCTTTAAAAGGAAAAAAAATAGGCCCACAGAATTATAGGTCCTCCACCATACTTACCATCAAGCACAAGAAAGCTCAAGTTTGGTCATAAGTGACCAATTGCAAAGAGTTCCAGTTAAAAGTCCTTGTAGCACTTCATAAACTCCACCCATTTACTTTATTCTTGTAATGGTTTCTCCTTGTATGTCTCTCAAATAGCCAGCAATATTATTTCATCCCTTGAAGAGACAAAAGCCTATCTAACCTCCCTTTAAATACATAAATACACGTTTTCTAACTGGTCTGATGATGACGCACTCAATGTAGCCTTTAAGTTGACGTTGTTGTTTTTCAATGTAGCCAATAGAGGTGAGTTCTGACTAAGATTGGTGTGACATTGTTTTTGGTTCCAAAATGATCCAAAGTTATTTAGTACCACATTCATTTGGAGAGACATTGATGTGGTCATTATTGTGAATCTACAGCTAACATTAACATACCGTTATGAAACACTAGCAGCCCAGAATCCATCAGCGTTTAATAGTTGAGCACTATCTTTCACAGCAGCTGCAGTTTGTAGCCGGTATACCTGGTTCTTTTCACTCTTCATCACATGAGATAAAAATTGCAACCAAGACTCAAGTTTAAGGAGTCCAAGTAAACTTACAAGTGTTCGGGGAACAAGTGGAGTCTTTACAAATTAAGACAGAGACTCACACTTAAATCACCATGTCTGATATCTGATACAGAAAAACTCAATATTTAGTTTCATCTGACTAAAACACACCTTTACAGTTAAAGTCATAGTAGTGCTTACCAAACTGCACATTTATATGTGTTGGTAGGACAAAAATAAAATACTTTTATTGGTATGCCTTGCAAACAACCAACAATGGCAAGGCAATTTTACTTGTATTGCACATTTTTTAGCAAATCAATTCAAAGTGTTTTATGTGATTAGAAGGAAAATAAAAACAACAATCAAAAAATATAGCATTGCAGTGGCATGGTAAGAGAAAACAATGACGGGCTGAAAAACAAACTACAGTGATATCCCAGTTGCTGTTAATTAAAGGACTCTAACCAAATAAGGTTTTAGCCTTGATTTGAAGGAACATTGTTTCAGCAGTTTTGCAGTTTTCTGACTGTTTGTTCCAGATTAAAAGAGCATAAAATCTGAATGCTGCTACATCAGATTTGGTTCTGGTTCTGGGGATGCAAAGTAGACTGGAACCAGAATACATGAGAGGTCTGGAGGGTTGACAACAGATTTTTAGCGTATTTTGTTGCCAAGCCTTTCAGCAAATTCAATGATTTATAAACTAACAAAAGCATTTCAAACTCTATTCTGCGAGCTGCAGGGAGCGAATTAAGAGACCTTAGATGGCGAGCCATCACTGCATGTTATCCGGCCTTCCCTTGAGAGGATCAAATATTAACAGAACCAATGTCTTTGTCATGTACACTTGTTCTCCTTTGCTCCCCAGCTGATGCCTGGCTGACATCATGAACCTGTGCTTTCACATTTGCCTTTTGCTCATCTGAATTCAAATTGGGCCCATTTTAGATGCAGTTAACCGAAGGTCCGAGCCTAACCGGCTTATCCGTCAGTGGGGTCATCTGAAGGGGCAGCTGAGAAACAGGAACCATTAAAACGAAAAGCTCGCCTCCTCCTGTTCCCCAGGGCCTGATGTCACCAGGATCCTGTTTGATGTGACCCACTTGCGTGGTTTGGCGTTTTTATCGCGTGAGCATCGGGAACACCGGGAGCCCCCCACCCACACTACATACAGATAAGTCGGATAAGTGATCCTTTGCGAGCATCCACCTCACCCCCTCGGACCACATCCACATCTCCTATGAAACCACACAGGAACAGAAAACTCCCGAAGCCACATCCCGCTGCACATAAAAGTCGATAAAGGGATGAAAGGTTTTGTATACAAACAGTTTAAATAAAGAATTACCACTAATAGCTCTTTAGCGAGAAAAGAAAGCTACCGCACGCATGTGATTCAGTCATCCAGGCAAACTGGGCGCGCTGCCGTGTCCAAAGACCATTCAGATCTCCGCTGACCCTAATTGCTTTATTTTTCCAGCGATTCTATCAGCTCTTTGATGTCTAAGTAAATGCAGAAAATTGAAGTTAATTGCTATATTTGTGCTCGGCAATGATAGCGACTGTTGTTCCACAACTGAAAATAAACACTTCCCTGTAATTAAACATCCCTCCGGACACAAGAAATCATTATGCTTTTTACAACTCCTTTTTCATCCTCCCTTTATTTACTAACAGTGTGCAACATTTGCCACTGGGAAAAGAAAAAGTGCACAGAAAACAGGAAACAACAGGAGAGCATGTCGGAGCAGAAATCGCAAAAGAACTCCTCTATCTACCCAAAACTTTGTTTTTTTCTTTTTACTCCACACTTTTTGTGATAGAGCGGGGGGGACAAATGAGTCGCAAGGGTCAGTGGTGCTGAAACAAAACAAGGCTGTTCCACTTGGGCTCTGGAACAATAGAGGTGACCTGATCCATTCTACTCTGTGCTTGAGCTTTATTTTAAAATTAAATGCCCAGATGCTGAGGCTTTTCTTCGGGAGAAATGACTGTGGACACCTCCTTCACATTTTCCCCTTTTCTGGGCCATTTTCACTTCATAAAGCTGCAGTCAATGTGTTTTGTGTGTGTGTGGGGGGGGTGGGGGGGGCTGACACATACTGTGGTGGTCTCAGCCGCTGTCTACATTGGTGGCTCAAGTAGTCCGAGGATTAGACCTTTGTGTGCTCTGAAAAGGTAAAAAGAAGTCACTTATTTGGGTTCAGTCAAGCTGCTGATTTCCAACCCCGTTTTGGAAATAAGAGAAAGGCTTTGAAATGCCGTCTCCCCCAGACTCCACTATAAATCACCAAGGCCTGGCAAATTCATTCATTCATTCACTCAGCGTCATTCTGTTGGGAACAACACAAAACCATTTTCAAATGCACAATAAACAACAATTCCGAGATACAAAAGTCACAAAAAGCACCGAATTCATTATCTCCTTCGTGCTGACGCAGGGCGAGATTCTAGATTAGATCCCGACTTTGTTATGTAAGTTCCCAGACTCAAAGGACCCAGGGCCTTGCCCTGCATGTCTGAGTCAGAGCGCAGCCGAGGTGCTGGACCGCAGCATCAAGGGAGGACCACACATACACACACAGGAAAGCTTTTACCCGGCCGGTGCTCGCCATCAAATGACCATGTGTGGTATTGCTGACCGACCACTTAAGTCCACGCAAAAGCATCCTTGCAAACCATGATGATGTTTTGCTTCTATTCTCGCATACATTTGTGTCAACACGTCAGTTCAGTGAATTGAAAATTTCATCAGATAATTTAAAGAGCATGCAGCAACTTACTCTTTTATGAAACAAGATTTACATTTTAAAAATAAACTTTGGTTTGAGGTTGTTTTGTATATTTAGTGGCATTGTAGTATAGTGTAGAAATCACATGTAAAGAAATATTTGATTTTATCAAATTCCCCCATAGGAAAATTATAGATATTGCCTAATGTTTTATAGATTTCTGGACATTTGCGTACAATGTCATTTTAGCTGTAAAGCAGCACTTAAAGAATACTTAGGGAAACATTTTGGCTTAAAACGCCCTTTTCTGGGTTTTAGGTTTGGAAAAAGTTGATTCTTTAAAATTGGTTTAGAGTTGATTTTGTCATTTGTTTTGATTATTATCATTGTCCTCCTCAAACACCTGTTCCAATGTACTCTAAAAAGTTTCCAAGAGACTTTGGAAGAGAATCAGACCTATGAAATTACAGTACATATCAATGAAGTTCTTTTCCAAATGTCCATCCTTTGTTTCATGCAAGACCCACCTATAACTCCTGGTCTTACATCCCCTGCAGTTCTGTTTACTGAGGAAGGTGATAGATAAGTGCAGGTCCTTAAGACCAGGGTGACTGTGTCTGTGTGGGTCGAGAAGTTGTCTTGTGATCGCAAGGTTCGATTCCAGCTTCCTCCTGCCACGTGGCGTTGTGCCCTTAGGCAAGGCACTTAACCCCAAATTGCCTACAGAGCTGCATATCGGTGTATAAATTCTAGTATTTTACCATTTATGTAGGCTAGAGGTTAAAATAAATTAACCTGTGTGTCATTTCATACTTATGCCTTAGGGAAACAGCCATTGATTACTAATTAATAGTTAAAAATACAATGAGAGCACTTTATGAAAGAAAATAAAGTAATCTTGAATAAAATTGTTGATGTTGATTTAAAAAAATGTCAATATGTAATCAAACATGAATTTATTTCAAGGTTCTGTCAACAAATGTGTTTGTACCTGAAATTCTACAGTGAACCATAATCTGTCTTTCTCAGGCTACACTTTATGACCTATAACCCTGAAGGCAGTGCATTCTTTACTTCTTCTGTCACTGGTTTGGTGGCACGGCAGAGAAGCAAGTTGGTGAAATCCCATCCTGCAGGGTTCATAGTGACATCAGCAGTTCTCATTTCCCACAAAAGACACTAAAGAGAGTTGAGAAACAAAGGGAACGACAATATACAAGCATCCCAAAGGCCTCTAAGCATTTTTAGTCCTTTGTTAAAAGTTTTATAATATTATAAACTCTTTAATCTACATGTTCCACAAATTATGAAACCACAAGTGCTGAAATTGACTTTTGACATAACAGCCTCTAAAGGGCTATTTTATTTCTTTTTTAATAACAATAATAATAAAAAAAAAAGCCAGACCACCAAGGCGACTGCAGCTGTTATAAAGTTTATTAATTAAGAAAATCCTGTCTAGCATCTCTATTTGTGAAAAAAAAACCTCACAACTTGATGTCAGCCAGTTGTGGTAAATGAACAACTGCTTGCTTTAAATAATTATCCTTCAAGTCTAGTAAATGCAGAGTTTGAGAACTTTAGACTAACTTTGGAATTAAATTTTGGCAGCTACACACCTGTTGAGTAAAGCACGCACTGGTTATGTGGAAAAAAGTGAGACCTGCAGAACCACTGTACTGCTCTTTTATATACAGTTGTAGAGAATCACATATTAATGTATTCCTGTGCACATCTTTAGTAGCAATGCTGATAAAAAGTGAAGCAGGAATCGCAAAGCACATTTGAACATTGGCAGAATTTTAATGGCTCCAATTGTGGTTAATTTCAGACAGACCGTGACTGCAACTGTGTATTTTTAAATTTCCACATAGGGTGCCAGTTTTTTAGGTCTGCATGTTTCTTCCCTCCACCCCCCAGATAAACAGCCACACAAACAATCCCTTTATCAAGTCAAATTCAATTCAAATAAATTACTATCCCTACTTTTCTCATGGTTAGACACGGTGTTATGAACTGAGCGTAACCTTCGATGTATATTATTCAGTCTTCTACCTTTTAACTATGTTCTTAGTTGACTTGTACTTCCTATTTTCATTATTTGCTTTTTTGTATAATTTCTTAATTTTACGTTATTGAAATAAATCAAGCTATGATAATTCTGAACCCTGAATACAGTCAAAATAAAGGAAAAGTTCAAGAAATTACACTTGCACGTTGCTCAGTCCTGTTTTTCCAAACTTATCCTGATTTCAGGGAACCCTCTTACCAAGTGTAAGGCTTACATTATGCTTGCCTCATCAGCACTAGCAAAAGCCAAGCCAAGACACACTTGAATGACAATAACAGTGTGCTGATTTTCCATTAAAATCCTTTTTTGGTTTTGTTGTTGGGGAAAACAGGGGGCTGGGGGGTAAATGCAATAGCAAATCCAACAGTTGGTGGTGGAAGCTTGTCAAGAGCCTTCACTCAGATTCCACCCAAAGACCCCCGTATTCACTCCTCATTGTCTTGGCCTCCTGCTCTGCCCTCTTTATGAAAATAAAGGCAACCCAGGATTTAAAGGTCAAGTCCAAACAAAAGCTGACAGTCCCCAAAGGCTGAGGTGTTTTTAATTGACATTTCTGTCTTTGTCCCCTGACCATAAAGAGGAGGAGAGAAAATAGTCTTTTCTCCAATATACTAAATTACTACTAAATGAGACCTGTGGAAAAAAAAATAGTGCTGTGGGGTGTAACCAGGTTCCACCAGCTTGAGGGAATCCCCTTGTTAGGAAGCTATGGGGGTAGTGTTGAAGGGCTGTGAAGTGCTTACTCCGCCATAAAGGAGGGAAGGCTCAGGCACAAATCCTCACACAGAAGCGGCCTCTCTCCATAGAGAGAGATAAACCAGTTAGGGCTTTGTTTATGAAGTTTCACTTTATTCCCCCCTGACAACCATTTAGACAATGACTATGGGGAAATGTCCCTCTGAGAAAGAGCAACAATAGTCAAGATCAGCAGCTTTTCTAAGCAGCTAATTCTGTGACAAAAAAAGAGAGCAGATCTTCCTTCCTGGAAGCATTAGAAAATGCCTAATGAAAGACACCTGAACAAGAGCAGAGAGAAGCCTAAACAAAGGTGCTTTGTCCAAATGATGCTACCTTTGTGCACCAAAACAATCACTTACCACTTTCTGGTCCTTTCTGAGACACTTTGCATACTTTATATACTCAGTCCATGTCATGTCTTGCTCCGTTTCATTTAAGTGATAGTTTTTCTTAGAAAGCTTTGTTCTAAATATGTGAAAAATTGCATAGAATAAATTTAAGTGATAATAAATCTGAAAAAAGAAAAAAACATCTGGATGGCATGTCTGTCTTTGGAAATATTTTCCTGATATTTAAAGGATAAGAATTGCCTGCGGACGACTATTCTTCAAAGGCTTTTTTAACATTTGGTGTTGGCCAAAGTGTGACACCAATAAAGAGGTGGCAAAAAGTTGCCTTTATCTAAATTACATAACTTTCTATGACAACAATAATTGATTATATCAGTATTCTACATAAAACAACTTGAAAGGTAACCACTACTTTTCTCAACTAAAATGACATTTCAAATATTTCAGGCTTTTACTACTGAGTTCCTGATTTTCTCAAAGATACTGAAGATTTGTATTTTCTGTATCTTATGTTGCACATTGGTTCGTGACCATCTCTGCAAAAAAACCTCTCAAGTAAACAATTTATCATTTAAACTAGTCTTCAGTCATGATATGCTTAACTCTTAAGACCTTTTAGGACCCAAGCATCCTTTACAAAGTTGTTGTTTTCCTTCATCTTATTATCAAAACGAGGGGAACGATTGCAGACAAAACTCTTTTGTGCATATGATCTTTTGTGCTTTCAGCATTTAAGATGGCTTTTGTATACAGCGAGATGGGTATCTGCCGCAAACATCACTCAGGCATTGTGGAGGGGGGATTCATTTTCAGCTCGCCTTTGTTCTATTCTTTGGCCTGAACCAAGGAGCCACGCCTGCTCCTCTACCTTGAATTGTGTGGCAAACATTCCCTTCTTTGTGGCACTAGGTGCATGAGCTAGCTCATCTCCGCAGGCTTTCGTGGGAGATGGCTGTCACGGTGGCGGGGTCGCATTTGGTAACCCAACCGGGTTGTGCTCTAGGGTGGCCGTTTGCTACTGGGCCAACGAGACTGTAAACGGGTAAAAAAACTGTGCTCAGAGGGGAAAGTCCTTTTTTTTTGGATCTCTTCCACAAACGCCTCCTCTACATGCTGCTGTAGCTACCTTCACTCAATACACCATCCTTGTTATGCCCTCCTCGGCTCCCTAATGTTTCCCTCTATCATCATGACGCTTTATTTCTTTTCTGATCCCCTTTCACCCAATAACTTTTAGTCTCCATGCACATTTTCTTTTTTGAAGACTTGTGTTGTGTCACACAGAAGGAGCCACGCCCTGAGCCTGTGTGCACACTTTTTATTAAATCTGTGCAGGCGTTGGGCTGCGCTGCAGAGTAATCCTACAGTAATTGTTTCCAGATTAGGGGACCCGGACCACAAAGCAGGTTTAGCCAGGCATGAAATGGCCTCCCAGCACCGCAGCACCGGCAACCAGACCTGCCGAGGTGCGACTCACCCGGGTAAAGTCCACAAACGTCCACGGAAGAAGAGAGTCTAAGTAGCCAATGTCTTTTGAAAACCTGTTGAGAATTCTCCCTGAAAAACAAAACAAAAACAAAAAGAATCAGACAAAGCCAGAAATGCTGGATATTAAAAAAAAAAAAAATCTGCTCCAATAAACACCCATGCCTAAAAACAAACAAAAAAAAACTTGAATTTTTACCTACGCTCTAATTTTGCAGTTTGAACTACAAATGTAGGTCAAAAGCAGATATGCTCAATCCATTTTTTTTACTTTTTTATTTCAACAGAGGATCCGTTTCAATATTCACCTCAGATTCAACAGCACAGAGCCGAGAGACTGAGATGAAAAGCATTCACCCTATCTAGTTTAAACAATGAATCATTATTTGGGCAGCATTTCATAAAGACTGCCCTACTCTTGGATGAACATGTGAGGGAGCCTTTTGTTTGCAAACAAAAGGGCAACAGAAGCTGCGTACCTGCCTTTATGCTCCAACTGGCAGTGTCAGTGACATTAATTGAGTTGCCTCCAATCTGCTCAGGTGTTCATTATTTTGGATGGTGCTCTGCAGGTGCAGTGGCAGCCCTTTCATTGTTATCCCTTTAGCAACTTTGCTACCTTATTCTGATCCCGCGGTACACACGATTACACTTCCAGATGCTTTCACACAGAGTTTACCACAGGGTCAATCCCTGCATTCTGTACAACCTATTCACTCGGTCTCTAAAGGATGCAGATAAACTGAGAGGTAGACTACAGAATGTGGCGACAACTGAACAGGACTGAGGCAGCTTTCCTCAAAAATAGTAACTCCACAGTTATGTCATATTGCTTCAATTGACATCTGAAAATTAATCTTTTCTGGTCAAACATACACAACTGAAATCAGATATTTACACACTTTATAAACATTTTTTCTCAACGTCTGACATTAAATCAGACTAAACTTTCCTACTGAGGTAATTTCGGATTACTAAGTAACAGAATTCAACTCAATTCAATTCAATTTAAAAGTATATTATTTATCCCAAAAGTAAATTATGTCTTCGTAACCAACATCATTCAAATATCTTCAAAGATTTGTTGAGGACGGTGACACTGTGGGTAGGAAGGATCACTAGCTGCTGTCAGTTTTGCAACAAATCTGAAAAGCTCTCTGACTGAACATGAATGACAGTCTAATGACTGTCCTGACATGCTGATAGCTCAATTTACAGACAGTAGAAAAAAACATATTCCACAGTGACAGGATATGGAAGGCACGATCAGGTAATGGCAAGCCCTGCTTATTCACTTCATTTGTTTTTGCAACTCCTCTAAATCTCTGTCTGGATGGTTAGGAAGCCACACAGAGAGAAGTCTGCTCTGTGATATGATCCTCGCTCATTATGATCATTAAAAAGATGATTTGAACCTCGCCCTCCTCTCTCTGCCAGTCCTGCTCTACAGCTATGATGTCTCCTTATCAAACTACTTTTTAAAGTCAGACTTTCGCATACATTGAGATTACTATGCCTTGGTAAATTTGGAAAAGCATGTATGAAAATGTTGTGGATTTGCAAGATTCTGAACTTTTGAGTTAATGTTATGCGACATATACATTACATGTGTGGCATCATGGAAGAATTGATGCAAATCATCCAAGGCATCAGGAAGGGAATTGTAGATCTCCAAGTCTGAGTCAGACTTTTGGTACAATTTCCAGACGTACCAAACATCAATGAAATCATTTTGTGTTTTGAGTATCTATCTATCTATCTATCTATCTATCTATCTATCTATCCCAGAACAAAAGCAAAAGACCTTGTGCAAATGCTCGCAAAAGATGGCAAGATAGTTTCATTACCAACATTGAGATGAATCGTGGACTGAAAGACCATTTAGTAAGGAAGAAACCGTTACTCCAAAAGCAACTCACAGCACCATGCTACAGTGTGCAAATCAAGCTTTACATCCTGGTAAAAACCCAAACGTTTCAGTGCACATCAGTAAAAATATATTTTCAAGTATTAACACCTCAAGTTGTCTGAGGATATTGCAAATTCATAAAATCTATATTTTGCAATGAATTTACCAAAACTGACTTGAAAATCTAAATTTACAAAGAAGCAGGCTACATGGCATTCAACAGTGTAGGACGGATGTGAGGAGAAGCACGGTGGCACACCGGCAGGATGCTGTGGCATGGTACTACATAGGAATGGTAAAACCATGGCACCGCTGACCTAAAAGTTGCCTCCCAGCTTCCAGTCAGTCCTATGGAGGAGGGCCCTGTAATCACCTCTCTCCACGGCCATAAGCAGCTTACAGCTTTATCCAAAACGCCGCTCCCGCCTAAAAAACATGCATGCAGACGAGGCCGGGCTCCCCATAACAGCCATTGCATAAACCCAGCCAGAGCATTATTCCCCCGCAACAACCCAGCAATGCTCCAAATCAACACTGATTCAAAGTCAAGTGGCGTAAGCATGTTGTACACTTAGAGGCAGACTAATCTTATTCACAGTGTGAGTGCCCCTTTAGCATACAGACATCCCGAGGGGAGGGTTCAAGCAAGCAAGGGGGTAGAGCTGCTACCACACCAATGTAAGATACTGCTGCTTTTCATCTGGGAACAGGGGGAGGACTTGTCAAACTGTGTTTGTTAAATATATTCAATAATATTTTATGTAATTTCACTGTCTGAGCCATAAATGACCTAAATCCATGCATATCTGACAAACAATGCCAATGAAAAAAAAAAAGAAACAGGATTGGTTTCTCCGGGTTACATCATACCATGGTTGGAGGGTGTTGGAGCATCCAGCGTCAGACGGGTATCAGCTGTTTGACAAGCGGCTCAGTTAACTGGGGATGAGGCAAAGACCCTTCTCTGTCTGTCCAGACTATGGAGGGGATACATTACAGTGATGTAGTTACACAAAGACATTCACTGCATGGAAATGCCTATGAGGTAAGATCAGCATGGGACAGTGGCTTCAATCACTCTGGGTGGTTGTCAACAATATCACCTATTGTGTAGAGTGGGGTATAGACATTTCAGGATATCAGCAGCATTAGTATCAAACAATTTCTCATGCTTTGAGACTCCAAGGGTGATTTGCACCACTTTTCAGGCTCAGAAAATATCAAGCGCTCCCAATGAAGGTGGCCTCTTAAGGTGGAGATATTAGGTGAGCAGGGCCCCCAATCACTTTTAAAGAAGTGGAACAGTGGGGTCCGGCTCGAGTGGGGCTGTGTAGCAAATCGCTGTTCCCTGTAAACATCAAGATAAGGCGACAACTCAGAGCCGCTCCATGTGTGGGCCCCAGTGCAGTTGGAGGGGCTTTTCAGTGAGCAGAGTGTGATAATAAAGTAATACCAGGGAGGGGGCTGCCAAGGCTGGAGGTGGCACGGCTCACCTGCACTTCCATGAAGGGCCCACAGGCCTGGGGCAGCCTCCCACCGCCGGCGCCTTGCTGCCAATACTAATACATTCTAAATCCATTCTCTTCGCTCACACCGCCAGGCTCCTGCAATCTCCTCTCCTTTCCTTTCATGCAATTAAATAGTGGAAGTGCCGAGCGAGGGGGAGCCCTATCAGCCATGCTGCACACACACGCGCGGCTCCATCTCCACATTCAATTTACACACTTCGATATCATCATCCTCTCTGCAGTACTTCCTTCACTTTCACTCTTAACACTCTTGCATTCCAGACCTGAAATACAGACATTAAAAACACTGCCTCTGTAGACACAATTAGAATCTCACAGCTCTGCCCACAGAAGATCTAATGTTCACTGCGTCAACAGTAACTGAGTGACACCCAGCTCTGAGATGGCCCACCATGCTGATGCGAAATGGGAACAGGAGATGCTGATGTATGTGTGTGTCCGCATACGAGTGTGTGTGTTGACTGAAACTCCACTCCTTGACTGTGTTGATGAGCTGAAGCCTCGGCCTGCAGTCTCTGAGGGGATTAGCCCACTCAATGACACCAAATTACAGGGATCAACATTAGCTTGACACATTCACTGCTGTCTGTGCAGCTCTAACTGCATTTGGATGAACAGCCGTAATAAGATAGTATGACTACATTTGGGCAACAGCAATATTTAAATCTAGAGAAATTTGCATATGCACCAAAAAAAAACCCCTGCTGATTTACTTTGTTAACCCAAATGCCAGGTTTATGCTGTTGGACAGATTAGATTAGGTAAGACGAAAAACGGAATGGTAAACATATAGTATGTGATGACGGTGTGAGTGGGTTGTCTTTACGATTTTAGTTCACTCTAAAGAAAGTGTTTGTTCTAGTTAGCCTTTTGTCCGCTAACTATATAGCGTTAGCCACGTATGATTAACATTCACACACTGACAAGACAATTGCCCATAAAGTCAATGAAGGCGCACTTAAAACCGTTGGGTTATTTCTTTAATCCAAATGCTGGGGTTATATACTGTTAGTCTAAATCAAAACATTGTGATCCAGTTTGTCGTTAGGAGGGAGAAACATTATGATCATTATTCCCAAAAAGCCATTTTGCTGGATAACACAACTTCATTGAGCCTACTTTACAGAATGAAATATAAACCGTTAAGATGCTAAAATTATTCTATTTAGTTGTGTTAATAACATTGGTTCACTCTAAAGGTTAGGCAGTGATTGAATTAGCCTGGTGATTAAATTTGGTAGTGCATACTTATGCTAGCAATGTTCATTATTTACACTTTGACCAAAAAGTAAACACAAATAATAAAAATAGCTGCGTTTAATCCAAATGTTGGGTTAATGCTGTTGAAGCAGAGTTTGCACAGATTAAACCAAACATTTAGTCAAAAACTGACACTGCTTGCTGAGCTTGAGAAGAGAAAAGGAGCTACAGTACATCATTCTTTAAGTATCATCATTTTGAAAAATGGAAAGAAATGAGCAAAGTAATTGAAGATTTTTCACAGGATGAAATATGAAATGGTGAGATGGTCAAATTATGCTATATAATATTGATAGTGTAAATGACTTTAGTTCACAATAAAGATTGTGTTTGTTCACTTAGAATATCAGTTTTTTATCTGCTAAGCAGGTAGGCTAATACACTAAAGATATGCAATATCCAAACTTTAACCTAAAATGGTGAAAGTAAATAATAATCACTTAACTGACTTACACTAGTCCTGCTATTCAACCAAAAGGTGGCGCATTATACTATTAAAATAGCACCTAATATTGTGGAAAGTCAAAAATAGGCATTCTTCTTTCATCTTTTTTAAGTAAATCATATTCAGTAAGTGAATTTTAAAATTCATGTAAAATTACTTTTTTATTAGTTTTTATTAGCTACCATAATAGCTTGAGTCAAATACATATGAAAAGTTATGAGTTTTGCAGAATCAAAATACTCACCAGTAAAACACCAGTGTGTTTTTTACTGTTAAGAAAAAACCCACCAGTTTTTACTCAACTTAGAAAAGTATGTGCTGACGAATCAACTGAGATGATTTTCAGTATGATTAGGTACTTTTAAAAATAAATAACCAAAATAATTTTAATTAAACGTGTCTTTTTTGGAACAAAAGTTGAAACCATGTGTCTGTTACATAGCTACCAGAAATACTATATAGAAGAAATTTAATTCTGAAGTTTTCTTTTTTCAGCAGGGATCCTGAGAATTTGCACTTTCACAAACAACTGATCTCAAGATATGTTTTCATCTACAAGCTAGCTAGTGAAAAGGTTCATATTAAAATTTTAACAAAAGCACTGGTCATAAAGTAAATATTTTATCCAATATTATATAAAATTTGTCCTCCAGATTCAATTGTTAGATCAATAAGTCTAGCTTAGTGGAGCACACACCAAAGACAGGCAGAGCATCCCCTCAATTAATGCACATCATTTTGCACCTTTTAATACACTGTACTCAAATGTTCCAAGATTGACAGATCTCTGAACTTGGAAGGTTTTGATGCAAACATAGAACGAGTTTCAAAAGTGTCGAATGCCTGGAAATTACTTGTCAAATAAAAAAGTATAACTTCTCGGTAGACACAGATCAAATGTAGACGTTATGTGGTTCTTGGACTTTATTATCTATGCATTTTTAATGTACAGGTAAACTAAAAATATATATCAGACATGTGCAAATGATCCTTGTCCTTGCTAATACTGATTTCCCTTTTACTTTTAGGTTTGACTTATAGTTTTTTTTAAAGACAAAAACACTTACAAAAATAAAATTAAAAAGGTGTTGCAGGTTCTTTGGTAGCAGTAAAAGTCATGAAAGAATAATATGATTATTCCTAGTTACACAACCAAGCTTCATCTGACTTCAACTAAACAATAACAAAAATGTGTCAGTCTCCAACAATCATGGCTAGTTCTGATTTTAGTCTTTTTAATAAATAGGAATAAAATATGATTTCCTAAACCCTTCTTAGAGCAGATCAAGGAAACACTGGCCAGCTAACTTGTAAACCTCCATCAAAAAAATAATTTTAATAGTAAAATATTTTAGGGGATGAAAATCTAACAGGTATCCTAAGTCCAGCCCATAATCTAACTATGTTGTGTTAAATCAACTCATGTCTGGATTGGTCCAGGACCCAAGGCAGGTTTAGCAGCATAACTCCATTTGGGTTTTAAATCCAACCAATAGAAAAACCACAGATGGAGTCAAAAGATGCAGATTATTTTAGCCAGTACAGCTAAAGCGCTTCTTCGTCAATCCTACCTCGCAACAGACGTTTTCTGTTGTAACATACTTTCGCAGAACAACAAAAAAAAAAAAACACCTTTATGCAGCGGCACTCACAATGGTAACCTTTAACTCAGAGGGCCGCTATCAAGCACAAGGTCTTTTTCCAGCGGCAGCAACACACCTATCACTTACACGTGTAAACAGCTGTCAAATCCTCCACAGACGCAGAGTTACAAATTGCAGAGACTTATTGCGAGAGTGGTGAATGCGGAAAAGGTGATGGAAGTGACAGTTATTGTGTGAGTGAAAAGAATGTTAAGACAGTGGCAAAACATTGGGAGGAAAGTGACAGCGACTGTCTACAGAAGGAAAAATAAAGAAAAACTGCAGAAAAAACACCCAATAACTTCAGATTTTTTTTTTCTAATGTGGCAATAATATATAATATAGTGTATAATTATTAACAGTTGCTTAATTTCAATTTTATTTCTGATAAAAGCTAAGACAGTTGCCAGTCAATCCAGTCAAACATAAGTGCTGTTTGCCAGTTTGGAGGCCAAGTTGTGACAACTGGACTGGCCACACAATGGCCTACTGATAACAGTACAATAGCAATCAGATAGCGTCCGTTAAGCCTCTCCTTTGCTGCTCTATTAAACAGATCATTACATTATTCGAAGTGTTTGCTCTCCTCAGTGTTATAAAGATTACCGAGCAAGGCACACCCAGATAAGCGAGTCAGGCAGTCCGATGCGTAATGCAAACAGCGGTAGCTGAAAAACAAAACCGAAAGATTAAGACATGCCGGGTTCTCTCCGTACACAGCGCTGCGAAAGGAAAAGCTTTCGCGCTTATACACCCACCTCTTAATGCCAGTGGAAACCGCGAGCTGCAGAACACCCTCAAATCATATTTAGATTTGTGTTACCAGCTTATTATGACTCATTATACAGATACAAGTTGCCCTTCTTGTGGAGAATTCCCACCCGACCCAATTGTGCTGTACACTCATGTCACTATGAGGAGATTAGGCTGCGTAATTATCTCCTGACAGGTGAACAATGCAACAGAAAAAAAACTGAAGTTATCAAAGTGGGCCACTTGATAGTTGACTTTGGATTTGAGTGACAGGCTGTGGTAATATTCCTTAACCTAATTAAAAGAGGTCTTAAATTATTCTTGGAAAAAAAATGTAGGGCAAATTATAAACAATAGGCAAAAACATGGGTTTTTTATTTATAAAGAAAAACAGGTGCTTTTCTGACTTATTTAGACTGTTTGCTCACCTTTTATATCACCCCCGTCTGCCCACATCAGTGAGCCAGCAGCAGTCCACACAAAAGCTAACGAAATGATAAAAATGTCTGACACGGTGCGCAAGACAAATGTCTGTATTTGTACAGCTCCAATCCAAACCCTTGATTGTCTAAGATCTGCTGTTCTGCAAACATTGTTTACTCAGTCTAGCTGTTTGCTCTTTTGTAAAGCCTCACAGTAAAGATAATAACGCTCTCACATGTCGATTGTCGATTTAAATACTTTACATGCTGAAAAATCTTAAATCTTATCACAAGAATGTGGAGTTAAGTGTAATATTTATGAATCTAGACCAGCCTCACAAAAATGATTAAATCTAATAAAATGACAACAAATTGCAATTGGATTTTTTTCTGCGGAAAAGTTTTAAATTATTTAATAAACATGAATTTAAGTTATTTGTTAAGACAAACATTAAAAAAAAGAAACAACATAAATTGGGGAGCGAAAGCCCCTTATTTTTCAGGCTAACATTTTTTCAGCCTAACATTTTAAATTGAAAAGATTACATCACATAAAAACTTAACAGTCATGACAAACAAGAAAGATGAAGGGAGAACTGGTAGGTGTTTCAAAGTGGAACAGAAGCCATGTCGCAGAAAGGTAGCAGTCTGCCCTCTAGTGGTGACGTATAACAGCAGCGCTCAATGTTCTCAACTCCTGATCATTTCATCGTTCGGATAAATCATGCCGATACAGAAATAAGAGCTCCACTTGCTTGCATGTGCGCTTACCGGTTGGGTTGGTGTCAAAAAAGTGGATGGAAGTCCGGAGAATGGCCCTGAACATGTTGTTGTGAAGGGTTTGTGCAGACTTCACCAGGACATTGAAGAAAACCAAGCTGCGAATGAAGCCCAACACAACTGAGGTGGTTGTTAAAGCTGGGGGAAAAAAACACAAAGAAGAAATATGTGAAATGTATTACAGAATGGTTAAAGTAAAATATGATTTTTCTCATATGGTGTATTAATGGAGTCGTGACTATTTTATGGCAGATAAATTTGTTGGTGAAATGTGTGAGTATATGTGAGGATTCCTAGTATTTGAATGGTTTTCATAGTAATAAAAGTATTACTTTGATTTAATATAATTTGGTTGTGTGGTAAGTAATGCTGGTATTTCTGGATGTGATCAATAAACAACCCGTTATAAATAAATATGTTAAAATTGCTTGTTATCACAAGTAGCAAACCAGTCAATCATATGCATTTATGTATCCAGGGGCAGAGAAGACAACTTGCTAAAGTTCAGACCAACATAAGAATCTGGAGGACAGGGGATGTAGGTGCCTTTAGTCATGCCATTTGGTTGCAAGCTGGACTGGTCTGAGTATTTCAACAACAGCGGATCTACTGGGATTTCTCAGGGTTACAGAGAATTGTTTGAAAATTAGAAACTATCCAATCAGGGCAGTTGTGAAGGATCAAAATTACTTGTTAATGCCAGACAAGAATGGACAGATTAATGCTAAGTAAGAAGCAGTAGGTGCTATGTCTCTTGGTTAAGAACAGGAAACTGACCCTATGGACTGTGATCAACAAAAACTGGACAAAAACAGATTAGAAAAGCATTGTGTGGTCCAATGATTCCCAATTGTTGCTCTCTGTATCCATCCCTTCTTGATGGCTACACCCAGCGAGATATGAAGTTGATAAATGACCCAGGTCTACCCTATAAAGCTGCCGGGGAATGTTTATAACCCAGCATATTTTTGACCTGCTGGCATGTTGGACACACTGCCTGGTCCTTTACGTTTTTACCCACCAACATAAGGTGTTTCTCCAAGGTTTATATTAGGACCTCTACTTTTTGCTTTTAATATAAATAGTTTGGTAAGACAATGTATTACTGGATGTGAAAGTCATCATTGTTCTCTGTATGTTGCTGCTAAATATTCATAGTAGTTTGTCTATAATCTTTCAAACTGCATGTTTACACTCCTGGTGCAGGGATTTTTTTTTTCAAATGTCTGTCATAAGAGTCAGAAGGAAATAATGTGAAACAGCTATACAAATATACAGCGCCTGCTTCCCTGAATAAAAACCTTGAAAATGACAGAACTGGTTTTAGTCCACTTTAAAGCAAGGATTGTCCTTGCTTACCAAATTTAACACTACAGGTTTTTCTGTACACTTACTTATAACGAATATTAACTAGAGTTATTTTGTGTTTAATTAGACATTGTTTCATTGAGTTTTTGGCATGTTTTACTCATTTTGTGCCAAACCTCTTTTTAAATTACACCCAATTAGACTTACACTGAATAGTGTACTTTGTTATTATTAATATTAGTAATAAAGGCATCAATAATAGTGATGGTAACAAAAAATTGCATTTCTAATATATGCATTAGTACATTATATTATTAGTATTATCTATAATTTTGTTTTTGTTATGTGTGAGTACTATTTTCTAAAAAAAAAAACATGAAATAAATTATTTATATATTAATACAGAACAATCGTATCTATGTACCTCTTCCAAAGCAATACATATTTATTTATGAATCAGGTATCTTTTTAATCATGTTCTACGTTTTACTGCTGAGAGCACAAAACCTGACAAAAATGAAGAGCCTGAGAGAAACAAGAAGATAACTGGGGGAACAGAGGAACAGAAAGGAAAGAAAAGCCCTCCTATCTCACTATACAGCTGAGACCCATGTAAACATACATTGGGCCTTGAAGGCCCTGGGCCACAGCCAAAGAACTGTGGATCTGCTCATTGAACGACTGCAGCATTCAAAATACACAAAGAGCAATGAGAGCTCAGCGAGCTTCACCTGCGTAAATGCCTAGGTACAGGTCAAGGTCCAGATGCTGAGGGAAGCTGCCATTGAGGTGCTCAGTCACACCGGTGTGCTTCTGTTCAGAGGCCCTGCGAGTCAGCCGCCAAAAGCCAAGAAAATTCACAACAAAAAATAAACACAACAAAGATAGTGGGAGAAAAAAAAACAACAATGCAGCATCAGGGCACCAAACACAACACATTTATATTGTGAAGCTCAAGGTTGGTTTCAGTAAGCGACAGGCAAAGTCAGGTAAAACAGTTTTGTTCATGCGTTTTCTACGAGATCCTCAACCACTTCCAGTCAGAGAAAATATGACTGACTTACAAAACCATCCATTCAAATTCTTGCAAGCATTCATGTTGGGTTTTTTTTTTTGGTTTTTCAAAATGTGAAAAGAAATACAAATCTCACCAGTGTGCAAGCCACCAGTCCTGAAGAACAAATGTAATCTAAACATAACACACAATAAAAAAATATATATATTGAACATAAAAACCATTTAGCTACATGTAGAAAAAAACTTGACGCAAGAATTTATTTTTAGAAAAACACATATTTGATAAAAGAAAGCAATTAACTGATTGAAGAGCAACTCACGTGAGCGAGTCCATTGAGTAAAATGAGAAGCAAGAGGACCAGGAGGTTGGCGCCTGCCAGGAAATATTTCACATACATGCTAAGGCCGACATTTCCTTCCACGCGACTTTCCTCCTCTATCGGCTGCACTGCCTACACATGGAAACCATAGTTTAAGCGGCATTTGTCTAAAACAATCCATCTAAAAACAGGCCCACGCAGAGAGGAAGGAAAATGTGAGTATCTGCTGCTCTCTAGTGGCTAAAACGATGCACAGCAGAGCAGAGAGTTATGTTTCACCAAAGTCGGGGGATCTCCTCCTCCGTCGATCAGAGAGCAACGAGAGGAGGAAAGGGACGACATGGAGGAGTTGTCAGAGAGGGTGTAATGGAAGGAAGAGCCAGTTCCAGGCAGTGGGGTCATGTCCTGCCTTTCCTCATCCTGGTCTTCCTTGAGAAGGGAAGTGAAGTCTATGCCAGAGCATTGCAGCTCACTGTAGGTCCCTTTTGCAACCATCTGGCCCTGAAAAACAAAACAAAAATAACAAAAAACAGAGTATTTGTGGATTAAGTTAATGTTTGACTACTAATGAGTCAAAAGACTCAAAATTTCAGTAATCTGTCAGGGTATGAAGTGATTTAGGTTTGAGCCTTTATGGGATTTTCATGGTATGTTAGCTTCAAGTTAGAATACAATTGTTGATGGTATTGCAGTACTTGGCATAACTGTACAAGTTTGTGACCATAGATATTTCCAAAGCTTAAAGTTCCCCCCAAATACCTTACATTGTTCAATGATGGCAGAGTCACAAAGCACAAACCTCCTTTAAGACCACAATCTGATCTGCAGCCCTTAGATACTGCAGCTGATGAGTTACAAGAATACGCGGTTTCTTCCTCAGGAGTCCACAAATGCACCTGAAAGGAGATTATGTGTAAGAGAAAAAAATAATAACGTTTTAAAATTCTAACAAAGTGATCAAAAATTCCTCTAAAGAAATCAAGAAACTAAATAAGTCACGCAAAAATCAACAACTGCTAATGGTCCCATTAAGATGGAGTGTGCTAATAATGTAGCGTGCTTAATTATTTATACATGAATTTTCCATTTTGGCTTCTTTCTTGTTAAAGAATGAGAAAAATTGGTTGAAATTTTTTGTAACGTTATTATTGGACTAAAATTAAGAACCGTTGTGAAGAGCAGCTTGTTTTCTTAAGTACTGAAACATAAATCTCTATATTTAAAAGAGTTCATTCTTTTTTAAAATCGTAAGTGTAAGATGTTGATAATCAGACTCACTCCTCGAAAAGGTGCCGGCCCACTTCAGCATCTACTGCACTAAGAGGGTCATCAAGCAAGTAGATATCTGCATCACGATACGCCGCTCTGAAAGCCCACAAAAATGAAGGTTGTCACTCTCACCTGTACCAAAGAAGAAGGTAAACTACTTCAAAAATATTCAGCACACCTGGCTAGGCTGACTCTTGCCTTCTGTCCTCCACTGAGGTTGACCCCTCTGTCCCCAACCATGACTAAGTCACCACCAGGCAAAAGACCTATGTCCTGAGATGGGAGGGAAGAAGCTGAGACTCACTACGCGAGATTCAGAATAAGACAACAAATGAAACCAAGTTGTTTAATGGGAGCACAACAACACAGTCAAACGTGTAACAATAAGGAACATCAGGGTTCATCCTCACTCGCTTGAGGGCGCAGGCTCTCAGAACTCGATCATACTTCTTGGGGTTGAACTCATTGCCAAACAAAATGTTGCTGCGGACCGTGCCCGGTAAAATCCACGGCTGCTGGGATGTGTAGGTCACCTCTCCTTTGACTTTGACCACACCAGTTTCCTGACTCAGTTCTCCCAGTATGGCATTCAAGAGTGAGGACTGACATAAATTAAAATGGAGATTTAAATGACAAAGCTGAAATCATTTGTATTTTTTTTTTAACCAAGGGACGGATGTGAGTTTGGAGGCAATTAAGAGAAACATTTGTCAGTGCAGATTTAATTATTGTTAAATTATTTCAAGGTATAAAAACAAGACTGAAACTGTAAAAACTGAACAGACCTGACCTTTCCAGCTCCGACGGGTCCAATAACTGCCAGCAGCTGCTCAGGTTTCACTGTGAAACTCACATTCTGTAAAGTTGGTGCTTCGAGATTCTGCAATAAAGGAGCAAATAAAATGAAAACTCCATAACCTAAGCCAGTGGTTACCAAACTTTTTGTCCTGCCCCCCACCCCCATGAGCGTAGAACATGAGCGCAACATGAGCGTAGTAGCGCTCATGTTGCGTTTAAAGGCGGCTCGGAAAAACAGGTTACCACATGTTAACAACGGATTAAATAGTTTTAACTGCTGGTAAAAGTGATAGCAGTTAAAACTGGGAAGTGTGGAAGCCCCTACTATATCAAATTAACATAGAAATAACACAGGGTTGGCCATTCTAAGGTAAAAACCCAGCGCATACAGTGTTCATGTTTTTTGTTTTTTAATTTCTTTTTTTCATCCAGACGCCCCCCGCCCCCCTCTGCAATGGCACGGCGTCCCCCCTAGGGGCACGCCCCACAGTTTGGGAACCTCTGACCTAAGGAGCTGATAGCAGGTAGGGTTAAAACCAAAATAAAAAAAAAATAAATACATAAAAAAAAGACATTTGAGTCACATGCCCAAGAAAACAAAGGAGAATGCAGTTCCTCCTTGTGTTTCTCACCTTATCCCAGTAGCATTTCAGATCTTGTATTTTAACCATGCAGTCTCTCCGGTCTGCCAAAGGCATTTCCAGATGCTGAGGTGCAACTTCATTTAGCAGAAGAAATTTCTTGAGGAAAAAGATACATTGCAGTTTTTCAATTAAATCTGTAGCGATGTAACAGATGAAATGCACAACTGAACCTAGTTTCTGTGAGATCTCGTGGAAATTGCTGCTAGCATTTTTCAGTCTCTTTTATTCAAGACATTTGCTTGACTGTGTAAAAAGAGAAAAATCATGTTTCTATGAGGAGCAATCACCTTTAGCCCTTACCTGTATCCTGTGGATGCTGATGAGAACCTCCGAGGCTTTTTCTATGGCATAGGGGAAAAAGAGCGTGATGGTAAGTCTGACTGCCCCATAGAGGGAAACGGCCATGAACAGTTTGCTGGCCGACAGCCTGTTTCCTGTGAGCACATAAACGCAGACTGTGAGAAAGATGATGATCTTGCTCCCCGCAAAAAAGGATGCCATGTTCAGGCCACGAAGGTAAGAGCTTTGCATTATCTTGGAGATTTCCATTCTGTAACAAATGAAAAATGATTGCATGACATACTGCTTTGAAAAAATTTCTAACAGATCTCACTAAAGGGCATGACTAAATGTGGTGCTGCTCTGCTGCAGACTAGAAACTTGCATCAAAAGAAACCATGAAGAAAAGTGAGTGGAAAAACAAACACTACTGCACCGTCTGACTTCATCCACGAGTTCGCCAAAAGGCTTCTCCCATCCGTACATCTTTATAACTCTGATCCCAGATACAACTTCACTCATTGTGCGGATTCGCTCGTCTGTTAGCAATGCTGTTTCAGCCCTGAAAAGAAAGACACAAATTGCAGAAATGGAGGGAGTGCAACACAAGGCAAGGCCTTTTATAGACCTAGCAAACCAAGGTGCAACTGATCCAAAATAAACCTCAGTCTGGAGAACAAACGTCCAAACAGGGTCTGAATAGGCATCAGAATGAAGATGATCACCATTCCAGCAAGACATGATGGTCCGATAACATACAGCAACAGTAAAATCACGGACACTGCTTGAAGAGGACCGACCCATAAGAAGTGCAAGTATAAGGTAACCTGAAGAGAGATTGAAAGGAGGCTGATATACTACATAAACAACATTTTTTCTAGTGTATACATGTGTACTTTGTAGTACCTAGAGACATTTATGAAGAATGTTTTTAAGAGCAGTTACGTCAGGTCTAAGTGTACAGAAGAAAAAGCCCAAGTTTTCAAAGAAAAGAACAATATATCCACTGTAAAACATGGAGGGTGTTTGGTTTCCTTTCGCAGCAGCCTTATTGCATCTGGTGCTGTGAATCATCAGTCTTTGCAGCAATCAATAAAGTCAAGAGTCAACCAAGTCACCCTTCGGAGAAAACTGCTGCCCAGTGTCAGAGAGCTCAACTTCAGTTTCACACCTTGGGTCTCTCAACAGGATAATGACCCAAAAGATGCAACTGAGTGTACAGCAGAAATTACAGAGAAATAAACATTAGATTGTTTGTGTTTGTTTGTTCTCCACGAACACAGACCTTAATCTTACTGATAATCTTTGGACAGATGTAAAAACTAAAGTGACGTGAACTTGAGATAGCTCTAGCCGTTTGTCCTGAAAGAAGGGGACGAACTTCTGGTTGGCATATGCAAATACCTCATTATGAAGTACAGAGTATGTTGGTTGAGTATGTTGGTTGTGGAAACAAAACATACTACAAAAAATATTAGGAAATATATATATAAGCCATTTTCAATACACAACTTTTTAAAGGTTTTATTGGCTCTAGTGGCCTTTATTTGATAGTTCATTGACAGGAAAGTGGGAAATGAGAGAAGAGGGAGATCAAACGGCCGCGTTGAGGACTGAGGCCTCCATATGTGGGTTGTGCTTAACCCCTGCACCACCACAGCACACCCAATACACAAAATATTTAACTTCTATCTTTAATTTTGTTAGCTTCAAGTTAGTTCAAAGAAAAATTATCTAGTTTTTTTTAGAAGGTGGGAACAAATGTATGTGCATCTATATATAGAACAATGTATCTAAATGTCTTATAATTTTTAAAGAAATCAAATTAAAACCTATAATCTTGTGATTTAATGCAACTATATTTAGGTATAGAATGTCGAGTTACCTCATCAAATTTGTTGACATCGTTGGATAAGAGGTTCACAATCTGCCCTGTGGTTGTTTCAGCCATTGCTGAGCTGCTGAGACAAAGAGCCTTTGCAGAGCAAAGGTATCAAATCAAGTCTACAGAATAAACTCAGCACAGAAGGCAACATTTCTCCTGCGGAGCAACACGACGACTGACCTTCCGATAGATCATGTGGCACATGGCCACACGAATCTTCATGCCAGCCCACTGGACTTGGTAGAAGTACAGATTATGAAGCAGAGTTACGCCTATGGTGGCCAATGAAATGGCTGCAGCACAGCTGTAAGCTTCAGACAGCGAAGCTGGCTCAGCAGTGTCGTAGCTCTCAAAGAACTCGATTAGCTTCCCGAGCAGCACTGACTGAATGACTTTGATGAATTCCTAATAGACAAAACAATAGTAAAACAAAAGAAATGCTTGTTGTAAACAGTGCGTCTTGAAAAGGTATATGTTCTGTGAACTTATTTCACATTCTCAGCACAAAAATCTATGTACTTTAAATGAATTTATGTAGACTAAAAGAAAGTAGTCCATAACTGTAAAGTGGAAGGCAAATGAATCTTCAGCAATGACTGGAAAGCTGGTTGGAGGTGATGAGAATTTGGATGGAGCCATTGGGCTCTTTGCACGTATGGCGCAAAGAGCCGCATGAGCGAAATGCGGCTTTCTGGTGTCTCCTTCGAGTTACCATGACAGCAGCTACAAAAGACAAAGTCGTATTTCAAACGCAAATAAAGCATTGTTGTCTTCCAAACATAATGGGATTTTAAGTTTTCAAGGATTTCCAAGCAGTACTAAATGAAGAAGACGGTGTCTTGTAAATATTCGTCGCTACCAGTTAAGCTAACGCAGCAAAGTTTGCAGCCTTCACTTCACTCCGGATCAGCTTCTTCAGCCTAAAACTACTGAAAGGAGACAGATGGTAAATAAAGGAGCCCTGTATTATTTCCATGGAATCACTTCTGTATTCCTTCTGAAAGAGCAAGTGTATGGGAACGAGTGAGCCGACCAGAGCCAGACAGCCGAGCAACTGATCCGCCTGTACACACCATCCTATTTGACCTCTTCACAAGAACCAACCACAAGAACCAAAAGTAATAAGACAAAATAACACAGAGACCTAAAGAACACAGTCATATTTTTCTAAAAGCAACAACTTTGAACCTGAACAGCCAGCTGGACTCAAACTCTGACTGAGAAAACTACTGAGCCGCCTTTCCCCGAACACGGAAGCTGACGTGCAAAGAGCCCTATGGCAATGGTAAAGTAAAAATTTTGATAAGGGCGAAGTTCACCTTCCACCAAGGCAGTTACTCTAAACATGCAGTCAGAACTACAATGAAGTGGTTTAGATCAAAGATATATAAAGTGCAAGTATTCAGGGCATATGAACTCATTCTACCTCTATAAAGAGGTATATCCCAATTAATGAGTATGGTTTCCAGTAACAGTGGATGAGAGCTCTGGCAAGTCTGGGTGGCCGCAGATCTTTTACGGCCTGCTCAACTTCTTGATTCCAAAATCTTCAAAAAGAAAAACAAAAAAATCATTAGAGAGGAGCCAGTTGAGGCTCGGGCATCTGGTCAAGATGCCTCCTGGACGCCTCCCTGGTGAGATGTTCCGGGCACGTCCCACTGGGAGGAGGGGAAGACCCAGGACACGCTGGAGGGACTATGTCTCTCAGCTGGCCTGGGAACGACTTGGGGTTGCCCCGGAGGAGCTGGAAGAAGTGGAAGAAAATGGATGGATGGATGGATGGATGGATGGATGGATGGTGATGGATGGATGGATGGATGGATAAAAATCATTATCAAGATTTGTTTGTGTTTATGATGTCTAAAAAATGTGTGAGCAAACTGAATTAAAGTTGAAAGGGACAGTGTTATGTTAAACATTGACTTCACAGAAAGAAACAACAATGGGATTTTGAGAACATACCACCTACACATTTTTCATATTTTACCACATTACAACAACAAAGTTCAAGGTATTTTGTTCGAATGTATGTAAATCCTGTATTTAGTTCAGTCCCATCAGTTCTGGCAAACGTCCTTGCTTCTGCTGAAGAAATGCATCATATTTTTTTCTCTGCCATTTTAGCTATGATGAGTTCAGGGTGGTTAATTTTGGTCTTTAGTGCTCAGAGAATTTGCTGTGTAAACCACATGGTTTGTGACAAACTAATTTAAATTTTATATTTCTTTTAGACGTGGTAAAGCTAGACGTGTTGTTTTCCCAACCTTACCCTACTTTAAACTTCGCCACAACCTTCTCCCTGACCTGGTGTGTCGTTCGGTCTTTATGATGTTTAATGCTCATTGATGTTCACTAACAAATCTCTGACACCTTTACAGAACAGCTCAATTTATAAAGACATTGCTGTTTAGAAGTTAGTTGGATTCTGAAAATCTTTGGTGGGAGTGAATTTTTAAGGGTGCTTTGCATGATTTTGTAAATAATGACAATTTAATACAAAGTTGACATTTTTAATGGACTTTTAATGCAACGCTTAGAGCAACTTTGCATTAAATGTGTCATTATTTACCGAATGACACCTCATGACAACTGTCATATACATTCATAAAGACTCCTTCATGTTCATGACAGGTGTTATGTCATGTTTATGACAGTGTCATGTCAGTCTTATGCACAACCCTTCAAATAAAGTGTTATCAAACTTTTCTAATTCCAATAAAATCCACTGAGGCTTGTAGTTGTGATACCACAGAATGCACCAAGTTTAAAGCATCCTATTTCAGTTTTGTTCCAATGCAAAAATCTGACTAACGCAACCTCTAAATTTAAACATATCCTTGGCTAACACAAGAGTTATCATGATAGCAGTAGGAACGAAGCGTTCCCCATGTACGAGTTTGAACAGTACAGTCTAAATATAGGTGGGCTCTTGTCCAAGCACAATGTTCCCTCTGAGGCCACACTTCCTCACAGAAAGCAGCCTCTGCCCTATGTGGAAGAGATGCAGGCTTAAGATGTCAGGCAATTGGAGGAGAAAATTGTCTCTCTTTTGCTATGACAGATGAACTTTCACAATAAAAAATAAAGTTAATTTAACTTGAGAATATATACCCTCTTCTATTAACAGCCAACAGTAAAATTTGAACTCAAGCTCCTATACTGTCCTAAAACCTAATGTTGCATTGGTTTCCAGAGGGCCTCAGGGATCTAAATCTGATATAGTTATTAGTTAAATTTTGTGTGGGTCAGTCAACCAGAGCTCAGGCACAGCGAGGATATTATAGAAATAGAGAACAGTGGAGGATTTCTACACTTGAGAAAGTGTGCTCAGCTCTGTTGCAGTTCTATATTTTCAGAATTTGCTGCGGGCCAATAAAAACTGTCCCGCAGGCCGCAGTTGGCCCGCGGGCCGTAGTTTAGACACCCCTGATCTAATCAATAATAGCTGCATAAATCAGCAGCGCTTCGCTTTCACAGATGGTGGGACTTCGTCCAACTTTTAGCGTCACTTGGAAGGGAAGATTAAAGAAAGGTAAGATCTGTGGACGTGATGCTATCAAAGCTAGCTGTACAGAGACTAATGTTGCATCCGCAATGAAAAAAGGTTCTCACTCACGCGCTGAATTATTGTGTGGAGGTGTTGACTGAGGTATATGGGACAACGCTGTGACCAAAGTCTGCAGGATAGTGATTTAACATTCTGGAACGATCCGATTCTTGTGGACGGATCTTTACTAAGTCCTAAGGACTGAAGCCTCACTGAGAGCCGTTCTTTGCTCTTGTGTTCACTGCAGTAGCTAACACACATATACACATTTATTTAATCGCTGAATAAGTAAAAGTTGAACTTATGAACACAGAGCAGCTCATTGATTGAGTTCGTCTCCTGTCATGGTGGCAAACATCGCAATGGGATGGAGGGTGAGAACAGTCACGGTTCTCCTGCTTGGTTACTTGTTGCACCGTTGTAAAGTGTACATAGTTGAACGTTATTTACGTTAATTGAAATGTTTCAGTTGTGGTTTCTGACATGGGCAATATGGGCAACCGCCCAGGGCGTTATTTTTATAGGAACAGCGATGAAAGCAAAACAGAATTAAATGAGTTTTAATTTATACTGGTTAAATATATTTCAGCTCTAAGTATTTAATATCTAGGTGTTTTTATGGGAATGTGGATCTTTCAGATCAATCTGAGAACCAATTTTGATAAGTAAACTTAATTTTATTGTCATATAGCGCTGGTTTTGGCTCGGTCTCGGGTTCGGTGGTCTTGACTACAACTCTGCTACGTGGCTCCTTGGTTGCATGTCCTCCCCCACACCTTCGTTCCATCCCCTTCCAGTTGGATTTCTTTCTAAATAAATGTCACTAATGAAGTTCATGCTATGTTAGGACAGGAGACAAGATGTTTCCATCCCTGACATTATGATTCATAGAATCACATATCCAAGTCTAAACTATGTTACAGAATAAACACAATAAGAACATGTTTAATCTGTGGCTTTGCTAATTAAAATGGCACATTTCTGATGTATTAAAATTAAATACGTTCGGCACACTTAATGATATTAGGGATTAGGTTATGTATTCATCAAGTACTTTTACTTTTAATACTTAAGTATTTTTAAAAGCCAGTATTTTTTTACTTTTACTTAAGTAAAATGTTAATGTGGTACTTTGACTTTTACTTGAGTACATTTTTGTCTGTGTATTTGTACTTTTACTTAAGTACATTTTTTGAGTACTTTCTCCACCACTGGTTTTTAATTTTGATTTTTTTTGTTCCAGCATCAAAATACATAATAAAATGTCTCGTCTGCCTGCCGCATCTTGGAGGGTTCCACGAAGAACAGGGTAATAACACTATGATGGTGAATAATAGTTGTGGATATGCCCAAGCAGAGTTTGTGTCTAAAAAAAACACACTAAGTTTCTTTCATATTCAAATTACTATAGAATCCTAATTCAATTCAATCTAAAACTGCTCAAAACATAATTTAAATAAAGTACGTTTTATATACATTTTACCTTTAGAGATGTCTTTAATATGTTGTATTGACTCTTTTAGTTCAATAACCTTAAAAGATTATCGACTATATCTGTATGTGACTACAGATACTTTTACACTAACTTAACAAAAATAAGTGAGTGTGTTACCGCTGTAGTTCCTCTCCAAGTCGTTGAGATTCGTCCTCTGGGAGAACTCTGTACATGTCATCCTTTTCCAGTCTCCTCTTGTACCCAACTCTGAATAAGGGGTTCAGCCAGCTAAGAATACAATATATGACTACATGTTAATTATTTTTACAACAATAAGTAAAAGAAACTAACAACCAGACAAAAAAAGTTCCTCACACATAGACAAAGCTAAACTTGGTTGAGCAAAGGAGTTAGTATAACCAAACAGACATAAAAAAATTTACTTTTATGTTCATGTGATGGCTGCAGTAACAGCCCCCTCTCGGAAGAGAAGCATGCTCAGGTGAGAAATCTGTGCAACTCAAATATGTTTCAGGGAAACCCTGGTAAAACAGGCCTTGTCCAGCATGACCATTGTATTAAAAGATGGAGCTTCTGTGAGAAGGCTGAGTTACAGAATACCTGAGCGTCTGTTGGTTTCACTGAAAGAGGAAGTCGATCTGATGCTGTCACTCAGAATCATTGAGCCATCAAAAAGTGAGTGGTGCCATCCAGTGGTCTTGGTGCCAAAGAAGGACGGCAGCATACGTTTCTGCATTGATTTCAGGTATTTGAATGGAATAACATAGTTTGATTCATATCCAGCTCCCCGCATCGGTGACATAGTTGAGCAGATTGGGAAGGCCAGATATTTAACAACCATAGATCTCTGCAAGGGTTATTGGCAGGTACCTCTGACGGAGCGGTCAAAAGAACTTACTGCTTTCCGGACCCCATGGGGCCTGTTCCAGTTTAAAGTCATGCCATTTGGACTACATGGTGCCCCGGCAACATTCCAGAGATTGATGGGCCAGGTACTGTCTGACATGTCTGATTTTGCTGCAGCCTACCTTCATGACATAGTCATTTTCAGTTCTACCTGGGAAGATCACCTGAAATATCTGAAGAGGGGGAGTGTGTGATGGCTGCAGTAACAGCCACACAAATGTGGTAACATTCACTCTCACCACATGCAACAGGTTCACATTCACTTTCACCACAAACATGTTCAACTCACCTATATTTGGGTTTCTTTAAGTCTAGGATTTAATTTACAGAATAACTGATTTTGTTTAGAAGGCAACACATCACATTGTATTCTAGAATAAGTGCGCACATTTTAGTTTACATTGTTGTGTTTTGCTTGCTTTAACCCTTGTTTGTTTTTTTAGTTTCCTGAGTGCTGGCTGCTCCAATCCTTCAGGAGAGCAGAGAGGTGGAGAAGGGGTGGAGTAAGCCAGCTGGGACTGAAAATTGGTTCATACCACTACTCATCATCCAGAGGGGGGAATGGGATTTTTCTATGTTAGTTTGAGTTAGGTTTTTGTGTATTTTCCCCTTGGTGTTTTGTTTGTGGCCTGATCAGCCAGTATTTAAGTTTCCCCTTGTGTCTTTGTTTGTTAGGTCTGTTTGTTTGAGTTAGTCTGAGTTGATGTTTGTTACTTTGACCTCTTTTATGGGCCCAATTTTTGTCATTTTTTTCTATTATTTACCCAAGCTTTGTTTGGGTTAAATAAAAAACAATTATTTTGGACTTTAAACCTGTGCCTGACTGTTCCTTAACTGCTCGATCCATCACAGTTCACTACACAAACAGGCATTTTGTCTCACTGTCAGACAGAATAATGAGGGAGAGAGGTGGAAAACAGAGGAAGCGAGAAACGCAGATAAAAAGATTTACATGTGCCTGAGAAAATGTTCCCAGATGTGAGGTACGGCGGTGGCAGTATTATGTGTGTTAGAGTGTTTTGCTGTAGGAGCAATTGCTGTACTTCACAAAATAGATTGCATCATGAGGAAGGAACATAATGTGAAAATATTAAAGCAACGCCTGCCAGGATGTTACAACCTGAGCACCAATGTATCTTTAAAATGGACAATGATTGTGAGGCACACTACCAAATTAGTTGCAAAGTGGTTCAAGTCTCTATCCTGGAGAAAGTTTGTTGGCAGAGATACAAAGGTATGTGTGAGAAAGGGAATAGGTCAAAATTCCTAAGCAGAACAAGTTGAGTCTGTGTTGACGTCAGTCAGTGAGAAACACTGTCCATTTTTATACTGTGCATGTAAATATTTGATTTCAGCTGTATGGAAAACTCATTTAAAGAAGATACTATTTGAAAATGCTTTTTTTTTTCCTTTTCAATTTCATGCTTGAAGACAATTGGCAATACCAATATGTCAACAGTAACAGCTAGTGTTGTACAAAAATGTTAAAGCAGAAAATTTAATGCAATTTAGGATTATTGTTATTGCAAGTGGAAATATAAAATCCTTAATAAAAGGAAATCTGTACTAAAACAATGTTGACAACACAAATAAAATTAGGCCAAAAAAGGGCTTATGTTAACTTTGTACATAAATGCTTTCTCGAGCTTGTTTTTTCTCCTAGAATTAAAGTGGAGTATTGTTTTAATGCTAAAAAGCAGAACTTTCTCCCTATGATGCTCTGCAGCTACCTGTTATCACATCCAGGAAAAGGGTCTCTTCACTGTCCACTGCCCATGCACTCTGCAAAGCCCTCTGTTCAGCTCTGAACGCCACACCGTCAGTGGGAAAGGGCAGTTTTTCTTACCAGAAGAAAATCTTGGAGAGAAGATTAGCTGTGGCTGACGGATTATCCTCCTTCTCCTTATTCTGAGGTTCCATTGCCCCAACAGTGAAAGCAAACCCAGCAGGCTGCTTCTGCAGGCTATGCGTCCCAGAGAGATACAGAGGTGGAAACACAGCGAGAGTTATGAACTCTTCTGTGCGTCAGATTCGGCCCTTGTGACATTCAGGGCAGGATTACTGCAGGAGATTGGCAGCCGGTGTCCCGGTGCTCTGTCTGTGCTACCCATTCAATCATCCTACCCTGTGTGGAAATGCGCATGCGCACACCGATGCTACGTCACAAAGCACCGAGAGACAGACATGATGGCTATCTAAACGTGCTACAGTAGGAAAAGCTGACGAGAAGCAGCTTTGCGCATGCGTGATTAATTTCCAATGTGGACGCCGAATGGGGCTCAGTTCAGTTCAGTTCAAATGTATTTAATCAAGGGCAGCACATTTAAACAATGCTACATCTGGGGAAAAACAAAGAAACTGCTGTTTGTACCTTTATTTAAAGACAGTAATATCAAAAGTTAAAAAGTTCCTGTCATATACACAGACACCTACCTTGAATTTGTGCGACTATGTAGGTCAGTATAAATCAGTCTTCACGTATTTGTTTTTGTTTTAGCCTATGTTTCGTCTGGGATCCGAAAACTAAGATCAGTTCACATTTTTATTCCAGTCAAAGTTACATTTTTAGATATCTGAATTAAGATTTGCATGGAAGCCCTTTTGTACGGTGGCCGTGCTTTGCACCTCACGGCCACCGTACTTTTGGGCTTCCACGCATTTTATGTTTCCTGCACAAAATTGTCAGTAAATGCCACAATGTAGAAAGAGCTCGGAAATGTTGGAAATGCGGAGAATGCAAAACTTCATAAACTATAAGACTGCTTCTGAAATCTGCAAAGAAAAACAACCTCGCCTCAAACCATAAAGAAAAGTAACGTGAGGTCCTGTTTGCTGTTTGTTAAAAGCCATGTAAAACACAGCATTCATGTTGAACAAGGTGTTCTGATCAAATAAGATCAACATTGAAAAATTTGACCCACATATAAAATGTTATGCAACACTGCTGCACATGACTCTGAACCATCCTTCCCCTGGTGAAACATCATGGTGGCGTTACATCTCCTTTCAGTCTAACTGACCTGTTTTGCAAAGAATGTGCCAAATTTTCTGGACCAGAATGTAGGTGTTCATGGAGACTTATGGAAAAATAAACTGACCTCTTACTCTGCATCCTATGATAGAGGAGAATATTGAATGCACTGAAACTTTGAAACTCAGCCAGTGGGTACAGATAATTTGGTGGGATGATGACTGGTGAACTGTCAAGTTTTCAAATTAAAACAGACGCATTTTTAAAAATTTTGAGCCATTTGGATCCACATTTTCTACTTCAGACCCTATTCTTCAGTGAGTAAAGGTAACATGAACAATGACATGCATGTTCATAAAACAGCTGGTAATCATTACTCTCACAGTTGCTAAATACTGTGCTAAAATAGATGAACCAGTAACTGGACTTTGTCACCTGTTTGTCTCCTATATTTTTTTTTAGAATTAATGATTACTTCTTTATTATTTTTATGTTAATATGATACTTGGCATCATCTTAGGCAAGAACAAGAACACACAAATGAAGGAATCTCTCTTTTTCCCTTCGAAAATGTAATGCCTTACTGCCAGCTCGTCCTTCCTTTACTCGTTCACTTTGGGACACGTCGCTCACCTTGTCCGTCCCTCACAAGGTGAGCGATTAAGATGTCCTGTCTGTTAATCATCTTTGTGAAACACATGTCCACAGTGTAATTCTACTTGCCTGAGGACTTTTTTTTATTTCTCCTTATATCTTGATATTGACAAAGACAGCACACATTATTGAAGCTATCAAATGACAGGCTGGCAGATTCTGGCTTTCCTCAGTGGCCTAGCCGGGCTCTGTGCCACCATCGCCGCCACGGTGTCCAATGAGTGGAGGGCCACGAGCCGAGCATCCTCGGTCATTACAGCCACATGGGTGCTCCAGGGTCTGTGGAACAACTGTGCTGGGAATGCCATTGGAGCTCTACACTGCAGACCTCATCTTACCATCTTCAACCTTGAAGGTAAGAAAGATGACTGTATTCTGATTTCAGACTTAAAAAAATAAAACTTTTAGTTTTTTTTTTACTTAAGACAGCAAATAATAAAGTGATTGCATTTTTCCAGATTAAAATTTGTGTTTTAAATGTGGTAAATGTGTAAAAGAAAAAAAAATGGAGATGTCAAACCATGAATGTTTTTAGAGTCATGGTGGAAAGTAAGTAATAGCTTGGTTAATGATACACCAGTGAAAAATGAAGTTGAGCAAATTATGATACTGCCTTAATTTTGAAACAGTTTAGCTTAAAAAAAAGTTTACATTGAGATTAAAAATGTGCATAAAATATAGTGGAAGGAAGTACATCAGTGTAAATTACCAGTATTATTACAGACATCAGTAAGTAAACGCATGAAAAGATGCTCAGAACTCTGGTGAAGTTACTGGACATAAGGAGTGCAAGACTGATTCTCAAAATAATTGTTTTTAGTTACATTAATCCAACACAAATCACAAAATGTATATAGTCACACTTATTTCACAATACATATTAAATTTGTCCTTACAGTAACAACATTTTTATTTGCTGTTTGTCACATAAAAACCTCAAATTTTAATGTTTTTGTTCTTTAGAAATACCAGAAACTGACAAGGGAAATTAATTATGTTCTACATTTTTCTTTTTGCACATAGAAATCTGACAAGTGTGATGTATGGATTCAGAACATTTTACTGTTATCAACCAGAAAAAAAATTCCTGCAATTTTGGTCTAATCTTCTGCTACATGTTCCTTTGTCCCCTACATTGTTTGAGGGAAAATTCAAATGGGACCTCCGCCCCCCACAGCATCATGCTGCCTCTACCACCTCTCAACACTCTGATGTCTCCACAGAAAGCAGCTGTATTGATACTGAAACTAAAGTGAGAAACTATGATTCCTGACTTGAATTTTTTACTGGCTTGAATTATTTTTCTCAACTTCACAATTGCTTAATGTTAAATTATATCAAAATACAATCACGACTGACATTTACAGTCGTGACGTGAAATAATTTGAAAAGGTGGAAGGCTCTGTGATTCGTTTAATTTTCTCTGAGAAGTTTCTTCTTTTCCCTAATTATTTTGTTGACTAAAAAAATTATGCTGGGCCCCTTTAAGTAAAAAAAAAAAAAGATAGTACAACTTTAGTACCTGTAAAGTATTTTTACTTTAAAAGTAACTAATTCTTCATCATTCCCTGAGCAAGCTGAATCAACTGCAATATGATAGACAAGGCATTACTTGGAGTATTCAGCCACAAGATGGAGCTCTGATTCACACCAACAAAGCAGGATAAATCTTTAGTTTAACAGTAAACGTCTTCTGTTCTTTGATGTTTGGAACATTGCTGGTAATCTCAACATCTCCTTTCTTTGAACTGAGAGTATAATTCACCCTTTTGAGATTAAAGTGAGAGACAATGTTAATAATTCAACTAAAACTTGCTATTTCAGGACTAAGAGGAAGCTGAGACACTTAAGTTGAGCATTAATCTCAACCTTCTACAAGGTGAGAGAGAGAATAATATGTTCTCTCAAGGAAAAATAGAAGATGACGGAATGTTGACAAAGTTTAATATAGAGCAAGGAGAAGTTTTCTCCTTGTGCTTCTACTTTAAAACTTTTCCGTAAACACCCCGAACACATTCTGGACATGTGCCAAGCTTGAATATCTAACTTCTTTAGTAACAACTTCACAAACCATCTACGTTCTGTGATTTCACTACCAGTGCAGCTCTGAGTCACAGTGACTCTGTGAAAGGGCTGACCATTGGCCACCTGTTGATCTCTAGGGCCAAACTCCTCCCTTCAGAATATAACTGTCCACAACACATTAACTATCAATTGTTCACTATCCATTCAACAAACTCAGGCAGAGCAAAGATACCTTTTCCCAAAAAGTTTTTCCCAGCCATTAATTAATTTCCGCCCGTGCCACCTGAATTAACATTCCGGGCGGCGTGAAGGAGTCGTCCTTGCAGGATGAGTGGCATGTATCAGGAGATCTTGGCTTTTGTCTTAACTACGTCGGGCTGGATACTGGAGTCTTCCACTGTGTCGATGGACTTCTGGAAGGTCTCCTCAAACGATGGATCTGTCATTACCACATCTACTTTCTGGGCCAATCTGTGGAAGCACTGTGTGACGGATTCGACGGGGATCTCCAACTGCAGAGACTTTCCGTCAATGTTGGCTCTGGATGGTCAGCTCCATTTTTAAAATGATCCGTTATTCATTGCAGTGGCTGCTTTACCTTAAGCGTAACTGTTTTACTCCATTTATGCAAAGCTGTAATGTGTGTTTAACCTTTTTTTTCCCATAGCGCTTAGAAAAAAAAAACATTTTAAACACCAGATTGTTTTCTCCTTCAATTTTGTTAGAAAATTCAAGTTCAAGTTTATAGACTAAAAGATGTCATGATGCCCAAGGCAAGTTTCCAATGAAACACTCATTTACCCCCAAATATGTCAATGTTTAGCGTTTCTTCTTGGAACTTGAAAACCATAAAGAAGATTTACAAGGTCCCTCAGGCAGTGTTGGCCATGGATGACTACTTTTAAGGGTTGACTTTAGAGGTAATCTTTGTCTCAGAAGCTGATTGGAGTGACAAATGTCTTACCAACAAAGTTACCAAAAATTGCCTGGCAGCAGTAATGGTCAATTGCTCTTCTTGGTTTCTGTGTAAAGAGTTCAGAAGGTCAGTAGCTTATTGACCTTGCTGTGTTTTAAGCTGAGATTGAAAACTGCCAAATGAAGACAAAAGACTCTTTGGATTCCAGACAGGTTTGGTTTGCTTCTGTTTCACAGGTTACATCCAGGCTTGCAGGGGACTGATGATTGCAGCCGTCTGTTTGGGTTTGTTCGGTTCCGTGCTTGCCCTCGTAGGAATGAAATGCACCAAAATTGGAGGAAGTGACAAGAACAAAGCCAGAATCACCTGTTTTGCTGGTGTAGACTTTATTCTCTGTGGTAAGTGCACATAATCTGTCTGAGCAGCAAAGATTTTCTAAAACCATTTAATTGCTTGTTTCTTCTCTTTCTTCTTAGGCATCTGCTCACTATCTGCCTGTTCTCTCTATGCACATCGGATAACAACTGAGTTTTTTGACCCGATGTTTATGTCTCAGAAGTGAGTTTTATACTGAAGGTCTCTTTCGTGTTTTTCAGCTGAGACACTTGTGGAACATAACCAAAAAATATTTTTGTGTGTCTCCAGGTATGAGCTGGGAGCTGCTCTCTTCATCGGCTGGGCCGGTGGTATCCTCTGCATTCTGGGGGGCAGTGTCTTCTGCTTCTCAGTTGCAGATTCTTTTTCAAGAAGGTCAGTATCAGCAACGTGTTTGCATTATGCATTAGAATATATATTTTTTAAAGCAACCTGTATGTGATTCATGTTTGTGAGCCCTAAGGGAGTTTGACTTGTAAAGATGAAGCTGTGCTGTTTCTCCTTTGCAGCCACAGTCAGGCAAACTATATCTACAGAGGCGCTGCCTCACATTCGCACATCACCGCCTACACAAGAGGGCAGACAAAGCCTGCAAAGGAAGGACATACTGCAGATAACAGCAGCTCCTCCAGGGTGCAGCACTTTGATAAAAATGCATATGTGTAAGGGAGGTGAATCCAAATCTTTTAAACCTGAAGTCGTTGGTGGACTTTTAGGAGTTTTATCTTCAGCATGTGAGATGTGACAACAGCAGCAGTGGGGCTCAGTCTAATAGCAACTGAGGTCACTGAAACAGATTTGTGTTTCACCTGCTTTTCTGGGGGTTTGTTTGTTTTGTTTTTTCTTTCAAGGCAAAGTACTTTAAAGGTTTTCTGACATAGTTTACTCAATGTTTTCTTGATTTATGTCCTTTTATATGTGCCGAATATAAAAACATGAAAAGCGTGGACCAGAAATGAGCTTGTTTGATCAAATATGGTCATAATTCTCTGTGTATTTCTATGAAACTTTTGAATTTGTGTTACTTTTATTTGCATTTTGGTTTAGTTGCTTGTAACTGTATCAAAGCCATAATGACAAATTTAGAAACTGTAACATTTGATACATTTGAACATTTGTCATTGTGCATTTTTAGCTGTGTTTATATCAAAATAGATTAAAAAGAAAATTGAGATCTGATTTTTCTTCTAGTAGTTTTCTCCTAAACACATTTCAACCCCTCTTCATTGATTTTTCATAATATCTGCAAATAGAAACATTAATACTACAGTCATTTAATCTTGGACTTGCGTGATGGAGCAGCTGTCAGCACTGGTGCCTTAAAGTAAAAACGTCAAGGGTTCAAATCCTGGGTCATGAGCTTTTCAACATGGAGTTTGTATGTTTTTCCCATGCATGTGAGGATTCTTCATGAGTTCCCTGTCCAGACCAAAAACATGGTAGGTTATTTAGCTACTTCAAATTTCCTCCAGGTATATAAGTAGGGATAGAAAATTACACAAAGTATTTTAAGGTGACTCCATCACAGGCAATACAACACCTGGAAGTGGTGATTAGTGAGGTTGCAGTCTTTTTTTCCTATGGTTAAACAATATAGCACCTTGATGATGTAGTAATGAGTAATGGTGGTTGTTTATTTCCCCTTCTAAAATGTTCCAACCTGTCTAAGCAATAGTAAATATTGTTAATTTACAATTTATAAAATCTCTTTACAATTTTAATGTCTTAAATGCCTTGAGCGGAGAGAAACACACTGATGCCTGCATGTATTGGAAATAGCAGTTAGCGACACAGAGTAATTGATTGGTAGACTTTTCCTAAAACAGATTAAGAAATCATATTTTTAATAAGCACAGACTGACGAAAATTGTTGTCAGCTGCGGCATTGTCAAAGAGGATAGAAATAAAAAATTTAAAAAAACTGTTCTGCATGCTTATGTACTCACTGCAATACCTCTACAACACAGCTAGCCACTATAAGTTGTTAGAAAAATCAACTTCCAACTCTAGTACTTCATTCCAACAGAAGTACTAATAAATTAGTTTTATGTACTATAGGTGGCAAAAACAATAATCAACTTTGTTCTGGTTGGCAAATTTAAAATTCTACCTCTGTGAGGTTCTGCACCAATGGAAAAGTGGGAATTACACCAGTCTTGCTACTCTGGATTAGCCACATCTACATTACATTTCTGGTCTCACAATAGTTGCTAAGACACATGAAAAAAAAGGTTCTTTTCAGATGGTGTGTTAAAAGCAAGTTGCAACTAAATGTGTTGTAAACAATATTCTTAGCCAGCAGTTCTGCGAGAAAGACTTTGCCGTTCTTCCTCAGTACGTGATCGCCTGATGGGAAGGTTTATGCCTTTTTATTGATGTTTGACTTGTTTGTAAAAGTCATTAATATGTACCACAACATACATTAGTGCAGGAAGTGGTGCACTGCTGGGATTGCAACATTCATGTTCGTGGTGGCAGAGTATCGCAACACAAATTAGCAGAAATTAATTTTAAATAGTTGAAACCAAATAAATATTTGTTCAAAAGTATTTTGGCCTGCAATAGCACAGCAGCACAACAAGAGGAAGTTTGAAAAATTAAAACATAAAACTCCTGTGACCAATTACTTCAAAAGCAAGAGGAATGGTCAAAATGACCCGAGAAACACAGCCAAATCTACCACAACCACAAAATGAGGACAACAGGAGTTAATAGATTTTTTTTCTAAGTCGGAACCAATAGGCACACAATTCAGGATCTGCAACCTAATGTTAATAACAGTTGTTTAGATAAAAGTTTCTAAGATGAATATGTCTATGAAAAGTATCTTTAATACTGAGACAGATGTAGTAAAATGTCTCTCTGTATGCACAGCATCCTCCCTCGACTAGAGTGGCTTGAGCTGATGTGAAACAATCAAAGCTAAAGACGGACTACAGAAGGTTTACTATAAACATCTTGTACAATGTCATACAGCCCTCACCCACAAAAGTAACACAAACACAGTGTCATCATCTCCATCCTCTGCTATGACATATGGGATCTTTCCGACTCAAACATAGATGTGTGAGCTTCGATCTTTTTTTTTTACCTCCATGCTGCATTGGCAGATTTCGTCAATTCAGCAATGAAGAAGAGTTTGATACAAATATTTGGCTTCTTGATCTCTTCTTTGGGATGGCTGTTCATTTTGTGCACTATGGCAATGGACAACTGGAGAATCAGCCAGATCGGAGGACAAGGTGGTTCCTTCATAATCAAGGTGGCCTGGTACTGGTCCAACCTGTGGAAGGACTGTTACACCGACTCCGCTTCCGTCACCAACTGTAAAGAATACGGGGTCGTCTGGGGTGTCTTGTGTAAGTTGTCTTCCTTATCATGAGTGGAAGGTGATTGTTTCATATTCTAAAGATATGCTTAATGTAATTTCTTCACCACTACATGCAATTCCAAATTCCAATTGTACAGTTGTGCATTCACTAACTAAGGTAAGGTAAAGGTAATAGCTCATTTTCAGCAACAAGGCAATTCAAAGGGTTTTACGTGAATTGAAAGGAAATACAAACAAAATAACAAACCAAAGGAAAGAAAAAGAAAAAAATGAGCTAAAGAAGAAAAATAATCTAATGTTGATCTAAAGTATGTAAACTAGGTGCTCCTGTTCAGGGTTTTTAAGTATCCTCTGGTCTAATTTTATTTCTGGGTTGGGAGAACAGGAGTCTAAAAAAAAGTCTAACAATGTTGATCCACAAGTGTCCTCTGGGCTTCTGGTCTCTGCATCTAAATGGTGACTAACTAACTAACCAACTAACTCAAGGCAAACCAACAGAGTAAGAACTCAAACATGCAAACTGTGCTCAGACAGACACCAAGCCAGGATCTAATGAACCCAGAATCTTCTCACAGCAAGAAAAGACAAAAGTACAACCAATAACATTTTTTTATATTTTTTGTTGCCGACAGATTACGTCCAGGCAGTTCGGGGGTTGCTAATGTGCGGCTTGGCGATTGGATTCTTTGCAGTCGTGTGTTGCTTTGTTGGGATGGAGTGCACTTACATCGGGGGAGCGGAACCAACCAAAGACAAGCTGGTCTTTTCTGGAGCAGTTTTTCATTTTGTTGGTGGTGAGTACAAGAGTTCAGGTGTGTTTTTCTCTAAAAAGAAAATGGAAGAAATGTTTTGCCTTCATTTATTTCTTGGTTTCATCAAAACCTTTCCACACAGGTGTGTCAAATCTTGTTGCCTACTGCTTATACATCAACAGAGTTGCCAGATCAGCTTTTGCTACCAATTTACCAGCGGGAGAATTACGGTATAGCTTCTTTTTTTTTCGCTACAGGAAAATACTAATCAAAACAGTTTTTTATTATTACAAATGTGAATTGTGTTTTTCTTTTCTGTTTTTTTTAGGTATAATTTAGGACCACCCACATTTCTGGGTTTGGTGGGATGTTTTTTAATATTTTTGGGGGCTATTCTGTACGCTGTGACGGTCATCAAAGTAATCTACCCTAATAGGTATGTCAACCACTCATCTCTTCTTTCATATGTAAAAAGTTGACCATTAACTTTATGTTTTGCTTTTTTAGAACAGTGATGGAGGTATATGGTAGACCAACATACATGCCCCCATCCTACAGAGGAAGAAGTTTGTACACAGGATACTACGAACCCTCCCGACTCAATGGGTCTTACGCCTCAGGACGATCAAGCAGCAAGATCTCAAGGCAGTCTCTAGCTACACCAAAACTGTCAGAAAGAGATGCATTTGTGTAGACCTGCATGTCTTTCAAGACTTGCAAGGTTCTGCATCAGGGTTGTAAGAAAGTGTATAATGTCTGACTAAACTGAATGCAGTGATTTTGTAGCATTTTCTGTTATTGCGATGTTTTGTTTTGTTTTTTGTCGCTGCTTTTCATCAATTAGCCAATTGGTGTTTAGGTCCTAATAAAGGCAAAAGCCTGAGTTTTTGGATTTCACCGTTTTTAAACAATTCATATGACACCAAGTAAGAATTGTTGTGAAATTGATGTAAAAAGGTTCAAATATCTTTCAACTTGTAAGTCTGAGGTTGTGGTTATTTTAACTGGAGAAATGAGGTGTGCTCACTCTAGTCTCTCCCTCAAGCAGAGGTTCAAGTGTCTTGTTATTTTGCTCATGAAATGCCGATAGGTTAGAGAAGACGATTCATGGACAGATTGGTTCCTATTCTGCAGCAAAGTGGGTAATTTCTCAAGCTATCAGGGTGGAGTCAAAAAGTAAAACTTTCTATTTTTACCCAATTTCTGATCTTCAACTTTGACCGTGAATTGTGAGAGATAAGTAGATGGATGGGAAAACTTAAAACTTCTGAGAAATTTGAAGAAACTCATCCATGGGCTCAGGGACACTTCTGAGAAACCATGAGCAAACACAGCATGAAACAGTCGCTAAAATCACAGAATGCAAATATACACAAAACTAAAATAAACAGGATACAAATCTTCAGGTTTGTTTAAAAACAAGAAACTAATACAAAAGATGTGAATCAGTGCACAAAGGAGAAGTGTAAGTGTAGAACTAAACAATTAACTTGTTACTTTTTTCATCACAGTAAACTTTTTTTGAATAAAAAAGAAATCAAATCAGATATTGACCAATAAAATGTGTTGACCATTTTTGAAGAAAAAAACAAACAAAAAAAGAAAACGCACTTCTAGTGTTAAAAATCTGAAACCCATCTTTAAGCCCAGGAAACCTTGTCAAAACTTTCTTGTCAGTTTTGAGACAAACAAGTGAGCATTAAGAATATTTTGTGCTCTTTTTGTTTGAGTATCTTTTCAATTATGACATTTTCATACAAATGTTGGACAGCTTTTCTGAAATCAATTGTCCTTCGCATGATAAGCATCGATAACATGTTATTAGCTCATGTACTGTGTTTGCCAAGTTGTGCAGTTTTTGATCGTGTTTACTCTTAGTATTGTGATTTAAAGCAGCCATTATGAGTATCACCTTTTCTGGAGAAGCTGATTTTGTCAATATCATTAGTATAATAAAGACATTCTGTTGACTTTCAGTGAGTGGCAATTTGATTTGTTATTTCTCCAACATATTTAGAAGAACTGCATGGACATTACCATAGAATGTCACTTGTTTGAGCATAATGAGTCTCCTCTCAAAGTGCCACATTTGACTTTAATAAACTCTGAGGGAAAGAGCAGACCAAAACCAAATCATGCTGGAAAGTTCCTGGGTATAAACATGAAACAAAATAGCTCAACCGATCTTTACAAAACACAAAGTACACTTCAAGGCAAAACATGTGATGATGTACACAAACGTGTGTTTTTCCATCTTAGAGCAGAGGTGAGCAGGGAGCTTTGAACAGGTCCGAAACTGAGGCGTTCCAGAATTTCAGAAGCTTGGATTGTTATTTTTACATCTGAACCTGAGGGGACCAACATGGGTTACAGGACTGTGGTGATGTACATAGAGATCGGCTGCTTTGTGATCTGCGTAGCCGGGTGGATTTTGGTCTGTTCCACTCAGCCCACTGAGATCTGGACTTGGTCTGAGGTCAACTCTATTGTCCTGACAGTGGCAAACTACTACTCCAACCTGTGGAAAGATTGTGTTTCTGACTCCACGGGAGCCTCTAACTGCAAGGGAATCCCATCAATGCTGGGTCTGAATTGTAAGTACAAAATACAGTACCCTCTCAAAAGTATTCACACCTTTTGAGCTTATTCAGATTTCTTTCCTTATGACAAATTTCTGTGCTTTTTTATGTGTATTTCTGTAAAAATTATTCTTACAAAATGGTGAATAATTGTGAATAAAACACAAGGGACGCCATGAATTCAGCCCTATAATTACACCACCTTTCTCTACAAATAAAGCTGCAAGTTGTTCTAGTCTTTGTCGTTTTAAAGATGGAGACATAAAAAAACGTTTCCTAATTCTTCCTCAGAAAATATCTCCAGTTCAGTCATTGGGACAATTTTCCAGTTTTGCCACACATTCCCAATTAGATTTAGTAATGATCTAAACCAGTGTTTTTCAATCTTGGTCCCAAGGAGCCACTGTCCTCCATTTTTCTCATTCTATGAATCTAACTTAAAAAAATTGGTGATTGAAAGAGTTTCTGCAGGACTTGATGGCATGAGGAGGAGAAAAAATAATTATTTGAATCAGGTGTGGTCAAGCAGAGAAACATCTAAAACATGAAGGACCGAAGGCGCTGATCAACAGGTTTGAGAGCCATTGATCTAGATTATTCCACATCAGTGCTGGATATAAAATCAGGGTCATTATCCTTCTCAAAAGCAAAACTTTACTTCAGTGTCAATTTGTTTTTATTTTTAGGCTGAAATCAAAAGTGTCTAACATGTTTGTTTGTTTTTTTTAAGGAATATTCTGGATTTGGCTCCACCGATCTTTCCATCATTGACCAATTTCCGTTGTCCGCACAGAAAAGCATTCACATAACATGATTAGAGCGATGGGCTTCATGGGCTACAAACTATTGACCTATTAGATACATCTCTGATTGATGCTCTCGTTCTCTTAGCTCTCAGGTTAGACAGCTGACCAATTACTTGATAAGTTTGCAGTTGTATCAATGATAAATTTAATAGTGTTTTTGTGAAATCTTCAATTCTTCTTAAAATCTCTTCACAACTTTCTCCCTGACCCCTCTGATATGTTCCCTGATGTTTCTGCTTCTGTTTGTTCTCTAATGTTCACTAACAAACCTCTGAAGTCTTCAAAAACAAACAGATGTAGTTATACTGATATCACCTGTGTGTGATCTGGTAAATCACACACAAGTGGATCATTTACAAAATAAGTACCTTCTCAAGATAGATTATTGAACTAGTTTTTTTAGGGGCATCAAAGCAAGTGGATAAATATTTCCAGAAAACCATGTATCTTTTCATTCTTACACATTTTTCTATTACAAACATCTGTGTATTGATGTAATACAAAAAAAGCATAATGCAATACACTGAGATTTGTGGTTGAGGGGGTATAAGTACTTTTTTAATACCCTGTTTGATTAAATGCAAAACATATTCAAACTATTTTTGCTTTTCAACAGGGGACATTCATATGTGCCGGGCTCTCATCATCACCTCTATCATTTTGGCTTTCTTTGGATCCATCCTGGTCTTAGTAGGAATGAAGTGCACTAAGATTGGGGGCTCAGAGATTACCAATGCAAAAGTAACCTTTGCTGGAGGGATGAACTACCTTATAGGAGGTAAAACCTGAAATATCTAATTGATATAAACCCAGTGTTTCAGCATTTAAAATAATGTCCCTATATCATTTCAGGGATGTGTGCAATGGTGGCGTTCTCATATTATGCAAACAAAATCATTTCAGAGTTTCACAACCCAAACTATGTGGAACAGAAGTATGTGCAACCCATTAAATTGCCAACCTTTGTCTGCAAATACAAATTGACAGCTCGGTAGCGTTTTTCTTTTTTCTTCTGTTGCCAGGTTTGAGATAGGTGTTGGAGTCTTCGTTGGCTGGGGTGGCTCCACTTTACTTATCGCTGGAGGCCTTATTTACAGTATCTTAGCAGGGAGAGAAGCCTTCAAATCAAGGTCAGATACTGATGTTTAAAAAGTAAAAAAAAAAAAAAAAAAAGACATTTGCCCTTTCCATTGTTCTTTAAAATACAACTGTATATCTGTTGAATTTGATCCTCACAGGCCAGAGAAGTACCCCATCACAGAGTACCCTGCTTACATGTTTGTTCCATCGAGACAGAGCTACGCATCCTCGGCTCGCACAAAGATCACAGGAACAGGGAAGTCCAGGAGCTCCAGCGGAAGCAGAAACACCAGCATCTCCGACATCTCAAGCACAACAAGGAAGACGGGCAGCAAGGCTTATGTTTGATTTTTGCCTACAGTTTCATGGAAAAGTATTTTTTCTCCTTACAGATTTGATCTGTTTTTTGCTTTTTCTGGTCAGATATACATGATTCATTCAACACGTACTTTTTGTCATCAATATATCTACTTGAAGGGCTTTTGGAGTAAAATTTGTTCATGCCTTGTGTTGGATAGCAACATTTTCTTTGCTGTAGAATATTTTTTGACTTGGTGGTTTTCACAAACCATCAAAATGATAACCCGAAAAGACCGAATGCTACTTTTAAACTGTTGAATTGACTGCTTAGACAGATTTTAAAGACTGCTCATATTCCCAAAGGGATAATAAATCATAAAATAACCGATCGGACTACAATTTAAACAAGTTAGATTCAATCAGTCAATTAATCAAATTTTGAAGCAAATTGTTTGATTTGCTTAGGATATTTGTTAACTGATTAAATTTGCTGAGGTAATAAAACAGCTTTTGTCTTTTTTCATGTCAAAATTTTAAAACTTTTAAACAAAATGTACTTCGCTCTAATTTACGACCTACATTTATACATTTTTATCAAGGGTAACAAAAATGCGATTTCAGAATTTCTAATGGCAGTATCCGTATTGATTTAGGATTTAAATATCTTAAAGCAGCACTACAATGTTATCTGAGAGCTTTATGGAAATCAGAAGAAAATGTAAAAATGAAGAATTAATGGACAAGAAATGTTTGTGTACTGAAATGCAATTCAAAGCACAGCTCTGTGTTCCTTACCACAAAGCCATAGAAATACAAGAAATTAGAGCTGCTCAACTCAAAACAACAAAATATTCATTCAACCTGCGATCCATATTGTATCCCACATAAGTGTGCCGTTGTATTTCCTGTCTCTATTATACCCTGACACCCCTTTGTACTCTACTAAATTCAACACAGTCATGCAGATGTTATCAAAAGTCAATCCAGTCAGGTTCAATTTCTATCTAGTGTACCCAGCAGATTACATCAAGTTACTGGGAGGAAAGCTTCAACAGAACAGAAGCTGTGGTGAGTGGACCATGTGTTATGACTGACTGAAAAGATACACAAGAATTTGAAAACAGAATCAAGACTAACAAGGACTAGAGACTAAAATAATACCGCAAGTACAGTATGACGCAACTATAAACTAAAGTTGTGTCTATCTACCTAAATTCTGAGGAAAGGAGGGAGCACTAATTAGATTTTTGAGGAGCTGCAGAAATCCACAATTTAGGTGAAAGTTTGTCGACAGGAGAAACACGAGTGCCCTCCATGAATCAGTTTTTTTTAGATGGAACAATGGGAAGAACACAGCAAAACAAGTTGTGTTTACAGTTTGCTACAAGTCTGTCATGTACGGATGAAGCAAAGAAGGTCCTCTAGTCAAATAAAACTTTGTTCCCTACATGCATAACTAACACTGTGGCAAGCCATTCTCATGGTAAAGCATGGTGGTTTACAGATTCATGCTGTGGGGACACTTTACTTCATAGGCATGCCAGAGCTGATGTGAATGAGAAGGTGCTGCTAAATACAGGGGAATCCTGGTAGAAAACCTGAGAGAGATCCAAAAGAGTTGAGACTGGCATGGGATGGGACTGTTTTCCCATCACCCTCCACATGCAAAATAAGCAGGATAAACACCTAAAAGAGTAAGTTATAATTTTCCCCATGGGCCAAAACTTACAAACTCTCTTACACATACTATCAAACTATCATACATTCACTATCAAGTAAGAGAGTTTGATAGATTGACAGTATGTGTAAGAGAGTTTTAATAGAGAGTTTGTAAGTTTTGGCCTCTCATACTTCACTATATCGTTGTCATTTATCTCCAATAGTGAGGTGGACGTACTATCTGCAGCTGAACACTCCCAAACACGCACAGTCCGTTTTGTGCTGCCGTGGCTGTTCTCCGTTGAGCCAAGCGTGATGGGCGGGGCTTAGCAAGCCACGCAGCCAATCAGGGGCCCCCACGACCCGACAGCGGAGTGCGGTGCTGTGCGGTGACTGCTGGGGACAACAGGGGAGCTATGCACAACTGTGGAAAGCAACACATGGGACTACAGAGAGCCGAGCCAAACATCTGGTAAATCATCACCTGACAGCTTGGGATACACCGAGAGAAGACCTGATTCAACCATGGTTTCCATCGAGCACGTAGCCCACAAGATACTGAGTTACATTCCGTATGTTCTTGTTTTGATTGACATGCGATACGAGGGTAAGAGTTGCTAGTTAGCTTTATTCAGATATCCATAGTTACTGTCGTTGTAACGGTGACATTTACTGTAACCGTTATCCATGAGTGATTGGAGTTCTGACGTCGTTAGCTTGCTAGGCGGCTAGCTGCTTTGGCTCACCTTGAGCTAGCTTAATTATAGTGGTTTAGCTCGTTTTTGTTTGGAAGTTTCTCTCTGTGTTTGACTCTGAAAATAATAAAGGCTACAATATTGACTACTAAACAAGTAAGCTGACTTTTACCGTGGGAAAAAAAGAGACAAAAAGCGTTATAAAGGGCCGTTATAAAGTTTGAGAGCGATAGGAATCTTGTTTTTTAAACAAAAACTTTATTGTTACAATTTTTTTTGCATTTTTTTTTTGTATAGAGTGATCAGGAGACATTCTTTAAATTTAAATTGCACTAAAATAAATAACTTTTGTCATTAACGTCAATGTAAATCGTGCAATTAACAACTTGGTTCTAATCGATTTTGCAAAATAAGTTTAAGAAATTTAACAAAATAAAGTTGCTAACTATACTTCACATTAGCTAACCGTTTACTTTGCTGTTACATCTGTTATTATTGCAACGTTTCCTGCATGGTAGTTAAAGAGCAAAGTGACAGATTGCATAAGGCTGCCTCATTATTTTATACCTGCAGTAACACTGTAAGCAGCTGTTGGGGATGGAAGAGGCAAATGCAATCTATTATAACTAATAGGTAAAATGCATTTTTGAGGATTAATTTCATAATTAAACAACTACAATTCTCACAGTAAATCCAAAACTTTAACAAACCAGACTGGGATATTTCAGTAAAGCAAATAATCCTTGCACTCAAGCAGCAAACTTTGTGAAAAGCAATATTTTTTGTTTTTCTTAAAACTTGTGGGCCTGACTTGTGTGTGTGTGTGTGTGTGTGTGTTGTGTGTGTGTGTGTGTGTGTGTTGTGTGTGTGTGTGTGTGTGTGTGTGTGTGTTGTGTGTGTGGTGCATACATTGTTATTATCTCTTTGTGTGTTTCCAGGAGTGAAATGCGGGAAGGATGGAAGTGTCGACAATCACATGGAAATGGGAAAGAAACTGCTTGCTGCTGGACAGCTGGCTGATGCCCTCTCACATTTTCATGCTGCTGTGGGTGAGTAATGGAAATAGAAAAGCATGTTATTTTTACTCAATAAAATGCATTTTAGGAAAGGTGTGTGGTTGTATTTTCTGCCATTTTCCCAGATGGAGACCCCAAGAATTATATTGCGTACTACAGGAGGGCTACAGTGTTTCTTGCGATGGGAAAATCAAAGTCTGCACTGCCAGACCTGAGCAGAGTCATTGAACTCAAACCAGACTTCACATCTGTGAGTTTTTATCTCTGAAACCAGAAATGACTTATTACTCCTATGTATTGTCATATTGCGCTGTCAGCACTTTTAGTAATTTTTTTTTTCTTTTTTTTTGCAGTGGATCAAAATCTAACATCTCCATTTCTCTTTAAAAGGCACGTCTTCAGAGAGGAAACCTTCTTCTGAAGCAGGGAAAGCTGGACGAAGCAGAAAGTGACTTCAAGAAGGTGGTAGGTATAGTTCTGTGTTTAAACTAAAACACAAGCAAGGCTTGTCCAGGAGGGGTCAGTGTTGATCTGTTAACCTGATCTCCCTCATTCCAGCTATGGAGACATGCAAGTTTAAAAAAAAGGGCTAGATTTCCTTTACGAAAGAGAACATTTGTTGAACACTACACTGAGCAGAGCTACCTTGTAAGGTTTGCGTGATTGGATCAACATTATTGGTTCTACAATGAGATTCGGCAGAATGATGAGTTTAGTTATGGTTTGTTTTTTTATGAATGTCTCAGTAGAAGGTTGCCCGGAAAAGCAAAAACAAAAAAAAAAAAACATTTTGAATAGCCTTCAGATGTTTTATTTTATGCATTGTCCTTCTTTCATTTTTTTCTTATCACCTTGGATGTGATGCTGTCCTTCTATACCATGTTTTGAGATACAAACTACTCGAATCCCATTTGAGTGTTGAAAGGCTTTCCGGTTCATCCAAACATCATTTGTTGTAAGATTATAAACGTAAGCAATCACGAGGAAGGACCATATTCATTAAAACAAAATGTTTGCCTGACACAATGCTTCCGGTGCTGATGTTGTGACTTGAGCAATCTGTACAGATAGACTCGTTATGCAGATCAGAAATATTCACTTTTAAATAAAAGTGAAGACAGTTTCTTTCTCAAGATTAGTTATTTTACTTAAAGGATCACAAAAAAAAACAATGGTTCAATGTCAAAACAGAAACTCCTTGTTTGAATGTCCTCCTTACTGCCAGATCAATCAATCAAATTTTATTTGTATAGCACATTTCAGCAGTAAGGCATTTCAAAGTGCTTCACATAAATGAAATAAAAACAGCATGTGACATTGAATAAATGGTGAGAGAGGGAAAGAGATTTTAAGAAAGCATTAAAAAGGAAACAATGAGAAAGAGAAATGGAAAGAAATTAAAAAGTAAAGATAAAAACATTAAAGAGATTTTTTAAAAAAAGAAAAAGATTAAAAAGGTAAAGACATAAAAACATCATAGACATCAAAACCTGCACTCTAACCCTAATTCAGCCATAAGCAACTCTAAACAGGTGGGTTTTAAGTTGAGATTTAAAGGCACCCGTGTTTCAGCTGAGATGAGCTGCAGTCCCTCTGGAGAGTCCATTTAAGGTGGTGAAACCTTTTACTGTAATAGCGCCATGTAACCTGGCCAGAGGTGGACGCTGTCCTGCTGTTTCAGCAGTCCGCAGCTGCAGTCTAACCTAATGCATCACATTTATGTTTCCACTCTAAGCTGAGTTTGCAGGAATCCCTTGAAAGGGTGGTTGGGTTTTCCTATGCAGCATCTCGGTCATTAGCAGATATTGCTCTGGTAAATATGATGAGAATCTTTACGGCTAATGGGTTCAAGGAGCAATGTTTGGAGAGGAGGCAGCCGATGGCAGGGAAATCGTAGGTGACTTTGGAAGTCAGCTTTTGTTGGGATTTTCTGAGGGTTTCTTTGGTCCCTGTTGTGCCTGGGACATTTCAAATTCAGATCTTCCTCATTCTGGTTGTAACTTAAGCATAACTAACGGACGCAATGCCTCGCCTTAAACCGTTCCAGCTCAAATCCAACCCTTCGGACAAAGAAGAGAAGGAAGCCACGAGCCAGCTGGCGAAGTCCGACGAACTCCAGCGGCTCGTGGCCGAGGCGCGCCGCAGCTACGGCAGCAAAGACTACATGACAGCCGCCGCCCAGCTCGAGGCGATAATTGAGGTAAGAAGCATCGCCTCTGTTGTTTATTACTGCAGAGCGCTCACCGTGTTTGTGAAGTGGTCGCCCGCAAATGTTTGCCTCTGCCCGTTTCCCCCAGACCTGCGTTTGGGATGTGACCTCTCGCGAGATGAGAGCAGAGTGCTTCATTCAGATGGGAGAGATGGGGAAGGCCATCAGCGACCTCAAAGCTTTGTCCAAGCTGAAGAACGACAACACCCAGGCTTTCTACAAGCTCAGCACCATCTACTATAACCTCGGAGACCACGAGATGTCACTCAAGTAAGGAGGGCCTTTGTGAGTTTTGTTTTGCCACATATGCATTTTCTGAAATGATTTCTTTAGAAGTATTTGCTGATATTCTTTAGTCAACCTGCAGTTCTTTGCAAAAATCTTCATATCGATTGAACCGTGTTGACGTTACGACCGTAAATTTCAGTTGCAAACTGATTGACTTTGCCTACAAAGTAAAGTCGGAAGGTAATTTAAGGGTATCTGAGAAGAGAAGGCAGATTTATATTCATAAGAGTTTAAAAAGCATTTACATTCCTAAAAGATGATTTGAAGTTTGTGGCTTTAATGTGACAGAATATGAAGAACTTTATGGCGCATAAATACTTCTGTGAGACACTATAACTCTGCATGAATGTGCCACTCTCTCTTGGTTATTAGAGCCAGAAAATCAGTCATTTCAAGCACTCGGTGCAGTGTAAATGTAGCAAGAAACCAGTGAAATATTTCTGTAATAAAAAAAAGAAAGAAAGCGTAAAAAGTCTGCTAATCTCCTGTGACCCGCAGTGAGGTGCGCGAGTGCCTGAAGCTGGATCCGGATCACAAGCAGTGTTTCAGCCATTACAAACGAGTCAAGAAGCTCAACAAACAGATCCAGTCCGCAGAGGAGCTCATCCGAGAGCAGAGGTCTGTGTTTCGGACCGTCGCTTTAAGAAAATGTGTGCTGGCTTGAAATGGTTACGGTGAAATGCTTCAAAGGGCCTGAATGTGTTTCAATATCTTTTATGTGTTCCAGTAAGAATGAAATATCCCCTCTGAATACCAGAGGTCACATCAGCTATAGTCTCTTTTTGAAATCCTGAAGCACTCTCACTTTCTGGTTTCATGCACATGCCTGCAAATCCTATCTTAACGTGACCTGCTGTCGCGTCAAATTTGACTTACTTAATGTACAGTATTTATGAGACTGCAAGTGGAGAATGATGCTGCACGCCGTGCAGCGTTCTGCTGGCTGACATGTCCTCCTGATCTCGAAGGTTTGAGGAGGCGGTGAGTAAATACGAAGCCGTTATGAAGACCGAGCCCAATGTTCCCCAGTTCTCCGCTCTGGCCAAGGAGAGAATCTGCCACGCACTCTCACAGGTCGGAGCCCTCACTGCTGCCTCAAAAACTCACTCTGTATTTCTATTTATTTTTTGTTGCTTACAGGAATATTAACTGAACCGTTGTGTTTGGGTTTGCGTTCTGAGCAGGCTCAGCAGGGGGGCAGGGCGGTCTCGGGTGTAGCGAAGTCCTGCAGTCGGATCCTGAGAACGTGAACGTGCTGAAGGACAGAGCCGAGGCCTACGTTCAAGACGAACAGTATGAAGAAGGTAAGCCTGCTGGCTCCACCGCGCTGTCATTTTTTACATTTCAACTGTGTCTGAGACTTTTTTATTTTTCTCCTGCGTATATACTCAGATATCTTATTATGACAAAGAAAACAGCTAAAACACTTCTACCTTTTTATAAAAATAATACAGTGTGTGGCAAAAGTTTTGATACTCGCGTTTTGTCTTGTTACAACCACAAACTTAAGTGTATTTCATTAAGTGATAGAGCAACACAGAATGATGCATAATTCCAAAGCGGAAGGAAAGTCAGAAAACGTAAAGCAAACTGAACTCCTACTGGAGTTGCCTGTTTAGTTAATAAACTGTGTAATTTATTTCTGTATGGCTACAGAAACAAACTCTAGAAGGGTTGTTAGAGAACGTTAGTCCTATTTGCAATTAAAGATTAGAGACATGGTGGTGGCAGCATTATGCTTTTGGTAAAATTCTAGAAAATAATTGAGATTGTGCCAGAGGTTCAAACATAAAGACAGAGCTACAATATTCTTTTAGTAGAATCAGGAGTATGAATAATGTACTATAAGCTAATTATTAAGCTTGTCTTTTTAAATCTTTTTGTATCAGAATAATAGGATTCCTTAACTCTAAGTAAACTTGTTGATTTGACAAGAAGAAACTTTTTTTTGTCATGAAAGCATATATTTTAAGTAGTGGATGCAATTTCATATGGTTTACCATTTAACACTGAATTCATATGTATGCCTTTAATATAATGTTAAAACTAAGGTAAAGCTTTTGAAAAATGTTTTTTTTTTATTGGATGTCTTTACTTTTCTACAAAAGGCTCCCACTGATGGTAACTGTAATGACACAGTCTTACCACAAGGGGTCCCTGCTGGATCACAGCTTACCCACAGCTAACAGTCCTGACTTCAGTACTTCAGAATCAGGTTCTCATCCAGAGATCTGCACAGAATCTTTTAATTTGCATGTCTCTGTGCCACTCCTCCTCCAAACTCTGATACCTCCATTTTCAAGTGAAATGTAAAATTCACTTTTATCTAAAAAGACAACTCTGGACAACTGTGTACTTTTTTTTTAAACCCAGATCAGACACTCCTGGTGATTTCTCTGTTTCAGGAGTGGCTTAACACGATGAATGTCAGTCGTAGCCAATGAACTGGGTATGTCTCGTTGAGATTACTCTTGAAGCTCTGACTCCCGCTGAAGTTCATACATTAAGTCTCCCCCAACTTCCGAAATGGACTTTGTGTACTTTTTTCTTCCACTCAACTTTCTGTTTGTGCACACAAATGCAGCACTCTGTAAAGGATCTGCTTCCTCAGCATGGATTCACTCTCCTTGTGTGCTGGTGACCATCTGCTGGGCAGCCGTCAACAGCAGCAGTGTCCAAAGTCGGTCCTCAAGGGCCGGGATCCTGCCTGTTTAGGTTCTCTTCCTTGTTCAACTCACCTGGATCAAATGATAGCCTGTTAGCAGACCTCTGCAGAACAGCAGCTGCGTTTTCATTGGCCATATCATTACGCAATATGGAAACATGGCAATTTTTTGGGGAAAAAAAATATAGATTTTTGTGAAAAGCTTTGGTGCTACGATGATTTTTCAGTTGTCAACATTGGCTTGTTTTGCAAAACTGAAATGGAAATACTTTTTTATCATCACACAAGTGACGGGATGTAGTCAGAAGACTACTTCCTGTCCCCTGTCCTGGAAATGGCACAATTGCGTTATTTTTTTATGTATATATTTGTGGAATAGTGATAAAGTTTTGCACATATTTGTACTTTGAACGCCACTGGTCAGCAGTGCCTTGTGGACAGAGACCACTGCCCTAAATGTAAAATGATTTTTATTAGCTACAATAATGAGTCAACAAAAAATAATATTTTACTTTTTTAATTACTAAAACTTTCAAATGATTTTATTTATGCAGTGAAGTGCAGCTGTGAATTAACATGCTTCAAAAACACTTTTCCAATTCAATGCTATGCTTTATTCTTTGCTAACAATTTTCAAAACGGAAAGAAGACACGTTGTGATGTGACACACTTGAGGATGTTGAGTCATGTTAGGTTTCACTTTTAAATTTTACTGAGCCAACATCTCATAGGTGCTAGTTGTAAAGGTCAGTATGCACATAAATGGAGTAATGGCTGAACAAAACAAAGACATTAATTTAAGCTTCCTGCTCCTTTATTTTAGTTCCTTCCAGGTCTTAACAAACCCTCAAACGTTTTGTAATAATAAAAAAAGACATCTTGTAAATCTCTCCAATAAAACCCATCATTCTGTAAAGTCAGCCAAGAAGTAATAAGATTCATCTTTGAGATCCCCCCCATCTCATCTCCGAGACAAAAAACCCTTGCTGAGATTAATCTGTGCCGCCATTAACGTGACTCAAACACATCAGCCGTTAAGAGACGGCGGACCGCATGTGGGCCTTTAATGTGTCAGAACACATGGGCCTCTAATTCACCTGGGTTCGCCTCGCAGGCTAAACACAGCTCAAAGCATCCAAACCTGCAGCCTGAAGCCGCCTCTGCTTCCTGCTGAATGAGTTTATATCGGGAGGGAAGAAGCTGCAGATGGAACCTATTAAATTAATGTGACGTCGATAAAGCAAGAGCATGTAGGCCAACATTTATTATGGCAGATATTTGGGTAGTTTTTTAAAGGTTTTATCGGCTCTAGTGGCCTTTATTTGATAGTTAATTGACAGGAAAGTTGGTAATGAGAGATGAGGAAAGACATGCAGCAAAGGTCGCAAGGCCGGGAATCAAACCGTCGAGGACTAAGGCCTCCATACATGGGTTTTGCTTGACCCCTGCACCACCACAGCACACCCCAGATATTTGGGTAGTTTTCAGCACTTTCTGAATGTGGAAACTTGAGTAATTTATTTAAAGCAGCTTGACATTTTAAGGTGTAATCCATCTGCTGATCCCTTAGAGGAGATTTACTGTTTTCCTCACAAGTTTATATGGACCATTTCTTCCTCCAATCTCATTTCTTATCAAGTTGAATGACTTGTCAGCTTTCCTGACATTTGCTTAGCATATCTGGGTTATTTTGGTCCATAGTGCAGTTTATTCAAATTAGGCATATATATATTTTTTACATTCTGTTTTTCTAAAAAAGGACCCCTCTGAATTCATCAGTTTTTCTTTCAGGCCCAAGCACTTTCGGCTGCTTTTAAACCTCTGCATGCAATCTACAGTAAAAAGCCATTTTAATTAATCACTTCTCAGTCAGTAGATGCATTTAAATCAGCACAGACCACTGGCTCTTTGTGTCAGCCAGACAATAATGTAATATCCCGGAGGAGCCTTTTTCCATGCGTACCGGCTGCTGTTAACATGCATCGCTGTGATTGCCTCCGCTGTTTTTTTTTTTTTCTTGGAGTGATGTGGCTGGCTCAAATTGAATTCACGTGTTCTGCATGCTGCGCTGCCGTTTCCTAAAACAACTCTTTTAGCCTCCTGTTGTTCAGTCACACAGAGAAACGCAGGCTTGAAGCATTCAATTTTCCTTAAGTTTGCCACAAATTCTCAATTTCAGTAATGTAACTAAATTAATTTAAAAAAAATATTCTGTCTCTGAAAGGACTGTATGTTTTGACGTTTTGGGGTACGTTTATTTTTTGCAAAGCTTCTTTATGATTATGATGTATTAGGAAAGTCATGTGGCTCAAGCTCAGTGGATGGAGAACGTCTTTAACGTCTTGCCAAGAAATGAAATGAATTTAAGTCTGGACTTTGACTAGGCTGTTCTCAGGCATCAATATGCTTTGATGCGTTAGAAGCTCTAGTAATGTTTCCACCCCAGTCTCAACTGTTTTTTTAAGCCTCTAAAATTTAATTTTTTTTGTCCATTCATCTTCCCACCTCCACCACCATTTCTTGTCAGCTGTATTTATACTGAGATTGAATTACACACAGATGGACTCTACTTACTCTACTGACTGGATTTTATTTGAGGGTGCTGAAGTAGAGGAGATTGAACGTTTGAACATCATTTGACCTTTTTTTAGTTTTATGTTGGTCTGACAAGGTCCCTCTAAAGAAGTCGCATAGAAGTTTTCAGTACTAACATTACAAAAAGGAAAAAAAAAATATTTTTCTCTTTTTCGTTTCAGCCATTAAAGACTACGAGACTGCAGCAAAGCACAGCGAGAACGACCATGAGATCAAAGAAGGTCTGGAAAAAGCTCAGCGACTTCTCAAACAGTCACAAAGGAGAGATTACTACAAGATTCTTGGAGTGAAGAGGTGCGTGCTGTGATCACTGGATTTAGGAAAACATTTTTCTAGGGAAGCATTAATTAAAATTGGAATGTTTTAATTCGATTTAAGCATGTGTCAGGAAGGAATGTTTTTCATTCAGGAACAATTTGTTTTATACATAAAAGTTTAGAAAAAAAAAATCCCTACAATCAAACACTACTTGAGCCACTATTGAGTCATTATACTTTCGAAAGTATTCGGTTTTCTATGCAGGAACCGGAACACCAACTTAGAAACCAAAAGTATTTTTAGCTGCAGCTTATGTTGACATTGAGATGTTCGTATTTTTATAAAATGTGCTGATAATGCTCTCTTCACGCTCACAGAACTGCCAGAAAAAAGAGATTATCCGTGCCTACAGAAAACTGGCCCAACAGTGGCACCCTGACAACTTCCAGGACCCAGAGGAGAAGAAGAAAGCAGAGAAGAAGTTCATAGACATCGCTCAGGCTAAAGAGGTTCTCACCGATCCCGGTAAGGACAACGTCTGCACAGTCTGAGATGCTGTTGGTGCCCATCTTGCAGAAAATGGCTTACTGATATGTCCTGTTGGATTATTGTTATCACACAGTCAAGCCTGGCTGATTGAAACAAGAAAAAGATTTCACGTCCTAAATTGTGTACATTTCTCAGTCAGAATGAATCCCATGTCAGAGGCAGTAGCGTTTTACAGGTATTCGCAACTCAGCATTTTAGCCAAGTTAGGATGCTTAAACAAGTTAACTAAAAGACGATGTATTCATTTTCACCAGAACCTCTGATAAATGTGTGCTTTTCAGAAATGAGAACCAAGTTCGACCACGGCGAAGACCCCATGGATCCAGAGAGCCAGCAGGGCCACCATCACCCGTTCCACGGAGGTTTCCACGGCTTCCAAGGTTTCAACCCGTTCGGCTCCGGACCCTTCAACTTCAAATTTAGCTACAACTGAGAAGTCTTGGTATAACTGGAGCAGATTTTCCTCTCCTCCCTATTTGAAAGGGAGATTACCGGCATGAAAAAAAAACATGTCAGTTCCTAACTGTCAGAAAAATGTGGAGCGAATGGTGACTTTAATTAAAGACTCATCTCTGTTGTTGAATAATGCAACCTCAAGTGTCGCCTGGCGGGGGGGGGGGATATACGTTTCTGCCTCGTGTGAAGAGGCTTATTTGTCATTTAGTTCATTCTGACATTCGGATTGTTTCCATGTGTTGCACACGCTGCAATTCACATCCACTCACCTGATTAAATTTATTCATAAACACTATTTTTTATATGAATGGATTTTTGCTGAACTGTAAATAAAAAAACCTATTTATGTACATGAATCTGGATTTGGTGAATTGCTGTAAAAAAAAAAAACAGGAAAATGCATCTGGTATGTAGTTAGAAACATGCATACAGGTGCTGGTCATAAAATTAGAATATAATGAAAAAGTAGATTTATTTCAGTAATTCCATTTAAAAAGTGAAACTTGTATATTATATTCATACATTACAAACAAACTCATATATTTCAAATGTTTATTTTGTTGTTTATAACAAATGACGACAAATGAAAATCTCAAATTCAGCATATCAGAAAATTAGAATCTTGTGAAAAGGTTCAAAATTGATGGCACCTGGTACCACACTAATCAGCTAATTAACTCAAACCACCTGCAAAGGCCTTTAAATGGTCTTTCAGTCTAGTTCTATAGGCTACACAATCATGGGGAAGACTGCTGACGACCATCGACACCTTGCACAAGGAGGGCAAGACACAAAAGGTCATCGCTAAAGAGGCTGGCTGTTCACAGAGCTCTGTGTCCAAGCACATTAATAGAGAGGCGAAGGGAAGGAAAAGATGTGGTCGAAAAAAGTGTACAAGCAAGAGAGATAACCGCACCCTGGAGAGGATTGTGAAACAAAACCCATTCAAAAATGTGGGGGAGATTCACAAAGAGTGGACTGCAGCTGGAGTGAGAGCTTCAAGAACCACCACACACAGACGCATGAAAGACATGGGTTTCTGCTGCCGCATTCTTTGTGGCAGCAGAAGTGGCTTGTCTGTGGTTCAAGAGTGGCGTCAGAAGCGTCTTGCCTGGGCTAAAGAGAAACAGGACTGGACTGCTGGTGAGTGGTCCAAAGTCATGTTCTCTGATGAAAGTAAATTTTGCATTTCCTTTGGAAATCAAGGTCCCAGAGTCTGGAGGAAAAGAAGAGAGGCACTTCATCCACGTTGCTTGAAGTCCAGTGTAAAGTTTCCACAGTCAGTGATGGTTTGGGGTGCCATGTCATCTGCTGGTGTTGGTCCATTGTGTTTTCTGAGGTCCAGGGTCAACGCAGCCACATACCAGGAAGTTTAAGAGCACTTCATGCTTTTGGAGATGCAGATTGCATTTTCCAACAGGACTTGGCACCTGCACACAGTGCCAAAGCTACCAGTACCTGGTTGAAGGACCATGGTATCCCTGTTCTTAATTGGCCAGCAAACTCTCCTGACCTTAACCCCATAGAAAATCTATGGGGTATTGTGAAGAAGAAGATGCAATACACCAGACCCAACAATTCAGAAGAGCTAAAAGCCACTATTAGAGCAACCTGGGCTATCATAACACCTGAGCAGTGCCACAGACTGATCGACTCCATGCCACGCTGCATTGCTGCAGTAATACAGGCCAAAGGAGCCCCAACTAAATACTGAGTGCTGTACATGCTCATACTTTTCATGTTCATACTTTTCAGTTGGCCAACATTTCTATAAATCCTTTGTTTTTATTGGTCTTCAGTAATCTGATTTTCTGATATGCTGAATTTGAGATTTTCATTTGTTGTCATTTGTAATCATCAAAGTTAAACGAAATAAACATTTGAAATATATGAGTTTGTATGTAATGTATAAATACAATATACAAGTTTCACTTTTTAAATGGAATTACTGAAATAAATCTACTTTTTCATTATATTCTAATTTTATGACCAGCACCTGTTCATTTGCAATTTACTGAATCCATCCATCCACTGATGACCTGTGAGATAAGAACTTAGATTTTATAGCAAATGTTTATTTTTTTTATCCACCCTCTCATTACATAATATTAACATTGATTTTTTTTTACATTTTACAATAAAACAAAGGTGTCCTGAGAGCAGCCTGTATAAACTTGTTTAAAAACATGAATTTTGAAAATGGAAACACAACATGTTGGCTTGATTTGAGCAGTAACACATCGTCTTAATCCTGAGGCAAAAATCACTGGATGTTTAAAAAAAGTCACATAATTAACACGAAAAATAAGTTAAACTTTGACATGCTACCTATAAAAACACAACTTGAGGATTCTTTGGGAAAACTGAAGCCGAGTACCAAAGACAGACCCCTATTTGTCCAACTCCACTCTGTAAACACTTGGGTTTCCCCCATTGGCTGCCTCCTGTCTGAACCAGCAGTTAAAGAAACTGTACGCATAAGAAGCTGGTAAATAAACTCCTCCCTACTGATAATGGTTTTTGGATGGAAGTTATGTGAATGTGTGCATATAATTGTATTCCAGATGTTGACAAGGAGAAAAATTCTGGTAAAACAAAAAATAGTTGTGATACTAAATTGCAGAGGCATCTACATGTTCAGCTGTTGAGGAATTTACAATTTTAAAAAAAAACCTTAAACATTCCTTCTTCTAACGTTTAAAGGCATGAATGAGTTAGTTTAAGCCATTCTTCAAGCTTTCCATTATAAAAATGTTGTAGGACTAAATTCAATAATAATAGAAAACACTTTGATCCAGATCCAGACTAAGACTTAAAAAGGAAACAAACTGTTAAAAAATTCTTCATATTTTAGGACTGTATTACCTTCCCTGCTGCCTACATGATCCTATCTGAATTTACCAAGTAAGTCACCCCAGTCAGAGAACTTTATACTGGTTCTTATATACCGTATTTTCCACACTATAAGGCACACCTAAAAACCTTAAATTTCCTCAAAAGCCTACAGTGCGCCTTATAACCCGGTGCGCCTAATATATGGACCAATATTGAGCCACAACAGGTCTAGCAACTACGGTAAACAGCTGCCGACTTCATTTTCCCCGTAAAAGAAGTGCATGCTGGGATGTTGTCAAAAAAGTTGTCAAAAAACTGGTTTGTTAATAAAGTTTGACTGACCTATCTACTCATAGACGATGTCTATGTATCTACCTACCTACCTAATAATCAGGTCGTCTGCAGATCATCTAGCATGACGTTCTCAACCAACCTGTGTACGCGAACGGAGAAGGGTGACCATCGTCCAGACGCCCCATTCCAGTCGCTCTCCTCTCCTCGCCGACTGGAATCGGACTGTTTTGTTGACATTCTTTATGTCAACAAAGTAGCTTTAGAGATTTATCCGGGGAGCTTCGGCTAGAGTTACCAAGGGACCAGCAGCTATACATTTAAAGCCTTGGGGGTCGGTGGAAGAGAGACAGAGGCTGCGGCGGCAGCGTGTCGGTTGGTCTGTGCTAACCAGAAAGCAGTTGGGCACAATATCGCAGCACCAAAACCGTGAGTGAAACAATGACTAGTGCAGACTGCTATATATAGTACTCGGGGCCCTATTGTTTATTATTAGACATCCATATTTGTAGTGAACGGAACAAATCATGTCCCGTTCAATACCGGCCAGGTGGCAACATAACTATGGCGTCTATTCTATGCGCCTTATAATGCGGTGCGCCTTATATATAAAAGTTTTAAAATAGGCCATTCATTGAAGGTGCGCCTTATAATGCAGAAAATACGGTAATTATGTCCATCCAGGCATCTCGAGTTTTCAAGTTCAAATTCTCTCCCCTGTAAAGATAACCTACTACAACCAGAGTAATTTCATTTATAAAATGCGACAAAAAAATAGCTGTGAAATCTTAAAAACAACCAGTTAAAAGCAGGTAACTGCGGTGGGATTTCTATGGTTGTGTTTTTAGGAAATAGTGAATGATATGAGAACTGCTAGTTGAGAAAACAGCCATGCAGATAAAAAGGTAAGAACTACTGGAACATGTTGTTGGAGCTGCCAAGAGAGGAGTGATCAGTTATAGGTGGGTGGAGTTTAACAAAAGACGGACTGTCTATAATGCAGTTTGTGAAATCTAATAACAGTCGACTTTGGTTTGGCACTACAGACGAAGGCAACATCGTCTCTACTTGGTTCAGATAGAGAACAATACCCAGACCGGTGTGTTTGTTATGGTTTAAATACTGAAATATACTTAGAAATGTGCCTTCTCTTCTAGTACAGTGCAACATATGCCAAATGCTTCCCTTAAAACAAACATGATGTGGTGCTTTGAACGTTGTGTTTCCAAGACTCTCCAATAATTGCTGTCTGGCTGTAGAGCCTCAAGCTGTGGGTTTCTGGCTGCCCTTTCACAATTAAATCCTCTGCTGAGTTGGTGAGATTTTTTACCGACTTCAGAAGCAGAAATGACATCTCTGAAAATATCACATCCTCTTCATCCGGCTGGGGATGTAACACTCCACAGCTATGTTTAGCTGGAACTGTCTGTCTTCAAGCTTCACAGGTGGCCTGCGTGCAAAAAGGTGCTGCCTGCTTCCTCTTCCATGCTTCTGGCAGACGCTAAAGTTCATCCCGCCGGTTCTCTGCTGCAGGAAAGAAATGCCGAAAATGAGCACTTAATACGAGAGAGGAAAAAAAAAAGAATCTAGATGTGGAAAAGGTTAAGTTTGCCGAGGAATAACAGACAAAGGCTGCAGTTTGATTAATACAACAGGAAAGCGCGTTGTGGAAGGACGTCTTTTCCCTCCTCCTTTACCTTTCTTATGTAGTGAGGGGGTTGGAGTCTGTTCCTGGACTCGTCTCAGCATTTCTTTTATCTCCTTGTCATAATCTACCCACTCAGGCACGATCCTCGCTGCAGCCATCAGCTTGGGCTCTTTGGTCTTAGGATTATTGCACTGCACCAGAAAAACAGACCAACACATCGCTCACACATCACCAGTGGCACTTTGTCCGTACAAGTCGGCTCCCCAGTTCCCAGGGCAGTCTGCGACAGGCATTTGCACCTAATTTGATTTCCAATTTGGTTAAAAGGACATTACGCCCGGTCTTGTATCTGAGTTACCAAGTGGTGACCTACACCGCAGTGAGACAATGCTTCCTATTTCAGTCCGCTGGAGCACATCCAGTAATTCTCCAAATTAGTTTAGGACACTGCAGGATTGCCTGGTTGCCTGCTAAATGCCAAGTGCCTTGTGGACATTAGTGGATGGGAATACACTCAAACATTTATAGTGCCTCAGCAGATGCAATGCACTGCAATATGAAAGGTAAAAAGGACTTTGTAGAAAAAAGAAAAAAATACAGACTAAATCTGATTAAACAAATAGAAAATCCAGAGTTAACTTTAAGAATGTACCTGTTTATTACATGAAAGAACATCTATATAAATATGTGTATTTGTTAAATTAGTACACTGATAATTTACAATAGATGTAAAAAGTCAAACTGTATCACAATGCATTGGTTAATTGCATCTTTTTATGCAGGTATGAACCATTAAAGTCTGCATGTTTACTGGATGTTGTGTGAACTCAGACATTTGGAAACCAAAATCATTTCTCATGTCTTTGTTGCTTTTGTATTCAAGTTCTATTTTATTGCTTCACTAGTGAATAACTGCATGTAAAATAATTCCTTACTATTCTTTATTTTTTGTCTATAGCAGTAAAATAAGTGGAGTTTCTTCATGTCTCATCCTCTCAGCGCTCTCAGATTAAATCTGATTTAGGGCAATGAATATCTTATTTTATTAGGGTTTTTTTAAATAACACCCTACATTTGAATGGATTATCAGTAACTTCTAAGGAAGAACAACTTGGTGACTAATCCTTTTAGCTAATTATTTCAATTTTGACCAAAATGATCAAGGTTTTTATGTTTTATATGGTCAACCTGCCTTAGGTAAAGGTCAGAAATAGATATCAAAATGATACATTTAGCAACAAAAAGTTAAAGACCAGCGGGATTAATACACTTTAAATGTTACCAGGACTCACCAGGTCGATAGTTTTAGCTGTCACTTTAGAGGCATCATCACACCACGTCTCGCACCACAGCCACTCCTGAGGAAGTGACTTAATGGCCACCTGATGAATCATGTTATTAGGAAGGTCCTAAAAAAGTGACAAAGCAAATGATTAAAACTTTTATAAATACAAAATCTTATGAATAACCAGTTACTTAGTATCTATTGAATCTCATGGACGGGTTTATGCACCTGGTCCAGGTTTGACAGACTGTTTGGGTCCTGGCTTAAAGCTTGGTACTGACCCCTCAGTCTGTCTCCAGCTGCAATCTTACGGAACTTCTTTAAATCCACCACATAGAGCGCGCTGGGAGAAACGGCAAAGGAAAAGGAAAAGGTGAAGACAGGGTCACGTCTCTGCATGTTACTGTTATATCCAATAAATTAAAATATATGCTCGATTGAGGCTGGTATCTCTCCACAAACAAATGTGTCTTTTTTTGGTTTGATGAGATATTATAATCTTAAATGTCACATTTTCATCAACTATAAGCAGAAAATCATTATAATTAGACAAAAAGGCTTGAAAACATCCATCTTTGTGTAACAACCTACACATTTCACATGGTGACATGACTGCCTCAACTTTGTTTAGGACATTGTTTCATACAAAACTTATACTGCACATCACTTTGAGCACATAATCCCCACAGTGTAACATCTTGGTGGCAGCATCATGCTGAAGGAAGGCTTTACTTCAGCAGAGTTCAGGGAAATTAACCAGGATTGATGGGAAAATATAAACTTTATAGCACTTTTACAAACAACTCTGTGTTAGAACACAAATACAAAACAAAAACCAACTCAAAAGCAAATTACTGATTGTATTTTTTTAGAACTAGTAAAAAAAAACAACCACATTTTAATGAAAAAACAGAAGACAACAACTAGATGTATAGTCTGTATATTCAGATATCTTTTTTTTTACTTTGAACTCAAACTTTCTTTTTAAATGTTTTCTTTTGAAATCAAGAAATGTTTGCCTTTTCAGGTCAGCCAATATGAATTCATTTTAATTGATCAAACTGATTATTAATGCAGATATGGTATAAAGATATGCTGCCTTAAATTTTCTGTGTGTCCTGAACACATCCAAAAACTATAAGCCAAATCTGGGGTGGGACGATAGAACCATGTAGGCAACGTGCTACATGCTAACCTGCTGAAGTCCTGCTGCTTGGTTCTTCTTCATCACTGATTTGGCCTCGGAAAATATTTGCCAATTTGGCCAGGTTTTTCAGCCCCACTCATCTCTCTCCTCTTTTTTTTTGGCATGCTGGCTAATTTAACCTCCTTCTCTTTATTCCTTTCAAATAACAAGGGGCCACTTGTACTTCCCCTTAGTATGCAAGATATCAGACTGACCCAGTCTAACATTTCATGGAGCACCTGCGGCTGCGAGGGCGGCAGCCTTATGGGGCAAAAACATATTCTGACCACCGGCCAGTTCAGCCCGATACAGACCATCAGGAAGTTTGGTAAAACCTCCCGAACCTCCTGATGGCCAATTCGCTCCTGAATATACCCAAGTAAGTTGTTGTAACATAAAATGTTAATAACACATTTCAAGACATGTTGCAGATACCAGTCCCAGCATCTACCACTATTCTAAATGTGCTTGGTAGATTCTCAGCTTGAGAAATATGCAATAATCCAACTTATTGATCTGTTTATCAGTACAGCAATAAATGAAGTTGTACAGTTATGATGCCATAAACAAAATGAAGCCCTGCCTCTAGAACCAGTTTGCATTAAATCGACGATGCAGAAAATTTACAAACATTTTTTTTCTTTCATTTCCCTTTAACATTGGTAACTCTAGTTTCTTTAAACAAGTATCTGGAGATAGACCAGCCTTATACGAATAATCAAAGACAACTGCCTAAGAAAAATATTTGCAATTCGACTGCCTCAACAGTGTAAATACATAATTTAAAGGATTAAATTAATATTTTAGAAGCACAAACGTGCAGCCACTAAATGTCGTCTTCTGTCTTAATAACGTTCTGCTTTCTGTGAAAATGTAATTTGTACTTTGCACATCTTCATTTCGGCAGCGTCTAGCAGAGAGGGGTAGCTGCACATGTGTGAAGTTTGTCTCAAAGGAGACATCAGACTTCTCTTTTTTATGGGTACACAGGCTGTGGAGAGCAAACAGCATAAACACTGCAGGCTGATAACCGCTATCATGGTACCGATTATCTCTGATTGGAGTTCTTGGTTTTGTCACACCAGCCAACAGATAAAAAAAAAAAACCTGAGTGTTTTGTACTCTCTCTCTCTCGTCTGCAATTGTGTGCACAACACATGCAGCTCAGGATTAGGAGATTTTGTCTGAAAGATGCAGAGAAATGATTGTTTTTTTTCTGCTGCCATCAGCCTGTGGTGAAGCAGAGTTAATTTGTCTCAGTTCATCCACTGTCTGTCAGCTGATTTCCCTTCGATGTGACACAGGAAGACGGCAAAAGAAGCACAAGGTGTCAAGGGTATCTGATACAGATTATGATTGATGAGTTCAAATATTAATCATACATTTGTTTTCTCAATATTAAATTTATTGTGGATTTTCTCCCATTCACACATCGGCAAAGTTTTCATCCATCCATCCATCCATCCATTTTCTTCCGCTTATCCGGGATCGGGTCGCGGGGGCAGCAGCTTCAGAAGTGAGGCCCAGACTTCCCTCTCCCCAGCCACGTCTTCCAGCTCCTCCGGGGGAACCCCAAGGCGTTCCCAGGCCAGCCGAGAGACATAGTCCCTCCAGCGTGTCCTGGGTCTTCCTCGGGGCCTCCTCCCGGTGGGACCTGAACACCTCACCAGGGAGGCGTCCAGGAGGCATCCTGACCAGATGCCCAAGTCACCTCAACTGGCTCCTCTCGACGTGGAGGAACAGCGGCTCTACTTTGAGTCCCTCCCGGATGACCGAGCTTCTCACCCTATCTCTAAGGGAGAGCCCAGCCACCCTGCGGAGGAAACCCATTTCGGCCGCTTGTATCCGTGATCTCGTTCTTTCGGTCATGACCCAAAGCTCATGACCATAGATGAGGGTGGGAAAGTAGATCGACCGGTAAATCGAGAGCTTCGCCTTTTGACTCAGCTCTCTCTTCACCACGACGGACCGGTACAGCGCCCGCTTTACGGCAGACGCCGCCCCAATCCGCCTGTCGATCTCCCGCTCCCTTCTTCCCTCATTCGTGAACAAGATCCCCAGATACTTAAACTCCTCCACTTGAGGCAGGACGACCCCCCTGACCCGGAGAAGGCACTCTACCCTTTTCCGGCTCAAGACCATGGCCTCGGATTTGGAGGCACTGAGCCTCATCCCGGCCGCTTCACACTCGGCCGCGAACCGAGTGTGAAGTTTTACATAAAGAATTAAGCATACACATATACCCTCAATTATTTGAACCTTGACCACAAGCTCTTGAGATAATCCTAGTAAAATCTACAAATGTTTAGCATTGCTGAAGTCAAACCCTTGCAGTAACAACTATTTTTAGCCTCATTTATCCATTACAAAACCAGTTTTGATGTGTGTTTGAGATTGCTGTCCTATGTGTTCCTATAGGACAGGGATGATCAGGAGAAGTCCAGGAATCAGCTTAACTTGAAGTGGAAACTCTTGCAGCAACAGCATGGCTGTTCACAATAAAACAAGCTACGCTAATCTATAAGACAAACAGAGGGTGGCTGATTGATAAAGAAGACGTTGCTCCGAGAACGTGACAGAGAAGCAACTAAAATTTGCATTTGCTCAGATGCTCAGATTGGCAAGGCTAAGTCAGTCCGTCCATCAACGCGTCTCCTTGCAGGGGGCTGGTGCCAATCTCCAGCAGTCTTTGCCAAAGAGGCAGAGTACACCCAGGACAAGTCGCTAGTTCCAAGTCAAAGTCCTTCTCAAGAAAAGGACTGAAATGGAACTATACCAAGAGGCATTTGTTTGTAGAAGTAAAGATAATGCATTCTAATCTCTGAATCCTGCAAAAACTGTCATGCATCATGGTGGCAGAATTGTGCTCTTGGGGTAATTAGCTGTCAGGAGTATTGGAGAACTGAACAAAATGTAGTAAAAAACAAGAACTTCTAAGTTCACCTCAAATCATCAGTCACTTGGGTTGAAATGGTGTTCCCACTGGACAATGTTCTTTAACACACATCCACAGCAAAACGGGAAAAAAGGAGGTAAGGAACTTTTACAAACCTAATATGAAAAAAGTGTGTAAATAACTGACCCTGTTTGCACTGCTTTACAGTATGAATTAGAGAAAATGACTATATATTCACACTACAATCAAGCATCTAAAACATCAGATGTCCAGGAGAGCTGCTGCAGTCCATTTAATAGGTGTCATTTACCTGATGTGATATTTCCTCTGTCCAAGATGTGAGGCCCAGTACCCGCTCTTCCAAAAGCGATACCCCTCCATTTCTCTGCGACTGTCACAAAACGGTGTGTAGCCATAGGGAGCTCCCTGTAAATCCATGTCCCTCAACTCTTTTAAATCAGCCCGAACAATCTGTGTGTGTGTGTGTGCGTGTGTTGAAGAGACAGAGAGAGAGAAAGAGAGAGAGAGAAAGAGAGAGAGAGAGAGCAAAACCTCTGGTAAGTACAGAAAAGACTGATGACACTTGAGGGAGTTTCAAAATCTCATCAAATCTTCACACCGGCAGTGAGACTCATACGAAACGAGTCGGGCTTCAAATCACACAATGCCGTGAAACTCTTTCAAAAGTCCATACCTGGTCGGCGTCTACAAAAATGATCTTGTCCACAGCTAAAGGGAACAGAACATCCAGGAAGAGGATCTTGTATCCCCAGATAATCCGCTGTTTCTCCGTCTGCTGGTGGAGCCAGCGGGGCCACTTGTACTGCACTAACTCATACTGAAAGCCATACGACTTGGCCATGTGAGAAATGGTCTCCTACAAAAGACCAAAAGGATATAGGAGGGGTTAAAATATTTCTTTACATGGCATATTTTCTATTTAGAACATATCAGACTTTCAGCTTGATAACGTTTGTTACAGGGTCTGAATAAAAAAAACATGTCCTAGTTGGTTTTATCATTTATGTGCTTCAAAAACCATTAAAAAGCACATTCCTGAATTTGGCATTATATCGGTAAAGGGACATTTATTTGTTTTAACTTGTAACATCACTTGTTTCATGTGATGTGTACAACAGGATAAATAAGGGGAGGGAGGGAAGTGTGTCATATATGTTATACGTCTGTAAGCTCTGGGAAATGTTATTTATGTTAATGCATGTATCTGTGATGCTACATTTCTGTGAGACATATAAGATATGTGTCTGAATATGCAATATAGACAATAAAGAGCTATGTTTTGAAAAATATTGTTCAAACATTCAAAGTCTGTGCTGCCGGCTTATACATTTAAAGATTAAAATAGCAGGATTTCTTAATTTATGTGAATTTAAGGAATAAGGGGGGAAAAATGCCAATTTTCCAAGTACAGAGTTGATTGAGGAATAAACTGACCTATTGATTAGTTCAGCCTTAATATGTTTCTGAATATTGTAGCTTTGCTTTGGTATATCAATGATAAAAATTGCAATTTAAAAAGAACCTAAACATAGTGTTTTTATTTCTCAAAATATTTTCTTAGAAATTTTGAATTTGTTTTCGATTTAGTCAGTAAAATAATTGGAATCCCAAGCTTTTTTCTACATACCATTTTCCACGGTGTAATTTCTCACTCATGTTTTCATCGGTACAAAACCTTTATGTTGCCAGGTTTTATTATTGATATGTTTTCAAAATCAGCTAAATATCTGAATGTGAATCACCAATCAGAGCCAATCAAATAACAATTGGCTAACTCTGACTTCTTTGTAAACATGTGTTGTAGTAAATCAAAAATGACCCTCTCATTCATTTAAAAAGAAAGAAATCTAAAATGGTTGTTCTTTATGTTGTTCTTCCGATAATGAAATAAGTAATAAAGTCTGAAAATGGTGGCACTTCTCCACACTCTTTTTTTTTTTAAATCCACACTTTAAAATTATGAAAAACACTTCTTTTCTGGACATTTCTCCATATAAAACAATGACGTTGCAAAAAAAGTAATACCTTGAAAGAAGGTGAGAGGTAGTTTTTAAGGAACCAGAACTTGACGGATGTGTTTGTATGCCGAAGAACAGACAACATCATTATTCTGAAAGAGAGGTGGGATATGACAAGATTAACTTTCAGGATCAGACGAAATGTAATTCACAGTGCAGAGCTTGAAAGGGAAGAAACTGACCTCAGAAATCGCTCGTACAGATGACCGGAGGCCACAGAAAACACGTTAAGAATATCTTCCTTTTTCTTCTCTCCTTCATCCCTCTTTGAGCCACCACCTGTGATGCTGCAGATGAAACCAGAATACGTGAGTCGGCGGCGATATGATTCATGACGACTTTTCATATGGAGGCAACAAATCAAAACTTCTGCTGTAGCAACCATGCTTTCATGAAGCCAGGGGAAATTATTGTTATAAAAGGCAGAAGAAACAATTTCAAAACAATTTTAAAACAAATCATGCAGCACTGAGCAGCTGATGTGTTTTCTTAAAATAAATAAAAATAATGAGGGTGGAAGTGGTGTGGAAGTCAACAAATCTGACATGATTTGAGACATTTCAACTCCCGCTGACACTCATCTAGCACGCTGAAATTAGTTGTCGAAGCAGCTTCTGAAAACACACATATATTCCATTGTTCATATCTTCTTAGGAAATGGAAAAAGAAGAACATGCATGCAATGAGTCAACAAAGAAAATATTGGTATGGGGGTTTACACAGAGCCAAATTTGTTAAACACCTATTTGTGCTGTAAGAGCTTCTGCTCGTCTCTGCCACACCAGGAAAAATGCATTATCTTCCATTCTGGTTAATTAGATTAGGACCATCAGTGCCTCTCGAGCCTTATACACGCAGTTCTCTCTTTACTATAGTGCACCAACATCATACTTATGGCGTATAAATTCAAGACTACTTTCTGCTGAGGAGAGACTGATCCTTTGTGACATACAGAGTTGTGAGTAAATTTATAGCCATCTACTTTCAATGTATTTCTATTTGTTTAAAGCACAAGTGTCACTCAACTACCAGCTTGAAAATATTCCTTTATATTCAGTAAGTTGTATTATTGTTATTGGTATACAAGAAAATAATAATAATTTAGCTGCAGGTCTTCCCAAATCCTGCTTCCAGAGTCCTGACCAATACTAAGAAAATTAAATATATCAGACCAGGTTTTAAATTTTTGCACTGGCTCCTGATCTCTGAACTAAACTATGTGAAAACTTGAGATATTCAGAAACTGCTTAGTCCTTTAAATTCAGTAAATAAAACAATAATGTTTCCCATACAGGCCGGAGATTGATTCATCAGTTAATCTTGATCATATTTTAGCCATCTGTTTAATAGACATCAGAAATTTATCTTATTTCTAAGTTATGTTAATTTTTTTCTACAATTTAATTAATGTCTTTCATATAACTTTCCTAATGTTTGTTTTGTTATTTTCCTGTAAAACTCTTTGTATCACTCCATGGATGAATGTTGCTCTAATTAATTTGATCTGCCTAGTAAATTTCTGGAAGACTTTATTATAGAGGAATCTTGGTCCACTCTTCTTCACAACATTCCTTCAGTTAAATGAGGTTTGCATACATTTCTTCATGCACAATTCCCTTAATACCCCACCACAGCATTTCTACGAAGGTAAGGTCAATACTGTAACTGGACTATTACAGGATTTCAGTTATTCTGTTGTAGATTGGCTGCTGTGGTGTTGATGTCTTCATTTTGACCAAGTATTTACAAATGGACCCTTGTTTGACTCTAGGATGCTTTGGTGTGTGAAACATTGCACGGTCTGCTTAATGGCTGCAAGGTGGTCAAGGTCTTAACAACCTTATTTCTTATACGGTTGTTGTGACATGGTGATTTGCATTACTGTTAGATATCTGTAGTATTTTCTCATCTCCCTAAAGGACATTGTTGTAAAAGTCTTGTGGCACTGCAAACCTAAGTTGTGCTAATATGTACTTTTAAGAGTTTTCTTTTGAAAATCATTAAATTATGTCATACCAGTATAGTTCTTTTTTTATTTGTATTTAAAAATATAAGATGCTTACTAGAGGTTCAGATGGACCTCTCAGGTTTTTTTTTTTAAACAGTTCTTTAAAACATGTGTAATGTCTTCCTTTGGCATTGTGTTAGCACACATTAATCCATCAAGTGGGGACAAACCCAGCTTTTTTGAGGTGGTTGCGCTGGCAGGTGATTAGTTGAGTACTTTAATTAGCAGTGCATGGCTGCTACTTACTCTCTTGAATCTTAAAGAAGCAGCAAGGATGTACTTTGTTTCAAAGAACTGTCAATACACTCAATGAGATGTTATTTTTCTGTGTCTGTATATTTTACCTAAGCTGATTATATATTCAAGTGTAAAGTGACATTTTCTTTTCAATACACTTGGAATTGATTATATCAGGGCTGCTGTAGAAACAAAGTTTTACCGGGAGATCTGACAAGTCACTGACTTTTAAAACACATTTAAGTCTCGACTGCTCAAGGAAATTATTTCAATTAAATGTGATACAGTGCCTTTGGGACAATTTTATTGAATCATTTTGGCTGAATTAGACTTATAATCTGATGCAGAACAGATAATGAAGTGATTAAAAAAGGAAAAGGCTCTAAATTGCACGGATTTCTTTAAAGAACTGAAGGAAGTGTGCACGAGTCCAGCACAGTTAATTGCATAGCTGATGTATCAGCAAATTTTATAATGCATTGTTAAAGTCGTTTATCAGGGAAAAATTTGCTGCTTGCAGTTTTTCAAATGTGAAGATAGACTGGAACAGAACAATTTTACAGAGTAATATTGATGTGAACTCAATAGCTAAATGCATAAAAAAAGATTAAAAGGGATGCCTGGGAGCATTATCTTAAACTGACTTGCACAGAACAACCAAGCATTTCAACAGGAAATGGGAAGAAAAAAACGTTGACCATCTTGTAGCCAAAGATAGCCACACGGTGAGTCTATAGATCACTTTTAGGTTGGAAAATGGACTAAAACGTGTAGTGTGAGATAACAGCAGTCTGAAGTAAAATCTAGAGGACACTTTCAAACTAGTGAACACATTAACGTGTCCTTAAAGAGCAACGGCTCATGATTCAAGGCACATTTAGCGGACAGAAATCAGGACTTGTGCTGGAGGCTAGATGTGTCTGCAGTCAGGCCGAGTGTCCTTGTCTGTAACAGACTGCTGATGAGGGAAGGGGTGTCTCTCCCACACTCAATCACAACCACGGCTTCAGCCCCGAGGCTCCAAGAAGACACCAGGGAAAGTGTAGGGAGGGGTGGGAGAACAGTGTCCTCTAAAACCGGCTTCCTGACACCAACATTATGCAAGTTATTTCAACCCAAACTCTGCAATGGTTTAGAATAATGAACAACTTGTATACATTTGCTAATATGATGAGAATTTTTACGTCCATTATTTTTCAAAGTTTGCTTCTCTACAGAGACATACTTGGTTGCTCTGCAGCTGAACAGTTGGCTAAGCCACCACACATCAGTGGGGTCTCACGATGTCAATGGCCTAAGACGAATAAGCCATCCATTATGAAGGGACGTCAGCCCAACAATGGGGTCCCACAGATAAGCAGATTTAGAGGATCAGGTGAGAGCCTGTTTGGCTGAATCACCCGAGATAATCTGGACCACAGAGCTCTGGCTAAATCCACAACTGTGGTCAACACCAGCTGGGCACAACATCCCTTTCTCCAACACTACAAACAAGCAGCAAAATCTATCCGCAATATTTATTCAAATATTTACTCTGAAATGACAAAGTACCGATACCCCATACAGTTTTCTTAAGTTATAAGAAATGTGCTACAAAAACAATTTAAAGTGTTTGCTTTAGATTAAATTAATGGTTACATAATACGGCAAGTGCCTTCCAAAACTTTCATACCCAAGAAATTGTTTATATTTAAACAGTAATTAACAGTAGTTATAGTTAAAAACATCAATGCATTTTATATGACTTTAAACAGACCATAGAGCTGCACAATATGTTGAATCACAGTCATTATCACAATGCCAATGAGAGCAATACTGGAAACACAAAAGACTGTTTGGTGGGTTCAATTTATAGCTGATCAGTTGGACAGATTCATTTTACACTTCAAGTTTATGAATGGCTGGAATGGTGAAACACAAGACATTGAGTTATGGTACAGAAAGAAGAGAGTCAGAAAAAGTGGGGGTTAATAGTGAAGACCTAATCTTAGCCATTTTTAAATGGCTAAGATTCAAATATTTTACTAAGAAAAAGTCTGACAAGCGTGATGTGCATTTGTATTCATCCTGTTTTACTCAGTAAAATCCAGTGTGACCAATTTGTTTTAGAATTTACTTTCATGTAAATTAATCTCAGTATAAATACAGATTTATTTTTATGAAGGTTCGTTACAGTATATTAGTCAACAAACAGCTTCACGCAAATCAAGGAACACAGCAGACATGTTTAAGATTAAAATATGGAGTTTAAAGTAAAGAGAAGATATAAAATAACCTCCCAAGCTCACTGACCATCGTTCAATCCATCATTTGAAAATGGAATACAGCAGATGTCCAATCCTAACAATGTTTAGTAGAGTGACACATAAAAATGAAAGCAACACATAAACTTGACATGCTAATGAATTTAATAAAGGTTTATGTGTTAAAGGGGTTCCAGCAAGACTGCCTACCTTTTCTCAAAAGTGCTCCAAACACTTCACACAGCAAGCATTAAATAAAGAGACGGGATCACACCGTTAGGAAATGCTGGGAAATCACGCAAATGCACACACATACCTACAGAAGCACATATTTTTTGCAAGACTAGATCTTACAGCATAATATTGCAGTCTTGATCCAGGGGAAGGGTAAGATCTCCTGAAACCGTGTTGTATAATTGACAAATGAAAGCTACATGAGGAAAACTATCAAAGAACTCAGTTTTTTTCTTAACTGCCTGAAAGCCGGACAGAAAGTTTAAAACTACCTAGAATTTCTCAAATTAAAGATGACTTTGAACATACCTTACTATGGAGTCCCATATGCCTTTGCTTTCACTAGTTTCACTCAAAAGGTCTTCATTAATCATCTCTGCTTTTTTTTGCACCTGCAAGTAATTACATAACTATTAGGCTTCCACAGGCTAAAAGTTTTCCGACACGATTTGTGAGCGACAGGAACATTACAGAAAGAAGAGGAGTAGAGAAGCTAAATATAGCACATGTCTAAGAACCTTTCTTACCCTGACTTTGATGATCTTACTGTGGAAGCTGTTTAGCACAACTACTACATCCTCAGCATCAGGTGGGGAATCAGTTCCATCATGCCTGGAAAGAAAAAAAATAAATAAATAATCACAATAATTTACCACTTGTGCTGGTTCTGCAAATCACACAAAAACTCGTAAGTTTGTCGCTGCAAAATAACATCTGGAAAATTCCAAGGGATGTGGACAATGTAAACTGCAAGGCACTGAATATTGTGATCAGAAAATCACTTGCCATTTTACTTTCCGTTACTATTTCAGTCAAATGAAAGAGGCATTTTCCAAACAGAGATCTTTACCTTATGTCAATTTCCATGCTTCAGCCATGGCAACACAGGCAGAAATAAAGCAACACTATAGGCTCTTACAACAAGGGAAAGTACAGTCGTTAATGGACAAAGTCCTAACAGGCACAGAGAGCGCACACTTAAAGCGGATACTGGGACAGCTGCCAGGGTCAGAAACCAGACCATATTCATTACCCTCCATTCTCATTAAGAATCACCTCGCCATTATTTTGCCCATCACTACTTCCCAGCCGTGCTGTATATACTGGTAGATTTAATGAGAAAGTCTGTACAGTATTGATTGTGTTACGCAGCCTTTCACTGTAATTGTTTTAGGACTGATCTGCCTAGTAGACAATGTATTTTGGCAGACCGAATCAGCAAGGTTTAATGGTGAACCTCTGTAGAACAAACCAGAGGTTGAGATGAGCAATTTACTATGATGCACCGCTAGCCATTACAACTCCAAATGCTTACTAAAGGCAAAAAACCTAACCTTATCACTATGATAAATGCCCCCTCCACACTGGACCTCAGGAAAATCCCTCTCCCACATACTCAAGCGCTGCTTGTGTTTTCCCTCTTCTGTTGTCACCAGTGCAAATCAGCCTTCAGGGCTACTGCTAGAAAGCACCAGAGATCAATCTGTATCCCTGCAATGAGAGGGGGAGAGTTGGTCATCTCATTCATCGCTGTCAAAGCGAGGCGGGGCAGCAACACAGGCTGGAGGAGGAAAATGCACACTCTGGGACTCGGGAACACAGACGCTCCCAATAGGCTCTGATCGGCCACCTAACCAGAGCAGAGTGCCGCTAACCACAAGAATAATGACCCTGCCAAGGTGAAAAATGACATCACCTCTTAGCTTCACCTGGAGGATTGGGGGATAAATCTTGGTTGTCTGATATGATTCCAGAGGAACCGAGGGCTGTATATGCCCTAAATCTTAGGTGAAGTTAGCCAAAGAGGATGATATCGGTGATTGTGAAGACAAACAGCCAGTGCCCCCTCACACATAGCACAGGTCAGACGTTTACATACTTTCACGAGGGGCATCAGCATCATTAACTTTCTGCTTTTATTGACGCATTAAAATATTTCAGGGAGGATTGAATACACGACAACTTCAATTAGGGCTGCAAAATTTGGAGAAAATGTTAAATTATGATACTACTGCTGAAAATTATATCAGTTACAAATATGTCACAAACCTCCATAGGTTTTATAATCTCAGGCACTAATGGAAGACACCGATTACAGGAAGTTAAGAGTTTGTGGATATGTTATAAATATGTACAAAATTTCAAAAATATGCATTTCCTCTGATCCAAATAGTTAGAATTACACATACGTTGGGGGGCCATTATTCTGTTGATCATTGTTTTGTAACCACGTTTTAACAATCTAAATGTTGATTTTAGGTCAAGCTGTGCTTTAAAAGCTTAAACCTGACACCCTCAAACCTAATTCTGATCACTGAGGCTAAATAGTTAAGTCATTTGTCTCATCTGACCATTAAACTTTTCTCCAGAGGCTGCTTCAGTTCTCCCCATGAGTACCTGAAAATTTCACTCATGCTAATTGGGGCTCTAGCATCTTCCACGTTCATGATCGTTTACAGCTTTGAAGGTCAGTAGCATAAAAAATCTCAACATCTTCATCATCATTTGTTTTTAGTAAGAGGCGAATGTTTGGGGATAACCTTCCCTACTGATATAGTTTGTTTTTTTAACATGAAAAGTAAAAAAAAAAAAAAAACTTTCCATGTTAAAAAGTTAAAAGTTATTAACATAAAAAACTTTCATGTTAAAAACAGATATGTCAAAAAAAAAAAACACATAAAGGCTACTTGTGGGATATGTAAAGCAACAGTGTATATTTTAACCTGTGTTCATTAGAAAAAAATCTGCCTTAAATTCATTGTGCTTTCAAAAATTCTTTGAATATTGTATCATCAAAGTCTTGAAAAAACTAATTTAATGCATTGCCAGAAGAACAACAATGACATTTACGCAAGTAAGTGAACATTTTCAGAAAAGCCACCAATTGACTTATTCCTTCATTTTATTTAAAACAAATGGTTCAGATTAATTAAATAAACCCAAGAACAGAACAGATTCTATCATTCTGTCTTGGAAACCTGCTCGGTTGCATCCTCACAAAAACAGATTCCACAGTCTGAGGAAAAAGGCACGAAGGTGACCATCTGCATCATCTCTCCAGTCTGTCTTCTCTTTAATAGCAGCCCTTTCCACCTACCCGTCTCTCCCTGCCTCTATGCTGAGCAGTACTCCCCGCACTCATCAAAACCTTGCGTTGCTACAATGTCAGCAGCTCACCATGTTTCCATAGAGATGGGTTTCAGTAGGAAAGAAGAGACAGCTGAAAACCAGGCTTGAATCTCAGCTATGAAAACACCTGCTGTGCAGCCATTACTGCCTCATTTTGTGTTTGTAAACAATGACTAGCATACTCACGTGACAATCTGATAGATGTCCTCTGATCTTCCTTTACGTAATCTTAGGATCCAGGCTCCTGGGTTGGCCTTCAGCTGGAAATACCCCTGCAAAGTTTTCTTCACTTTAGTCAAAGTCTCATTCCAAATTGTGCAGCCAGAATCATGTTTGATCTTCTCCAACACAGTACAAGAAATCTGGCAAGGATGCTGACCAGATTAGCCATGACAATAGTGTCATACATGAGCAGGTCCTGACTCATGCCCAGGGTGAACTGTAGTCCGCGAGGCGGCTGGCCAGTTGACAGGTCAAAGCAGTGGCCTTCTAGTAAGAGGTGCTCCAGTTCAAATTCTGCTGCTACAACCCCATTAACCTGTGAAGGACTATAAATTACAAAGCAAGAAACCCCTGGGAGGAGAATGAAAGCACTCTGGCTCTACCCACACATGCAGAAATTGGTGGGTAGCAATGACTAAGCACCTCTATACCTCCTGCAAGTGGATGTTGTCCAGGTCGTGGAGGCTGTGCTCTGCCTGCACCATCCAGCTCTCCGGTGTGATCATGTTGAGGGTAAGAAGGGGGGATTCTGGGAGCTCCGTGAAGCGGGCAACCGGCCCTGGAGACGCCGTGTCGTTGGCCAAGAAAGCCACGTCAGGCTCCAAAACAAATCTGTAAAAACTGTGAGGAAAACCAAACATAGCAAGCAAATCATGAGATAATATAAAGCTTTAAACATTGTCTTTCCACAATGAAGAGACACCAAAACTACACTCTAACGCAATATATAAGATTATAGCAATGTTACAGTCATCAGGACAGTAGAGATTGGACCAGCTGCCAACGACAAATGTGAACAAGAAAAGTTTATGTAAAAGCAATTGCAGGTTTATGTCTAGGGATGGTTTATGTCTAGGTTAACCTAAACAACTAATAGTTTTAACTGCAATAAACAGTGTTTCTATAATTATTGAATCAGAGGGATTAAACAGAAGCTATACATTATTGCAAAAAGTTTCATTTGTCTTCCAAATAATGTATTACTTCTTTTGACCTATCATATAAAACCTGAATAAAATATATTGAAGCAGTTGGTTTAGTGAGTATATGTTTTAAAGGCAGCGTAGATGAAAAAAATTACTAATCCTAACTGGTTTATACCTTAAAACTTCTCTTGCCTAACAGGTGTATAAACATGTTCCATATTCAAATGGTTGCTTTTTACCTTACTAGTATATTTGTTTACTTCTACAGAGTGAGATGAGTGTGACAACTGCAGCACCAAAGAGTGGTGAGGGAACACTTGGTTAGAAAAGCTTTTATCCAGCTCGCCACAGGAAACGTATAGACTTCATTTCATTGGTTGTGATTTGTGACTAGATATCAACAAAACTTTACTTCTTCTGTTTAGAGCAGTCAAGATAATTAAGCAACTGAAACAGAAACAGAATTCATGCACTCCTACTGGCAGCAGAATCACCACAGGTGGACTTTAACGGCACCATGCTTGTGGCTATAAAACAAAATGAAGCAGTAAAGTAGTAACACGCCCCTGTTAAAAAAAACAAACTCCTGGCTAAATGAAAATAAATGGAAAAAAGGTCACGATGGAAGAAAAAGGAAAAGGATCTTTGATCCTCCTGTAAGCTAACCATCAATGTAGTTTGCAATCTGGCAGTGAGGCCAAAACTAGCAGAAAGTTTCAAAGAATGTCAGAACACTGTGATTTTGTAGAAATGCAGCATTTACACAACAGCTCAACTGGAGACATCCAGCTGATTTATCCCACACGAATGTATCAAGTTGCAATCTATGTCAATTACAGCCATTCTCGCTCAAGGGGACAGGAAGTTTATGGAGGAGGCATGGTGGAGACGTGAATGATTTGTGGTCGAAGACTTGTTTCCATCAATAAGACTTCAGCAAGGAAATTCAGTTATATCCCCAGAGATGTCTGTGGACTAACTCTGCAAATGACTCAACCTATTACACAATAAAAATAAATAAATAAACCATATAATAGCCACATTCACCCATGGGCCCAAATATTGATGGGGAGAAAAATAAAATCTATGTATCATTTTCTGTTTTCATTTGACTATCATTTTAACTCTCTCCCCTACATGGTTTGAACTGCAACAGTGAATGTTTGAAATTTGCTCAGAGATGCACGTGGGGGCCCAAAGCAATAAGGCAGCGTTATTAAGCAGATTGCATCTGTGTAGCACTCTCTTACAAAGGGATCAAGCGCAGCTGAAATGCTAAGACTGCAGCAACAAGAGGATACACAAACAAGCCAAACAGGAAATTTTAATTACTGCTGGAGCTGGAGCTTACCTCTTGAGGGGCAACTCGGACAACTTGGCCCTGCAATTCATAAACACCTGCAGTTTCACATTGACCACTTGACTAAGCACCTGCAGCATTCAAACAGAAACAGAGGCCCAGTCAGAAATAAGGAGAAAGGAAATCATGTGTGCAGCAGGGAGATTAAAAATAGAACAGTGAGCTAGACCAATGGAAATAGTCTTTATATATGGTTCCACATAAAAAAAATATGTACGAATGTTAGTTTACTGAGCGAGTTTGATTCCTCAGAAATTAACAAGATATTTGATATAAGTTAAACTGTTTGAATAAATTAACAAGTTAATCTAAAATTGCTTGTAATATCAGATGTTCAACCAGTCAAATCAAATATCCAATATCAGCGTAGAAGGTTAGCAAATATTCTTCAGCTTGAACGGTAAACATAATCATTTTCCCAACTTTTCTGTTAAAACTGTCCAAATGATTGTAGCTCATGGCAACAAAACAGATAAAAATAAAAATAAAAAAAAAAGCAGGGAGCAAATTTAGACACTGCAAAAAGGTTGCTCGAAAAGTCGGCATCTGCCAAAGAAAAGCTCTGGCTCATTTAACCAAAAAGGAAATTATAAAATGTCCAGTTGTGAGAGATTAGACTTGTTCAGCTGTTGAAGAAAAACTACAACTCTACTAGGTGTTGTGCTGAACTCTACATGCTGCTTTACTCGGCCCGCCTGTTGTTTTCTAGCTGACTGAAAGAAAAGGAGCAAAACTGGAGAGTGTCTTACGATCAGGAGCGAGGAGATCTTTTGTGCTTCTCTAGTGAGGGGATCAATGATGGCCACAACATTATAGAACACCTCATTTTCACGTGGCGAGAGCTGGAGCACACTGAGGAGGGAATTTCAACGTTCTGATTTTCACTGTTGGATGTTCTCAAAAAAAGTAAGAATGGTAAATAGTAAACAAATAAAGCATACCTTTGGGTGTCTTTAAAACTGACATCCCTTCTGACCTCTCCTTTAGGGACTGCAGAAAGCAGCGCATCAACTTTCATTACCAGGTCACTCGCTCTAAGGGAGAAGAGGTCCATTATTTATAAAGTGTATGTAATTGACAGAGGTAGATCTCTGAGAATAATAAAAAAAAAACATCAAATAAAAGAGGTAGGTGTGAAAAAGCCAAAATGGTGAACAGATTTCTATTAAAGACATCGGTGAGGAAGACAAAGTTACATTCTGATTTAGATGACAAGACTGAAATGACTACAAACATACTGCTTTGGTTTCATCCCCATCTGTTTTACTTTGGCTTTGACTTTCTCTGCTGAACCACTCAGTGTAATCCTCTCAAGCAAGTGGAAATCCTCCATAGTGAATTCCTCCTGCTCTTCAAACGGACCGAGGATCTGACATGGAGAAAATAATGCAGTCAGAACACGACTTTTCCAATTCTTATCTCAGTGTGTATCACTTAAACCTTGCCCAGGGGATGTCAGATGTGGTGTAACTGTGACTGTTATATCCACTTAACGCTATGTTATACAGTAATGCTCTGTGCTGTTACTGTTTCCTAGTCTGTGAGACCAGCCCTCCCACTGCTGTGGACAAACATGAGATAATATTAATTATTAGAGCCACTTTCTCAGAGGCCAGCCTCCTCTTGCTTGGCTGTCATCGTTGTCTGTCACCCCTGAGATATCAGTCATCAGCTTTGTACGCAAACACGCATAATACACTAAAGGCCACCTGGGACTTTAAAGAAACAGACAGAAGACAAAAATTATTTATTGGCTTAAAAACTGACATTGTAATTTGGTAAATATTAGGAGACACTTTTACCCTGTGCTTTAGAATAACATGTTGTTTTAAACTCATAAAAATAGAAAATAATAAACATGTAAACAGATATGAAACATAAATTACTGAGACACATTCAGGACTGTTCATAACTGTTTTTTTTTGTGTGAAAGCCAACCTTCACTGAGGACATAGTTTGGCTACAGAGTTCGGTTCTGTTTCTGTTATGATTCTGTCTGGTAGATTTATTTTTCATTGTTTTGTTCATTTGCTTTTGTGTTAAATAAATATAAAAAAATGTTATCAAAATATTATACAAAAGTGAGATTTCCTGCTTTCACACAAGAGAGAAAATGCATGACATTAGGCAAGTATAAGGCTTTTCATAAAATCCATAGATGCAAAAGGATCTATTAACATACAAAGCATTCACATTTACAAAGTTGAGCTAAAATATGAGGCTATAGATGATAATGAATTAGGAGCAGCTTGGGAACCACAAGAGTCAAACTTCCCATCACTACAGAGGCTTCTCTCACTGCAACAGTGAAACTATAAAGCGCCATCAACCGCACTGAGTATGAGCAGAGGATGACAGGAGGGGAGAGAGACAGAGTGCGAGGCGAGTGACGCATGAACGAAGTGCAAACATCATCCCGCTGTCTCTCATTTTCATCCTTTCCACCCTGAATCTTCACGGCCGCGTTTAAGCACAGGTGTCTGCCAACTGAGGTGGGCAGGGGGGGGGCGCAATGGAGAATGCTGGGGGGGGTATTCACTTTTTCGGAGCAAATTTGTTACATTTGTATTGATTAGTCAACATCTATTAATTAAAAAACTTCACACGTATTAAAATAAATGGTTATTATGATTATTTCTACTGATTTTTCACAAGTCAGATTTATAGTGCTCACCTGACCACTTGGTGTACAACATGGGGGTGTGGGCGGAGTCACTGTGCTGACTGCAGCAATCAATTGTTCTACAACGTGATTGTAGGGGTGCACCGATTGCAGTTTTATGGCCAATCACCAATCTTTAAAACGCCTGACATGCCAGATTTATTTTGTGCTAAGTATAGAGAAAAATTGCTAAACTGCAACAATCGGGAGAGTGTTGTTAGACAAGACAAGGTGGACAGGTCTGTCAGTCAGTCCTCTCTCACTGCAGGGCAAACGGGGACAGTGGCTGATTTTCCTTGCGAAGGAAGATAAGATCGGTGGATAAGATTTGGCCGACCGCTGATCGCGCAAAGTTAAAGAAATCGGGGCCAAACGATCTGTGCACCCCTAAAGGACAGCCATCAAAAAATTATTTAAGTGATTTTTACATAAAAATCTGAATGTTTCCAGATTGACTCATAGAAGGGCTGCCCATTCCATCAGATGAATCATATATACATTTCAAATGTAGAGATGTGATTAATTTATCTGCAACTTTGTCACTGTAGAAAAGAGATAAATGAAAGATTAAATTTATCTTAAATGTTTTAATACAGATTTCTTTTGCCTTTACTCCTGCTGGAATATGCTTGATGTTGGTCTGATCGCTTCCATTGATTATTGCTTTTCTTAACATTCAAGCGAAGGAATCATTTAAAATGTATCGTAGCAATTAAATGAAAATCAGTTAAAACAAGTATAAATAAATCCTGAAGCCTCAAATTCAAACCAGGTCATTAATGTTCACATTGCTAGCCAAACCTGATAACAGAGAGTCTACTCACTCTGCCATTGCTGATCACGGCCTGCTGTCCAGGAAGCAGCTTCAGGACATCTCGACAGAACATTTGCTGACTGCGGATAAAATCAACCTCTAGTGTGTTGAACTTTTTCTCAAAGGCATCTAGGTCCATTCCCTGCAGCAGAAGAACAGAACTTTGTTTAGGATGTCAGGAACAGCAGCGCGTAGTTTCTGAATGTCGGAAGACTTTGTGAGGTAAAGCAAGATTTGTGATGCAACTGCAATATCCGACACAGTAGCTTTAGGACATTTCTCCTCCATTCCAGCTTGTCAACAAAATACCATTCTGAGTGATGCATTGCCATAAAGGAATGATGTATGTGAGGCGAAAAGTAATAATTATCATTTCATCCATCATTGATGACTTGCATCTGCACAACTACTGGATTTTCAAACACGTCCAGCAGAAAAAGGAAACATTTTAAACAGAGCTGTCAGAAATTAAAGAAAGAAAAGAGATAAATCAATTTGTGATTAATACCAGAAACTCTTAATTAAACCTCAATCATATTTGTTCATAATAAATTGGGTGTGGGAGCGTTGAGGGGGGGGGGTGTAGAGTCGGGTTATTAGTTTCTCCAACATTCCTGTCCTCCGGAGATCAGGTGAAATACCAATAATGTCAGCGCAATTCAGTCAGCAAGTCTGTCTGGCAGCCAATAATAAACTTGTGTCCCTTGGCTTTGGGTCTCAAGTCACAGAGCTGCTTCCTACCCATCTCTCCATTGCTATTTCCACCCCATAGTCTCCTTATAGTTTTAGGCTTGTATAATTGAAAGAAAGTTTGCTACAGTAGTCCCAGCTGACGCATGTGCTGTATGGCTTAAATCTGACGGGACAGAAGGGAGCTCCTGTGTCAACGGATTTGTTGATCGGCGCAGCCTCTGTGTGCTGCTGTGTGGGTGGATCCTGCAGCACACTGAAGTGTTTGGTTGTAGCTCTGCTTATAGCCGCAGAGTGATGGTCAGGCCTGGCTGAACATATGTAGCTCACACAAGGGTGAGCAGGAGCTTGGTTATTCATCAGCCCCAGGACAACAGGTATACACCAGCACTTTTTAGTTAAAGATGCAGCGTGTAGAGCCTTCCTTTTGATGGCCCTGTGACACTTCAAGTGGAACTGACAGCGAGCCGGCAACTTGTCTAGGTGTCTGCAGGGTGTGGAGTCTCATGCCTGCTCTGAAGGTATTCAGTTAGCTGATGTTAGGTGAGAAGATTGGCTCATCAATCACAGTTTTCTCAAACTGTGAACTAGAATCAAGGAAGGAACAGAAAAAAAAAGAAAAAAAAATCTCAGCATGTGGGTTTACCCAATCATTGTTTTCTAATTTCTACCTTTAAACACCTGCATGATAGATGAGAAAAAATACGTTCAAGTGGAATCAAATGCAACTTCTACCCTAATAATTCAAAGCCACAAACTGTAATCGAATTCTTTTAACAAATAATTTAATTTCTGTAGTTCTGAATGTCTTTAAAATGTTAAATTCTATTAGATTTCCCCATTTAAAACACAGATATTCATTAGTTAGTAAAGTTTAAGATCCAACTTTGTTATTATACAAATCTACAATAATTATCACTTAAATATTTAATACTGTCTGGAAGTTGGCAGACACTATTCTAAATCAATGAGCTCGATGTTGGAGGCAACGATCCAATATCCGACATAATGACTCGATGGAATAAAGTTTATTTTCAAATACGTCAAACAATCCTGCTATCATTGTTATACTTTAAATGTTAAAACAGGCCAGACGACATACAAAAATATTGTCCAAAATAGATTTCAACTACAAATATCATCATAAAAATGAAACATACAATAGACAGTCCTGAAGTGAACTAGAATCACTAAGACAAAACTTAAATGGGTTTGAGAAAGTGACAATAAAAGGATTTAAAAAGTACAAATTCATCACAGTATTTAACCAGATATTTAGGAAAAACCCTATTATTAAAGTCAAACTCATGGTACGTCACTGCATCAGCTACAGTAAGTTCAATTTAATTTAATTCATTTCATTTAGAAAGTGACAATTCACAACAGGCTTTGTCAGCAGAACTACGTGGCTAAAGAATAATGGATTAAGCCATATTTTCAAATATAAATGCAGCATTTATGATGCTCTGATGAAATAAGCTGTCAAAAAACAGTAAACATAAAAATACCATTCACCAATATAGTCTTTTGGGTTTACAAACACAATCAGTTTATCACAATAACAAAATCACTGAGTCTCATCACAGTACATTTCCCCCAAGATAACAATAACTTCAGATCAAAACTGAAACAAAAACGGTTTATTCAGACTACAAACTCACATAAACAAACTCAAACTCATTTTTCTAAACTGCAATAGCTACACTGACGAATGCAAAGATATTTGTTGCATCTGCTTTTATCAAGGGGAATCAACTTTGATCTAGTTGATATAGAGCTAAGATAAAAGCATAGAGCCTAAGATGCAGGTAAAGTCCACACAGATATCAGTTCTTCTTAAGATGTGCAATACCATCAGTAGCTGTATTCAAGAATGTATCTGTTATGTGGAGCTGATGATAATCAAACACTGAACTGCTTCACAGCCTCCCTTTCACATCTTACAGATGTAAACACATTAGGAGCTGGCATCCAGTCACCCTCCAAACTTGATTTAACAGATCAGATGGACTTACTCACAGAATTTCTTCAAATATAAAAGTTCCTTTATTCCTAATTTGTTGACCTGATTGTTCGGTTTGCTAGTGCTGAAAAACTTCAGCATCTCCAGAACTGAATGCATTTATGATGCTCTGATGAATGAAATCAGCCGTTTGATTCTGGTGTGTTGGAACAGAGAGTAGTAGCTCTCAGAGACTGGATTTGGGCATGTCTGTCGTAAATGTGTAAGTACTTTTGGTGACAGCTAGTCAAGAAAAAAGGTAGCTTCTCTAATTGAGCTGACCGTGTGTTGGAGCAGTGATTTAAGGATCTCAAGTACAAACTCCAGCTAAGGACAAAATTCAAGTATATACGTGGCTCTAATTTAATTAACTTTCATCAGATTAAGAAATGGTGCACAGCACATTTTAAAGGACTTGGATCAGTATAAAGGACTTAATAAAGTCATCCCTAATGCAATAAAATATTATTTGAAATATAATCAGTAGCAAATTAATGTTTCACATTATAAAGATATTCATGTGTAACATTTTGTCTTTAACATATTTCTTACAGTACAAAAATAGATCTTTGCTTCAGTGTTAAATGCCTTTTTTTAAACTTTCTTTGTAATTTAATGTACTGCAAAGGCTGACTATCCCAAGATTTCTCACTAAGCATTTCCTTTTTGAAATTTAGTACAACTTTGACAGGTTTTTAACATGAATACAGCAGTAGTACAATAAATTATAGATATGATTCAAAAAAACCACTATGCATGCAAGCAGAAAATACATGCAGTTTCACTGTAACTACATTCAGATACCTGCAAGAAGGTCAAATGTTTGGACCAAAGGACCTAATTTGAAATGCAAAATAAGTGAAAACAAAACCTACCTGCATCCCCAAGTCCTTTATCTTAGTCCCTTGCTGGAGGAGCAGGCTGCTCTCCTCTTTTAGGAGTTTCTGTGCAAACTCTGCTGCAGCCTTATTTTTCTGGGTGAGGAGAGAGGCCCAGACAGCTCTGTACAGCACAGTGTTATCTTCGCTGGGCTTTCCACTGGGGTTATCTATCACCCCTACACGCAAGCCTGGACTGGACTTCTGCACGCACACATACAGCAGTGATATAACTCACACTAAATTCTCAGATTCTCATCTATTCAGAGACAAGAAATGTCATTGACAAAGCACAAGCAAGACAGAGAGTTTTTTTTCCCCAAATAATTCTCTGATCTTTTTTATTTTGTGGATTATTAGCTACAAATATATCATTTAAAATGTAATTGTTTTTATCTTTTTTTCCAGGAACACAAAGAAAAATCTTTTTTTTTCTTAATGGGTTTAATTTAATCAAATTCCAAACTGATACCATTACATCTATACTAAATTTGCTTCAAAGGTTAGAATAAATGAAAATATTTATAGAGAAGACTGTCAAAATTTTATATTGAAATAAAGTGTGAACAATACTTACCACATGCTTCAAAGCATTAAGCAACAGCTTTCGCCCTGAAACTTTCTCAAAGTCTGCAACTACCCACATGGTTACAGGAGTCATCCCATCCTCATCTAAATTGAAAAATAAAAAATAAAAAAATACATTATTCCAAAGACATTTAACTTTCTAGCATCACACTGTAACAACTTTTTATTAATCAGAAGATGTATTGGTGGATTCTGCCAGTTTTATGATATATAAACAAATATTCTATGATGTAGGGCTGACACAATTAATTAGATTAATTGTAATGAAATGATTACTGACATAATTGTCAACTAACTTAGTAACTGATTAGTTGTTTTAAGGGCATATACAGTCTCAGAAACATACTCATAGAGGAAATTAAGCCAAAACTATACAAATATATATTTTGCTTTTAAGATGAAAAAACAGTCTGTAAATATGTTCTGCCCAGAACTCCTCAAGTGGCGTAGTTCTAGCTTCACCTGGTTAAAATTCTTTAAAAATAAATAAATAAATACAAAAGATAAATACAAAATCTAGATAAAATCCTTTAAAGATTGAGGTCCAGGCTAAAACAATAAAATTGCAACCCTCGAGTCCAGAATGAATGTTGGTTAAACCAACCTGTGTTGCATATTAAACTGAGTAATCAGTCTGATTTCCAGGAGCAAGAATACTCAATGTATTGGGAAGTGTTGAGCAATTTATAAGACTATTGAGCCACCTTCAGAGTTCTATTGAGCGCACCCACAGTCAGAAAGTGGGTTTTAGGCTTGTCTGCCAGTCCACAGAAGAAGAAAAGCAATCAGCTTCCACGCCCTCACTGAAGCGACTCTCTGAGCCAGAGCAGCAGAAAGCTCTGAGGTGCATTTAGACAGCTGACCGAAGGCCATTCAAAGGAGCAAAGAGTTGTCAACCTGTCTGTTTCAACAAAGATCAGTTATTGTTTTCATACAACCTTAAAGCGGTGTACACTCATTTTGTTAAAATGTTACTTATGGTTGAGTTTACAGATATTCAACACATCTATAGTGACCTGCTTCAGCTTTACCTTGTGTATCATAGCCTAAGGAGAAACAATCTCTCAAACGTGTCCCAGGTCTATATACACATACTGTACATTTGCAACAATGTGAAAAGCACTGGTTTCATACCAAACAGTCTGGTTCAGTGGTTTAATCACTGCTGCAAATGCTACATCAGAATGCCTGGCTTGTACTGCATAGTGCAATCTTTATGTCCAGCTGCAGGGAAATGCATTTGGATAAAAAAACAATAGTGTGCTGAAAGAAGAAAACTAATCCCATTGCTTACCACCATTTGTAAAATACTTCATTCTTTTGGAGATCACAGCAGTTTTGTCTTTAGACTCCAAGTATGAAAACATAGTTGTGTCCTCCCAATCATCTACAACTGCAAGCAATAGAAATGAATCGTGACACGACAGGAATACAGGGAGTGAGCTGATACTAGATGATGTAAATTGAGCAGTACAATTTACCTGGCGTCCCGGTCAAGTCGAGGTATTTTCGGTCAGTGCTTAAAATGAGCGGATTCATCCTGGGAACCACATTTGCCTGCTCCATTAGATGATCCACCACATCTGAGCTTTCTGTTAACTGACCCTATGAAGATTAAGAAAAAAATGCTGATAATAAAAAAAATCTGTGTAGCTTATGAAGTGTCTGTTACATGTTTCATACCTGTAACGCAAACATAAACTGATGTTTATGTAACAATTCTTAGTCTTAAAAAAACAAGGGAGGGATCTAGGTGCAAATATATAAACACATTTGTTTTGACAAATAAATGTTTCTCTTTTTATGTAAAACTCGCATCCAAGTCAAAGCTTAAAACAACCATGCAAATCAGTGTTTATTTGATATTCAGCTTTATCGTTTTAAGACTAGTTCTGTGCTTCTACACAGGTTTTTGCGGAAACACACGCAGACCGGCCATGATGGCGCATCTAAGAATTATTTGTAAACGACAAAATACGCAATGAAATATTAACTGCTTGTTGTTTTAAAAAACTTAATTGGTTCACTCATTTCTTTTCTTTTTCATCCTTACAGGCTGCAGCATTTGGTCACTGAACAATACACCCCAAGGCTGTAGAAGATTTTCCATCAGTCCATAAATATTACTGACATGCAGAAATTGAATGCATAGCACTTAATACAAACAGACCAGATAAGGAATCCAAGCTGCCCTTTGCTATACTGCACACATTAATAAGGCAATAATGCTTAAAATTCAATATATTATCCAGGTCTGGTCGGACCATTTTTGATTTCCAAATTATTTTACTGAATGAAAAGAAGAAATCTGATTTGAACACCATGAATTTTGTTCTCTTTGTCTTAATGAAATTTCACTGCAGTGTTGATCATTTGCCCTTAAATCTAATGAAAAACAAGTAGATTAGGCAGAAAAACTAGTGGGCTCAAAATCCAAACTTGTGTTTTTATTGGGGATAAAAAAAATAATATCATGAAATCAAATATGACCAGCGGCATCATAACAAGCTGAACTTAATATGTAAGGTCTGCCCAATATAGGATCACCAACAAACATAGCTACAAAGGGAAAAATCTATCTCCATCAATGCATTTGTTATTTCAGGGATGCAATATGTTTTTCTTCGTTATGTTGCCAAGCAACTCTTATAAATACCTTCAGTAAATTTAAAGTGCAAAGATCTGTACATTTTTTGATAACAGTGAGTGATGAATCTTTTATAATCAATTTGGAATGAATCAAGTCGTTTACGAGTGCTACTTAAATGCACCGTTTTCTTATGACTCTTTGTGTTACTCATTACTCTAAAAGTTCTACCTCATAATATGAAAAGGTTTTATATACTGAATATCAAGAGTGAGTCATACCATAAAGACTGCTCTCTGAAAGGCAGCAGTGGTGTCCATTATGCGCTGCAGGATTATGGTCTCCAGCTCTTCTGGGTCCATCTCGTCTGGGTTCAGAGGAACTCCATTAAATAACGCCAGAGGCAAGGCACCTAGTCCACTCTTCCTGTAGAAGAGAGCACCGTCCTGGGGGCAAAGAAAATGTTTACTGAATTCCTGACTGTTGCCATTCATTAATTATGGATTGAAACTACCGACTGTTTTATCATTTCAAATTTGTCTCCTACCTTTCTTTTGTAATCATATTCAGAATCTGCTCCCAGAATCCTTTCTTGATTGGCTTTTGGGTATTTCTTCTTCAGGTACGCAGATAATGTGTCAGCAGATAATGTTTCCCCCACATCTACTTTGTTGTACATCTGCAAGTGATGTTAAAGCAGTTCAGGCCTCACTGTCAGTATCCTTGGATGTCTCCCACTGTCAATAATTCCTAGCCTTCTCTAAAATAGCTAATAGCCGAGGTAAAACCACGTCTACTGATCTTGTCAAAAATGCTTCAGAACTATAGGATAAGACAAAGCACAATAAAGCAATAAACCTCAGAGGAACAGGTAGATATGAGCTGGCAGGAAACACTTGCTAAAACACGAGATTTATATGTTTGATATACTTACTGAGACTATAGACATCACAGCCTGGGATAAATCATACTCGTCTGTGATGTAATTCAGCAGCCGGTAAAATCCCACTCCTGCGTCTGAGAAGCCATCAATCTCATCTTTGGTGTTGACAACAAACACAAATCCAATTCTATAGGAGCAGGGGACAAAACAAGTATTCAATTTGCAGGTGAGATGAGAATCACTACCTGGTAAAGATTATAAAATGCTGAGAGCAGACCACATAAAAATGTTGAAAAATGTGAGAAACGACCGCACTAACCTCAGGGGGATTTTATGCTTGTAGAAAAGCTCTGCTAGTTTCACCAGCTTAACAGTTTCTTCTTGCAATGGATCTAAAAACAGAACCTGACAACACGGGCATCAACTTTAACAAAGAGAAGCAATAAACTGAAAAAATAAACTCTGAGGCAATTTAATATCAACTTTAAGTTTTAATTTATTTCCTTGCATTGCGTCCGTCTGTGCCAACTGAAATTTTGTACAAAGAAACATCCGAAAAACACGATTCAGTTAGTTCTCACCAGGTTAAAGAAATTACGTCTGATCTGTCGGATGACGCCAGGAAAGGTGGCTCTGAGAAGTTCCTGCACACTTGCAGGCCAGCTGCGGTACATCTGGTCATTTTCAATATCATTCATCCACTGGAAAATACATAAATATAAAGCTTATTTAAAACAAAACCTTCAGTGTTTCAAAGGGCTTCAGATCAATTCCATTTTTAATCAAATACCCAATTCATACACTTGTGGTGGAATTTCATCCAACCTACATCTTACTTTGTACCGACAAAGAAACTATTTCACACTCATATACTCAATCGTTGTGCTTATTTTTGTATCTGTAATTGTGCAGATGCAATTTATTTGAACTCTATATTATTTTCTGAAAACATTATACTACACCTTAATTTCATTTATTGCATTATAGATACAATTTTGGGCCAATCGATTTGAAATATGACGGATTAAATCCTCATCAAAATAACTCAGAGGTAAGTCATGGGAGAATACATCATTAATTGTAGTCACAACAACACTTTTTGGAACATTAGGTAACAATTATAAGAATTTCAGTAAAATCATCATAAAGGCACAATAAAATCATGCATGCTTGGTTCGAAGTGTCCCGTCACAAACCCCAGCACTGTGCACCTATAGATACTTCGGAGTGGCTCAATTAAAACAACTTAAGAATGAACAGTAAATTCTTCCACAACAACAAAAATGGTTTATTAGTAGTTATTGTAAATGCATAACGACTGTTGTTACCAAAGTTGGAATAACCAGTTATCAAGTGTAGTGAGCACTTGCTTTTTGATGCAAGGCAATAAATCAGTCTAAATCCTCACACATGTGGACAAATGTGCATTACTGACTGGTTTTGCAAAACCTTAACATCAGAAATAAGCGATTGAGGCATCTTATTCCCTAGAAATAGATTAATTATTTAAAATCTTTAAATACTAAAGATAAGGATTAAGTCTTCAGTCAGAAACTTCTTCAGAATTGCTAATGCAGTCTGCCCACAGCAGGAACAACAACTCTTTGAACCTTGGGTAATTTGAGTTACAACAACATTTAATTTCCCTTTGGGATCAATAAAGTATTTCTGAATTAGATTGAATAACACTATCAAGTTTTCAGTGACAGAACTCTACAAACTCAAGTGCCAACAAAAACATTGATTAAACGTAGAAAAGGTTTATCTTTCTTTCACAGAACATAAAGCAGACAGAGGAAGCAATTTTAGAAAGAATATATTTTTGAGAGTCTTTTCTTGGTTTCCTTCCAAGTTAAAAAAAAAAAGTTTCAGGCGGCCTGAAGTATTCTCATGACAAATCTAATTCACACCCCGATCTAAGACCATGAGGAAAAGAGCACCTTCAGAGTTGATCTGACAAGACAGGTGATGGGCCAGAAGAATTATTAGGCTGGACAGGACTCACCATTATAGCTGGATGTCGGACATCTAAGGCGTAGCTGTCATCCACTGTGTTCAGGGGTAACCTAAGCAGCTTGGCCTGATGTTCTCCCTTAATGCCCAAGTTATGAAGCCCCTCCAAGACCTTGGCCTCTCCTCTGAGGATGTCTAAAATACTGAAAGCAGAAAAAAATGGGGGTTAATTTTGTTTTATTTTGCTAGTGGATTTGTATAGAGTTTGAAGCTTGTTGCAGAGTTAGACTGCGTCCATGTTTTACCTGAAAGGGTTGTGAACGTCTAGATCAATGTGTAGTCCGTTTATAAAGAGCTCCCCGTCTCCTGGCTGGATGCCCATTGTCTCACCAAGATGCTGAAAAACAAAGGTGAAGTGTTATTTTACTGTGTTTAATAAAAGGAAAGATTTGGGCAAGATTTTTCTTCTTTCTCCTCCCTTTTCACTGGTGTACAGAAAGCAATGTAAAAGAATGTGTTTGTGATCATATTTGTTAAGTTGAGCTAATAAACTGGTAAATTAAAAAACGTTTCTTGGTATTATTGGTTTTAAAAGTTAACTCCTAAAAGCCCCACCAGGGACTGGGTTTGAGTTTAGCATTTCCCTAAACAGCCTTTAGACAAGATAACGGCTCCTTTTAAATATAACATTGTTTTATGTCTTGTCTCGCTCGATAAAAATCTGCAATCAAAGGAAAATTATAGTCATCAGTCAAAAGCCAAAAGTTTTAATAATGTTCCCTTCACAGTGGAGTCAAAATATTCCAGTCTCCAGGACTTTTAAGACTGCTCAAACACAGCTGTGTTTATGCAAATCTGGGAAGCCAGATTCCAGTGTGAAGGAAATCAAGGCTCTAATGGACTAATTAGCTTTCTCTAACGTACATTTACATGTTTTTCTTGTTCATAGTGGCAGAAATTCAGCGGATTCTGTGTGTGTGTGTGACAGGAATTTTTAATTTTACTGTCTTTTAATAAAGGTCCAACCAAGGACTGGATTTGCGAATTAGCCTCTGGCTAGAAAACCTACGCACAAAACAACAAGTTGTTTTGTTTTTCACATGCAACACTGTTTAATATGCTGTCCTTGATTGAATTGAAATCAATTGAAATCATACTAGTCAAAAAGGTTTTTCAACGCTTCTTTTCCAGCTAGCTCTTTCCCAGGTATCCTTATGCAATGTGCATGTGCACAGAATGTGAAATCTGTGGAACAGCCCCTAAAACATGGGAGGTTTCTTCACCTCCCTCATCAGTTTCAGCCTTCCTGTAGAGAAGGTATGGGATGGCTGTCGGTGTTGATATGTACCAAAGTTTTGAAACCGCTAAAATCTTTCATCACAGCATCTCTATGACTTAATGTTTTTTTTATCAGTTTGTGTCTTAATGATGTGCACAACTGAGGCACTGCCAATAGGATTACATTAAATTCCTTGGTGCGCTGCCGGCCCAATGTGATCGTAATGAGAATGGAGCTTTGGTGCAATGAAAGTGTAACCACTTCTACTTCAAATTTGACAATAACTAATCAATGAAGCTCCGTGCAGGTCACCTGTCATGCTACCTGGGCAGATATGTCACGATGATTTCACCAAGGAAAAATTATCCAGAGGACCTTTTTTAGACTCTCCAAAGACGGATTTTTACTTTTGTGGGTCAGTTTTAGTCCAGTGTACAAGGGATACGAGATCAGGGTTCTAACTGATCTTTTAAGAAAAAAATATGTGGAACGATATGAATACATAAAGGAAAGAAGAAAAATGAAAACAAGGCCATTAAAGAGAATAACAATTAAGTTACAGAATAAAAGCTTGATCAATAAAATTCTGTGCATGATAGACAGATGTTATCAAGGAAAAAAACCTGCATTCTCATGCAGAAACACTGCTTATGATTTCACACCTTTTGGTTCTTCTCAATTTCTTTTCTCATTTCCTGTTTTACGGCCACTCTTGTCAGTGATCTGTGGGAACAGTAAAACATGTACAGTCACCATCAGCTTTTAACACATCCCCAGCCAGCTGTAAAATGCCAGTTTTAATCTCCAAAAACCTGTGGGCATTCAAGTTGGTGCCTTTGCAGCACACTGCCAGTAAACACCCAACTCTTACTCAGCAACTTCTGTTGTTTTTACAAGCTGCCTGAGCCAAAACACGCATACATCAAGAAAAGCTGATTAGATCTCTGTATAAGAGAACAATGTATATTTATATGTCCCAAGAAGGAGACAGAAGGTAATGATGAAGAAATAAAAAAGGTTTATATCTGAAATATTTCACGTGCACTTTCACAAGCATTGATAGTGCTTAGATTTGCAATATGTAAGAGAGAGCGAGGATGGGATATGGATTTTGGAACAATACCAATGGCCCTGCTAGTCAACCAGACAAAGGAAGAAACAAAGCTAATTTTCTTACCTTGCTCTGCTTGGAAAGTTTTGACTGAGGTCTCGCATGACCTTTAAAGCATCGAACTTTGGCACAGACATGATTCTAGCAGCAGCCTGAAAACTTAAATCTGGAGAAGATGTCAAAATAAGTTATAAATAAACAATGTTTCCAAACCGATAACAACGAACAATAAATGTCATTAAAGCCGTAATAATCAATATTTCATTAATGAACTGTTTTAGAAACGGTAGGAATAATTATGGCGTCATAATTTCCATTGTGTCATGTCACCATTTTATTGAGTGTTTCCCGTGTATAACTGAAACCAATAAAAACACTTCCGCCAATCACCTTGCATCTCCCACACTTTGAGAGGAGCCATGTCGTTGGTACTTTCCAGCAAATGTTTTCGAAGTTCGCCAAGTTGCTCCTGGAGCTCAGGGTGAGATGTTCTAAAGGCAGGCAGAGGAAGATTGAGCAAAGCACCCCTCATATCAAATGACACTGTAGTGATATTGATGAAAGATAAGGGTTATACATTTCAAAAACAAAATATTAAACCTACCAGATATTTGGACCTTAAAAATTGATTTAATATTTTAGACGATTCCACACACTTATTTGTTAAGCAGCCGTTCCTTTGCTTTGCCAAGCATCTTTTAGCATTTATAACTTTTAAACATTTTTATGTGCTGAGAAGCTTCTTCCACCTCTCGATACGAGTCTTTGCCTTCTTCACATTTAAAAAGTCTCCAAGTCAGTGATGTTTATGGCTTATATACTGTACTTTAATCTCACTTAACATTTTCAATCAATTTAAATCTAGTAACACAGAAGACCACTCTAGGACATTTCAGAATTTCTCACTTAATTGGAGGTGTGCTTGGGATCACTGCCTCGCTGGAAGGTCATATCAAAAACAAATAAGGGAAGATATTGATGTCCCAAGATTTAACTATGGTTTACCGTCACTTTAGGCCATGGACATTGTGAGACAGACTTAAAAACAACTCAAAATCACCCAACTCCAATACTAAATTGAAGTTGAGTAACTGGGAAAAAAAATATCTTTAAAAAAATTACTGTTATAGAAAAATACATCATCCATTCAAATTGTACAGAGCACCATATCAAAAACTTGCTTTTTGGGGAAAAAAAATATTTGATGCATCACTAAAATAAATGGGGGTGTTTAATATTTCTGACAGTCACTGTAATTATTATAACCAAACCACATCCAGCAAAAAACAACAGAAAATGAAGCTGATTAAACATTTAGTGCTGCTAATGATACAGTTTTGCGACTTACTTTAATGTCCCAAATAAGAAACCTTGTACTTCATCATTCTCATCTTCCTCAGCATTTATAACCGCCTTTGAATCTACAAAATGACAAGTACGTCCTAAATTAGCATAGACAGCAGGATCCAGTACACACCAGATGATAAGAAGCTAACTCACCTTTAACTTTGGTGTCATCCACAGCTTTGTATTCTGTGCTTTTGATGGCCAGCTCAACACCATATCCTGATAAAAGCACCTTTTGAGGTTTTGGTTTCTGAAGCAATTACAGCAAAGGAAACATATTGGTTTGTTTGTACACTTTCCTTTCAAATTATTGTGATAATTCTCATCAACACTGAAAAGGCTGCCACAAGGGCTGCTTTGTAGACCTGCCAAAATACACAATTACATTAAAATTATAGCTTCCCGCAGTGGTGCCCAATTTTTTTGCCAAGTGGGGCAAAACTGTAAAGATGAAACTACTTGCAGGACAGAACAAAAAAAAAGATCTATTGACTGTTTTCAGCCTCTAAACAAAACATGCAATAAATATAATCAAACAAAGATTCTGTAAAATATTATAGATCTAAAACAACTTATTTTAAAAGTAAATTAAATCTTGTTGGTTAAGAATATTTGTTCCAAGTCCATTCTAATCTAGAGATCAAATTTAATGAATAAATGTGCCCCAGTCTGTATTTGAGCAAACGTCACATGATGCTTGTGATACATCTCAATTAAAATGAAAGCAAAAAAATAAACGGCAAATAGAAAAACAACCATGAATCATACCCAACATTTCCAACTTTAAGAGCATTAAATAAATTTACAAAAATGATGCCATTCTTGAAGAGTGTCAAACTAAATTATTCCAAGGACTAATAAAGCCCCCAGGCTGCACTTTGCCAAGATTTCATTTAGGAGGTTAATTGTCAATATGCAGAATTAAGTTTATATTTGCTCCTGTAAAAGTAACATGAACACGAAAATGTAAAGACACACCATCTTGTCAGTTATGACTTGATATATGATATACGTTTTGTTATCATTGCATATAACCTCAATTTCTGTGCTTTTTTTTTATTTTTAATGGTTTCTGATGTTCTAAAATCTAAATTTTGTTTTAATCTCACAACCAAACAGTATTTAGAAGAAACATATGTATTTTTTTCCTCCAAAGGTGCTAAAGGTTTTATGTACTTTTATGCATCTATGCACTTCAGTCTTCAAATTGACCATGTTGTATCTCTGGAATTCTGACTTTGAAGTCAGAAAATCAGAATTCTGAGATTAAAGTCAGAATTCTGAGATTAAAATCAGAATTCTGACTTTCTGACTTTAAAGTCAGAATTCTGATTTTAATCAGAATTCAATTTTAATCAGAATTTAATTTTAGAATTCTGAGATTAAAGTCAGAATTTTTTTTTTTCCTGTGGTCCTAATCCTCTTCCGTATTTATCACATCTAATTTCACCATCACAATATTCACCCAATAATACAAAGGAAAATGTGTAATTAGCCTATTAATTACTGAATTAGTATTTCTTAGAGAAAACAAGCAGCTAAAAAACATCAGTGTTAATGTTATGTGAGAATCATGAACAATAAGTAACTGTTTAAACAGACCAGGTTTAAGCATTTTAGGGAAAAAAAAGACACAAACATAAACATTTAGCTGTATTGAATATAAATGCAAAATGATGACAGCTGCTCTAAGCTACTCTAAGCTACTTCTAAACTGAAGATTAGTACATTTAATGTCACAAATTGTTACAAAAAGCAAAAAATAAACTGTTTTGTGCAAAGAAAAACTACAGCTGAATGAATTATTTCACATCCTTCTAAATAATTACATCAGGAAAATAGTCTTTGTTAATTCGTCTTGTATGTTGGTCCAATGGTCATGGACAATAACTAATGTTTCTGCTTCCAATCTTGAGTCAAGAAAAGTAGAAAAAAACTGACCCAACTACTCACCGCTACAAAATGCCGCAAAACATACACAAGCTTGCCCTCTTGTGCCTTCTCCGACAGCACCTTATGAAACGAGTTGAACTTCTTGGTTCCGATTTCAGCATAGAGGACCACAACAGGCATATCAGTTTTGTTGACTGTGGGATATGTGTGATCATTCTTATACAAGTATGGTTTTGGCCTGCAAACATTTCACAAAGTTGTAAAAAAAAAAGATTTCTGAGTCAGAGAATCCCTCGGGAAAATAAAAAAAAAGTTGCTTTCCTATTCTCTACTTTATTCATTTTATCATCAAAAACAGCTGCAGTCCACGGTACCTGCCTGCTGCTTCCTTAAGGAGCTTCTTGATGTCCTTGGTGCTGCAGCTATGTTGACCATGAATCGAGACAAAGGCAGGACAAGCCTCAGGCGGAGGCTCATCGCTGGCTATCTGTTCAAAACACAACAAAGATTAGCCTTGGCAATTAAGACGTTATACATCCAAAAGAAAAGTATAAGACATTGTTATGTAAGAGCTTCTCTTTCCATAATTCCTCAACAAACATCTTTACAGCATGTATGAAACAAACTTCATTTTACTCTACACTGTGTTTCCTACAAAACTAATCTCTGAATAACCACACAGTCAATGAACACCTTAAGAATTTGCCTGATATTGTTCTCAATAGCAACAATGAAACTGAAGAATATCCAAAAGCTGGAGCAACTGCTTCGAGGAGCTCTCTTTATTTTTCACAGATTTTCACAGAGTTACCCATTACATTATATTTCTCCTACTTTGGTGAAAAGCTAAACTTTTTTTTAATCATTATGCAGTGAAGGATTAACATCTCAACCCGCATGATTGAGATGATAAATAAAATACATGCCAGATAGAATAAATGAAAACATAACTCTATTCAATGCTCTTTTCTTACTACTTAAAATTCTCACAATCCAGCTGACATTTCCTACATGTAGCATAATTTTAAGAACTGGACAGCATGTTTTCTTCTCTGTACTGAAAGTTTTGCTCCTCTTCTAACTTTCAGCTGTGAAATGTTTTCGGAGTTTCTTGAATGTACAGTCTGTTTCAGGTCACCCCACAGCATCTCACTAAAACCAAGATCTGGGCTTTGACATGGACCAGGATCTAGTATTCTGGTATATTTTAGGTTATTGTGACATCGCAAGCCCCAATTCTTTTTTCAAATGTGGCCTTGTGTTTCCCTAAATCATCTTCTGACACTTCTTAAATCAATCCTATGACGGGGAAGCTGTCAAGTCCTCATGCAGCACCACCAAACCATGGCACTTCCAGCTCTGAGCATCACAATTGGCACAGTCTTCTTCTGGGATGCTGCGTATGGTTTATATCAAACATCTCCTCAGCTTTGGTGTCTCAATAATCTAGTCTTAGATTCCTCTGTTCAAGGAACATCCTTACTGAATCCAGGTCAGTGTCTATGTTCTCTCTAGCATCCTTAAATATGTCCTCCAAGTTGTTCTCAAAAAGGAAATGTTTCTTCCTTGTTTATATACCATAAATGTCAAAATTGTCCAGCCTCTATTTGATTATGCAGGCACGCACTTTCAATAATAAGTAGTCAGGGACTACTGTAACTTCTCAGATTACATTGTAGGGTATTTTGAAACTTCTTACCGCATACTGCAGTCTGCTTTTGTGGTGCTTTGAATTGCCACACATGGTAATTTTGGCAGTTTGGTAGCGACTATTTTCTGTACTGTGAAATACCAGATTTCAAATTCTTTAGAGACCATTTTGAGTCCCTCCCCACACTCACGAGCAGCTACTGTCTTTCCTCTGGAGGAGTCAGAAACCTCTTTCATTCTCACTTCAACAGTTTGGAGCAGAACAGATGAGAAGTCTGGGATTTAAACAAGTAAAACCTCCTTAAAAATGCTGAGTAACAATATTTTTGTCATGTGCACCTAAACTGATATGCCTCTGTGTAATTTTGGAAACAAATGTGTGGTGCCCTAATTCCTTTGTCACCAGAAACAGCATTTTTCATTAGATGTTTGAGAATGTTTTAAAGTGTATTTTTGTTGATCTTTAGTTTATACTACACTTCTCAGAGTGTCCTCTTTTGCTTTCTGTTCACTGTATATGTATTTTTGGGAAATTATTATTGGCTTTAAACTGAAGACAAAAACAATATTCCAATGTCTGCAGCTGAAGTGTTTTGGTACCACCTTTCACCAGAAATGAATATTGTTTTCTGTCATGCCAACCCTAGCTTTGATCAATTAAATAAAACTTGATTGAAAAAAAAAGCCTGGTGTCACTGTAGTTGCAGCTAAATGAAAGCACTGAAGGGTCGTGATAAAATCACAATCGCAATCCTTACCTGTTGAGATGCATGAACAGCTGGCGAGTAGGACCGCATGGCCAGAGCAAATCTGAGGAGGTTCACTTGAACATGTGTGAGAAACTGAGCTGCCTTTTTGATAATCAAGTTGTAATATGAGCGCACAGATTCTGAAAAAATAAGATAGAATTAAAAAGTCAAGGTAAATGGTTGAATCCTAAATCTGTTGCAATGATGTCGACTTATAAGAAAAAAAATTTTAGAACACAAACCTCCTTGCTTGTAAACAGTGAGTTCCTTTACAGTGTCAACAAAGTTCCAGAATTTTTCACTTCCATCTTCAGCGATAAACTCACTGCGTCATTGAAAGAGATAATTCATTAAAATACTTATAGCTCAGTCAGTAATTGCTAAATTTTTAGATAACATTAAACCATGTATTTTTCAGGAATAACAGTCTTCCACTTCTGATTGTTTTACACCACAAACATGACTTTCAGCAGAGATCTTTGTTCCTGCAACGGGTAATTTTTTCCAGACAGACACAGTAAGAACACTGCACTTTTACAGCCTCATAATACTTAACAAAAATTTAAGGCAAATTTATTTAAACATAAATACAAATATGATTCCTAATGCTGTTAAAATTACAACATAGACAGTTCTGTTATATCTCTTATTTATTACTCATTTGATATGACATATACAAAAAAGTTAAATCCACATTTAAATTATGTTTTTGCCATTGTGCTCTTTATAGAGTAACACTGACAGAAGTCTAATAGTGACATTAACTTAATTAAAATTAGGGTGCTTTTCTTAATCCATAAGGTGATTAAGCTGAATTGAGACAACCAACTATTCACACATATAGTCATACTTAGCCATTTAAAATTTTCAAATAAAATAGCATGCATGCTTTTGAATTGAGGGAGGAAATTTTGCCCGGAGAAAACAGATACAAAGAGGTCTTGAATTTGAACCAAGGAATGTCTTGATGCAGCGCAAACCCAATGTAATCATATTTAATAAGAAAATACATATATAGATATTTCCTATTTGTATCAGCTATATTTTTTCTAAAGTAGGGCTTCATAAGAAGCTAGCTGCCAAAATGTTTTGTTTAACCTTTTTGAGTGTTCAGTTCATATCTGTGGACTATTTAAAATGTATCTAATGAATTTATATTATGCTTTATAATCTGTCTGCATTGCTAGAAAACAAATATTAGAAACAAAATCACATAAAATATTATACTACTAACTGAAAAGTGCAAGGCTTACATTTAAGATTTCAAAGCGGAATAGGTCCTATTTACACAGTCCAGTCACATTAATGTGACCACCACGTACTTTCCACTTCAGAGTTAAATAACCAATCACAGAAGGCAGGTGGCAGCACAGTGCAGTTGAGCGTATATAAAGGGTGTGTGTGGGCTTCGGAAAACATTTCAATCGTTGGCGTAATGCAGAAACGAAGCGATTTATCCGACGTCCAAAAGGGCATGATCATTGGCTTTCGGGCCAAGGGTGGAAGCATTTCCGAAACGGCTGAGTTTGTGAACTGTTCGTGTGCCGCCGTGGTAAAAGTGTACCGTGCATGGCAAAATGGGACTGTCCAAAATCAACGACGTGGCAAATGTGGTGCACCACGGGCCATAGATGACAGAGGCGAACGACGGTTGCGGAGATGCGTTCGGGCAGATAGACGGGCTACCGTTGAGCAACTGACCACTAAAATGAACCAAGGGGCTACCACAAGTGTCTCCCAAACCACTATTCAGCGAACATTGCTGCGTCTGGGCCTCCGAAGCAGACGCCTGGTTCGTGCACCTATGCTGACTGGTGTTCATCGACGACGAAGGCTAGAATTTGCACGCCAGTACAGCAGCTGGACGTCCACTGAGTGGCGACAGGTAGCGTTTTCAGATGAATCGCGTTTTATGCTCCATCGGACAGATGGACGTTGGCGTATAAGGCGTGAAACCTCTGAAAGGAACCACCCTGCAACCATTGCAGGAACGGTCCAAGCTGGAGGCGGGAGCATTATGGTCTGGGGAATGTTTTCCTGGCATTCTCTGGGTTCACTGATTATTGTGGAAGGCACGATGGATCAATACAAGTACGCATCTGTCCTTGCGGACCATGTCCACCCCTACATGCGCATTGTTTTTCCTCAGGATGATGGCATCTTCCAGCAGGACAATGCGAGGTGCCATACAGCTGCCAGTGTACGTGCGTGGTTCGAAGAGCACCAGGATGAGTTTACCGTCCTCCCCTGGCCAGCAAACTCACCTGACTTAAACCCAATCGAGCATCTGTGGGACCATCTCGATCGAGTTGTTCGCGCCATGGATCCTCAACCGCGTAATCTAGCGCAGCTGGCCACGGCATTAGAGTCGGCATGGCTCAACATCCCAGAGAAGACCTTCAGGGACCTAAGTGACTCTCTTCCTGCACGTCTCGTAGCAGTTCGCTCTGCGAAAGGTGGTTATTCTGGCTTTTGACAGATGGTCACATTAATGTGACTGGACTGTGTATTACACATTTATCGAGATGTCCGTTTGTGTTCCCAGTGAATACAAATAAAAGTACCTCGTCTCCAGGAGGAAAGGGGTCGAGCTCCACTTGGCTTTGAGGCTGGCCGAGACGCCTTTGGGAGCTGCTGTACCCTGATGTATGTTCAGCAGCAGCAGTGACAGTAGCAAAACCTTCTCCATTGTCACGGAGGAACATGAACCTAACGGGGGCAAACACACACACCTCGGTTAGCTCAGCTCGTCAGTGCCACGTAGTTACTGGAAGTAGTATTAGCTAACAAAAAAAAAAAAGAAAACACTACTAACACGGTTAGGTGAAAAAACTTATACTTAGTAAGACCGTGATAGGTTTTTTTCTAGCAACACTAGAGAGGTTCAGTGACATGTATGGAGTAATACTGGTAATGATAAAGTAACGGCTCCTACATTCAGGGAACAGAGTGAAGTTTGCCCAGCTGCAGACTGAAAACGAGCAGCGTTAACTCTGAAAGTAATAAACTGACGAACAAAGACAGCGGTTTTCGTTTATTACAGAGCACTTTACGACTGTTACTGCTATTATCGATCGTAAACATATACTAAGTCTCACCTCGCTGGTGATGCTGACCGCTTCCATACAAGCAAGGGGGATTCACGTTGGTATTTTGGGAAGCTAGCTGGAAAAGGCTAGCGAGGAACTGGGCTTGTGTGGTACGTTACTCGCGTAAACCGTTATTCGTATTTAGACTAATGTAAAAAAAATAAAAAGAAATAAATATCACACTGTTATTTTCAAGCACATGAAATAAATTAGTTCAAAGCATTACAAAAGCTGTTAGTAGATGTATGATTAAATGAAAACTTATGAAAATGTGAGAAATTTTCCGGCACAGCGGCAGACAGCTAAATAGACTGAAGCTTGCTTCCATACATTTTTCCCCTAAACACCAGGGGATATTGTGACCCATCTCATGAGCACTAAACGACTAAGTGTAGCACATATAAATTGAGACTCTAAGACACTCGGTGTCACATTTTTGTGACTCTTAAACATTGTTAACATTAACTATAAAGTAATAAAATTAAACTAAGCACGTATTAAAATAAATAACTTAAACTGAAATTTTCAGACAGCAGACAATATTTTGCGGTGTTAACAAAACACCGTTTTCGGAATGTTCTTATTACACATAATGTACACCAGATTGTGTGCAATATTTATAAACACTTCAATTTTGTATATTTCGTTTTTAAAATATTGCATCCTTCCAAAATGTTTTTTTTTTTTATTTACAAATGCAACTAAGGAAATATCCAGTCCACTTCAATCTTTTTAGGGTTAGAGTGCCTAACCTTGAGCCTCCTCTTCGGTTCTGCAACTAAGGATTTGAGTACCGTAATTGTTGGCATCTAATGTTGCTCTGAATTATTGATTCCATTCATCTTTTTCTTAAAATACATTTGTGGCTTTGTGTTTTTGGGTTTTGTAAGTATACCTTTTCTCTTTCTCACCCTGCAAACTGGAAAAGCCACCTTTCTTAGGACTAGCTCATCTTTTCATGCTCAGTGAGGGACATTGACTGAATTGAATTGAATTGAATTGAATTGAATTGAATTGAATTGAATTGAATTGAATTGAACTGCTTGTCAACCGTCAGTGTCTTGCTTGTCACATGTTGGCTTTGTTACAAACTGGCAACTTGTTTAGCATAGGATGTTCCTCATCTCCTTCTTATTGACAACAGGTATAGGCACTGATCATTAACCTTTATTCTACCTGCAAGTAGGTAGAAAAGATGGATGGAATGAAAATTTTCTGCACTTCCAAGGTCAGTACGAGAATTAAATACATAAACTACTTCATTATTGAAATGTTTTTCATACTATTGATTCATCTGCAACATAGCATGATGACAACTCATGATCGTTCATGAATTTACTTCAGACTGAGTGGAACCACATTACCTCTGTCTTTGAACATCCTTTTTTAAACAAGTACAACAGAACAAAACAAAATGATGTATTTTATTGGGGGAAAAGCTGAATACATAAGAATAAGGACCAGACAACCTCATGTAAACACAGTTTTAGCTGTAGTTCCTTTGCTCACAATAATTGCATCTCTTTCATGCTTGTGCCTTCTGTTACATAATTTCTAAACTAAAAATGACCTTAATGGTCTGATTCAAGTATGTTCTTCTGAGAGAATCGTTGAGATGTTTTTGCTGATGTCTCTCAAACAACCAATTTATTTCATTTTATTAAGTTCATTTAGGATTTAGAGAAGGAGGAACATGCTGACGGACGGATTGATGTTATGGTGAGAGTTTTGAATTCTTTATTGGAATTCAGTAAAAACTAATAAAATAAAATGAATGATTTTTTAAATTTATTTAATTGTTTGCACAAGTCATAAAGTTATACAAATAAATTTAAGTATTTTATGTTTAATTTGAGGAAAAGCTACAAAATGTTAGGTTCCAGCCACTTTGTGCAGTGCACCAGTTGGTAGCAATGTTTTTTTTTAGGTATCAAGCAAAGACCTTGTCTCTTCAAAAACTTTTTTCTTGTCATTGTGGGCAAAACGCTCAAGCTTTGACATTTCTGACTATATTATTTCTTCTCCAGTTAATATTCAGCTCTTCTATGTTGGTCTTTTCAAATTTTAACCGAGCTAAGAAGGTGTCAATTTTGGATCACAGGCTTTCTTCCTAAGTGGCACGTCTGGCTTGACTGGTGGTCCAGAAATTTCCAAGACTTGAGTCTTGGTGGTTCCTGGGTTGCTTTTGAACATACTAACTTGTTTGTTTTCATATGTAAATATAAAAGTTTGGAACCAGATGGTTAAAGCAACAAGTTACATCTGGTTATTCTAATGGTGTAGTTTGTGTAGTCTTATTGTACTAACAGTCAATGGTAGCATTAAGCTGGTACTTTGTTTCACTGCCAGTGATTCAAAAAAGATTAGAAAAATGAAGGATTCGGGTTTATCCATCTATCAACTAGGTGGTTGAAATGTGGACAGAATTAAAAGTCACACAAGGAAAACTATCCCAAATACACAGTGTGAGTGTTTGAACATTCCCCCTTAGAGCAGCGTTTGACCAAGCCACAGATTGAACTTTAAAACCCAGGTCTGGAGCTAAACGTAAGAGAATCGGATGGTTTGTTCAAACAAATCATTGTCTCCTGAAAATCAGTTAAAACAAGATGTTCTTAATCAGTTAAGAGCAAAAGAAGAGTTCGCATCTGTCCTCTTATCCAGTCCTTTCAGAGTTCATTTTTAAATCCTGACTTTAACTTTCAGGAAAATGCATGTATAAACTCCTTCCGCACTGAATTGATAAAGCCACATTTTCCAACTTGAGCTCTCAAGTCTTAAACTAAAATGTACTGGCAAACTGGATAGAACTTGAGGGAATTATTGTTTCCAAGCCAGTGCACCTCGACTGTGGAAGGAGCTGCCTCTGTTTCTGCAGTCGAGACTCATTTAAAAAGCAGATAAAGGTATTCATTTTCAACCACGATTTCCCTTAAAATCAAATGTTCTAATTTGATTCCGTTTGAGTTTTTCTCAGCCGCTTCGGTGCATTTCTCAGAACACAAGTGAAATTCTCACTACTTGTTCAGTCATCAAATCATTATGTCATTCATGCACATCAAAAAGCAGTTTCTCATTTATGTAAACAAGTTGCAAACGCTTTTGTACAATCAGTTCAAGTGAGTATGTACAATTCTCTGCTTTTTCTTACACTTTTGATTGCTTATGTAATATGGATCAAAATGTATTGGGTCTCTGTTGAATAGGCTCACCCTCCACAACATTTAAGCATAGGTTTGTTGTATAAGCCTTAGAGGCTTGAACAAGTTGCCATAATATGGAAAGCATATAATCCTACACATTTACATAACATTTTTCTTTTTTCTAAATGTGTCCTAATTTTCTCCCAGGTGAATACTGGGTTTCTCCAACAAAGGTAAATGTGTGAAGCATTAGAGCAACCAATGATCAACCAGTTTTCTGAAAAATCTTGAAGGTTTTGATGTTGCATGTCTGACAATAGAATGACCAAGATTTTGGGTGAATAACCAGAGAGAAGAAGAAGAAGAAGAAGAAGAAGAAGAAGAAGAAGAGGAGTGATGCTGGGGCAAAGGAGCTGGGAGGCAAAACAGAAGAAGAGGCAGAAAGCTGAGGACATATGCCAGTTTCCATTACTTGTTGCGACCCACAAGTAATGAGTAATTACTGACTGAGTTCCTCTTACTCTAATAATCATTCCTTAACTTCAGACAGACTGACACACAGATAGATAGAGCAGCATTAATAATACAGAAGCTAACGGTCGCAAAAGGTTTCAGACTAGAATAAAGAATCATCCTTGATCTGTTTATTGACTCAGAACATGCAGCCAGAGCTATTATGGTTTTGATCGCAACTTCTTTATGTGTTGTTGGATCTAAACTCAACCTGTAGCCAAGTAAATATGTGAAAATTGCTGTTTGCAGATACTTTCTGCCCAATCCACACTGGTGCTTTTTAGCAAAGAGGAATGGAAAGTTTTCAGTTTCCAGATGTGCAAACTTGGATGAGACATTCTTCAGAAAGACAGGTGGCTACAACAGCAATCAATTTGAGAGGCTGAATACAATACAAAGCCACCGTCTTATAAGTAACAAATTTTGCCTTTTTTTTCTTTATGTTTTATTTTACTTCTAATGATAAAAGATTTTCTGACAGATATATTTCCGTTTAAATATTTAAAGGTGGAATGAATGTGTTTGAGAAGTTGGACTGTACATAGGGTTTAGGTATTTAAATATGGGTTTAAATCTCTATTTTTTCTGCGTCTGTCCTGCTTCTGGCTTCGCTCTCTGTAAAACAAGATTGTGTGGTGGAGAGGATAAGGATATGAGCCGTGGAGCTCTCTCCCAGCCCATCCACGAAGAGGGCAAAACGCGTTATTTGTCGGCTCAGATGCAGCAGCAGCAGCAGCAGCAGCAGCAGCATCCTCTCAAAAAGCAGTGCTTTCCGCTGAGCCAGTCAGTGAGTCTCAGCCGGTCCGTGCAGACAGGATGCAGCTGTCCGAGCAGAACTGAGTCTGTAAAGGTGAAAGAGAGTGAAGAAAAAAACTCTCTCTGATCTCTTTGTTTCTTTATCCCCCCCCCCCCCCCCCCCCCCCCACACACCACACACACACACCCCTCTCCATTTCATCGGAGTGGTCGGAGCAGATGCAGCTTCACGGCGGCTTCAGAAGTTGGACAGCCACAGATTTGCATGCCATGACTCTTGGATCTGGACATTCCCAAGGCAGCGCAGCGCAGACGGCGTGGATCGTTTTAAAAGACATTTCGTCCGTCCACATCACGCGTGTCAGGAGGGGTGATCAACATGTGGCGCTTTGAATAATAACAATAATTGAAAAAATGAAGGCATGCTGATCTCCGTCCGAACAGCCTCCGGGTGATACCTGTTATTTACAGTAATGGAATGAAGACACGATCCTGAGATATGATGGACGAGAGATCCAGCAAGCTCATCTTGGTTCCCATCTTGGCAGTCCTTTTTGTTATGATAGGTTATCAGTACATTTGTCCAGCGGGCAGCAATTCGTGCCACTTTAAGTCCGAGGAGAGATTCAGAGGGGTGAGCCTGCTGCTGTCCTCCCCGTATCAGGACGCCGATGACTTCTACAGAGACTCCGACCTGGACGACGACGGTCCGCCGAAGCTGCCGTCCAAATTCAACTTCACCGAGAGAGACCTGGACAGACACGTGGAGTTCAACATCAAAGGGGACGACGTGATCGTGTTCCTGCACATCCAGAAGACCGGCGGAACCACTTTCGGCAGGCATCTGGTGAGGAATATTCGTTTGGAGCAGCCGTGCGACTGCAAGCCCGGCCAGAAGAAGTGCACCTGCCACCGGCCGGGGAAAGAGGAGTCCTGGCTCTTCTCCCGGTTCTCCACGGGCTGGAGCTGCGGGCTGCACGCCGACTGGACCGAGCTGACGAACTGCGTTCCGGTCGTAATGGATAAGAAGGAGGCCCAGAGGAATAAAAGGTAATAAGTTAACAGGCTCCCTATACCGCGTGACCTTTAGAAACTGCTGCGGGTTGTAAACAAATGATTGAGAAGGGATTTGTGATGAATGCTAAAAATGTTGTGTTTTATGCAAAACCTGTGTTGCTCGGTTATCTTTGTAACAATTAGGTGATTTATGTTGCATTTCATGTCATTCTCAGTGAATGCGCCCCTATGCAACTCTTTAACCACTGTACATAGGGTTCTAACTTCTAACTTTTCTATTCAGCAAGTGTCCTTTGGGTCATTTGACCACAAACAACGTTTTAGTAAGAACAATCAATGCTTTTAGCTCCCAGGGAAGAAGAAGAAAAAAAAAAAAACAATCGAAAGCTGTGCTTTTTTTTAGAGTCAGACTTGTTCATTTTATTTCCCCTGAACCACAACATTTACACATCTGCAGGCATCATTTCAATCACATTTTCACCTTTTATACAGGAAAACATGAAAGTGGTTATCAGATTCGAAGGGCCACCTTCCAAACAATATTAAATGCCCTTTGATAACCAGATCAAACCTCCGGTAAAAATAAAATCTATTAAAAATGAAGGGGAAAACAGCTCCACTAGCTTGCAGAGGGTAAGTGTTGATAATCGTTAACTTTTCTTCCTCAATAATTTTCATGTTATTGCATTGTATTTTATTGGGATTTAGTGTGATCAAAAAATGAAAATACTATGATAACTAGAAATCTACCAATATCAGGTTTTTCACCTAAACTGACTGGATGAGTAGAGATGACTTTGATCATAGATGCAGCCAACAGGCCCATATTAACCATGGGGGAGCTGCACAGATCCACAGCTCAGGTGGGATAAGCTGTCCATAGAGTTGCCGATAGAAAGGCATTGTTGAAAGAAAGTCTCCTTTTAAGTGTGCCACAAGCCATACAGAAGAGTGAAAAAGCAAATGTGGAAAAAGTTTCATCTGGTCAAATTTGATGGAAATTGATCTTTCTAACCTATATTCAAAATGCTGTTGGGTGAGAAATACAGCACGTCACCCTTAGCAAATGGACGGAACATGGTGGTGGTGGCATTTTGTTGTGCAGACGCTTTTTGTCCACACTGATAAGGCAACTGGTCAGAATTGAAAGACAGTGTAAACTAAAGAAAATATGTCAGAGAATGCAACAAATGCGGGTAACGCTTTAAGTGTCACGAGGACACTGGTGTCCTCTTAATACATTTTTCTTTGCTGTGTAGCTCAAGTTCAGTGAGACTGGATAAAAATTACAATATCTACTTATGCAAACCTAGTAGAGGCATACTTCAAAAGCTTTGCAGCTGTAATTGCATCAAAATATACTTGTAAATGTTTGAACACCATGTTTCTATTTTAATCTATTTCAGAATAATCCGCTATACTGTGTTGGCCTGCAAAGTCCAGACAAAACAGTTTGATGTTTCTTGTTGTAAGGTGACAAAATGTCTAAAAGCTCCCACATCTTGCTTACCTTTACCGCTGTCCATATTGCCTAAAGGTTTCTTTTTGGTGTAGAAAATTAATTAATTTGTCCTTTTTTTAGAGCAAAACCTTGATTTGTTTGCCATCTCAGCTATTGACTTGCTTCAAATTACTGTTACCACACAAGCTTGATGTTATCTGAGAGAAAAAGCAATGAAGATAATAATTTAAAATTCACTGGGTCTATTTTAGACTGCAGAGACACTTGCAATTACTGGCACAAAAGAGATGCAAAGAGGCACATAGCAATGAGTGCACAAACGACATACTATACATACTATATGTCCACGCATCTGTTTTTCAGCGCAGTAAGCACGTCTGAGCTCATGGATTTTCAAAGCAGCATTAGGTTTCCAGACTATTCATTAAACAAGAACATTAAAAAGTCAGTGTGCCAGAAACGCACGCGGCACACGGAAAGAGCGCTGACCAAAACGTCTCGTCACGTAAGCTGGATTTCTGAACTGCAGAGAACGTCCTTCCTCTTTCAGAAAAAAATACAATCATCCAGCAAAGCACGCAAGCACATGATTTATTTCTGCTGTGCCAAGTGTTTTCTGTACTCTGGGAAGTGCTCACTGGATGCGACAGCTCTTCATTTCACAGCTGCAGCATCTGTTCTGCACTTACAATCCTCCCGCTGCTTGTTCTTCAGTGGCCTCCCGCAGCATCTATTCTGAGGCTTCTCCTTCTCAACAAGACACATTGCATTTAGAGTCCCTCTCTGGCCAGCCATTATTTTCGGTGGATTTTCTTTTTACACTTTTTTGAGGGGGATTTGCTTAATGAAAGGCATTATGCATTATGATTTTGAAACAAGCATTAGCCCAATAATAGGTTCATTAAACTAAACAATTGGTCAGAGTGAAAATAGCACCATTGTGCTTTCCAATAAGTATTGAAAGCATTGAAATCTGCCAACAAAAACCTTTGAGGTTGCACTGAGAGAATACAAACAGAATGTCAATATCAATTCAGATACCCTGCACTTGTACTGTGGGTGAACACTCCTAAGATTGACTTTCCTCACACATGCAAGTTGCCGGCTCCTGCGGTGGCAGCAAGAAGAGGTGAAGGAAGGCTGCGATGGCATCCCTTGCGTGGCCTCGCGTGGCCTTTTCAGCCAAGCAGGGTGCGGCGCACGGTGAGTCAGCTGCGCGGCCCAGGAAAGGTCAGGCGTGTCAGGCTGGATCAGCGCGCGTGTCCTGCGGCGTGGCGTCTCTGGAGTGCGCTGTCAGTCAGGGGAGAAGTGGAGCAGGCAGGTCGACCCTCTTCGGGGGCATTGTGGAGAAACAAACCTTTAAGTGCTGTCCTCTTAAGTTGCTTTGGTATTACTTATCTGTTTGCATTGGGGCAGGGCTCACCGAGCAGGTAGTTTTTCCTCTTTGGGAAAAAATCTCTAAAGGCCTGCAGAGTCTGAGGAGTGCTGGAAGAATTATTTCTGATTGCTACATGTTCATTATCCAACTTTCCAGTCTGGAATTACTCATGTAGATATATTCAGTGTGACACTGGGACGCAGTGCAAGGAGCGGCTTTGCAAAATTTATTTCATACAAATGCAAGGAAAGATCTTGAGTAAATCATGTCCTCGGGAGTCTATGTAGTAAAAGGCTGCACTTAAAAATCACAGAAATATTTGATAGGGCTTGCCATCAAAATCAAAACAGGTTCATTTTGTTTCTCGCTGTTGCATTTTACAGTGCATTTTCATTCTTTCATCCTCAAACATCTGTCAGTGACACAAAGTGAAGCAGCAGTAACACAGTCGGGGAGGCAAACTGTAACTATAAATCACACAGTTTGAAATCTTTACATTTGGAAATACAGAATACACCTCAAATAAATCAGTGTCACTTTCAGTTGGAACTTGGTTCTTCGAATCCTTTTATAGATGTGTGGAGCAATTTTCTATTTTTATTCTCACACAGAGCTTTATAATAAAAAATATAAACCAAAAGAAAAACTTGTGTGTATGTTGTAGGCATTGCTGCATAGATGCTTGGTGACACATATCCTTTCCCTTAATTGTCTAAACAAGCACAAACAGCAGTTTATACTGTATGTGCTTATTTAGTGATGCTCCCTCCTATAGCTAAGACAGAAATAGAAATGTATATTGCTTTGCAAAGTTGTTGCTGTTAAGAAATTGATTATGAACATCTTTTTAATACAACAGATTAAATGAGGCGGAATCACCCTTTTCAGTGGACTGATGTAAATTTACCATAATGCAGACATTTTTTTAATGCTTCAAACTTGTATGAGATAAAGTCATGCTGACACAGGTGAGGTCCATTTTTTTAATAAAGGTTTTGTTGACTCTAGTGGCCTTTATCCGAAAGTACTTTGACAGAAAGCAGTGTTATGAGAGAGGGGGAAGACATGCGGCAAATATCACCAGGCTGGGAATCGAACCACTGGCATGAGGACTAAGGCCTCAATAAATGGGTTGTGCTTTTCCCCTGCACCACTACAGCACCCTGAGGTCCATTTTTTTGTACTCATCATTAAAATGTATAGTTGTCATACATTTTTAAATCTTATACTATACAAAGATTATTATTATTATTATTATTATTATTATTATTATTATTATTATTATTATTATTATTATTATTATTATTATTATAATATTATCTAGCACAGCTACAATGCTCTTTAGATCTGTTTTTATTTTCCATCCAGACATGAAAAGCACATCAGACATTTACAGACTTATACAGTACTGAGTTTAAAGCAATCCTATTGTAATTATTTCTCTAGGTTTAAAAGAATAACCCCTAAAATAGATTACTGGATATTAAATATTTTTGGTTAAAATGAATGATTTTGAGTCTTTGTTTAAATCTGCTTTAAAAAGATCAGGTTGGCGTACATAGTCAACAGCAACATAGTGTTTTTTCAAGAAAACACAACAAACCCAATCGTAAACATTCATTCCTAGTAATACTTCATAAAGTGTTGCACTACTTTGCCGTATTACTTAGCAGGTAAAAGGTTAGCATTATTGTAAATGAACCAACTCATCCTCTGATGTATTAAGACTAACAAAACAATACAACCCAATGAGAATACCGTCATTATTCAACTTAATTCTACCATCTTACCATTTATCATTTCATCCTGTATAAGATTTTTCACAACATCTAATCAAGAGAGTGTATACCTGAAAATGGCAAAGTAATGATGGGACTCCTTCTTATCTTTTTTTCTATATCAACAAACTTGGTGACAATATTTGATTTTCATGTGTCTGATGCAGCTGATGCCCTTGTCCCTTATAGATGATAAGCCTCTAGTCTAAAACTATCAACTTCACTTCTGGTCAGCATTGTTACTCTGATTTGCACTAATAGATATCAGAGCACTCCTTGCTGTGTGACAAGATTAATTTATATTAGCAAGCCATGCAATAGTGATACAAGTCTCACTTTTCTCCACATAATCAGTATTGTATTAGGGAAGGTTTAACTATAGTGTTTAGGTGTCAAAATGTTATTTTGAGAAGACAGTTTTTGATGATACTCAAAGAGTGAAAGAGTGAAAGCTGACGCTAAGCATTAGCAAGCATCGATTCATTGTAATCTGTTGACTTTAACAAATGATTTTAGAAAGCATTGACAAATACCTGACAAATACGGAGATTATAGACAATGGTTGTACTTGCTTCAGTGATCCGTCTCTATACTCCCAATCTCAGGTATTTGCTCTACTTTGCTAACTTCCAAGAAAGGCATCCCCATGTCCTGCATAGAAGATCTTTGTCAAAAGAAAATGCTCACTCCATGCTTTACCTGAGATTACAAGTGGTCACACATCTATTTGTTATATTCCCTTGAAAAATGCCTTCTTTATTCAAGACAACACTCCATGTCCCATTTACAACAATAGTCCATCTGACACGGCAGGTTCAGATAATACAAAATCACCCATGCGTGGTTCTCAGTTCCCATTTTTAAGAGAGGCGTGGCTAAAAAGGCGTTTTTGTTGTCAAATGTATTTTAAAATGAATAATCTGCTTTGGAAAAACAATAGAAAGGCTGATTATGATTAATTTATCTTTCTTATTTTCAATATCTATAGATTTTAAAGTAAGAAATAAATCATGCATCATTCATTTAAAACTCTAAAGCATGGGAATTGCGTTTTAAGTCAAATAACGTATTTTCTTTACTGATGAAGTGCCTATTACAGTAGCCAGTTCTTGTGACTCTACCTAAAAGAAGATTGTTCAAATGTATGGAATAACTCTCTTTTGTTAAGAAATGCTAATAGAACTTTTAACCTAAAAACAGAGCAATGAGATACATTCATGTAAATATCCACTCTATTTGGCCTAATCCCTTTGAAACAATCCTATTTTCTTCCCTGTTTTACTTACTAGCATGCCTTGCAGAAATGTTTAAAAATCCTTAAATAAAGTTAACCTTTACTTCAGTAGCATAGTTTCACTCTGACCGCTTTAGAAAATTAATTTTTTATTTTGAGTGCTTTTATTCACATTAAGAAACCATTTCAAAATGTTTGAAACAATTACTGGAAACCCATAAACATAATACATACACTTTTAAAAATGTATGCTTACGTATTATAAGAGGATCAGCTGCAATTAGTAATGTCTAATTAACTCTCCCTGAAGTAAACAATGTGGTGTCACACAGAGGCCTATTTCTTTTAGGCGCTAAAATCTGGGCAGGATAAGGATCTGAGATTAGCTGGCTAACAAGCACAGTGAAGAGGATTTTAAAGGTGGTAGGAAAGAAAGAAAAGCCTGGGAACTAACATTTAGAGAAAGAAAAAGGTTTGCTAAACTTTACTGCCACTTTATCTGAAATTATGTGCTTAGGTCAGTTAGATTTAGCATTTTGGCAATAAGCTCCCCAGGTAGTTTGTTAATAAAAAACTGCAGCCAAATGTTAAGCATGGTGGAGGATCTCTGATGCTGTGGGCCTGTTTCTATCCCAAAGTGTCGGGAAGCTTGAATGGGATTATTAACTTTTAAAAATATTAGGAGATTGTAAATAGAAATCCAATGAAGTCTACCACTGAGAATTGATTACCATCGGGTGTTTTAGCAGGATAATGAACTGAAACACAAATGGCCAAATCAACAAACAAAGAAATAGTACAGCTGAGATGAAAATACCTCTGTGGTTGTTTAATCAAACCTTATGAAATATTAACAAGTCCTGTGTTATTGGTAAAAGGGCGACACCAGAGTATTGACAGTTCTGGTGTGGTGCCATTATTGTTGTTTAAATAACATTTTTAAACTGAATCAATTCCCATCAATTGTACTTTAATTGGAAACAACTGCAATTAAAACCAATGTTAGTATTACATGCCCAGGTTAGTGAGAGGGAGGCTTGCTTTGTTGCCACACTCGAACCTTCTCTGAGCAGCTCAAATATAAAAGTTTAATTTAACATGGCCAGACGAGCGCATGGATGAACAACCTCTGTAGCACATCAGGGATTCACACGTTTCCAGCTGTTTCTGGCTGTGTTCTCCCGCCCTGGAAGGAGGTGAGAGTGCAGGACTTTAATGAGACAACGAAACAGCTGACGCCCTGCGGTCACAGATCAGCTCGAATGAGGGAAGCTGGGTGGATTTACAGTCCTGGGCACATCGTTCTGATGTAGGAGGCAGAGCGCTCGTCAGTATGACGGGGTGTTTATAGTGTGTGAAGCTCAGAGTGCCCTTGTAGGCCGTCCAGGGCACGAAGATTGCTTTTCATGTGTCATTAATTCAAGTCGTCATCGCTGGCAGGCCTGAGCAGTAATTCAGTTGGTCTGATAATTAAGTGTTACCTCCGCAGAGGGAACAGCGGCATATGCGAAACACTTGTTTAACGTCATAATAAATACGCTTCAAATTTGACTCAAGATTTGCTTCGGAGGAAACGTATCCCATGAAACCTAGCTGCCAATTAGTGCTCAGTAATTTTAGTTGCTTATTTATGTTTATTTTGGATTGATAACCCAAGCAAATCCCTGTGATCCTGGAAAAAGTGAACTTAATTTTTCTTAATTCAATTAGTCTGCACATTCATTGAATATTTAAATAAACAAAAGTAGCCCTCATATCTGCATTTATAAAATATACTTCAAAGGATATTTGTCAATATTCATTTAGTTTGGGAAGTGGGTCTGTGTCATTTTTTTGTTGTTGTTTTTGTTTTTTTTCTAAAAGCCACTTAAGATAATGAAAACTCTAAAGCTTGGCAGAAAATATCTGCTGGTCAGGCAAATATGATTTTCCAAGAATCTGATTCAGGTCTTTTATTCTAAGAAGTGTAATTTGGTACACTGGAGGGACACATTTGTACTCCTTCAAAAGATGATGCACTTAATTAAATTTTTTTTTCCACGTTACTGCTATTTTATCAGGTTTGTGCAGATTTCAGGTTTGTTATGTAATATGAGCTTTTCATTAGAAGCAGGTCTCTAGACAGAAATAAAACAAAGAAAATCAAAAACCCTTTAGCTTATCTTCATAGATGTAGTCATCAGATTGATAAGAACAAGACAGCAGCTGTAGTGATGTGGTAATTTCTGTTTAATGTCCCCATGATGTTAATTTTGTGGTAAGCAGCTCAGATGCTCCTGAAATTAGGGACACAATGATATTTTTGCTCTGTTTTCTCCCCAAATTGTGAAACCATTTGAGTTTTTGGAGGTTAGTGTCTCACAATTGTTCTTTTAAAATTATTATGCATAGCTTGGAAACCAGAGGTTGTTTCTTCTTAAGCTAATTAACTTTGATTGGCTAAAATATAGGTCATTCATAACAAAAAGGAGACTCTTAAAGTGTAAAATGCCTGAAATGTATTTCCACATTAATTTAACATATTGAAAGTAACCTTTATGTTCATGTCAGAGTTGACACCTATTAAACACAGCAAATAACACAAGAAAGACAAGAGAGTTAGATTCTGAAATACTCGCGAGGAGAACAGACAGAGATGTGGTTTCAGTTACAAATCCCCTACTGCTCTGAAAGCACATTTGCCTGCCCCTCTCTTTTTATTGTGTTTAGGATCCCTAATCATAAATGGAGCGCTGTAACTCTAAAGGGAGGGGGAAAGACACTTCATCACATAGTTACAGCGCCACAGATTGTCACTAACTAACAAAACATTCTATCTTGCACTAGATTATTCAGTTCCTGTCCCAGGATCAAAACAGGCTGCATTGTATATCTTCACGGCGACGGTTTTACAGCTATCTACCAGGTCAAGGCAGGGCACAGGCCAAAGCCGGGCCTCCTGAGGAGTACTACTGTCACTGCCTCTGATTCAGAGAGGCCCTCTGGGAGAGAAAATCATGGTGATTAACAATACAGACACATGTTCTTAATAGACATCACTAAACTAATAAGAGTACATAAACTAAGAGCTAAGCACTAAGAACATAATAAAGGTATAACAAATAGTTGATAATCATACAATTTACCTAACAGTTCAGTACATTTATTTGTGTCAAAACAAAATCACATTAAGAAATAACCTATACACATTTTATTACTGTTGAAATTCTAAAGTTTCCTAAAGAATAAATGTAAATAAAATATTTTTAATGCATTCTTTACTTTTTTTTAACATAGACCTTTCCTGGTTCCCCAATGTGAATCACTCACCCATTTCTTATATCTCATCTTCAAAATGGGAAACACAGGAGAAGCTAATTAGATAAGGCAGATATGGCTTGATCTTCACAATTCTGCAAAATACTGTAAAAGAAATAGATTTTCCCACCAACTTGCCCATGCCTACTGCCTGAGCAATGATTAAAAAGTTGTAAAAGAATTAAAAGTGTGACTGGATGAAAACTCTTATTTTATCTTGCTGACACACACACGCATCGTAGAGGAAGGTGAGGAAGATAAAGAACATCTCAGAGTTGGAGAACTGGAGCAGCCTTTTTATGAGTGACATTACGCTAGCCTAATAAAAGATTAATTTATTTTAAGGCTTTCAACACATCTTTACCAGTGATGCCAATGAAAGTGGTGGGCACCTTTGTTCAGGCTTGGTGCGCCTTGACAGATTGATATATCAAAGAGGAATAGCATGACAACATAGGTGACCGGCTGTGTTGTTTCTCCTCTGGTTCCTACAAGGGCCGACGAAAGGAGCGCACCGAGAATAACCGCGTCTTGAGTTGATTTATTGTAGGAAACCCGGAGAAAGGCCATCCATCCTTATTTGGGGCGATCCGTTGACATGTAAGTCATACAGTGGGGAGTCATACAGTAGGTTAAGCAGAATGCCTCACGCAGCTCCTCCATTTGGATTCAGAGGCTCAATGAGTACCTGGCACACTTAAAGTGTAAGTGCAGGTAGAGTCACCTTCACAAACTAATCCTCTGCTGCATGATCGTGCCACCCAGCAGGATTAAGTTCTCTGTGTTTTTGATGTTGTAACAATTTGTGCTGGCTGGCGGTTTGGTGCAGTGACTAAAACTTTTAAGTGCCGCACCTCTGAATGGCCCCACAAGGAGAGCTGCAGCGACATTTGTGTACGAGAAATATTGCACCGAAATTGCCCACAGCATGTGAAATCTGTTCAGCAAATCGAATATTTACTGCTGGGCTCCTCTCCATCTTTTCTATCGCGTGGCTGCAGTCAGACTTGGGAGAGGAATCTGAATAATCACACTTAACAGATTGATGTCCAGATTGCCTCTTAAAATCCTGAATTTATAAATAGGTTTGTTCCTCTTTAATTTAAGAAGTTGTTTAGACGTTTGAGCAGAATCACACTGTGTTGAAACTCTTTTTCATTCATTTTTTGTTTAGTGTGTGTTACGGTGCCTTTAAAAAAATAATTTATTTTTTATGCATTGTCACATTTGTGTTTGTAACATGAAAAATGATATATGGTTTTCAAAATGTTTTACAAATAAAACTTGAGCATTTGTATTTAGCCTCTCTGAGTGAGGACTTGCTGTAATTGCAGCTTTAAGTCTCCATCTAACAGCTGTGGACATCTACTGACTGATTGTTTCCTCCGCTCTTCCGTCTAACATACCTGGACCCTACTGAAAGAAGAACATCAATTTTCAAGCTGCGCCAAGATTCTCAATTGGGTTTAGGTCTTTATTTTGACTAGGCCATTGTTATATGTGCATACACTTTGATCCACATCAGCCCTGGCTACATATTGTCCTGTGTAAGGTTGAACTTTCACCCCAGTGTCAAGTGTTTGGCCGATTTTATTATGAGACTCTCCCATATTTAGTTCCATACATCCTACCATCAATTTTACGCCTCGTCCCACAGAGGTTTCCCACATCATGACCCTGCCACTACCATCCCTAACAAACCTTAAAAAAGGTTGTTGCAGAATACTTGTGTTTTCAAATTACTGGATCTTATTTACACATATCAGTGAATGTGGTTGAGAACAAATGTATTTTTATTCATAAAAAAATTATAATAAAAAGCATAAACTCCCTCATTTCAGGTTGTCACATAAAATCTCACTAAACTGCATTGGATTTAGTGGTTGAAATGTGTTGTATTTATTCTTTTTAATATTTACAGTGAAACAAATTCATAGCTGAATGTCGTATTAACACTAGGGATGTGCCGATCAGGTTTTTTCTGCCGATACCAATACCGATCACCCCTGACCAATGATCAGCGATACCGATCACCGATACCGATCACATAATTATTTATTTATTTTTTTTTATCATAAACACTACCGTTACATTATGTGAAAAAAGGAACCATGAATTCACCTTAATTTAGACAAAAACTTGTTTTAATAACTTTTTCCAAGAAGGAAACTAAACAAAACAGGCATTGTGCAAATTGAACTGCTATCAATAATACTATCAATAATACTGAAGAAGCTAAATAATGCAAAGAGCCAAAATAAAACCTCTCAACATTGACAAAAAATTCAAGTATAAAACTTAACATTCAAAGGCAGAAACAGGTTCAATAAACAATCCTGAGTTACTGAATGAAAACTTCCTGTTAGCATAGCGGCTAGCTGGTTACTGCTAGTTCTGATTGGCTGTTTCTGACTGAGCGGAGTAACAGGGAGGAGATCGATTGTTTTTTAGAGATTATCTGTCTAATGTTAGGACACCGAAAGTTTTAATACGTATGTAAAATGTATTTTTTTTAAGTTAGATGCTGCAGCTTTAAACATGTTCGGTGTGAGTCCTACCAGGTGGAGCAGAAGCGGCTCCGTGTCAAATATTACTAAATATTAAATATTACTACCTGTAGCGGAGCAGCAGTTCAACAGCAGAACCAGCGTCTTACATCGCAGCTCCAAGACTTAAATCATTTTACAGGTTATTAGTTTATCTTTCTGACCGTCATGCTAATCCGGTGAGTGTTTGTAGCTGCGCTGCTTTACCTGCTGTCTGATCCTCCATGTCTTTTTACTGCACTGAGCCTCGATGTAGCCAAACTCCGTCATTGTTTTTATGTCTATTAGCTTCGTTGTGTTGATGCATTTTGACCTGCTTCTATTTTCCGCCTCAATACACAAACTTCCTCATTCACTCAGTGCCTTATAGTTACACATCGCTTAGGATTTGTTGCTGCGCGTTTGCGCAGAGTGAAGGAAAGACGAGACCAGCTGGACAGACAGGCTGAGAAATGAGATGCAGGTGATCGGTATCGGTAACAGAGCCAATGATCGGCCGATCCCGATCATCACCGATTTCACGGAAATCGGCCGATTATGATCGGTTACCGATCGATCGGCACACCACTAATTAACACTATTACAAAACTATTTTAATAGCTTCCATTTTGTGTGTTATGGGAATCAAATAGTAGTTTCTTTCTCATCCTTGGAAAATATTTCTGTTCACACCCGTCTACAATGTTGCAGCATAAATCAAGTCCCGGGCCGCAGTGTAATAAGTATGCATTAAAAAACTGTCTTTATAAGCGTACGGTCCTCAAGATTGGGGTAACATCTTGTGACATCACAGTGTGCTGGAGTGGAACAAATAGCATTATGTCTCAGCACGTTTTGCGACACAGCACATCAAGCTCATGGTAGGAATCTGATGTCCCACAGTGTGAGTCATTCCCTCTCGACATGCCAGATGAATGGCTAAAAGACAGAGCTTTTAAATCCCACCCACAAATCCCGGGCTCACTTAACTTCTCATCAGTCCCCATCCAGCGAGGACGAGTCGACCACGACGTGCTTCATTCATCATTCTGTGTGAGGCACCGTCTCTCACTTTCGGAAACCGAGTTGTGCCTTTTGTTTATCCGCAAGTCGGCGGCGATGAGAGGAAAATGTCCTGACACCGGTGGCATTTCCTGCACTTGCTGGTGCCAGGCATGTCTGCGAATCAAAAGAAGTCACGGAGAGAGGAAACGGCATTAAGTGTCCCTGAGTGCCTCTTCTGAATGATCAAAATGTGTCTCGGTGTCATGAAGTGGTAGATTATTCCATTACTGGGTACTTCAGGTTTGGCTCTATATTTGAGTATAGTGCTGTAAATACAAGCGAACTTATCATGTGCTTCTTGTGTGTGTGTGTGTGTGTGTGTGTGTGTGTGTGTGTGTGTGTGTGTGTGTGTGTATACATTGAAACAACTGAAAAAGCCACTTTGATAGTTTTCAGTGGCAGTGTTGCTATGCACTTGCAATGTAAAGTAGGGTGCTATCATGACTAATGGACCAAACCTGGATCTTTTATCAACTTTTACAAAAAGACTCAGGGATTGATTTGACTGCTTATACCGCCGCTATAATCTCCCCTCCATTGATACGGTTTCACAGCTATTTGTAAAACTGCAGCTACAGCCCTTCTTTAACATCAGGTGTCATGTTGAATTTAATCATATTCGGCTCAGTGTGGAGCCAAGCTCTGTTTTCCTTTGAAGTTTGGCTCACCTTGTCAGGTCTACGTAGCATATAAAGAACAAATATGTGTGTAGGAGCAACATTTAGGTTTTGAAAGTTCAAGATGAGAAACACAAGTGTTCATAAAGTCACTTCATTTTTTTTTTTCGAGGTCACTTTACTCCCCCACACAAATAACATTCTGCAACAAAACTCTGATTTGAACCAAAGTGAAAACCAAGAAATAAGGAACAGCTGTCTGGTCAACCAGAGATGGAAAGCGACATCAGAAAGGAAGACAAAAAAAGAACGGTTTTCAGAAAGACGCCTGAGTTTTGCAATCAAAACTTCAAGCCGGAGTAGTTTTTCTCCAAATACAATATAATATAATACAATAGCTGTGTCACATTAATGTGTCTTGATGCTGACTTTCTTGGTAACTACGATGTATCCAAAATGTAATTGTCACTACATATTAACCTTGAGTAAAAAAACTAAGCCTTCAATGGATTCTAGTATTTTTACAAGAATTTTATAATAGAAAAACAGCAACTGTGTTTTTACAGTTCAAAATGAGGCTGCACAGTGGCGCAGTTGGTAGAGCTGTTGCCTTGCAGCAAGAAGGTTCTGGGTTCGATTCCCAGCCCCGGCCTTTCTGCATGGAGTTTGCATGTTCTCCCTGTGCATGGTGGGTTTTCTCCGGGTACTCCACTTTCCTCCCACAGTCCAAAAACATGACTGTCAGGTTAATTGGTCTGTCTAAATTGCCCCTAGGTGTGAGTGTGTGTGTGTGCATGGTTGTTTGTCCTGTGTGTCTCTGTGTTGCCCTGCGACAGACTGGTGACCTGTCCAGGGTGACCCCGCCTCTCGCCCGGAACGCTAACTGGAGATAGGCACCAGCACCTCCCGACCCCATCAAGGGACAAGGGTGTAGGAAAATGGATGGATGGAGTTCAAAATGTTTTGTACGTTTTTTGTTGTTTTCAAAGTAACATGTTATTTTGCCATTTTTTTAAAAAAAGAGAACAAGTATTCTAACCCTGTGCAGGCTGATTATTTAGCCATCTTAAAGTTAAATAACATCATTCAATGTATATTTGCAATACATATATTGATGCGAATTAGTCAAATTTAGAGAAACATCTTTGTTTGGATGTGACAAAGTGACTGTATCTTGCTGGCTCATTTGTAAGATGCAGATGTTGTTAAAAAGTGACAGAAAACCAACCATGTTTTTAAGAAAATAAATTGCCTTCCAAATGAAATTAAATATAATCATCTCCTGTTTCGCCAGTCTTATATGTTTTTAATTTTGCCTTTATTTGCAAAGTAGATCAAGACGAATGTGGTAGATGTAACTTACCACATTCATCAAGATTTTTCTCTGAGAAATGTATTTAACATGACACATTCTACAAAATATATATTTAAGATGCTAGAATAATGTGTTTGGATAACTCTAATGGGATGCATTTGAGGTTTCTGTCTCCAATTGCATTTGTCGACCATAGTTAAGAAAATTGGCAGCAGTACAGGAAAGAAAGGAAATGTTTTTGAAGCAAATCAAGTAAAGGAATTATGTTCTCTAAGCTGTCAACCTCCTACTGTGATGCCTCAAAATATTAATGGAAAAAATGAATGCATTTAAAAGATTTTTCACATTGTAAAAATAAATAATGCATTGTGAATTCAATCTAAAAAAACTGAAACAGTTTCACAACAAATTCAATTAAGAGTGCTTTATCGGATTTGCTGTCTGAAACCGAGTCCCGAAGCTACGTCTTATCTCTTTAAGTGAGAAAAGGACGGAGAGTAGCTTTGAGCAACCAGTTTAGCTCAAGACTGTATCCTTGCAGATGATTGATTCAGGTACAGTGAGGAGGCAGAGGAGAAATCGGGCTTCGGGCTGTGTCCGTTAATCACATGGCGTTACCACACAGAAAGCATTTGTCACCAAATACCAAAAGGATTCAGTTATGGGGAAAACTGAAACTAGTCTAACCACTTATATGCGATCTATCCAACGCCTCAGAAAAAAAAAAACAACTAAAAAACAGTTCTGGAGACTGGCTCCACATCCATTTCCCCTGTAATAGTAGGATCCTCCCAAAGTAATCCCTTGCTCGTACAATTTAGGAGAAAAAAATCGTATTGGGTTTGTTGAGTTATCAGATGGCAAATTATGTCTTACAAAAGTGATGCTATCCTCCTGGTGTTTTTGTCACTGTAGATTAATCTATGTCAAAATGACCACTGTTGGGTTCAGAAATACATTTTGGGTGGATTTCAGCCCAGTGAACCAGTTTGAATTTCAACACATCAGTCCTACTGGTGCACTTTTCTGGACTGCTGCCCTGGGCAAGATTCTCCTTCTGTACATAGAATATTTATTGCATTTTTTACATTTTATTTGCTCAAGAGTGACAGTGTGAATTGAAGAACAATCTGAGTAACATGAGTATAAATGCACTTAGCAGGCATCCTAAGCCTGAATTTGTATGCAGGTTACACAAATAGATTTTTAGTATATTCTGAGAAAACTCCATATTTTCTTTTGCAGATTGGAATCTACTAAACCTGGAATTTAAATCCAAAATATGATTTAATGCAGTATAATTTAGTGCAGGTTATAGGCGTCATAAGGTGAGTTGATTCTAAGAAAGCGTTAAAATATCTATTCAGAATTCTGAATAGATATTTGTGTGGTTGTGCTTTTGTGTCTTCCCTGAACACAATTCAAGCCTGACTGACATTATGTAACTATTTTTTACAAAGATATATATATCAGAAGAAAGATCATGGGAAAATTAAAAAGATTATTTTAAAAACATAATTCTAGCAGGGTTGTGAATAATCTTGGTCCAAAGTGTATAAACACAGATGAAATTTATTGATTATCCCCTCCTGACAGATTGCCACCTTTGGCGATGAGCAAGAATTGTCTGAACTTATCGTAATTGTATCTCATAAATCCATGGTTTCAAAACTCAGCTCTTATTTAATTTAGATTAATCTTCATGTTTTCCATGCAGGATTGGCCCTTTTCTTTGCTTTATATGTAAAAAATTACTTAGACATATCGCAAGCTATTGCACATTTATGGACTGTGAGGAAAAGTAGATTAAATTCCTCTCAACTCCATTTTTCCCCCAATCTGTAAGTTATAAAATGCCTGCATGCTAAAACAATAATGATTAATTATCAGTAATAGAATCCCCAGTACACACTTTCATGTTGGGGTGAAGCGAAAGAGATGTTCTTCATATTGCAGGTAAAGTGGTTTTCAGTGCGGTGGGGAATTTTAACTTAATGTAAAGTACCTAACTTAACGATTATTTGAATAATTAGTTTAAATGATGTCTGACTGGCCTACCGAGTGAATGTTAGCGATCCAGCTCTGCTTCTCGGATATAGTAAGGGAACACATGGCGTGTGATGACCAGAATTTGAGATGGAAAACGTGTCGAATCAGTTTCAACATCCGGAAACTCTCATTTGGGTTTATGCCAATGCGTTGCTGTTTTGCTCTTGCTTTTTAGGTGTGACAGATGGCCCAGGAGGCCACCTTTGCCCTAAATGGCTAAATCACCTTCAGAAGCCTTGCTATTCATCCAACAATCCTTTAGTTCACCTTATAATGCTTAAGAGTTCAGATTTGGCTGGAGTTTTTCATAGATCTTCTTGTCAAGCAGAAGTAAATGTTCCACTATATTTGGGTTAAAGCATACACCTTGGTCAAATATTTGAAAAGACAAATGAAACTGCTAAGAACAACATCCACAGATACATATATGTATTATATTTGGCCTTGAGTATTATTGTGCAACAAGCTGTACTGCCTCCTACGCGTGCCTACCATTAGCTATGATAATGGATTTCTCAGTGGGGCGAGGCGGTATGTTTAAAGACTGTGAAATAATGAGTTTCTGTACAGCAGGACGTTCCTTATGGTCAGGGTGGCGGCTAAAGCTAAAGCTTGTTAAAGAGTAAATGCAGTTATTGAGCTTGCAGGTCAGTTAAAAGTCAGTCATTTAAGATAAAGAAACCTACAAAAGTATTCATACCCCTTCAGCATGCCAGGTGACGTTACAGCCAAAAATCTCAATGCTGTTTGGGATCTTAGATCAACTTAAAGTAAATGAGACATTGCTTTCAATTTGTTTGTATAAATAAATACATCTGAAAAAAAACGGTGAATACTTTTGCATTCACCACCCACCTGTATCAGTAATTTCCTGGAACTGGCTTTGCGTCTCTAGAGCTGGAAAATAGCTTAAGGTTTCTCTTCTTTTCATCTCCCTCCATATTTTCATAAATTCTGACCTGCTTCCTTGTCTCTGCTGAAGAAAAGCCTTCCCACACCATGATACAGCCACTCCCATGTTTCACAGTGGTAATGGTTAGTTGAGAGGAACTTGCAGTGTTGGGTTTTCTGCTGGTCATAGCATTTGCCGTAAATTTTACACAAGGAACCATCTTCCACATTTGTCCTGAACATAGCTTGTGATACCCCACAAATTGGATCTGTTATGACTTTCTTATAACAAGGTTTTTTTTTAAATTATTATTATTATTATACAGGCCCTAACCTGTTCCCGGGAACCCTGGTTCACTAATGCTTTCTAACTAAAATCTGAAGCCTTCAAGAAAAATATTTATTTAATGAAACAATTAAACTATGGTACATAATGAGATATCTGCACTGGATTTTATATGGGGGTATCAGAGTAAAACGGGCTGCATATACAAACAACACCCATTTCAGATTGTTCAGAATTTAAAAACCACCTTTCTTCCACGTCATGATTACTGACTCCTTTGTGTCGGTCTGCAGCATTACATCCCAATAAAATCCACTGAGGTTTGCGGTTGTAACAAAATGCTAAGAAAAAGAGAGGTGTGAGTACTTCTTTAAGGCAAAGTACCTGACTTAGTGTCTTGATTTCAACTTCACAGTTCATTCTGGCTGTTTTAAAGCATTGGTTCAAGTCTAACTGAGTAAAAAGAATTATAGGTGGATATAAAATTAAGCAGTTTTATTTTCTTTGTAGGCTATCATTTGCTCCTTTCAACTAGTCACTCCTGCTTTATATGGTGCTATCTTAATATCCATCCTGCCATTATCACATAGACAAACAGGACAAACAACTGTGCGCGCACACACACACACACACACACACACACACACACACACACACACACACACACATCACACACACACACACACACACACACACCCTCACCTAAGGAGGATTTAGAGAGATCAATCAACCTGACAGTCATGTTTCTGGACGGTGGGAGAAAGCCGGAGTACCTGGAGAAAACCCACACAAGCAAACTATTGGTCCGGGATTCAAACCCAGAATTTTCTTGCTGCAAGGCAACAGTGGTGCTACCAGCTGTGCCACTGTGTAGCCCCATTTGTTAATACTAATAAGAAAATCTAAAGACTTAAAGCAAGATGCACCCACAGGGAGCCTTTCATTCTGCTGTTTACCTTGAAATGAAAAGCGTCGTGATATAAGGCTACACATCTAAGTCAAATTTTAATAGTTTAAATAGCAAAGACACGAACCAAAGCTCTCTGAGGACCTTTACAGCAGTGCTTTATAATTCAGAGCAAACAGACGCCTGTTTGTGTAAACCCTTCATAAGCAGCTGTGTTTTCCATGTTAAGAAGACAAATAATGTCTGAGCAAGGGCAGACACGCTGTTTTTAATTACCTCTCCACACTTGCAATCACAGCAATTCTCTTGTCTGCTGAGTTGTCTGCCTAAAGTGAATCAAAGTCAAAAGTGTCCCAGCAGTGCAAATTCCAGATGAGCCTTTGGTTGTTTTAATAACTATAATGTGAAAGCTACAGGGAAATATGCAGCACCGCTTGTATTTTTCATCTTCTTTTTTAAAAATTTTTTAATGTCAGTGAACATTTGGAGGCTCTGAGTCGCCGAAACCGTTGCAGATTGAAATTCCTGTCATATTTACAGATTGACAGGTCATCCAGAAATTTTTAATTCACGGCAGCGAATGGAAATGAAACAACCTAAAGGGGCGCCCTGCCGCGCCAACATCGCTTACTGATGTGCAGCGGAGGAGGGAGAGTGACATTTAACAGCGTGAGGATGAGGAGGCTCTGACCAATTCACACCAGATGCCTTGTAAACATACAGAAACAGGCCTGCTGATCTTTAAAAAAAAAGAGTGAGGAGAGCCTGGAGGTGTGTGTGTGTGTGTGGGGGGGGAAGCGAGCCACATGGCTGAGGGAGTTATTTCATCAAGCTTCCACCTTGCTGCAGTCAAGGGAGACAAACAGTAAAATCAATACTCCCACTCAGGACAGTTCACTACAAGGGCCTCCCTCAGCACAGCTGTCTGTCAGAATCAGTCCCTCAAGCGGGATGGGAACTGCTGACAAGCTGGGTGTCAGGCTGCGCTGATCATACTGTTGGAGTGCAACTAAAGTCCTCTTCAGTACCGCAGGCACGATCGCAAACACAGGCACAAACTGTGGCTTATCCGCCTATTTTCACCTCACGCCTCAGAGACATTTTCGGATTGCATCTGTGCAGGAACAAAATTGTGTGTGTAATCAACATCCATTTCACAGGATCAGCACAGCAGAGCTGTGAGGATGGTGTGGGGTCAGATTTTCCTCTTCCCCAAAATTTAAGTTCTGTGTTTGTGTCCATTTTTAAGGACAGAGTTCAGAGATTGAATTTTCAAATGGATGGACAGGTGGGTGGAAAATAATAAAGTGATTAGAGATCGTTATGTCCTGAATTTGTGAATTTAGGCTAAAAAAAAAACAAACTTCTCTTCCTCATCTTGTCAGGATAAACATAAAAGACCAAATGCCAAAAAAAATGAAGCTGTAATTATGTTGGAAACTCAAGTTCTCCATCACACTCATGATTGCAGATGGCTCATCAAGAATCTAAGCAAACAATTTGCGCTAGATTTTTTTTTTTTGATACCTTTATCTATTCCATTAATAGCTCTGTAAATGGGGAGTGGGTGGATAACAGACCAATAGCCACGTTTATCCTCTGTGTTTCCTGTGTGTGTGTATGTGTATGTGGGAATGAGGGGGCCCATCAGTGAGCCCTGCCAATGGTAATGAAGCCACCACTATAAATGGGCTAGTCAGTCATGATTAACTGCCGTGTCATGCCTGAAGTAATTGCCTTAATTAGCTATTGAGCAGGTTTCAGGGTTAATGGGACACCAGGTTTGCAGTGAACCTGATTTACTGGTGGAAGGTAATGATTTTACTCTCTTCTTCCCCCTCATTCCGTGAAATGATTTGATTAACAGTAAGGGAAAACCAGACCCCCTTGTTTGTTAATACAAAATCAATTTCATGGCTGGCTGAGCTATCTCTGACGGTGTTTTCGTTGGGCGAGCAAGGTCTTCAGTCAGCCACTGGAGACAGAACAAACACAGACAGGCCTGTTGAGGAGTACAGGCGGTAAATCTGCCCATCTCGGTGCAAGGAGCAGGCGCGCTGCTTGGGAGCTGGCAGCTCCTTCTAATTGCCCACAAATTTACCACAGCTAGGATTTTCTGCCATTACCAGCAGACGGTTTTTCCTGAGACTCTGTCAGAGAGATAAGTCTGTGTGAGTAGTTAGGAAGGAGGCAGGTACCATAAAGTCTCCCCTGCGAGACTAGATCAATTGTTTAGAATAGTGTTTTGTGTGAAGTGCCGGTGGGAAAAACATAAAAATAATTCTCTTCAATCTCCATATGGCGAAGCCATTTAATTAGCAAAGCTGGTCTTTTATTGAGCAGAGGTTTCTACTGTTAACATCCGATATTTCTCACTGAAGACAGATAAACTCTCTGGCTCAGATTGTTTGTGGCATATTGTTCATTCAACAGAGCTTGGGCTGTGGAGTTTGGGGCTGATAAGCAGTTTAATGGTATCGTCTTTGGCTTGAGGAAATCATAGTAGACAATATTTCAGATGTTTATAAATTCTCTTTGACAACAACAACAAAAAATGCAGATTAAGCCTTTACTATATTGGATCAGTTTGGTATTCCTGTAACATTTTTCTTACCTGATAAATGGCAAAATGAATTCTGGGAATTTTTTTTTTTTATTTCTTTAAAGTCATGCAATTGAATAGACTTCCTTAATTTTTGGTTCAATTGCCTTTTACAGTGGGTACAGAAAGCATTCAGACCCCTTTACATTTTTCATTCTGCTTTTCATTACAGCCATTTACTAAAAAAAGAAGTTGATATTATTTCTCATGAATGTACATTCAGCATCTCACCTTGTCAGAAAAAAAACTGAAATATAGAAGTTTTTTGCAAAACTGAAATATCACAAGGTCATAAGTATTCAGACCCTTTGCTGTGACGCTCATATTAAACTCACACGCTGTCCTTTTCTTCTGATCCTCCTTGAGATACTGCTGCTCCTTCACTGGAGTCCAGCTGTGTTTAATTAAACTGATTGGACCTAATTAGGAAAAGCACACCTGTCTCTATAAGACCTCACAGCTCACAGTGCATGTCAGAGCAAATGGGAATCATGATGTATAAATATGGTAAAATTCTGGCAGCCACAGCTGCTGGTGTTTTACCATGAATTAGAGATATATTTTTGTGCAGTGCAGAATGTAGAAGGGAGCTTGGGATGACTGGGATTGCATGCAACTAAGTACAAATGAATGAACACAAAGACCTTTAAAGCAATACTAATGATCCAAGGATATCAAAATTACAAAGACAATTTTCACCAAAGAAATGGTGAAATTAAAAGTTATAAAACCATAAGTAGAAACATCTCGGTTTAACCATAATCGACGTTTGTGAAATTGCTTAATTTTGTTATCTATCATAAATTAGCTACATTGTATTGGATAATATTTAAACATGAATTTAGCCATAGTTCACAATCAAATTCTCAGATACGGTCTTGGAAACTCCTAACAGCTTTTAGAGCAAATAAAAAAGAACTGCTGAAACCAAGCATTTGCTTCACACTTCAATTGTAGTAACACTTTTGTGCCTCACAAAGGTGCTACTAACATTCCGGGAATAAAGTAAGATTGTTTCAGCTTGGTAAGCCTATGAGTTAAAGGCTAAATTCACCCTGAACATAAAAATACATCCGTACTACTTCGTAATGCAGACATTTTGTGCTCCATATTGACAAGAGGAAGTGTTACCACTGTGAATGCTAGCAAAGGGATATAACTAGTGTGACAGCATTCCCACTGTAGTTCCTCATAAGATAAAAAGTCCTCTGTTGCCTGCAGTGAGGATATGGTAAAGTTTCATTACTGACTCTGCAACAGTAAGAGGATCAGAAACAAGTCAGCAACAGAAACTATACAAACATATCAGCCTGCTTTTTTTTCCCCCTCTGTCTTATTTCTTCTCCCTGCAGCCCCATGATCGGCTTGTCAGCACTGCAGATGCCTTTGTTTATTGAGCAAGTCGTTCCGCTCAGATTGTCAATGAAACTTAGTGTGAGCCAGCTAAAACACTCAAAGTCCCACTCATCTGTCAGGCACAGCAGTTACACTCTGCCCTCTGATAATGTTGAGGCGTTCGGCGGGGGGATTCTCTGCAGCAGCTGTCGACTCAACTAATTCAGTCTGAAGTATTTGATATGTGTGGAGCCGGGAACAAGAAAAACACTTATGACCTGAGGTTTTGTCGGACCAATTATGATAAAACGTGTGTTTACACATAAATTCTTCTATATTTAGTAGTGTTTGGATTCTAATTGATATCGCCATACTCTTACAAAGTAACCGTGCAATGCAAAATTAAATATTCTATTTTTAGTGCCTGAGTGGACTGCAGCAATAAAACTTGCATTTCTGGATGTAACAGTCCTGTACTTTTCACTAAATGGTTATTTACTATCACGTTGCAGTTGCTAACTGGCATGCAGAAATTATCCAATGCTTGTCATCATCCCACCACGTTGATCCTGGAATTTACAGTAAAATTTTCCAACATTCACCTGTCAATAGCTTTGGCTTCTCATCCAGCCTTTGAATAATAATAATGTAAATTCTCATTTTGGTTGAAATTGAACGCTTGCCAGCAGAAGGAAGCATAAAATGCTCTGGTAGATGTCTGTAGACTTCAAAAACAGGGTGGACCAAGACCAGCAGTCTGGGACCTTCACTTCCAAATGAAATGCAAACTTCCTTTTCATCTAAAAAGAGGACTTTGGGCCACTGTGCAACACATTTTTTTTCTATGCCCAGGTAAGAGTCTTCTGAAATATTTGGTTGAAGAGTGGCTTTACTCGAGGAATGCAATGCTTATTGGATTCATGTAGGATTTGTTTTGTTGTGACTTTCTTGCTTTGAAGCTCACCAAATTTTTGAATGGATTTTGTTTGGCAATTCTATCAAGGCTGCAGTTTTCCCAGCTGCTGATACAGCTTGTCCTGCAAGCTTTTTTTTTACTGCCACTCAACTTTCTATCAATACAGCTATCTGTGAACAATCGGCTTCCATTCAGAGTTAGATTTGTGCCAAACGCTACCTTTTGGAACTGTGCCTCGAAAGTTTAACTTTAGTTTCATCTGACCATCACACATTTCCTCACAAGATTTTAGGATATTGGAGCCATGCAGGGCTAGATATTTAAACTGAAGACATTTTTAGTGTTTTTTAGATACATATTAGTGATTTATGTTTGAAATATATATATATATTTTTAACGGTTTAATTTAATGACTTAGAGGAGACTGCTGCAGTTCTTTAGTTCATATGACCAGACACTACAAACTCCAACTTTATGGTGGAACAAAACCAATTACATTTATACATACTATTCCTGATATTTATTGCAGGTCCTGAGTCACACTGCACTATCTGGAGGGACTTGTCCAGACATAGGATAAGTGCTGAACTATGTCTGTTTTACCTTCCTGCTTTTCCCCAGCTGTAAAACAAAGGTTACATATCTGGATTGGTGTTTGATCTGATCTGACTGCAGGAAAAGCCAGGAGGTCCAGCCTCTGTCTACTGACTCCTAATAGAGTACATTATTTCAGCACGACATGGCAGGGATGAATTGTGGATATTATCAAGTTAAGATCTGTAGCAGGACCGATTCTCCTTTACTCTCCTGGTGATCAGGGAGGTCAAACAGCTCTGCTCCTGAGAGACGCCCCGAGCTGATAGCCGTAAATGCCGCAGAGCTCCAGGGCGAAACAGCTATCAAACCCTGCAATGCAAGAGTGATCCCTGGTTACAATGGTCTGATAATGATGGACCTGCTATATCTCTTCAGTGGTTCTCGGCAGATATTTTCTCCCCTCGACAAAGCAGGTAGGGGAATCTGACATCAGCACAGCTTCAAAACAGCGTGAGGGAAGATTTGGCTGATCCCGTCGGAGCCCTTTGACATAATCGTCATCTCCAACGTGCTAACAAGCATTTGAAGCATGACCCTCCAAATAATCAAACAATTCTCTTTTGCAGTGTGGGACTGCTGCCGAGCCTCTGTTTTCTTTAAGTTGTATCGCTTGCCAAATATTTGATCATGAAAAATATGTACTTAGAATCTAATTTAGGAATTTGGATGAATGGCTACGATATACACAGGTTCTGGCTGCTGACTGAGGTGATGGGCTAATAGAGCATTGCTGTGTCCATCTATGGGTCCAACTGGTGGGTCGAGAAGAAAGATGAGTAATTAGGAGCAGGCTTTTAATTAAGAATAAAGAACCAGCGATGAAGATTATTTAATGTGTATTTAGTGTTTTAAATTTTTTTTTACAAAAATAAAAGGTTAAGTTAAGATTGGATCTATGAGATGTTCATGTTCTGTCTTGTGGATTAGAGACTTTATTTGTCCAGTTAAAGATTAAATTATGGCTCTTTCACCAGAAAAGTCTGAAATCCGATTTTAGGGTTTTTCAGATGAATGAATATAGAAAAATATCAAGAATATTAAAATATCTATATTTTAATCCATTTGTCTTTCCATCCATCATTTATCAGTTATCCATGCATCTATCCATCAATAATATATCCATTTATTTATCAAACACCCTGCATCATATTTCTGATTACATGTTTAAAGCTTGACCTCTGCAAAAACAAGTATCAAGAATTAATTGGGAACTTTAGTTTTTAAACTTTAAACTTTCTAAAATGTACCAATAACCAATAACTCTTGAAAGTCGAGTCTGTAAAAGGCAAAAGCACAAAGGTTAACAGGTGATTTTAATTTTGGATGTAAACATACAAATACTGTTAGAAAAAAATTCAATGTTGAGAGGAAACCATTCTTATAATGTTGCCTGACAAGATTGTTAATCCTTGGATTAAATTAAAAGGTGTATGCCCCTCCTGGAGCTAGATTTAGGCAGTTTTTTTTTTTTTTTTTTTACAGTGGAATAGCGAAAATAAAAAGACTTGGTTAAAGATGTCTCATGGAACAGTGAAGAATATATTATGACACTGCATTTTGTTTTTATTTCAGACTTATTGAAATACATTCTATAAACTAACACATCTGATGACAGTTTGGAGCTCTGGGAGGAGCTTCTGTAGTTTCTCCTTACAGCAATAAAAAGCGCCAATTAAAGGGTGGCTTGTGAATCCTGGGAAAAGGTCATTTTGACAGTCTCATCTTTACACATAATGGCCTTCACACAGTGCAGAGCACAAGCTTGATATCAGGCAAGGAGTGGACATAATTAACTTCTATCACAGAGCATTTTGCCGTGTCATGGCAGCCAGTATCAGCCAATACAATAACAGCATAAATGATGATTGGCAGCTAATGGTATTTGATAGATGTAGTCAAAGTTTGAGTTTGACCTCTGAAAATATTGTGCAGCGTATACCCTGGTTTATTTGTACCATGAAGACAAGCATGTGCAAATTATTGTGTTACCATCCATCCATTCAGCAGCTTCATTGCACAATCAAGTTACTTTTAGTTGTTATTAAAATTCTTTATGCATCAACGAAAAAGAAATTTCACTTGGTGTCACAGTCGTATCTGACGCCTTGGAATCGGTCTCTCTTTAGAACAGTGTTGTTGTAACTGTTCAATAGGTAAAGTTGACTTTGACCTCTTCTTGCGGCATTAAGTGTATTCAGATTATTTCTGAGATTGACGAAAGCTAAGACAACCAACTTGTAGAAAATAATTATGCCCGTTAAGCAGATCAAGGACAAAAAGTGAAGGTTCACTTTGGGGTTAACTAAATATGTAGCATCCCTTTATGTCACAGTCAATAAAGAAAATTGTTTATCCCCTGAATGATCACCTGAGCATAAATTATGAACATTGCCACCTTCCCTTGGATAATCATGCCAGTATATAATGCTAATGGAGAGTTGAGTCACAGAGTTTATATATTTCTTTATGTATTTCAGTAGGACTTGTTTGTGTTATGCATACAAAGCAGGAAGCAGATAATTATGAAATGTTCCTGCTGCTTCACAGCCGCACTCCAATAAACTACTCCACATAACTGTGGTGAAATGGTTCCAATGTGGATTAATTTCATCGTTTTATCCCCTATCTAACAATACTTAACAAGATATCACAACCCAGCGCTTTTTATGAAAAGTGAATGCACATGCTTGTGATTTATTTGGTTGACAGAGAGTTTCAAGTTGTAAACAAACCAAATTACATTACATTAAACAAGCAGTTAGAAAGAATGTGTGGCAGAGGAGTTTTTACATAGATATATGCTGCAGGATTGTAATTTTATAAGGAGTTTGACCGTAAGGAATATGAGCCTGCAGTATCTGGGTGCGTAGCAAAACCCCCTCCACCAAGGTTTAGTATATTAAAATTCATGGCATCACCGCTGTCTGAAAAGCTCTATTCATCCTAGTTTAAAAAAAAAAACACAAAAATTGATCTGGCCTTTGTCTTCAGTTGAAAAGTGAACAATTGGCGTTCAGTCCCCATGTTAGATGACTCTGCAGAGGTTGTGAGTATTCATCAGCATCAGCCAGAGATGTGGCTGGCAACTGGGATCGTCAGCGTCGCCAAGTGAGACTTGCTTCCCCAAAAATAATAAATGATTTTTTGTCAGAAAAGCAAGCTTGTCAGAAACTGAGGTCCATTTCAGCAGAAAACTGTAAGATTCTTTATTAGTGTCTTGTGTGGTCCACAGAGGGTTTGTAGTAATTAAAATGCTGCAAGTAACACTTCATCCAGGAAATCCCCGCTGCCTTCGTTAGCATGAACAGTGTTGGGCTTAATTTCAGAGGTTATACCTGTGCTTAGTAAGCTGGGATATGTGTGCAAATGTGTTGCTTAAACTATTTGATTCTCGTTCTCTGAGTAAAGTGCTAAATAATTCATTGATGATTTCTCACATCTTCCAAGTTAAATTTACTCTAAGTTTTCCTGTTCTTTTCTCAATATTTTTAAAACAGCTTGTTTAAAAGGCAGAGATGGAACCGAAGTGATAAAGTGGTAAATCTAGCTTTAATTGGATTAATAAATAAGTATGTGACACTTGTATCTGAATAATCTGGATAAAAAATATTTAATTTCTATTTGGTAAAAAGAAATAAGATTTTTTTTAGCAGAACAGTATGTCAAAACAGTATCAATGAAGCATCAGACTGATTACATATTAATTGAACCTAATTAATGAAGAAAAAGACCTTTGGGTAATGTTGATCGCTATGGTTTGAGTCCTTTTACTAGATTACCTGTATTTAGCTTGATATTCTTTTTCCTGTTAACTTCAGTCACCCTACCTGTCGTGGCTGCTTCCCACTGCATGATGCTGCGACTATCACATTTTCCGGTGGGGTTGATGTATTCAGAGTGATGTGCGCTGCTGTTTGTCCTTTTAATTGACCCAGACAACCTTATTTTACATTGCATATCCACATTTCTTGCGGCAGCAAATTGTTGGACCTTACAACTGACCCTTGTCCTGCGGACAGATTATCCCATCTGAGTTGTGGATCTCTGCAGCTCCTCCAGTTATGGGGAATTGTGAGTTAAGGGGGAAGCCACAAAATGCAGGGAGGCAGAACACAAAGAAATGTCTAGAATTAAATCAATCATTTACTTACTGACATTAATTTTCCCCTATGGTATAAGTAAAGTGTGAATGCAAGTATATGTGAAGGAAAGCAGCAGCTTTCCAGAAAACCCTATGTTTGAACACTGAATGTCTTCTTGACCCTTTGTTATAAAGACTTGAGCAAGTTTCATTTAAGTGAACTTGAAGTAATTTTATTCAGAGCTGACAAATTAGAGTGGTGAATGTAACTATATCACACTTACAGTTTTTCTTTTCTTATATAAATCTAATCCTTTTCTTTCCACTTTATAAATGCAATTCTTTGAGGTTTGTTGTTCCTAAGCCAGATGTGGACAGGCTCTAGGGTTGTGAATGGTTTTGCAATGCTCTCCTTGCCTGCATCTGTTTCCCTGTAAGGAAAAAAATAACCACACAAACATTAATGAAGACAAGAATTAAGGACGTTGGATTAAATGCTGCTGGACTCTTGCTGTTGAACTAAAATGAAGTTTGCATAAAGTTACAGGCCCTAATAAGCTGAAAACAATGTAACCAGTGTTATCCTCGTCCCATATGATTATATTAAAGTAGACTAAGTTAATTTACAACCTTGTCCTGTAAACCTGTGTTGCAAAAACCTAGTCTGGCGGTCTTATTGCCCACCATGCTGTTTTAATGTGAGACTCAGTGTCTGTTTTATAGGTTATGACAGGAAGTCTATTTGCTCATGTAGAACGAACAAAGCACAGGCCCAGAGAAGTTATTTTCCTATTCATCTGTTTTTCATTTCACTTGCTCCACAATTCATCTTTTTGCCCTTTGTAGTTTTTATTAAGCTTTTGTTCACTGAACCTGTGGTGAAAAAATATCTTATTTACATAGATATGAATAAAGGGAGAGAAAAGGCAGTATATATACGCAAAAAAAAGAGCATTCAGTTTGCCAGTCATTTCACCTCAAATCAAAATCCGCTTGGAAGAAAAAGGCTCAGGAGGTTCCTCCTTTTACTCTGTGTCAAACTGTGTGTATAATTTATGCACAGAGCTGAGTATTAGAATGATGCATGTCAAATGAAATTCGGATTTTTCACAGTGGTTGTCCAATGCTGCTTTTCTTCTAAGGTTTTATTCCAAATGTTTGTTTGTTTGCACCATTCTAAACAACTATAGTCTATTTTACAGAACTTAAGTCTTAGAAAATGTATAATGTTAAAAGAAAAACAATGCTCTCTTCATCAGCTATGTAAGGAAGTCTTTATTCCTTGTCAATTTGTCAATTTAGTTTTTTTACCTGTAAACAAAACTGAAATTGCATAAAAGGACACAATGTGAGTCAATAATTACAACTTAACTTTCTCTATTCTAGCTCATTTAGGATAAAAAACATGATTTATGTTCACTAAATGCAAGAATAATAAGAAAAATCTAATCAGAAAATAGTTTCTATGCAGTTTCACAACATTTGAATAGAATACCTCACCTTGTGGATGTATTGAAAGGCAATACCTGAAACACTCTGGGTCCTTTCATGACATCATGACAAAGTCAATAGAAATCAGCAAAAAGAATTGTGGAGCTGCACGTCTTCTCTGTCTTTATGATTTAAATATGAAATGCATGAATGTGCCATATTTATCTTTTCAAACAATTATGCCCAATACTCTTGGAGCCACTGTTCAGGAAGGAGACAGGTTACAGGTTTCAGCTTTGTCCCAGAGAAAAACTAAACCTGCTTTCTGTGATAAATGTGTGTGTCAGCCAGACCCATAAAAACCCCCCAGAAAAGACCTTGTGAAAATGATGGGTGAAGGCAGTAGGCCAGTTCTGTTATCTACAGCCCTAGTCATGACCTATGGTCAGCTCAAACTAATGTCTAAATGTTTGGCTAAAATGACCATTGTTACAAGGAAAAAGTGAAAAGGTTGCAAACCTGAAAACACCATCCCAAATGGCAAACACAGTGGTAGGAATATTGTAGTGTGTGGATGTTCAGCTGTGAGTGGGACTGTTGTTCTTGACGAAATGGATAACATCATGAGAAAAGAACATTATGCACCATCTTGAGCCATCCGTCAGAAAGCTAAATCAAATTATAGGAGCTAACTGAACCAAATTATCTACAAATTAAAAAGGTGTGTTTGATCAAGGTGGCCTACAAACCTGACTTAGCTACACGAGTCTAGTCAGGATTAAAGTGATTGTGAGAAGCTGGACTCAAGGACAGCACAGAGGCTCTCATCCTGGTTGCACAGGAACAGGCCCTAAACACCAGAGCAATAGAGGCTCAGATCTACCACACCAGACAAGACCCAAGGTGTAGGTTGTGCAAGGAGGCCCCTGAGACAGTCCAGCACATAACAGCAGGGTGCAAGATGCTGGCAGGGAAAGCGTATATGGAACGACATAACCAGGTGGCGGGCATAGTGTACAGGAACATCTGTGCAGAATATGGACTGGAAGCCCCGAGATCGAAGTGGGAAACACCCCCAAAGGTGGTGGAGAATGACCGAGCTAAGATCCTGTGGGACTTCCAGATCCAGACAGACAAGATGGTAATGGCGAACCAACCGGACATTGTGGTGGTGGATAAAGAACAGAGGAAAGCCGTTGTGGTGGATGTAGCTATACCAAGTGACTACAACATCAGGAAAAAGGAGCATGAGAAACTGGAGAAATACCAGGGCCTCAGGGAGAAACTGGAAAAGAACTGGAAGGTGAAGACCACAGTGGTGCCTGTGGTCATCGGGGCCCTCGGGGCAGAAACCCCCAAACTGGAGCAGTGGCTAAAACAGATCCCAGGAACAACATCAGACATCTCAGTCCAGAAATGTGCAGTACTAGGCACAGCCAAGATACTGGAGGAGAACCTGAAGCTCCCAGGCCTCTGGTAGAGGACCCGAGTTCAGAGGATGAGAGAGAGAGAGAGAAACCAGCAGCGGAGGGTGAGAAGGGAATTTATATATATATATATATACATATATATACTGTATATATATATATATAATGTATATATATATATATATATATATATATATATATATATAATCTGTACCAAAATAAAAAAGATTTAATATAAGATAGAGAAAGGAAAAAGTTATGGTTTGTGGTGTCACTGGAAACAGAAAATTAGTTTGTGTTGGGTGTCTCCTTGCAGCTCAGGGCATTTGTTATTACATAAGAGCAGGGATGAGAAGCTGAAGCCTGACAGCTGTTTGCAGCCACGCTTTCCATTTCTGAGAAAAGCAATAGGAATAAAATAAATGCGATCAGATAGGAGCACAAACATGGAGATAAATCTCTCGGTTGCAGTCATCCCAGCCATTAATCTGCCTTTTGTTCCACATCGCATTGTTGTTTTTGCCTCGCTCACTGACTCCCATGCAAGTGGACCAAACACAAACGTACCAGATCCAGTCTGTCTAACACATGGGGAGATTTTTGTCATTGCCGTCTTCCTGCCGAGGTTCAGCTCCTTCCCGGCAAGCTGTGGTAGGGTCCCCACAGGTCAAAAGAAACCAAAACTAAATTTTTTGCCCTTTCACAAACCGAGAGCAACAACAACAGGCTATTTCAGGGCAGCTCAGTCAATAAGCAATATTAAAACCCCGAGCTCACAAACGGTGAACCCGCAGAGTCTAAGCGTATTCAGCCATAATACATAGCAATCTCTTTGTTTTGCATTTAGTGAATGCATTTTATTTTGCTCTAATTTCCGACTCCAAGGCACGGCGTTGTAAAGCTGGTGAAATCCTTTACACATTTCCCTCCCCAGGCCCAATCAGCACAGATCTGTCCGCAGCAGAGGGGCTCATTTCTGTGGCATATCAACGATGGGCATTTGATACTGCCTCTGCAGAGCACAGTCACATAATCCAGTTTGTGGGCCAGAAAAAAAAAAAGAATAAAAAATGTTAATTCAACTGCGGCCAAATAATCCCCTGAAATAACAAGCTTAAAAGCTAAAACCTTCCATAATTTTATCTGGAATCTTCCATGCACTGACAATACTATGACATCAAAGCAGGGCAGGAAATGCATGGCTAACAAATCAATGGACAGAAGAGTCGTATTAAGGCTTAATTCATGGCAAAGTGGAGCTTTAGGAAAGCTGTGCGCTTCAAACGATACAGTCAGAGAGAGAGAGACTGAATCAGAGATACTCAGCCTGCTGTGCCACTCATCCCCATGTGTTCTGGGGCTTTAAGCTGGACATCAGTGCAGAAATAGTTTGACGATTTTATTTCCTTTTATGCATCAGCTGTTAGGATACAGAAACGACAAAGTCAATTAATTAAGCTGAAATACATTTTGAAGTAGCTATTATTTTAAAAAGCTCAAAAGATGACCCAGATTTCAAGTAACCTTGTTCTGCAACAAAATAATACTGTAGTGATAAAAAAATAAAAAAGCTGACCACAGAAACTTCTGATGTGTGAAGTTCCACAATCTTGTGACCCCAGCACACACTACCAATAAGTAATTGGAAACACAGTCTCAACAACCTTTAAATCATTTTAGCTTCAGTCCAGCTGTTTGTCCAAAATGTAGTAAAAGAAAATTAGCCTGGTAACAGTTCAGACCAGATATTTTCAGATCTTTCAGGTCTGACAGAACACTAAAAAAGTTTTATTTTTGTAAACTTCTTTATATGCAGGGGCCTGCATACATTTCCTTAATATTTGTCAACATTTAAACTATTGATTATTGATTATGATTATTTCACAACAATTTGCAGGAATATTGGTCCATTCCCCCTGACAGAACTGCTGAAATCGCATCAGGCTGGTATGTCAAAAATAATGCCTACATTGTTCTTAAGTCATAACTAATTTAATAATTTGTTAATTATTCAGCTAAAGATACCGTTTGGGCTCACGTTTTTATAAAAACACCCTTGCTTAAGTCAAGTATTTCCAAATAATGTTCTTTCTTCATGATGCCGTCTATTTTATGAACTGTGCCAGTCAAAACAAATCCACTGTCTTTACATTTAGTCTGATTTAATGTATCTGAGAGTACAACACAACACGTGTATTTTAGTACACTGAATGTAAACATTTATTTTCAACTAAATATGAATAAATATTCAAAAAAAAACTTTTAGGAAGTGCCACTTTGTTTCTTTACTTACATTTTGATAGGGTGAACAGGAAGTACAATAAAGGAAAATAAATAATGCATCAAATAAAATATATGTAAAATAAAAGCCACGCTTCATTAACATGCAGTTTCAATAATAAGTAAACTCGTATTTTTAAAAAGCACTTAAACAAAACTGTTGTGAAGAATACATTATAACTATAATTTTATTCCTCCAGAAAATGTACATATTTATCCTAATTATATTTATCTGGATGCTTTCATCTAATTATATTGCGGTTTTTATAAACTTGTTGACAGCAAGATTTGAGTAGAAGTGCATAAACATTAATCCAATTGTTTTTATTCTCTCTTGGTCACACACATTCAGACTGGTGCCCATCGCAAAGGAAATTCTCTTACTCTCAGTTTTTTTAAAAAAGTGCCTGTTGTCATGGAAATAAATTATTCTTCTTCCAGTAGTAAAACTATCTTTATGTTGTTTGCCGGGGTTCATCGCAGCACCTTGCAGATGTCAAACAGAGCAGTGTGGTTTAATGTGGTAATTAGACACCGAGGGCCCGCCTGACTCAAGGACACTTCACGAACACTCCAACATCCTCTTCACCTTTACAAATGCCTTCATCACTCTCCCCACATATTGCCTTTGGGACTTTTTTGTGAAACAGAGCATCAACCTTTGATTTTTTTTTTTCTTTTTTTCTCTCTCCATATACGTACATCAGTACAGATTAGAGCTGCTCATGTTCCGCACCACAGAAGACTTGAGTGATACTTTATAGCTGGTCGCTGTACCCCAACAGTCCTCTTTGGGTCCCAATTCTGCTTTGTACACATATTCAGTCCCTACGCAGAGGTTGCTTATGAGGCTGGAAGCAGACAAAAGCAGAGGGAGATGGAACAAGATTAATGTGAGGAAATTCATTCATTGTCGTGGCTCTCGTAACAAAGGCTTCCTCCAAGAAACGATGTGACAAGATATTGTAGGGAGCGCATACATCAAAAGGGATCCATCTGCATTTGTTTCATTCTGCATCAGATCTGAACTGCTCCGGCAGCACTGAGCATTAGTCTCTTTGACCTCCTTGTAGTCTGAGGAGACGGCGGGGCGTGAGGAGATGGATTAGCCGGATGTTCAGCTACCCAAGAAAGCCTTGTCATCTTGCTACTGAGCCACAGCGGGCACGGACCTCCCATCCTCCCAGGGTCCGCAGTATGAGTAGTAATTGGGTGAGGAGACAAGATGCTAGATGGCAGGACCGGCTGAGGTGAAAAGAAAGACGCACATGGTGATAAGTCAAAGCTATTATTCCTGCATCATTTATCCACTTTCTGCAGTTTCTGCAAAAAGTCAAACGGAAAGTGTCAGCAACTTGGAATATGTATTTAAAATTGCTTTGCTTGTCTTCATTGAAGTGTTTCTTAAATAAATTTGTTTTTAGGGGAAAAAAATTAGCTTGGATGAAACTGAGCTAAATTATTAAAAAAAAATGTGGGTGTTCTTTGAGTTAAGTTTGGACAAATATAGAGAAGTTTTCCATTGATGTTAACTCTTAATCCAATCTGTGAACGACTTTCGACTTTACAGTGATCGAGCAAGTAGGAAAACCTGTGTCAGGATCTTGAGTTGTTTAAGTAGTTAATTATTTTGTATTTAATTTATTCTTCTTTACTGCAATACTGATGCAGTATTTCAAGTAAAAGGAGTCCTGACTAAACATTAAATACTCTACTGTACTTTTCAAAGTTTCTGTGTTAAAATTCTGCCTGTAAGTGATGAATCTGTATGAGCTTTAATTTTCCAGAACTGCTAAATTAAATCCACTTTTTAATTATTCAAATTCAATCAGATGTAGGTTTAAACATGTGTGTTTCCTGGAAAAGTTTTACAGCTTCAAGAGCGCCCTGTGTGTTGAGCTAAGATATCAAGCTGACCATCAACAATCTGACTCGTTGTTTTTACGGCAAACTAAAACATTCATTTACAGATGAACAATTATGATAGAAAAGGAAAAACGGAGGCAAAAAAATATATATCTAGAGCATATTTCCTGCAAGAATGTTCTCATAAAAAGCTATTCATAACAGCATGAGGAGCGCAGCTTTAATAAGCCGTCTACGGCTAAATATTTTTAATGAAATATTTTCCTGGCTATGATGCAGTGACAAGTGCATTTGCAAGCTGTGTGATACTCAGAGAAAATGTTTTCATGTATTTGGTGAGAGGCAATAAAAGCTTTTAAGGTCTGTGACTGGTGGATTTGTACATTAATTAATATGTGAAAGCCGAAGTGTCTTTTTATACCACCCTGACTTCTGTTGCATTGCAAATTAGAAAAGAAAAGACTGAATAAGATTTGAAATAAAAGACTTATTGAGAAGAAAATAATTTTCAAATCTGCCCTGAATGGAAAATCTGATCCCCTAGAGAACAGGAGCACACAATAGTGAGCATAACTCCCTGTGGTGACATAAAAAGCTTTTACTTTGACCATAACTTCTTGTTTTATAGGCATCTATTTTTATAGTCTAGAGCCTGGTGGCCAACACTTTCATCAATTTACTTGTGCTTCAATAAAGTATGGTAGTGCAGCTTAGAAGTCTGAATTTCAGATTTTTATTTTACTATTTGATAAAACAGGGAAAAACAAAAAAACAAAACAAATAGCAACTAACTTTACTTGGATAAATAGAGCTATAAAAGATGCTAAGGTCTCAATTAGCATATTGATTTTGTTGTCATGTATCACTTGCAGACCCTACTAAGGGACAAAGGAAATGGATGAATGAATGGATGGATGAATGGATGGATCATTTGCAACCTGTTTTATTTTACTTGTGTTTTACGTCCTATCTTTGAACACAAAATGTATTATAATATATGTAAATTCTTACTAAAGCTGTCATCCTCGTATTTCTTTCCTCCTTAGCCACCTGGAAGCAAAAGAAAAAAAAATGTGATGAAACATTAGCGTATTAAGACCACTTTTAAAGCATGACAAGGCTGTGGTTTGTTTTTAGTTAATTCTGATGTAAAAAAAAAAAAAAAAAGCTTCAGTTATTTCAGCTATGCTTACCTCTAATTGTAAAAAAAAAAAAAAACTTTTACAAATGTCTGAATGTCGGTAAGGTTGGTCACAACCCCTGCCTGCACCAGGCTCTGTACAGGAATAACTCATCGTTATTCATCCATTTTTAGGCTTAAGACATGAGCCGTTGGTTTTTACTATGACTTAATGCAAGAAGTCAACAACTATCAAAGCAACTTTGTTCACCGGTCACTAATCTTCTGCTTTTAAGAGGAACATTGCAACTGCCTTTAGCATAAAACTGCTAAAGTTTCCTGTAAAAATGTTCTTTTTCCAGAATTCACAGCATTCCCACCATTAATGAGTGTTTAATTTCGACCACACCCGTGCATAAAAGACCAGGGGAGAATGACACACTTTAAAATAAGAGTTAAAAAAAAAATAGCATGATGACTGACTGAATTGTTATTTTACTCTTAGCTATGGAGAACTTCCTTAAGAATAGATAAAGGAAAAAATATTCTAAGATAAGTTTATCTCAGAAATTATAAGTGATGTACAAACATGAATGTTTAAAGTGTTTATCAGCGTCAACTGAGGCCTAAACTAACTCACACGAGGTGTGACCTTGCTCGGGATTGTACAGTGGTACTTTAAACACCTCGGCAATTTTGTTAATTATCAAACCTCATCACTCTGGCTCCAAATTGTTCCAGCTGAAAATGTAAAACACATCACCTGTTAAATGATTAACAAACGTGCTTTATGAGATTTGCAGTTACCTTGAGCGCAACCTCAAAGTGAGAAGCTATGAAGTACAAAAGCATTAAACATGCATTGCATATCAGTCATCACAGATCATCAGGCTCAGTGCAATGTGAGAAAGGCGGAACAATCTTCATTTCGCCATGATGAGCCTGAATAATTTAAACACAAGTTATTTGTAACCATCCAGTTTTCGCCGGATTCCAGCTGAGGAAATGCGCTGTGACAGATAGCTCACATCTCTTGTTAAATGGTGATGTACGGCTGAGCTACGGCTGAGCATCAATAACGCAGGTCCTCACAGGCTGATCTGACTCATTAACGCTGATATTGGTATGTAATGGAAAAGACTAATCCCACTTTGCTCTATCATGCTTTTTGTAAAGACCTGGTGGTAAAACAGTCATCTGAAAACACCAGGAGATTCAATTACAGAATCAGTGTCTTACTAATATATTTGGACATTTAATATTAATTCTAATAAATCTAAAAAATAATAATAATAATTGACATAAGCTATAAATCTGAAGAAAATACCTTTTTAAAATGTGCTTAACAACACTGAAAAATTGTAGTTCGTGGTGAGGAATAAATTAAATCACCTCAACTTGAAATTGCAACAATTACACACAGCATGTCACATCCGGCGCACATGATTAGAACGTTGTTATTCAGGATTTTGAAATAGGTCTACACTCTTGTTCAGACATTTAGTTCAGTATTTTTATGACGCCTTTTGTGTCTGCAGTCTTTAGAAGAAAAACTGTAGCTGCTCCGGTGTCTGGTAAGGGATTTAGAGAGGCCTAAGAAGAAATCAGTTATTTCACCTAATGAAAAATACTCAACAGGTGACAGACATTAAAATCATCTGACAACATACCCACATCTGGCTGTCTAATCAAATTCTCCAAAAAATAAAACTCAAAAAATGCACACAAAAAACCCTGCTGCTAATGACATTAAAATAAATACCCATATTATCAGAAAGAGACTACAGAGATTTAACTTTCATGGGAAGTGTGCAAGTTTGAAACCTTTGCTCTACTGAAGGCCAGACTGAACATCGCCATAAAGTGAGTGAGCACCAGCCCAAACTATTCAGACCCCTGGCAGAGTTAAAATAAACAATCTTCTAATTTTACCAACAAGTTTCTTTTGACATAAAGTAATGTGTTTAGAAATGTTCCAACCAAAGTCCTGGCTCCCTATAAAATATAAAAGGCAGGTAGACAGAGTGAAGTAGAAATCTGCCAGGTGAATGAATAATTTTTGGCCTAATGTGGATGTCAGAGCCTGGCGGATAGATACATGAAGCATCTCATTTCAGTTATTTCAGCTAAGTGGGCTAACACTATCTATTTGGTGATGGGGTGCCTGAAATTTTCCTTCCTAATTTAGAATAAACATTTTTGATTTTTGTGTTTGCATTCAATTAAACCACTGTTTTGATCCCAAAAAAATCCTTGCCTGTATCCGTCAGGCGTACCGAAACACCTACAGCCTTTCGATTATCTTTTCTTTATTTTTAATAACGAAATATTGAGCAGCCAACATGTAATCACAAAACAACCAAACACACATTTTTATTATCAGCATCTTGCTGCCAGCACCTTGTAGCTTCTGTCAATAGATTGATGGAATTGCTGCTCCGGTCTCATTTGACCCCACTGTGGGCTTGGACTGCCTGCAGACTGACTCATGCTGACAGTCCAGGAACAAAACAAACTCAGTGACCAACAGGTCACAACGCTGGCGCTCCTATGTTGCCGTGACACAGCAGCAGTCAGCCTAGTGATGAGTTCAATTTGCTGTGGCCAAAAAAAAAAAAAAAAAAAACTGAATATGTTGAAACAAGATGAAAACGCAGAGGCAGAAAAAAACCAATGGCCAAGCAATAACTGATTGCTTATCAATTAGTAGCTCAGATCAACTGTGATTATAAATCACTACTGCAGAGCAGCTGAGATTAGGAGAGATCACACTTTTGGCCTCCAATGTTTTAAGTGTCGTTGGAAGGGATTTCAGAGTATTAGAGGGGCATTGTTCTAGTTGCCCATGTCATTTAAAGACTTAAAATGTACGTTTTGGTGCTGTTTGCAAAAACGCTGTAGTTTTTTTTTTTCTCAGTTTTCCCACAGAGTTAGAAATAAACTGTTGGGACAGTTAGCTTAAATTTACTGTAGTCAGGATTTTGCAGGAGTGATAAGGAGTGATGAAAAAACAGCATAATTTGTGTTACTAACATTATCCTTGGCTCAAATGCTGTATATTAGGAGTACACATCACTCACCAGCTGCTTTAATAGGTATGTCTGTTTGTTTCTTAATCAGTCACTTGGTAGCGTTATCCCCACTGTGCCAATAAACAGCATGTTTTTGCTGATAATACATTTACACATCTTAAATGTCATGTTGTTTTCACCAAGATGTGTAGCTGGATTGAGATTTGTTTTTTTTGTTTTGTTTTGTTTTTTTGAACAAGCTTGGGAAAATTAAAAGTTTTATTCTTTATTTAATCAGTCAAAGCATGTGGAGCCTCAGTTACTTAACCTAATCCTCCTCCACAATAGAAGAAGAGTAAAAACACTTTCATATAAAGCATTCCTGTAAGTGCATGACAACATTTCTCCCAAAAAGCATCAGATAAGACAGAAAGTGATGTAACCTAGTGCCAGCTGTTACTTTTAACCTTGAAAGCATCCTCTGCAGTTGATTTCGATTTTTTTTCTTTTTTGACTGACTGAATTGTGTTGAACTATTTCTTTGGTTTCCTTTTCTAACAGTAAACTGAAAAAAACCCCGAAAAGCCTCTGATGACATGTCAGATCTAACTGAGGTGTTTGGTAAAAAATGTTAAAGGTTCTGAGAACACATTTTTTACACTAACTGTGTAAAAAATAAATTTTTTACACAAAAGCTATTACTGAGCTTTATCTTGATACTATGGCCTAGCTGATGTATATTATCCCATTTTTGTACACTGTATAATATATATATGCAAATAACAGAAGAGCAAACTGCACATTGATATGTATTTTTGCTTTGATTTCTTTTTCTTTTTAATGTATTATTTCTATTTCATTATTTTTTTCTGTTCATGTTTTATCTGTCCTGAGTTGGCTCTTAAGAGTTTATGAGAAAACATTTAGATTAACATTGTACTATTTTATTATTATTTTAAGTTTATTTATGTTTATTTCATTCAACATGTTATTGTCTGACTGGTAAGAGAAACATTAAGGTTATTTATAGTCATTTATTCTTTTTGTTTATTTTAATGTGTTCTGGCAGCTCAGGCAAAGATTATGGAGAGATTTTATTATTATTTTTTTAACAGAACCTAAACATTTCATCTGAAAAATGAGCAAAAACAATGTCATCACAATTTAGACTAACATAATTTATGCAATTGAATAAATATACCTTTGTACATTTTCTCACAATAACCCACATCGTGTTCAATAGTGGCCATGCTAACGTCTCACATTATTTACAACCTGCCAGTCTTATTCTGTTTTAAACCCAACTTTTCAAGCTGACTAGTTAGCGCACGTCCAGACTTCAGTAGCTTGGCAACAACAAACTCCAGCCATGTTCCTCTTTTTTAGTGTCACCAGGAAACATTTTCAGTCTGCTGCTACTTGGCAGTGGTTCTATAATTGGCTGTGTTCTGATTTGTTATTTATCCCTTTTATTCTTTTTGCTGCATTTTCCCCATTTTGCTCCAATTTTTCTAAAGGTTTTTAAATGCCAAAGAGGTCGATATGTCCCCTTACCTGCTTGTGCTTTGTGCTTTTGTTTTTTTGAAGCTGATGTATGTTCCAAGAGGAGGCTGCTGCTTCACTGAAAGAAAAGCATTTACTGGATATCAAAAGGCACATTAGTTTTTGTCGTAGAGGTATTATAGCTGGTATGTTAAAGTGCAATGAATCACTAAATACTAATGAAATTTTAAAATCCATTCAGCATGTGGTCATGTAATCTGATTAGATCATACAAATTTTCTTCTCATTTCCTCTCATTTGACCACAGACACTCGGTTTCAAATCATCCAACGTGTAAGTTATAATGTTAAACTGAACAGAGTTAAAGTGTCCTAATCCAGTATTTGTTGATGAAAGCATTTTCTTGCAATGGAACAACACAAAGTGTCTTAATGGTAATGGGTATCAGTTGATGTTGGCACATATTGATTTCATGGGCTTCATTTCACAATTGCAGAGTCTTAGGGGAAAAAAGAGGCTTTGGAAGTGAGAAGCAGCGAGAAAGAGAGAGAAGCCATTTAAGCCTCGCCACACTTTTCTTACAATCGATAAAATTCCATTTACAAAACAAGAGGTTGGTGACTCAGTTAATTGCTTCATGAAAGTAATCAGCCAACACAACATCTATGTGGTTAAAGCACCTGCAAGAAAAAAAAAAGGTACATTGGGGCATCACTAACAGGGCTGCATGGCTCAGGCCTTTCTAGAGATTCCTGTAAAAGTACTAATACTCTCCCAGATGCTGCAGTGTTGCAGAGCAGTTACTAACTCTAATAATTACAGCCATCGCTTTTCTTAAATTTAATATTTACAGAGTATCAAAAACCGGCAAATAGAAAGTTGGAGAAACGCATGTCACTCCGAAGTACAAAGTCACACATAACCGCTCACAGAAAACCAAAGTAGTTACTTATTTAAATAGCAGTTATAAATTTACTGATCCTTTTCCTTCTCATGATACACTTACTGTTCTATAATTGAAACAAGCAACACCACAGGGAACCAGAATCATTTTCCTTTATTTGAGTTTTAAGATGAAAAAAAAGCTAAACCACTGTTGCTTGAAAGCAAAATATCTAGAAAAACGTTTCATTTCGCATGTGTGCTCATTTTTTTACTTTTCCGCTGAAGCGGAGATGGAAGCACATTTACCTCTGACTGATCAGGTGTTTCCGCTGTTAGAATTATTAGAATTTCAATTTATTTTTTTCTACATTTCTGGACAGCGTGTAACATTGCCAATACCAGTTGACAAGATAGAATAATTGGAACTTGCTCGAATGCAGCACGTACCTGAAAATCTCTGTCCAATTATCAGAGATGTGTGTCCATGCTAGTTTGTAACCTCTTCTTGCTATTTATTGCAACAATGCATAATGTCAACATATGAGGAAATTACAATTTTCGCTGTCTGGTTGATCCACTCCAAACCATGGAAATATGACCAATTGATGTTGCCTTTTTTTTCTCCGTTTTGCAACATTTTAAAAGTTTTCTCAGGAGCACAGCTATTGTTTATGCCCATATTGACTGTATTTGGCTTCTTCTTTATCTCACATCAATGATGTGAGGTAAAATGGGACACAAGGGTTACTACTGAAAACTATTGAAAACTTTTGGATACACCTGATTTAGTACTTGCTATGGAAATGGGACAAATAAATTATTTAGGGGGTGTGAAAAGATCTGAATTAGGCCATTCATACCGCCATGAAAAGGTCGGATACAGGTCACATTCACCTGCTGTGTGAGCGCAGTCTTATGCACACCATGCCTGCAAAATATTATGGTGGCAGCATCATGCTGAGGGGAGTTTCTTTAACAGTCGGGTCAGGGAAGCCGTTTAAAATTGATTGGAAGATTGATAAAGCTAAATAGAGGAAAATCCTACAAAGAAATGCTTGGTCTGCACAGGAAGCGAAACTGGATCAGGCGTTCATCTTCCTGTAGGACAGGGATGTGCAAAATGTGGCCCGGGTGCCACTTGTGGCCCTTAGACTGATTCTTTTGTGACCTCCAACTGTGAGGTAAGAATGATGCAGGCGGTCGATGCAGATGGACACTTTCTATTTTAAATTTGTGTAAAATTATTACCAACATCATTTTCTTACCATGGAAAATGTTAAGTACTACATATGATATTCACCATTTTGAAAGATCCCGCTCTTATAACTGAGGATAAATTTGTTCAGTCGAGCCCAAAAGAATTTGAATTTTTTTTTTTCGTTCTTTTATTGCAGCAAAATTCTTTTTCTGTTTGGCTCTATGATGAGTAACATCCCTTTCCAAAAAACAAAAACAAACAAAAAAAAAAAATTAGATGAATTTATTTGAGTGATATTAGCTTAATTTTCACTTTCTCTACTTCGGACTCAGCAATTTTAGTCCATGCGACAAAAAGTGCGGACACCCCTGCCGTAGGACAGCGACCCCAAACAAGCTGCAGTTGTGTGACGCTGGGAGAGAGAAGACATGCAGGTGCACTCTAATTGCAGCAAAATACTATTTTACAAAATACTGTGCATATTTGATTTTTATTTGAAAACTTTCATAGCTGTGTTCATCCTAATTTTTTGATCTCCTTCAGAGTTATACAGTACTACAGAAAATATGTGGTGGCTGTAACATAATAAAAAAAAATGTTAAAAAGTTCAAGAAGTTTGAATAACCCTGCAAAACCCAGCTAAACATTAACCCGACAACAAACCTTTACAAACACGCTGAAACATGTCAGAGTGGGCAGTCCTGTCAAATCAGGAGCAGAGGCGAAGGCTTAATTTTTTATGCTGTGTTTTCTAGTTGCTCTATCCAAAAGAGTTGAGGCTGACTTTCATTAAACTTTGCTTAGAAAAAAACATTGTGGACAGAAGGAGAACTCTGTAAACATCGGTGGCTCCACTCGTTTTTCAAAGAATTTTGAATTCCTGCCAATAATGCATTCTCAAAAAAAACCCTGAGAGGGATTAATGTAATTTGCTTCGTAAAAGTAAAAGCTACATTCATATTAACGGTATCCCAGGTGATGGGCACATATACGCTGAATAAGTGGAGCGCTGTTCTGTTAGCGGCGGGGATTGACAACAAGGTGGGCTGCAAACTTCAGCAGAGCTATGGTCCACTGAACCTGAGTGGTTTTTGTTTGATGGAGTCAGTGGAGCACAGAGGCGCTTTAGGTCTGCTGGCCGTCAGTCTGACAGCGCACATCACAGCCTGTATGAATAATTGCCTAATGTGAGAGAGAACAGTTTTGCTGACAAAACCTGCTGTCTTTGAGAGAAGATCAAATGTTTTCTAACTGTGCTGGTTTTCGCTGGATAATTATCGCATCACATGTAAATCACTTCTTTAAGTCGCAATGGAGTTCATTTTCACAGTTATCGGTGATTACCAAGTGATTACATCTACTTTACACATCGTTAGATAGGAACAGTAATGAAATAAAAAAAATCTCATTTGGCATTAAGCTTATTGAATATTTCATAACACATTGGTGTTAGGACCCTCGTGAAGGAATGAAGTGATTATCATTTTCATGTTTTGTAAAACCTGATCTGTTCCACTATAATTAATAGACACAGTGCTGTTGGCATTATTGGTTCAGGTATTGATCCAATTACTTACAGTATGATTGCTCATCGTTAAGTATTCTTTATGTGCCTTGTTGGTGCTCAACCATATTAGTTGCACATTAGATGGATTTTATTATGTGTTTTCAATCATGCTTAGAGACAGTGTAACTCCAGATATTTTTGAGGCTGCATCTTGATGCATGATAATTAAACCGATGGCAGGTAGAAGATGCATGGTTTATTCTCTGGGCTGTTGCATTTGTTCATATGGCATCCAGGTAGAAGCATTATTCTGCACAAATGTCCTTTTTAAGAACTGTTATAATAAGTAAGATGTAGAAAAGTCTATTATTGTGCTTTTTTATTATATCATTTACAACCATTCCTTTGAGCCTTGGCCTGAGAAGCAGTTTGTGCTATAAGCCCATTAGATGCGCAGTTCCACCAGGTATTTACTAATTGCTGCTGCTGCTAGTCTGGAGGAGTTGAGAGGAGCAGAGGTTTGAGGCTTGAAACTGCTGCTGCAAGGAGGAGTTCTGGGTGAATATATGTAATATAAAATATCCATAGATATGTATAAAAATGCGGTGGTGAAGCACAATGGCCCCATTAGACTCGGTAAATTGGGTAAAGCATGAAAAAGAGCTTAATAAAAAATAAAATTTTGGCATCTACAAATATTAATATCACAACAGAACCTCAAAAACCCGTGTCTGAGCAGAATTTTAAGAAGGATCTATTTTTCAATGAGCAATAAATGACCATGGTTGTCCATAAAACAGCTAAAAAAGAAAATTATGTACATGGGTTACACATTAAGAAGAATGAAACTGTTTCACCTTCATAAAAATCCCTTCATTAGAAAAGCCTCCGGTTTACTTAACTTTTTTAATTGTTTAGACACAAAGTAGATTGATAGCAGACACACACACACACACACACACACACACACACACACACACACACACACACACACACACACACACACACACACACACACACACACACACCCCTCAAGCACTTTAGTCCTTTACTGGCAGCCCACTCTAGACAATCTGTTACTGTGGTGAATAATTTATTGTTTTCTGTCGCAGATCCAACTAACTGCTGTCTGTTGTTTGATTAACCTGCTGATCTGATGGACCGAGGACGAGTTTTTTGTCGGGCTTTAATAAACAAAGCCCGTGGATTGCTGCTTGCCACAGCATGGTACTTTCAGCTAGCACATCCTGCTTACACACAGAGCCAGAAATTAATCACAGAGTAGCTTTGTGTTCTCTCTAAGTTTGCTCCTAATTCAGATTAATGTATTACTAAAATCATGCTAGTTTAATTAACCTCTGGCATTACATTCTGCTAATGGTTTAAAGAGACAGTTCCCTTTTTATGAACCTGCTGCATTTGGAGGGATCCTTTTAAAAAGGGCTTATTGTGTAAAATTGGCTTTTTTATATCATGCCATAATGTTATCCCCTCATCAAAACCATACCTGGAGCGTTCTTTGATTCTTTCATGCATGTTTGAGGAATCCTTCAATTTCCTGTTGCAGCCAGTCGGTGGTGCCAAAACACTTGGTCTCCCAACGCACCGCCTATTCCCCCTTCCGAGCTTCCACCTCACAGAGCACCACTGCCCCACTCAGTTCCTCCAGACTAGCGTCAGCAGCAACAAGCAAGCGCCTGGTGGAACTGCACATCTAATGTGCTTGTAATACAAACTGCTTCTCAGTTCGAAGCTCCGAAGAAGAGTTCAGTTTACTTCACTATATCTTAGTAAATTCTCAACATTAAAACTAGGAAACAAAAAAAATAATAACAAACAACAATACAGTGTTTTTATAAGAACTGAAGGTAACAAGGTTGCATAACTACTGTAAGAGTGGAAATATAAGGAAGAGTTTAGATACTAGAGCCTTCTGTGCAAAGAGCGCATTATTGCATATTAAGGCTAAATGCTGCCTTAGTATGACATGTTTAAAAGTTTAATAATTAATAATTAATTTATAATTAATAATACATTTTAAAAACTGCTTAAACAGTTTATTTTAATGACTTGACTTAAAATATCCGCTTAGGTGTATAGTATAAAATCTATTTTGTTCAATGTAAGCAGTGTTTTTTTTTTTTTTTTTTTGGTGCGCCAAATGTTCCACCTCTCTGTAATCTCATACGGATAAAAAAATAAATAAATAAATCTCTGCAAGCACTTATTTTTACAGACTCATAGTTTGTTGTTTTGGGACTATTGTCAATCAACTAGAAGATGTGCACGAGAAGGCTCTGTGTTTTGAGGAATGTTTAGCAGGAAAACCTGTTCTCAGCAGTCATGTGGAAGAAATTTTGATATGTCATCTCCCAAAACACAGTTGCAGACCATCTATTCTCCTTTGAAAGGCATTGATATTCCTTGACAGGTGCACAATGACAACAAAACAAAATGAAAAAAAAGGGGCCATCGTTCAAGCCTAGAAAAAAATATTTCTGCAAAGGTTTGGGGAAAGCAACACAGATCAAAGGTGCTGACCTCTAAATGCTTTTGAGTAATTGGACAAGGATGTGTGGTCAGATCGATGTAGACTCAACCTCACACTTTGCAGAAGGACTGCAGGGTTGACTGAGCCACATATGTTTTCAGTGGCTGATGTGAAAGGAACTATCCGCACTCTCCTGTGTGCGCTGCCTGGAGTTGTACCTCATTACTGTTCTAAGATTTCATGTCACAAAAAAAGGCTTTGAACTGTAGCCTCACCTGCTACATTGGGAAAAAAAATGTTTACATGATTGGACTTTGATCATTCTATTAAGGCGAGCTTTTACAGGGTGACTCCAGAAGCCCCCACTATTTGATCAAAGTTACGGTTCCTTGAACATGGAAGCAGCAGCTACTTGTGAATAATTCACTCTGCAGTTATCATATCAGTGTATAAAAAAACACAAGCCAAGATATGAATCACAAAATAAAACCTTTAATGTCTGCAGCCATGTAGTGAGTATGCAGCTGAGAAATATTTAATAGCTTCACTTTATCATCTCACACAGAGATCATTAGACTAACTGGATGATATGTGTTGGAAACTGCAAGCAGGCTATGCGTTATGAAGCTTAAAAAGTGAAGCTTAAAAACATTTCAGTCCAAAAAAACAGAGTTTTTGTTTTTGTTCCACAATAAGCTCTAAAATAGAAGTTTTGTCTTATTAATGGTAGTTAATAAACAAACTTTATTACAATAATCACAATAAATACTACCAACTCCTTGAGTATACCCCTCTATCGCCAGTAGGCAAAAGCAGGGAATGTCCATTCAGACTCTCTAAGACCTAAAGGCAATTTGGAGAAACATGCATGTCGGTAAATCTACATGTTTTTGAGCTGTAGGAGGAAGCTAGAGTATTTGGAAAAACCCATGTAGGCATTGGGAAAACATCCAAACAGGATCTTCAAACCAGGTTTCAAACCCAGGAACTTCTTGTTAAAATCTTATTTAGTTCATAAAAAAATACTAAACATTTATTTTGTGTATCTAAAATTAATTTTTCTATAAAAGTTTCTCTTGAATTATTCTGGCATATACATTAGTCAAATTTTAATATCAGACAATGAGGTAAAACATTTTCTTTGTTTATAGTTTCTGTACCATTTATTTTCACTGCAGATCTCAAATCAGTGCTATTGAAAGAAAGCGAGCAAACTTAGAAAATGTTTGCATAGTTTTTTTATTTAAAGTGTGCCACTTTTTGCTTATCGCCTACACTTTTCAATGTGCATTTAATCTAGCCACCTCAAGCAATTATAACAACCCAGCATCCGTTTCTGTGCTGTTTAGCAGCAGCCTAAACATTTACCTTGTCTTGAACTTATTCCAAGCAACTGCTGTAGGTAGAAACAGTGGCCATGTTAGATAAAAAGGCACAATAATGTGTGTTTTGGTGTGTGGGTGGTGTGTGTGTGTGTGTGTGTGTGTGTGTGTGTGTGTGTGTGTGTGTGTGTGTGTGTGTGTGTCTACTATAAATTCAGATGCACAAAGCAATTATTTTCAAAGAGGACCAAAGATAGTTGAAAATGTCTCCCCTGTTCCAAATGAGAATTAGTTTCAAGAATTTATATATATATATACAGTATATATATATATATATATATATATATATATATATATATATATATATATATATATATATATATATATATATATATATATATATATATATATATATATATATATATATATATATATATACTGTATATATATATATACATACACAATTGTCTTACATAGCACAATGTAATTATTGATAAAATAATCTTTACTGTTTACTCACTGCCTTGATTATTTTCTTCAACAGCCCTCTCTCTTTGTGGCCAGTCTCCTTTCTTAGTGTTGCAATATTGCACACACTCATCTCCCCCCTTATTCTGCTGACTCTCAGCAGGACAGGGATTAAAGCCTTGGTTTAAACCTTTCAATGCTGCTGGCTTCATCCTCTGTGCCAAGCAGAGACTAAAATGAGCTTCTGGAAGTTAGATTATCAGCCCCATCTACACCATTCTCCATGCAAAGCTAATACTTAAGAGGAACTCATTACACTGTAAATGTCATCTTTAAGGCAATAAGTCAGACACAGTGCAGCACAAATTTTCTCCAGAATGACAGTAGCATCTTCTTGAATCCTTAAAATCTATTTTCAGTTTGAATAAAGTATGAAAAGTACAGCTGGAAAATATTTGTGCATCAAAGTTTCCTCACTCTGCTCTACATTACAGACTAGCTTAAGTGTGTAGAATTTCTTTGAGAGAAGAAATACTTTGTTCAAATGTTTATTTTTCACTCTTAAGCCACTATTTTTTGGGAGAGCAGTTAAGTACAGTTTTGTTTTGTTTTCTTTACTGGAAAAAAGAGCATTATCCATTTCTCCAAAAGCCTCAGATAACTCCAGAAAAGTCACAAGATATTTTCACAAAAGTAAAGTCATATGTTTCTGTAGGGGTCTGAATACTTGCTAAATTTAACAACAAAAACCGAGGTACAACAGTGTGTTTTCCACTATGAACATCATTGTAAAAGGTGAAGATGTAGCTTAACCCTCCCACAGCACTAAGAGACGGGGTTCATTGGACCCTGCAATCTAATTACTCTGTGCAGGTCGCAATGCACAGGGTGTGGCTTCAGGAACTGACAGGCTGATGGGATACTCCCATCGCTCCCCTGTTGTCTGACCGTGACATCTGCTGTGCTCCTCCGGAGCGTCACGCTAAGACTGCATGATGAAAAATGCTAATTACCTCATAAATCCCACACAATAATATTGTACAATTTTTACATGACTTACAGGGGCGTCACTGATATAAAATGAGGTCAAATTAATTTAGTCATGAACTCTAACATCTGCCATTGAAAAATGATAGATTAATAGTGCCTTATTCATCTATTTTAGTCATTTAGGTGTACTGAATTTATGTCAAAAGTGGATGAAGCTAAACAGTGTTATTGCTTCTTTAGTGCATCAAGTGACCATGTTTGTAAAAAAACAAAAGAAAAGAAAAAAAAGTGGCTATCGTAATACTTGAAAACGTGAAAAAATGAAATTTCAAACGAACCATGGTTGTCAGTGGTGCTGTGCTCAGCAGATAATATTGTCAATCTGCAGTATAAGGTATATAAGCAGGATAACAGCCAGCATATAGTGATTTCTTTACACTGTGAATCATACAAGTTAATATTCTGGGGAGTAGAAAGAAAAATGTGCAGTGGATATTATAATGCACATACCCTTTAATATCCAATATTAGTTAATGTCTGCAGGCTGTCGAAAGAGATATATAGTATATGTATGTATATATGCAAATTCACAGAAGAGATGCTCATGATCCAAGCATTTCTTGGCTGACACACTGACTTCCTGGATTTTTGCCGTCAGCATGATGTTTCCAGGCAACCAGTGGAGACTGTGAGGATCCAAGAAAGGATGTGTTAATTAGTGAGTGTAGAGGTGTTGATAGGAGATGTCATTACCCTATTTTTTGACATAGCCCGGCTGTTTCTTCTTGTCAACAATCCTTATGGCAGGGCAAGGGAATTTTATTTGCATAGCACATTTCAGCGACACGGAAATTTAAAGTGCTTCACATGATTCAAAAGGAAATGAAACAACAACCAACAGAACCGACAACATTACGTTGCAGTGGTAAAATAGAGGAAAGCAATGAGAGTTTGGAAAACTGACTATACTTAATAACGTGTCTGTCGTTATTAATCAAAGGCAGCTCTAAGTAAATCGGTTTTTAGACTTGATTTAAAGGAACTCAGCATCTTGGCTGTTTTGCTTTCCTGGAAGCAAAAAAAAAAACTGACTGCTTCTTCATTTCTGTTTCTGTTTCTGGGGATGCAGAGAAGGAAGGCATCAGACCTGAGTGGTCTGGAGCGCTGGTACAATGACAAACCCAATCATCGTATCTATTTATACAACAAGCAGAGCAAATAGCGTGATATTCTCAAATACCTGTGATGTTTGAAGCATTCAAGTTAAGTGTATAAAATACCACCGACTGAAGGTTGGTGGTAATTTTGTTGCACTGCTGACTTTACAAACAACAGGGGAAAATGTCACAGAAATTATAAGTCATCTTCCAGTTACATTTGCTTGATACATTTGCAAATGTATCTAGCAAATGTTTAATGAATCATTAAACTATTTCAAAGTCCTGTTATTGAGGGGATCAACAAATTATCAAGTGTTTCGCACAGTACATATTTGCTGTCAACTGTACCTCATCTGAAGCAAAGATTATTGCAACAAAGTGCAAAAGAACACCTTTTTTTGAATTGTGACTCTGACGTGTTTGCATCTGTTTGTGTTTAAAACAATTTTCTCAATGAATAAAAATAATCAGGAGGTTACAGATTTGTATATTTACCCCTAAAGGTTATCCAAAGACAAATGTGTCACTCAACAACTATTTCAGTCTTTTGAAGATTACAACGTTTAGCATGTATTTGGTAGCATTACCTAGCTTAAAATATATACTTTCTGTTCTATTTGGTCATGAGCTGAATTACCTGGACTAAAACAGAAAGCAAACAGAACCTACGCTGATATTTTTCCTGAATTTCACAGCGATCCATTTAGTAGCTGCTGAATGAAGAAAAAAATCTACAGTGATATGGTAACAACTGAAAAGGAGAAGTTCACTTACAACTTGCTGAAAGTTGCTGATGCCATTAATTATTACCCTTCCTTCCATTTTTTTATTCAGTACCAGTAGGAGATAGCTATCCAAGCGTTTACTCCACGACAAGCAGTCAAAGTCACAATTACGCTTGTGAAGATAATGAAATTCCACACTAAAGATAAAAGCTTTTTCGGTCATCACTCTGTTTTTTTGCACAATTATTACATGCAGTGGGGAACTAAGCAGATAACATTGTGGAGTTGTGTCTATGGGATTGTGGAGTCTCATAAGGCTCATTGCAGCATGCAAAGCTCTCTGTGTCTTCATCTTGGTGTTATGTGATGTGACATGTATAGTGGTTTCCACTGCCTGCCTGTGTACTTGTGCCTCTTCTCTGAAAGTATTATTAATTCAGATACCATGTGAGAACCCGCCTTTTCTCCTCCCTTCGCTGTCTCGCTGAAAGATCTTTGAAAGGAAAAGATGAAAAAAGGGGAGCATAATTAGGTAGACAGATTTCCAGGATCATGGTAATTGAAGCTCTGCTGTCGTATTACAATATCTAATTGGTCTTGGATTACAGAAGAACAGAGGGACAGTAGGGAGCCACTTCCCAGAGTATGGCGACATTCAGATTTCTTGCTTTCATCTCGGCACGCTTTGACTACATCATAAATTGTCATGTGAGAAATTTCTTTACATCTCTAACATAATTTCTCCTGTGCTGTAACTTTTAATGAAGCCATGACCAGTCAATAAGAAATGATCAACTTAGCATTAAAGAAATAAAATCATGCTCAAAATATAAAACCATGGTTCATGAAGTACAGAACAAGCACCACTAATGGTACTTTAGACATCGTTAGCAGTACTCAGAATAAAGTTTTACAGTGTATTGTGAGGTCGAAGCAGAACCAAAAGTGCCTATTAATCTGTCAAGTAGACAGATTAATGATGAAGATAATGGAAAACTTGCAGGTAGGGCACAAGGAGAGCAGGATATGGAGCATGGAGTAACAGAAGAAACCAGCGATGAACAATGAGCTCAAATACCGAGGCAGGGGTGAAATGAGAAAGGGTCCCGGTAAGCTAATCAGAAGGGATGTAGAGCAGCTGTGGCAGAATGAGAGCAGGTAAACCGAGGGAGGGAGACTAATTAACACGGCCAGGGCTGAATGTGACGACAAACACAAACAGATCTGTTGTCTGTGTTTGTCCAACGCTTAAATAAGAACGGCTTCGGCTAATTTATTGACTCAAAAATTGAAGTCAAAATGCATTTTAACGGAAAGAAAATGTTGTTTAGATTACTTGTTTAATCAAAAGAAGATGGCTATATCAGTGCCATTTGAGATACATTTATTTGGTCATTTTGTGAAACTACAGCAAACATAAATAATTATGAACTGTATCTAACAATGTCTGCGAACATCTCTGGTGAATAAATCGATAATAAACCGGAGCCCGTGTTCATCACTGTCCCATCTGCAGTCTGTGACTAATGGAGCCACTGTGTGTAAAGGATTGTTCACAAAACTTGCATCCCGAGTTTCAAGTGAAGTCTTTGGAGATCCAGTCTGAATCAATTCTTGAGTCTTTAGACCTCAAATTTAGAGCTGTAATCCAGTCAAGTCTCAAATCTCTAGAGCTTTAGTGTGACTCACAATTTGAATTTTAGAGCTTTGATCCAAGTCCAGCCTTGAGTCTTTAGATCTTGACTGAGATTCAAATCTTGAGTCTTTACTGCTTAAATCTGAGGTTAGTTTTGACTTTTACAGTTCTCAAGTCAAACATTGAGTCTTTGTTTGTGCAATTAAAGTACAACTTGTGCCCAAATCTTGAATATGAATCCTCATCCCAGCACCTGACACTACCATGTAATACAAAATCCCCTCATTTGCCAAAACTTCACTTCACCTCGATTTGACTCGCAACACACAATAAATGGTACATAAACCATCAAATTCAACAGGATTAAAGAAATGTGGTCTGTTTAAAATTAAAACACGTTTGATAAATGAAAAATCAGTGCAGAATCAAATATTTCATGTATCTGTTTGCACTATAAACTGAATGGTGATACGACAAATAATCTGTATCACCTGACCATCTGTAGCTGTCGATACATGGCTTCGCACCATAAAACATTTTGTTGCTGGTATTTTTGAAAACATGCCTATTGACTGAAAGTACCTCACAAAGCTCTTTTTTAGAGAGGATTGGGTTTCTAACATTTAACTTTTTAAAGTTCAGAATTTCAAAAGTAATATTCCCAGTAACCTAAAGATGCTCGCCTGGAGCAGAACTCTGTGACGGGCTTCAGAGGTCTGGTAAATGCACCTCTCTCACTTGCTCAAGCCTGAAAATGTTTTTTTTTTTTATTTCTAAGCTTGTAGCTGTGCCTCGAAAGTATTTAAGAGATTTTTCCACATATGCAAAAGTATTCCCAGAGAACTGTAAACAGACTTTGATATGGAAAGTCGCCCCACACCCCCTAAACAGCATTTAAGGCACTTTCATAATCAGAAATTCCTTATAAACTTCATATTGTCCTTTTATTCTTTGTTTGTTCTTTACCATAAAAGTCAGAATGAAACCCTTTTCCTTGTGAAGGGCATTTTTTCACCTTTTGTTTTGTCTGCCACTCCTTGAACAAGCACATACATGCACACCATGTCAAGTGCTAGCAATGGCAGCTTCTTGACAAGTAAATGAAAGGTCCCATCGTTCATCTTGTTTCTTCCCAGGTGACACCCACTGTCCCCATTCTGTCACCATCAAAACGCTGAGCAAGATGCAGAGAACCTCAAAAATGGTCCATTATGGGCTGCCAGGGGGAGCACAGACACCATTAAGGGAGGGTATCGGTTACGAATAATGCATGTCTCCGGTCTCATTCTCATCTTGTCTGAGGGAACCAGGACAGCACAGGAATACGTCGGCACAGAAGAGAGACCCTGCTTTCTGAATAATGCCCTTAAACTCATAGACCAAGACAACCATTCACGAGAGACAGTAAAGTCAAGAGCTTGTCGTGTAATTCCACCTGTAAGCCATTTAACAACTCGAATATGAATGCGGTGTTGATAGACAGCACAGCACCTCTTTTTGCAAAGAACCACCTTTGCTGTTTGGGAAAATTTTTATATTACAGTTCCTAAAAAAAAATTAAATAGAAAAGTTCTCATCAGTCAGCTTACAAACTCAGAAGTTACTAAGGTGCCATCAGAGGGGCCCAAAAAGATTTCTGATTTCCCACACTGATATCGTAGATCTTAAAACTACAGATAGTAACATCCTTAAAAAATTAACCCAAGTGCACGATCCTGAGTTGGAAGGAAAATAATCATAGTCTCTAGAGTTAAAAAAAACTTCAAAACTGTGTACTGTGATCACAGCTGCAAGTCTTTTGAAGTATATCTCTATCAGCTTTGTGCATCTAGAGGCTCAAACTGTTGTGAATTCTTCTTTGCAAAACCCAAGTCACATCACATCGGCTTTCACGTCTAGTTGACACAGATTCTGCATAAGGTTTAGTCTAGACTTTGGGCCATTCTAGCACATGAATACACACTTGGCACACTCTCAATACACACTCTAAACTTGGCTCTATGTTTGGGGTTTCCTGCTAGAAGATCAACATTCACCTTTATGTTAAAATTTTAAAAACCTGCATTAGGTTCACTTCCCCACAGAAGGATGCAAATTTTCTCACACATTGCCAAAAGTTTCATTTTGCTCTTGTTTATTCAGAGGACATACTTCCATGTCTTTGCTCTGTCCCCTACATGGCCTGTGTCTGACTTCTTATGACTTTATTTAAAACAATTTCCTTCCTCTTGCTTCTTTTCTACAAAGGTCTATTTGTTGAGGGCACAATCAATAATTTTCCTGTCAATACATTTCCCTCCACTCCCTCCCTGAGTTTTTTCATATTCTTCAGCTCCTCCAGCATTATGGGCCACTTGGTTTACTCTCTAATTAATGCACTCCTTGTCCATCTTGTCATTATGACAGCTATGTCTTGGTAGATCTGCAGTATGCCAAGCTTTATCCATTCTCTGATGATGGATGCTTCCTGAGATGCCCAAAGCTTGTTGATTTACAACTTTACCATTACCTGTCTGGTATGGTCCTTAGTCTTTATTTGTTGAAGAACATTGATGAACATTTATAAATTGGGAGAATAATACAAATGCACATCAAACGTTTTCACAATTTTATTTGTATTATTTTTTCTCCAATACTTAAAATTGATCAAAACAAATTCCAAAAGGGAGTTTGTGGTTTTAACATGGAAATGTTTAGACAGCTCTGGAACAAAAGGAGACCACTGCACTGAACCCCAGTGGAAACCTCCTGGCTATTCCACCAAATACTGATTTCTGAACTCTTCCTGAGTTAACACATTGGTGTTGTTGTCTCTAAATTAATATTAACTTGTTTTTTTCTTTGTTTTTTTTTTTTTTTGCATTATTTGAGATCTGAAAGCACTGCATTTTTTATTATTTTACCCATTTCTTATATTTTGCAAATAAATAAAAAAAATACTTGAAATTGTCAGATATTGTCAGTAGTTCATAGAATAAAAGAACAATGTTCATATACCTATAAAAAGTAAAATCAGATAAACTGAGAAACATTTTAAGTCCACACTTAATTATTTCCAGAGCTGTATAGATATAAAAGCAATGCATTTAATGAATAATGTAAACTGAGAAATATGAGGGCCAAGCAAAACAAATTCTGTCAAAATGCTTTACTGGTTGGCTTACTGATAAACCATGCTTAATACCTGGGGAAATATTATTAGTTATACTTTAGTAGTTGGTTCACGATGAACTGGAAGTGACTCTCTAATCAAATTGTGCTTTGAGCATCATTCTGCTGCCATTGACATCAAAGATTTAATGAGCACTCAAATTAAGAACAGTAAGTGAGGAGGAAGTTAATACTAGGGAAGTATTTCTCCTTCAACACTCACATCTAATTTTTTCTCAGAGGATTCAATCCGTAACATCATAAAGATTCTGGTCTACTGTTAATTTGATGTTCACACTGTGTGAAAAAAAACATAAATAAAAAAATCAGCTTACCCAGAAAAGTGTCTCCGTTAAGCCTGAGCTGCACCACATTATCTCCCTATAATAGATTTCATACAGAATGTTGATAAAGAAGTCTATTTCTGTTTAATTAAGATCACAGTCCCAGATCGGTAAACTTCTTTGTTTTTATTGCCTCTCTCGTCTTATTGAAACAGTGAAGCGCATTAAAGCACAATCTCTCATGTTCGATCCTGTAATACAGATAATTATCAGCCGGCATTTGCCGAGCACCTGACATAACGTCAGGAGGAAGCAGGACCTCGCTGATAAACAGCTGGATGAACATTCTGATTGAATCTGTGATGAAAGGGAGCAGGATCAGGCCCTTCCACTTTCCTGTGCCTGGCAGTCTTGAGATGTTATCTCCAAACTCTAAAGCCTTGCTCTTTTAATGTGAGACGCCATTAAGTTCTGAGGCGTTTATGTCTTTTTAATGAGAGAGCTAAATTGCCTTCATACGCAGTGATTTTTGCGCGAACGAAAGCCTTGCAGACGATGAATGTCAAACAGACGGGCTAAATGTTTCTCGCTACACCGCCGGCCACGGGCATTAGGGTGTCACATTCACAACTGTGCGATAAGGTCGGGTGCACCTTTCTGCTGGAAGATATTTCACTTCTGATGAGCAAAATGCAAATGCATGCCGGAGTAAAAGCACACCACGAAAATATACACAGCTCTCTCCTTTTGATCAAGAATGTCTAGACGCCCTGCATCCTGCAGAAGATGAGTCCCCCATGGTGCGCACAACATCTCAGAGATCACAGCCAGGTTTGTGACAGTTTCGGCACAGGACTGAATGTCACTTATTTAATACTCACCATGTATTTTCTAAGAGCAAACATTCCCCAAACACCTTGCTGCTCTTCCCACGTCTCTTTCTGCTGTGACAGCTACAACAGCACCAAGATTAGAAACAGCCATTACTGTGACGGCTCTGAATGCTCTTTTTTGGTAAATGGTTAAATGTGATAAGCTGTGCAGCCATTTTCTTTCATCTATAAACACTAACCTTATGCTATGCGCCTTACAGTGTGGTATATTTTTATGCTTGTTAATTATGTTTTTCTTTTACCTGGTTATTTCAAAATGTAAAAACAAATTATGTTCTTTGCAGTGAAGATTGTTAGAAAAAGCAAACAAAGCCACTATCTCGCTTTTTCACAGCTTGCATTGCGTATTTGCATATTAAGAAACATGTTTTACGCAAGTCTAGACGTGAAGTTATCAAACTGACTTTGTTAAACCTGAAGTACCTCCAATTTCACCACATCCAAGACAAAGACCATGCCGTACTTACTACCACAACTATCACTTCTGCAATACAAACATACAATCAGCTTTTGCCTTTATGTGAAGAAACAGACACCAATATCCTTTTCAGCAGCTTTTCAGTTGCATGAAAGGATGCGTGTGAAGGGGATTCTGTAGAGAGCGTTGCACCCTGCAGATTGTGCCACTCTATTTCCAAGTTTGATTCAAGTTGTGCAGTTCGCTGTGAATGTGTCTTAGTGGGTCCTGTCATAAAAAATAAAACTCAGGCACGCAATATCCAATTTGTTTGTGCATCAATTACAGATAACTGCTAACACTGGCTTCTTTACCTAATAGTTTATTTTATTGTTATTTTTAGAGCCATTATGCAGCTATTGCAAAGTTATATCATGATGAGCCCTTTTTAGTTTTTCCTCCTCAGGTGCTGCTCATTGCTAACCATGATTTGACATTTTGACAGGTCTGCTACACTTATAGAGCAGCCTAAAAAGCAAAGAGCTTTGCTTGGTTGCCCAACAACCAACACAGTCAATCCTAAGACAATTTGTGTGTGTGTGGGATACACACACACACACCTGTGCAGGGAGTGCGTCTGTGTCAGGCATGGCATTTATTTTTGTGAAATGCCTGAATTGTTTGTTCTTGGTTTGCTTTGACTAAACCACCCAAAGATGTGGTGATAACTCACTTGGATTGCTGCCACTGCAGCCACCAAACTCCTGCTTGGTTATTGTGTTATGTGTTTATATTGTAAACTGTCTTGTCGCTGAAGTGTGTTATACAAATTCTCTTGACTTAACTTTACTCTGTCCAGAAAAATAGCTTGGGAAGCTAAGTATTAAATTTACTCATTTATTAGTTTTAAGCACTAGGACAGTTTTGGTCAGGTATTTAGACCAAAGCCTGATTTTCTAGGTAAATATGAAAATGGATCAGATTTGATCGTTTTAATCTTTTACTAGATTAGACTATGTTTTCAGAAAATTCCTTAGATTTCAAGAGGGTTGCTAAACAAATCGTTTCCCGCCTCCTTGCATTGCTAAGGATGCTAAAATAACCACGTTATTCAAATATGCTGAACCGAACCTTCTAAAAGTCTTGTTATCTTTGCACTGTCAGCACCAGCAGAAAATGATACTCACTTCAAATTTGTTCAGGCAAGTATGAAACACATCTCAGCCTCCTGATTTAATGAGCTGCTATAATCAGAGTTGTCTTAATTAACATTTTCTGCAGAATCATTGGTTTTATGACTTTGCAGTTAATGTCAGTTCATCCGTGGGCTCATGAGCGGGGCCGTCCCTGAAATGGTGTGTGACTCACTCTCAACTAAGGCTCAGAAAATTATTATCAGCAAAGAATGATCTGTGTAGCTTGTCAAACAAAGTCAATTTTACTCCAGCTAGAAATCCTGTTTTTTGACCATGACTGAAGCTGATGGAAACTCAGATATTCAGCAAACAAGTCGAGGTTTGGGGAGGCCAGAGCAGGACGACGTGGTTCACCCTGAGTTTAGAAGAATTATAGATTAGGCTTAAGGAAAATTTATTTAGACTAATTACAGTCTGCACATAGATCTCACTAAATTAGAATATTATCAAAAAGTTTGTTTCAGTAATTCAGCTCAAAAAGTGAAACCTGTACATATTACAGATTCATCACACATTTTGAGTTTCAGTTCTTTGTGATGGTTATGGATTTTTATACAAACATCTACCTAATGAAGAATACTTTAATGTATGTTAGTGTATGAACTCAGAAATTCTATACCCTTTTGCATATCAGTGTGGTGTGTCGCAGACACTATTACTTCGTGTTTGATCCTGAACTAACTTCACTTTTTAAATGTACTTTTATTTATTTAATGGGGTTTTTCTTAGCTGTTAGCCATAATCAGCCAGATTATCAGAGATGTATCAATACATGTGTAATGAATACATATTACATATAAAAGAGTTTCACTTTTTAAATTGAATTATTAAAATAAATCAACTTTTCAATGATATTCTTGATTTTTTTAGAGGAAACCACAGCAGTATTGATCATGTGTGGAGCAAAAGAAGGAAAGTAAAAGTCAGGGCTGTGTATCAGAAATTCAATTTTTCTCTTTTCTTCAGTCTTCAGAGATATGCATCAAAGTTTGAAATGGGAGGTAAAAAGATAAAATGCAAGAAAAGATTACAGCTACAGAGAGTTTCACCTTGGATGCTTGTTCTTTGGGTTTTAAAGCCTGTAAATGCCAACTTCCCATTTGGATGTTGGAAACAAAATGTTTGTTGTTCGTGTCATAATCAGACCTAAAAAAATTAAACTGTTTTATGTAGATACAAGAGAGGCAATGATCAGTCTGAGGTGCTTATTTACCCCACTCAACTTGAGCTATTCATGTCTTGTACCTCCTGTACCGGGGGCAGCAACACTATTGCCAAGGGGCAAACAATTTAGTCTTGCCCTATAGAAACACTTAGTTTCAAAAGTGTTTTAATTATATCATTTTCTTATCGTAAAGCTCTTATTTCTTCCTTGTGAAGCAGATTGTTTATATACTTGCCACATTGAAACCTTTACAACCTTTTTTTAAAACTTCTTTTTGTGATTACATTTATAATATAAGAACACACAGAGTGTAGAGAGCCACCAGCCCACATCTGTGAGCAGTGGGAACAGCTATCTGAGGTCTGATCCAGTTTAGCTGATGGCAGTGCCACTGGCGTGCATGCATTCCCACTAAGCCTGCTGCAGAATGCGAGGGGCTGACGTTCGCTTTGATTGAGTGTCCTGCTCAGATCCCGTTAAAGCAAACAGCAGCACAACTGGCCGACTCTGTGGACTCATTAACAGTCTTTACAACATTCAAACTTGGGTCCTGAGAAGAAGATCCCTTGATTTAAAATTGTTTTGTTGTGCTGTTAAACTTAATCACTGTCTAGATGTTACTGACTTGTCTTGAAAGAACCGCTGAATGAGATTTAGCTCTAGCAAAATAGCATTGAACAGAACTCAGTTTGGACTGTACAGAACAATTTGAATATTTGTTTTAAGCTATAATCTTTTCATAATTACCGGCGATTGGTTTTCTGAGGTCATTGTAGTGCTTCTACTTTAAAGTAGAAAAACCTGAGTCGACTTGCCAAGTCAACTCAGGTTGCCAACCGAAAAGCTTTTGGGTTCATCATCTGAATTTGTGGAGCCTGTTAAGTCTGATTGCCATGTTGGAAGGTGAACTTTCACCCCAATCTCAAATCTTTGCCAACAGGTTTTCTTCCAGTTTTGCCCTGTTTTGGGTCATCTTCCCAAATCTCCAATCAGCTTCACCAGCCATTTCTGAAAAAAAAAAAGGAATCTCAACTCAAAGCATGATGCTGCTAACACTACACTTTTGTGTAACATGCAAAGTGCAGTTCAACCAGACAGTTTATATTTAAGCTAGAATGTTACATTTGTACTGACCTGGTCTCATCCAACCAGACATCTTGAAGCCTATTTCTCCATTGTTAAGTAGGACCTTTCATTGCTTTGTTTTAGCAATGGCTTTCTTTTTGTTATGGTTAAAAATCAACAGCAGATTCACTCCACAGTACATTTTTGACCAGTAAACACTAACAGATGATCCCACCTGAACTTTGGATATCTACAACTCCTCCAGAGTTACCATGGGCGTTTTGGCAGCTTCACTGATTAAATACTCTTGTTGTCTCACTTGTTAGTTAAGGACGACAGTTGTGCCATGCTCTTTACATTTGTGGACTATTACGATCAAGTAAGTGACTTTCAAAGGCAAAAATAGGATTACATTTTATTCAGATGTTTTAGTAAAATTGAAAACCAAAACAAAAATGACATTAAATGCGCTACTTTGTGTTTGAATCTATGACACAAAGCCAAAACATTAAAATGCTTGGGGAAATTCAAGGTGTATCAACACTTCTGCATTCATGTATAGAGTAAATGAAATGTTTTTTTTTCTGTGCATAATTTCTTAATAAGCTCCAAAAACAATATGAGTGATAATATTCAGGTATTCCCAAGCATTCACACATTTTGTCAGTGTAATATCTACACTGTCTTTTAAGTAAACCTATTGACTGAGACTACACAAAGATGAGAAGTCAAATCAAATTGTTTTAGCAAAAAAAAAATCTCACTATCAATATGTTGTCTTCAAGATCCATGAACTGCTATCATCACAGTGATTTACTAACATCCTTGTGAAAGAAAGCAATAACCGACAAAATGAGAAAATTGATGAATTCAGTCCTTCAACTGGGAGGCAGTGGAGAGCGACAACACCCTGCATAACAAGAGACAGACACAACACATACAAGGGGGGCTATTGATGAGTAAATCAGCAGCCTGATTAATGTGACAACCTTTAAGAAAAGGTTATGGATCCTGAGGGAACTCTGGTTTCTGCAAAACATTTGAAAGAAGCGGAATAGGGAAAAGGGCAGGAGTCAAGTGAGGTGTTAAATTAGTAGGATGCTTCCTTTATTTTGGCTGCTGTGTCTCTCGAGAATACTTCCTTCTCAATGTAGGATATCTTTTCTCTATTGAGTCAGGATGTTCCATTCTGTAGGTCACTGTCGTTTTCATGGGATTCCCAAAGTTGAGAGAGAGATTTAACAATTTTTACTACTTTCTTCAAATTAGGAATTTCAAATCAGTCTCAGAGCAAAAGCAAAGACTTTGTCTAGAGCTTGGCTGAAGCTGGCAGAAGACGGGCATTATCACAGTGCATCTCCTGTGCTAATATGGGCTACACAGCAAGAAGGAAGCCATTACTCTTAAACGACACCATTTGCCAAATTACAGCTTGCAAATGTGCTGAGGGACAAATACCTTAAAGGAGAGGTATTATGAGCAATCAAATAGATTATTTGTGTCTTTGCAATTGATAATAAATTTAAGTAAAATAAGGATTATATAGTTTGAAAAATGAAAAACAGTGGATCGTAAGCAAGGTTTGTATACACCATATGTTTTTAATGGCTATATAAATACACATTTCTGGGTGTTATTTGAACCATGAAATCTGCCAAAAACACTTACATTAGACATGTAAAAGAAAAAAGAGCACAGAATATTGCAGCGTTAGTAAAAACAAGTTAGGTGTGTTCCATGGTTTTACCATATTTAAATTAGCGAGTGTGGAGATTTGGGGAAACATTCAAAATCACTTTACAACTTTCTACACATTATACAAAAAGGAGCAACAAGGATAATTCATGAAGTTGACCATCTGGACACAACAAATATCTTCTTTTTAAAGTCAGACAAGATAAAAATTACTGATCCTGTCAAAATCAAAATTGGTCAAAACATATTTCCAGATCAAATAATAATTTACGTCGCACATACACTCATGAAGAGTTCCCAATTAACTCACACATGTCTTTGGCGTGTGGGAGGAAACCAGAATACCTGGAAATAGATGAAATCTTAACATAGAAAGATATCTGCTAGCATTTGAGTCTGAGAACCTAAGGAAAAAAAAATCTATCTTTTAATTTTCTGGAAAACCTCAGTTTCCAAGACTTCATTTTCTGCAGTGTCAAACTTGACTAAAACAAAAGGCAACTTGATCCACTCTTTTTTCTGCTTCCCACTCCTGTTTCTGGAAGAACACATGTGCTGTCTGATTTCAATGCCAGCTCCTCATTTGGACAGGAACTGGGCTTCAGTTGTCCTGAGCACTCATGATCAGCGCAGCGTGCCAGCTGCCATCAGTCTCTGATTCACTCATGCAACAACTTCGGCATGAAGCTCCCTCATCAGTCGGACACCGGCATCCAGCATCCAGCACGCAGTGATGATTTCTTCAAAGAAGGGGAATACTGAGCAAGCACTGAGTGTAACTCAGAAAAATCAGAGAGACAGAAGGCTAGCACTTTAATCCTTGCTTCCTTTTTGCATGCCTCAAAGTTTATGAGGTTTGGCATTTATCATCAAAATAACTACGTTTTTTACATAAATTAATTGTTTAAATGATCCAGTCCACTCAATCTGTCTGTTTTTATTACAGAGAACATTATGTAGGTAATACCTAATGTCTGGACTAATCCCGCCCTGGGTTGATTAGATATTACAGAGTTTGCATTAGTGTAATAACCTAATGTCTGGACTAATCCCGCCCTGGGTTGATTAGATATTACAGAGTTTACATTAGTGTAATAACCTAGTGTAGGTTAATACACTAACCCAGTCTGGATTAATCCCGCCCTGGGTTGATTAGATATTACAGAGTTTGACCCCAAGATAGGTAAGGCTTAGGTCAGGTTTTTGACCAAAAATATGAAGTGAAAGTATTTTTTATGAACTTAGCAACTTTGTTGTTGTTTTTAGTGATTTTCAGATCCCTTTATTTGCTCTTTTTGCAAAAAGCAACAAATCTATCAGTTTGATGTTAGAAGAGCTGAATGTGGCTTGCAGCTTGTCTGGGGTTTAATTGGCATTTTTGCAAGAACTGCCACTGTCAACCTGTAGTTTACCAAAAGTCTGACTTACAAGAACCATATGTGCCAACAGGAGGTCATCTTGTTATTTTGGTCTGATTAGGAGTTATATTCTTTTATATTTTGCCAGAGTCAATTAAAGCTCTATGGCCAATTTAATTACGACATCATAATATAACATCATTCAGTTAAAAATGACATGTAGGATTACTTATTTCTGTAATTATGTGTTTATGAGTATGAAATGCAAAGTGACAAAATGGCAATGTACAGGCAAAAAAAAGTATGAATTGAGACATTTTAAGTAAAACAAAAAACTATATTTCACCCTTTGAATAGGTTAGTACATCTGAACAGCAAATAAGAGCTGCTAAACTACATAGCAAAACATTTATTGATGGTGTTCTTGTTAACTTGCTTTTTAGTGTTAAGGTTAAACAAACTAATGCTAGTTTAAGGAATATATCTTCCCACATTATTGGCATCTTAGGGAATTTACTTTCTTCATTTGAACAATTCAAATTGTACCACATATACGGAGGCGCTCACATGCAAAATGCAAAAAGCCAATTGGAGTTTGCAATTAATAAGCGCCACCTAGTGTACAATAAATCTGGTTACAAATGCTCGGTAGAGAATAACCTGTACTGCAGCTGTCTTTACATGTTAATCAAAATATTTGGGGAAATTAAATAAAATGGTTTAATTATCTATATTTTAATTATATTAACCCTCACAGATTTAATCCAGTTCCAATTGTTTGTCATGGAAAGGTAATAATAAAAGCATCTTTGCTATATTGATTGGAGTATTTCTACAAAAGGCCATGTTTGATGAGGTTTTTAATTTCTTAATAAAAACAAGACTTTTTGAGCTTTGTGCATCACTGCTGACAGCAACAGTCACTGCTCATACTTAGACCTTCATCCATTATGTGCATTCATATTCGTCCCAGACCGGCACTTACTCCTTTGTGTGAGGTTATGCTACTGTTACTTATTCATCAATAAGATATGTTCTGAATAAATTAATTAAATATGAGAAAGAGAATATTAATGACCAGTGACAAATTGTCTCCTATTGTCAGAATTGGCTTCCTTTTAACCTGACATATCTTTGGTTATTTTTCAGACTCTTGAAGCGCAAAAATATAAAAGTCATTTAACAATGTAATATCATACCTCAGATTGGAATATATTGTTGAAACTGAGAGCACAATTTGTTTGTTTTCTTCTTATTCACTGTCCTGTGCAACAATATAATAAATGGAGATTATGAATGGCACATTGTAACAATAAATCAGTTTACACACATTACAAAAACAACTAGGTCTGTGTGCAAGTCTCCACTGTCCAACTTTATTCAGTGTCATTGTTGTACTGGGACCTGGTTTGTCTTTTCTTATTTGCTTCTCACTGTCCTAGCCTTCCTTCATAACTTTTTTGCCCAGTTTACAAAAATTTGTTGTTTTGTTGATTTTTTTTTCCTTAGTGCATCCCCAGGCATCCACAACATAATAACACCCACCACAACTGTCTTGAATTCAGTTGAGCTATTTCAAAAAGACCAGGAGCTCATGGCTGAGAGTACACTTTGCTTTCAGCAGCCTGTAATCACAGAGAAGCAGTGGGCTGAAAATTGTGTCACTGGAGCTAATTGCAGGTAATTAGAAGCTAGTTGTCCGCTTCTCCCAGTTTTGCTGAAAATAAAAAAAACAGTGGGTCATCATGTTTTTTTAAGATGTGTTGCATTCATTTCTGTGGATGTGTTTAACTGAAGAAGCTGCCATGGTTTCATGTGGATGTGAGCAATGGTATCTTTCTGTAAAAGCACAAATCAGCACATTTTAATAGACAAATTTAGATGTATATCTCTCTGCTGTGGCCAGGTTTGAGATTTTATTCACAGTTTACATTTCTGATATGCAGTGAAAAGATAAGATGAAGTGAAAAATATAAAGATGTAGTCAGGAGCTGATGCGTTGAGTTGTGCAAAACAAACAGGGTTCTAGTGTTATGGTATTGATACTGTGAAATGTACAAAGACATCCAGCAAGTCAAAGCACAAGCTCACTCCCTCAATCCACTATCCAGACGATTTAGAGCCATCCCCATGTATAAAACCAGCATGACTGGATTTGAATAATTTTTTAATCTTCCTAATTAATTCCGATGTTTTCCATCTTTGATTTCTTTGCAAGCAGAAAACGTCAGCAGAACATCAACACTTAGGAATCCACTCCATTTCAAATGACTATGGAACCTTTATCATTTCAGACAAACATTCAGCTTTAGTACATGTTGCCCTCTTTTCTCTCAGCCCCTTCTCCAGCCTTGCTTTAGTTTCCATTTTTATCCGTACTTTTCACTTCATCTTCCGTCTCTGCTTAATGGCTTCTGTTTAGTTGTGCTCCAGTGAAGTAATGCTGTTGGTGTTGCTGCTTAGAGGTGAGTGTTCTGGGGCAGAATAAGCTGCAATATGCCTCCTATCCATTATTGATCCATGATTAACTAGAGTTCAGCGCAGGTTCTAGGCTCCAGCGCTGATAAAGTCGACTTGGCTAAAACTTGGAGAAGGGATATAGCACAACCTCAACAAACAGGACAAGCTGTGCTCCTCATCCTGTTGGAAAGCAGCCGGCCAGGGTAAATGTTTTTGTAGTATTTTTGGTGGAGAGTGTGAAATGACTATGGGGTTGGTGTTGATAACAGAGGCCGAAAGTAAAAGGATCCTCTCCCGCTTTACCCTCCTTCAAAAGCTATCTCTGTCATTCGAGGGGAAGCTCCACAAGGCGGCATTGCAGACCCGCTGATCCTGATGCGTTTTGACACTGATGGCGCTCAACATCTGACCTTTGGGCTGCGGAGTGCTCTCAGATACGCATAGCTTACGTCCCCAGCTTAACAAGGATTCATGCACAGCAAACCAACTCCTGGAGCAAAGTGCCAGTGTGCTGCTGCTCCTACAAGGGGTGAGATCTTGGCTTCTTGTTTGATTCATACGGGAGAAAGTTTTCAGTAGTGGCACTCCTTTGGAAGCATCAAGACAAGCCTGCGATGTTTTTTTAATCTTCTGCTCAAGACAACACTGAACTGTTTCATACTGCGTCGACCAAGCTCTTATTTGTGATGTTTGGTTCCTTGAAATAACTTGCTTTGAAAAGTTTGAAAATCTGGGACTATACGAACCAGCTGATAAACACATCAGAAACAAAAACATGCTTGAATGTGGCGCTGGTACGAATCTCAACCTAAAGAACAAACAAAGCAGACCTAGATTTCCTAAATTTTTTACCCTTGGGTGTGACTACGTTGAAGTTTCCCGCATCAAGAGCTTTGATGGTGCTCTAACTTTAGAGTCAGAGTGAAATCTCAGCATAGCCCTGCACTTTAGCAACTTGCAGTGCTCTCCAGTGCAAACATTCACCGGACACACACACAGACACACACAAGATGTCATCTTGGGAGGACTTTGTGTGGCCTTCACCTGTCCAGTCTTTGTTTTCTGACAGAATGTGCCTTCAGTGACTTCACAGTTTCTGTGTAAGAGGCATTGATGGTGTAAGATGTCATCCTGGAGCACCAAAAATTATTTTTACATATTTTGTATAATTTTTTTTTCTCTTGCACTTCTGGTGTGGAAAACAAATTGAACCCTGCTCTTCCTCAGATAAAAGAGTTTATATAGATGGAAAAAAAAACTCCATAATTTGTCACCTTCAAACCTAAAACAATATCCAATAAAACAACATTCCAGAGAAAAGGAAAACATTGCAGACACAAATGTAGAATAAACCACAAAGAAAATAAAGCAAACATTTGTTTGGTCTCGTTGAGGTAGTCAAACAGAAAACATGCTTGGCAAATAATAAATAGTGGCAAAGAACATTTTCTTTTTCATAAGCCAACATTCTTATAACTGCTAATTCTTTTTACAGAAATTATAGGTGCTAATGGTTAGCATTTTTTGGCTAATGTCAATTACCCATAGTGACAATTCAGTTTTTTTTATTTTGACAACTGTAGTTTTCTTTATTAGTATTCCTGCCATTAACTATTTATAGTAGCAACGGAGCTGGCAGTGCAGTATGTTTGTATGCGAGTACTCACTCTACAGTGTTACATATTAAAAAGCAAAGACTGACTTAAACTGGCTGCAGCATCTTAATGCATACTTGGCTAGAATTAAAATAACACCTAAATTAATTTGAAAAAGTCTTACTTTTTATCTTTTTTATTCAGTAAAGTGTAGTGCAGCTCTAATAGAATAAAACAACAGAAACTAAAACTCTTATTTGTTTCATATTTGTGTACATGCAAATGTTAGAACCACAGTACAGCTGGCAGTTGAAGGATAGAAAGGGAAAATATTCAGGTTTTTGTTTCTTTTGTCACTTAAATTACTTTTTCCCCTCATTTGGCAAGTACAGCAGTAAGTAGACTATTGTAAATTGTATTATTTTGAGTTGCTGACAAAGTTTCATTTAAACTGGTTGTCAGAAGAAGGTACATCTAGAAGTTAATTTGAAAGTGTGTCTCTTTGAGTCTTTGTGCTTCCATATGGAACTTTATACTTTTGTTGCATGTAGAAACACCTGGAAATATCTTCTTCCTGGATCTGTCCAAAGGTGTGCACATATTTAATGTGCAATACGAATCCGAGAAATAATGTAAGAACATCACAAAACTTCATTTTTTTAATTTCCTATTGAAAATATTTTTTAGACAATTTTGATTTGGAATTATTGTCTTCAGGGAAACTGAAGTGGCTGAGCAGATGACAGTTTTTCCACCCATATTTCGTGACATCTGACCTCGTCTTTGAAAAGCTTACAGTGTTCTTCCTGATGGGGAGTTGAGCGCTTTAAGCTCTTGTGGAGTCTCTGACACCTTGAGAGGCTTTGAGGTCGAGTACATGTAAGCTGACGGGGCCATCGGTCTTTAGATTTGTTGTGACCTGTGAGTTGTTTACCTACTCGCAAGCCATCATGTGAGTCATTGTGGTCACCCGAATGCCCGGGATAGTAAACAGTCTGAACTGAAGGAACATTTTAGATGAGGATTGAAATATTAACTCCTTAGCTATTAAAAACTTATTTCCAGGTTCTATTATCCTAATGACTTTAACTTGACTGTCGGCCATATTTCAGAGTTCACCTTTGTAAATAGACAAGTCACTTTTAATGTGACTTTGCTACTGTCTCTCAGCTAAGCATGTTATGGATTTGTGACACAAAAGCTCAGACCTCATTAAATTTTAACGATGTTTTGGAAATAGTTGGGGCAGTTTTTCTCACTTTCCTCTATGGTTGTGAATTACAACTATGCCTTGATATGCAATTATTTCCTGTGTTGGCAGGTTGGAGCAATGTGTGGAATGAAAACAGTTCTTGCTCACTTTTTGTGAATTCAGTCCTCGGGTCAATTTCCAAGGGCAACATGTAGACTCCAGCTATAATCATCTAATTAGTGAGTGCTTGAGTTTAGCAATTAGCATTCAACCTTGAAGTTTCATACAGAGACAAAACTCACCATCTGTCAGCACAATGTAGGGCAGCTCTCTGTGATGGTGATGCACTCGCAGCCCTCTAACTGTGTTTGTTTTGGCTGCAGGAACTTCTACTACATCACCATGCTGCGAGACCCGGTCTCCCGCTACCTGAGCGAGTGGAAACATGTCCAGAGAGGAGCCACGTGGAAGACAGCTCTCCATATGTGCGATGGACGCTCACCCACCCAAGACGAGCTGCCCACCTGCTATAGCGGTGACGACTGGTCCGGTGTCACCCTGAAAGAGTTCATGAACTGTCAGTCAAACCTGGCCAACAACCGCCAAGTCCGCATGCTGGCTGACCTGAGCCTGGTGGGCTGCTACAACATGTCCTCGATGAACGAGAGCCAGCGCAACCACATCCTTTTGAGCAGCGCCATGAGCAACCTGAAGAACATGGCTTTCTACGGTCTGACTGAGTTCCAGCGCAAGACGCAGTACCTGTTTGAGCGGACGTTCAGCCTGCGCTTCATCTCCGCCTTCACGCAGATCAACAGCACGCGGGCGGCCAACGTGGACCTGAGCGAGGCCGTGCGCAGGCGCATCGAGGACCTCAACTTCCTGGATGTTCAGCTGTACGAGTATGCAAAGGACCTGTTCCTCCAGCGGTTCCAGTACACCCGGCAGAGGGAGCACCAAGAGGTGCGATTGAAGAGGCGTGAGGAGAGACGCTGGTTGAGGGAGCAAAGGGACCAGGGCAGACCATGGCCGTCCAAACACAAAGGAAGCGGGAAGGGAGACGGAGGCGTATTTGAGAAGGAAACTGAGAACGACCTGCCCACCACCACTGAGGACTATACAAGCCAAGTGGCACGTTGGTGAGGCGTCATCTAGCAGAGAGCTGCTACAGACTCTCCTGTACATCTTAAGAGTCTCTTTGTTCTTCACCATTGTTCTGTCTTATGCATTTATCTGTTTTGTTTGGTATGAGAGCTTTGTTTCTTTTAGGGGTAAAAAAATGCAGTCTTTTCGTCTCTGAGAGCCTTTAGTGTCTTAAATTTATAAAAGCTGTTCATAAATTGTCTCATTTAACTACTGCCTTAGTTTTACTTTGCAAACAATAGAGTAAACAGAAAATCCTGACTGCATTGATTTTAATATCCACAAAAAGGTTTTGAATGCATTTGAAGTTGTTATTGGTGTTCAGACTGTTTTCACTCCAGTGGCTTTTTGTATTTTTGACTAAGACTTCCAGACATCATAAATAGATGGAGAGGGCAGCCTTGAGCATCAGCTTTTAATGCGCTACAAACACAAAGTGGAATATGTGAATTTATCAACAAAGCAAAGCCTTTCTTGAATCTGATCTTTGCTTCCCAGATTTGTCCAAACAACTGGTGAGTCGACCAACAGTTGAAATGTAACAATAAGCTGGTAGAAAGAGTTAAGGGAAAATCGCAGCTCATGTTGGGTCTGTGTGTGGCTTTCTCTTTGAACCGCTTCACAAGTCATAAAAAAATAAATAAAATAAAATAACAGTGTTCGTTATAAAGTAGAACACTCAAGGAATTGGGAATAGTTTCAACAATACAAATGACACAAATCAGAGATGTCACAATCAGGCCATTTTCAATTGACATTTATCAAAGCATGCGACTGAACACTGCTAGTAAATACTGCCTATGATTTTATCAGCCCTAAGCGAGCCCTCCAGCAGCAATTTACATAGCTTTTTTTTTTAATTTATGATCTCCTTTTTATGTGCACGGCTTGCGAAGCTTTAATATATGCCATCCACATTGTTTTGTTGATGTAAACCAATTTGAGTTTTCCCCTCTAATGTAGGTCGGTTTTGCCCCCCACAATGACTTTCAGAGTGCATGACAGAATAAACGTACCACTGCAGCTTCCTGTTTCTCTGGTCCTGACCTACATGTGTGCTCTGCTGTCGGTGCGATAAAAAAAAAAAGCCTTGGAGAACTATTCTCTTAATTTTATGACCCTCAAAGGAAAGTGACAGTTAATGAAAATGATCTAACTTTTTCAGCCCTTTTGTCCTTTTTTTTGCCTCATGATTAATAGAATCTGCATTGAAATTTTATGAGTCATATCAAAGCAGAGTAAACATAGCTAGCATACGCCTAAACCTTCAGCAAACTGCTGTGTACACACATTTTAAGGAGGAAGATTATAATTGGTGAGCCAGTTCGGTGGGATATAATCACATTGCTAATGTAATGCCGATGATATGTAGTGCTGCTTGTTGGTCATTCAGTCCTTTGCTATTTTGCATCTGTGTTATGTTTGTCTGGATACAAAATATATTGAACCATGAAGTAAAAGCTACTGAGGTTTTGAGAAAATCCATGACTTTCATTTTAACTAGGCATCAGTCTAGACGAGGTGCCCATCGATCAGGAATGAGCAAATGCCTGTTCTTACATGACTAATCATTTTGGCTGCAAATAAAAATCCCGATTAGGACATTGATAAGAGAAATCCTATTTTATGTGAAAGTCACAAAAAGAACCAGCTTACCAGCTCACAGGCCTCGCATGGTCAGGCCACGTCATTTTGTCCTCAGTCTCATGTTGCCATGATTTGTCACAAGCGCCCTGATGAACCTTTCACCCCCTAACTATTGTGTGATTGGTCAGAATTTTATGGTTGTGTTTATGCAGAAAAATGTTCCATCATAAAGTAGGTTTTTCAGTCAGACAGCAGGATGGATAGTTGAGAGGAGCAATTGTCAGAGACCTTGAGGAAGAAGTATGTTCTGACTAAAACACTAAACTGCGCCTGCTCAGTTCTTCTGATCCACTACAGCCGGCGAACATCCCATTACATCTTCTTTAGCTTTTTACAATATGGACAATAAAATGAAATGTTTTAACTCATCAATAATTATTTCCTCAGCTTGTGTTTACTTTCCTGTTTTTAACCAGACATATGACAAAACACCAGGACGCGTAGCTCATGCAGCAGGAGGGGTTTCACAGGAGCTCAGTTCAGTGTATCTTGTGGATCTTGAAGGGTCTCTGTGAAAACGGATGTCCCACCTTCACAGATGTCAACCACATAACCACACTTCGACTGTTTGACCACACTGGGCTCTTTAATTAAAGAACAGATGATTGCATGTCACAGAAACACAGCAGATTTAGATTTTTACACTTAAATAAGCTCTGGCTGATTTAATAAAAAATCTCAGCCGAGTCACTGAATAATCTCTTGAATAACTTTCTGACCACCAGTATTTTGGTGCTGGATTTTTTGAATTTGGAAATCCTAAGTCTCCAAAATGACATCTTTCTGATATTTCTTTCTTATACATTTTTGATGTGACTTTAGTGAGAGGCATTAAAAGGCTCTGATTCTTTGTCACTCAAAATATTGCCCATTTCAATCTACTTACAGAAAAGGCAAACTAAACAACCCGGACAAAAGATGTACTGTTTTGAGTCTGATGGGGTTTTGTTAAAGACAACATTGTTTGGATGTACCCAACTAAACCAAATTATTTGTTGTTTTCAAAGAGTTTTCTAATGCACAGTATCTTACTAACAGAATAACTTCTGTCTGGTCCATGCATGTTTTTGTAATTTGATGTTCACTACGACTGCAGGAATGATTCTTATTGAATCATTCAGGTGCATAAACAAAACAAAACAAAATACATCCCTAGTAAAAATGGTAGGGTTGTTTTCAACCTTGACCTCACAATTTAGTAAAAGTGAATTTTTTTTAAAGTGCTTATCCTCATCCCAACTTATGAACATTTTTGATAAGCTTTTTTTTTCTTCTGGTCTGTTTATTTTGTGGTTAATAAGAAATTAGGACTACTTTTGAGGGATACAGAAGAAACCTCCACACAGTGTACATTCATTGATGGCCAGAAAAATGGAGCAAATAAAATCTGCCTATCATTTATGTATTTATTTATTTATTCACTAAATAATGAAAATGTGCTTCATTCATGTTGTATTTTGGATTTCAAAATGCAAATAATATAAACACTTTTGTCGAGAACATCCAGTTGCCGAGAAATGCACGGACCTATTCTCTCTACCTGTAACTTTTGTCAAGCGTTGTATTTGTTGTGGGAAAGAAACAAAAAAAAAAACAAAAAAAAAACAATTAAATGTTACAAGAATGGTAAGCTGGTTCTTTTTGGCAGAGTTGATCGATATTTGATAAACAATGAATGTGATGAGTTGGGTAAATGTTGGTGGTATGCGGCCTGACTGGGAATGAGATGATCAGTATTCAGTTGTCATGCCCCTCCCCTGTCACACTGGCCGCTTCTTACATATTTGTAGAGCTGACGGCGTCTGTGCTGTGGGCACCGCCGTCGCTCTGACGGCAGCGGAGAGCCAGAACTCAAAGACAAAGCCTGAGAGAAGATGGTTGAAGAAAATAAAACCTTTCTGTCGCTTCTCTGTGCCTGATAGTTTCCGGCCCCCTCAAAGCTCGTTTTTATCTGCTTTAAAAGGTTTAGTGGCCTTTGTGCTTTTATGTGTCTTATCTCATGCTCACTCACAGCGCATGCATATCAAATTAAACGTGTGCTAAATGTCAGCTCAGATATCTGCTGCTGTTATGTTAATGCAATTTGTCGTGTTTTTTTCTTTTCTTCCTGATTGCACTTTCTCATGAAATACCTCATGTTGCACCGTTTTGCTTAATCTCGCTCCATCTTGTCTGAATGATTCATCGAGTCATTGCAGAGCATGTGTTGAATGAATATTTTGTCAGCTAATGGGAAAGACGTACATGTATAAGCACCTGCTGGTATGGAAGCACTTACATCAGCAGAGGAGGTAGAAGGAGGAGGAAGTGTTTTGCACATTCTGGATACTCACTCAAGTGTTTCAAGTGTAGCTCACAACATTATAGGACAGTTCTGTGCATGAAGAATTCATGCCATTTTTAATGTGGCAGCAGAAGAATACTTCAGGAACATCCCTTCAAGAGGTAACTATTGTATATTTTAGAATGCTTTCCCACTATCTCCCAAAACAACAACACTTTAAAAGGCTTTCCTCTGAAACTCAGAGGCATTATTCTTTTGAGATAGTCTTTAAATATTTCTATCAGTGTAACTCAGTTAGCAGGATACAGACTTTTTTCTCCCCCCGTCTTTGAAAAAATAGGAAAACAATTTATCTCTAAAAAAAAACACAGTCAAAGGAGTTTATTCTCTAAACTATTAATTTAGTATTTATAAAAAAGGTTTTCACAGAAAATGCTTAGAACTTCGCCTCACTTTTTTATAGAACATTTTCTTTTTTGGCAAAGTTATTATTTTAAAGCTTCACTGAGCTATCTTGTGGTAGGCCCGGAGGGGAACATCCCATTGCCTGAGTGAGGATGAAGTCGTCTACATGTCCAAGTGCAATAATGTTGGAAAAGAAAGTGGACAAAAGTTACAATTTCTGGAGCATGTCTGGTTTGGTCACATGGTGCTACAGAAAAGCATGACGATGCAGGACTAACAGGAGATAAGATGAGTCAAAATCACATGTTTTTCCAGTTAAAACATTTGTGAAGACCGATGATCTGCAGTCTATCACTTGAATTTCCCCTCCAAATTTATAGTATTGTATATGTGTTGTATTGTTCTGGAGTTTACAGACAAAAAAGATAAAATAAGCTTGTTGGGGTCCACCTTACTGAGGAAAAGTTATGATATCTTTGAGGATACCTTGGCTGAAATAACTTGACTCCTTCTCTGACATAAGAGAAAGGTTTGACACACTCCTTTCTTTCATCTGTTTCAGAATATAACATATTTCAAGTTTGGGTCTTTTTCTAGATTCTCTCTGAAAAAGCCTGAGCCTCGCCTTCGTGTTTTTCTTAGAGAGCAAATTGTTTCCTCACTTTACATCCAACAAAAGTTAAATTGATACAGTCTCATTTTGATTTTACACGTATCCACTTTCACAGAAACATGAGCGAGAGTCTTCTGTATGTCCAGTTATAATATTTTTGAAAACATGTGTTTTGGCATCTTGCAGTCTGGACTTGCTCTGATAACCAAACCTCTGCATGTTGGCAGTCGTTTTCATTGTCTTCACTTGTAGAAAGTTTCATAGGGAAGTCACAGGACAACAGAGCAAAACATAATAAAAACCAAAACCTGCATTTATCTCCAAAAGGTTTTGACAAAAACTGGAGTAGATATGAAAGGAAAAAAAAGCTGTCATTGTCTAATGGAAACTTTTAACGATTATCAAGAAGTCCGGACAGCTATTGCTCCAGCCTGCTTTAGTAAATGTAAAGAAAATCTGCTTCCTTTAAGTAAATTAAGCGTGTAAAGAAACTGCTCAAAATCCTTACACAGGACTGTGGTTCTGTTTTTGTTTGTGTCAGGCGGTTTGTGGGGCTCTTGGCTGATTTTCTGCCAAAACGGCATGCAGGCTCTCTGGCATAAAGCCTCAAGGACATCCTCCTCAAGCAGCCAGTCAGAATGACATTTTATTAGTCTGTGATTATTTTTTTGCTTGCAGGAAACTGATGGCTGATAAGCGAGGAATCCATTTTTGCCAATGGATTCCTGATGCTCCAACACACCGTGCATATGTGTATATAAGTGTGTTCATGGGAAACAAAGTTTAAAAATGAAAACACTTAATCAGTTCATGAACATTTTGTGTCTTTTATACAAGATCTTTTTTTTTCTGTTGCCATCATAAAACCACAGCATGATGTTGAATTTGCTGTATGTCACTTCTGTGGCTTTTACAAATTATACCTTGAATGATTTCTTTCAATAAGAGAAATGTAAGTCACAAAATGATGTAAATAAAGCCATGAAGACAAGCAGACGTGAGACCCGTCACTCTGTAGGGAGGGTTTAATGAAATTGTACTGCCACTCCGTGAAAGCGAATCTCCCTGATGGTCTGATTTATCTGTTTAATTTAAAGAATTTTAACTGCTGCTGAGGAATGGCTTTGTCTGACTGTAATTGGTTACATCTCAAGAGAGATTTCTCTCTGTTTTATCTGTACATAATAAAGCCTTGCGATGAAAAGAAATATGAAAGCATTTTTGTGAATTTATTGTGCCTTTTGTGTCCTGTCGGACAATAAAAGGAAAAGAATAAGGTCGTTTTGGGAGCAGCCGGAGCTAAACAGCCGTGTTATTATCAAAGTGTTTGACATTGAAAGTTCTTAAACTTGGTCACATTTTGTCACACCACAACCACAAACTTCGTGGTGTTTGACTTGTATTTTATGGGATAGATGTAGGAGCAGAAAGTAATGCATAATTGTGAAGTAGAAGAAAAATAACAGATGGCTTGCAAAAGGGTTTTACATGAAAAAATGTGGAAAGCATAGGTATCAAGCAGCCTTCACTTTGATTCCCATAAATAACAGATGAGACAAAATTTAAACTTTTGGTATCCATACAAACTCCTATGTGTGTCAGAAAACTAATACTATAAATATTATTATTATCGAGACTTGAAAACTGGCAATAGACACATGATGACAGCGGTAACTGTGGCAGAAGTTGAATCCAGAAGAGTCAGAACAAATACACACCACACTTTTCAGATTTTTCTAAATCATCTTCCTTACACCATGAAGGTTTGTCATATAAAATCCTGATAAAATACAGTGACAGTCGCAATTGTAAAGTGTCAAAATGACATGATTAGTTTTATTAGTCAGTGTCAAGACGGTACATTTCTATGAGGCATAAGCAAGGTGAGCTCTGTGTCTCATTTGATTTTCTCCATGACATTTGACAGGAAATATTGCCTTCTAGAGATTCTTTCTCAATAATCTAAATCAAAACACACTGAGTAAAATCCTGTCGACACACAGATCTACAGTGTGTTCTTGTATAAAGAAATTCTGCTTTTGCAATGCTGAAGACAGAAGTTCCTTCACATTCCTCAACATACTTAGTCCCTCTTGCTTTCTGCTTTCCTTCAGGTTATATGGTTAGAACTGCCAGCTCAGCCTTTCTGCTGGTGACTGCGGCAACGTTTTTTTGGGGGGTTTTTTGTCCAGATGGCATCACCTGTCAGTGACAGTTACAGTCAAGGATTAACCATAGCAAGTGTATAAGCACTTAAATACTATGTTGCTAAGATGTTCATATTGATATTGTTTTTCTTGTATTTTATGACATTCCCAAAGGTAAGGATTTGATTTTAGATAGAGAAATTATATTAGCTTATGTGACAAACTTCCACATTTTGCAGTGCTGTTATGAAAATATATCTTTAAAAAAATCCAAAAAAGAAAATGAATTAGTTTATTCCAAATTTACCTGAACTCCACATTGTTTCTCTCAGGATCTGTGGATTTATTTTAATCATTAGTTAATACTATGTAAATCCCATAATAACCCCAGTCCATCCAAGTTTTATTATGCAAAAAGAGTTGAAATTACACTAACTACAGATCTAATTGCACTACTAATCTACAGTAATTTTATCCAAGGCTTTTGTTTTGCAAAGTTCCAATCCTGAATCCTCATATTAAGTTTTTTTTTTTTCTTTTTTTCTGGCGACTTGGTGCATTTCTACAAGTGCAATTATCATAACTTAGTTCAACTTTAGTTATTTGTGCACATCAAAGTAACAGTTTCCATACATTTCTCTACTGCTTTTGGAGACTCTCATTTGCTTTTGTCATTTCCATCAAAATCACCAGTACTTATGAACGCTGACTCAACCATTAAAATCCTCGTTTTAATGGTTGAGTCAATACACACAAACATGTTGAACAGTTGTGCAATAGTTGTGCATAGAGCTGAGCATTTTCAGGTACCTTCACCAAGATCTGATTATGATGCACTGGAAAATACAGAGTGTAATGTCAAAAACATGTTCAAGCAATTTGCTAATTTGGTTCATAAACATGATGTCAGGATTTCTATTTTGCTGACATTAACGTTGTCATCGACGTGATCTGTTAGTGAGGAATAGACTGAGCAAATTACATTCTTTTGCCAATTAGAGATCAGGTTTTGGACTGTAATTGTTTTGAGAAATGCACCAAAGTGCCCGGAAAAAAAACCCAAAACTATAAGGTAGCATGTAAACGATGAAATCATAGTTATGACATGACTGCCATCTTGCGGCCAAATATGGTAAATGCTGCTAATTTTTTCTTCAAATCTTTTCTTTTCTAATCTCTTCTATAATAGTCAAATAATAACTAAACACATATATTAGATCTTATTTACTTGAGTAGTACTACAACTATAAATGGTAATAACATTTAGAGAATTTAAAAATAAATTTTAAAACACATTTCAGCAACCAGGCAGTTCAGCCTTTATGTCATAAAAACACAAAAATACAAAATCATAAAAGACACCACACAGTCAACAACTGATAAAACAAGAAAACATTTTACATTTTGTCAAGTACCATCGTCAAATATGTTGGTCAATGCTTCACTTATTATGGTTCAAAAGCAACCCACTTTGTGGGGGAGAAATCTGTTCTCTGGTGAAAACACAATTTTTTATACCAACTAATAGATGAGGAAACATATGAGCTCATCTAATTTTTAATTGAAAGGAGTTGTTGTGTTTGTTTTCACGTAAGTTTTATAGCAGATGTTGGAGATTAAATACATAGATACAGATGTACAAATGTGTAAATAATGTTCCAAACAGGAACCCAAACCATTTGGGTAACAGAACAAAAAAGTGGATCCACGAAAATGCCTAGTTAATAGCTTTATTTTAGAATATTTTAATTTGAGCTCCACAGTAGTGCAGCTCTGCTCAAAACCAACAAAAGACCAAATGGGGAAAACGTGAACAACAATCAGTGATAAGGTCAAATGAATGAAAGCATAGGCTGCTGCTTTCGCTTTGTTTTTATATCTGATTCACTTTGACAGTGACATTTTCCTCAAAGGGAGCAATATGGTGACCTTTCTTTGTGGCACTCAGTGCCACATTTCCAGCTTGAGATCTGTCACTGTGACAGATCAGATAAAGCTCCTCTGTGGCCTCGAGAGGACTGAAAAAAGCAAAGGAAGGAGAAAATAGTGGTGACTGTTTCAGTTTGTGACAAGTGATGTAAACTCTGTGAAGCCAACTTTTATGTGAGAAAAACAACACAGTTCCGCAACACTAGTTTTTTTTTTTTTTTTAAACCAGGCTCAATTAATAATTCAAGATGCTACATGTATTAAAATTTTTTTAAAAAGATGATAAATTTTTAAAATAGGTAAAGTTGCCAAAAATATACTCAGGAGTAGTACTATTAAACTTAAATCATATAATTACAAAATAAATTCAGACAGAAGAAAGAAATCTCAGTTTTTCACAAAATAAAACATTTGAAATCAGTAATTAAAACACTGAACGTAAGCATGTTATAATAATCAAACTGTTGGCAGTATGCTTATTTGACCTCCAACAGGCTCAACAGACATAAAATAACATCAGAACAATGAAGCTTGTTTACAAACCAAAGGTTTTATCAGATGTGCTGATGTGTCTGATGCATTGTGGTTTATAACATTTTTGTTTGTATTCTGTTAAGTAACTCGAGCAAGAACATTGACTCAACTAAGAGCAAAAGTAAATACTATGCAGCTCTAAAATTCCTGCTAGAAGAATATTTGTTCAAGAAATTCCTCAAATTAATTTAACCAAGTATAGACACCTAGTAAGCATTTACCTAAAAACATTAAATATTTTATTTTGTAGCAAAGTGAGACATAGAGACAGCAAACATCTTGGGTTAGAGCCTTTAAAGCATTTCAATGGCATAGTAGAGCGCAATACTAGTATTTTACTTAATAAAATCCAGAAAAGAGTGGAGTATATATAAGATTTCACCCCAATTTTTTCATGATAACACTTGAAATCCAGTATGCTCAACTGTGTTTAGCAAAAAGAGCACTTTGATATAATCTTAATATTAATTCAGTTCTTTAAATGAAAAAATGTCGAGATCTCGAAAAGACGAGCTGTCAAGCTGTTTTTCTAATTAATCAGTAGTACCACACAGACTGACATACAGACCAGTACTTGCAGTTTTTTCTGACCAGAAGACCCTCCGTAACTTTGCTGTCCTGTGATCTGAACAAAGCTCTGAGGCTGTTAAAAATTCGATTTGCTTTCTAGAAATCTGGGAGAAAAGTAATGTAAATAAATAAAATAGTGATTGGAGGCAATTCAAACCTCTGCACAATAGAGTGATATTTTTGCATTTTATGAGAAAATATTGCTCCTCCTCTGTGTTTGTCTGTCTCCTGCCTGCATGATCCTATCTGGGTTAGCTTCCATGTTATTTGACCTTGAGCGTGTAGCTGCAGTGGTGCATTCTGCTGCTGATTTATCAGTTTCTGACTACAGCTGCACAAATGAAAAGTTTTTAATAAAAATAATTATCAAGAAGTCAACCATATATTTGTTAATATTAGAATATGAACACGTTTATTTCTCTTGGCCACAAAATAATTGTGAAACATTTGGTACAATTGTAATTTATGTTTTCTAAATCAAATATCACATTTCTTAATGAGTTGTTTATATGTGTGCATTTAATAGTGTTTACATGAACTAATCTAAAAAAAAACACATGGTTTTACTGCTGTTTCCTTGGTAACAAGCAAAACCTTGCCCTTTTAGCCTGCTGGCATTCGGTGGACTGTACCACTCTGTGGCGGCTAACGGGGGTGCTGGCACACCCACCTTACACAATTGCTAAGCTTAACTCGTATCATAACGTCAGAAATGTCTAAGATAAATATATAATGTTTAAGTACAACTTCTGGTTAATTCTTTCAGGCTTAAAACGACAAACATAAGGGCGTATTTTATTTATTTGCTGTTCGGCTCACCCCGGAAAACTACGTCATTACATTAAAATGACGGCCGTACAGTAAGCTGTCAAAAGCTTGTTGCTTAAATCTTTGCAGCGCTGCAAAGTGGGGAAGAAATTAGGTCGGACAAGCTTTAATTCTTGGTGCAGGGCAGGAATTAGACGGACTGTTGAACAGACGTATCGGGGACACTTGACATCTTGTTTTTCGCTAGTTCAGGCGCCGTTTTGTCCGTGTGTCCTGCTGCTGCTGCGTGATATCCTTTCCTAACGATGAGGTAAGCAGATCCTCTCATTAGCGCTGACACAAGCTAATACATATTACAGTTAAGGTCTCCGTCGTGTTTTATAGTCACGGTGCTGCGTATAGGTTGACAGCTAAGTACAAAACGCATCATTTTTAGGTGAAGAAAGGGATGTAAATCACGGCTTTCCTTCAACCATCAATCTGTGCTGATGACAGGATGTGATAGATGATAGCGTCAGGTAGATTATCGGTTCCCAAAGTTGGGTTCGGGGCCCCACTGGTGGTCGCAAATCGGTATAGGGTGTGAAGATCCCATTCAGAAATCAAAATGTATAATCAAACTGTTCCATGAAAGCTTATTTATTGTAAATGTGATACAAGAGATTGAAATAGTTATAAATGCATCGAATACAATGTGTTGGCTGTTCAGGCAGTTTTACTAAGTATGTGAGTAAAAAACTTTGAAGTACACGTTTAAATATTATGGATGTTAGCTTTACATTTACTTCTCATTCCTTACTGTACAGTTTTATCCTAGTCTGCTGTGGATTTATTATTACTACTACTATTATTTGTAGTAGATGTAGTAGTAGCAGAAGTAGAAGCAGTAATAGCTGTAGTTTTGCTTTTGTGGTGGTTTTTTGAGTGTATATCTCTTGCTTCCATTCAATTTTTAATTTTGCTGTTGTAAATTGGGGATTTCCATCCTAAGGGAGAAATAAGGGCATATTCTGTTCTAAATACTACATTTGTTTATACAGATTAAAATTCAAGAAGTGAACAGTTGTCTCTTTTTTTTTATTGTGCAGCCACTACTCTTAACTGCAAATCCAGTGACTTAAACAAAAACCACAGTTACTTCTGACTCACCACTAATAACAACTACCCACCTATTTCCTTGGATTACAAGCAGCTACTTAATCATTTGTTAGATCACAAGTCTCAGCCACTGCTAATGTGGGCCTCTGGAGTTTAAAAAGTTTCGGAAAGACAGCAGTAGATGATTTAATGAGGTTACTAACTATGTTTAATTTTAGCTAATTTAAAAAAAATTATGTATTAGCCATATTTCTATCTTAGGTAGAACCATATTATATGTTTGAACTGCTTTGTGGCCTAAGAATAAAGCAAAAATCATCCAAAACATGGTCAAAGTTACTGTATGCTTTGAAACAAATTGAAGTTTCAAGACAAGGATGAAAAAAAATTTGAGGCATTAATGTGGTTTCCTTTTCAAAAGTTTATACGTACATAATACATGTATAAGAGAGCAACACAGTTTCATACGATTTTGACAGTAGTCTAAAAATAAACCTGAAATGAAAGCTTGCCTTTTATAGAGTTGTAATTTAGATAGGCTTTAATTAAAATACAGTTTGTGGCACATGCCTGGTTGCAAAGTAACTAACTTTTAGAACATATTAGAATCTTAAAAAAATATTCGAGCCAGTGCTTTTTCTGTGCTTTCAATGAGTAAATATGGGACTCCAGTAGTCATACTAAAGGTATAAGTGGGTTAGCAGGAAGTTTTCCAGTTGCGGATCTGCTGCCACGTTCCTATTGGACGGTTTCAGACTGGGAGGGTCTTTCCAGAGCCCAGCACACAGACAGGAAGGGGGTGGCTGGAAATGTTTTAGTCAGAGCCTGGCAGACAGTTTGTTTTGACTGTTTGGAAAAAAAAAATCCAGTTTTTAGTCTTGTGAGTCGGTGGGACAGGAAAGAGAGGGTAAGAGTGTTTAACTGTCACGATTGTAACAACCAGGCAGTTGAAAATGTTCTCCTAGCTTTCATTATCAGCTTCAGAAAGCAGGTTAGAGCTGCATGGAGTGAGAGAGGCAGCCTTTCTTTGACCCGTTTCCTGACTTGCGCCTAAAGGAATTTGCTGCTGTATGCTTTGGTTTTTCACAGACGGTTGCTAAAAAGAAAGAGGAAGAACATCAGAGGTCTGTCTTAAAGTCTGATCATGATCTTTTCTTCTGAGGGAGAAACCAAAGATTTAAGTTCACGAATGAATTAACTACCATGATTTTCCAAGTCTTTCGTCGTAGATCTACTGTACAGATTTAACTCTGGTTTCACTTCCTGTTCCAGTGTCGGGTGTTTATGTTCCTTGTTACTTTCTTTTATCTGCATAAGGCGTGGTGTACTTGGAGTCAGGATTTCTGGCCAGATGTTCATGTAATTTTATTAACAGACCTGGAAGAGCTGCATTTGATCTTTAAACTTTAGTGTACAAGGAAAAGTATGTATCGCTGAAGTAGAATGGCACAATAACCAAAAGTTTGCCACACGTGTACGCCAACTATAGATTGGTGCTCGGAAATATTCACATACTGGTATTGATTAATTGATCCTCATGTCCCTACTGAGCTACACGGTCGAGCAAATAAACCGCTGAGGCTTTGTACGCGTCATGCAACAAGCTAATGTTTGATGAGGAAGTGTGGCCTAAAAACATCTGTCGTTATTTAGGTGAATTAAATCATTTTAGTATGTAAGAAAAATAGTTAAACATTTTATTTTAGGAAACTTTGAATCCATACTGTACTAAACCCAGTATTTAAATGTATTTGACATTTTCCACCCTAAACGAAAACACACTACAAAATACAAAATACACTCAAATTATGCTAACTCTACTACAATTTCTGCATCCACAAAACATCTCTCTAATTAAAGAAATGTTTAGCACAGTAATTCTAAAAATCCAACTAAACGTTAGTAAGATTTTTTTCTCTTTGATCTTGCTCACAGCATTATTTATCATATTTTGTGAAACATTTCTGATGCATACATGAAAAAAGACAGGCATCTTTGTAAAGATGTAAAATAAGAATAGGTTTGCAAATAAATCTGTTATTGTTAACATTTTACTTAAAATGTCATGTAGGAAATAAGTAATACCTTCTGAATAATCAGTGGAAACATCTTCGGTCCAACCCTTCCTGTACTTCCTGAATAGATTTTTACAAATTCCCACTGGTATTTTGATGATTTATCTTTGATGATGGGCTGGGCGACTCTTGGTGACTCAATGCATGCAGGATTCGTGAATCTTGTATGCATTGTATGTTGCTGTACATTTGGAGTGGCGCAATTTCAGGTCCCCCCAGACCCGTTTCTGGTGTCTCATTGAAAGGACTTTTGGACTCGTGTGTTGAGTAATTAGATTTGTCTTGTTTTAAATGTTACTTTTCTAGACCTTAGAATACCTTGGTGTTAAAAATAGGATTTTCTGATTCTTGTCTCCTGAATTGTCTTTTTTGTTTGTGCAGATAGACCTTTAATGACTTCATTTATTAATCATCATTTTACAATGATTGTTAAATTGTTCATCAACAAATAATGACTTGACTGTGATTAGTCGTAGTCGTTGAGTTCAGTGTCACTAGACACAACTTGTATTATTATTATAATTATTATTATTATTATTATTATTATTATTATTATTATTATTATTAATCCTTTGCCATTGTGAGACTCATTGTCTCACTTGCATGAGAGACCAGTTATATCAATAACAAAACATAAAAACAGTAATAATACTAACGACTAAACTCTTCTGAAGATCAGTTCCTTATACGTAATATCAGCAGGGCAGTTTTTCTGAGTGCTTCCAGACATGTTTTCAAAATATTTTTTGTTAAAAATTGGAACTTCCCACGTTTGACCAGAACCATGTTCCAGGTAGGGACCAGAGAAGGAGACTGCTTTGTTCTCAAGCTCAGTATCGGCATCAAGCAATGACCTAATTAAAGCTGTCTGTTAACATAAAGTAGGCTGACGATCTGAAAAAGCAATGCATCATACACCAATGCAAAGAAAATAATGAATGGATGACAACAGACAGTCTCTAAAAGTGTCTCAAAGTCGTTCCTATGGTGAATGCTGCTTTAGTTCTTCACCAACTGGACGATATCTGATAGAACCTGGAAATCTGCTCTCTAGCAGAAAATCCCTAAGGAAAAGTTTCACACGTTTAGTTTATCAGTATTTGTTTATTGATCTGAAACATTTCAGTGTGAATGGAGAAATCTATATTTTGCTTCAAGTCAGATGGGACTACATAGGCCTGTCACGGTAGTAAATTTGACTGGACGTTAAATTGTCCCAGAAGTCATTGCGATCATTTTCAAGTTTCATCATGGTAATGGGATAATAATGCAAGAAGACATTCTCAAAAATAAAGAAGCTTTAAATTCTAATGAACATTTAAGACTGGAACTGGACTATATTATATATGTGCAAGATAAATAAATGAAATAACTGAAATTACAAAAAAAAAGTCTGTAAACAAAATTGTTGTTCAAATAATCAACTTGAAAGCAACTCACCAGATTGAAGACATTTGACATCCAGTTTTTGAGGAAGTTGATAAATCATGCAAATGGAAATTATTGAGCTTGTTTTAAATTTATTATGCAATTATTACTAATTCATTTATTGCTTATTAAGACAGACCTAGATAAGACTAATTCTTAGAATTATTCAATGAGTAACTAGTGAGCTATTTCCTTAATTTATTAAAAGAAGGAACATGAGAAATATTTTTTTTAATTTGACTGTTTTGTAGTGAAACAACAGTAAATGAAACAACAGAAACAAAACAACCACATTAAAATATTTGAAAAAGTTTTCAAAATGACGTAGTTTTAAATAAGCTTATAGTACCTTTTACTGGAAGGCATTTTAGCTTTAATTGTGTTTTTTCCCTTTCAGATCAGCAAAAGAAGTGCCTTTGAGAAGACAACCCCAGTTTGAAGCTGGTTCCCAGTCATAGCCGGCCTATGCTCCGTTTTAAAGACCAATCTAAGAATTAACATATGAAATCTCGACAGCAAGCCTTTTGGTGCAAGTCTGCACACGTTCAACACCAAGATTACTGAACTTTAGAAGAAACGGAGGGAAGAAAATAACCTAAGAATGTTTTGCTGAAATAACATCTGGACGTGAATTCTTTAAAAAAAAAAAAAAAAAAAGAACAAAGCTGAATTTACACTTACATGTTGTATTAATTTCCATCTTTTATTGTGGGATTTCTTTGAACCGTGAGGTTGACATTTAACATTTACTGTGTGGTGAAACCTCTTGGACATGGCGCTAAATATGTCTTCAGTAAGAGACACCAAATGGCTGACATTGGAAGTCTGTCGCCAGTTTCAGCGGGGAAACTGTTCACGCAGTGATGAGGAATGCAAATTTGCACATCCACCCAAGAGCTGCCAGGTGGAAAATGGAAGAGTCATTGCCTGCTTTGACTCTTTGAAGGTAAAATATATGTCTTTGATTCTTTATTCTAAAGTGAAACTCACCCATAACGGAACAGTTTCATTGAAAAATTATCAGAATTAACAGTTTGTTGTATTAAAATTAATGGACATGGTAAACTCTCATGGTGTTAAGTATATATGGTCAACATTCACCTATTTGTATAGGGTAATTTTACTGCAATAATTCGAGAGCACACATTATAGATAGATAGCGGCGCAGTTTTCTACAATCAATAGCAGCCACACTGGCACACCCACTAGGAGAAAACAAACGCACCCAGTATAACACTTTCATTTGATTGGCTGAGAGGTTGCCAGGCGACGGTACTTTTTCGTTCCAAGGGCCAGCTGAAAATGACTCCCAAGCAGCTGAATACTTGAAAGAGAGCATAGGTTTTGAGTACAAACATAGCAAGTTTTGAGAAGAAAGACATGAAGTCCTGCTTTCAAACTGAAAATGTGTGCTCTCGAATTATGGTAGAAACATTCCCCCATATATTTGTCTCATGTTTACCTATATGCCACTGTCACTATTGGCTAACCAATACATTATTTGACTGAATATAATGTGATTCATAACAACTGCTTTCTTACCAAAACTCACCATTTGAAGTAAAACTATCAAATTTGTTTGATATTTCTATTTGCAGTAGCTTCAATAGTTGCTGAGTTAAATACAGCATTTACAAACTTTGAACTTAACCAGATTTAAAGATTTTTTATACTTTAAATCTGCTTTTGGTGGCTGTTTTTTTCTAGTAGAATGGGATATTACTCTGTTCTATTACATTAAATACATTTTAATTCACAGTTTTCCATAACAGTAGTTAGATATGTCCATCGTATTAACTGAGACCTTCTAAAGTCTTCTAATAAATAATTTTTCAGTGCAGCACTCTGATGTGGATTCCCCTTAAAGCTTTTATTCATTTGAACATTGTTAAGTCAGTAAAGATATGTAAGAGTGTTTCATTTGTCATCTGATTTCCTGTTTGCATGCGGTATCAAACGGTCATGGAGGTCAGTTCTTCTGCAGTTATTCAAAATGGAAACAATAAGAGAACATGCCATTGAAGAAAGGAAGATTTATAAGTAAAGAAAGGCAAAGGGAGGTGAGGTAAAATAAAAATATTCCAAGTTTGCTGTCATAGAACTGCAGGAAAATGAGGTTGTACTAATCCAATTAAAGATTCAAGCTTCTTTATCAGAGGTGCTAATAAATATGTAGGGTCTTAGTTGACTTTACGTTACTGCACTGATCAAACAAATGACACTTAATAAGATAAGTAATTCTAATCTTCCCCTCAAAGTTTTAATAACACAGAAGTAATCCTGTCCATTTTGAGTGTTTATTTTCCCTAATGAAGATTTCTCAAAGTCCCTCACCGGATTAAGATGCCGACATTTCCAGACACTTAAAATCAAAACCACACTAAATTAGAACACCGTCCTCTCAAATATCATGTAAAATCCCAAACAATCAAGCAATTTTCCATTAAAAACGACAAAATACCTGCCATATGTTGTTATATTTAGTTATATTTAAAAGAATTAATCTCGCATCCAATTGGATTAGAGCCAGTTTATCCTTGCTCCCTTTGCCTGTATGGAGCCGGTTCTGCCTTAATCCACTCTAACACGTTCAGTTGCACGTCCCAAACAACTTGCTCCTGGGATTATTCTCATGTTTAGTCTTTGTTTGAGCTCTTCCTTTTACTTTTATGAACTGCTCCATGTGCCCTTAAGGTCGAGAGGCTAAAAGCATTAACAGAAAGTATAGACCCCTTATTTTGTTATCTGAAAAGGGGAATTGGAATAATACTTAGATTATTTTAAACATATCTCTAAATGTAGTCACAGAGTTTTTTCTTTTTTAACTTAATTTTGTCGCATTCTCTTTGTGTTTAAAAGAGTGCTTGTACTTTATTTTAATTCTTCTTAATATCAGCTTTTGATAGCAACAATATTTTGTGGAGTGGAGTCCATTAAATTACTGAGGTGAGCCACTGAAGTGAATATTTTTGTAGAGCTGCTCTTTCTGCTTTATTGTTACCTTGTAAACTTTGAACTAGCTCTTTGAAATGAATGCAGAATGAATTGTATATTCTCCAGTCTTGCATGCTTAGCAGCCATACTTTAATAAGCTTCTTGATTTTAAGTCCGTAGACCAAATTACTATAAATAACTATCTCTCTGGGTACTTTATTTTTGGCTTCTTGCTGCTGTAAAAATGCTCGAGGTATGATTTTCTTCACCACGTTAAACTTTTGAACTTGAGTTATGAACCACTGACACCTATAGATTTACTGAGGGGAACTGTAGTGCTTGAATTTGCACTGACCTAGTGAAGGAATGTATTATTAAGTGAAGATTTCTTTTAAGCCACTGAGTCTAAGCTTTAAATTTAACTTTGAGGGAAGATAAATTATATTAAACCACTGCATTTTTTCCTAATAATCATCTTTGCCTACCCAGGAAGATGTTTTTACCTATATTTTTTTCTAATGTTTAACTATCTTCATTATGCTATGGCCATATAATTTGTTAAATTCCAGGCAATTACTATTGAGGCTGCACAAATGTGTCCTAACAGACCCAACTTGCTGTAAGAGGAATGTGCTCAGGCTTTGATATTTGACTCATTGGTATTTCATGACTTGTCAGAGTTGTTGATGCGCAAAACCTGTCCTGTTGCTTTGATGACTTTACACTTCTGCTTTAGGAGATGCATCGAGGCATTTAAGAGGCAGACGCTTAAAACAGTTCTGTAAACTCAAACTGAGGAAAAAATGTAATTTAACATTTCATATCTATATTAAAATTAACAACTCAGACAAATTTGGCTGCTCTATATAACTGGAAAAGAAGACTGACTGTATCCATCCAACCAACCAAGCAAACAAACAGACACATTTTAGGAAGCCTTTCTGTGACTATTTATGTCATTAACGTTAATGTTAACATGCTCTGCCCAATTATTTCCTAATATGGTGAAATGTTAGATTTGCAGGGCATAAATTTCATGTCTTAGGATGAGGCAGGTTGATCAAGAATGTATGCAAAGTGGCACATGATTGGATATTTTTGTCAAAAAAATATTGATGCAACATGTAACACAAACCAATGAAAAGTTGGAATATGAGAGTTTCAGGGACCTACAACATTTTTCTTTGCATCAGAAATACTTCTGAAATTTACCACTGAGATAGTAGATGTGAAATATTTAAAACATTCCTTTTTTGGCTTTAAATAAAGCTGCTCTACAATTGTATTAGTCATATTGCTGTAATGCCTGACATGTCTTAGTGTTTAGTTATTAAACAATTACAATTGAAGTATACCATTTAGTAAAATGGGTGATGCTTTTATATGAGTGTGTTTTAAATGTTTCTTTTGTCAAAGATCAATAGTTGTCTTCATTAACAAGATGGATACAAATGGAAATTTGACAGCTTCTGTGTTTATTTTTAATTTTTTTCTGGGTTTTCTCCCAATGTAGGGCAGATGCTCAAGAGAAAACTGCAAGTATCTCCATCCTCCTTCTCACCTGAAAACCCAGTTGGAGATAAATGGGCGCAACAACCTCATCCAGCAGAAGACAGCCGCTGCTGTGCTTGCTCAGCAGATGCAGCTGATGATCCCTGGACCGAGTCTGCAGCCTGTGGTGAGATCCTTAGAATGACTCAGCAACAACTTTTATTTCGTGACTAAAATGTAACACAGGTCCTCCGCCGTCGTTGTCAACATCTTCTGCTCCACAGGGACTCGGCGCTAATACCAGTCTTGGCTATGGGTCATATATCACCCCTTTGAACCATGGAATGAGTCTCATTCCCTCAGACATCCTCTCCAGCACCCCGGTTCTTGTCCCTGGCAGCTCAGCTGTCACGGTCCAGTGTTCCTCCTCCTCCTCTTCCTCATCTTCCTCTTCTCCATCACAGAAGCTGCCGCGTGCAGACAAATTAGAGGTATTAAAAGCTCCGGGAAGTTTAATTTAATATAAAAACACATTAATTCTTCTGGGGCTCGTAATGGGCCGAAGCTAAACTCCATCTTAATAACTTCTTTCAGGTGTGCCGGGAGTTTCAGCGGGGCAACTGCTCGAGAGGGGAGACAGATTGCCGCTTTGCTCATCCCACTGACAGCCCAATGATTGACACCACCGATAATACAGTCACTGTTTGCATGGACTACATCAAGAGCCGCTGCTCCAGGGAGAAGTGCAAGTATTTTCACCCGCCTGCACACTTGCAGGCCAAAATCAAATCCAGTCAACAGCAAGTCAGTCAGACCGGGGTGGCAGGCCAGGCCACAGCTGCAGCCATGGTAAGACAGAGCCTTAACCTTCTTGTGACTCTTAAGTACACAAGTTCATCAGTCGCACAGTGTGGAGGCGCAGTATAGGCTGCGTCTTAGCCGGCGAGATCCGGTAGTTCAAGCAGAGAAAATCTGAATTGAAAAGCTCTTTGCAATTGATATATGAGTCTCCTGCAAGATGGCGGCATAAAACATAACCGTTATGCACTGTATTATTGTTAACATCCTCCAATATGCCATCAGACAGCCTCACTTGCACATTTTACACAGTGTGTTCTGCTGCATTCTGTTAACTGAGAAATATGTTTGCATATAAAATGGGATAAAAAGGAATTTGTTGCATATGGTTAAATAAAAGAACAGCCAGTATTTACATATAAAACAAATCAAATGTAAGCAAAAGAAGCTTTGAAAATCCTAAAATATAATTATATATGTATATGTCAGTATCCACTAAAGAGATAATGATAAGCATATGCACATCACAGAAGTCAAAGGTACTCTTTGTTCATGTGGGACCAGTTAGGTCAAATTGTTTAAACGGTTTAAATTTTGTTTTCAGTAGATGTTTGTTAAATGCATGCCACAGCTGATGTGTAGCATCTGCAAAAGTTTTCACTGCTAAAAAAAAAAAATCAAAATGTAACATGTTGCATGTTACTAAAATTAGTCTGTTTTTAAAAATCTCAAAAATACTCAACATACTTGAATAGAAAAACTGAATTTTGACTGAAATCATTGTTTTGTGTTTCTGCAGGCGTATCTTATTGGTAGAATTGCTGAAAATCTCACCAGCTGAATATGCAGTGCCTTTCAAAAGCAATAACACTCATTAAACTTTTTCACATTTGAACCTGTTATCTTCTAACTTCAACGGATTTTATCGTGTTTATGCAATAGGCCAACCAAACATGTCATGAAATTATAAACTGGAAATAAAAGGATAGATATTCAAAAAAATCCATCTGCATTTTTATCTATAGTCAGGATTTGCTGTCTTTAAAATGTGGACTTTGTTGCCATTTCATTAAGTCAACCTTTCCTGATATCTTTTTGAATTTCTTCTATTCCCCATAAATAGAAAGTTTTAATATTTTTTCATGAGCTGAAAAAATATCAAGTTGTAAAGAAACCTTATAGTGTGAAATTATTGTTTCTGTCATATAAAATAGTGTTTTCTCTTTACATTGGTGAATAAAAGAAAATCACACAGCAGCATTTCCGAGGCTTAAAGAAGTATCACTTTTGTTGCAGAAGATACTGTGGAACCATGATTGGATATAATAACAGCTTTCCAGTATAATAACAGCTACTTTGTTTTCCATCGCAATGCTAAATTTAGAGCATGTGTATTTCTTCATAGCCATCTGCAAAGGCTTAGTCAGTACAGTCATGTAGTGTACGGTGGAGCCTAACAGTAAACACGCTTCTCCTAAATCCCAGTTTCTTATGTAAGCAATCTGTCTAAACTTTTTACTTGATTTTGCTAAAAGGTAAACAAATCAGAGAAAACTACTAATATAAAAAAAAACTGCGTAAAAATACTATTTGCACAAACTTCAACAAAAATGCTCATTTTGGTTGACTTTTTTTTATCATTCACTCTTCCTGAGTTCACATCTGCGTCATAACAGTGAGTCAGACTATCCAGGAATGTGGTATTTTTCTAACATTTCTAATTTGCATTTTTTTTTATCTAAAGCTAAAGTTACAGAGAATCAAAAGAGTCTATTTGCATGACCGTATTAGTCAGGAGAAGAGTGCAGATGATTCCAAGATAATATAAGACATATACAAGAGTTTATGTAGTTTTTCAAAGTAATGAGACACCAAAGAGCTGTCTTGTTTTGGTTCAGTGTCATCATTGTGCATATATATTTGCTATATTTGTTTAATAGACTTCATTCTTTTACTCTCAAAAACAGTTATATTCTTTTATGTACTTTTATGTAAAGGAGGCATCCATCATTTCACCCAAAGCTTTGCAGTAAATGCAGTAAATGGAGCTCCACTCTGTGTTTTATGACGCTGGACGCATGTTTCATCTGTTGATTTGTGACACTTCTTTGGGCTGGCTCTCATAAAACCAAGCCATCTTTCATTTAACAGTAACGTTTTCAGTGCCTGCTGTGTTTTTTTTTTCATTTATATCCCTCTCTCAGAGCCATAAGATTGGCATAATAGATCTAAAACTCTGCTATTCATGCAAAGCTCCACTAATTTTACTACATTTTGATTATATTAACCTCCTCTGAGCTCATCTAGTGAAATCTATCAAGTGCATTTTGAGGCTATGTGTATTTTAATCATAGTAAATCTTTGCTAAATCTACTCATTAAAACAAATTGACTTAGTGTTGTTTTAATCATTTAATCACCCTAGAATATGTTTTTGTTACTGTGCATGAATATTTATGTGGTATACTGCATTCAGATTATTTTGTTTTTGTTTCCCCCCTCCTCTCACCTTCCCACAATGCTGTCCTCCATGATGCACCTCTTCTTGCTGTTACCTGTATGTTAATGCGCTTGAACCCCATTGGCCCACTGCCATCATGTGCTCGCTGCCTGCTATTAAAAGACTCAGTCGACCGCCAAAGCAATGAAGCGACCCCTCGAGGCAGCTGTAGACCTGGTACTTTTCACCTTTTGCTTTGCATGTAGCTGTTGTGTCATTTAAAAAAAAAAAAAACAAAAAAAAAACTTTTTTTATTTTTGTCATTTGTGATTTACAGCTTCTTCGTGTAGCATCTTATCTGTGCACAGCCACCATCAGTAAATGCTTAAACAACCAAATTTGTTCTTTGTTTTTGTTAATATTTTATCCTCATCATAACTTGAGGCTTCAACTGTGGTTGTTTTTCCCCATCTTTTATTATTGTTTTGAATATAAATATGAACTCTTTGGCAATTTAAGAGCAGACATTATAGTTGAACAGAATGAAAGAGGATTTATAAGGCTTCACGTGTCTTTCTGTCACTTTTCAGGCCTTCCCACCCAGCGTCCTGCAGCCCCTACCAAAGAGACCAGCCCTGGAGAAGAGCAGCTGGGCCAGCTCGCTCCTTTCACCCAGTTTATTGCACTACCAGCAGGCTTTGGCTAATTCACAGTTGCAGCAGGCTACGGCAGCATTTTATCCTGCAGGTGAGCTTCTTATCAGAGACGTTAATACAACTTTTATTAACATGCTTTAGATGCAGTGCTTTGCAAATTTCATACGTTAAATCTTTTCACAGTTTGGAACATTCCAACCACAATATTTAAAGTGTATTATTTTGATTTTATGTGATAAATCAATACATTAGTGTGTCACAAGCATGGTATGCGTTTTACTCCAGCTCAGTCAGATTGGATGGGAGCATTTTTCCACAGATATTCAGATAGTTCAGAAGGTCTGAGCTTTGGCTCAGCTAGGATACTTATAAGTCTGACTGAATGTCTGACCAGCTTTCCATCCTAATTGAATAAGATGATCCCCAAAGCTTGGTTGTGTTTCACAGTGAACACAGTGATCCGTGTTGTGTTCACAGTGATGCGTAGTGCTTGTTTTCTACCATATTCGACTGAGTAAAAAAAAAAAATCAATATTTGTCTGATAAAGCTAACTCAGATTTGGCCACGTTTGCTGTGTACCCTGCATGCCACTCCTTCATAAAGGACAGATTTTGATTTTTCTCTCTGTAGATTTTTACACCTGAGCTATAAATCTCTGTAGCTCCTTCAGAATTACCATGAACCTCTTGATTGCTTCTATGAAAAATCCTCTCTCTTCTTGCCTGTCATGTCTGTAATATTGTGACTTCACAATATTATGAAAGCAAGAAATTGGCATTTTTATTTAAATATTTAACTGATATTATTGTTTCCTACTAATATAATCTTCGATTATTAAACATTAAAAATGAATTACTTTGAGATATTTACTTTAATGTGAAACCCCAGGATAAAAATATGGGCAACATTGTCTTTCAGCTGTAAGTATTTAAACACTAAGGACATAAAAAATATTCCATTTCATGTGATGTTAACTGAGTAAACATCCAAAATCAGTTTGTAAAAAAAACTAAATGTACTCAAACAGACTTCAGGATGGCATTAGCAGTGCAGTCGATCAAATAATGTAATCCAGTGCTGTTAAAAAGTAGATATTTTAGTAGTTTGTTCCTCTGGATTATGTACAGTACGTATTAGTGCAATGCCAAGGAGAAAAGCCATTAACGGTGATCTCAGAGAATCAAATGTCGCCGCCCCTCCATCTGGAAAGGTAATAAGCATTCATCACAGCTGGCCATCATCCCAGCAGTTCATGTTTCATTAGGTTAGCCCCACTGTCAAACTGTGCAGTCCCCATTGAAAATGTATTAAAACCAAGAGATGTGCATTTCAGCCATGCTTTTTGATTAGTTCAGAACAATTGTATTCAACATACCAATGTGGGCTTGCAATATTACTTCAAAAATAGACCAAAAGACCTTGGAGCAGCTAAAAAAGGACCTGGGCTTATAAAGAGCTGGCAAATAAATACACGGTTTAGCTGACAAAGGTGACAAAAACCCACAATGAGACTTTTTTGGTGGTTTCTTGTTGGTCTTGAGGGTTTTTTTCTATTTTTAAAGTCTTTTTGCAAACATCCACATGTTCTGGGATGTTTAATGAAAATCTAGAGTAAATTATAGTATAGTATAGTACCATTTTTTCTGTTATTAAGGACCAGTTCCATCATGATTCATCAAAGTTTGCTTCATTGTTGTGAGGACATGATGACTCATGTTTGCTTTTGGAGTCAACAGCAGAATATTTGGCATTTTTAGCTGGCAGCCAAGAGGTTTTAGTTAAAAGTAATAAGCAGGGATCAACAAATTGCTATAAAAAGAAAATATGAAGCACCTAAAAATGTTTGTATTTCTGTGTTACTTTGATATCCTTCATATGAATGGTTCTAAGTACAACAATGAAAATCTTATTTGTACTTGATGTATATATAGCAATAATTACTGCTGCAAACCATCATGTTTGGCTTTGAACATGATGATCAGACATATGTATGCTCAAGTGAACACAATGATAAGAACATGAATAATCAGACTTTTCTCATTATGGTGCTAATTATTGCTAACAACTCGATAGGATATCCTCTATGGATTCAAACAGTAAAATAACATTTTCAGATATGGATATTAGGCAATATGACTGGTTTAATGTGATACTAATAAAAGTAAAAATGTTCATTTCTGCAACTTTAACTTGATGCTCTCATCCCTCACATTGGATATTGAAATATTTGGCTGCCATTCAAGAAATCCCAACTTTGGTAGCTATCCTTGTTGTTGAACTTGCTCAAAACATGTCTTATGTAACATAATATACAAGTAAACACATTTTGTTTGATGACATGGAGAACCGAGGTAAATACCTAATACCTAAGTTACCTAAATAAAGGCATATACAGAACATTTTAAGTGAAAGAAACTTGAAATGTATTGGAAATGAGATAATCAAAAATGTATCTGGGTGTTTTATTTACAGCATGACAAATAAAACATGAATACATAAACTGTATTTCCTATGCTTTCTTGTTTGTTTACTTAACTATGCCAGTGTAAACTGATGTTAATGTGTTGGTCAAACTAAGTTTGTTCTTCCCATTTTGTAATCACACAGGTTCTGTCTTGTGCATGACTCCTGCTAACAACATTGGTATGTTATTTCATCTTCTTCAAACTGTGTTCTCCAGTCGACAGATAACACAAAGATTAAATCATTTGTTTACAGCACCAGAAAACCAAAACGTCATTGTTTATTGAAATACGAGTTCATATGGCACATTCTTTGTGCTTTTCTGATCATAAAAAACTTGGGTATAAAATTTCCTCTTTTGTTCCAAATGGTTATTTTTGAAACTCCATCACTGTTTGTAGGTTTTCTATGCTCTACTGGTAAGAATTAGGAAATTTGTTCAGCATTCCTGACATTTAAAAGTTTTAAACGTTTATGTTTTTTTTATATATCTGTGCACTTGTGGTATTTGTCAATTTCTGAGCAAATTTCCTAATTAGATTTCTTATTAGCACTCCTTTTATGTTTTCCCTTGCTGTCTTGCTTTGCCGTGTGATCACATGCCATCTGCTGGTCTAACCCAATGATGGCTTGCCGCTACTGTCATTGTATATTTGCTTGGCCAGAGAACGAGAAACATTGCTATGGTTACCATAACGCTCCACCTCCCTTTTCATTGCTTCCATGGTTCCCCTCCTGAAAAAGTCCCCATGATGTACAGTGCTACGCCTGCTACTGTCTCTGCAGCAGCCACTCCTGCCACAAGTGTCCCCTACGCAGCAACAGCACCAGCCAATCAGGTTTGCTCCTTTTTAAAGCTTTCTGTGGTAAATCCTTGAGCTCTATATCAGTGCTTCATCTTTAAATCAGGGGAGTCGCTTCATCAGCATTGGGATGCCATGCTTGCTTTACAGCCATAAAGCTTTGTGTACCTGTAGACCTTCAGCAGAACTGCTAGGCTGCATTTCATTCCTTTCCCTTACTATAGACAACACCTCTTAAGAAATCTCAACAGTGTTTTATTCATTTTTTTTATTGCATGTTTTGTGCTTTGTTCAATGTCGTCTTTTTAAGACTTAAACGGTAGCAAGAGGTTATATTAAGAAGTAAATGTTCTGTTTGTGAGCATGATGTGTTTATTACATTTTTACTGAGATTTTTTTATGACTCCTGCAGTAACTTTGTGAAGAGTGAAGCCAAAATGAATAATAATAACAGTTTTTTAGTCCTTCATTTTTACTCAAAATCTTGTTTTATGTCCAGTTACAGGCAGAAATTTACACACACTCATCAACAGCATTGATGTCATGTTATATTTTTGGCTTTTTATGACACATTTTAACAGTAATTTGTTTTGGGTGGACAGACACGACATAAAACATATTATTATTCAAAAATAAAATATTAGAGCACAAGTAGGATTTTATTTCTCTGGCCAACAAAAGTTTTATTGTACTTCCTACAAACACGGTCTAATATATACATACACCTCACTGATCCATAGTCCATGCATTTTCAAAATGGCCAATCAAAACTAGTTTGGATATGTGTTTGGATCATCGTGTTTCACCTGTCAACAGTATAAAATATTTTCAGTATTTTTCACTTCTATTTATTTCTCTCATTTTTTTGTATCTCAATATATTTGTGGAATAAATACAGTGAAAATAATTGCCCTTAATTTTGTGTTGCATATTAAAGCAACCAGCTCTTTGAAACAGGCTTTTCTTTATTTTTGGTTCAGGGTACAGAGTCCTGTAAAATGCAGGACTCTGTTTTTGTTTGTTTGTTTGTTAAATATAACAAACTGTATCGTATGGATGGAACATTTAAAAAGTATTGTACTGCTAAGAAAAAAAAACGTATTTAAAAACCTGTTGTGTGAAACTATTCTTCTGCTTTTGGAACAGATCATCCTCAAGTAACCATCAGAAACAGACGTCAGTGCCACGTCGCAGCAGTTAAAGGTCCTTTTCAACCTCCGTACAAACAGTCTACTAGCATCACACACACCATACAACAACCTGCATGTTAATAAAGTTGCTACTGAAATGAGGGTTACTTTGCAAGTGCACGCTTTTACGCCTGTGTTCAATGCATTTTCAATAATTTTTCGTGATGCGTTGCCCCTTTGTCGGTTCTGTTGAAGTCAAGGATGAAAGCATTTTGTCTCGTTATACACATTGTACAGTAACCTGGTCTGTTAAAAAGACATTACAACTGGAAAAGTCACAAACAGCAGACAATAGTGTAAATACAATATAAAAATCTTCTTTTAAACTAATCTCAACACAAAGAATAGAGCTCTTACTTATAAACCATTTAAGTGTGTAGATATTTATGGCTGCAAACATTGAGTTTGGTCACAGAAATGTCAAGTTGGTCCTATATTGCATTTGCTTTTATCTTCTTGAATGTGCTATTTAATTAAAGTTTGTTTTTTTAATGACAATTTCATAGTGCCAGATTTGAATATATTTAACAAACCAGTGGAAAGCACTTATTCTGACTTTGAACCTCATGTTGTGTAAAATGATAGCTGGCTTATGGACATCCCTTTAAAATGCTCAGAGAGATCCCCAGAGAACTGGATCAGTGCTCCACCTTCTGGTGTGCCTTTGCATTGCATAGACAGGCTCTATGCTGAGAGGAAATGCTGTATAATTCATCTGATGTCAAATAGTAGACCCACTCATAAAACGTTATGTCCTTTTAACGATATAAACTTCATATTACAAGTCAGATGCTTAGAAGATGCGGTTTAAACTATAGGAAGAGCGGCTTCAGGCATGAGAGATTGCTTGGAATACAACTGCTAATATTTAAACTAAAATTGTTGTGTGAACATTGTCAGTACTGTTTTGTTTGAATGTTACAAGTGCCTAAACAATCGTAGGTAGAATTGCAAAACACAGTCCATATTTTCACAAAAGTATAGAAGTTACTTTCTCTGAACTTGGAACTTACTTTGAGTTCCTGGAACTTTCCTGAATCTTACTAGTTACTTTCTCAAAACTTACTGAGTTCCTATAGAAAAGGAGCAGCATTTTGAAGTGCGACTTTTCTTGAACTTACTATGTTTTAAATCAGTCCTAAGTACCTTGAAAATATTCAGTATGTTCCAGGAAATTACTTAGCAAGTTTTGTGTCGGTTCCTGAAAATAAAATTTGGTAAGTTTTAGGAAAGTTCCACAAAGTACCATGTAAAATCCAGAAAGGTTCCAGGAAAGTTCCAGGAAAATACCTGGTAGGTTCTGGAAAAGTTCCAAGAAAGTGTCAAGTTTTTAGGAAAGGACGACCTCTACGTTCCTGAAAAGTAACCTCTAAATCCAGGGAAGTGCAGGCTGTATTTTATAGTGCTACTGAATTGTACATGCAATGACATCTGAGAATACTTCAAACGTTTTGTGTGAAAATCACTTCAGTAATGTACTAATTAAGTCTCTGATGTTTGAGATAGATTTCCATGCATAGTTTGCAGTGCAATGTCAGTGCATTAGTATTTTCTCGAAAGTCAGATAAGGTTTTGTCCTTGACTAAATTTCTCACCAATGTTCTAACAGGTGTGTACTGTGCATAGGACCTAATATCCATGTTTAAAAATTATATTGTTAAAAACTATGTTAAAATACTTTTTGGTTTGATAGAATTTCAGAAGTAAAAATTGTTTTGGTGAAATGTACTTGTGTGGTTAAACCATCACAGCAGCCAGACTGACATTTGTTTCTTTTAAGAGAATCATTTCTCTCTTGTATATTTGTATTTTCTATTCCATCTTTTAGTTTTGTGTCTTACAAACTTTTGGCGATTCAGTGTTTGTTTACCATCCTTGAATCATTTTACACTTTATTAGTTGATACTAAAATAAGTACATATGGATATTTTGATAGTTTAGGACACTTAAAAATGTATCCTATTATATTTTATGATGAATGTAATTTATTAAACTTACTTTGGATCTGTTCAGTTCCTTTAAAAACCTTGATTTGTAGTTTTAGCGTATTACAATAAAAGAATCAGGACAAAGAAGAAACTGAGAACATCCAGTCCTCGTCACTGCCTTGTTACCTGTAAGAGACAACGAATGTCTGTATAAACAAGGCCGTTAAGTTGCCTGTTATGTGCAGAAGTGCATTGTACCAATTGTACAAAGGTCTGAAACTAAAACAGGTTGTGATTTAATGAGACTATTCAGATTGTTTGTATAGCACTTTCTTTTAAAAGTGTTAAAAAGTGCATCACATGAGCATGTCAGATGAGTTGGTTCAGAAAGATCTTCACAAGATTAGAATAAAAAAATGTGTGATAAAGAAATTAAGATGTTTAATTGGATGTCAGGAATTAAAGTGACTGAAAACTTTGCAAAATTATGCACGCTGCTTGAAATTCCATAATTTTCTTTTACTAAAATGCCACAAACTTCAGTATTTTACAAGTATTTATTTAATAAACAAAGGCAAAGTGGGCATAGAGAGATACATGATTATGATTTATTTTAACATAAGATCAAAAGCATATGGAAAACAGTTGTTTTTCAGCCCTAAAGAAATCGTAACAGTAACAATTAGGCCTCCTAAGTTTAATTTCTTTGGATCTGCAAAGACCTCTGTGGGAGAATCTTGACAACGCAACTACTAATGTTTCACTTTGCAAATCTGGCCTTCAAGGAAGAGTGACGAAGAGTGGAAAGACATAAAATGTACAGCTTGAAGTTTGTTACAAAGCAAGTATGGCACATAGCTAAAATGTGGAGGAAATGTAACCATTTGGCTTATGGCTTGTGTGGCAGAAAACCAGAGTCCCCCATGAAACAACTCAAGTTGTACTGTGACACCTTTTGGTTGTCTGTAGGGTAAAAAGACCAGAACGGCACATGGGGAGCTCCAGTCCACTCAATGTTGCGCCTCTGGGATACAGCAGAAAGTTGTCACTGCTCCCTGTCAGCTGACATGTGTAGGAGTGAGCCAGCTTTCTGACTCAAAGGGTGATGCAGCAATTTACAGCAATCGTGCATCACTTCACTCACATCATTTCTTGATATTAACACACCCCGGAGCGTTCGTGCTGGAGAGCACAGAGATGGGATAGATCACTGGCTGTTAGCCCAGGGTAGACTCTTCAGTAGCATTTATGCATGAAAAAGGACAAAATTGGTAAAGCGTCACTTCCCCAATGTGTTTAAATGCTTAGAACAGATGATGGACAATCAGTTTCCTCTTGTTTTTCAAAAGCTTCGTTCTTAACTTTAGTTGTGATTGAAGAACACAAATAATTGTGGTTTACAATTTTTTATTTTTTTTTGTGAAAACGGATTCTAACTTACCATATTGTCCTCAACATACAATCTACTTTTGAAACATTGTCATGGCAGCATTAACCTGGGGGATGCTGGTGTGAGTTCAAATGAAGATGTGATGAACTAAATAGAGCGTAATCCTGGAAGAAACGCTGCTGGATGCTGGAAAGGGTTTGAGATTAAAATTGAGTTCACGTTCTAGCAGGACATAGTAACTTTCAGTATACAGCCAGAGCTACAGTCAAGTGATCATCGCAAGATTCAGGTGTCCCAGTCAAAGTCCAGACTTAAATCTGCGTGAAAATCTGCATCCCTTCACAATCATGCCCTACTTTGTCTTTGTCTCTTACATAAAATTTGTGAAAATACTATGAAGCTTGTGCTGGTAATGCAACAAAGGTGAATACTTTTGGAAGGAACTGCATATGTAAATTTATTTACAGAACCAAACAATCTACAGTGGACCTAAACACTAAAACTTTCTGCATACGTAGCCAAATTAGCTAACCCAAGACCTTACAGTGTCTTTAAAAGTAAAAATAAAATGAGTAAAAATCTACCCATCCCTTTTAATTGAGAATCTCAAATCTTATATAAAGTGTCCCCGATGTCTCTAATGCTAGTTGTGAGTGCATTTCTTACACACTGCTCTATTTAATGTTGAAGCATTAATAATTCATTAATAGTTCAATTTTAAAGTATGATTGCTTTCAACTTCAGTGTGTCACTAGCTGTGGTTATGAGATTTTCTTTTCTTTTTACTTAGCTTTCAAATGTAAAGCACATTTCTGAATATTTGTGTTACTTTACAGACTAAGAGCTTAGCAGGAATACACATGAGGCTGTTTCAGGGTTGGATATTTAAGACACAAGGATTTGGACATTAAGAATGTTCAGTCTTACTGAAAGAAACGCCTCTCTTCAGCACTTTGGCAACTGTCAAATGACTAAGAGGATTTATTTGTGATATTTGCCTTATCTTTGATCTATCCTGAGTTTGTATTTGTTCTGAAACTATTGCGGTGTTCAGTGATATAAATTTGACAGATGTCTTTGTTAATATTCAATAAGTTTGGAGTTGTGGTTGCAGATTGTATGACAAACCCAAATGACATGCTGACATGCCTGACGTTTATTTGATTGATCATCCTGGCAATGTGTATGATTCATTTAGAACGTTAGCCATCTCTTATTAAAGCAGCCATTCTGGTGACATCAGGTTGCATCCTGGTGGGAGTTGTTTGTGCATAATAATACATTTCATGTGGACAGTTTTGTTCATGTAAATTCAAAATTGTGTAAAATTTGAGATATTGCAAATAAAGTAATGTCATATACATGCAATGCTGTGAAATGATTTTTATACTTGTATTTTAATGTTTGTGTTCCAATGTCAGACAAGTGTGTTCCGTTGAGATGCTTTCCAGCATCGCAATTTTTATCTGATTAGCTTAATTCCTGTGCCTTTTGGGAAGCAACTGACCCAAATATACACAAGAAGAAATGGCTTCTTTTTTCTTCTGTTTTTTTTTTTTTTTTTTACATGTTGCTATGTTGGGAACAAAAATCAAAATCAAGACTTATTTACCATATTTATGGTTGTTGTAGATTTACTCGGTGAAACTATTTACACTCAGGTATTGCCAGCAGAAAGTTTTGCAATCCGTGGCCAAATGGGGAAAAACTAATAATCTCCTGGTAGCTCTCTAGAACCAGAACCCATTAAAGAGCTTATGAAATATTTGTTACAGTTAAACCCAAAATTATTCTCCTGCCTCTGGCAGATTTACACTAAAGTAAACTTTTAATTATCTGATAAAGAGTCGGTGGAGGGAGTTTAAAATTAAAGTGATGGGATGAATATTTCTAATCTTGGTATTTTCCCATTGAAAACATGCAAAAAGCTGGTTAGCAATTCTAAGGATTTGACAGATTTTTCAACAGAGTATTCAGAAGGTTACAAATAATTTTCGGTATGCCATTGTTTTTTTAAATTAAAAAACATAGAATGTAAAAAAACAAATAGATTTACAAAAATGATTATATTTGGTAATTGTTTAAAAGATACCTGTCTCATTTATCAAAACTTCTTGGTTGAGTGGAAATTATTTTCAATCTAAATCTGCCAAAGGTATGAATAATTTTGAGATTAAAAGACCAATAATAATCCATGTTTTCAAATATCTAGGTAATTTCAAAAATGATCTTACTTGAAATATTAGCACATAACATTTTTGTGAAATTTGAAACGTTGAAGGTCTCCTTCAAACTGTTCCAATATTTTCCAGCATTAAAACTTAAGACTAATTGCAACAGATTGTGTTGCCCATTACAACCTTTTTCCTCTTAATTTCATATTTAGAAAAAAAAAGTATTAAGCATCTCAGGAAATTCTTTGGGTGCCCATTGCCCAACATACCTCCACCACCTCCACCCCTCTCCTGCCACTATGTGTCAGAGACAACGCAATTCAGCGTTACCATAGCAACAGCATCCGGCGCTTTTCTCCTCCTCTTGGATACACATCCTTGAAGCCACCCCTGTGATTGGCTGAGCCCTCTTTCGATGTCACCGTAGAAAACGAATGACGGGAATTTTAACACATGAACGAAGCGACTCCGCGGAATCTCACTGGCTCCCGCAGCGTGGCTCCCATTCAGACCCGAGTGAGACCCTGCGAGCCGCGGAGGTCGCCATTGGGCTGCTTTCTTGTCCGTCAGATGAGGGAGGGCCGTCTTGTTTTTTTTTTTTTTTTTTTTGTGTGTGTGTGTGTGTTTTTTTTATGTGTATATATTTATTATTCCCCTGTTGCCTCGGTACGGAAGCCGAGCGGGGACCGGCTGGTTACGCAGCGGCCGCGGCGGGTCTCCACCCGAGAGAAAGGCGGCTGAAATCTGCTCCGGGTCGCGGTGAAGGGGGTGAGAGAGAGAGAGAGAGAGCGAGAGAGAGAGAGAGAGAGAGAAGCGGAGACATGCCGGAGATGCTGAAGAAAAAAACAAAGAGACGCAAGTTCTGTGATTTGGTGCTCGCTGCAGTTTTAGCTTGTGTTGCTTTTCCCCACAGCTTAAGAAACTGTGCCTGTAGTTTTTTTTTTTTTTTTTTTTTTTTTTTTTTTTTAACCAACCCCCTTTTCCACTTTCGGCGTTCTCGATGGAGCAAGTTTGTTTTTTTGTGATGCACACACAGAACTGAGGGGAAGCAGATGAAAACCCCGCACGGTCCACATCATCGGGCGATAGTTTCATCTTCCCTGTGCGCGTTAATTTGGGGGGTCGGGGAGGGGAGGGGGGGGGGGGGCAGCTGCAGTCCACGCATGCCAGCGTTTGGCCTGTCTGCGATGGGGAACAATTTCCACAATGAAGCCCTCCGAGTCTTTGTGCTCTGCATTAGTCGAGCAATGACGGCGCTATTGACGAGCCCGTTCAAAATGGGACGCGGATGGTGAGCGCAGTGGGGAGGCGAGGAGGGGGGGGGGGCGGTGGGGGGGGGGAGGAAACATTTTGACTTTATTTCAATGACGCGTGGAGATTGATATCCCTTACCAGCTGATTGAGAAAGCCACGATGCGCGAGTATAAAGTGGTGGTCCTGGGCAGCGGTGGGGTCGGGAAATCAGCCCTCACCGTGCAGTTTGTCACCGGGACGTTCATCGAGAAGTACGACCCCACCATAGAGGATTTCTACCGCAAGGAGATCGAGGTGGACTCCTCGCCCTCGGTGCTGGAGATCCTGGACACCGCCGGCACGGAGCAGTTCGCCTCCATGCGGGACCTGTACATCAAGAACGGACAGGGCTTCATACTGGTCTACAGCCTGGTCAACCAGCAGAGCTTCCAGGACATAAAGCCCATGAGGGATCAGATCATCAGAGTGAAAAGGTTGGTGCAATGTTAACGCTATACTTCCTAAACTCACTTTAGAGAGAGTTTGCCATGTGTCAAAACTGCCACGGTAAGTTTTTGCTTTGTATTTTTTTTTTTTTTTTATTTTTTTTGCCGTTTTGTTGCAAATAAAGGTACGTGATCAAAAATAAAAGCCTACCTCTCAAATTCATGCTTCACATCACCGTATAGTGGCATCATGTACGGTCATGGCTCTCAAACCAAGTGAAGTACTAGTGGTGGGGACTGTCTGTAGAGGGAATCAGATCAAATATTGGTGCAATGTAAATGCAGACAAGTTAGAAAAGGTTGTGAGCTCCAACAGCTGTAAATATGAGGAGTTCGTGCACATAAAAAGTTTTTTGATAAAAAAAAAAGTGCAGTGGTAAAGATGTTGAGAAGTCACTGTATATGAACTGAAGCATATAAGAACAAGCTTTGGTGGCTCATGCTGCTTTTAATGTTGCTCTGAATTTGGAAGTGCATCTGGGAATTCAACATGTTGGTGTTTTGTGAGTAGGTAAAGAACAGACTGAGATGGTCAGACTTAACTGTCAAAGATCTTTAACACTAATTTCTGGCCAAGATCTTGGTTAAATTTTATAATTTGAACAAATAATGGTTATTGAATTTTCTCACAGCAAAGGAAACTTATACACAGCAAATATGTTTCTGACTCATAGATCACACCATGGTGATCTGGCAGTCCTGCTCCTTCGTTGCTGCTTTCTTATGAAAACACCACCAGACAATGCTGACCTCACTCTCTCGCTCCCGCAGGAATGCACATGGTTGCCTTTTAGCTCTTAGCTGACAAACTAATGTTGAACCGCACAGACCGATAATTGTGGAACGAGTGTCGTCTGCACTACCTGTTGTTGTTTTTTTTTTCAAAATAGAATTGCTGTAGGAGTCAAAAATGTAAGGAGGTGCAAAATAAAGGTTTTAATAGTACAGATTAAAGCCTTTTTGAGTAATACACATTATCACATTGCACCAATACTTTTCTAAAGTAAGGTTCAAATGAAGAATCGGTGACCGTTTCCATTGCCATCATTCCGATCAACACCAGGAGGAATAATTAAAGAAAAAGTCCCACTGCTCGGCAGTCAGAAAGTGAGTTGTGGTGTTGTATGAGTTCACACTGTATGTCATGCCATTTTATGTAACAATCACATAACTATTTAAAGTCACACAAGCAGAACAGGGCATTTACTCATTTGATCAGAGATGAAAAATGCACAGAAAATAATCAGTAGGAATGATTAACACTTTGACCAGTAATGAACACTATTGTCTCCATCATTGGCATACATGGTAGTAGAATCCAGCATGGCAGCTCAAATATTTTGAAAGCTACCGTAATACCTGTCAAAAGTTGCTTATTTGAGAACATTCGACTAATGGCAGCAGATCATCTCGATTCCTGTGATTTTTCTGATCTTATTGACCCAAATGCACGCAACTGGATAGTATCTGTAAGTATAAATGTTGGAAACAAATTTTCACATGTAAAATTAGCTTATTGGTGTTGCTCTTTAATTTGAGCTGACCAGGGTCAATAAAGATGCTGTTCCTACAGTTTTACTGTTGCTTTCATTGTGCTTTATCTCACCCACAGATTCTATAAGTTGATAAATGTCCAAACATCAATGTGAAGTCATTTCTAAAAACTTTTCAAACGTTTGATCTTAGACTTGCTTGTAAAAAGACATTTCCAGCATATTACAATCAATTATGTGCCAGTTTGCACCTTGAGATATCGACATATCTCAAGGTTCAACTGGGGAACAAATTCAAAACTCTTCATTTTTCCCTTGTAATTCCTTTAAAAAGATGCCGATGTGAGGCCTTGGGTTGTTTTGAGACGTTTTAGGGGTTAATTTATTGATTCTAGTTTAATTTATATTCTGTGTTCCCTTTGTTTGATTAGATCAACCTTGTTTCTGTTTTGTCATGATCTGTGTTTCTGTGTATTTATTTTTAGGGTTTTCTGTGTTCAGTTCTTTCCTGTGAGTCTCTGTCTCTTCCCCGTTGATTGTTCCCAGGTGTGTCTCATTCCCTTGATTACCTCCCTGTGTATTTAAGTCCACCTGTTGTCTTTGTCTCTTGTCTGATGCTTGTCTCATGATAGTTGTCTGCCGGCACAGTTGAACTGCTAAGTCCTGTGTCAGCATTAGCTCGTCTTGTCAGTCTTTGTTGAATTGGGTGCTACCGGTGTTGAGCCTCTGTGTTTCCGCTCTGCCATGCTGCCTGAAATCTGGATTGTTTTGAGCTATTTTCATCCATAAATTATCTTTTTCCATCTACATCCTGGGTCTGCCTGCATCTCTCTTCACCGCCAACAACCACTCTTTATGACATGTTTTACTTTAGCTCTGTCCTTTTTAAGTGATTCTTGTTTTTATATTTAATTATGTTATGTCTAATTAATGTTAGATTAATTTCTTAGTCCCAGGGTACTCTCGCCCCTTGTGCCATTTTGTCTCTCTCTCGCCCCACACCTGCAACCCGTCAGCTAATCAGCTCAGGTTCTTTGTTCTAACATTCACTCTCCAGTACTTATACAGTTTTTTCTCTCCTCACCCCTTGCTGGGTCCTCCTGTTACTTCCCTGTTTCATTCTGCTTGCTTTTTGTTCTTCTGACTCCCTACTTTCCCTGTGATTTTTATAAATTCTTGCTCTTCATCTTTTATTAAAACTTCAAATCTATTGGCAATCTATGCCTTGCTGCCTTAGGGTCCTCCATTAACATAATCAATCATGAGAACCAGAGACGATAAAGTGCAAGATAAAAATGTTAAACTCTTACAAAATGCAAACCCTAAATACTTTCTTTAAATTGGATACTATATTTCTAGACAATCCTCTGGACTTGCAAGCTGCTTAAGAATGAAATTACTTGAAGAAGATAATGTCATCATCTGGAAACCTCTCAAAATCAATATATGGGTCAAGTTCTGGTATCAAGATGTACCAAAGTTTTAAAAAAAACTGCAGCTTAAGCCAGATGCAGATTTCCATCATTACTGTTCATACAGTTTAAAGATCTTTTATTGAGATGCCAGAAAAAAATGTTGGAATGACTGACGTTTTCTTCATCTGCATGGTGCAAAGGTTAATATGCTTGACCGTCCTCCGCATGTTGCCATGCACTACCAATCAGCTGTCTGAAAGAATGTCCTGAGTAGAGTCCCTTGTGTATAACAAAAATACATTTATCTGTATGGAAACATAACTAAAATTATAGCTGTAAAAATCATTATTTTAAAGGAAACTAGGATTACTTTGCTTCTCTGATTCAAATAAATTAGTTAATGTGACACGTGTTTGCTTAAAATTGTTACCTAAAATGATACAGTGAAACGAGGATGTTTATTTTTTTTTCTCAGGGTTGTCATACTATGAGAATCTCAAACCAGCCTATGACTAATGTCTGCTGTGCTGGATACTGCTACTGATACCCAGCCGTGAATGCTGTGTAGTCAGTGTTACAGAGGCTCTGCAGAGAGATCCAAAGAAGTGCAGCTTTCACTACTGTAAGGATGAGTACAGCACTCGCTCTCATGCCAGCTTCTGCAGAGGAAAGTCCATGCACAATGTCAGTAGGAGGAGCAGATGATCCCAATATGAGGTCATCAGTGAGAACTGCTGATTTCCTCTGTAGAGATGACGGTGTTACTGTTGCTGCTCAGCTTTAGTCCTATTTACTGTGAAGATGTACTTAATGCTTATATTTCACAATGTCGCAATGTCCCGCTGTGAACTTAAGTGTGCAGATTCATAGAAGCAGCAGCCTTGCTGTTTTAATTCGGTCACTTTGTGAGTTTCAGCGTGCAGGCATCGTTCACTGATCTATAAAAGGGGCGCTTCATCAGACCCTGGGGACGAGAGTCAAAGGAGTCAGAATTGAACTCGGCTTAAGGCTAAATTACTCTGTTATCCTATAGACACAAGCCGGCATTAAATCATCAAGGTGGTATTACTAATTATTTGACCTTGATTAGCGATACCACAGTGTAAGACTCTGTGTTTACTCAATAATTAAAAAAGACGTTATAAAGTCATCTAACAGATTCAATGTAAGACAGATGAGGAACATTTTTTCCAAATTTTACTAAACTAATACAAGACCGTAATGATCGCTTGTCAATTAATTACTTATTACAAAATTTATTTGTTTTGATTTTTAAATAAAGCCGTAAGCTAAAATTAGAATAAACCACCTCTAATTTTAGGTGTAATTTTCCAAATGCTTATTACTTCATATTAAATGATGTTTTTCCTGTCTGTTTTCATACTAACACTGCAAATATTAGCTGGTAGTGTTAGCTAATTAGTCCAACCATCTGCTCCGAAAGCGAGCACACAGGCTTGCTGCCGCTTTAAAACAGTGTTCAGTAAGTAACAGTGGAAAGTCCCTGGGTTTCACCAGTGTGACTTTGTTCTTTTTTCTGTCCTGAAATATTTCCTTCTTTAAGTTTTCTTTCAGTTTGTTTAACTATTTATCTTTATGGCTCATTAGACACTGGGGATGACTGTCAAAGGACTCGTCCGGTGTGTTTGTGTTTTGGGAGTGCTGTGTCTTCTCAAAACACCAGTCCTGTTCAAATATTTTATACCTATAAAACATGTTATTTTTTATAGGTATATATTTGAGTAAAATGAACATTATTCTTTTATTCTATGAACTTCTGATATGTTTCCATAATTTCAAGCAAACATCTTGAATGTATTTGTAAAAACAAAAAGAGAAATAATGAATCAGATGCAGTGCTGTCAGACCTCAAATAATGCAAAGAAAACAACAATACTAATGTTTTAATTCAGGAAAGTTCTGAAATCAATTTTTGGTAGAATATTCATGAGGTTTTCAATGGGGGTTCAGTGCAATGGTCTCTTTTTTTTTCCATTCTTCATATGAGGGACCCCTGCTAAGTCCAAAACTATGTGCAGTCAGTTGGGCTTTCTTACATCTACAACATTTTACTATTTGTATAAATAAATAAACTGAGAGAAAGGAAGTATTTAAAACCAACCTAATTTGTCTTTTTTTATATAAGCTATAAAAACATTTAAGAGATTTATTTCACCTTGCTGGATGGCAGTTTACAGCAAAGAGGTCTCGTCGCATCTTTAATTTTCATTGCTATCTCATTAAAACGTCTTGAAGCTGTACCTCGCCATGTCTCAATGCTAGAAAATGTCTCACGCCAAAATGGCGCGAATTACTTTGTTCGATCCTCATCATGTGGAGTTTGCAGAAAACTACAACTTGAGGGTTGTAGTTTTCTGTCTCGACTGTCGTGTCAATATCTGATCCGTGATGCTTCATAAAAATGCAACAACCAACATAAATTTGCTTGTTTCTGTCACTCAGCTGGGTGTAGATTACGTGTGGTATACTCCCTGAACAACACTGTTGCTTGAAAGAATGAGGTCAACATGGTTCCCCGATATGGTTCGAAAATGGGAAAAGTATGTTGCGCGGTGTGTTTATGTGTAAATATGTGTACTTGCGTGTTCACACTTCACACGCAGTCGGGCTCTTAGTGTGATTTAATACCCATCACTGAGTCTTGTGCTGTTTTCTGATATCACAGAAGAATCTATTTTGCGGAGCGAAAACATCACGCCTCACACACTCCTCCTACACATCAGTTCATTTAACACTCCTGTGCTTCCACACGGTTCAAATACAGTATAAGCCTGGTACACCAGTGCATTCCCTTGACTTCATTAAAAATATTTAACCCAGATTCTACATCGAATTTGTTTTGAATCGAGAGATCGATCCCAGGAGCAGTATGCACATTTTATGTTAAATTGTGCAGAAGGAATTTTAAGATTTATGTTTACAGACCTCAGCGTCCATCATAGGCAGACCGACAGATAGATAGTTGTGGTTACATGTTTATTGCATAAGGGAGTCAATCACAAGGTGTCAAATGTATCACCATATTTGACTCCAAGTAAGCTACATTCTATCGTTGCCTTTCTATGCATCAGATTCCAGCCAAGCCAAGCTGCCAGTGGATTTTTGGGTCAAGTCAAACTCCGTTCTGCATGTTGCAATTTATAGATGTTATTTATGCTGCACAGAGATGCTGCTGCTAAAGAAGGTGCACAAACATTCGCAGTTACAAATATGTATGTTGCAGAAATGAGCTGATAATAATAACTTGGTCCAGTCCTGTGCTACACGAAACAGAGGCTCTATCTACACCACTCACTTCAAAATGCCAAATGCTCAGAGTAGCTAACATCGCAGACCTGACTTTAATTTCTGATTAATTCAACTAGTAATTATTGAACCATTTGGAGGAACTCAAACTGTGTATAAAGACTTGACATTTTGGACGATACTTAAGTTTGTAAGGAGAAAAACCAATTAGACAATGATGTCATGGTAGACAGTACTTACTCAGTCTTTATGCCACAGCAGCATTGTAAGCACAATGCAAATGAAACATGTAACTATATAAATACTTCATGCATGTAAGATAACTTAAATGTTTTCTAAAATGTTTGTGTCATAGGTTTTTTTTGTTTGCTTATTTTACCTTATGCTTGCACCCATGTAAAAACTTTTCAGGGATTAGAAACGGCATGACAGCAACACAACCTTCCAGTCAATATTTGGTCAGATATTGTTTTGTTCTGAAGTTTAGCACAGTCCTGTTTTGATTGGCATCGTTTAAGAGCCAACAGATCCACTTCAAAAAGTTGCGCTCTTCTCTAATGTTTCCTGTGCTCTAAAACGGCAAACAAGAATGACTTGGTGCTTCGGTGAAAATGTTGGGTTTGCAGGGGTTACACAGGGGAGCAGAGTGTGTTGCTGACCATCACATCGATCTGGAAGCTCCCCAGCCGCGTAGACTTGAGGCCTTTCTGACAGACAGGCGGCAACCCAAGAGACAGGAGATGCACTGACCTATTCTGAGCAGCTCATCACTCAGCAGAGGAGGCTGAATGGTGTTGAAGCTACTGGAAAAATCAAGAAGTGTAATCCTCACAATGCCATCACCTCTATCCAGGTCAAAGTGAGAACACAGCACCGGACAGGTCTACCCCTATATGAGAGTGAGAGGAATATAGTCTGGCTCGGGGAGAATTTCAATCAGATTTATCTTGCAAGAAAGCAAATGCTTCAGATTTATCTCAAATATGTTTTAATGATCTGCTAATATTGTAAAGATTATTTTAACACTTTAATTTAAAAGTCTTGTTGAGCACTACTAGAGTTTGATTCTTGACTATGAAAATTAAAATGATTGTTGGAAAGTTAGAATGAACTGCTCTTGATTGTTTTAGCTTGTTCGCTGTTGACAAATTTGACAAGTTTGACTTGCAGGATATCGTAGCAAGAGGAGACCACAGTTCAATTAATTCAAGTCGCTACTACATACTGTGACTTGTCACTGGAACGAAATTCAGTAAACGTAGACTTCAAATTTTAGTAAGTCACATAACTAAGCAGGAAGTTTGAAAAAATATCACACAGATTACAGATTAGTAGTGAATAAAGATGCCGCAATCTTTTCTTTTTGCTGAGTTCAGATATTCAATTTCCCAGTTTTTGTAATAATTTGACCTGCCAATATCAATTTTAGTTGACTCCAGTTTCCATTAATCGTTTATAATTACACTGAGAAAAGCCACTGTAACCGTCAGGGCTCTACTATTTTAAAACGAGCCAATATTTTTGGGAATTGACATTTTAAAAGGGTATCTAACACTTTACTGATTAGTGAATTAAAAGGGATAGCATAACTCACATTGCTCTCTCATTGTTTTCTATAGTAAGAGAGAAACCCCTCTCGCTATAGAAGAAAACTATAGGGAGAGGGATTCAAGCACATAGCACTTAAGTAGAACCTGTGACAAGAGGAAGAGGGCTAAAATATCTGAGGAAGTTCAAAAACAGATGAGACAGAAAACAGTCATTGACATCTATCAGCCTGGTCAGGGTTATAAGCCATTTCTTAGGCTTTGGCCCTGCAGCGAAGTGAGAACCGCAACCCAAACATGGAGAAAGTAAGGAACGGTGATGAACCTTCCCAGGAGTATCCAGCTCAAACAAAGTTATTTCGAAGGTGAGCTGATGACTGATGATGCGCTTTACTCCGGTCAGCCTTCCTATTGTCTGCCTTTTGCTCTCTTCGCCTCTTTCTCAACCTGAAAGAATGACAGACATTTCTGGACATGTGGGCAATACTGTCCACTCTTAAGCAGTTCCTTGTTCTTTGACTTCATGTTCGAGATCTTAATGATATGAATGTAGTTAATTTTGTTTCACCTGATTCTGATCACCAGCTGGCTGGCTCAAGTTTTAAGCAAAAACAAATAGGTTGATATCTCCACCAAACATCTTGCAGAGATGCTGTAGTGAAACTTCTCATTAAAGGTTCCTCCAAACACCCACCTATCGTTATTGATTGTCTACTTGCATCATCTGCCAGTGTTTGCCCCCTAAACCCATCCTGAATTTGAAAAATATATGAACTCAGGAAAGCCAAAACACTACAGTGTTGCAACATTACACACTTGGAGTGGGTGGTAACGACGTACCTGAAAATAATTCCATTGGTCAAAATCTCAAAGAATTTCAAATTTCAAAGAAGTCTTTTTAAAAGTATTCTTGCCTGCTTGAGTTCTCAGACAGGAATGTGGCTGTGACCAAACGTTCTTCGTCTTTGGCAGTTTTGTGGCTTAGCTCTATATCTGCCTCTACGATATTTATGCTATCCATCTCTGAAGTCCGTTTGCAGTCCGTCAACACAGAGTGGAGACAGCCATGACACCCAGCTTGCATCAGTTTTAAACAACAAAAAGACACAGGGCATTGCATCACAGGCCGAAAGAAATGAAACACGGTCATGACTGCATTAGAAATCAGGAAATGTTTACCTTCTGAGCCACATATTTCCGCAGCTTTTGGCCCTGTCTGTTTCAAATTTAAGTTCACGTCTCTGTAAGAAGTGTTTTTGAGCAAACCTCGCTTGTTCGATTAGTCTTGTGTTTTGTCTGCTGCTGCCAAAACACTGATGACCTGTCACAACCGTATTGGCATTCGCTCAGGTCAGAGGCGCTGTAGTGTGTCGCTCTCATTCTGATCTCTGTCGGCGTCTATCAGTTTGTGCACATAGCAGCACAGGCAGGGCTTCTTGAACTGAGGCCACGAGAGCTTGTGATTACTCCCGGGATTGCTTGTTTGCTGGGGGCATCATCACTCCTCTCTTCAGCCACAGTTAAGGTTACACAAGGGATACATTGTGATTGGCAACTTAACAGACCATAGTTCGAGGACTGTGTGGAAGACAGAGGTGAAACATGGTACTATCATTTAACATGTCGTTCTGCAGCCATGATGCTTGTGCACCTGCAAAACCTCTTTTATGTAGAGCTCATGGGCTTTTATTTTAGCTCTTTCCGATTTCTGGAGTGGTTTTTGAATCATTTCTTTTACAGGTTTGTTGGTACCACACTATAGAATGACATATATTTTAGTGTTTTAAGTATTTACACTGAACATTTATCAGCTGTCTTGCTCAAAGTGTTGAGTTGTAATGAAAAATCTGTGATTTTGTGCTTCAATCAGTGGTCTGTGGTCGCTAAGTGTGACACATGCAACCCTAATTTGGAGATCCCAGAAACACAGGTGACCCGTGTCAAATATAAAGTACTGTCTGATATTTTCTAGGGAAATTGTCCAGTGTGAATATTGTATTTTTCCCAGCCATGAGTTCTTCTTCTGCCGTCTCCTTTTCCCCAGGAGTAACACCTGTAACTTGCTGTCCTGTTTGATGTGATTATATTACATCAACAAGTTATGTATGATTTTCTTTTATGTGCAGCAAAAAAGAATATGGCCGCTAATAAGCATAGTGTAGAAACCTGTGTCGCCGTGGGCTTTTTCCTCTTCCAAACGGCCTGGGACTCTTGCTAGAGATAACATCACAAATCCTTCAAATAACCGTGACATAAAAAAGATGATCTTTGACATAAAGCTAATTGTACATGATTGAGTCCAAAATATTTAGCAAAGTCAACATAAGGAAGGTTCCCAAGATCAACCTTTCTCCATTGCCATCATGACCTGAATCCTAGGACTTAGCTGAAGAGATGAGATTATAAGAGAAGACTTGATAATTTACAGATATTGCGCAAAGAGAAATGCTGGCAGATCCATCTTATCCTCCACAAGACAAGAGTGTTGTTTGAACGACACTTAGAAACCCTCTTTCTGCCTTACTATTGAGGGAGTTTAGAGGAAAATGGCTCCAGGAAATACCAGAAACTGGAGTGTAAACACATGCTGACCCACTCTGAAAGCAAGACACACTTTAGGAAAGCTGGTTACATCTGCTAGATGGATTCTGCTTCGAATCAGAGGAGCTTTTTGGAGAAGAAGCGCTACTCGTCAGACATTCATACTCCAATGAATGAGAGCTTCATTGTCTTGACAATACAAAGGCTTTTTATCCAGCCCCAGTCATAGATTTGAGCGATAATATACATTTGTGATATTTCAAGACTCAGTGTGACATGAAGCTAATTTGCAGTTCAAAAGCTTTCTTGCTAAATTAAAATGGTGAACATGTCAGAATAGTACCTTCTAAGCTTTTTTTTTATGCTCCCCTCTGACAATTGACATTGTAAGTGGCTTTTGCGGCAAGATGACTCATTACATCAGCCTTTTGGGGCTCAGGGTTTGTTAAGAAGTAGCTGAAAACAGAACCGTTCCGAGCACACGTTAGCAGGAAGACAATAAGACATTACTCATCCAAAACTGGGATCTCTCTCAGATAAAGTCATACCAAGTCCAGCAAATTAAGCAGCACAAACAGAAGTGGAGGTGGAAAGTTGGTCTGTCACCCAGTTGCACACAGCTGAACTGTTCTCTGTAAACATAAAAGACCTTTTTGATATGGAATGTAAACATTTCCCTCGCTCTCGGCTGCCTGAGGCCCCAACTCAGCAGGAGATGAAAAGTCAGGCCAGCAGCAGGCTCAAGATGCTTTATCTCACTGTCTCTGTGCGCTTCGTTGTAGATGAGCTACATTACAGCTCAAGTCCTTTCCTCCATCACGGATGTATGGTTCCACCGTCTTCAAAGGAGAACGCAAACCTCCAGAGAGATATGATGTTTCTCTACTCAGAGATTCTTTCTGTGTAAAACCACGGATATTAAACGCTACGGTAGCGAAAGCGGAAACAAACTGGAAGGATTGCTGCATAGGCCTGTGCGATATTAGGAAAAGCATACAATTTCATCAGTGTGATTAATATTGTGGTGATGATTTCAGCTGTGAATGACCTACTTCCTTTGCTCTTTGCATTTGTTCTCACCGTTACAATTCCTCCACCTTTTTGTAAACTTTAGCTTCATACTCACTAAAATCTATCTCAAGCTTTTACATGGACAGCAGTTAAAGTTCATCCAACTGGACAAAAGTGTTATTTGCATGCAATTGTAAATGCAAGTCGTTTTAAAAACTATAGCCAATATTATATCCTTGCAATTACAATTCGGTGGCGATTGAGAGTCAAATGCAGTGGTTTAAGACAAAGAAATAGTACATTTAACCAGTCGGAGAGTTTTTTTCCTCTATTTTGGTCTCTGGCATGATGATATTTCTCACCCGCATCCATATCAGTCACATGCACTTGAAAGATCATGCATATTAGGCGAGGTTGTCATTCACCAGAACTCTGTCGACTTTTAGTGCAGCCGATAGCCATTTCTCTTTCTTAGGAGTTGGCAGTAGGGACATTCAAACAGTACTTGCTCTATTTTATCTTTTCGAGTTTTTCAACTGTCATGAAACCTGATGGATTTAAAAATGTTGGACATCTTTTGGAAATTTTCGTGTAACAGTGAGGTTCTAATTTCTGCAGAGCATTAAAGTTTCAACAGAGCATTTAAATAAAATTGTTTTCCCATTTGGGGACCATTGCTGTAGGAAACACACATAGAGACTTCTGTTTTAGTCATGCCAGCCAAGCTATTGACACTAATTTGCTATAAATACGATTCTAGAGACAGTTTCATTTTGTCTGTGTTCTTCTATTCTAAGATCCTATTTAACGATGATTGTTTTATCTCACAGATGCAAGGCAATGTCTCCTCCCCTTCTACTATAAATACTTAATGAATTGTCATATCAAGGAGATTAGAAATTAAAAATGTATTCCCGACAACATGCTGCATCTCCAGTTCAAGAAGACTGAAACATTTAGAGTTTCAAAGGATGGATGGACATCGGCAGTGGGACGTAAGGTCCAGCCGGTGGTGAAAATGTGAAAAAATAAGAACCAAACTAGAGAACATCTAAAATAGAAATAGTGTCTAAACTTTATCCCGAATTAGTTTCTGGGTTGGTAGAGACCTCACAATCCCAAACGTGCATTTGATCTGAAACGGTGATCATGTTTTTCGGCAGTGCATGCCCCGCAGGGCTTGACAAAATCAAAGGCTTCACAACATGACTTTAACTTTAACACCTGTAACTTTAAACCACTTTGAACTGTACTCAGATATCCCAGGTGATAGCCTAATAGATTAAAAAAGCACTTATTTAAAAGGTGAGACTCGTTTAGATTTATGATCAAGTTTTATTAGTGTCAATTTGACAATTATTTGGCTATAATTATTTAAAGCTGGCCAAGCTGAAGGAAATGAATACTGAATTTAATCAAAGAGCAAATGATGACATGCATTGAAGCTAAAAGTGAAAGTTAAAGTCAGGTTATTGAATGACAGCTGACAGAAACTGAACACTGTCTGTGTTAATGACGATAACAGAAAGATTCACAGTATTAATATTGCTGGATATGAACTTGTAAATGCTTTTTGTTATTTTATTAAACCGTTAAAATCATTATGCGATATTCATGGAGATGCGCTCCCCTCTGTGTGTGTGCGTGCGTGCGTGCGTGTGTGTGCGTGCGTGTGTGTGGGGTGTGTGTGTGTGTGTGGGTGGGTGTGTGTGTGTGTGCGTGTGCGTGTTCTCTCCGGCTTCTTCCCACCGTCTGACAACATGAGTGTTAGGTTAATTGGTCTCTCTAAATCGATCTTAGGTGTGAGTTGTTCTTTGTGTTGCCGTGGCGATCCATGCAGGATGTAACCCAATCACTGCTTTAATCTCCTCTGACATAGCTAAAGCATTTTGAGCTGCCATTTAGCAGATGTTTTATCTTTTCGAACATAAGAGCACGTGGTGATTTGCTGTCTGTTTTAAACAGTTGGACAGGTGTACCTAATAAAGTGGCTAGTGAGTGTATGAGTCTGAATATCGTTTTCAGACATCTGAGGACATAAAGTTTGAGGCTCTAATGTGTGACGATAACACTCATGAATGAGGGTCTGAATTATTCACAACCTCTTTTCCTTTACCACCCGCTCTGCAGGAACAAATTTCCAGTAAAATTCTACTTTGCATTTCAGATTTTCTTTAGTGATGTACTTTGTGAGCGCACGAGCTCGAGGCAGACGGCGAGATTACCCCCATGGAGCAAAGAGCGATGCCAGCGCACTTTTACTGTTCAGAGATACACTGTACATGCAGTTTTTCAAGATCAGCGTCCATTTATCCTGTCCGGTTTGGCATTTCTTGGCCGGTGTTTGTTATCGGCGTTTAAAGTGATTAAGGGAGATGCAGGGAATTTGTTTTAATGAGCTTTAGGAAATCCCTCAGAGGCTCTCAGCAGCTTCTAATCAATGCCTGTTTGATAAAAGCAGAAACCTTTTTTTATATCCTCGTCAGTAAGTGTTTCCAGTAAAACCTCATTGGGCCAGATAAGGAATATTTTTCTCTTCATTCATCCCGATGATGTTCACCCGGATTTGAGGCAGAAGCGCTAATGTCTCTGAGCTCCACCGCTCATCGGGGTTTGTGAGATGGTCTGGATCATGCATTATAGATAAGATGTGTCTGGGTGTTTGCAGGCTAAGTGTTTCTCTGCCTTTTGGCATCAGGCTCACAAGCTGGAGGCTAAAGTGCGACACATGTTGTTATTGTCTCAGACAAACACGACCAGCCTCAGCTACTCATCTGTTCTTTACTCTTTTGTGTGCGTTGCATGGAGGAGTTTGTTCACTATGACATATCAAACAGCGCTGAGTCCAGGGAAAGAGTGTTTGACACCCTGTGTGTTCACGCCTTCGGGGAGCCTCGGTGTCCGTGGCAGCCACCATGTCAGACCCCTGAGACCGCCAGCTGGTTTTCTCCTCTATTATTATGGCTATATATACACACACACACACACGCTCTTTATGTAACACATGTATTTATAATGTTTTCCCGTCTTGGTGCATTCCAGATGAGTTGCACATCATGACAGCAAGACTACAGCTTTTAAATGTAAAGCACTTTGAATCGACTTGTTGCTGAAAATGTTCTTTACAAACAAAATTGCTCTGCCTAAAATCAGAGGCCACAAATCACCGTGGAGTGATCAGAAGCACATTTTTTTATGTTTAAGTAGTTATCTTTATTTTGATTTTTTTTTTTTCAACAGCTTGATTGACTATTATCTGATCTATGGGTGCTGTAAATCCGAAGCAGAAATACTTTTGGTCTTTTAAAGGATTTGTTTACTGATTACAAGTCATAATCCCTTTGGCATCATTTTGTTGTTTCCTTTCTTTGTTTCCTGCTTGTATCCTTCCTGCTTCCTTACTCGTATTTCTTCTTCTCTACTTCTTCGGGCCCTTCCTACGTTCATTCCGCCCACTTACCCTTCCTTTCTTCCTTGGGTTGTTCTGACATTTTCTTTCCTTTCTTCCTTTTGTTTTTTCATTTTCCCATGCTACCTGTCTTTCTTATTTCTTCATTGTGCCCTTCCTTCTTTCCTTCTCGTCTTTCTCTTCATGTGTCATTTCTTCTTTATGACTTTACTTCCTTGCTTCTTTGACTCATTTGTTTCTTCAGTCTGTGACTCTATCCTTCATTTCTTCCATCCTATTTTTCTTTCTGTTCTTTCTTTCCTGTACCCTGTCATTCCATTTTTCCTTTGTTTCAATCTTCCTTTCTTGTGTCATTTTTTCTTTCTTCCCTTCTGTCTTTACTTTATTTCTATTCTTCTTAATGACGCATAGGTCTGGGTCTTTCCTTTTTGTAGTTTTTTGTTTTAAATTTGTCTATCTTGTGTCCTTTTGTTCCCTTCTTTTGTTCTTCTGTTTTATTCTTTCTTCAGATTCCCGTTTTGTTCCTTCCCCTCCTCCTTTGTGTCATTCCTTCTTTTCTTTCTTTCCTCCCTGATGTCCTTCCCTTCCTTTCTTTTTCACTGTCTGGATTTTGCAGGTTCTATCTGAAGTGTCTCTTCAGAAGAATTTTCTATAAATTCACTTGGTATTTTAAAATGAGCCTTAAGGACTGAATTTGGAAAACTTGAGTTTGGAAAAGTAATCTGTGGAAATAATTTGACACAAAGAAAATTGCACTGTCTATGTTTAAAAATATATATGTTGCACTTTATTTTTTTTGCTTTTTTTTTAAGAAACTAGATTGATCTTTCGAGATGAGTTGAGCTAAAGTTGAAATGATACATTGAAAAATAGTTCAGATTTGTTTCGGATTTTAAACCACATCTCCTTGTTCCCTGAAGAAGTTTGGGGTTTGGCTTCCTGGAATAAACTGAGTGTTTGAATTTCTACAGTGATTTTTAGCGAATCACAAGAGATCTGTACAACAGAAACATGTTGTAGTGTTTCCAGGACAGTAAAGATGCCCAATAGCTCCTTAATTAGAGTCAATTTTGGGACTCCAGTGTGTGACAACGAGTTAACATGAATACTGATGTTTCTCAAAGCTGCTTCACACTGTGAGACAAACGTATTTTTATTGAAGGCAAACTATCTACTTAAAAACCTAATTTACAAGCAAAGTAATGCTAATTGAGGTGAAACTGAGCAAAATCTCTGTGAAAATTAGACATTTGACACGCAGGCAGTTCTGACAGGTGCAGCAGAGAGATTTCCATGGAGAGGACAAACTGTCTGGAAATGCTGCCTTTCCTCTCCTTTTTTCCTCCTGTTTTGGTTGTTTTGTATGTATCCTGGCACAACAAATTGAAATTCGCCACTGAAAGACGAGGGACAGCTTTATTATTTGGTTCTAGTTTTATGACTTAATGTCATCTTTTAATACATAAATTGCTTTTTAAATATAGTAGTTAGTTCCAGATCCTAACAATTGTGTCGTATTAAATTGATTATGCAGATACTGATATATTTAACTATGTGTCTTTGGATTTGTTTTTTGCTTGACTTTGACAAGTGAAAGCATTTGTTAAATCCTATTTAAGTTCTTTTAAGTGTTTCTTCAAGAAACATTTTATAACTATATAGTGACTTTATATATCAGCCAATTAGCTTTGTTATGAGAATGACATCAGGGGTGACGCACTTCAGCTTTTTTCCTTCTAAAGATTTTAACCAAATATTGTTTTTCTACCCTGGTAGAGATGCATGTACATATTGTTACATTACAAGCACAAACTAAATAGATTTCATATGGATTTTATGTGATAGACAAAGAAGTAGTTCATAATTGCAAAGTGGAAAATCACCATCATTAGTGTGTAGTACATCAGTTCTACTTTGCCTCTGTTAGTGTAGATTTTCTAGAACTGTCTCTCACTACAAATTCAGTTCCATTTTTTAGCCTTGTCTAAAATCTCTTCAGACTTCAGATCTAGAAACTGGAACCTATGCAAAATGTGTAAAAAAAACAAAGTTTTTCTTCCTATTCGTAGCATGATGCTGTCACCCCTGTGTTTCACTGTGGGGTTGTTCTCAAAAAAACACGGTTTAGCTTTTAAACCAAAATGTTTCCTTTTGTGCTCTGACCAGAATATTTTTAGTTAAGTTATACTGTTCAGATTATGGATTGAATGATGCTCTGTTGGATGGCCGAAGCCTCGGATGTTGTTTTATTACTTAACTGTGCTTTAAATATCTCCACAACTTTATCCCTCACCTGTCCTTCGCAATTTTTATTTTAGGTTTTTTTGTTATACACGTTTTTGTTTGCTTTTCCTTCTACTTCACAATTAAGTGCTGTTTTCTGTTTTGCTATCACATAAAATCTCATAAAGGTTTGTAGTTATAATTGTGAAACATTAAGGGAATTTACTACATTTGCTACATACTATTATTTCCTAATTGGAAAGCACTTTAAAACTAAACATTTCGCTGACGCCTTCCACCAACGAAATAGCTCTGAAGTAATCACAGGACTCAGGTTCTGCACACCGAATGCAGAACTTTCTCATTCAAGCAACTTCTAAGATGAAATTGGATCTCTGTCATGCATTTGGTCAAGCCCCTAATTCCTGGTGGTTGGTCTCCATCTGCTGAGCTGGTCCAGGGAACAGAGATGGCTAGTTGAGAATAAAGTTCACAGGATAATGTATTCATGAGGAGATCAAAGCCTGGAAGTTCAAGCTTGTTTAACGCTGAAACTTGAGGCTCTAACCTCTTAAAGACGCTCAGGGACCTGGAGTAGCATAAAAGCTGAGATGTTTTCCTACGCTTTATTCAGAATTAAACATTTTCTTTCTCATTCTGGCAAACAGGCATGACAGTTTTTTTTAAGTCAACAGCATGTATGCTTCATAGTATGGTAGCAGAGTGTGTAAAATGTTGAGACATTAATGGTGCAGCATATTTGAGTTGAGCATATTTATCTAAAACGGCAGGTCCAGCAGCTGCTTTGTTCACAGAGATGGATGAAAGGAGAAACGTGTTGTTTAAAGGTTGTGAATACTCTTGATCTGTGCTCTCTCTCTGATCATTGGAGCTTTGTTATTCCCTCTGATGTGCACAAAGTGTCTTGTAGAGCTGCCAGGTTCCTCATTTCTCAAACCTGATGCAGGGAAGACATTATTAAAACCGCATCTTGGTTCCCTGTTTTGTGATTACCTGGCAGAAGCCCATTTATTTAAACTTCTCCTCTGGCTGTCCATAAAGTAGCACAGCTCCACAGTGACGGGCGAAGGGTCGTGGTCATTTCCCATGCATTCTTCTAGGTCAGACATGAGGCTGATTGGGTGGAAAGTCTTTTTAAAATTTCCATTAGGTAACTCTTTATCATTTAGGGTTTTTTAGTTGAACAGAGTGTCAAAGAATATTCGATTACTTGTTCTTGACTTCTTGTTTTCCTGAAGAGGAAAGACGGTATGAGACGGAAGCCTATTTCTTTTTAGCCATCCTTAAAATGGGAAAGATGGGAAAACATCCAAAAGAAGCAAATGTGTGTTAAATTTATAGGCAAAGAAATGGTTGCAGTAAAATGTTGTCCTTGATGAGCTTGCCTATATATGGGGTTAGAGCAGTGTTAGAGTTAAGAGTATAACTTATATCTTAATAAAGTCAAAATATTAACAGAATAAAATCCGAATATTACGAGAATATGACACAAAAGTCGTATATAAGAATAAGGTCGTAATAATATGATAATAAATTTATAATATGACTTTATTGTCCTAACATTCTTGAAATGTTTTTTTTTTCTTAACTTGAGCCTAGTACTCCATTTGACAAACAAGGCAGGACAAACAAAAATGTTGGTCTAGCGCACACTGAGGAAGAAATTATGAAAAGTAAACAAACTCTCCAAAGCCTTTTGCTAGGGGACTGCAGCATTTTTTTAACATTGTTTTTTTCTCTATAGTTTTATACTGCTGCAGTTAAACAATCATTTATTCTGGGTCTGTGTGCACAACTTCTCCACTCAATAAACATGAAAACAAACCGATTGTTCTTGAGCGCCTCGTGAGCTGCAGTTCATTTAATGTGTCTGAATCCTCAGGTACGAGAAGGTCCCTGTGATCCTGGTGGGAAACAAGGTGGACCTGGAAAGCGAGAGGGAGGTGTCGTCCGGCGAAGGCCAGGCCCTGGCAGAGGAGTGGGGCTGCCCCTTCATGGAGACTTCGGCCAAAAGCAAAACCATGGTAGACGAACTGTTTGCAGAAATTGTTCGGCAGATGGACTACGCCGCCCAGCCAGACAAGGATGACCCCTGCTGTTCCTCGTGCAATATACAATAACCCCCCTGGGGGTCTTTTGACTTTCAGGAGACAGACTCGCTCTTAGACACACACAGACGTGCACACGTCAGCTACATTTAGGACAAATTCACGTTTGAATGCAATTGATATCAGCTCAGCGGAGCATAAAAACTCTCTGACACGATAATTAATAAGGACAAGTGAGTAGCGCATACATCTTGGATGAGAAAAAACAAAGGATATGCCACAAGAGAATTTGACAAAGGATAAAGTGGAACATGCCCTCGCCTTATGTTAGTTTCTTTGTTGTTTGTTTTGATCTTTTCAGGTATTGAGGAGACAGATCCTCGGCAAACAATCACAGACTGCAGTCTTCACATAGAGATCCGTTTCTCTTTTTCCACAACTTGACTCCACATCAATCCAATAAAGCTTTTCTAGAAACCAGCCATTTCAGATATTTCAGAGTACCAGAGATTCTATAAGTTAATTTTTTTTCCCCTCCAGTTTGGTTTGTGCAGTTTTTCTACTCATCACAGGGCTGAAATACAGAGGCGACCTGAAGGCACCTCCATTTTCAGTTGATCAAAACAGCATTGGAAAGAAAAATGGTTAAGTCTGTTTTTCTTTTTAAAAACACATGCAGCCATCTCTTCCATTTTCTCACATAGCAGTCTCTCACATATTGTGTGATGTTTTCTTTTCTCCTCTCTGGGAGACTCTGACAGCAGATTGCTGTGTAGTAGTGTAACTAAATGCTTCATTCTGATGGGACAAAGAGTATTTTCATTCTTTGAATTTCCACCAAAGACTATCACCACACACTTGATTCAAGAATGATTGGCGCTCAAGGTGAAGATGGCAACTTTTCCTTCCCCCCTCGGCAATCAGTATGAAAAGAAGCTCTTGAGAGCTGCAGCATCCTTTCTGTGCTGAAAGGATTCAGACTCATGTTGATGAGTAGTAAAACGAGGAGCTTGACAACAATAACGGTAGTGTATATATTTTGTATTGACAGTGCCAGCTCAAACAAAGACTCTGACTCAACACATGGATCATATGCATGGCTAGAAAACAACGATAAAAAAAAGAAAAGAAAAAAGGATTCTCATTGTTTGAGGTGAATCTAAAGGCTGTAGAAATGTGCAAATTAAACACGTCTGGATCTGGACACTGTTCAAGCTGTACGTTTGTGTTGGGCACGGGGAGCAAACATTTCCCCTGTGTGGCCATTTTCATTGTTGATTTTCTATTTTTTTATGTAACCATCTACTCTCTATCCCTCTACAAATGATGACACTGTTACATTTGACAACTGAACAATAAAAGTGCATTCAACACTCGAGCGAAGCTCTGACAGCCTCTATGTGAAGTAAAATGAAGTGAATGACTGGACGGTTTCACTTCGAAGAATGCTAATTATACACTGAGTCTTGCAAAAGATATTTATACCCCTTGAACTCTTTGATATTTACTAGAGCCACAGAGAATAGTGCATAATTGCTAAGTGGAAGGAAATTATGGCTGCTTTTCAACTGTCATTAAAATGAAAACATAAAAGTGTATCATAACATTCATAATCAGCCTCTCTTTGAAGTTTTTCTGGGATAGAGTTAATGGGGAAATATTTTAAGCATATATATATAATTAGAATTGTGATGATTGGTAAAAATAAAAACAGGAAACAATTGTTATGCTTTAATTCCAAGTACACAGATTTTTAGATATTTAGACGGGAATACCTGATTCAAACTCTAAAAATTATTCTGTCCTTTAATGCACAACGAATTAATTAATTATAAATGAATGGATGGACAGATGGACGGTTTCAGTTCATTATTTTATTTTAAAAGGACTAAATGCCCAAAGCTATCACTGCTTAAAAAAAGTTAGAAAATCCTTACATCTCTTTCCTGCCATTATACCTATGACCACAAGGTGGCCCCTTAATTTTTCATGAGATATTGAGCCAGAGATGAATGTCACGTAGGTTTAGATGTCTGAGGTAAAAAAAAAAAAGGGGGGGGGGAGTACAAAGTAACCTGGAAAGGTGTTGAATCCATTTATTTTTCCAAATTTATATAGGCATAGAAAAAGAAAACATCCAGGTTCCATATTTAAAGCCAAACTACTAAGGTCATATCTGCCATATTATGTAAGAAACATTATATTTCATAAAATAAATGAATCAGAAAAAGTGCAGACTTTTGAACCTCTTTCTCTAGGTTAACCTTCACATCATCTTTCAATTGCTGGTTATTATTGGACTACATCTGGCAGACAAGATATTCATTTTCATAACAACCCATGATAATAGATCGTGCATTTTTATTTACAATGTATTTTATATGTAAGAAAATTTCAGGATGGATCTAAAATTAGTCAAACCTTTACAGGTGAACCTAATGTGACCTTCTCTAAACCTGTTTGTACATTGTGAAATCATTTTTGCACAACTTGCTGGATGGAGCGTAACGGTAAAATTCACAACGAATCAAGCAATAAAATCCCTGAGACCAAGACAACACCAAACAACTGATCAGCAGCGCCTTGTGGCTTCAAACAGGATGTCGTCAAACAGAAACAACCACTGAGTCATCAGTTTGCAAATGGAGGCAGATTGAAAGTCAGAAAGTCACAGAAGTTGACATCTTTTGGCCACATACCATTGTGAACCTGAGTATGAACAGGTCTCTGTGGAACCAGATGATGATCATATAAAGGTGAGTACAATGGTACAAAGGTGAGAGGCGCCTAAGTGTCACATTAGACTATTTGAAATCATTTACATCGGTGTCGTCTGCATGCTAGGCAACCAGCAAGGACACCCAGCCACCAGGAACAGGTGATCATCTTGCATTAGGCCATGAGTCTTTACGCTGGACAGGGTCCCACTGGGTCTCTGATGAAAGAAATGGAGTCAATGAGAGAGCTATTAGTTGGCCACTGAAGTCACCAGACGAGTCCTTGGTGGTGGTGTAACAACCTAGGCAGGTGTGTCTACTCGATACAGAAACAACCCCAAAACTACCTGAGTAACATCAGACATCCATCCATTGCCCCCCTACATAAGCATATGCAGGTCTGTTTATGTAGACCTGCCTAAACCTTGGTTTGGAGTGGTCTGCACTATCGCCACATAGAGGCTCGTAACTCTGTACCCCAGAACCTCAATGACCCTCAGCAAACAATAAGCTGTTGTTAAGATGACACTTTTACAGAAAATGTAACCAGAAAGCAAAATATCACCTACCTTTACGCAAGGAGTGTAAAATGCAATTTGGAGGCAACTGACAATTCTTATTAAAATATATATTTTTCTATTTAAGCTTTTTTTACACATTTGATTTTCTCACAATAAAATAATATAAAAAAGCCTATTTCTGACTTCATTTTTCACTGTGGCGCTTTATACACCCCTATAAGACAGATCTCTCTCACTACCAGGTGAGAGAGATCTCAGCGGGGATCATTAGGAGCCGCAATCCTTGTCACTCATTGCTCAGTGTGCTGCAGGATCGTTTACACTGGTGGTAGCACATAGTCACATAAAGCACAAACACCCCCAGTGGCTACTGAGGAGGCTTAATGAGAATAAACTACCAGATGTATACAGAGTTCAGCCTAATTGTGCAGTTTCATCTTGTTACATTGCTCCATTCTACCCTCAAGTCCATGCAAAGTTGAAGGCGAGAAAAACTTTCGAGGATCTTGATGCAGTGTCGTGAGATAATTAATTTGCAGAAGGAGGGAGAAAAGCTAAAATCAGCTTAAAAGCAAATCCCTGAGCATCACAGCGTAGGTTTATGACTTAAATTGGTGCTGACTCACTGTTACCTGTTCTCAGCTCTGTAAGCCGGCAGCTTGGAGGCTTAGAGATGCAGCAGTGACAAAACAATCTTTTCGGTATCCTCTACATCACTGTGTCAAATGCCAGGATGAAAAAGGGTGAGGAGTGCGGCATGAGTCATCATCCCCATCTGCCCCCTGGTTGGGGAAGTGTAGTCTCTCCCCCCTCCAAAGATATCTGCGTGGGAGACATGCAGCAAAAACGCAAAACCAAAGGTCACATCCAAAATGTCTGCTTTCTGGCTCCAGGGCGCACGAGTTTTAGAGACTGCCTTTCCTGTGGAGCAGAGGAACTCCCTGCAAGCACAGCACTTTTGAGGATAAAAGGAGATTCCAGTGCACACAGCAAACAAAAAGAGGCATTTAAACAGGTTTAATCGCCTCATTGATCTGTGAAGCAATAAACTCTGTGAGAAAATATGGCGTTTGTGTCTGTTCAGGTCAGAAGAATGGTGGAAATCAATACAATGCAGAGTAGAGTGCTATGAAAAAGCGTATTACTTGTTGTTTTGCTTCTTTTTACAGTCAAATGTTTCAGATTCGGACATTTTAAATTCTGATAAATACAAAATTCAGTCATTAAATAACTTGATTAGGTGCAAACTTGGTGTCTAAAGCAAAGATTTTTGAAGAGTCTTACACTCTGGAGGAATTGTGTCCCACTGTTACGTCCACCAAGGGCACAACATATTTGAGGACACGAGACAAGAATGAGGATTCAACTAAATATTTTATTCTTAAACTCTTGACTTTGGTTCTTGGTTTGGCTGCTTCTGATTTTCTGTGAAGAAAAGAGAGTAAAATGCTCTCAGTTTCCGGTGTCCCAAAAAAAGAAAAACAAAAACCCCAAAAGTATTTACAGAAAGTTGGATCTGGTGAGCCGATCAAACAGAACAAAACGGTACAGCAGGGGGGCCGACCATATATAGGGCCGTTGAAGCCCCTACTAGTACCGGACCAAAGCAAAAAAGAACCTAATGCAAAAGAAAGATCCAAACCAGGACAACCGGTCCCACCAGGCCAAAATCACAATGAAAAAGCAAACAAACAAAGGCTAACAGAAATACAGCATGGCAGGCTGGAAACGTCAGCTGCGGCCCACAGCGACTGGACGCGCGCACCGCGTCAAGATGTGTCCCCGGTGGTGGTGGAGCGAGTGGAAGGGCGGGATCCCTAACATGCCCTAAACCCAGCATATTTATAGCTGGACCAACAGCGCCACAAATTAACATAATCAAATGACCAAAAATAAGAAACTATCCAAACTCCAACATATATTAACAACAGGTCATTCCACTAAAGTCTTTAAGAAAACAAAGAAAAAATAGACAAAAATCATCATAATGTGCCCGAAGCACAAAACACCCAGTCTTCTTTGCAGAAATGGTTTGATTCTGCCACATAGTCCGTGGGGTTTCATGCATGCCCACAGCATCTCAAAAAGATTTCTTCAAACTTTGACTAGGCCATTTATGGTGTGATTTGTATCACTGTAGCATAACTAAAGGATGCTTGATGGCTGAATATTCTCCGTCAGGATTATTTGCAAAGGAGCAGAATTGGCTGTTCCATCACAGCAAATCCTAAGGCAGGAAGACTGCCACAGAGCATCATACTACCACCACCGTGTTTGAATGTAGGTATTGTGTTATTTTTCTGGAATGCTGTGTTACCTTTAAGTTGGATGTAGCAGAGTATTTTCCCAAAATATTTCAAGTCTTAGGACGAGTTCAAGTCTTTTCCATGTTTTTATTTGCGGATGACTCTCACTGCGGTTCACTATGTTTTACAATGCTCTAGAATAATAAAGGCTTTATAATCCTTTCCAGACTGATTGACACCCATGACTTTAGTTTTCATCTGTTCTTCAACTTTTCGGTCACAATGGGTAACAAACAATATTGTAAGAAATATTTAACTTTGTTTTGCTCATCTCTAATTTTCATTCTGTCTGCAGTTTCTGCTTCCTTGTTAGCTGCACTTTTCTGCTTGTGGTTTGTTTTGAGGATCTCTGGAGATTTTTGAAACTTTTGTTCTCATGTTTGAGGGTATTTTGCTCGTCCTTGTTTATCCCTTTGCTTCCCTTGTGGTAATCATGGTGAATCTACTGTATTTATTATGATCATGAGTTTTTTTTTTATTTTCACATCAACATTTAAGTCAGTAGGTCACATCCAGTTGACCTGGTTGTCCCAATCTATACCCTCTGATCGTGATAGCAAGGCACCAAGAAGAGTTTTTCTGATGTCACTCTGCCTCTGATTGCATTATGTAATCACTGTAAAGTGTTTACTGCTGCATTCCTTTTTCATAAAGGGTAGGAGGGCTTTTGGCTCAGATTTTCCTCCACATCACTCCCTTCTGGGTGCTCCAGAGGCAGGGAAAAAAAGACATGCGGTGATAAACTCTTTCTCACGTCCATCACTCACCCACCTTTTCACTGGCAGAGGAAAGCTTCTCCTACGCATTTGCTGGTGTGGGGCTGACAGGGGAGAAATCACACTTGGTGTCTTGGCAGCTTCAGAGGCCCTCTGGAGGCTTTATGTTGGAACTGAGGCAACAATGAGCATGAAACTGAGAAAGCTGCAGAGAGAGAAAGGGGAAAACAGATCAGAGAAATGCTGGTTCGGATTAGTTATGTAAGCAATCAAGATCTAGTGCCGAGTCTGTGCTGATTGTTTGCTCACTTGTGTAATAGAGGATGAGATTAATTTAACTTCACACAGTTCTCAAACGGATTGAAAAAGTCAGAATTTACTGCGAGAACGTTTAGATTCTGCAGCTGCAGCGCTTATCTTTTCCATTCTGTCAATTAAAATCACAAACCTAAGCATCCTTTATTTGGACTTTATGATATAGACCAAGACAACACATAATTCTGAGGTGATACATAATTGTTTTTATCTGGAAACTGGAAGAGTGATGAGATTCATTGAAGACAGTCTATAGGGTTATATTTCTACCAACTTTCAACATTTGGAAGTTGAAAACCATACTTATTCTTCTTTGCAAAATCGTTCCAGCTTGAAGGAAAATTTTTTTTTTCTTCTTAAGTCTTGCAACATATTATCTTGAAAGCCACTCAAAAGCAAGAATATACTATGATCTAAACAATTCAACTAAATCCAGCCTGTATGCTCAGAGTCATTGTTCTGGAAGGATCAAGTGTTTTACCACCTTAGCCAGGTTTACTGCCCCTTTAATTAACTCTAATCCTCCTTTATCATCCTTGACCAGGTGACAAAAAACATCTGAACAGCATGATTCTACAACCACTGTGTTTCAGCACTGAGGATCTGTTCAAGGTGGCATGCAGTTCTTTGCTGCCATCACTGTGACTCGTGAGAACATTCACTTCAACAATGTTTTACTTCTTGACCGGTCTTTCATAAAGGCTACATTTTTGTCGACTGATTATCCCAGCTGGGTTTTGGATGTCTGCAGATCCTCCAGAATCACCGTGAATCTCTTGATTGCTTCTTAGGTCAATGCTCTCCTCGCACTTTGTGCCACACGGATATTGTCAAATGAAATATCTATAGCTGAAAGCTTCTCCCTGAGATGTTTGAAGTTTGAGCTATATGCTTATAACATAAGCTGGCGTTACACTTCAATCATTCAGACCCTCTTGCAGTCTCTAGAGTAGCATTTTCTGTCTACACCAACTGTGATTAAAAGGTAATTACAGACAGAGATAGAAACAGATGCAGCTGTTTATCTAAGTGCAGATTACTGATTAATAACACAAAGTTGTGTTCGAACATATGCAAACGTACTACTTGCCAACATTCAATCACAGCTTTGGCTTGATAGAAATATGGAGGACATGCTGTAGTAGAAAACTTTACTTTTTGTAGTTTAATTGTCTCGGAATGAAAAACTTCCTTGTTAATCTGAAACTCAGACAAAATGGATTAGTTATTGTTAGAAGGTAAAGAAAAAAAGGCTCATAGATAATCTGTCTGGCAACAGAGGTAACCCCAGGTAGAATTACTTAGCTGTAGGGAGTTTTTACAGCTTTCCCTGAACATCCTCTTGAGATCTTGTCAAGGGAATAGCAAGGAGAAAGTTCACTGCATTTTCTATATGAACAAGGAAAAACAGCAGGACAGAGAGACACAAACTGGTCTCGATTTCGGCAAAGAGAGTGCGTATAAACAGGATCATAAGAGATTTTATTACCTCTGTAAGTCTGCTAATGGCTATTGCAGTTGGACAAGAAAGGTTTCCTCCTATTGAAAAATTGAGAATTGAAAATTTACGAGGGAGGAAGGAAGGAACAAACAAAGGAGGAAAAGAGCCTATCCCACATTTCTCTGCAATGAAGAAAAATGAGCAAACGTTACTTCATCTCTAAACACGATATGAAATCAAAGGAAATCAAAAGATACTTTAAATGAAACCAAGTTGCTTTATGTCAGCATTTTGAGATCCCTTCGAGTTTCTTATATACTGCAAACTTATCAAAATCTGAGAGAAAATCTAATTTAGACAGCTTTGCTTTTTGTCGATGGAAAACATTCTGACTCAGAGAGAAACTCTGACAGAGTGCAGAGGCTGCCATACACTTAATAAAAAAATAAAACTGTGATATTCTTCACTTATTTTCCAATTGTTCCTTGTTTTGTACAGAATCACATTGAATCACAGATCAAACACCCAGATATTGTAGTGATTTTGCCTTCTGTGATGCTTTTATTTTGATGCCCATTTGTATCCCTTGCCCATTTGTAGACAGATAAGGTGTGAACATTTTGTCCTGACAGTTGTTTGAATCTACCAAAAGTTGTACAAGGAAGAGACTTTTGTTTGACTAGACTTATTGTCTTCATCAGTAGAGAGACTGATGAAGACCAACCAGAATCGTGATGGTTGCCCGTTTGTTCTCCTGACAACTTCTCCGCTGTCCAGTCATCTCTCCTTGGAACAAGGAGGAGGTCTTCTCAGCCAGCTGACAGCTGGCCTCAGTGTGTGCAGGTGTGTGTGTATGTCTTAAATCTCTATGGAGACCAGTTTCCACAACCCCTATTCTGCTGTTTGTTTTCTTGATAAGATGTAAAAAAAAATAAAAAAAAACCTAAACATAAACAGGAAGTGAAACAGAATGGTAGGAATGGGATGTCCCAGGAGGGGTGAATTGCAGTATCAATTTAATCAGATTAACTACCATTTGTATTCGTATGGCAAATATTCTCAAGTAAAACTGCTGGAAAATGCACCACATCTCCGACAAATAATCGGTCAACATAAAAACTGTTAGTTTTGTTCTACATAAACCTCCAAGCCAAGATTAAAGTTTACTTCAAGACATGCAGGGGATGCAGCAAAGGATGGTGGCAGCATCAGGCAGTGGGAATGTTTTTTCTTTTTTTTTCAGCATGATCAGGGAACGAGAGTGGATCTAAATACAGGATCTAATGCTGTCTGAAGTTCATTTGTTAAGGTAAAAACTGTAGTGCTATACTCTTTGGATTGTATTGTTGCATACTGTCAAAACAGAGTAAGCAAAAACGGTGACGTTTCACTTCATACTGCCACTGATAATTACAATTTTATATAAATTATGACATAAGAACATCTCTTCAGTAAAGACAAGGTTTAGCGGCAAATTGGTGTGACTTTGACGTCACATGTCGCCATGTTTTTCTGCAATGACACCCAGTTATCAGGCCCTGTGACTCTGCTTGTTTGTGCCATCCTTCCCCGTCCTCGGCACATCGATGCTGCATCAGAGTGTGGGCTGATAGCAGCTCCACTTTCAGGGACTACCAGCTGAGGTGCATGGAGGGAAATATACAGTCTTTGAAGAGAACATCAAAATGTCCAGAGAGCATGAAAACAGGAGAAGACAGAGAGGCTGAATAACATACTGAGCATGTCGACTGCAATTAGTTTTACTGAAACATCTGTATTTCTCCATCTTGAAAAGATGGTCTCTTTTGCCTTTTACCCATTTTAAATGTTTCAGTCAAAAAATGTTTTCTTATCAAACAAATCAAACTCGGGTACATTTAAAAATTGTTGTTGAAAGAGTGATTTCATTTATTAAGTGGAAAAGCAGTCCAAACCAGCCCAGAAGTTAATGAAAATATAATTTCCGCTTTGTTAACTCTGATCAAACTATGTCTTTTTGGAAAGTTGATTTCCTGATTACTGCCAGAAGAGCCAAGAAAACAGGTTTCAAAAGGCAACACGTCGCCTAGTGGGAAAAACTGCCAATGACAAAGAAAGAAAATGCTTTCTTGATTTTGGTCTTAAAATTGCAAAGCTGCTCTGGTTCAATTTTTTTAGCATGGCGCCATCTGTTGGCCATGCTCAGAAACACACAACAAAGCTGATTGTCTTGATGCACAACCATCTATCTGCCTGTCTCTTAAATAAAAACAAGAGTTTAAATAATCTGGATTTGGTCAAATTTTCTTTAGATTTCATTTGCATGGAATTATTAAATTATTTAATTTTAGGGAAAAAAAGAACCTATAAAAGCTTTTCACCTCCATTAAGTCATCACAGCCATCTATTATTACCAAGTTTACTCAGAAAGTCACCCTGAACTCCTGCCAAATGTCTTCAGAGTTCCTTCATTTCTTTCCATCTCAATCTCTTATTCTTGGGTGTTTTGTGCTCTACCAAAAGAAAAAGATTAAAAGATTTCCTGTCTGAAAAACATAGCAAATCCCAAGAAGAAACACATTTTTTTATTGTTATTTTATCATGCTTTGCTGCATATTTCTATTAAATTAAACCTATATAAAGAGTGACGAGCTGTTTGGACCTGTAGGTCTTTTCATTTTCTTTCATACACAGACTGTGCTTTAAAGCTTTCAATTCCACATTCCTTCATAATACAGAATATGAGCAAATGTCATCATTTCTAATCTGTACAAATGAAATCAGAGTTTTCAAAGAAAAAATATTAAGGAGTATTAGTGATGAGGGCAGCTTCCCCTTGTCCCATTGAATTATCTCATTCAATTGATCTGTATCCTACTGTACATCATCCCTCTGCACCTGAAAAACTTCCCTATGTTCTTATGAAACCCATCTGTCACTGAACTTCCACAACGTCATTGAAACATTTCTGTTTATGTTTACTAAACATAAAATTTGAGGGGAAAAATAATAAATGAATAATAATAATAATAATAATAATAATAATAATAATAATATAATAATAATAATAATAAAAACAAAAAATAATATTGAAAAAGCCTGTAACACTGAGAAAATGTAAAACCAGTGTCTGAAAAGTGGTTCAGAACATTAGAAAAACTATGTAAAATGGAATGGCTATCACAATACAGAGAATCTTAACTGGACTTAAGTCTGGAGTTTGACTAGGCCACACCAAAGTCGTCGTTTTAGTTATTGCCATTCAGAATGGCCTCCTTGTCTGTTTCTGTCTGTCACCGTTCTGCTGTATAACACAAGACAAAGATCACTAAGTGATTGGCAGACATTCTCCTTTAGGATTTTTGTGACCTCCTGTGAGAGTGATGAAAATGCTCCTTGAGTAATTTTGGTGGGTTTGACACATCTGGGATAGAAAAAGGCTTCAGGGTCCTGGCTGTGGGTCTCGATGAGAAAGGTTTGACGGATTGGACAGCAGCAACCATCCGAGTGGTGAAGGAGGTGGGGGAGCGAAGTGAGCAGGGGGTGGACCACTGATAGGGTGCCAGTCAGAGTTAAGCACTGGGGGAGATAAAGACAACCTGGAGCGTCCTATCACCATCCTCATCATCCTCCTACTGAAGCATGTAGCACATTCTCTGCATTCAAAAGGGAGGATGAAAATATCCCAGTCTGTGTTTCAGCAACTAAAAACAGAGAGAAGCTTTTTCACACACAAACTACCACTGGATGAAAACAACAAAACTCTTTTTGATGGAGAAACTCCTAAAAATCTCAAACTTACATTCTCTAAACAGCAAAAATATAATCTTTGACATCTTTTTAAAATTGATTTTCAAAAGGTCAAACTTACCTTCTGTCAAGGATATTGTAAGATTCTTTTTGAAGATCGAGATTTTCATCACCAAATATGGGAATTTCATGAGTCGACATCGGCTAGTTCCTAGGAATGGCGTGTCTCTGAGAAGTGAATGAAGTTGAATGACTTATCGACTATAAATGCAAAGGAACGGTGAGGAAATGTTAGCTGGACGTTCAGCACAGCAACACAAAGTACCCGCAAACAGCATTGGAGTCAGCTTTTCTCAGTTTGACCTTCCTAGCATACTTTTGCGATAACTCAATCGCATTCAGAGGATCAAAGGATGCCTTGCACAATTCCATGTTTTCTAAAACATGCTGCTCACACAAACTTGACTCCCTTGTCTGTTGTGATAAAGCTCTACACTGTTATTTTTCTGTAATTTCAGTCCTATACTTTGAGTTTTAGAAAGTCTGAAAATGTCATCAAATTATACTGCATAACTTCACATAAAATAGTTTTTAATAAATGAAAGATGCAGAAAATGAATAATTCTGCATCTTTGTCAAGTGGAGATTTTTCTTTACTCCTCCTGCATTTTTCTGACTGTGCTGGTGGCTAGATAAGTAGTCCCTGTCCAACCAGCTCCAGTTTTGAATCTGGCAACTTGTACTTTCTTGTTTTTTCTAAATTAAAAGTCAGTAACTATCATATTTAAATTAGGGGTTCACTCGTCTTTCCAATTTATTAGTGGAAAGACGAGTTTATTGTAAAACTATATAATTTATTATATAGTTTTACAATAAATTAAACTACAAAGTTCCTCAACATTTTAACCAGCTTGAAAAGTGAGAAAGATTATAGGATTTTTTTTAAATGCAGGAAACTTATGATTCCTCCATCAAAGCAGTTCTTCTGTAACAAAACAAAAAAAAGTGCAGTGAGACAATTTTACAAAATAGGAAATTTATTCATTCACGTGTCAGCAGCAAAAATTGTATTCACGTGGGCACGTTCTGCACAATCATAATAAAGTTTGTCTTCATTGCAATACAAAATAAATCAACCAGCAAACAATTTGCCTCAGTTTAAGAAAAAAGTCTTTATCAGGAGTCGTTCTTCGAGAATATTGACTGCGTCCAAGTGCAACACTTGCACATGTTCGGCTACTGTTCCCAAACTATTTTAGCCGTTCCAATCGAGAACAATTGTTGATTTATAGACAAGGTGATCAAGTGAAATTGATTCTCTTCTAGTTTATACTGGAGTGTGTATCATTGAAAACAAATGGTGTGAGTTGAAATCCAATTTCTTTAATTTGTCATCCCTGAAACGAGTATTTGCAGCGTATAGTGAATATATCTTCAGCTTTCTCCAGCATTCTTCTCTGGCAACCTCTGATCATATAAGTACTGTACATTCACAACGCAGCTCACATTTTACATTGGTTATCGTGAGTTCACAACGTAGGATCTATTTCTGACAAAAATCTTTATGTTGAAATTTACAAATTTACACCATATTTATTAACATTTCTATCAACAGCTTCAGTGCAAAGATATGCATATTGTACACCATAATAAGAAAGACAAATATTAACGCAAAAAAATTGGCATAAGAAGTGTCAGAAGGCAGAAGTGTCGGAAGATCTTCTCTTCACTTTATCGTGTTTCTCTGTCCCAACACAATCTGAGTTTGTACACAGGCTGCATATAAAAATAAATTCTGTGCAAAGTGTGTTTCTTCTTCACATCCCTCCATCAGAGAGAGGGGTTATACGTCGCTGTCCTCTTTGACCAGGTTGGCCGTGTCTTTGAAACTGTCCTCGGTTGGAGAGAAGGCGCTGGGACGATCCTTCCTCTGAGGTTTTGCTGGAGGAGCGAATGGAGACGGCTCCGGGGCAGAAGGGTCCTCGCCGCTTCCGACAGGTTTCTCATCCTTCATCTGTAAAACAACGTGCAGTTTATGGCGTTAAAGGTTTCTAAGTGGGCTTTTTTAATAAAAGATTCCTGAATTCAAACGCACCTCTGAATACGAAGGGTTTTCAAATGTGGTGCTTGGTTTTAATTTCTGTTTAAACAAGCTCCACTTTGACATCTGGGGAAAAAAACTCAAGTCAAAATCCCACTTTCTAGTTTATATAAAAGAAATTGATTAGGATTTACATGGCTTCGGCCTTTTACCTGAACGGGAAGGCTGCAGACAGAAGACGTGTTGACAACACCTGAGCTCTGATCTCCTCGGTATGTCGGGTTCACAAAGTTGTTCAGCTGCTCACCGCTCACATTGACTGTCACCTGTTCAACGGGAAACAGAAAGAAAGGTGTGAGGCGGTATGTGAAAAAAACATACACTCCATGCTGAAAATGTCAAAGCATTTATATAATCTCACTGGGAAAGAGTTCAAACTTGAGATGTCTACAACTATTGTTTTAAAATCCAAACTTTTACTATGGCTCAAAAATGAAAATGAAATAAAATAAAATAAGATATTGTTACAAAAGCTACATTTTCTACATCATCATGACATTTGACTCGACTCGTGCAGCTTGAGAAAATTCTCTTTAAACCTTTCTGACAAAATTGTAGCATCTTCCAAGACCCATGGAGCGAGTGCTGGAGGTATGTTGGAGCAGGGAAGCATCTACAAGCTACAGGATTGAGGACTTAACTTGCACACAGCAACATGAACACCCTCACCCCTCAGGGCGCTTGTCAGAGCGAGGGAAGGTAACCTGCATGTTCTTGTAACTCCATGCAGAGATCAGAATCCAGGACCTTCCTGTTGCTAGGCAACAGTGTTAATAGTTTTACTCTTTATTATTTGTGGAAAACAAACTCAAAGTCAAGCTCATAATTATTTACATTACATCCATGTTTCAATATAATTTTCATTCAACCAAGTAGAGATTTTTTCTGAAAGAAAAGTGACAGCATCTCTCCAGTAACAGTTATATCCTCCATGGTCACATTTTTAAATATTTTGGTGTTTTGATTCTTTATCTTTCCTGATGAGCTCAAACTGTTTGAGGTTTGAAGACCTGCTTCCCATCTCACCAACATTTAGCTCCGTTTACAGATTCTCTGTCAGAATCAAGTCAAAAGGTAGAGATTGTTTCCAATCAGAAAAAAAAATCTGGTGACATTAAGAGATTATTTTGAACTGAAATCTGTCACGGGTGTGAATATTTTCAGGCTTAACTGTCGACATGACATTCAGGTGAAAGTGCATTCTGGGTAGAGAGGATGTGGAGTACAACAAACACATGCTTGGTAAATAAAAACATAACTTATTATGTTTTAATTTATTAAAATTAAATGCTATCACATGTGGTGTCGATAGTTGTTGAACAACTTAATAAAATAAACAGTAACCATGTATTTGAATACCTGTGTAGCATGAATGACGGCTGGATCACCAGAGACAGGTGTGGTGGCGTACAGTGGATTCTCAAACGTGATTGGCTGTCGCCCGGCACTGGCGGCAAAGTTATCATCCTAAAGGAATATCATATATCAGGTCATAATTCACCACAACTTAAATGCATCATCAATTGAAACTCTTGTCATCCAAATTCTGCTAATGCAAGCAGGTCTAAGGTGACGTTAAAGACTAAACCGTGTGAATGAACACCACAAAGAGAAGTTAAAAAAGTTAAAACGTTGGTAAAAATGTGCCTAACAGAAACAATATTAACTAAACCCCTTAGCTCACCATCTGCATGGCTGTGTCGATAACAGAAACCCCGATGTGTGACGGTCCGAGGTCCACATTATCACCAGACCAAAACGTTACCCCGTTCCCGGTGTCAGCTGACTTCACGAGACTGCTGAGGCTGGACAAAAACAGAGCAGTCGAAACTGAACTCTGATCCAGTTGCTTTGCTGCAAACTTCTGGGGTTAAACTAGAGCTTCAAATGCAAGATAAAGTGGTTGAAAATTATGTGTACCTTGGCAGTTTAGGCATAGAGGGGATAAAAGATCCTGTTCGTTTGTAGTTGAGGAAAACCCCAGCAGCCAGAGCTCCGGTAATTAAGATGACAATGACGGTCAGCAGAACAGCCACGGCTTAAAGACAAAAACAAGATTATAGAGTAATGAATACTTCAGAATCAGGATTTATGCTTTCACTGGCATAATAACCTGAAGGTGAAACGAAGGTAGATAATTCAGCAAGACATTGATCCCAAACACAAATTCAAGAAACCTTGTGGATTCAGAGTGTAGAATAATGAGTAAAGCGCAAAGTTTATTAATGCATATCTGAAAAAACACAAAATCTTACCAAGTAATTTTGGTGTAGTTTCTAGTGTAAACAGTTTAGAATACTTGAAACAGGATAAAACTAACTTCCAAGTAACTTTTCGGCAAGAAATAGGAGTTTGTTTTAAATAAATAATTTCTTAATATTAATTAAAAAGTACATGTTTGTTGCTTTCCCACCATATGTCATTGAATGCAGGACTTATTAATCGAAAGCTGCATACAAAATATTAAAAGTTAAATGAAAATTGTGGGGGCTGCACAGTGGAGCAGTTGGTAGAGCTGTTGCCTTGCAGCAAGAAGGTTCTGAGTTCGATTCCCGGCCCCGGTCTTTCTGCCTGGAGTTTGCATGTTCTCCCTGTGCATGCGTGGGTTTTCTCTGGGTACTCCGGTTTTCTCCCACAGTCCAAAAACATGACTGTCAGGTTAATTGGCCTCTCCAAATTTCCCCTAGGTGTGAGTGTGTGTGCATGGTTGTGTGTCTCTGTGTTGCCCTGCGACAGACTGGCGACCTGTCCAGGGTGACCCCAGCCTCTCGCCTAGAACGTTAGCTGGAGATAGACACCAGAAACCCTCCCAACCCCACCGAGAGACAAGGGTGCAAAGAAAATGTTTGGTTGGTTGGATGGATGGATGGAAATTGTGTTGTACCTGTCCCAGCTGGTGCACCTCTAGACTTCCCCATCTGACAGTAGCTGCCAGTATAGCCATATGGACATCTACAAATTAAAGACAACATAACTAATAATTAATAGGCAAAGACAAAGCTCTGTCCATATTTGAAGACAATTTAATTCCAGACATTTCTGATAAAAACGGATTGAAACAAACAAACGGCTCCTGCAGCTAAACTCACTTGCACTTTGGCAGACCCCCTTCATCGGTGTAGCAGGTCCCACCATTCATGCATCTGCATGCAAGAGGCATTGCAACAGGAGCCTCAATGGCTGCAGAAGCAAAAGCCGAGCACACACAGTGGATGAACAACGATAAAAATCACGAGACTCAACACAAAACAACACACACGAGCAGCCAAGCGGCACGTGTCAAGAACGGGCGCGCGAATGCAAAAACAAGACGCCGCATCACTGCGAACACGAGGCTGCGGATGGTGAGAGCAATCCGGGCGCTGACGCCTACCTGCGTCGCATTCTGTTGAGTCGGCGTTTAGTGGAGGGGAGCCTTGTGGGCAGGCGCAGGTGTAGCCGCCAGGCCGGAGGAGGCAGAGGTGACTGCACACGTCCTTACACGGGTTGGACACTGACAATGACAGCAGAACTCTTTGTGCTACTTTGTGTTGATTTATTACAAGAGAAACTCAGTAAAGCACAAATTGTGATAAGATTTTAAAGCACGTTAAGGTTTGCAGAAAGAAATATGACTCATTTAAGTTGAGTAAACCTCTGTGTGTTTGTTTTGATGTTCAGACCTGACTGGTTGTGCCGGTACTGCTGGTAAATACGGACTTGTGTCAGCCAGGGGTTGATTGTAAGGACCTTGACTTTATTTCCTTGCCCAAACTTGTTCGTCTTCCACACTTCTCCTTTGTCTTTAGTTGTCCAGTACACGTTTCCTTCAAAGACATCCAGACTGTAGGGATTTCCAATATCTGGAACAAAACAACAAACATATATTCATCCAGTAAACTTGAATTTGCCAAGATACTTGGTCAATAATGTCAAGCTTCACTATTCTGACCTCCTGATATGACAATCTTCCTGTCTGTGCCGTCAGACTTCATGGACTCGATAATGTTTTCTTTGGAGTCGCACCAGTAGAGTCTGTTTCCATTCACGTAGTCCAGAGCCAGTCCGGTGGGCCATCCCAGGTCTTCCTCCTTCACTAGGACCTCTCTGTGCTGTCCGTCCATCCATGCTGCCTCAATTTTGGGATTCTGTCCCCAGTCAGTCCAGTACATCATCCTGCTCAGAGACGGTCACAAAACAACATGTCTGTGACCACAAGGTGGACACCAACACCAAATCTCTGCCATGCAAACCCTTCCTACCCTGACGATGGGTTGACAATGATAGCTGCCGGCTGATCCAGGTCAGTGTGGACCAGCCACTTCCTGTATCGTCCATCCAGTTTCGCTACTTCAATTCTGTTGGTCCCTGAATCTGTCCAGTAAATATGTCTGTGGAGAGACATTTAGGAAGACTCGGAATATTTAAACCAGATAAACTGTAGCATCTCTAATTAGAGTATTAAATCATAACTATGTTTGGTTACCTGCCAACCCAGTCTACTGCGATGCCCTCTGGTCTGGCAATGTACCGCAGGTTCAGATCCACTTCTTTCACTGGGTTGCTCCCATAATCATTGAACGTGGTCATGTAGGCACGCTTGATGGAGCCAAACTGGGAGCCCCGACCAAGAACTGTCCAGTAAACAACACCTACAGGCCACAAAGGAAATGTTTTTCACCTTCTGAGGTTTTGTGATTGTTGTATTTACCGTGTGTTCAAAAGCGTCCGGCTTCAACCCTCGGGAGCGAATGTTCAGTAGCTGTTTGATGCTCCAGCATTCCTTCAGGTGACACCGTTGAAGGACGGCGCCGGACTAGGACTGAAGCCGGAAACCAGTGTTGTATAAAAACAGACTTACTGAGGCCTTCGCCCTCTGGATCCCACAGGTAATCCAAGGCGTGGATGTGCTCGGCGTTGTCCACATAGTCTGAATACAGCTCAGAGGACAGATTGAAACGGCGAATACGAATGTTGTCCGGCAAGAGTAGGACTGGAGGGTTTCCTACGTAGAAATTGATTTTGGGTAAATATTCTCTGTGAGCGAAACCACAAGAATTTTTAGTTTTTTGGCAATTGCTTACCTTGAGCAGCACATTCGGTCCCGTGTAGCTCACCGAAAGACACAAAGCCTTCAGCACAGAAACATTCGTAGCTGCCTTTCGAGTTCCTGCAGTCCTGAGGACACGTTCCAAATACCTCACACTCATTCACGTCTGGCCCCAAGAGAGGAGGAGATGGCAAGAGTCAACTACAATTTCATGTTTCAAACTTCTGCTGCGCAAAGATGATGAACGTGCTCTTCACCTTCACAGGTGTGTTTCTCCGTGGCTCTGGGCTTGTAACCGGGCCTGCAGGAGCAAACGAAGCCTCCCTGAGTCAGGTCGGTGCAGTTGTGTTCACACATGTTTGCACTGCATGTGTGTCCATGGCCCACATCTGAAAAAAAGATTACCCAAAGGCGTGGGGAATGTAGAGGCCAGCAAGTAACGGGAAAATGTTCTAGCAAATGCCTAACTGAAACACATTTGATAGCAAATGATACATGGACACATTTTGAAAGTGAAAAGCGAAATAAATCTGTTTTGCTAAACCTTTCCAAGGTAAGTCATCGCTAAATTTAATTTACGTTATCTCGTGAAATGTACATTACTGAAACCAAATCCAACTGCAAGAAATGAAATAGCTAAAGCTTCTCTAGTGAATAATTATTACAAATCTGTTACTTGTAAAACCAATAAAATGCATTTTTACACGTTATGTTACTTCATATTGTAACTTACGGCAGCCAAGTTCATCTGACTCATCTCCACAGTCGTCATATTCATCGCAGGCGTACTGTAGAGGGATGCACTTTCCGCTGCTGCATTTGAACTCCTCATCGTCACAAGGACCGTGTGTGGGCTTTTGACCTACGTGAAGGCAATGTGGAAACAAAAACAAGAATGCATAAACTTCTATTTTCATTTGAATATAAAAATATTGTAGCTTCAAAGAATAAAGTTATCAACTACGCCAGCCATCCTGAAACTGCACTCACAGTTTTCCTGTCTTTCATCCGAACCGTCCCCACAGTCATCAATAGAGTTGCACAGCTCAGGGCTGTAGATGCATCGGTTGTTATCGCATCGGAAACGGAAAGGAGCCTCACACTCGATGTCCACTACGAACAAACAGAACCAACGTACCTCGCGTACCATTAAAAAAAAAGACGTTTAAATTTTCATGTGATGTTTTATTTCACTCAAAAGCAGCAAAGAGCTGCACTTTATTCTTTTTTCAGTGTTTTTTGTCTCACAGCAGAGATGCAGCTCTTCGTCAGAGTTGTCTCCGCAGTCGTTGTCTCCGTCACATTTCCAGTGAGGCTGGACACAAATGTGGTTCCTGCATTCAAACAGGAACGGAGGGCAGTACGTGCCGTTGGGAAAGCGGGTTGCTGGAAGAAAGGGTATTTCTGTTACACCACAACACCTGCTGTCATATCAGAATGATTTTTTTTTTTGGATTGGTTTATTTGGTTTGTTGAATTGTTGAATATTCTATCTATTACTTTGTTTTAGTTTTGTACTTGTTCTGTTGTACTTTTCTTATTTCAGTCAGTCTCATCTCCAGTTAAAAATTGCTTAATTTTCAAGCTTGATATGAAAACCTATAAACCCTTTTTGTTTTAATTGTATGGAGCTTAACATGTCTGATTTCATGGAGCGGTTCTGCTCCTGCATACACTGAAGGCTGGAGTTGAGTCATGAACAAATGTGAAAGTGGTGAAAGTAATGTTGCTAGACTTTCAACTGCGCTCCAATCAACCTGATCAGCAGCATCTGTAAAGGGGAGGAGCACAAAGACAGACAACAACACCAGCCGCCCAGCCTACATGGCCCAGGGCCGTAACACACTCAATTCTGCAAAAACAACAAAATAAAAGAATGTTATGTGACACTCACGGCATGATGTCTCATCCGTGTAGTCCAGACAGTCAGCGTTGCCATCACATTTGAAACGTTCAGCTATACAGTGTCCACTCGCGCACTGGAAGTAGCCAGGGGGACAAGTCCGCAGCTCTGCTCAACAAAAACAAAAACATAAAAGTGACATAAAGTGTCCATAATGCCCAGATAGATTTTGTAGCTGTGCAGTTAAGTTTTATTTTACTCCATTAAAGTTTCTGGGATGTGAGACGAAGTGCTCATGTTCTATACCGGTCTTCTGCCCCGTTCGCAGCGTACAGTATGTTTGTTTGCTTTGCAGCAGACTGCGTAATCTCCTCCTCAATAACTGACCGTTGGTGGTCCGACTCGTCTGGCCTTCAGACTCCCAAGTTTCATTGCTTCTTTGTTTAGCGCAGCCCTTCGTTACTCACAAACAGCCAGATCCCGGGCCAAAACAAAGAGCCTCCACTTACCGCAGTCCCTTTCATCCGAGTTGTCCTCGCAGTCGTTGTCATGGTCACAGACCCAACGGTTGGGAACACAGCGCAGGTTGTCACAGCGATACTCGCTCTCGGTGCACGAGCGTGGCGCTGGGAGAAAACAAGGGAACAGAACCATGCCACCACAAAACTTTATTAACCTAAAAATATATATATATTGCAAATCTGCAAAAATCCGTTTTAGGTTTTTTCATCATCTTCAGACTAAGTCTATCAAATGAGCTGAATTATTATATTTTAAATTAATTGCAGGTTAAACCTTAAACCTGTAATTAAGGTTTAAGCCTTTCAAACACCTCCCCAGATATTGGATTAAATATCTGCTAAACTGTACTCTGCCATCAGCATCCTTTCTCACTCAAACAATCCACCCAGTAGGAGCTATTGAACAGCACATTTTCCAAATTAAATTTTTTACTGAAGTTTATATGAGATTATGGAAATGTTATTGCAAAAGTTTCAAATAGTTATGATTTGTTTTCCGTTTCTTCCCACATATTATAAAACAGCACAGTGTTTTAAAATGTAGGTGTGGGGATGTTTGCTTATTTTATTTATGGATCTGCATTAAGATAATTTAAAATCTATAACACTTAGAAAATATGGATTGCATTATCACAGTTATTATAGTAAACTTATTATACTTATTATTATAGTTATCACATTATCATCAGTTTCTATCATTACACACGACTACAAACGATATGAAATGTAGAAATCAATCTGCAGGTAAAGAAACAAACAAAAAACAGTGAAATATACTTTTTTGTACATTGAATCCCTGTATTTGTTCTTAAAATTAAAAAAGGTAAATGAGGTGGTTGAATGTGATGTAGGAAACAAACAAAATAAAATGTAAAAATTCTGCTTATTCTTAAAAATTCTAATAAGAAACAAAGTCTAAAATGCTAACCTTAGTTTTACTTGTCAAGTTTTGGAAAGTGACAAAATCAAATTCAATATTTTTCTAGACTTTTATAGACCATATAGACCATCCCCAAAAGATCCCTCACATGTTTCTAGATGCTGTCACATGTGTGTGTTTGTCGCAGAGTCACTCACTGCAGCTGCGTTCGTCTGAATTATCTCCACAGTCGTCAGCACCATCACACCTCCACCGCAGCGGGATGCAGCGATGATTGTCGCAGCGGAAATCCCCGGTGGGATCACAGGTCACTTCCTCTGAAAGGACAGAAGAGGTTGGTGTTTTACCTGCCCCTTACAGGTCACTGAATAGACATTTCTATGAAATGCCAGTTATGAAAAATGTAAAAGTATCTTTTTGACAAAGGGAGCATGACAGCATATGGAAATAATGGAAGGCACACATATTTATGGCATGATCTAAGCAAACTAGAAATTAATACCTATTGCTGCATATTTGTGCAGTTGCCTCACGGGGGAGCTGCACACAGAGATTTAATGTTCAGGACTGCCCTACGTTTTCTCAAATCCAATGACAAACAAAAATAAAACTTAATCCAGTAACTGAAAATAAAATACTGAAGAACCAAGAAAAAAAAAAAGAACAGATGCATTTTCATCAAATTATTGTTTAATAAATGTTACTGAACTTTGATTAACTCCTTACATGTTTACACTGTTTAAATGTACTTTTCCTCTAACGTTTCATTTAAATATATGTATACATTTATTTTTATTTATTTTATTTTATTTTTTTAAGATTTGCCTCTGGATCTTTCAGCCCAAGAACTTCACATTTTCTGAGGAATGTTGTTGTTGTAAGCTTCTTAGCTGACCTTTGACTCCCTCAGGCATAACAAAAGGTTCCTAAACTTACTGTACGAGATGAAACTAAGCTGTCAACATGAAACACAATTTGCCAGAGAAACAACTCTGGATCTCAAACCACTTTGCTCCCAGCAAGTTCACACTCTACATTCCCATCTCTTGACTGTAGAGTTGGACCAGCGGCTGATATCAAGGTGAGTCCGGGTTTTTAAAATATAACGTATTCAAAAACCGCTAAAGCTGCACTGTCCTCTCAGTCTGTCTTATGTAGATGCAAAGCGCTAGAGAGAATTTGTTCTGTTGCTGCACGTTGTCACTCAGCTGGCTGAAAGAAGGCTGCTACAAAGTTTCACCAGTTTTTTTTATGTTTTGAATTCTTTCAAACGGGGCTGTTTTCTGCCACATATCATGAACTTTGTAGCTTTGTCAAAGCCTAACAGCACCTGTACTTCTGAGGCAGAACCACACCAGGTGAAATGCATAAATGGTACATGTGCTTTTGAACAAAACATTCTAAAACCAAACTCCTCCAAAAAAGCCAGTGGAAATGAAAAACAATCACACAAATTTGAAAGTGTAACTAAATTTACTGTAGGAAAACTAATGACTTACTATACTAATAAAGCACTGACAAGTAGACACTTCTAAACTTAAAATGCCATTCATATTCATAAATCAGAAGATTTCAGCGATGAACTGGAAGTTGCACGTTAGAATAACGTCCAGGCTTGTACTCTCAGCAGAAGTGTCAGCTGCAAATGAAAGACATCTTATTTTTTTAATTAAAACGCAAAGGTCTAAAAGGGAGGAGGGCAGAATGCCACAGACAGATGTGTGAGCTCTATTCATGCCAGTACAGCGTACGTCTGAGGAGGATAAGACGGCCGGAGATGAGAACCACAGAAGGCAGAGGAGTGAAACAGAGCTGGTCTGAGCTGTCTCTACCACACAGTGCCGGAGGGTGGAGGCGGGAGGCGGTGGGGGGGGTCAAAGATAGCGCGGCGTTCACGAGTCCTGCCCTCCTAGACCTCCACCTGGCCCATCATCTGCATTCTTACTGGAAGATTAGCGCAGATCTCCCCTCCTGTGCAGGCATGGCACTAATGGAGTGAGGGTCTCTGATAAGAGATGGGAGGGCCGTATTTGGATCTCAGCAAGTACAAAGAGACATATATGAACCCTGCCCCCACGCAAGGACAGAGCACACATTCACATATATGTTGTCTCACACCAATGGACAGCTCATAAATCTGCGGCGCTTCCAGGGAGAGGTAAATTAAGGGGGAGGAAGAGTGATGAGACGATCTCCATCAGCACCTCCCTGCACCAGTTACACAGGAGGCTGACGGCTTGGCTAATTGCCTTTATTCACTCCGAAAGAATTCTCTAGAGTAATCTTGAGATTAATAAAACAACAACAAATACAAAATAGAAACCAGGGAACTCAAGAAGAGCTCTTGTTGTGGAAGGGGGGTGTTGTTAAAGAGACTCACCGCAGCTCTGCTCGTCACTGTTGTCTCTGCAGTCGTTGTGGCCGTTGCAGATGGACCAGAGTGGGACACAGCGATAGTTGGTTTTGCAGGCAAACTCTGTGTGGTTGTCACATCGATACGCAGGACCCACTTAAAAAAACAAAAAACAAAATAAAACAACAAGAGACAGTTAAGATAAAGGCCTAAGAGTTTTGAGTTGAATACATAACAAAGATACATTGATTGTGAAGGCGAAAGAGAAAGAATATGTAGTTTTCAAGCTGCTTTACAAATAGAAATATGAAAAGTTAGGTGTACACTTGTATCACCACAAGTCAGATAGAGGACAGAAAAAAAATTGCACTTGCTAATATTTTGAAAACCACTTCCTTCCCCTTCACAATGCACCACTTTCCTAATAAAACCCTAATAAAACCCTAACGTGAAACAGAGAAGGACAAAGCAATGGGGTAAATTCTTGTAAGCTACTTACTGCACTCCTCCAGAGGCTCATCTGAACTGTCGCCGCAGTCATCATCAACGTCGCATTTCCAGCTCTGCGGGATGCAGCGTCCGTTGCGGCACTTGAACTGTCCCGGGCGACACGTCCTGGCGGCGCAGTGGACAGGGTCCTCATCAGACTGATCGCCACAGTCGTCCTCGCCGTCGCACTGCCAGGACTCGCTTATGCACCGCTTGTTCGTACACTGCCACTGATGGCTTTCGCACTGGTGTGTAGCTGGGAGGAGCAAAGTCAAGCAACGACCAGTCAGAGTGTCAGGAATATAAAAAGGTTTGTCCAGCAGCTAAACCACCCACCACACAGCACGGCGTCTTCATCTGAGCCGTCGGGACAGTCCCGGTGGCTGTTGCACAGAAAGTGTGAACTGGTGCAGTTTCCGTCATTGCACTGAAACTGGCCGAGGCTGCAGTGGCGAACAGGGCAGGTAGGGGGCTCATCTGAGCCGTCCCTGCAGTCCCGCTGACCGTCGCATTTCCACCAGATAGGGATGCAGCTGTTGACACAGAGGCAGGACAAACTAGTGTGAACCAGAACGTATTGAATAACACAAAACTAACAAGCTCTGCTTTAATAAACTGAAACGTACACAATTACACGGCAATATGAACAGATCTGAAAGGTTAGTCCTGTGCTCTGTGAAGCTATTATCGGTAATAGTTCCCTTTCCTGTAGGGAAAATATGTCGTATCACGTTATCTTGTTGTAATATTAAGTAACTCCTCATTGGTGGTGGAAGAGTTACCCTGTGTCAATTCAGCTTAACAGTATGTGGTAGTATAAGTCTGACTGGCTCTTAGTCATCCTTTACTATAAGAACTTTTATTTTCAAACAATTTCTCTCACACAGTGCTACATCACCTCTGCTCCAAATCCAAGTGTTTTACTGTTCACAGCGTGAGGAGTAGAAAAAAATACTTTTTTTATATTTTACCAGGTCACCGTTCTTAAAGAGATATCAGAATCAGATAAAATCTTTATTGAGGTCAATGTCTACAAAATAAAACAAAAAACACGTTCTCACTGGTAAATCTTTAATAATTAAACTGTTTCTTGTTTGAGGGGGAATTTTGTTTGCAATAATATCAGGAAAGTAGGGAGGGAAGAGGAGGTTTTGGTGTCAGAAACATCTAAAACAAAAGCTTCTGTTTGCTAGTTTCCCATTCAGTTTGGTAGAGGACCTCTGGTATTTAAAGTGCCACAACGCTCATAAAGAACTGCTGCGCGTTAAAGAAATGGTGACAAACCGTTCATTGTTTGCACATCTGTACTGGGTGCTGGTGCACATGGGCAGACATCGGGTCACACCTCCTATTTGAACAGCCAGGAAATGGTCGGGGCAGTCACAGGTGTGTTCTCGCCCCCCGTGACGGATTAGGCACAGGTGAGAGCAACCCCCATTGTTCGCAGCACAGGGATTGTTTACTGTCAAAGCAGGAGCCACGGACAAACAAGGTCAGTTGACCACAGCTTAGTAGATAAAGCCCAGGAAGTGATGAGAGTGATGCTTGTGAAGACTCACCAATCGGCTGGCGGTAAGGATGGCACACGTGAATGTCGAACGGCCTGTGTGTGGTGTTAACCAGGGCTTCTCGACCAGAACCATCGTACTTGTTGCCTTTCTCCACAGTGCGTGTGTTCCAATCGGTCCAGTACACAGTGTCCTCAAACACGGTCAGAGCAAAAGGATGCGGCAAGTTTCCGTCATACACCGTGTGTCTGTGCTGACCGTCCAAGTCGGAGTATCTGGAAAATAAATAGAAATTTAAACATCTACTAGAGTCCGTCTGCTGCGAGAAAAAAAAAAATTCACCAACTTACTCAATGTAGTTGAGATGCGCGTCTGACCAGTAGAGTTTGTCGTTGGTGTAGTCGATTGTGATGCCGTTGGGCCACTCTATCTTGGTGGTGATGATTGCTGCTTTGTTGGTTCCATCCATCCCAACACGACCGATGAAGGCTTTGTCTCCCCAGTCTGTCCAGTAGACATATCTGACAGGAATTAGAAGAAAGTAGAACTTAGACCACACTTATGAAAACCCAGTCTCCATCAATATCTGTATGAACTGGTAAAAAAATATCATGGCATCAAACATGAGTTAAACATTTTTGAACATTTCTAGTAAAAAAAAAAAAAAAAAAAAAAAAAAACTATGTGTGTTTGTGCTTTTTATTTTGTCCAAATAGTATGATTCCAAATACTGCCGGCAATAAATATTACAGCTTAATATAATAAATGCAAAATCAAATGTTACTGTTTAAAGAACACAACTGAATGAATGACTGAATGAATGAATGAATGAATGAATGAATGAAGAATGAATGAATGAATGAATGAATGAATGAATGAATGAATGTTAAATGACTGAATTGCTCACCCGTATTTGGGATGCAGAACTATACCCCTGGGGTTTTCAAAGCAGTAGGTGTTATTCCCATCCACGCAATGTTCAGCCAGTTTCTTGACAAAGCGACCGTCCAGTTCGGACACCTTGAGGCAATCTAGGAAGCTGTCCACCCAATACAGTTTCCTTCCTATCCAGTCAACCGCCAGGCCCTCTCCATGCAGAACTCCATTGACCACCACCTCCCGGTTGCTGCCGTTAAAAGACATCCTCTCTATCACTCTGCGACTCACGTCGATCCAATAGAGGCGTTTGTCAACACGGTCAAAGTCTAGAGCGACCACACTGGTCAGGCCCTGCAGAATAAGAGAATAGGCCTGCCCGTCTGTCGACAGGTTCCTCAGGTAATAGCGGTTGCTGAAGATGAGGTAGGGAGAGATGTTGCTGTTCTGACGGCAGCTGCGTCCGTCCGGCTCTCTGAGGAATCCCGGAGAGCACTTGCACACGTAGGAGCCGACGGTGTTTTCGCAGATCTGACTGCAAACGCTGGGCGTCTCTACACACTCGTTGACGTCATCGCATGTTTTGCCGTCGGACATGAGGCGGTAGCCTGGACGGCAACTGCAGATGAAGCTGGTGGGTGTATCAGTGCAATTGTGGTCGCAGTGGTGAATGGATGGGTCTGTACACTCATTGATACCTGCGGTTAGAGAGGAGGCAAATAATGTCAATTTTGCTGCACTGCCTTCTGTTTCTTGCAGTGTCTTAAATTTTACCCACACTCGGCATCAGCAATGTTGCAGGGCGAAGTGACCACACAACATGCATCTTCAATGTTATGCGATAAAAGCTACAGTTGGCGCAAAGTTTCAAATTGTAGATTGTTTTTTTTTTGTTTTTTATTCCATTCTGGTCAAAATTACTCTTAAGTGTTTCTTCAGTTTCTCCATTTCAGCTTTCCAGAATCTTTTCTTATTTTTTCCGAAATTCTTCATAATGCATTAATCAATGATTTTAAAGTAACGCTATTCTTACTGGGTAGAGTAGTCTTGTGGCTACTCTAATTTGTGATTTTCTACATTCAGTTTGATTATAACACAATGGTAAAGGCATTTAACTTAGGCTCTGATTTCTGAAGTATTGCAGGCATCCGTTTACACTCACCACATCCCTTCTCGTCGCTGTTGTCGGAGCAGTCGTCATTCCTATCACACACTTTCCTAAAGGGAATACAATGTCCATTTTCACATCTGAATTCTCCGGGGGGACAGGTGGGCTCAGGTGTATGGCACATATGCTGCAGCTCATCAGACTCATCCCCGCAGTCATTGTCTCCATCGCAGACAAAGTCGTTAGACACACAGCGGCCATTCTGGCATGTGAACTGGTGTGACTGGCAGGGCTGGTAAGTGCAGCCTTGCTCATCACTGCTGTCTCCACAGTCGTTACGACGGTCACATCTGATTTTGAAAGACGACATCAATTAGCCTCAACTTTCACGCTGTCAGAGTACAAAGTCAACAGTTTTGAGGTTTTAAATCCAACCTGTAGGAGCTGCGTATGCAGAGACCATTGCTGCAGGTGAACTCGTTGATGCCACAGGATCTGCGGGTGCAGTTTTGATGTTCATCCAGGGCATCTGCACAGTCTGAATCTCCATCACACACCCAGTCACGTGGAATACACTTCCGCTGAGGTGGCTGGTTATTGGCACAAGTGAACTCTGTGCTTGAACACGTGCGATTGGCTGGGGAAAACAATAAAATCAGACGTGAGGATTTGCAAGAGCCCGAACAACAATGGTGACATATTTTGGAAATCCAAACATTCCAATCTGTATTTCGAACTGCATGGCCGTGATGGCATTGTTTGAAATGAGCCTCCTGCTGAGGCTCAAGCTCTGCTAAAGTCCCTAGCTTCAGGCATCTTATTTTTGGAGCAGCACACAAGAATCTTGATCCATCCTGAGCCAGAAAGCCAGAGAGAGGAGGCAAGCACAAAGTAACGAGTGAGGCAGGAGAAATCAGGAATGCTAGCTCCTTGGACTGGAGATCTGCTGGAGACTAAGATGCTTGGGACTGGCTGCCAGTGTCTCCCCCAACAACACTATGATTGAAGAGTGCCAAAATCCTGAAAAGGAATGGCATGTGGGCAGCAGGAGGCAGCAAAGTCAAATAGTATTTTAAAACAGGGGAGCATGAAAGAAAAAATTAATGAAGATGTAAAAAAAAAAAAAAAAAAAAATTCAAATACTTGAATACTGGCAACAAGTACTGCAACCAGAACCATGCAGGCACATTCCTACCCACAATCACCAACTGACAGTTAGTTGGTGACCAGTTAGCACCAACTGACAACAGTTTGGTAAAACTACATATTCATGCAAATTAGAAAAGATGAACATTTTTGTAATATTCATTGCAATATCGGGAAAATATGTGACCATACCATTGCTCAGAAAATAAAACTGCACACAATGACGACAACACCAACTGTCATTATCATTGCAATATCAGCGTGTGAAATCTACTGCTGCAACGACTCCTTGAGTGATTTGAGTACCTCGATTCTTAAAATTCCTTGAGGAAAATGTATCTGCCTCGAAGCTTCGTTAAATTATGTTTTATTATTTAGCGCATCGGTTTCCGGCAGGATCATTATTTGTGTTGGGCAGCGCTCTCACATCCGCCTATGAGTTGTTGCTAAGTGCCAGCAGCATAACGTGAAATTTTCGGGGGTTTTATTGTTTTTGATGGAGGACCAATAAGCATAGTTAAATTCTTTAAGTTCGCCAGCCTTTCTCATCCCAGAACTGTGGGGTGACCATTTGTCCATGCTGATGGACAGAAAGAGAGAGAGTGAAAAGAGAGAGAGAGAGAAAGTTTAGAGTCCTCAATTAATCATAACAACAATTGATAGAGTACTTGATTATTAAAATATTCTTTTACAACAGCCGTAGTGAAGTCCCTCAGTCGTAACAGTCAACACCAACTGGCTGTCAGTTTGGTAAAACTATATTACATATTCATCGCAAAGTGGAAAAGATTAATCAGGAAGAAAAAATAAATTGCAATGACTTATCAACTGACTATATGGGGGCTGCAATATTGCCTCCCCTCTGCAGGTTTTGATTCCTATAAGTGATAAAAGATAGAGGAAATTAATACAAATAAGAAATGCATACCACAGTTGTGTCTCTGATCTTCATCGCTCATGTCACCACAGTCATTGTCTCCATCACAGATCCATGATAAAGCAATGCACCTGCCATCATCACAGCGAAACTGATCTGTATTGCAGGTTCTGACCAGTGTGGCTGCGGAGACAGACTATGCATATTAGATATCAGCAAGAAACACAGAGGTTTGAGTAAAACATACCAAATCCCACCCAAATTGTATCTATTCTTGGTGCCACCCCCTTTATGATGAGTCTATTCTGTCTGTTTGTAACTTTTTTCCCATTAGTTCTCTTGTAGCTTTTTAACTTTTGAAAGAGGACACAATACAACACTGGCAAAGCTTTCAAAATAGTCATGGCAACTCCACATTCCCATGCATGGTGAGCAATCTAAACAAAAGCCAAAGTGAGGCTCTGTAACCCCGGGTGGATAAAGAGAGGGGGAGGTGCTGTTTGTCTGAGGACATTGAGGGGCGTCACCACAGAGGAATGCAGCCCACAATAGGAGGCCTGGCTGACCACATCATCAACAAAGGAATACACCACTGACTCACACTCTCCGCTACATCACTCACGGGAGTCTCTCACACTGCACAGATTGGCTAACAGGCACCTTCACACAATAAGTGAGCAGCTGATAAAAGGTTGGGGTGTGGGGCAATGGGGGTGTGGAAGGCTTCGGCACAAAGCTGGTAGGCTCGTTCTGGGTGTGAGAGAGTTGAGGAGCACTCACTGCAGGAGAGGGGTTCATCAGAGCCGTCAGAGCAGTCGGCTCCTCCATCACAGTACCAGTGGGCGGGGATGCAGCGACCGCTGGAACAACGAAACTCACTCTGGGAGCAAGTGGCTGCAGCTATGTAGAAGATCCAGGCAGGAATCGAGTCAGATGGAGATCATTTCACGTTACGATAGTTTTTTGATCACAATAAATTTTTGCAAAATACCAAAAACTGTTTTAAAAGCCCATAGACTCAACTTGTTTAAACATAACCATCTGTTATCTAAATTCATGCCATTTCCTGAAAAAATACAATGGAATTGGAAAAGATGATATTTGAAAATATATAACAATATACAGTAGCTAATTTCAAAACAAAATTTTCCCATTAGTGCTAATGACTGGAACTTGGGGCAGTTTGGATTTATATATATATAGAGAGAGAGAATCTTGAGCTTCTGGGAGTTAAATTACTAAAACATTAACACCAATAAATAGTTCAACTTTTTGTTTAGAGGCATGAATGATTACTCAATAAGTTTGTTATTGAGTCCTTCCTTAGCGACTGTGTCCATTTAGAGTTCAATAGCATGGGAGACGTTTGATGATTGTTATGCTTTCATGAGCATCTCAAAGAGAAAACATGCATTAAAGCTGTTGCTCACCACAGTGTGTTGGGCTTTCGTCGCTCATATCCCCACAGTCGTTGTCTCCATCACATAGGTATGACCGTGGAATGCAAATGTTGGTGGACTGACACTTTGTTTGCTCTGGCTGGCAGGTTCTCTCAGCTGGAATCACCACACATTCAAACACAGTTAGTACAATAAAATAAACGCAGAATATTTATCAGTAAAACCTAGAAATTTAAGTACACGCCGGTGTCAAAGAATAGCCATTTCTTTTTCATCTTGTCTGACATTAATATAAAACCAGATCTTTCCTGTTTTAGGTCAGCTTAGATAATAAGCTATTTCTATCTGATAAATCTTGGTGACATATTTATCAGCAGGATAAAGCTTGCTGGTAATTTGGTAGCACTGGTGCCTTGCAACAAGAAGCTTCCGGCGTTTAAATCCGGCATTCTGAGTGGAGTTTGTGTATTCTCCCATTGCAAGAGTGGGTTCTCTCTGGGTACGATGGCTTACATCAACAGTCCAAAAACATGACTACTAAGTTAATTGATTTTTTGAAATTGCCCATTGGGTATAACTATGAGTCTGGATGGTTGTACGTCCCTGTGACAGACTGGCAACCTGTCCAGGTCTCACCCACTGACAATTTTGGTCATTCTACATTACATGTTTAGGAAATGTTTACTCTGATTTAAGGTCAAATTGGGAATGGAAAAAAAAAGTTTGAGTCTTTTTCAATAATGTAAGTAAATATCTGGTTTTAACTGTACCTATCACATTATCCTGTTAAAATGAAACTCACGGCAGTTTTGCTCGTCAGTAGTCCCATTGTCGTAGCAGTTGTTGATGCCATTGCAAACATAGTCCTTTGCAATGCAGCGGCCGTTGTTGCAGGCAAACTCTGTACTGGGTTCACAGGGTCTGAACAGACAGCCAACTTCATCGCTGTTGTCCCCACAGTCATCGTAATGGTCACAGCGGTAGTGGTAGGGAACGCACCGCCCATTGCCGCAAGTGAACACGGTGGGCTCGCAGGTGTGAAAGGCTGCCGATCAGAAACAACAAATGGTCAGAGCTTAACTCAAAAGCGAAAAGAGTCCAAAGGAGATTCATTTTCACCAGTAGCTCATTTTACCTGCCAGCGCAATAAAGGAAGAGAGCAGTTGTGGGACTGCATGTAAAAGGTAAGTACATTAAATTATGTTAGTATTGGTTACTGCTTATTAATGAGGGATTAGTAGTTCATTCACACAATGCAAGAATACACACCAGCATAGCTGAAGATCGGTTTATCTCCTAAGAAAGCAATTTGTTAAAGGAAAGAAAAGGACTAATTTGTTAGTATTAGTGATAATAAATAGTTAAAACTACAGAAAAGACTCTAATAGATGGTTATGACCAAAAAAAAAACAAAAACTTTTAATTCAAGATCTTTTCAGAAGAACCTACCACATACTCTCTCCAGCTCGTCGCTACCATCTCCACAGTCATTGTCGTTGTCGCATATCCACTGGGGTCGGATACACCGGCCGTTCATGCAGGTGAACTGGCCTGGCTGGCAGCGAGTCCCGTTGTCAGGAATACAATACTTGCTGTCAGCCAGGTACCATCGACCTTCTGCTGGGCACTGACACTCAGCTCCATTAGGTCCTGATAAAAGCAAGATCGCCAAACATTTACATAGGTGAAGTAAAGGTTAATCTGCCACAATTTAAATTGCTTCTTTGTACCTGGAGTGCAGATGTGGCTGCAGCCTCCGTTGAACTGCTGACAGGGACTGTCACACCGCTGTTGCTTCCTGGTGGCCAGAACCTGAACATCCATTGGTCGGGATGGGAGGTTCTGAATCATGACCCTCTGGTCAGAGCCGTCGTGTTTGTTTGCCCGATAGATGCTGCGGGTGTTCCAGTCGGTCCAATAGATGAACTGACCAAACATAGTCATTGCAAACGGGTAGATGGCTGTGCTGACAATGACCTCACGGTTGGCTCCAGATAGAGAGGACCGCTCAATCTTCTGTCTGATGGCAGAGTAAAAACGTGGCAATGGCAGAAGCTTTGAAAGTAACAAGACATGCAAATTAAAAATGTCAAAAGTGGATTTTAGTGAGGTCTTACAAGCTTGCATCTGCCCAGTAGAGTCTCTCCTCTTCATAGTCCAAAGTCAGACCATTTGGCCACACCAGACTGCTGTTCACAATATCAGTTCTGAAATTTCCTCCCAAGGTGGCTCGCTCAATCTTTGCATGAGTTCCCCAGTCTGTCCAGTACATGTATCTATACAACAAGAAAGAAGCAACTTTAAAAAAGGTAGAGACTGATATACTCATCAGTAGGGTTTGCTATGTAATGCTTACCCCCTGCAGGGGTCCAACATGATGGCTCTTGGCCTGGACACATGGGCGATTATTGTTTTTTGGGCACCATCTACAGACATCGAGCTAATGCTCTGGTTGACGTAGTCGCTGTAGTAAATTCTTTTGTTTATCCAGTCATAGGCTATCCCATCAGGAGCCCCAAGATCTGTCACAACCACAGCGCAATTACTACAATTCCTACCTCATCATAATAATCCTCAAACCATAGAAGTACTGAACTTACCTGCAGCTACTACAACCGGAGCTGTAGTGGGAGAGGACAGGCTGATATAGCTGATCTTGCTGGCTCCTGCACCTGAGCTCTGAGTGAAGTAAATCCTGTTGTCTGTAAGGTCAAAATCAAGAGCAATGGACGTGCGAGCCACATTGACGACAGGAAATGGCAGAGCATGGTCCTCAGGATCGAGTCTCAGACTGCGGACTGTGCTCTCAGTGGTGTAGATAAGGTAATCCTCCTTTGACATCTCACAGCTCTCTTTATCTGTGGCAAGATCCCCAAAAGCACAGCTGCACTTTTTGTTTTGGGCACCCTGACTAGAGCCTGGAAGGGCAAAGCAGAAGTGGCCACAGCCACCATTGTTTTCCATGCAGGGGTTGTAGTTCAGTTCCTGCGCGTCGGTGGGCTGTGTATGCTGGTCAAAGATGGTAACATCCCTCAGCATGTTTATGTTATCTCTAATTACAGTCGGTTGCTCTGTCTTGCCTGGCTCTTTGCTTGCTTGAAAAACCTTTTTGAGGTTTCTGTCCACCCAAATAATGCTGTCCTCAAACACTGTGATTCCATAAGGAGTTGGGTAGCGGCTTCCGTACCTAACGATCTCTGTCTCTCCTCCATGAGGGCTGATGCGGGCGATCATATCTAGAGAGTCATCCACCCAGTAGACATACCCAGTATGCCAGTCCAGAGCAAGGCCTCGTGGGGTGATTATCCCAGAAGACACTAAAATTGTGCGGTTGGTTCCATCCAAGAGCGCACGCTCAATTTTGGGGTGCTGACCATAATCGGCCCAGTACAGGTATCTGTTTATGGGATCCACAACAAGGTGCCGCGGCATATCCACCTGCGTCTTCAGCAGTACTTTCCGGAAAGTCGTGTTCAAACGAAGAACCTCGACATACGTCTCGGTCAGAAAGGCATTGGTGAAATACAGGTTACCTTGGGAAAGAAGTGGAAACGTTTCACATTTATTATGATAATATTGGGCTAGAAGTCATAATTCATGAAATGGTGCTGTATGAAAACTGGTCCAATAGATGAATGTCTTTAAAGTTAACAGAATTTGTAGTTGATTTTCAGAAACAAAAAAAATTCTGAGTAAGGGTGCCAGGTGTAGGTGAAAATCATAACACAGCAGCTTACCTGCAGCCCAGTCCACAGCAATGCCTCGTATACCGTTGCGTCCTATTCCAGATGTGACCACACTGTGTAATCCTGAGCCGTCCGGCTTTATACGTCTGACCCCGTTTTGTATCGTCACGGTGCTGCTGAAGTCGCACCAGTAAATGAAACCAGAAGCCATGTGCACGTCGATGTGGAGAGCATTGCGACCTGTAAGGGGAGATTTCAAAACTCAGCAATTCACTTGATGTTTTATAGAAGAAGAACCAAAGCACATTGCACGGGTCACACATTATGTTTACAACATAGTAAAAGTCGCTGACCTCTTCCAGCCACAGGGACCATTGCCTCAGAGTGATCCGACCCTTCAAGACTGAAGCCTTTTATAGCAGACAGAGTGGAGATGACGACGTAGGACTTGTAAGGGGCACAAGTCCGGTTGTCTGCGTTTAGCTTAAAACCTGTCGCACATGCACAGGTAAAAACACTTTGTGGTCGAGGAAGACAGAGCTGCTCACACGCCCCCATATTGTCGGTGCAGCCATTAGATGTACCTGCAGATGCTGAGTTTAGAAAAAAAAGGTGTTTCAGCAGGTCAAAGCTTTCCAAAACACAAATCAGAAATCAGCCACAAACTTATAGTGCATCTCGTTTCAACTGAGAAATAAATTATGACAGAGTTTGTCACTCACTATCTCTAAAATGAACTTTTAGGACTCTAAGTCCCGACAGGTTGTCTCGCATCACAACCCTGTTGGCACCATTGGACTTGTCTACTCGCTCGATGACCTCAAAATCACGATCGCTGAAGAACAGGTAGTTCTGGTAGACGGCCACACCCCAAGGGTGGGAGAGACCCGTCACTATGGGGATGCGGTTGCTCCCATCTGTGTCCCCGCGCTCAATCTGTGGCAGTTTGAACAAAAACACAAGCAAAATGTTGTCAGTGGGTGTTTACATCAAAGTGAAAGTACACAGCACATCTTATAAAAAGTTTAGAGTGAAGAAACGGAATAAAAACTGACTTTCCCAGTGCCTGTGACAGCCCAGTACAGCTTGTTCTCTTGGATGTCCAAAGTGAGGAACTCAATGTGATCAAGGTTGTTGGTGTAGAGCGTGACCGGGTTCATGCCATCCATGTCTGCAGCTGCCACCTTGGCAGGGATGCCACTTTCTGTTCCCTGGTCTGTCCAGTAAAGTTTGCTAGATAAAATTAAAAATAAATTTAGAGTTTGTCATTTTATATTGTTTAAACAAGGAATTTTGGTTTTCCAGTGGATATTGACACTCGCTTCAATCCTCAGACAGCATTTTCACAGTGACTTTTCCCTTTTGTTCTGGAGTCGAATTGCAATATTTTCTTACAAAAACATGTTTATCCCTGGGTCAGAGAACTTGTCTTCTTCTTGAATGCTGGGATAGCTGGGCATTTCTTTTCTTATTATACATGTATTTGTTTGAATGGATAATTGTGGCAACTTCAGACATCAGGAAATTGCAGTCAATTTCTCCATTCTCTTTCTGATATTTGGGGTGAATTATTTAGATTCATCCATTTTAATACAAGGAAGCCATGCCATCATCATCTGGGCCTTCCCAAAGTGTTTACATGTCTAAAATAATTTTGTCACTATTCTGGCATCAACTTAACTGAAGATATTTAGGTTAACAAAAAACAAGGTTTTAAAATTTTTTTTCAAAAGCGCACAATTTGCAATCATATCATTTATGCACTATCAAATACTTTTAATGAGCGGCAAGAGATAGCATCAAATGATTGGAAATTCTCTTCCTTTAGTGTAATGCATGTCAGTTGTGGAGAACTACTTGTGTTTTCCCTTTTCCTTGATTATAAAACAAAGATCAATTTGGCTGCTTGGAAGCACTTCTGGTTGTAAAACGCAGTCACAGTGTGTAAATTCTCACCATCACACTTAAGGTAATTCTCCTCTAAAACCACAGTTGGAATGCTACAAACATCATGTGAATGAAGCAGCTGACTGCCGACTGCTGAACACACATGCAGAAAACTTAATAAAGCAGCTAATAGCTAGTAAGACTCCCAGTGTTGATCTATAAAGTCCAGGAAGGCAAAATATATATAATTAAATCAGTTCAGTAAAACTGATGTTTATTCTATATTTATGTTTTTAAAATAAATTTGAAAGAAAATAAATGTCATTTATTTCATTATTATAGATGATACATGCTGTATCATTAATGTGTAGTGTGTTAATGCTGCGGTACTGTGACACTGAGTTGTTTTTACTTTATCGTATATGGGTAACTGGATTTGTGATATGTTTAGTTTTAAAGAAAAATTATTCCTGTTAATATAAACATTTCCCTCCTGTTATTTAACCCACAATGAGAAAGAAAAGCTCTTGTTTCTTGACCTTTCTTGACCTTTCTTATGGGGTTTTAGATGGCAGCAAGTCTTGTTAAGATCTCTCCCGAAGCCGACCAGATGGATGGTGTCAGGGCTGAGCAGCAGTGGATTTGAGCAGCGGTGCCAGCACGGTGTTAAATGAGGCTTACCCTCGTGCCGGATCCACAGCGATGCCAACAGGACTGCCAGCGCCGGTCGGAGAGCCGTTGTTTGTGATTATAGTTTTCCGGTACTGTATGTCTCCTCTCAACTTTAAAACCTGGCCAAGCCAAAACAAACAAGTAAGCAGACAGATAAACAAATGAATGAACAAATGCGTTAATCTCACCTCGATAGACTGTGTAGCTGGGTTGGTGTAGTACAGATTCTCCGTGATCCAGTCCAGGGCCAGGCCAACAGGAGAGCCGAGAATGGCTGCGGGGGCAAACTCCGTCCTGTTCGTACCGTCTGACTTCACCCTGTGGATCTCACCCTGTTGGACAAAATTAGACATATTAACCTCACCAACCGCTTAACGTTAACGGCTTGTTTGGATCAGGCTAGAACTAGCTGCGCATGTTTTGAGCATATGAACAAATGTGGTTTGTCTGTCAGTCTGTCATGTTGATTGAGATGGACTCACAGGGTGTTCCACCCAGTAAATGGTCTGTTCCTTGTTATCGAAGTCAACATCGTAGCCGTTGTGAAGACCAGCGACTGGAACCATTGCATCATTGCTCTTGTCCTCTGGGTTTAGTGGAATACCGTAGATGATGCTGTCTCTCACAACCACCAAAAAGGGATCCTCAACTAGCAGAAAATAAAAGCTAGTTAATTCTGTCACCACAACCTTTTTGTTCCTGAAGAAAACAAGATAAAAACCACATTAAAGCTCTCCCTAAGAGACCAGATTTACAATAAAATGAGTGATATTCTGACAAACTGACAGAAAAAAGACAAAAATGTTGGAGGGAGATGCATTCCATTCAAATCTGATATGAATCATGTGGAAAGGCAAGAAAGCTTCAACAAAATGTATTGTTTTGGGCAGAATGAATTGAATAAACTGAAATATTTAGCACCAACGTAGTCACAGAAAAACTGCAAGTATTTATATTCATTGTTCAGGTAAACAGGTCTAATGTGATGTGGCACCTACACTTTGTTTAAGTCTGCTGAGCTTAAAATTTAGATTTAAAATAAAATGACTATTGATGTCAACTAAAACTAAAACAAAGGGATTTTGTTGAAAAACTATTACAAAAAATTACTCAAACATTTCAGCCAGAATTAAAATTTATATAGATGCAAATGTATTCACAAACAAGAACACAATTTAAATGCAAAAAGAAATAAACCAAAAAAAAACTTAGTAAACAGATCCTTTAGTAAAATTAGGCATAGGTGTTCACCTGCTTCCTACGTAAATATTTGGTGCAAATTAGGGATCTAAAGCTGGAGGACCTTTATCTATAAAGAGGATTGACTGGTGAAAGCCGGTTCCACAATCTGATTTGCTTTGTCATCAGAGATTAGAGTCAAAGAATGGTTGTAGGGCATTTTCATTCTTGGATAATCATTGGCTTCAGGGATAGATTGCTGTCTGCTTGGTTTGTAGGGGCTGAAACCTGAGATGAGTTAAGCTGCTGACCTAAGGTGGACTCCTTGGACCTTGCATTAAAGGTCCCTTGTCCTCTTGAGACCATGAAAGACATGCTCATATGAGTCTCAATATTTATGACCTGAGCCGCAGGTTACAAGAAAGTCTAAATGGGAGGCTGTTGACAGGTACCTGATTCAATCTATGCTACAGATATGCTGTTTAAAAAAGATTTCTCCTCTTACAACCACTAAGACAGCTCTATGTACAGAAAGCATGCAAGAATCAAATTGGAACTAAGTTTTTTTTCTCTTTCTCATGAAAGTAATCACTGCTGAGATGAATACTTGATGACTATTTCAACTTATCAGCAACATTTGACCACACTTCCTTTTTTATCAATTTAAGTGATGAGTGTTTCCCTCCTGTTGGCAGCCTGCATACCTCTGGCACAGGTGAACTGGTCAGCCGCCAGAGTCCAGCCGGAGGGGCAGGCGCATGAATAGTATCTTGGTCCCACAGCAGAGAGTAGGCAGATATGAGTGCAGGCGCTCCCCAAGCAGTGATTTCTCCCTACAAATTGAAGAGAGTCATCTCAGCTGGCTCTCGCAAGTCATAGGACATATTAGCTACAGCTGATATGTAGCCACAACAAACAGTAATGCAAAGCAGATGCAGTCAAAAGCAGATATTTACATATTCTACTTAAAAAGGCACATACAATTATTTTCTTCCCCACTGTCTGATATTAAATTTAAGATTAATCTAAATCCTGTTTTACATGAGCATGACCTACAAATAGTACTTCAAATATTTATACTTGCTAATCGCCACAATAATTAGAGAAAATAAATAATTAAGACATATTTTTAATTATGTACCTCAAAATCAGAAGATTGCAGTCAGGGTCACTTTGCAACTTAAGCAATTTGGGAAAGCCCAAATCTTACAGCTTTGTAAGATTCAGAGAGCACAAGATTTATGAGTTATGAGCTACCAATTTAATAGTTATGCCTGTCCTACACATCAAATTAAACTAAATTGCACCTTCATAAAACATTACAATACATTAAAAAAATCTAAACATATAACTTTTTAAGTATAAATCACAACAGAAACATAAAAGGAAAAAAACAAACTATCCAAAACCAAAACTCATACAACAAAATTACAATTTGAAGTTATTTATCCTTTTGACCACCAAATATTTTCTTTTCCATCAATTTTTGACAAAACTCTGATAGGTTAATAAACGCCATATGAGTTACACAGAGGCACACCAACAAGAGATCAATATCTTAATTGTTGGCATCCACATGTCTAGTTAGGTAGATACAATTTCCAGATACCTAAAGCTGGATATGTGTATCCTAACAACGTTCAGCCGTCTCTAGGACCAGTTTTGTGTCCCAGAGATGAAAATGTTTTCGCCTCAGATGAGTTGTACTGACATGGACTAAAAAACCAGCAAGAAGAAGCTATTACTCTAAACTAAATTGCACTTTGCAAATACACATTTGGAGGAGAAAGAGGGACGTTAGCAAGGCTAATAAGCCAATTCACGTCTGTGAAGTGCAATTGCATGCTGAGTTGGTGCAATTCTCAAAACAGATGACATCATAAGGAAAGAGCACATCTGGGTTAAGCAGCATGATGGATACTGTTGCCATACCTGCCGGTTGTCTGGTTGGATGCACTGCCACTAGGCCCATTGGCTGAGGGAGGTTGAACAGCATCACTGTCTGGTTCTCCCCATGCCACTTATGAGCTCGCATCACTCGGTTGATGTATCTGTCGGTCCAATAGACAAAATCCTCAAAAATGGTAATTGCGTGGGGATGTTGCAGTACCTTTTCATAGAGCAGCAGAAGAAAAAAAAAAGGTGTCTTACACATGCTATTCAAAGGTATGCTCAGAGTATTCTGCACATGCTCCCCTTGAGAGAAAGACTACAACCTCTTACACTTACCAAGTCGCTGGCAAGGACTTGTTTTCTGTTGTTGCCATTGTAGTCGCAGTAATCAATGAAGTCCAAATAGGCATCAGCAAAGTACAGCAAATTATTTGGATAGTCGATGGTTAAACCATTGGGCCAGTACAGTTTGCTGCTTATGATGACTGTCCTGAGTTTCCCATCCATGCTTGCCCTCTCAATGCGGGGGTTCCTTCCCCAGTCAGTCCAAAACATCAGGTGAGCTCTGCCAAGCAGAAACAATCTTTTTACTGCCGACTCTTTCTGTGCTGTAAAGCTTCAATATTTTCAGTGGTACGCAAAAATAGCACATTTTTCATGTCACAACCATAAACTTCATCAATATTTGGATGGGGGCTTATGTGATGGATCAACACTAACATAACTGTGAAGTAGAAGGAAAATGATGCAAATTTATTTCACAAATAAAATGAAACTCTTTTACAAATGAAAAGTAAATGCATATTTATTTACCTCATTTACTCTGACACACCTGTTATACAGCTCTGGAAAATTAGGAGACCACTGCTAATTGGTCTCCTAATTACCAGTAAAATTCTCAGAATTTTACTCAGAGAAAGAGTAAAATTCTCTAATTTTACACTTTATAGGTATATGTTTGAGTAAAATGAACATTGTTCTTTTATTCTATAAACTACTGACAACATGTCTCTGAAATCCCAAGCAAAAATGTTGTATTTATTTGCAGAAAACGAGAAATGTGGTCAAAAATGAACAAAAAAAGATGCAGTGCTTTCCGATCTCAAATAATGCAAAGAAAACAAGTTGATATTCATTTAGAAACAATAATCCTAATGTTTTCACTCAGGAAGAGTTCGGAAATCAATATTTTGGTGGAATAATCTGAATCAGGAAGAATAATTCTTATTGAAGCGTGTTCACATCTTAAAAAAGGCCCAGTCAAAGTCCAGACCAAAAACAAATTGAAAATCTGTAGCAAGAATTAGAAACTGGTGTTCTCCATCCTATTTATCTTAACTTAAACTACTTTGTAAAGAGGAATGTAAAAGATGTGAAGACTCCACCAGTGGATAAATTCAAATCCTATTTTTGTTAGCCTAACTTTTTCTAAGCCTAATTTTTTTATTTCCTTCCATTTCACAAATATGATGTGTGTGATGTCTGTGTTGGTGGTGTGACAAAATGTGAAAATGCTTAAAAGGGGCTAAATACGTGTTGCTTACCTGTCTCTGGGATCCACCACCAGACCTCGAGGGTTGGTGACATTTTCACTAACTAAGACGGTCCGGTGTGTGCCGTCCAGTTTCGACACCTCAATTGTCTCCAGGACGTAGTCGGTCCAGTATAAATTCCTGCCCACCCAGTCCACTGCAAGGCTCTCTGTCACAGTCACTCCACTGTCAAATATCTGTACACAAGATATAATCTTATTTTAACATATTTCATAACATATTTAAGATACCCTATTAGTCTAAAATAACCGACTGAAAGGGTTTTACTTTTACTTTGTATTTAACTCTTTAATACTTTTGTAAATATAAAGCAGTTAACGTCAATTTGATAAATATTTCTACTGTGGAGACTTTAAAGGTGGAAGCAAAAACAGAATAAAGGAATTGAGGAAGAAAGGAAAGGGAAGGAAAGGAGAGGAAAGGAAAGAAAAGGAAAGGAATGGAAAGGAAAGCAAGAGAAGGGAAGGAAGAACAGACACACGGAAGGATGGACACCAGGGAGAAAGAAAGGATGAGGAGAAATGGAAAGAATGAAAAGAAGAACAGAAGAAAGTACACAAAGAGAGAGAGGTGGAGGTAGAAACGGTACAAGGGAGGAAGACAAGAAGGATACAACAGTAATGAGGTAATGAAGGATACAAAAAATGAGGAAGAGAAGGAATAATACAGTTAAAGAAGAGAACAGGGAATAAAATCTAAAAATAACAATATTCTCCAAAATCTTTTTTTCTTGTTTTTCCACATTTATCCAGACATGGAACATAATTTTGAAATCAAAATCCATCGTTTTCCAGACTTTAATGTATGTTTTATTTTTCCCTGTGACTCACCACAGTTCTCTCGCTGCCATTTATGTGAGAACTCCAGATCCGGTCTGGCTGGTATCGGACCAGTACACACGGTCCGACACAGAGTCAAAATCTATAGCCACGACGTTGCGTCCGTCTCGAATCAGTGACCGGATCACATTCGGTTGAGCGCTTATTTCATCTTGGATAATCTGATTTCGACTGGCCACAAGTAGAAAGGCTTGACGAGAATCTAGAAAAAAACCACAACCGAACCCAGTCACTCGGTATGTTTATTTCTAATAAAAACACTTATCAGTTTGTGTGCGTCTTGTCTTGAGTCCCCAGTAGTGCTTAAAAACAAGGCTGTGCATGAGTGTGTGTGAGTGTTGACAGCAGACACACAAGAAAACTCTTAACTAGACCCTACTCAAATGTCTGTCCTTTGGGAATGCACTTTTGTCCAAATAATGTACTATTGTATTGCAAAAGCTTTCAGTCAGTTATCTGTGAAGGAAGACGAGTTCATGTCAGGCACGCTTCCCTTATAAACAGCCCTTTGTTTGTGATTATGTCCTAATTACTGCGGCGATGGCCAGTGACTGACATATATGTTATTTGCCTTATCTTTTGAAATCAGAGCAGCAAAGAAACACAAGAAAGAAGAAAGAGAGTGTGTCTGTCTGGAGGCCTAAGGGCCAAGTTCCACTTATCCCCCCAACCCCCCACCTGCTGGACGAGTGGAGAAATCAGATACATGTCTGATTGGTGAAAACATGTATCACAGCAGAGCCTATATATTTCCTTTCATAATGAAATTATTCAAGTCATTTAAATCTTAAGGGATGAAGAAATTCTATACTCCAAAGGCTGGAGACCTTTCTCGCCTCACCTGAAGCCTTGCAGGTACGTTGGTCTGCTTCAAGCGTGTAACCGTCCTGGCAGTGGCAGCGAAACGAGCCTCTCTCGTTAAAGCAGTGCTGGCTGCACAGTCCTGGGGGATTACACTCGTCTATATCCTCACACGTTTTGGAGTCGTTGCTGAGCTGATAACCAACAGGACACGTGCACTGGGCCCCAAAAGGCCCCTGTATGCAGCCGTGAGTGCAGCCAGCGTTGTTGTCAGAACAGCTCTCTTGGTCTAAAAGCAAGAAAGGGACTATTAAGAAGAGACCATCTTAAAAATGATGACTTTTCAGTATATGCTGTGCTAATGATGGTGGAAAAATATTAACAAAGCAAAAAAACTATGGTACATCCTTAGAATTGCTGTGCTGCGCCGAAGCTAGGTTACAAATGGTGATTATTGAAAATTTGCGACATAAACGATGACCAATCACATTGCATCCGTTAAAAACGAATCATAGCTACTGGCAGCATTTCTACCAATGATTGAGAGTTTCTTCCTACCTGGTAAAGGCTCATCTGAAAGTTGGAAGAGAGGCAAGAGGAGGTGGGGGGGGGAATCACAGATAATTTTCAAGTCAGTGCAGGACAAATCAGACATGCTTGATTCAAACACAAGAACACAAACATTAGCAAGTGACTTTGAACACAATTTTTCTGTGATATGAAGCAACTGCTTTTAAAATATTACAACAATTAGAAAAGTGCCAAATTAAACAAAATCAGTTTGAAGTAGGTTGTTATTGTGTTTGTCATTAAATGGATGAGTGTTACTGGAAAAACAAAACAATCATGTCTTAATGTACAAGAAACATCTTCAGTCAAAGAACTAATGTGTCAAATGAGCATAAAAACATAGAAAGAATATGAATTGTATTTTATGTCATTCTTCAATAATGAAGCAATTATTCTTGTGATTAAATACTGTATGACATGAGCTCAGGAAATCACATGTTTTAAAATGGCTTCAAGTTATTGCTAAAAGAGAAGATCTGATAGTTTTAACTCGGCTGGACAGACAAATGGTCGCTTTTGCATATAATGTATAGAATTAATTAGATTCACTCTGCAGAAATGAAATACTTCAATGTTTTCTTTAAACAAGACTTTTGTGCCGTTCTCAAACTGAAACAACAGTTACAAAATGAAATCAACAACAAACGGTTTACCTTGAACCAAAAAAAAAAAAATTCTAACTGTAAAAGAAATCAATATTGAAAATGCACCCAGAAATCAGCCGGAGACAATACTGGTTTATTGGTCAAAACTAAAATACTATGCGGTTAGTGAGTGTGCCATAACTAAGCACAAACAAGTTGACGCACAGCCACATTTCTACAAAATTAGTAAAACTCCAAAAAAATCCACCAGAGGTGAATTTTTTGGAAGTTCTTTGTATGATTTTTATATTTTCATTTAACACGTTAGTTCTAAAAATGTTACATTTTCACACAACTACTAATGCTATGTACAGCTTATGAAATGTCATGATAAATGGGGGGGGATCATTGTTGTGTGTTAGGTGAAAAAAGCTGAGGATACAACTTACTGCAAAGCGGAGACTCATCAGCGCCGTTGGGACAGTTGGGTGTGTTGTCACACACTGTGGTGAGATTGATACAAACACTGTGACCAGGACACTGCCACTGCCAGCTTGGACACCGGAAAGGCGGCGTGGGGCAATCTCTTTCGTCGCTCATGTCTCTGCAATCGTTGTCTCCGTCACAAATCCAACTGCGTAAGACGCAGTTTCCATTGTCACAGCGGAAGAAAGAAGACGGGCAGGTCCGGGGAGGACAGGCGTGGTGTTCATCGCTGCCGTCCTGACAGTCTGGATGTCCATCACATTCCCATGACGACGGAATACAGCTCCCATCTGACTGACACTGAAACTCATTCTCGTGATGGCACATCCCCGGGGGCCTGGTAGCTAAAACAAATCGGGACATGCCGCAAAGATATGGGTCAAAATTGTTTGGCAGTGAGATGTCCAACATGGATGCCAACTTTTGGCAGGACGTCCAGGTCATGGCTTTTAAAATGATCGGCACTCCATCACCAGCAAGCAGATTTTTTTAAACCATTTACAACACCTTTTTGAGTCAGAGTCAGGATTATTCACCTTTTATAATAACGTTCATGTTAAAAGAGATAATGACGTTTATCCCCATTAGTGTCGGCCTGATTAGTCATTAAAGAGCCAAACAAACGATGGTGGTATATGGTAGTACTTTGTGCTACGTAGATGTTGTACTATTATTGTATCCATCCATCCATCCATTTTCCTACACCTTTGTCCCTTAATGGGGTCGGGAGGTGCTGGTGCCTATCTCCAGCTGGCGTTCTGGGTGAGAGGCGGGGTTTGCCCTGGACAGGTCGCCAGTTTGTCGCAGGGCAACACAGAGACACACACAGGACAAACAACCATGCACACACACACTCACACCTAGGGGCAATTTAGACAGACCAATTAACCTGACAGTCATATTTTTGGACTGTGGGAGGAAACCGGAGTACCTGGAGAAAACCCACCATGCACAGGGAGAACATGCAAACTCCATGCAGAAAGGCCGGGGCCGGGAATCGAACCCAGAACCTTCTTGCTGCAAGGCAACAGCTCTACCAACTGTGCCACTGTGCAGCTCACTATTATTGTATTTTTTTATGCATTCATCTACAGTTGTTCTTGCTGTCTGCAAAGCAAATTGTCGCTTGAGGACAATAAAGTTTATTTAATCTAATCAACTCTTGGCTGATCAGATGTCCTCCAGCAGAAAACACAATGAAAACACTTTTCATTCAATTTGAAGACTTTTAACCAAAAATACCAACCTAATGAAGCAAGAGAGCATCTTTTTGAGTACGTTTTGAGTGCACATGATTAACTGGAACTGCACAGAAAAATTAGTTATTGAGCTACATCAAAATAAAGATTAAACATATTAACGTTTGGCTCCATATTAAAACTTCACAATCATGACACAAAGGAGCATCACTTAATGCTCATGAGGTTAGAGGAATATCCCATTTCATCCTGATTAGCTTTGACCTGATTAAGCATTGTCCTGTGGGGTCTTCATCAGTCTATCTTTGAATGACAGGGATCAATATCTGTGATCAAAAAACTGATCAGGACATTCTTATAAATGTTCTTATAATACTGAGTAATAACTCAGCAAGATAATGTATGACCGCTAGGAGAATCAAAAACACTTACGACAGTTTTGCTCATCAGAGCGATCGCTACAATCGAAGACCCCATCGCAGCGGTAGAAGGAGTTGATGCACTGGTGGCCCCTGGCACACTTGAACTCACTCGCAGTGCAGTTGTAGACTGAAAAATCCATAAAATGCTGATAATTAATACACTTCTTGTTAAGCAATACAATTTAAAGAGCCTAAAAAGTAGATGCTGAAGTGTACAAAGGGACTGATCTTTAACAATTTATGTGTTTCTGATTTAATAAATGAATTCAAGGCTTTCATTCATTAGAATAAGCGTTAGGGAGAATGTCCTTTAATAGGTTTATAGATTTGAGTAAATTAAAATTAAACCTGCTTAAATATATAGTTATGCTGAAAATGGAAAATATTATATGCTTTGCATAACTGCAGCACAAGATTAGCAACTACTCACTGCATCCCTGCTCATCTGCTCCGTCCACACAGTCTCTGTCTCCGTCACAAACATAGTTGGGGTCTATGCATCGGTGATCAGGACACTGGAACTGTCCTGGGTGGCACGTACTGCCCAGATCTGGATAACATAATTGTAAAATACAAATATTAGTCCTTTCTTTAAATTTGTTTGTGACGTAACACAAGGAAAGGGAGTGTTTGAGGTTTTCAAATATATCCACATTAATTAATTAATCAATTTATCAAAGTCCTACAAAGACATAATCCCATAATCTTAGCTTCCCCAAAACTGTCCTGCATGGGAACCTTTTTAGAAATTGAAAAATTTCTTTAAAAATCTTTTATTATTTTAGTATGTTGTAAAAATAGATACATTCGATCATCCTAAATGGCACAAAACAAGAAAAGCTTAATCTATTTTAATGTTGGATTGGTATGGGAAAAAAAATATGATACATGTACACATTTGGTTTTATCTGTTTTCCCCAGACAAACAGGGAAGTGTGAATTTCCTGTGAAAACTTAATTTAGCTAACAATTAAAGATGTTTCAGTTACCTTTTTGTTGTAGAAACTTTTATGATGCCAATGATTATCATATATTTTTCTAAGCTGTATTTCAAGAACCGTTGGAATTTTCTTCTATTAATTTACAGTGAGTTTTTCTACACTTTTAACAGGGGGTGGCAATAACTGTGACGGGGCTTTTATAGATACGTACAGCAGTCTTCTTCATCGGACCCGTCTCCGCAGTCGTTATCTGTGTCGCAGCGCCACGTGTGCGGGACGCATCGGTGGTTGGCGCATGTGAACTGATTGGCGGGGCACGTTCCTGGGATCCGTGTGGGGCAGTTGATCTCGTCGCTGTTATCAAAGCAATCATTGTGCCCGTCGCAGCGCCACCCTGCTGGCACGCAGCGTTGACTGGCACAGGTGAAGGCCAAGGGGGAACAAGTAGTGTCTAGAAATAAAAAAAAAACAAGATGGTTTTTTAAATGAGCCTTACCAACACAAACCCAAAAAATGACATGGAAAAGATTTAAATAAGTCAGATTACTGTTTATTCCACAATGGAGCTCGTCGGTGTTGTCATGGCAATCGTCAACACCGTCGCATCTGTAGGTGCTTGGGACACATTTGCCGTTGCCACAGGAGAAGGAGTTGGCTCCGCACTGCATTGTTGGGGGCTCGTTGGAGGGGTCCTCCACACACGTCTGCTGGTTTGGCGACAGCTTCATGCCGTACGGGCAGCCGCATACTCTCTGAGAGTCCGGAGCTGGGAAGCAGAAGTGGCTGCAGTCTCCGTTAGGATTTGCCTGCCTGTTGCAGAGGTTAGCACCTGTGAAGGGAGAGTCGGGGGGTAATTACCAGGAATATGACTGATGAGAGCGAGGTGAAGTCTCGCATGAACGAGAAAGTGATAGGAACAGAAAATGAATCTACTGACCGATCTGAGAGTTGGAGTTGAAAGACTTGACATGCATGATGTGGCTGATTCCTCTCCTAATAACTACCATCTGCCCGCCATCGGTCTTGCGCACACGGACAATGCCACCCAGGCGCCAGTCAGTGAAATACGCAAAGCCTGAAAGGAGCAGCAGAGCGTGAAATATGCTACAGTATCTTTCATCGCCTCCTGCAAAAAGCAATTACTTCTTTGACATGATTATGATAAAAGTTAAAAGACAAAAATATTCAAGCTCATGAGATGTAAACAACTTGCCTTCGAAAATGGTAAGGCCAAAAGGATGTGAGATCTGGGTTATGCGGTCCAAGGAAAGCCTGTTTTGTCCATTAAAGTTGCTGTGCTCAATCTTGTCGAAAAAGGCATCTACCCAATACAGACGCATGGAGCTGAGCAGTGATCAAAACAGAGAGGCATAAAAAAGTATTATAAATTATTTTAAAAAATAAGTACCACAGGATGAGGGATGCTAATTTGAAATGATCTCTAATTATAACAATTTGAGATGCACAGAAAAAAAGTCAGTTGATAAAAAGAATCGACTAATGTCACATTTGACTGTGTCTGCATCTTTGGTTGATCTTCCAGATACGAACGTCCAACCTTTTCTAATCAGTGAAAAACCTAGAAAATCGTCTGAGTGGCAGCTCTAACTGCAGAATGAAAATTTAAACTTAGCAGCTGTCAGTCTTTTTTTTATATCTAATTTGAACTCAAAAGTTGGAGAAACTAGAGAAGAATCAGTATTTTTTTAAGCATGAGATATTCATTCAGGTACAGAGTTAAGACAAATCCAGTTTTGCCAGACTTTCGAAAATCTCACAGTTCAGGTAAGGTTCAACAGGAACTACGAATTTAGTTAGGCTAAATGTGCTAGTCAGTAATATGAGATATGAGATGCTAAGAAGAGCTTATATTGTTAACTCTATAATTACCTTGATTTATTCAAAAGTATTAGAAACAGTCTTTCAAACTTCAGAGTTTTGCAACAACAACGTTCTGTTTCGCGTACAGTGTGTGCCCTGTGCACAATTTTATAAATAATTTATCGATTTAGAAAACCAGATCCACATGACTCTTATTTGGCCATAATAATGTTATATTTAGAAAATGGAGACTTATGAGCATTGTTTGTCGGCACTGCAGGGGAAAATAAGTTGTGATTATGTGATAATAATGATAAACTCAGATGATGTTTGGAAGCACCAAAAACTAGCAGCATGACTGGGACTCTTACCTTTTCTGTGCATATCTAAAAACAGTATTTTCTTTTATCCAAGTGAAAAAATGTTATAGCTGTTTTGTAATCCAGCTGTCCTGGATACATGGACATAAAACATTTGGCTCACCTCCAGTCAATCGCTAATCCATTTGGCCAGCCCAGGGTAGTGTTTACAATAGACACAGCATGTGACCCGTCACCCCAAGCCCTCATAATCTTTGCAGGACGGTACCAATCAGTCCAAAAAATATACCTGGTAAACGAGAATTAGTAAAAAGTCTCATTTCAACATTTAATTTAAAAAAAATATGAATACTAATAGTATTAATCATTTAAAGTTTATCTTCAACATGTCTGCAATGTGGAGCTTTCACATTTAAGCCTGCTTCTCAGTGTTAACTTCAATACTGGTCTTCATACTGGTCTTCATACAGAGTTGTCTTAAAGCCTAATGGCTTTAAGACAACAGGAAATAATTGCTTGTTCTAGGTAATATTTTATTTTATTAGCAGCTAAGTAGTATATTATGTGAATGAAGGGGTGAACAGCTATTACAGCATGCAATGTAACATAAAATTCTGATTTTGTACACAGCCATATGCATTGTGTAACAAATGTAGATCAATCAGCCGATGTAAGTTGACTAGATAACATTCAAGCTCATTCGCAAGCAGAAAAAGACAGAATCAAGACCTAAATTGAATCTAAACAATTTGTTAAAATGCATTTTTTTACATAGTTCTTTAGGTGAACTCAGCATTACAACGTCATTACACAGTTATGTATCAGAAGTGTCTGCTTCTGGGACCTCATTACCAACATTTCAGAAAAACGTTCTGGAGATTGTTTTCCTTTACCCAATCAGAGGATGCACCACGATGGCCCTGGGGTTGTTCAGGTTCTGAATAATGGCCCTCCTGGACTTATCGGCGAGCCTCATGACGGATATGCTCCTGTATCGAGGGTCCGTCCAGTAGAGGTTTTTGGAAATCCAGTCGTAAGCCAGATCCTCCACTCCCTCCACTCTGTTGGCTGCCAGTATCTCCCTGCCTGCGCAGATCAAAGCAGTCAGAGAACTGTTTTACTCAGAGATGAAAGAGGAACACATTTAAATAAATAGGCTGTCAGCTTGCATTTTCCTCTCAGGGGTCGGACAGAAGAAACTAGAGCAACTCTTAGAACAACAGATGATCAGAGCAGGGGTGTTTCTGTTCTTGAATCCATGCACATCCACCATAGTTGGCTGTTTCTGCACTTTGGAGGAATGGAAGTGATTCCTTTTCTATCTGTCCTCATCATGATACTCCCTTAACTTCCAAAATATCTTAGTAAACGGCAAGGTACAACAATGGCAACAAAATTACTGTATATGCTGAAAGTTTATACTCCATGCTATTATAACGTTAGCTTAAGAGAAGCAAAAACAATTGTCACCTGTTCCATCCACCTTCTGTTTGTAAATAATATCTTTTGCTGTGTCAGAAAAAAAGATAGCATCATCTTCAGCGCTAAAATCCACTCCGACAAAGTAGGAGGGCGATCCGGTGACGGGCAGGATGATGTCCTCCTGGGAGGAGAGGTTAAAGGGGATTCCTCTCACAGCCAGCTGGCTGGAGAAAAGCAGAAACTGCCTCACAGCTGTGAGAAAGACGATAGAAGAATCCATAAGCCAATACAGATATTTATGCCAAAGAGAGTGAGCTTTGTTAAAAAAAAGGAAGTTTAAGAAAAAGAATTGAGAGAAATCTTCACTTACCCAAACAGCGTTTGCCATCAGCATGAAGGTCATAACCAATGCGACATTTGCAGCGATAACCAAGTCCTCCATTGTCGCTCCTGTGACTGAGAACGCAAATCTGCTCACATCCACCTCTGCCCAAACTGCAAGGGTTTGGCGCTAGAGAAACAGTAGAAAATTAAAAAAATAAGAGACAAATGTTTATTTTAAAATATATTCCTTAAATTTGTTGTAAAATTTCCAGTAAAATTTAAATTTAACTTTAAAAGGTGTTAAAAAAAACTACAGATGTGCTGAGAAACCTGCTATGCAGCGGCCCCCTAGGTCACAAACTAAAAAAACACCAATCCTCTTTCAGTCAGTGAATGCACTGCTAGGATATGCTGACAACAACACTCTTCAATACGGACACTGATACTGAGTGAAGAACATTCAAAGTTATAGCATTTATCAGGTGTTTAAAGAGACAACCCAGCAGATACTGACTGACAACGAACCCAGAGGAGGTTCATTAAGGCTGAAAGAAAGGGTGATAAAGGCCTTCAGCAGATAACAAAAAGGTTTAATCTTTTACCGAAAGTTGCTCTGTTTGAGCATCAACCTCTGTCTGTCATAAAACATGTTGGATTTGAAAATGCTGGTGATCCTTTTGGAAATCACAGGGTACCATGTTCTACATGCAGTAATGAATAGACATACAGACTGTTATTTACAATTAGTAAAGCAAGTATGACTACCCATGCTAGTGCAAGATGCCGAAGATAGATTAAAATGTCAAATCTAAATAATTTTGTCCTCTTTTTCAAAATAGTAAAGCTCTGTTTCACAGTGACTTCTTTCAAACAATTGCTGACCACTCATAGGAAGCTAGTAAGACATTTTTATATGTCTTACTCTAATAACACTCAATAACACTGAGGCTTAGCATCACTAAAATCTGTATCAGCAGTGGGCATCCCTGACAGGTTGAGTCCATGTAACTGGCATCCATCCATTCGTCCATCCACCCATTCATCCAGAGTAATCATGATGAAACGCTTGAACCACATCAGCTGACTCCTTTCAATATGTAGTATAAGTATGAGTAGTTTAAGCGCACAATCAAGCTCCCCACCCTTTCTCTAAGCCTATATCCATCACCCTATGGAGGAAGCTTATTCTTTTTGTATCCCACATCTTGTTCTTTCACTCATTGTCTAAATCTACTAACCATAGGTGAAAGTCAGAACATAGATCAATAATCCATTTTGGATCGGGTATTTCTTTCGGAGCAACGTTCAAATTACTGCAGACAAACCCCTGATTCTTCCATCCATCTCCTATTCAATGCCACCATCACAATCCACACAAAGACATAAACTCACGCATCCAACAGAGCCAAATAACTGCTGCGAAAAGAAAAGATGAGGTTCCCTCAACCGGATAACCTCCTCTCCAAGACTTCAACTTGAAATCCTGTCCATGAACACAACAAACAAGATTTCTGACTTTGTGAATTTTGGACACAACTCTTGCTTTGGGAATTCGAGGAACAGAAAGACATTGAAAGTCACAGCATCTCTCACGAAATACCTCCAGGCGAGTCGAAAACCATACATATTTTTTCAGGGAATCTCTTTCAAGAACTGCAAAGTGATCATGTTTAAGATTTCTGCCAGTAACAGGCTTACCTTGAGGTTGCTTTAACTGATGAATCACTGCTACTCCATGTGGAGTGTGGGACGTGGTGTAAATCACATGTGGGTTGCTGTCCGTAAACTTGTTTGCTTTTATCACGCCCATCCTGGTCCAGTCCGTGAAATAAACATTGTGCTCAAACAAACTGATTCCAAAAGGATGCGGTACCACGGTCCCCCCGTGGATTACAGTTTTTCTGTTAGGAGGAAAATACAAAACAATTGTAGTAACTAGGAATAAAAAGCACACCTGGATCTCAAATAACTTTCACAATGTAGTGTGTATCTTAAGGCTTTAAGAATCCAGGGTTAAAGACAAATAAAAAACATAAACTACCTATGCAGACCGTCATAGGTTGCAGTTTCGATATAATCATAGCGGCTGTCAACCCAGTAGATCCGCTTGGCTTCTATGTCGAGTGTGATACCAGCAGGCCAACCTAGTTTGCTCCCAATAATCCCGTAACGATTGGTACCATCCATGAAGGCCCTCTCAAGACCTGGCTGTCCGTTTGCTGCCTCCCAGTCTGAGAAAAACATGTACCTGCAAAATGAAAGAGGTTTATTACAGTCTCAGTTCACTCCCATGAAGAGTCTACTCCTCAAACATCTGCTTGATTTAAGGAGGCACTATCAGAGGCACTTCACTTTTTTAATTAGGTATCCACAGAAGGACAATATGTCTCTAAGTGGGTGGCATTGCACCACCAAAGAGCTGTGCAATAATTTGAGATAAGCAGTTCCTCTGGAGCCACCTGGCTGTCCCTCTCTCTTGAACTACACACTATAGGATTACAATGAGGGTCATCACTTACATTGCTCCTCGCTAATCTCCCTATGGCAATCTGTTAATCTCAAACAACCCACCCCCGTCATTCCATGCCAATGGAGCACAGCAGAATGTGGGGACTGGGGATGGTGGGATTAATTAAATGATGAAGAAAGGGACATGTGCTCACCCGACAGTGGGGTCCACCGCCAGTCCTCTAGGGTTTCCGAGGTTTTCGGTGATAAGTGTAACCCGGTTACTTCCATCCAGGTCCACCATGTCAATCCTGTTGACGCTGGCCTCCACCACATACAGTTTATTGTTCACCCAGTCCACCGCCAGGTTCTCAGGGTAGTCAACTGACACATTTAAAACCACCTGCATGTTGGATCCATCCATTTGCACAGAAAACACCTGGACATAAGAGAGGCCATTGTAGTTAACCTTATTAGTCAGGTGGTGGTCATTCCTAGTCAGAACTTCACTTACGTTTAAGCCTGGGACAAATAAACTTACATTGGTTTCTAATAAATGCATGAAACATTAATTATCTAGAATATTCAATAACTGTTTGTGACTGCTATCTCCGCATGTAAAGCAAACATGAGTCAGTTACAATTAATCCAGACACAGATGTTTTAAAAAAAAAAGTGGCTATATGAGTTTGTGTACTTCCTGTCAGCTGTTGGATGGTTAAAACTATAATATTCTGTAAAATCAGAACTTAAAAATTCATATGAAATTTAGCAAGTGTTTATTGAATACTTTGATTTGTATATTATCAATAATAATAATAATAATACATGACTTAATGCTACAGTTTTTATTATTTAGGTCTGCACAGCGGCACATGATTTTGTTAGCACTATGAATTAATGTTTCATGTTAATTTTTATAATATCAAATAAAATTTTTTCAACAATTTTAGTTTTAGTTTTGCCGTGCATTTTTACTCGGATACTGTAAAGCATTTTTACTCGAGCTCGTCATGCTGTGAGAATCTCCCAACAGCTTAATGATTACTGCAAATTTTGAGTAGAATGAATGAAACTACATATTAAATATGGGCAAGGGAAACTGGGAGACATATAGCATATAGATTGCAATATATACTTTTAAGAGGAACCATTTTCAAATCTGATTGCAGATTTTAAAATGGCAAAAACCTCACTAGGATTAGCATAAACACTGAGGTGTTCAGCTCCTGAACCGTCTGCTGTACCCACTGCGGTGGAATCGTTTGCTCAGTCTGCAAGCATTGGCACTATGCAACTGGCTGAGAGGGAGTGCTTTTAGCAGCCCTGCTTTTTTTTTTGAAACCAGATCCAGACATCTAAAAAGCAGGATTTTCAACTGACCTGTTTAAAGAGAAACCAAAGATGTGGAAATAGCCTGATAGTTTAACCTTTCTGGTTGCATTCGCATGCCCTGTTTGTGCTCTCACTACTTTTAATCTGACATGCTGCCATTGGGGTGGCAATTATGCAGAAATGCCCAGTGAGAGGCATGTCCCAGCCTTTCAGCCAAGCCATAGTGGCTTGAACCAAAAAGAAGCCCAGACTTGACCAGAACAAAGCCCTTTTAGCTTGCAGAAGAATGCTTATAAATGGACGGCACCAATGAAAATGAATACAGCATGATTAGTTCGGACAAGATCGAGTTACAAAAATTAGGTCTTGGTATGCGAACATCATACGAGCCTATAAGACAGGTTTCGAGATTAAGCCACTTGGGTTCTGTTACGTCTCTGTTTCCCTTCATTGTGGGCCAGCCGCCATGGGGCCACTAGCTATTCCATTATTATAGTATCAACATTGCTGATATTTTAAAAGATAACCAAAAGAATTTGGCTACTGGCAATCTAACGCAAGAATTTACGAAGACAAAAAAAAAAAAAAAACTGGCCAATTTACCACAATATGTGAAGCCTGTGAGGACATAAAATGACTGAGAAGACAGAAAAGAAAAAGCACCTTATTTTGGATGGTGTCTGTCCAGAAGACCCTATTGAGATGATAGTGGAAGTCCACTCCCACAGCAATCCCTCTGTTCTGTGAACTAACCAAAGTGAGCAGGTTGTTGCCGTGGATGTCGCCTATTACCAGATCTCTGCCATTAGAGAAAACCAAGGAAGGAACTCCAGCTGCAGTGGGAAAACGATTCACAGAAAGACAAAAGTTGGCATGAATAAATTAGGATTTTCATCTTTTAATCCAACGCTGGATTTTTTTTTTTGCCCCAAAGACAAAAAAAACCAGTATTCTGTTTAATATTATGCATTTCTCACTGAAACTTCAGAATTGTCTCTCGTAAATGATATTCCTCCCTCAGACTAAAGGAGACATAAAGGTTTTGCTCACCACCACCCCAGCCCTCTTTTACCAGAGCTAAATTCAGAGAGGTCACTGTTTGTGTAAAAACGCTCTATGTCTAACAAAGTCAAGAGACTTACTAAAGCAACATTTAACATGCAACAATGCACCAGAAAGAAAAACAGGCCCTCCACACAGAGGAAGCCAAAAAACTAGAGTACAGACCATGCCAAAGCACTTCATTTGGATGGATCGCTAACACACTCCCAAACTGAAGGTAGGGTATATAAAACAAGTCGTGAAAGTGCCACTCACTGGATATGTCTGCTCTACAGTATCGATGTTGCTCCAGAGTGTAGCCCTCTCTACAGCTGCAGCGATGGGAGCCGATCCGGTCCTCACACAGCTGATCACAGGCGCCCCACATCGAGCAGTCATCAAAATCTTCAGCGTGATGAAATAAAAAATTTTTAAAAAATTAAAAAATCAGAAACAGGGACGATCACACTGAAAAATGTACCCAAAAATGGTTCAATTCTACATAAAATGCTAACTTTTGATGTCATTTCACAATAGATGTTAAATTACACACAAGCATCTTCTGAGGGACTTTACTCAAAAGAAACAGGATAAAAGGGTTAGAACACAAATTTCACACTTTGTAATTTGTAGAAAAGCATATAACAACCTTGTGGTTGCAACATAACTAAATATAGAAAATGTTTAAAAGGTAAGAATACTTTTGCAAGCTACTATAACTATCTCTTTTGTAAGAAATTTTGTTTCTCCCTTCAAAAAAAAACATGTGAGGCTATGAGGTAACCTGGAATACGTAGCTGCTGCTTTGGATTATTAGCTGTAAAAGTAAAGAAGGGGTAAATACCTATGCAGGAGCGACTGTCATTGCTGTTGACAATATAGCCAGGAGGACAGGCACACGCTCCTCCATCAGGGGACGCGTGGCAGTGATCCTCACAGCTCAAAGAAGCACACTTCCAGATGCCTGAATAATGGAGAAATCAGAATGTGGATGGGGATTCAGCACTTCCTCTGAGACCATACCAGCAATTTGAAGAAAAGGACAATAACTGCGAAGGTACTAACTGCAGTTGTGTCCAGCAGTGGTGTTAGTTTCATCCTCTCCATCAGGACAGTCAGCATTCCCGTCGCACAGCTTATCCATAGGGATGCACAGCCCAGTCGAAGGACAGGACCACTCCCCTGGGTAACACTCACGTGGTACATTATCTAAAAAGAAATCATCATTTACTTTTTAACACATCAATCAATCAACACCTAAAGTGTTTTTGGGTCACAAAACATAAATACAAGTGCAGTACAAAAGGTTTTACAGAAGATTAAAACAGGCAAAAAAATATATAGATACATTAGTAATGATAAAACTAAGTATGCACTGCCATGCCAAACAAAACATATAAATGAATAAAAAAATTAAGTATGAGGATCTGAGGAAAAACAACCATGTGGTTTAGTGGAGGCCAAAAAAAATCAATAAATACACATAAAAAACTCTAAAAATATAAGAAAGAAGAATAAAAAATAAACCTTTTAATATACTACAATTGTTAATCCCTAAACTATACCTATAAAAATATAAAAACATAATTTGATCTATAACAACTGCTAAAATAGCTGCAAACTAAACTAGAAACACATTAACTTTTACTTGCTAAGATTACTGATAACTATGAAATAACTATGAAACTGTAATTAATATAGTTAGGAATCATTTAAAAACTATAATCTTTTCTTCGCACAAAAGTAGAATGAAATGCATCAGTATGATATATGAATGCAACACTTAGCGAGTTCTTACACTTTTCAAAACTATGAAATTGTTATCTGGAACTATATATAACATAAAACAGTTAATAACTAATTCTTAAGGCAAGTAAAGGAATCCAAAAAACTTAGAATAAATAAAAGCACAACTCTTCAGATTTGCTTTATAACTACATAAAATTATAATTAGGATGTTTTTGTAGCACATATTGAGAGCATGCTAAATTGTCTCCACAGGAATCCTGACCTAAAGAAAATTGTGACTAAGACATTGTTACTTTAAACTGATGCAGGGGTACTGGAGCAGTGGGGGCAAACGGGGGGCTCCTGCAGACCTTCCTTTAAAAACACAGAGTCCTCCCAGCCATGTGGAGGGATTCAAAAGCCCCTTTGGGGGGCTGCGCAATCTTGTGCCACAAAGAGGCATTTGAATAACACACTTAAAGGAGCGCAGGCATAGCGTCTTGACAAACCAAACCAACCATGGAGACCAGAGATGAATCAGGTTTCCGTGGCTTCAGTTCCTGCCTATTTTAGAGCTATTTAACCTGCTAAATATCCAGGCCTTCTGGCTCCAAAATCACAAAGTAACTTAATATACCAGGACGGAATTTCTGCCACTGTATACATACCACAGCCCTTTTCATCAGCATTGTCCTCACAGTCGTCCTCCCCGTCACAAAGCCAGACTTGGTGGATGCAGCGGCCGCTGGGACAAGTAAAGTAATTTCCTCTGCAAGCAGGATACGCTGCAGGAAAAAAAATAACTCACTGATGTGCATTTACGCAGGCTAAAAACACAGAAAAAGAGAGGAAGGGCTGCACATACTGCAGTTTATCTCATCACTCCGGTCTCCGCAGTCGTCGTCGTGATCACAGACGTAGCGCTGAGGAACACACAGCCCGTTATGGCATTGGTGGAACCCTGTGTTGCAGTGCTGTGCTAAGAAAAACAGAACACAAGAAATGATAGAAGTGCTTTCCCTGCTGATGCTTTAGTCAAATTCTACTACATGCATTCATTAGTGAAGTGGATCTCTTACTGCAGTTTGCCTCATCAGAGCCATCACGGCAGTCCAGTAAATGGTCACATCTTTGGGTCTGGTTGTAGCAGGCCCCATTGGCACACCTCATCTCTGTACACTGAGGGTAATCTGTAAGATTAAACCATCATCAGGGCAGCATTGTGCACTGAAATGAACCTTACAAATGTGCCCTTTATAGCTCTTAACACGTGAAACGCCTTGTGAATGGGAAGGATAACAGACTAAAAAATCAGAAGCGCCACCATAACAGCACCAGTTGCCACAGCATTCTTGATGCAATTGTGAGATTACCACAGTCACAGTTTTGCTGTGAGACTAGCATGCCGGCACAATAATGGCATAGCAGCAGAACTCCAGCTTGACTAATCCACCAAGGAATCTGCAATCAACCTCTGACAACAAGAAGCATATTGTGGCCCGTTGTGTCAGTCAGCGAGCCTCTTAATCTTAACAAATTGATTAAAATGCCACAGGAGCCCAAGATAAAACGAAGAAGAAGAAAAAAAATATCTCAAAGACTTACTGCAGTTTCTCTCGTCAGATCCATCTAAGCAGTCAGCCAGGTGGTCGCAATGGTATTCTCCCGGGATGCACGCCCCGTTGCTGCAGCTGAACTGGCCGCTGGTGCATGTCCTCCCAGCTGAGACCCAATCAAAGGCTTATTTAGCAACGCAACAGGTTAATCACATTCAGTTCGCTAAGTCTTCTTCACTAATGTTCTCTAATGAACCTCTGAGACCTTTTAAAGCCAACTTGTTTCACTTTGATTTTGTTGATTAAACAACATATCATTTTCGTTTCACTGTAAAAGTTTTGTACTACTTTGTGTTGATCTATCACATCAAATCTTAATGACATAAATGAATGTGTATGTGATTTGAACTCATAGCTAATGTTTAACGGTACTCACGGCAGTGTCTCTCATCTGAGCTATCCTCACAGTCTTCCTCATTGTCACACACCCATACATCTGGGATGCACTCGCCGTCACTCAGACACTGGAAATGACTGTCATCGCATGTTACCTGAGCTGTCAGAATACACACAGACGTATCGTTACTTACCACACCTAAATGAGGCACATGTACAGTTAAAGCATTCTTAAGCAATGAAATAGCTAAATATTTTTAATCCTGCGTATATATATTATGGTGATACACTTCAACTTACGGCAGTCGTGTTCATCCGTGTCATCGATGCAATCCGATGTCCCATCACAGTGCCACTCCTCAGGTATACATCGACCTGTCCCACACCGAAACTGCCCTAATTCACATCCTGCGCACAATTACAGATTTTTCACATTTCAGTTCCTTCTGGGGGCTTTTTTTCCCAGCAGTAATTAAATTTGCTTACTTCAAGCAACAAACTCCTTAAAATGAGATTATTTAAAGAACTTAAGGGCAAACAGGGGAGGACGGGAAGCTTTCCTCTGATGAAACATGCTGTTAACAGCATTGACAAGCCTCAGAGACAAGCGTGCCAGCCACCCCCCAGACATTTCTACAACCCACACTTCACTCTTCTTTAGCCTTCTTTTGATGTTTCCAGAGAGTGGCATCTGTTGAGATAAGGTACCACCGCTCTACCTTCCCTGATGTTTTCCAGCAGAGATTGATTCAGGCAGCACAGTTCAGAGGGAGAGCACTCCATCAGGCCCAATCAAAGAGGAATGTGCAATTCTGACGGTCTCTTTGACAGCCTGATTTATGGTGCGCGCTGCCCCTGTCCACTCTGGGATGTAATTGGAATAAATAGTGGTACTGGGTGGTACAAGAGCCATTTCAACATGCATTCTCCGCAGGAAGAATACAGTCGTGTTGGCTTGGGGTCCATTGTCTATCAATTGCCTGCTCTACTAATTATTTTTTCTAAATGTCTTTTTGTTTAGATTCATTACTAAATTTGCAAAATACTGGGATTACTCCTTTTACTGAATGAGTGTTTTCCTGTGTATAAAGGTGCATTTACATGAATAATGCCAGAAATAAGAGTACAAAATCCAAAAAGGTTTTTCATGACATAAGATGCATATTTAGAGTGCATCCAGAAAATGTCAACTTTTTTCACACTTTGATATCTTACTACCTAATTCCAAGTTACATTAAATTAATCTCTTTCATGAAAACTCTAAACACAAATAAAAGCGTGGGAAACTTTTTTTTATTTGTAAATTTAATAAATATGCACAACCAAATATTCACAGCCTTTATGAAGCTCAAAATCAAGGCATTTCCTCTGATCATCCTGGAGATGTTACTACAACTTAAATGGAGTTCGCCTGAGGTAAAACATATTGATTGGACTTGACTTGGAAAACCACACACACCTGTCTCTATAAAGTCAGAGGTCAAACACCAAGAATGAAATGAAAGGAGTTGTCTGTGGGCCTCAGAGACTGGATTGCATTGAAAATAAATCCAGAAAAAAAATATGCAGTGGTCTCCATCATTATTAAAAAGAAGAGGCTTGAAACAGCGGGACTCTTCCTAGAGCTGGCAAGCCATCTAAATTCAGCAGTCAGTGCAGAAGAGCCTTTGTCAGGAAGGAGACCAAGAACAAGAAGGTCACTCTGTCATAGATCAAGTGTTTTTCTGTAGAGAAAGAGAAAAACCTTCCAGAAGGACAATCATCTCTGCAGCATCTCACCAGTGAGGCCTGGATGGTAAAGCAGCCAAAGGGAAGCTACTTCTCAACTAATAAAAGGCTCATGTCAGTCTGTCTGCAGTTTAACAAAAGGCACCTGGAGGACTGTCAAACCATGAAAACTAAATTCTCTGACCTGATGAGACAAAGATTGAACTCTTTGGTGTGAATGACGTCATATTGGAGGAAACCAGCTCATCCTTATAGTAAAGCACGGTGGCAGCAGCATCATGGTATATACTGTAGATGTTTTCCAGCAGCAGGAACTGGCAAACTAGTCAGTCATGGATACAATCCTGCTCCAAAATGCTGATGATGTCAGACTGGGGTGACGGCTCACTTTTCAGCAGAGCTATGTCAAAGGAGTGGCTTCAAAATCACTCTGTGAATGTCATGGAGAGGTAAGAGTCCAGACTTCAATGTGATTGAACATCTCTAAAAAGATCTGAAAATGACTGCACAGACATCTCCCACCTGCAGTTTGCTCAATATTATAGTAAAACATACATTTGAATGAAAATGAGAATAAAACATTTTGATCTAAAAAAAAAAACAGGAAAAGAGAAAACAATAAAAAAACAGTCAGTAAAATCAATGTTTGCAGCAGTCAAGAAGTGTGTGGACGCTGTACATGCAGACCCAGGTTGACAGCTTCCACTATTTCTGCCAGAGGGAAAACAATCTGCTAGAAGGGATTAAATGCAGACAGTGTTCCCTGACACCGTTACCTCTGGGAAAGGTGGCAGATCCTGCACACTGAAGTTTGAAACTTTAAAAGGCACTATCTAATGTGAGGGCTTTTAATGCACCGACCAGGATTTATTTCTGGTCCACACTGATTCTTTGACATCTGATCCACAGATTCTGATTTTGAATATTTCCAGTTTTCTTTTTGAAGTAAAAAAATTAGAGAAAAAAAAAAAAGCATATATCAGAGCTAAATAATTACAAGATTATTCCAATGCATGTATTAAAGCATTGTTTGCTACTTTTATCTTGTATTCCAATTTCTGGACGAGATTGTATTTTTTTTTAATTATCAGATGTCTGCCTTTAACCTGAAACACTCTCAGATTAACTACATCAATAAATGCCAGTGGAACAAACAACGAGGGTGATTGTGAGTCTCAAAGAGGCTGTTAATGATTTCAACATAAGTACTTGAATAAATTAATGTTTTCCTGCTCCTTAATTAACAACTTAAAGTCACAGCAGGAGATTTCTCTGCTTCATCTGTAAGTGAAGAAAAGCAGTTCATACTATTGACCAACAAAAAAATACATTAGAATGAGGCACCCAAACTTTCTTGAACCACGGCCTGCTGAGGAAATTACAATTGGGCACAAAATGGTCCAGATGAGATACAAAACAATAACTAGAAATGCCATCGAGCAAAAATTAAAAAAAAACATTTTTTGTAGCAGATATTTAAGTTCAAACAATTGTTGCTTAGGTTAGTTAAAACTAAAGCAAAGAAAGCCTTTTGAGGCACGCATGCAGGAACCAGAAGATGTTTTTAAGCTTTCATCAATGTCGTCTTGTTTAGGCACAGCTGTCGCCTTGGGCTGAATGTGTGTGGTGAAAAGTTACGAGGACGGCTGCTGGCAGCGTGAGACGCAGGACCCGTCCACGTTGTCAGAGCAAAGTGCTGCTGCCTGTTTCATATGGAAATCAATGCAACAGAATGCCGTCAATTGCCAAACAAGTGACTTTGGCTCTCACTGGTACACTCAAAAGCAGCTAAAAAACCTAGGAGCTTGGAAGCAAAAGGGGAGGAATAAATAGATGAACAGAGCCAAGGCTTGGTTCAGAGGGAGGAATGCTCAGCGGTTTGGTGGAGGGGGGAAAAAAACATGAATGTAATGTCAGAACGCAATACCATGTTTACTGTACAACTTAATTTTCCCTCAGGATAGTGAGTCACAGCTTACCAGAAGCGAGTTGGAAGCTGAACTAACATGGTGGGTGTGTGGGGATGTTGGTGAGGTTACAAAAGGATTTGCTCACAAATTGAACGAATTGAGCCAAACGTATTTCAGTTTCGAGTGAAACGTTACTGTTGCACAAGGACTTAGGCCTACGCACCGGAAAGAAGGTTCCATGTGCAGGGTTTTATTTATGAATGTGCCGGCCTAGAAAAAGCTCAGAGGCAAACAAAAACATTTACTAGTAGAAGACGAGCGGTTGACCAGCTGCTTTCTAACACACAAGTGCAAAACACTGACCAAGACGTTGCTTAGTTTGTTGTTTTTCCACATGAGTGCATAAAAATTCACTTACTGTGTAGTTTGGTGGGGTTATTAAGATCCTCCTAGCAAATGATTACCAGAGAAAACAAGTTAATTTACTAACTAAACATGTCAAGATCAGCAAAAACCATCAGAGGATGATTACTGGTACTGGTTAGCCTTAATGGCTAATGTGACACTGACAAGTGTCACATTAGCCATTAAGGTCAATGTAAGCAATGAGTAGCAGCATCAATCTGACAGCCTGTTAAGCAGGCAGCAGAAAGTACAAGGTAAGAATAACTATCAAATTAAAGGATTTCTGTGGAGGATAATAGAGAATATTAGAGAAAGTACCTTGCCCCTACAGATAAATAGCATAAAGCAGCAACCGTTTATTAAACCTGACTTATACCCAAAGCTGAAACCAGATATTATGTACATTCAGTTAAAAATAGACAAATACCCTTTAGACTAAACCTTTTCTCTTTAAGGTGAATTAGAATTGCCACAACTATTTCTATTATGATAAATGCCACATTAACAAACAAATGCTATTACATTATATATTCCATATATCGATTGATATATTCCATAGATAGATAGATAGATAGATAGATAGATAGATAGATAGATAGATAGATAGATAGATAGATAGATAGATAGATAGATAGATAGATAGATAGATAGATAGATAGATAGATAGATAAAGTCACATTCATCATTTCAGTTTCAGTGAAATGCTTTCTTTAGTGACCAAATTGGGGGGGGGGGGAAATAAATCATTCAAGATGTGGGGACTTTTACATAAATGCAAAACTTCTAGAGGTCTGAGGTCCTATGATCACCTGCTAAAACAATTAAAGCAAAATGGGAACAACATGGGATTGTTGAGTCACAATATAATTTGAAAAAAGCACAAATAAACTAAAATAGTATATATATAGTCAATTGAATACAATTACATTGACCAATTTAAAGTCAGCTACCAATTTGATCTTAGTCATAAAAAATCTAGCCAAGTTATGTTTATAATACAAGTTCATAAAAAGTTTACATCAAAGGAAACCCTCTGAAAGTCGATGTAGCATCACAGAACAGCTGACTGCATCGAGTTACTAAGTTTGCAGCAATTCCCCATGCTGAGCAAGCATATGGTGACAGTGAAAAAGGAAAACCGCTTTCCATGGAAGTCAAAGTCATGTAGTTTCAAGGAATTATGTTAGAGATGTAAGTCCACTTTCGAAATTGAATAGTGTTAACACAATAAAAGAAACGTGCTTTATCAAATAGAAATAATTGATTTTTTTTTTTGAAAAACATAGTCTAAATTGTGTTTAGGCTATGGGAGGGAGAAAAGGGCTGAGTCTCTTTTAGAAAGTATGTGAATACAACTTTGTTTACTGCAACTGTAATTAAACATTATATTCAGAATTCAGGTCCAAGATGAATATGAGGTAAAGCACCAGTGTTAAATAGGCTACAATTTAGGGCACGCTCCATCCAGTTCATCATTTAGGATAAATATCCAGTTAATGATCAATGTTAGTCTGCTGACTAAGCCAGATGATATTCAGTTATTTTTACTTCAGTCATCACTTTGTAAGCTTCAGCTGCCATCAGCAAAATTTCATTTATAGTTCTGTAACTGCCCACTTTCAAAGGAAATGCCAAGGGAAGTACGAGCCAACACAGATTTCCCTTTACATTTGACATATTTTCTTTGAGGAAATAGATTAGCTTTTTTAGTATTATTATTACTATTGTTACTAAAATAAGCAATACAAGTGACCCTTCTCAACTCTGAGCAGTTCCCTGGGTAGAAATGATTCCAGTTTGCAGCAGCTGCAGTGTAATTAGTTGCTTGATTCACACTAAGGAGCTTACATGCTAAGAGTTGAGCAAAAAGAAAGCAGATTACAATCTGAGAAGCAGGATCTAGCTGTGCTGCAAACAACATGCACAAGTGTGAGGCCGTCACATTCACAGAGTAGCTTCTGAGCGTTTTCTCGCTTTCGCATGCGAGAAAATAGCAGAGATTATTTGATGAAGTTTAGGCGGGGCAGTGAAAATCTGCCCCACTGAATGAGATTTGTACCAGCAGTCTCTCACTCCTCACAGATTGTCTGTAAGTCACATGCTCTTTTCTGCTACCTAGCAACAAGTAAAGCTCAGGCAAAAGTTCTCCAATCTGCCTGAGAGAGGTTTTGTACTCAACCTTTAAACTACAACTAGGAGGTAAAAAACTGGCAGCTCTAAATGTCTCTAAAGTTGTTCCCATTAAAAACACAAAAATTAAATAAACCTGCAATGACATATGTATGTATCCTGCTATAGATATTTTTTTTATATATAGCAAGATTATCTAATATATTTACATACATATTTATGTGGCAGCTAAATTGTTGAACCCAATATGTGTGTGTATTTAGTTGATTAGCTTGAATTCCTCTGCTTTGTACTGATGAGCAACAAGTGCACAGGCTGAGTCACATGTAACTCTCCAGGTCCTCCTCATTCAACTCTCTCACACAGAAACTGGAAGTAGCAGGAAAAACAGAGTTAGAAAACTCACCGTCAGCATGGCACCATCTAACAGAGCATAGGAAGAAGAAAAAGAGCTGAAGCGGCGGTGCTCTCCACATTCTGGCCGGCCCGTCCAGCTCCGCGCTACAGATGGAGGAGCTGTAAGGACTGAGGCTGGGATGCTGTAGCTTTCCTCTGTCCCTCTCCGCCCGCTGGTTGATGAAGGGGGGCGTGAACAAAGGCCAGGACCGCCGTCCCCTCCTCCTCCTCCCTCCTCCTCCTCCCAGCTCCCAGCCCTCGGCACGTTGGGTAAATCCCCTGTGGGCCCTGGAAGCTGCCATAATGCCATGCAGGGCCGAGCTTTCCTGAGAGCCAGTGATTTTACACTCTCAGCGGGTCGTCGTTGTTATAATTTTGCCCCACGCTTGGGAACTAACAGAGGGTCTGTATATTCATGCTTGGGAAAACAGACTAGGAATTAACACATAAATGAAACCGGGGATAAACAAAACATACCACAATTCACTTGAATGTTTTTTTTATTATTATTAATGTTGTTATTTAATTAAATCGCTTTCTACTCTCACAATCAAAAACGAAAAATAAATAAGTCCTTATAGTATAACTTCAAATATATACGTCTATAAACCCAAGAGGAAGAATTTCGGGTCTTTACTGTTTCTAAAATTAATTGTAAGAAGCTCATTGTCGCCATCGTGCGGGGACAAATGGCAAAGCCAACAAATCATCCGCGCTACCGACGGATGATTTATGTTTTAAAAGCCCGAATATCAATGGCAGATTTCAATTAAAAAAATAGTTTATCTCGGCCAATATTTTTTTTTCCTCTGGTGGAAAACGAGAAAAGCATCTCCTAAAAGATAATAAAAAGACTAAACATGCATCATTTTTTAAGAAAAAAAATCAACTCAAATTTTGACATTTTCTTCAAGAAACAGACAATTTCACAGTAATTGGTAAAAGGATGAACATATTTGCATTTAAATAATCTTGAAGACATCGGAATGCAGCTTATAAGAAGACACGTGGAAAGTTTACACTGAACAAAGAAACAAATGAACAAAAATATTTAATCGGAGAGGTACGATAACGGAAGTCCAGATGAACAAGTTATGCACAAGATGAGAGGTACGAAAGGGATAAACCTGGGAAATGCAGTTACAACTAAAAGACGAAAGGACGGAAGAAATTAAGAAAGACTAAACTACGTATTTGGACCATTTTATTTTCACGGGACTATACCGCCATCTGCTGACAGCTTTTATTGTCCACTTGAAAATATTACACAGACATAAACACTTTAATAAGTAATTAACAGTCACCGAACACATTTTCATCAACGATATTTTAAGGTAAATTATGTACAACTTTAAATTGAAAATTTTCATCGCAAAATTAATTACGAGGGAACACAATAAGAAAACAAATCCTTCTGCCATACCTACTCGGGTACGATAGGTGGCGGTATTTACCTTAAACTAGTTTGTCAACTACCGTTAAAACAAAATAGAGCGGTTGCTATTAGCAACCGAACCCATAGTAGTCTAACTGTAGTGCTTGTGGAGGGGAAAATCTAACTTAAAATTAGACTTTTTCCGGCGCATATCATGACGAGTCCACTTAAAGATTCGAAGGACGTCTCTGAGAAGGACGAAATTAATATGGAGGTAAATAAAAAAAGGTCAATTCAAACCAATATTAGCGGACAGTAGTTTGATCAGTAGTGAGCGACAACTAGCAACAGTTGTCAAAGCAGTTCCTCCGTTAAAGATGCCTCGGAATCTTTCTTTTGTTGCTTGTTTATGAAATCTGTAATTATTAAATGTTGGATTAACATATTATCTTGCAAACTGAACGTGTTTTAAACACACAAGATGTTTCCCCAATGTTTCAGTTTGAACAATACAAGTGTTTTCTGTATTAGAACAATATGTGACTTAAAAAACACAAAAATAACATCAAAAGTAAACAAACGAACATCAATAAAATCTATATTTTTCCTCAATTCCCCTTGTTATTAATATCAACAGTACCTAATAAAATAAGTTCCTGTTCTGGCCTAATTCATTTTGTTGCCACTGTTATATATATGTAAAGTATTTAGACTTAAAACAATAGCCAAAAGAGAACAATTGTAATGTGAAATTTTACTAAAGACTGCAAGTTTCAGTGCTTTTAGGGAAAAATAATAATAATAAAAAACTAATAAATAAATGCAAACAGAAAAACCTCTGTCTTTAGAGGAATCACCATGAATGTGGATACTGTTGACATGTTTTTAACCCAGAATTGTTTTTCTTCCCCCCCCAGCATGTAGACGGTATTCAGCCATCAAATTCAAATCCACAAAATTGTGATTTCAAAGACAGCAGGGATATACTGTGGTCCAGGATAGATGAGCAGTCGACCTTGATCTACACACTGAAAAAAAGAGCCGATGAAACCTATCTGCGATATCAAGCCCTTCAGCAAATCAACTCTGACCTTGAGGACCAACTAGCCCTCTGCCAGAAAGAACTAGAGGATGAAAGAAAGAGAGCAGATATGTTAAGAAGTAGATTCACAGATCTGGCTGCCAACAATCAGGGAATCATTCATTTCATGGAGGAGCACAAACACCAGAACGTGGAGCTAAAGGAGGAAGTCAAGCGGCTGCAGTTGGAAAATGATTCCCTCTTCTCAAAGAAACTACATGATCAAGAAATGTTGGTTAAAAAACTGCTGCAAGAAAATAACCTGCTCAGAGATAAATGTACCACTAATGAACTGAAATTCAGGTAATTTTTAAACTTGTTTCTCATTAAATTAATCCGATTCAAAAGATATATCAATGATTTGCATTCCCAGCCTCCTAAAACATTAGGGATGTCATTGCAAAGGCAAAATATGTGGATTTTTGAATACAGGGAACCTTTGACTTTGACTCTTATCATCAATTTTATGCTTTATGTTTTTATTTGACCTGCTGTTCTTTATTGATCTCCCTAATCATACCATCTTATATCTGAAGTGATAAAATCGCTGAAAGTGAGTCAAACCTCAGAGAACAAGCATTCCAGCATCGAGTCAAAGAGTTGTCACTACTCGATCAGTTGCTTGATGCTCAAAATAAGCAGAAAAATGCTGAGGAAAGTTGTGAAGGTAGATAACTGTTCATTTTTAAGTTACAAGTAATGCAGCCGTACATGTATAAAGTTTGTTCTTCCAAACTTTCAGATTTGAAGCTAAAACTTTCAGAAGCTCAAGAAGAACACGCGTCGAAGGAGACGAGCTTAAAAGAAACCATATCACATCTGAGCTGTGAAAGAAAGAAATTATTGGACATTTCTATGGAAAGAGGCAAATCAATCCAGGTAAATTAAAATTATTTGTTATTAATAAATACTAATACTTGCCAAAAAATAAATAAAAAATCATAAAGTGTTGGCTTTCCATACAAACTCATCTTCTGTACAGGAAAAACAGGAAAAAATCCAGGAGCTGCAAGCAAAATGGAAACACGAGGAAAAAGCCAAAATTGAAGCCAGAAAAGGTAAAATACAATTCCCATGAGTCACTGCCATGTTTATACTATACAGTGCCCTGCAAAAGTATCTATGTTAGGATTTCTCACAATAAAATAACAAATTTCAATTAATTTTATTGAAATTTTATGTATTTACACCCCTATAATTCCTAAATAACACCAAGTGCACACGACTGGTTGTAGAGGGAACATAATGAGTAAACAGAGTCAAACTGTATTTAATTTATTCAAAATGGAAGGAGCGCAAACACTACCCCACTGAGATGTGGTCTGCCTAAACTGATTAATGCTCTCCTTATGGAAGAGGGGCCCACAGTTTAGGGGGCTGGAGGGAATCCCACTTTTGCATTTTTACACAATTTTCCAATACGTCCTCTCAATATGAATAGTCTCTTGGCATCCTGTTTAAACCAGAAATGCTACGTAATCATCTGAGACCTCATAGTGGTTCCATATGGTTCCATCTCTATTGTCTGAGGTGTGTTTATTAATGCAATCTTAACTTTTCCTCAGATTTGCATCGGACTCAAAAGCAGTGGATATAGACGCACGAGTGAAGTACCTCCAGACTGCTCTGGACAAATCCATGTCGGAGCTGCAGAAGCTGAACAAGGTTTGTTTTATCACAAAACTTTAATCTAAGGCTATCAAAGTGCTGAATGTGTGGTATTTCTACAGGATTTTGATGCCTTCAAGGAGCACAGCAACAACCTGCTGATGCAGGAGAAGAATTTGAATCAAAAACTTCGCCATGTTATAGGTTGACACTTTGCACTATATAAGTAGCAGAGTGTTTTTTCTACTAATTCCTAATAAAATATCTTTCAGAAAGAATGTTTAGTTGTTATAAATGCTTTCTCATATTTTTTTTCGTACCACAATATATTTGCATTTAATTTCTACTTTTCAGTAAGAATGGAAATAGAACACCCACTTAGAATGATTCATTGTTTCTGGAGAAGAAACTTTACGAATTTTGTTCACAGCCACAAAGGAAAATCACATTTATGAATGTTCCTCTGCCAGAGGAGCATTAAATGTGTGGTATCATGTAGAATCAATGTGTTTGAACTTAATATAGTATCATGTTATGTTGTGATTGGGTGAAAAATTTTGGGATATTGTTTCCGGAAATGCAGGAGCTTCTTAAAGAGACAAAAGCGCAATTTTGTCAAATTGCAAAGTAAAATGTATTTTAAGATCATGGTTGATTTACACAACACAACTGAGGGTAACATAGTTACTTTATCATACTATAAAATGGCACTGTGTTCCTGGAAAATACATAATGCTATTCCCTTATGAAAAAATTAAGAGCTAGAATTGTAGAAAAACAAGACTGAATGAGAACCCAAGTTTATGTTACCACCACAAAAATGTCAATGGTAAGAGAGGTAAAAAAATAATAATAATCCAAAGCTTAACGACAACATTTAAATAATCTATTCATTGATGCCTATAAAGGAACATTACTCAGAAAAATACTTATAAATCCCTTACATGTACATTTTTGATTGTTGTCAGTGGAACAAAGATGGAGAGGGATTGTTTTGGGGTTTTTTTGTGGTTTTTTTCCTGAACTGTCATTAAGTGCAACATTCCTTGGTGTCAGAAAGTCTCCTCTAATTACTTGTCGCCTGGGGCTCTCCACCACAAAGCCTCTTCATCGTGGAGCACCATAGGCAGAAGAAGCCTCTGTGAACTTTCTGCCAGTCTGCACAGGACCCAGCTCATCTTTAAGCACACCAGGAAGAGATCACTTACAGGTCAGCTGGACCACTGAATGGTCAGATGGTCATTCTTCAGGGTCGGGAGGGTGGAGAGTTGCCTGCAGGTTGCAGTAATTTATCTGCTGGAAATATTTTGCATGCCACTCACCTGCTGGTGCAAAACTTTAAATACTGATTAAACAAATTAAAACATCACATACTTTCACTGATTATTTTTCCAAGACCTCATTAAATTAATACGTGTGTTGTAATCCAAAAACAACAGATCTTTGATGTTTAGACCTTGAGTTTGGAACAACTTTTTTTTTATTTAAGTAGGGAGTCCTAGGGAGGCCACTAGAGTCCTTTATGCACTCTGGTGGCTTTGCTTGGTATTTAAAACAATATGAAGTTATTTGACCTTGGATCAACCTCATTTCTCAGCCAGAGCCGCTGTGGTTGTTCCAAAGTCCTGGGTGGAAACCAAAGGTGGCCGGCTCTTTTCCATTATGCCCTCTAAACTTCAAACCATTCCAAACTGTGGGCTTAATACTGTTTTGTATCTCAGCTCAAAAACTCTGTCGTCAGGTTCAGTTTTCTCCAAAGAAACCCACCGACCGGTCTCAGAGGTGGTGTTGGTTTGTGTGCCAGTAGTGGTAAGAGTTCAAACATGCTCTGTAACTTAAAAGTATCAAAAACCTGTGGTATTCCAATCAAACAATGCAATGACTATAACTTTAAAATGTGTTTCTCACTTTCACAAATGTGTACATCTGCAGCCACCTTCACTGGCAGGTTTTAAAACACCGCTCTCAGCAAACATACATTGTTTTTTTAGTCTTAACAACTCATCCCGACAGCATTCTCCTACCCTGAGGCAACAGCAGGAGTCTTGGCACGACTCCACAAGATCTGTCTCCTTTAAAGGAGGAGGGAGCATCTCTGGTTCTTTCACTCTCTTCTCCCAGAGTGTCTGCTGCCGTTGCGGGGCACAGTCAGCATTACAGTCTGTGCTGACCCTCTGCTTCATCTCTCAAGCTTGCAATTTGACAGGAAGCAGAAGAACTGGAAAACTGAACATCTTTGAAAGAGTGAGTTGTTGTAAAGATTATTGTCATACTGTTTCCAGGGTGCATTTTGCTCCTTCTTGCCACTATGTCTTGATGTTCCCAGATTTGTAAAGCTGTTTGAGTTCTGATCGGGTGTCACTTTCTTCTCAGGGGCCAGGATGCTGCCCTGTTTTACATCAGTGCTGCTGGTCACATCAATCTCCAGCATTTGGGCTCAAGACTTTACCGAGGAAAGGAAAACGTACAAGAAATCCAGAGCCAGGCCGGTAGCTGCAAGTATCCATGATGGACAGGGTGAGAAATTTGATGAAAATTAGAAAAATGCTTCAGACAGCTGTCACAGCACAACATCAGTATTATTCATTTATCTATGTTTATTATATAAGGGTATTTTAAAATGTCCCAGCTGGACATTTATTCAAGAATAATAGTAAAAAATTTCAGATGTTTGAATGTATAAAAATATCTGATAAAGTTTCTATTATATGGAAGAAATTGTGCTAATTTAGACATTCAAAGGGCTTTAAAAAACTATAATTAGCTGTCAACTATTTGTTGAATAACAATTACTGTGCTACACCTTATATGTTATGAACCTGTCTGTTTACTTATAGAAATGATTGTATGTTTTAAGAAGAATAGTGGAAAACAAGTTAGTCACTTTAAAAATGTAAGTAATCTATTATTTTATATACTCTCTAAGATGACGTATCTCCAGTTTCCACCTATCATTGATTAATCAGCCTCTAATAACAACACCTCCCACGGAGCTGCAAAGGCTGATTCAGCAAACTGAAGTCCTGCCCTACCCAGTTAGACTGGACTACCACTTTTCAGTAGCGTCAAATGGTTTTGTTTGCATCATAAACTATTTTTATTTATTTTTCACATGAAGTCATTTGACTATTCAATATCCCCTCTGTTGATCGTGGATGTAAGGATAGTGTCACTTGGTAGCTTTCTGTAAAAGGGTTTTTCTTTGTAACCAACTAAACTCTGAATCCGCAGCTCATTCTAGAAATCCAAAAAGGACTAAGCTAAAAATCTAGAGGAATATTCTAGCCAAAACAGAAACTGCCGTTTCTCAAGCTAAAGGAGTTCATATGTAACCACTCCTGCAGTCCAATCACTCAGTGAGGCAACCCATTGCTGTTCTGGTGTTGAAAGCTATTTCTAAGACCTTGAGTTCAACTTTTCATTTTCTTTCTTCTGTCAGAGTAAAATTAGTCCCTAAATTAAGAGTAAAACCACTTCCCTTATACTTCGTGTACACCAGCAAGCTCTTAATATATGTTAAATTAAATATGTTAATTTTAAACTTTAGTTGCTACTTTGAATTAAGTTGGGGTGTATGTTGTGATATTTCACAAGACTATAGTATTTACTTGGCTGTATAACTCTACGCTTATCTAGACCGCTGTCACATGAAGTTGTGGATTTGCCAGTCACTGTTTAGTTAATCTGCAAAAACCTTAAGTTACTACTGCAAATTTGTTTTTTTGTTGTTTTTTTTCCTCACAGCCATCCTGGATGAAGACTGCAGCCTGGAGCTTTCCTTCTTGTTGGACAGTTCTGAGAGCGCGAAAGACAATCATGAGCAGGAAAAGCGTTTTGCGATGGACATGGTGGACAGACTCCAAGGAGCGCGGCTGCCAAGCGGCCGCAGCTTGAGTTCCAGGGTGGCCTTGCTGCAGTACAGCAGTCATGTTATCAAGGAGCAAACCCTCAAAGACTGGAAAGGACCCGAAAACTTCAAGAACCGGATCACGCCTATAGTTTACATTGGACATGGCACCTACACCACCTATGCAATCACCAATATGACAAAGATGTACCAAGAGGAATCCAGACTTGGAAGCATCAAAGTGGTGGTGTTGCTCACAGACGGCGTTTCGCACCCAAGAAACCCGGACATTTTTTCTGCCATTGCTGATGCCAAGAACCAGGGCATCAAGTTCTTTGCTCTGGGCATCACCGGGACGGCCAACATGGCCGAACTCCGCCTGCTGGCCAGCTCCCCGGCCTCCCGCTTCCTCCACAATCTGCAAGACGAAGACATACTGCAAACAATCTTCACTGAAGTAGTGAGTACGAGCTCTTGCCAGTCACCTGACAGCACACACAAAGGAAAAAAGGTTGTATTGAGTTTAAACCAGCGTCCCTCCAGAATGTACACATGGACAGGCATGTTCAGGTATTTGACAATGCTTAGGAGAAACAAATGAAAGAATGCGCCAGCCAGATCAGGATTTACGGTTACACAAAAACTGTTTGACTTATCTGACCAAACACTGGAGATACAGATTCCAAATGCTCTGGGACTGCTTTGTACAAACAAGTAGAATTTACATCACTTTTTCCCTTTATAATTGCATGGCTTGTATAAACTTGTGCCTTCTATTTTAAAATCATCTCTTATTCATTTGTGATCAACTTCCTCTACATGAGTTCAGTGAATATAACTTGTTACCTAAAAACCCTGCATTTCACTTGATTCCCTTTTCTTTTCAGACTGGCCTAGCTGATGAAGGAGTAAGTACATTCCCAAGTTAGATTGAGAAAAGGTTAACATTTGATGCAGTGTAATTAGATTTGACTAAATGTGCTTGGTTTTGTTTTTCAAGTGTCCCTTGGCTCAGAGATGTGCATGTGAGAAAGGAGAACGGGGACCCAGCGGGCCTGCGGTGAGCATTTACCCTCACAAAAGCCACATTTTTCCAAATTTTGTTTTCTTTATTACCCTAAACCTTAAGTGTTTTTTTTTATTACGATTGTATGTACTAAAAATGCAGAGTGTGCTTATCAAAATGTGTACTCATAACTCTGAAAAGTGTGTTGTGCATTTCTCTTCATCTCCTTACAGACAATGCTTTATAGAAATGACTTTTGGTGCAATTCCATTCACAATGCTGTTTATAGAATATCTGCAAAACGGTCAAGTTCAGTCTGATTAGATGTCACAAATGTCAAACATACTGTTATTAACTAGCTACATTTACTCTGTTACATTTACATCAGCCAGTTTTAAAAAAATAACTTTTTGGAGCTTTACTACACTATACTAATTATTTTCTCTTGAATTATATATATCATTATGAAATATTGCTACTCTTACTTAAAATTTCTGGGTATTAAACTCACTGTTTGTAACGTCAATGAATGAAGAACAAGCATGTTTTAACTAAAAATGCATGAGACACAGTTTATGTTGAAGTGAGCCCTCTTGTTCATACACAAGCTTTGGTATCGTAACGTTATTTTCTATCTGCTAAGCCTGTTGTGCCATTTGGGGATCATAAAGACACAGTAATCTAATTATTGGGAATGCTTATGTTCACTGTTAACTAGACTCAAATTCAGTTCCATCCCCTCCTCAAATAAACAGCTCAGTTCAGTTATGGTCAAGCTCTGAGGTAAACTGACAGCTGGGTGTCCAGGTGCCCTCACCTCGGAGAAATTCCTCAAATTCTTACACCAAGACAATAGAGGCTCTCATAATTGCTCTCATTAGTTTAATGACCACCAGGCAGCAAATGTGTGGTTTATAGCAACAGATGCATTTGTGGGCCAGGTGCAGCTCAGACCAGAAAACTGCTCAGTGTTTGGACAAGATAGCTTGTTGCATGTGACAGTCACAGAGTGCTGTCAACGATATCTGTCTAGAGCAAGTCGAACTTCCACTTTGCAAATATTCCTCATGACAGGCTTTAATTTATGGGTCATCGGATCAAGGCATCAATTGTTAAAGCCATTTGAGCTCTTCTCAACAAGAGAACAGAATGTCAAACACAGAAAATTGCTGAATTTTGACCTCGATTTTGTTCCTTTCCTCAGGGTAAGAAAGGTCGCCCCGGTGATGATGGAGCTCCGGGGCAGAAAGGGCAAAAGGTGTGTTGCTTTGAGTTGAAAAATTCCCCAACTGGCAGTGAAAACGAGCTCATATGGGAACTGTCAAAGGGTTGTTGTTAACAACATGTGATCATTAGAATTATACACCTGAAAAATGTAACATGGAAGAAACATGTCAATCAAATGTGTGTTTTACTTGCCAGTTAAAGCAAGTGTTGGGGTTGATGGATGAATGAACTAAATGTAATGTCAAATGAAGTCTAAAACCTCAGGGCTTCTGAAACTGTTTCAAGAAACACCATAGTGAGGACTTTTTTTAAATCATTGACAACATTCATCTGAAACAAACACACCACATTTCTATCTGGTTTCCTCTTTTGGGTCACATGTTTACAAAACCAAGATGATGATTGACAATGTTTCTCAGTAGCAAAGTATTTACCAAGACAATCCAGGAGATCATGTCCAATATCGATTTGGGACCAATTAGAAGTTTGAAACTCCTGAAGTCTCCCTCTGTTGGTCATTGTAAAGAATGCAGGTTTAAGGTACTTAAAAATTGCTTTGCCCAATCTGTTGACCCATGTGAAGTTAAGTTTAAATTTTATTTCATTTTCTTGAACTTTTCTGTTTAAAGAACATGGACTTTCCAGCTCTATTTTAGCTAAAAAAAAAATTAAATCTGTTATTACCAAATGTAATTTCTCTTTTGCATCAGGGAGAAGCAGGATTAAGTGGAATACCTGGGCGAGAAGGAACTGAGGTAAATGCTGTAACTCACGGACAAAACAGATTATTTTGCTGATATCTTGTTTTAAAATCAATAATTCCTTCTTTTCTGCAGGGCAAGCCTGGTTACAAAGGAGATAAGGTATTCAGATCAATCCAAAAAGTTAGAAAAGCTGTTTCCATATATGCAATACGTGTTTAATATTTGTAATTTCTGCACAGGGTGAGAGGGGTGAGTGCGGTACTCCAGGAATCAAAGGAGACAGGGTATGAGAGTGTTGTTGATACTTGCTGAATCTACAGTTTGCTGGTTGTTTTTTCTTCTCTCCTTACACTTTGATTAGTTAGTAACTCTTTTTTTCCGTATGATGTGCTTCAGGGCCCAGAAGGTTCAATTGGAACAAGAGGGCCAAGAGGTCTGCAGGTTTGTAATACTTCATATGACACTAATATTTTTTCTATGTTCTTTACTTCTTTTATTTGTTGTTGAAAAAGTATGATAATAAAATGTACACGTATACATTTATCACTTTGAACTATTAAAATGAAGTGTTATGGACCAAAATGAATTATCACTGGAATCCTATTTGATTGTAGAAATGGGGAAAAAAATCACCTGTGAAATGAAAACATTGTGATCATTCTATAAATTTCTGTTTGATTTTCTACCCAGGGGTTACCAGGACCACAAGGAGACGTTGGACCAGATGGGCCTCAGGGAAAGCAGGCTAGTCTCTTATTTGACTAATTTCACTCTGCTGCTCATACCACATATATGTTGCAACCTCCGCTCTGCATTTCCTTTAATGATATGTTAGAACAAGAGTTTTGGAGCTGTAATACTTTGGTATTAACCCCAAAGCAAAACACTTACCCCTGTCATGACTCACTACTACAATCATCATAATGAATGCAGGATCTATTATGGCCTGTTTCCTGCAACTAAATACAGAGCAAAGAAAAGTCCCTGCAGCAATGTCAGTCTCTCAAACATGGCTTACATTTACAGGCATGGAAGGAAAGTTTGTGTGGGCTGTCTGGCCATGGTAATATCTGTATTAGGATTAGGATTAACTGGAGTCTCAATGGTCTCTTAGTAATTTTTGTTACTCCCCATTAAATGAACTGTTGTATGATTGAATACCTCATAAATACTTATCATTATACTATAAAAGCTTAGTTATAAAATGCATATTGAAAATATGAATAATGTTAATATGCTTTTATACCATAAATTATATTACATAATTATATTACTCACAGTCACATTTACATTTTTAATAGCTACCTAAATTAAATGAGAAAATACAGAAAAGAAATCTATGCTGTCTTGAATATCCCCAGTCTCATTTAACTAAGAGTATTTCATAAACTTGTCAAGCATAATCACATTTACATTGAGCAATGATGTACAGAAAAACTATGTAATTATTTGTCCAGAAACTGGAGGTTGAAGGTTGTGCGTCATCAATAATCCTCCTGTGTGAAACATACTATTGAGGACAGAGTAAAAGTCAACATGCATGCCTATTGTTTCTATGTAAATAATCCTCCACTTCTATAAGTAAAACATGTGTCAACATTTTAGTTATTCATAAATTAGTGTTTGCATTTTGTTTTTAAATTATACAACTTCTAAGATGGTGCAAATCTTAGAAGTTAGCAGTTAGCTACTGACTGATGTTTTTTTCTAAACAAAAACACCATTCCTGTTATCAACTCCAGTCAACAGGTTAACCGCTTATTTTTTATTACCTATTAATGAATCTAAAGCCAAGCATCAAGACTCACAAAAATATTTTAAAAACGTGTTAAACATTTTTATTGCAGGGAGAACGAGGCCTTTCGGGTCCTCCTGGAATTCAAGGAGAAACTGGTGTTGGACTTCCTGGTCCAAAAGTAAGTCATACATGGTCTATATAAATTTTTTTTTTTTGTAAATATTTGTGATCAATTATTATCTTTGAGAGTTACTTAATAAGTTTTTATTAATCCGTAGGGTGACATGGGGTTCCAGGGCCGACCAGGTCCTCCTGGTCCTCATGGGATGGGAGAGCCTGGTCCTCCTGTAAGTTACAACACACAATTTGTGATTATCCTTTAGACTAATATTGTTCATTTTCTTGTTACTGTGTGGGTGACTTACTTTCTTTACTTTCTTTCTTTATAGGGACCCCAAGGACAGCAAGGCGTTCAAGGGGAAAAAGGACCCCAAGGAGAAGGACTTCCTGGACCAAAGGTTATTTTTAAGTGCTACGTATTAGATAGGAAGCTAATGAAAATAGTTGTTCTTTTAAGGGATGACAGAAGGATGCAGTGACTTTCACATACTGTATTGATAAAAATATTTTCAGTCAAGGTCAGCTAACTAAGGCACAAAGAGAAACTGTTGTTATCAACCATTAAAAGTAAACTCTAGACTGAAAATTATACAGGAAATAAAGATATTCTAAAGCCAAGTGCAAACGATGAAGTTAAAACCGTAGCTGAGAGGCAATTTGATTGTATCTTATTAGGGCCATTCTCCAGTCTGTCAAGATTAGCCCCTGTTCCAGCTCTCTGACTCGCAGCTCAAATGTTGACTCTCTTGGTTTCTGTTTCTAAGAGCTTTGATCCAAACAAGACACAGCATGCTGCCTCCTGAAACACAAAGAAGACAATCCAATCAAAATTTAGGACAGAAATGCACAGCTGGTAGCAAAGCAGTTACTTCAACTTTAACAAAAATAACAGTGGTAGTGGTGGTATTGTTTGTAGTACTTTCAGGAACTTGGCTGAATTACAAGGTAACCTCTGGAATGTTTGATGGAACATTCATGAAAATTTAGCAGGTACTTTTAGGAACTTTCATAAAACTTCTGACGAACACCTGCAGAACACAATTTATGAGTTCAGCCGAAGCTCCATGAAAGTGTCTTTTCATAATTTAACCCAGTTCCTGAAGGAACCCAGCAAGTTCCACAAGAGTTTCATTATAATGCCTGGTATGTTCCAGAAACCTCCATGTAAGCTAGGTAAATGTATCTGCTAGGTTTTGTGAAAGTTTCATTAAGATTCTGTCAGATTTTCATAATGAGCATTTTAAGTTCTGGAAAACTTAAAATGCTTTTTGTGAAATTATTTTTATGAAATTGCTAAGTTTCATAAAAATCATTTGTAAGTTCCAAGACAGAGTCTGATAATTCCCTTAAAGTTCATTGAAAGTTGCATTTAAGGTTCCACAAAATACCTGGTAAGGTCATAGAAAGGAACTGAGATTTTCTGCGAATTACAGGAAGTATTGTGTATTGTCACAAAATAATGCTATCACCGTACTGTTGCAGTTTGTGGGTTAATTAACAGTAGTATTTGTATGTGATTGTTGAACATTTTCCATTAAGAAATGTAAAAGTTTTATGTAATTGTCAGTACCGTAATCAACTGTTCCCACAATGTGTGTGTGTGGATTTCAAACAGATTGCCTAAGTTGGATCAGATATTAGTAAATCTAGGCTCACAATGTTATGAGACCCACTGGAAATTAGCTAGGTCCCACTTTTTACCCAGACTGTCTTGAATCAAAAAGCACTGTAGAAAATTATCATGGAGTCACTACGTTTCCCCACCGGGACAGACTTTTAGCCCATTTGCTTCCACATGGCCATATTTGTAAATGCTGTGATGTAAATTGATGGGATTCACCTGGTTTATTTTTCTGCAGGGGGATCGAGGGCTCTCAGGACCGAGGGGGCCAAGGGGCCAGCAGGGTGTAAGCATCAAAGGAGAAAAGGTGGGTTGTAAATGCATTTAATGAGTGGAGTTAACTGTAACAGTACACTTTCTGAAAATTAAGGGGAATCCCAAAAGATGCCCCGGGCCACAGGATATTCTACTATAACATTAAAGCAAGGCTGGATGGTTGTTTACCACCTTTACCATCTGGTTGCTGTGGGAAAGTTGCAGCAAGTACAACTTGTTGCAAACTGCACTGTAAGACTTAGTAATTTTAAACAACTACAGTAAATCACAAGAAAGAACATTTGTCATTAAATTTAGCCACATTTTAAATGTACTATACATTTGAAAAAATTTTATAATTGGATTTTTCTATGTGTGGCAATCTTTCTGACTTACTATTATCCAATAAAGCAAATGTTTCTGTTCTGATCCAGATCCAGCGTGCTTTGTTCTTACATAGATAACCTTTTGAGTAAACCATGTTAAGAGTGATAGTCTTTGTATCAGACGCTCACTTTTAGACAGAACATCAGAATGATGAAGCTGATTAAACACACCTGGATACAGTTTGTCAGTAGAGATCAAAACATATTTTCCCTTTTGCTTTGCAAGAGTTGAAAGAAGAAAGGGTCAGTTTATTTGCATGTTTTAGTTTCAACGTCTTACATGCACACAATTGCATACATTGACATTTGACACATGGTTATGAAACCAAGCATAGAATTGGGCTTTCTAACTTTTCACTTCATTAGTACGTTCCAGCTGATTGGCTGTTTGATACAGTTTCAGACTGTAATATGTTTTATAATAAATCAGAAAGCACATTCCATTTCAACATGGAGTAACGGGTATTGTTAGTGAGGCACATGAAAAGGAAAAAGTGTATGTGAACATAGGGAAGAGGTTGAAATGTTAATAAAATCAATTTATGCCACAACTTATCAAAAAAATAATAATACTCTACTTTTGTTTCAGCTTTTTTTCATTTGGTGGGATAGTTACTATTTTATTGATCCTTTAATTTATTTAATCAATGCAAGTTTGCACCTCCACCGATGTCACAATTCTAGTAAAAAATAGGGAACACTAACTTGCTAAGCATTTCATTCTTAAATATTTAGAATGTTGAAGATGTTAAAAAAAAAGCTCTAGCAAAATCGATTTTTGAGAGTGGAAAAGTGTCTTATTTTAAAATGAAAACTGTGTAGGAGGCCTCCTCTGAGTCCAACCTTTTAATTTTGGTAATGATGGGTCTTTTGTCAGTCTTCTTCTTTGTACTGTGGTAATAAGTTCCAGCTGAGAACTGTAGACTGGTCATAAAAACCAGTAAATCATCCACCTTTGATAAGGATTGTCTTAACCATGGTGCTTTACCTCCAGGGTGAACTGGGACCACCAGGTTTTCCCGGACCAGCTGGAGAGGCAGGGGTGGGCATTCAGGGAGAAAAGGTAAGCCAAATTCAACTTGATTAAATGTTGCTAAGGCTGTCTTATAACTAAAAGAAACCCACCCATTGTGGCAAATGATGTTTTAAGTAAGAGTTCAATCAATATTATTATGCAGGGAGTCGAGGGACCAAGGGGCCCACCAGGAGTCAGAGGAGTTCCAGGGGAAGGATTATCTGGACCTAAGGTTTGTTCAAAGAGGAACAAGCTCTGTGCATCAAAAAAGACTGTGTCTACTCTATGGGGGCACAAACCTCTAAATGACCCCATATACATAAAAACAATAAGAACCCCTAAATGGCTTTTTAAAAATACGATGCTTGTGTGTCCCCATTTCTAGTACCGCCCTGGGTCACTAGCCATATGGCCTGTAACACTGTGTATTAATAACATTTTCCTTTCAGGGTGACCAAGGCTTACCAGGAGAGCAGGGAGCTCCTGGAGAAAGAGGCATCGGTGAACCTGGTCCAAAAGTATATAAATCACTTCTCGTGACTAAAGTTTTCATCACCATGAAAAATCTGCTAATGTTTCCAACATATTCGGAAAATAAAATCTGAAACGTATCCGACTGAAATCGTAGGGAGAACCTGGAGCCTCAGGACCAGGAGGTCTGCCTGGTGTTCCAGGAGAAGACGGAGCTCCAGGACAGAAGGTAAAGCATGCTGTGCAGCGGGTGACCATACATTTTTTTGGCCACTATTAAAAGAACTCCTTGTTCACTCACTTAAGGGGGAGCCTGGCTTATCTGGCTCAAGAGGTCCCGAGGGAGCTCGAGGCATTGGCATTCAAGGAGAGAAGGTATGTTTCATTATTAATTCTTGTCTAGGATTAAAAATGATTTCACTTCGATCGTGCCTGGTGTTCTCTGTTTTAGGGCGACCAGGGTCTGAGAGGGATCCGGGGACTACATGGTCCTCCTGGGATTCCAGGACCTTCCGGATCAAAAGTGAGAGACCTAATACAATACTACAAATATATATATATAATGTTGTTGTTGGATACAAACATTTGACAACCTTGGAGCTCCAGCCCTTCCCTTTGCTTGTCATTCCTTCTAAATATCATGAATTTGCAGCTGGTAAAGATTTATGCCACACTAACCAAGCAGAGCCAAAAATGTAGTTTTTAATGATGTTGGCAGGACAAATGTTTCTTTTACACATGCATAATTAAGTCAGAGTTGTCTTGCCAATTCTCTTCTTTCAGGGTGAACGTGGAATTCCAGGTCCGCAGGGCATGATAGGCCAGCCGGGACGGTCCGTATCAGGTCCAAAGGTAGAACAGGGGCAATCTGAACATGGATTTTGGCAGCAAATAACTAAACTGTCAAATAAAACCTGATGGCAAAGATGGAATGAAAAAGCTGGTTTAAGTAATCAGTTTGGCATTTGTGTTTCATCTTTTTCAGGGTGAACTTGGTCCTGCTGGTCCTCCTGGTCCTATTGGGGAGACGGGTTTGGGTCTACCTGGTCCCAAGGTAAATGCCATCACTTAAGATTTGACGTGCTTTTTCACAGGGCTCTCTACAAAATTATGTCAGTTTTCATCAGTGATTTTTTTTTTTTCTGTTTTCAGGGTGATCGAGGTCTTACAGGTCTAACGGGTCCAGTTGGGCCAAAGGGTGAAGGCATCCCAGGCCCTGTGGTATTATCACTTACCAAAACATAAAACTGTGCAATGTCTGCAACCAGAACTCTTAGAAAACGCCTCTGTTCTGTGTCCAGGGCCCTCCAGGCATGCCAGGGTTACCAGGTGAGCCTGGACCAGAGGGAGTGGGAATTCCTGGTCCAAAGGTTTGTCACCATGACGTTTTGTGATCTGAACAGTTTCTCCCTCAGTCTGTGTTTCTGCTGTCCTTATGGGAGTCCTCATCTCTGTTTCAGGGTGACGTTGGCTTTAGAGGCCTACCGGGTTTGCCCGGCCCACCAGGCGAGGGCTTACTGGGACCACCAGTAAGAAAGATCTCATTCCTTGCAACAACTCTAACTCAGAAAAAGCTTCACAAAGTAGAAAATTAGCAAAAACAAGCAGGGAGCTGTTGCCTTTACTTTTATTTCAGTGCAGACATTGTAAAATGTAATTTTGAATAAGAGGGATGGTAATCCGCTGTGAGATTATAAAACAAATATTTTCTGCCTGTTCAGTTCACCTTGAAAAACAATTGCAGGAACGAGAGGAAAATTATATTTCACAAATATTTAGAAAAAATTATTTAAAATCTTCACCAACCAGTCTCTCCAATACAGAACATCTTAAGTATTTTTTTATCAACGTATTTCACATTTTTTTATTAGTTTTTTTTCAAACATGAAATGGAGAAATTGATGCATTTTATCAGAGTTAAGTTATTTTAGTAAAACATTCGTACAGTCACTCAGACACAGAACATTTGTTTATTTGTCCATTTTCAAACGTAGTTTTTAGAATTGCCTTTGTGAATATTTTTATTCTAAAATGAATAAAATTCTTGTGTGCTGTAGCTAAATGTTTTTCAGGATTCATAAACTTGATCTTTTCTTAATATTAGGGTAATATTGGGAGGCCAGGACCAATTGGTCCAGCTGGAACTCCAGGAGAAGGTATTCAAGGCCCAAAGGTAAATTAGTTATTTAATTTCATGTAACTCAATATGAATGGTATTGAATAATATCACCACTTTTATTATAGGGTGTTTTAAGGTTGTAGGACTGTAGTTAAATTAAGTTCATTTAAAATCTAATCTCAGGGAGAGCCAGGATCTCAAGGCATGACTGGACCCAGAGGGCCTCAAGGAGAAGGATACCCTGGACCTAAAGTAACAGATGACCATTTATATTCAAACAGTTCATCAATACATGGTTTATTTGTTTATACTGAAAATGGATTTTTCTTTGGTTCAGGGGGACCGTGGGTCACAGGGAGAGAGGGGAATAAAAGGCACAAAAGGAGACATGGGTGATCCTGGAGTCCCTGGAGAAATGGTAAAACATGTGAAAAAAGTAACTGTGTGAAATATGGGTATAGCATTTATCCAACTCTAGTCATGGATGAAAATAAAACTGTTTATCTTAGCAGTCTGAGATCAACACAGTGATTGTTTTTAACCTTACGTTTTCAAATAACAGGGCAGAGCAGGAACGAAGGGTGAACCAGGCCTTACGGTAAGTCCACTAAATCAGCCAAATGCTTTTATTTTCAACTAACAACCTGTTCAGTTCTTAAAGTTTGCTTCCTTTTACAGAGAGAAGACATTATAAGGATGATCAAAGAAATATGTGGTAAGAAGGTCACCCAAATGTCATTTTCATGAGTCCTGTCTCATGTTTAAGGTTTTAAAATGCAAATGACCTGGCCAAAAGCAGGTGTCATATATACAAAACCCCAAACATCAGATTCTACTCAGCATTGATTCCCAATATTGGGACATAAAACCCAAGGTTTCACATCCTTACTTACTGAGGACCAGTAAACGCAACAGGATACAGGTGTGGAGCAAACACACACATCAAGTAAAACCACTGGAAAGGCATAAAAGAAAATATGTCGCAGAAATTAACACGGCACACACAAATACAAATGACAAAATCCAGACTAGACAAAATGAAACAAATTGTATCTCTGTTGCTACTGCTTGAGAAGGGATCTGGGTGTTGTTTTGCTGTCATGTGAAAACCTTTGGCTCTTCCAGGCTTGTGCTTTGAGAATTATTTTTGACTCATCTGCAGTGATGGGCTTATTTAAATCAAATGTCCACTCAGCACAAACAATACAAGCATTCCAGTTCAATTGTGTTTTTAATGGAATTGTCTTCTTTCCGCATTTCAGGATGTGGCATCAAGTGCAAAGAAAGACCGATGGAGCTTGTGTTTGTCATAGACAGCTCAGAGAGCGTTGGTCCTGAGAACTTTGAGATCATCAAAGACTTTGTCACTCGGTTGGTGGACAGAACCACGGTTGGACGCAATTCCACCAGGATCGGACTGGTTCTCTACAGTCTGGATGTCCTGCTAGAGTTCAGCCTGGCTCGTTATTTGACCAAGGAGGACGTAAGAGAAGCAATCCGAAAAATGCCTTACCTGGGTGAGGGCACCTACACAGGGACCGCTATCAGGAAGGCGACCCAGGAGGCTTTCTTCAACGCTCGATTTGGAGTCCAAAAGGTAGCCATCGTCATCACCGACGGTCAGACAGACAAGCGAGATCCTGTCAAACTTGATTTGGCAGTGCGAGAGGCTCATGCGGCAAACATTGAGATGTATGCTTTGGGAATAGTTAATTCGTCTGATCCCACACAGGCTGAGTTCCTAAGAGAACTTAACCTCATTGCCTCTGACCCAGACTCTGAACACATGTACCTTATTGATGACTACAATACTCTACCAGGTGATGATTTGAGTCAAGTATTAATATTTTTTGACCTGCAGTTTGTGCAAACAGTCCAAATTGACACATTTCTTGTCTCTTCTCAGCACTGGAATCTAAACTGGTCAGCAAGTTCTGTGAAGACGAAAACGGCGCTCTCATTTACAATCACATCCCAAATGGGGCATGGAACAGCAACAACGGACTAGGTCTTCATAGAGTCAATGGAGGATATGTCAACGGATATAATGGGTTTGACCATAACGGTTATGGAAACAATGGACATGGGAACAGGTATGAAAAGGGAGTTAAAAATCAAAGAGAAACCAACAACAGAGGTCGTGGTGACACTTTTACTCTGCCCATCAGTGCTGATCCCCGTCCTCTACAGGTACAGTCCTCTGAACTTTTTACTCACAAAATATTCCTACAAGAAACATATTTGATTGAATAATTTGATTTTAGGTAGTGGAAGACGATGATGGGGAAGATTTAGACCTGAGGGCTCGTGTGCAGACCGGAAGCAGCACATCTGCAGTCAATGTCGTCAAAGCCACAATGTCATCAGCCGCAAGAGAAAGCTCTGCATCCAAGGAGGAAGTTTTATCCTCATCAGCAGCACCTGTATCCTCATCACCTTTGTCAACGCCAGCATCTAACACGTTTTCAGACTCTAAGCAGAAGGAGGTTGTAGTGAGTCCAGACTTGCCTGAAGGTGAGTTCTGCACTTCTACTCGAAAAGCTCATTCCAGGAAAATGACTTCTGTGGCATGACTTTACTGACTTAGATATAAATTCTGTGAAAACAGCTATGCTAATATTATAATTCAATTGAAGTCAGTTAATTATATGTGGCATAATATAGCTCTAATTCACACCATGTCATCCCCCAAGGTACTGTACAAAATAAGTAATTTCAGTCCAATTATACATACATTCTAATTGAATCTAGTTATCAAGTAATGTAGTTAAGTTCAGTTTTGTCATTTAAATTGGTTTAAAAAGTTTTCCATCTGAGGAAACTCAGGAGATTACATTGAGTGATTGACTTGCAGCAAACCCTCTGACTGGGCAAGGCTGTAGAGACCGTGGAAAAACTCCCCTTTAACAAGAAGAAAACTCCAACATAACCTGGATCAGGATGAGCAGCTATCTGCCACGAGTGACTGGGGGATTGAGAGGACAGAGCAGAATGCACAAACAACATACAGAAGATCTGAGGAAGGACTACTCTCTATGTTAATGAAAAGTACAACGTTAGTAGCAGAAGAAGGAGAAAAGCGTAGACTTATTGAGCTCATTAAATTTAAGAATTGAGCCCTGGAAACACAATAATTTGTTAATGTTTTAGGAGTTTGAGATTTTAAATGTTGTGTGTTGCTTTGTTATATATTTAACAACCATAATTCCTACTTTTAAGAATCTTTTTTTACTTAAATTTCATGTGGTAACCAAATACCTGTTGGTTTAGTTTTGGTGGGCAAATTTTTTTTGAAAACTCACCCATTTCTTTTTCAGAGGTCCCTGCTCTTGAGCCTCGCTGCAATCTCATTTTGGACCAGGGAACCTGCAGAAACTATTTAATCCGCTGGTATTATGACAAACAGGCCAATGCCTGTGCACAGTTCTGGTATGGAGGCTGTGGTGGGAATGAAAACCGCTACGAAACTGAAGATGAATGCAAGAACACTTGTGTTCTTTCAAGAACAGGTGAGCTCAGTCAGTGGTTTCAAATCAAACAGGCATGTTCTGCTTTTTACTTCTTTTGTCCAAAACCAAATATTTGTTTCTGTTTCAGCCGGATAAGAAGACAATTTGGAAAGATGTGATTATTCTGGAGTCTCAACATTTCTGGTTTACTCACTTGTAGACAGCAGTTTTCTTGCACTTTTCGAACACTTCTGTCCTCAGATACACAGGCATATGTTGTTCAGTATTAAATATATTTCAGAAATTATTACTTTGAAAATATATCCACCAACCTGCTTGAAAAACTAACTTCTTTACCTCAGGACTGAATGTGTAGACATAATATTTTAGAAAACAGGGTTTTTTAGGGTTTAGATGTCATGAATTTAAAGGGACAACCACAGAAAATGCAGTCAGACATTTTTTTCATGTCATCTGTTTAGTTACATATCTCCAAACAGACAGTCATGTTGAGATATTTGCTGTAATATATTTTTTACGACATATCTGTTTGGGTTTCTTAATAGTATGTTTTCGGGGCTATTAAAGGCAGCTGTGATTATCAAATGCTGCTCTAAATGGTCTGCTGCAAATTTCAGGAAAATGAAGATAGAAGCAGGTTGTATTTATATATATATATATATATATATATATTATATATTATATACAGTATATGCACACATACGATGTGGTATTTCTGAACAAATGTATTTTAGGATGCTTTTAAAACTAATAAAATTGAAATTATGGTTTAATTTTTGTACATGTTTTTATAAATATCTAAGGAAATTAAAGTCATCATTGTGTGATTTTGTTTTCTATTTCTTAATTCAGAAGACATATCTCTGTAATGTATTAACTGCTTTTGTAAATCTGACATTTTTTCCAAGGTTTTGTTATGTACATTGCACCTTTGCATCAAACTTAAAATGTCTGTAAATTTGAGATCTATAAAAACACCACTTTAAAATAAGATTTCAATAGAAAACTGCTTTTTCTTTGTTTATTTTTTATTTTTTCTAAATTAAACAGTCATTTATGCACACAATATTAAGGACAACATAGAGACCAAAAGTAACCGACCTTGTAGCAAATCAATGGTTGACACCATATGGAGGCCTTTCTACATCAACACACAATATTTTTATATGCAGACCTAATGCACTTTAGTTTTCTCCACATCCCATTTAGGAATGTCAAAATCTGATAAAATCACATAGACACATTAAGAATATCAGATTACTTTTTTATTATTATTATTGTTTTATACAGTCTAGTTAATATTCTCCCCATTATTTTTGTGGCAAAGAGAGAAACAAATCAGCTACAATAAAGGATTATGATTGTAATGTCTTCACTCATTTGTGCAGCAATAAAATGATATGAAAATCCTTTTAATTCAAGGACTCCTGTTCAGCTGGATTTTTAGTTCCTGTCTCATGGAAAGAGTCAAGTCAACAACAGTACCTCTATAATTAAGCAACAGTTCAGAGTGAGTTATAAAAACATAAGATAAAAATATTGATACTAGAAAAAACAGAATGTTTTAGGTTACACCTACATCTTAAAGCACCTCTTTTATTTGGTTCCTCTGCACATCCCTTTTTGAATCAACTTCTTCCATCACTTGTGTCTTCCTCCATCAACTGCATATTCTGCTGATTAAACACTCGCACTTTATGTTGCTCTAGAAATAAAGTTTGATTGATTGATGATTTTATTTTAAAACGAACATTTACACATCACATTATTTTTAGGGCTACATTTATCATATTTAGTCATATTATTTATAGCCCTTGCTGCCGTTTCTAGAAATGCGCGTTAAAAGAAGTTTATCCCTTACGCTTTCCGTCTGTTGTCACGGAGACAGTGACGCTATGCAGGATTATTCAGATTGGCTTTAGCTAGCTCTTGCTGTTGTGGCGGTTTGGGCCTTAATGTCTACAAAACATTAAGATTGGTGGCGTAAAGATAATGGCAGCGGCGTTAGACGCTCTCTGGGAAGACAGAGATGTTAGATTTGACATTACTGCGCAGTGAGTTAATCATCATTTTATAATATTAACAGTCACTTAGCTAGCAAGCTCACTTCGCTCCAGAACGCAGCTAGATGGCTAATCCAAAATAGCTCCCATAATTAACTGTTTTTGGTTGGTTGTTGATTTGTTTTCTTCAATGTTAGCTTTATATCGGAGTTACTTTTTTCTGGGTTTCAGAGTTTCTGCACTGATCTCTTGCACCTAAATAAATAACCTAAGATCATCTTCCTGTGCTCAGACAGATGAAAACCCGTCCAGGAGAAGTGTTGATCGATTGTCTGGACTCAATTGAAGATACGAAAGGAAATAATGGAGAACGAGGTGACTTTGCCATTCCCGTGTACCATTGATGCGTAGCTGGTGTGATTTGAGTTATAGGATAAGGACTGTCTCTCCATTTCAGGACGGCTCTTGGTGACAAACCTGAGAATCATTTGGCACTCTTCGGCTCTGCCGAGAGTCAACTTATGTGAGTAAAACTAAATGTCTGAATGGTAAATAATATTCCTGAATGCAGTGTGGGTTATTACGTTCAGATATGACTTAAGAAGCTTAAACAAGCTTAAGCATTAAACATTTTTATCTACAATATTTCTATTTCATATAGCTTGTCAAATGTAAAATGTGATGTTTTCTATTATTTTTTGTTAGCTGTTGGTTATAACACTATTATTAACATCACAACAAGGACTGCAAACTCTGTGAGTAACCTTATCTTTCACTTTCTAAATGTTTCTTTTGATCCTGTGGATTGTCAGTAATTTTTACACCTAAATTTAATTTGGTTTTCTAGAAACTGAGGGGTCATACTGAAGCACTCTACATCTTAACAAAGTCCAACAACACAAGATTTGAGTTCATTTTTACCAACCTGGTCCTCGGAAGTCCTAGGCTCTTTACCTCGGTCATTGCTGTACACAGGTAAACAAAACTGAAGGAGGGTTGCATTTTAAATTTAGTAGGTGCCTTATTAAGAGTTTGACATTTTATGTTTCGCTACAGGGCTTATGAGACCTCTAAGATGTACCGAGACTTGAAACTGCGAGCTGCTCTTATTCAAAACAAGCAGCTTCGACTCTTGCCTCAGGAGCAAGTATATGATAAAATCAACGGGGTTTGGAATCTCTCCAGTGATCAGGTACTGCTGTTGTTCAGAAAGAGAGCATAACTACAGTAGAAGTCAAATTTATATGTATTCAAGATTCTATGTATGTCATCATTTGAAATGAAATATTTTGTGTAACATGGTATTTTTCTGTAGGGTAACCTGGGAACCTTCTTTATCACCAATGTTCGGATTGTGTGGCATGCCAATATGAACGAGAGTTTCAACGTCAGCATTCCTTACCTACAGATTGTAAGTTTTGATTCTGATGTCTTGATTTTGCTTAGACTAAAGAGTTCATTTCATTCACAAGAAAAACAGCTAATTTATAAATGTACTCTACAGTGGACATCAGGACTTTTTTTTACTTTCTTAAAGGAATAATTCAGTGAGTCTCTGACATAAATATATGACAGGATGAAAATCCAGGAGTATAGGATGGCACTCATAGATAGCTTAGAAGACGAGTTTGGTGAAGTGTGCCGTAGTCATCTGTGGCCTTGGATTACTTTGCATGATTTTATTCATGAACATGTCACAAAATGTAAACAAAGTAGTTTTTTTACAAACCTAACACTTATTCTATAGCAGAAAAATCTAATTAAAACACCAAATCATTTTTCTAAAACTGTCCCCAACTAAGTTCACTTGCATAAACTTGACAGTGGAACATGGATTAGCATAAGCTCTTTAAAAACTCTATCATAAAGCATAACATATCAGGTGAGGTGTATGGTTATTGAGTGGACATGACAAAAAGATTCTGTGCTGTAAGCCTAGTGCCTATTTAACTAATAATTTTCTGTTCTTTTCAAGTGGTCGATCAGAATAAGAGACTCAAAGTTTGGCCTGGCTCTGGTGATTGAAAGTTCCCGACAGGTGACGTTCTCATAATAAAGGTTTTCCTCTTCTTGCTTTTATGATACAATAATAACAACGACCTTGCCGTTTCAGAGTGGAGGATATGTGCTTGGGTTTAAAATCGATCCGGTGGAGAAGCTGCAAGATGCTCTCAAAGAAATCAACTCTTTGCATAAAGTTTACTCTACAAACCCAATCTTTGGAGTGGATTATGAAATGGAGGAAAAGGTGGGCGAACATCGATATCATTTTTAACAACAACAGCCTTAAACATATTGCTATGGCAGCAATGACATGGTTTACCTCCAAGCATATTTATATGTCAGAATGATTCAAAGTCCCAAAGGGATCATGTGGTAAGACTTGAAAACTTAATAACAGTGCATGTGCAAAGCTGGTAGAGTCATGCCTCGGAGAGCTGCAGCTGTAGACGCAGTGAAAAGCCGCAACACTTTTCAGGTTTTATTTGTGAAGCTTTTGAAAATGTGCTTAGTTACCAATGAACTTCACAATTACTCACTACTGTAAGTCTCTAAAATTCTAATAAGATACTTTAAAGTTTGAGAGGTATTTAGAGTTTTGGAAGGTATTCTGGAGATATCCTCTAACATTTCTTCTCATTGTGCCGTTTTCAGCCCCAGCCGCTGGAAGAACTGACTGTGGAACAGCTTCCTGATGACGTGGAAATTGAGCCTGATGAACAGACCGATGCGTTCACTGTGAGTGAGCCTGCTGGGCCTTCGCCACACTCGTCACTCCTCTGGGAGTCTAAAGCCTGTCAGACTCTCAGAATAACTACGAGCTAATGCATGACAAACCAACAAGAGTTCACGTTGCTTAGTGCTTCTGTCCGTGTTGCTCACCAGCAACAATGATCTTACCTTAACAACTAGAATACACTGCTGATTGCAATAACTTTAATAACCTCTGTATGTGGTTGGTTTTTTTTTCAGGCCTACTTTGCTGATGGGCATAAGGTAAATATATTCATGAAATCAACTCAAGTTTTCAGCTCATTTTAAAAATTGCGAGAACCTGATATCTTTGTTGTGATACTACAGCAACAAGACCGTGAAGCAGTTTTCTCTGATGAGCTTGGCCTCGCCATTGAGAAGCTTAAGGACGGCTTTACACTCCAGGGGCTGTGGGAAGTCATAGGCTAAAACAATATGAAACATCTGTGTTCTCCATGTACAGACAAGAGTGCATTTTTTTATTTATTTTTAGGCCAAGATTAAAGTTGCATAGATCATTTATAAGGTACCAAATTTCATATCTGGTAAAAAAAAGAAGTGTAAATTGAATTGTTTGCTTTTTTTGTTTTGCTTTTTTTGTAGTTTTTAAATGTTGTGAAGACAGGGTTTCCATGCAGCCTGAATAAGTGTGTAATTTATTTCTTGTTCCTTCCTTATGTCTCTTTCTTCCTCCATTTCTTGTTTTCCTTCCTTCCTTTTTTCCTACCTACCTATCGACCCTTCCTTCCTCTCTTATGGAAGGAAATAAGCTTCTATGTTTTGGCCATGGCCTGCTCACTTCTGAAATGTCTGCCATAAAGTTATATTAACATAAAAATGTTTAGCAACCCTATAAAAGCCTCTTAAGAATAAAATCTATTTAAGTAAACTGTGGATTTGGAGTAGCATTTCTTAATGTCTAATTAAACATCCACAGACTCAATAGGTCTGTATGTGGCCTGATTACAAAGTTGTACAAACATTTAAAGAATGGAGGACAAGCCGTCACCTCCTGCAGTTCTCCGACCTGGTTGCTGATTAGAGGACGTCCCTTTAAATGTCTCGCCAAATCTCACAAACTGAAGCTGGGCTGTCACTGCTATCAATGAACTCTGAGCCAACATGGGGATGCTTTCATTGTACCAAAAATACTTGACAGAAGATGTCAACCACGTGATTTGAGATAATGTACAACACTGAAATTAAACCTGATAAGTTTTCCTTTTAAAACCGTCTTTCACTCTAAAAGAAAGCCACAGTTAAATTTAAAAAGACTGATATTTCTGTATGGCTGCTCAACAATGTAGAGGTGACGAGGCTTCACAGTTGTTAGGGGTTTTATGACAGCTGTGTGAGAGCTCCACTTTGGCCAACCTGAATTCTTCATGGTTGGGCTGGTGGGCTATATTTAGGAAGGCACGGTTATATTGAAGCGCCTACAGACCTGTGCGCCTGTAGTTTGCTGTCTTCAGCCTTCCTGTCTGAAGAGAATGGACGCCCAAGGGCTGAGAGAGGACCTCCGTCTGTTTCAGAGCACTCTGCTGCAGGATGGACTCAAAGAGCTGCTGAATGAGAATAAACTGATTGACTGTGTCCTAAAGGTTGGGGACAGAAGCATCCCCAGCCACCGGCTCATCCTGGCAGCATGCAGCCCGTATTTCCGGGAGCTTTTCTTCTCTGTGGATGGAAAGGAAGAGGACAGGAAGGAGGTTGTTTTGGAGAACCTTGATCCTAACGTTATGGAGGTGATCGTGAATTACCTGTACTCGGCTGAGATCGACATCAACGACAACAACGTCCAGGACATCTTTGCTGTTGCAAATCGCTTCCAGATCCCCTCGGTGTTCACGGTTTGCGTTAACTACCTACAGAAGAGTCTCACCAAGAAGAGTTGCCTTGCCATCTACAGGCTGGGACTGATGCTCAACTGTGCCAGGCTGGCCATGGCAGCAAGAGATTACATCGCCGATCGCTTTGAGACCATAGCCAAAGATGAGGATTTCTTAGATCTCACCCCGCCTGAGATCTTTGCCATCATTGGCGCAGATGCGTTGAATGTTGAAAAAGAAGAAGCCGTGTTCGAGGCTCTCATGGGGTGGATCAGAAAGGACAAAGAAAAGCGAGCAAAATCCTTGGATGAGGCTTTCGAGTACATTCGCTTCCGTCTACTTCCAGAGAAGTACTTCAAGGAAAAAGTGGAGAAGGATGAGCTGATCAAGGCTGACCCAGAGCTCCTCAAAAAGATCAAAGTCATAAAGGAAGCATTTGCAGGGAAGCTGCCCGAGATGAAAAAGGGTTCAGGTGATACTGAGGGAGACGAGGGGACGCTGCCAGGTTACCTGAACAACAGTCGCAGGTATGGCATGCACGCTAAAGACGTGATCGTCATGATTAACGACAGTGCTGCTGTGGCCTACGACGGCCAAGAGAACGAGTGCTTTCTTGCTGCAATGTCTGAGCGAATTCCCCGAAACCATGTCAGCCTCGCGACAAAGAAGAACAACCTGTACGTGCTAGGAGGACTGTTTGCAGATGAGGAGGATAAAGAAAACCCACTGCAGTGTTACTTCTACCAGGTAGAAAAGTGTTGTTTGATTAAAACAGCAGCGATAAAGTACTCAGTTTTTAAAACACGTCTACACTTTCCAGCTGGACAGCCTTGCCGCCGAATGGCTAGCCCTGCCACCAATGCCATCTCCCAGGTGTCTCTTCGCAATGGGGGAATTCGAAAACCTAATATTTGCTGTGGCGGGAAAAGACTTGCAGTCCAACGAGTCCCATGACACCGTGATGTGCTATGATACTGAGTAGGTTTGGCATGTTTAACATTTTGAGTATAGTTTTAGCCATAAAGTGGTTCTGTGTCTTCTGCTTTTAGAAAAATGAAGTGGACAGAAACAAAGAAGCTGCCTGTGAAAATCCACGGCCACTGCGTGGTCTCCGAGAATGGCTTGGTATACTGCCTGGGAGGAAAAACCGATGAAAAGTAAGGTCACAGTGTTCAAATTTTTTTTCTTCCATTAAATTAAAACTCTACTTTCACTAACCCCAACCTGGACAATGTTTTGTTTTTTTGCCAAAAGTAAAGCCACCAATAAGATGTTTGCATACAACCACAAGAGGTCAGAGTGGAAGGAAGTTGCTTCCATGAAGACCCCTAGATCCATGTTCGGGACAGTTATCCACAAGGGGAAGCTCATCGTTGCTGGGGGAGTCAATGAAGATGGACTGACGGCAGCATGTGAAGCGTACGACTTTGGGACCAACAAGTAAGTGCTGGGTCTTAATTAAAAATATATTATTTAAAACATTAAAGTTATTGCACTGTTGTCTATAAGTCTTCCTTCATGTTTCTTGTGATCAAAAAAGGTTTCTTTGAACTATAACAGTTTTTATCTAATATTCAGGTCAGTAATTCTTAGCTCAGTGTCAGACCACTTATTTAGTTTTAACCATTTAACTCTGACATATGAGTTATTCTGACAAATAAAAGCTTTCTAAAATCAGGAGATGAACTGATGTCAGCTACAGTGAACCAGTTGGGAACGCTCGCAAATGAAACCGGCTTCTAAAGGCTCTTTTTAAATAGCAGACAATTTATGCAGTTAAATATATGAAATTAGCAGACATACACAGTGATTCTCAAACCTCTGTTGACGTCGTCAGAAAACCACCTGAAAGATGATTCATCTCTGAGGTTCTGTCAGATTCTTGCTGGATTTTGTATCCCAAAAAGAAGGCTCTCTTGTTTATTATTATATGAAGTGTAGTAAATACATTATTATAAAAGAATAATATACCTTAATCACGAACATGTTAAAAAAAAAACAATGCAGGCAATGTCTGAATACAAAACTTGACATGCCTTAGAAAGACCTGGATAACTTTTCCTCAAAAACAGCTTTAAAGTTTACTAAGCCTCAAAATAAAGCAAATATGACTGCATGTATGACTTAAAAACATGTTAAAATAAAATAATGTTCAAATAACTTGGTAAATTATTTTTCTTGTTTTTGATCATCTCTGTAGAATATGTACAAAAATATTGCCTTGTCCTTTTTGAGCTAGAAATACCAAAACTGATTATAATACACTCTCACTTTGAAAGACTTAACCAAATTCTACATAAAGTATTTGTAACAAGTAAAATGAGGGAAAAGTTTTCATTTTCTTCAGTAGCTCAGAGATTGCTGTCAGCTGAACAAGCAATAGCATTTCCTACTGATTTGAGAAGGATATTCAATCTGAATTTTATAAAATAATAATCAATAAAATACCAGCACTCAGAACCGTGTGTGTTTTGTTGGAGGTGGTCGCCTTTCACGGAGTTTCCCCAAGAGAGGAGTTCAATCAACCTGGTGAGCAGTGGAGGGCTGCTGTACGCTGTGGGAGGCTTTGCCATGGTGGAGAACGAGAACAAGGAGTGTGCACCGACTGAAGTCATTGACATTTGGCAGTAAGTTTGGGTTTCTCTCCTGCACATCAGTTCATTCTTCCCTTTTAAATACATCAGTAACTTCCTTTACTACCTGCATCAGGTACGAAGAGGACCCCAAACAGTGGAGCGGCATGATCAGAGAGATGCGTTACGCAGCTGGAGCCTCGTGTGTCTCCATGCGCCTGAATGCAACCAGAATGCCCAAACTGTAACACGGGACTGTTGTGCTATTATTGTGTGTCGTGATCATTTTATTTACAAACTCCCAGAGAAGAAGGTAGTTTTAATAATCAGATCATTTTACTATCCATGCTGTAGTTTAGTTTGATTAAAATGTTGACATATTTTCTCATGTTATCCAGTTAGGGAACTTGTTCTTATTGTTGTGAAAGATTTTACCAATCTTTTATATATATATATATATATATATATATATATATATATGTATATATATATATAATATATATATATATATATATATATAAAACAACAACATAGAACTTAGCTTAAATAAACAGATTTAAGTTTAACACTTATTGAAATAAAGTATATATATTTGAGACAAATCTCTGAGTTTCCTGACTGATGTTAAAATCAAACCTTTCAAGCTGCTTTTCTACATAAAAATTAATGGGTTTTTTATGAGTTGGGTTTCAACATATTTGTTAAAATTATCATTATGTTGAGCGTGGTGGTGACATAGGGGGCGTGATCTGTGTCACCACCACCATGGTGAGGACCGGTCGCCATGGGTTCGAGTCCCGGCCTGTTGACTGTTACCTCTCTTACATCCCTCTTCCCAATAAATCTACTATAAAATAAAAGCCACTAGAGTCATGACTACGTCGTGACAGTATAATATGAGAAAGATAATCGGTGAAATAAAAATCGAGCTATTCCACTGTACGCTCATCTAGGTGGAGTGACTTCTGCAAGTCAATGACTTGATGCCATCTGCTGGGAAAGAAAACCTTTTAAGCTATTGCTATATAAATAAACTGAATAGATTGAAATTTAAATTAATTATTGTAAAATTTGAGGAAAAAAAAAACATAACAAATTGTTACTTTAAAGCCAAAAACACCATGAAGATAAATTCATGTTATAAATCTTCACCCATCCAATAAACACTGAGTATCACTTCCCATTTTATTTTTTTAAAGTTAATAATACAAAAGCACATAATTCACTGTCACTCAACATGAATGAGGTAGATTCATGCCAGCTAGACACATTTACTTAAAAACAAGGAGCTCCTTCTATAGTAACACTTTCTGTTTAGATAATCTGCTCCAACCTTTGGAGCAGATTATCTGCAGTGTTGTTAAGTGTCACTGTCACATAATTAAGGCTTCAGGAAGAAATTTATCCCAAGATTTTCTTTCTGAGATACCTTTTCCATGCATGGGGTGTAGAAAGCTCCATGGAGTTCCATTCAAAGTGAGGAATCTGGGAAGGAAAAACACACAAGGACACACTTTCATGTTTGTAGGACGATCATTTCTAAACCCCACTGGCTAATGTTCTTACCTGAACAACACGATATCCCAGAATCTCAAGGTGTCTCTTTCTCATTAAGGCTTCACCTTTCATATGATGAGAGTTTTTGCAGAAAAACTTGGAATCCATGAAGTCGATTGCGACGCTATGAAAAAAATAAATAATAGATGAATCGGTGGCTTTATCTAATTTCTAATAGCTTTTTCAGGCTTTATTCTGTGGGTAATCTTTAGAAAATGAAGTAAATGTCCAGTCATTACAACACCAAAATACAGAGCCTTTGAAAAAGTTACAGCCATATACTTTAATGTATTTTATTGGGAATTTATGTGACATGTCAACACAATTGTTAAATGGAAGAAAAAATATTCATTGCTTTCATTTTTTTCAACAAATAAGTGTGATATGACTTTGTCTTTAGCCCCCTTTTATTCTGACATCACCAAATAAAATTTAGAGTAAGCATTTGCCTTCAGAATTCATCTGTGTGTAATTTAATCGCAGAACAAATTCAGCTGTTCTGTGAAGACCTTTAGGATAAAATTAGAAAACATAATGACACGTTAGTGGGAAAGCAGCGGAGACATCTGAAACAGTCCTTCTGTTCATGGAAGATTCTGCTTCAGTCCTTCAATGTCAATATTGTTGCAAATGAAGGCTTTGGTATATACTTTATTTGTTATGAAGTACAAATACAAGCCAGATGCACACAAAGTGTGTATCCTCACCGATGAGCTCCCGCTGGAAGCTCATCTCGGGCGTTTTCCAGAGAATTTGAGTCCCACAGAACCTTTCCTCTCTCTGAGATCTGCAATGTGCTCGGCACAGAGTAAGGCAACGGCTTCAAGTGTTTGTCTAGTTTACATTCAAAATCTGAAATGACAAAGAATAAAATTCACACACCCCAGAATAAAAGCAAACCTCTCACCCCTTTAAGAACCGTTGTCACACAAACAGACTTAAACTTGCACATCAATCTCGCTTCCTACGCTCACAAAGCGCTAATACTGGTTAATATCCCACTACAATACTTAAGTTTGTGGTACGAAAAAGTTTGAGGGGTAGGAATATTGCATGTGCTGCTTTTCTGTTTATCGGTGAGGGGGGGGGGGACGACAATATTACTCCTATACTCACCTATTGTGTAGAAATATGGTGTAACGACAGCTGCTCGGACAAAGTTAATGCCACCAAGAACCCCGCCCAACATCGTGTGGATCTGCTGCTGCACTGGACTGACAGAGCCATTCACTAAAACACATTTACACAGGAAATGTTCAATATACTTCAAAAGGAAACAGGAAAACAGGCATAGCTCAGATCGCTCACCTTTCTTTTGCAGATGCTGGCAGTAACGCTCGTGAAACCACGGCACCTGAAACTCTGGACATTCAAGACAGACGGCCCGATTGAGCTCCATGAGGCGCTGTTTCGTCCTCATCTTGAGGGAATCATGCAGGCCTGTAGGAACATAAACACTTCATTTCACCCCGCTGGACAAAGACTTCACTTACTTTTCTTGCTGGACATGCAGAGAAGCGGGCCTCTGATCGTACTTTCCAGCTGGCAGTCCAGTTTTCCAAGAAAACCAATGCTGAAGATTTCTCTGGTTAGTTCTTCGGGAAAATGGTCAGCCAGAGCCAAGCAATATGCCAGGAGGACAAGCAGATGAGGCTCAAAGGAGCCTAAAACAACATAAGTAAAAGATTATGAGTGTATAGAGTTACAATCAAAGAGTAGAAATAGGTGCTGGGACATTTTACTTACTAATGTGAGGAGTGAAGTGCTTAATACAAACATCATAAAGCTCATCTACGTGAGCAGGCTCATAATTCAGGACAGAAAATGGTAGAAGAGTGGGGTATGTGGCTGAGAAGTGAATCTTATTGAGAAAAGAAAAATATATATTAGGGCCGGAACAATCAGATTAATCAATTATGAATAACTGTCAACTAATTACGTAATTGATTAACAGTTAACTGGAATATGTATATAGACTTAAAAAACACCATTTGCTGAAAGAACAACATAGTCAGAACAGTAATAACACCAAACTGTACAAAAAACATGCATTTTGCATTTAGGATAAAAAAAAATAAATTCTTTAAGTATGTTTTACAAATGACCTAATGTGTTTATTTTCTTATTTAAAAAATAAATTAATTATTTCTTTATTTGCAGATTTTAATGCATTTCTTATATTGTATTAAAAAAAGAGGCTTAAGTGGTTAAATGAAAAACCCAATTTTTTTTTATGCGATTATTAATTGACACAATAATCTATCACTAAAATAAGTTAGTTCCAGACCTAATTAATGCAGCCGCTAGTAATCCAGGATTAAATGTTAGGCTGTGTCCTCCGGTACCTCGTCAATGTGTTCTATGGCCACACTGGCGATTCTCTCCATCAGTGGAGGATTAAGTCGATTGGTTCTGGTCAGGAAGAAGGCCAAATCAGCAATGTTGCTCGGGCTGATCTGATCGATCATCCTGTTCAGCGTGACGAACGTCTCTTCCAGCAGCATCTCCTCAAACCACTCTCCTGGGGCGAACTTGATCTCGTCCAGCACCAGGTCCAGCCGGTCGGCCGTCTGCAGCCTCTCGCGGCCGCATTGGCTCAGCCGCTGCAGCAGGCGGACGTACTTGCTGTGTGTGTTGTGTCGGTACGACGGATCAGTCCGTATCCACTTGGCGACGGCAAAGGAGATGGTGTTGAGCTCGCTGAGGTTGCACTGCGCTATCACGTTGTTCACGTGCTGGGCCACGCCCTCGTCGAGCCGTGGGCTGGGCAGCATGGCGAGTACCCTGGTCAGCATGGTCACCTCATAGGGGTAGAAGCTGCGCTGCAAAAAGCTGCCACAGAAAAATGCCTGTCAGAGCACTTCTGAAACTGGAATGCTGAAAAGTAAGTCAATAAACACTAACCTGACCAAAATAGTTCTGAGGGCAGCAAAGAGTTCTGGGTTCTGATAATGCAACAGGAACAGGGCCTGGGTGATCCGGGCCACCTCCACTGATCTGTAGACATGGAGCTTCTTCTGGATCACTGATGTAATTCTGGGAAATAACACAGAAACGATTAAAAAAATTTGTTTAAAAACTGCCATTAATCAAAAAAGGACATAAGTTTATTCATATGTTTAATTTGGAAACAGGTTATTTAGGAAGAATTGATGGAGAGAGCAGCTTCCATGGAGGATTTCTGGAGGACACAGCGATCTCAATAAAGAATCTTGGATTGTAATAAAAGAGAAGAATTTCTACGAGATTTTCAGAGTAAACGATTAAGTACTGACTTTCTCCCTTCTCATTCTGAATATCTTAATTAAAAAAATACATACTCTGAAGCAATGCAAAATCAAAATACATATTTAAAATGTGGAACCATCACAAAAATTGGGAAAGAGAGAAAGGGAAAAAAAAAAAAAACATTCAGATAATCTGCTTCCGGGCGTGGAATCAGCTCTAAAACATGCTGCATCTAGAAAAACTTGTTTTATCAAAGGAGTTTAAACAGATGTTAAAAATGCTGAGAAGTCACACAAACAAGGCAAGGCCACTGATTTTGCTGTTTTTTTTGTTTTTTGAGGAAATAAACTCACTTGTTCAGTAAACTAAGGTTTCTGCTCTGACTCTCCTCCAGGGCTTCAACGATGGCCAAAGCCTGCTGAGCGCTGAACTCATCTGCCACCAGGAAGGTGGTGTTCTCCAACCTGAGAGGAAGTACACAACACAGTGTAGCAAAAACATCAAATTGGATGAATGGATAACTTCTGCTCAGCAGTACCAACCTTTCTCTGACCTCAGCGCTGCTAATTGGTGCCAGAGCGGCAAAAAGTTTAGAGAAGGTGTGAGGGTCTGTGCTTGTGTCGATCAGCTCAATCAGCCTTTCTTTAGCTGCCAGTCTGAAGTCACAGTTGTTGAACTGAAGGGACTGATATAGACCCAAGATGATGCTGAGGTTCTCAGCGTCCAGTCTGGCAATGTTGCGCAAGAAAATCTCATTGCACTTCTCCAACAGGGGTCGGTGAGTGTACTTGACGCTGCGTAGAAACTGCACCATCCTTCTTGGAGTGTTGTAATTCAGGGGATTGTTTGTGTCCAGCAGACATTCAGCCCTGCTGATGAGAGCGTCCCGCAGCCGCGCGGACACGAGGTTCGACACGCTGACCATCAGAGCCGCCAGGACCCTGGAGAGACGAATGTCACCAAGTGTGCGCAACATGAGATTGCTAAAGCAATTGTGTCTCATAAAAGCATCCATACATCCTTACATTTTCCACATTCTGTCGTGTTGCGAACACAAATGCCAAATTATTATATTGGGATTTTAAGTAAGAGGCAAACACAAAGTTAGCGGATAGTTGTGAAGTGAGAAAAAAACACATCTAGGTTTAATTTTCTCTTTTACAAATTAAAACCTGAAAAGTGTTACATAATTTTGTCTTAAATCTCCCTTACTCTTTTTTTCCCCCTCGCTAAATATTAAGTAAATGAACACCAACACCATGACTGACCTGGCATTGTCTATGGATGATAACCTCTGGTCCAAAATGTTGGTGATGTGACCCATCAGAGGACTGCTATGGAGGACCTGATCATGTAAAATCACTGCAAACTTCGACAGAGACGACATAGGAAGTCTACAGAAAAAAAACACAATTTGTTACAAACAAATGGCAAAGTAAGCGAATGTTTAAGGTTTCAGTGACTTTCATTTGATTTAAATGCTTGTGCTGAATCTAATAACTCTGAATTTGCTCTTTTTTGGGGGGGAATGGCTATGACAACTAGTTTCACATTCCACTTGGGAACCATCTGTGTATTTTATTGACACCTTTATCTAATCAGCTTTATAACTCAAAAGAAACCAATATAAATTTATTTTAAATATACCCGTCTAATCTTCGCCAAGCTTCTGAAACCATCTGTTGCACAAGGCTGTCATGTGGTTCCACACTCAGCCTGCAGAAGAGAGAGCAGTAGGTAATATTGTAATACTGTAATTTCAATAAACAGTCATCAAGCAAAGAGTCTATATACCTGAGGAACACATAAAGCATGTCGACCAGAGTTAAGTCATCCATCAGAGAAATTTTATTCTCTGCCAAAACACGGAGGGTCAGGAACTGCGGGTGGCACTTGATGAGGTGGACAGTCCTGAGCAGTTCAGGTCTCTCCTTCTGGAAATCCCACAGCATCCTCACAGCACAGCTCACATGTTCCACAGTCAGCTTGGTTCTGTTCTTCCCCACCACATCAAGCACCTGGTCGTCAGCGGAGCAAGCCTGCAGTCCCTCCAGGACATGGTCTCTACTCCTCACACCCCGATGGAGGAGTCTTCTGAGGCAGGGCCTCACACACCACTGCAGTCTGAACATGGTTACACACCTGGGTGTGAGCTAGGTGTGCGCTGAGGTCTTCATTGCAGTGCAGCAGAGAGGAGGCAAGTTCAGCCGATCACAAAACGGCGCATGGGTGGTAAGATGATGCTCCTTCAGAAACCTGTCTTGTATAATAAAGTAAAGGAAAAAGGCAGGAAATACATTGAAAGTTGCAAGGTTTGTTGCTCATTTTGATTATTTTGGCCAATAACTAGGTGGAACTCAAAATTCAGTGTCTCGGAGCATTAAAATACTACCTAATACCATACTAGGAATTTTAAGAAGTTGGCTGTTTTCATAGTTTTGTATCAATGCATATTAATGGATTTGTGTCCAAAATATGTTTAACTTTATTTAACAAGTACATAACAATGTAGCTTAACTGAGTACGTGTTTAAGATGGGGTTCAGGTCTTATTTTATCAATTAAATTAGATATACAGAATAATTTATTACATTTTTCAATTACAATACATAAGCAGTACTAGATCAGTCATTTTCATACTTGCTAAAAATGAACTTAGTTTTGCTTAAGGTCAACGACTAATTGTTACATGCAAATACTTACACAGTTCAGTCGGACATGCTCATGGTATCTATCAGTAGAGTTGAATAAACAATTCCTTTAAGTCATAAAACACGAGTTTAAATTCAGATTACAGACCGGATCCTCACGTGGGTACACGAACATCACCTTAAATAACCTCCATTTTTGCATAAGTGTAATTTATCTTTTGCTTTTCTACATTTATGGAAGAAAAACGGCATTTTCTTTGTGACATAAGAGAAACAGTCATTAAAATGCCTCAAAGTCAAAATTACATAGCATGTGTGCTGAGAAGTTTTACTTCCGTGGCAGGTCGTGCACTAAGTGGTTTATTTCCCCCCTGATATTTAGCTTTCAGGCAACAAGCGCTTGCACCTGGTGGTAACCATTGTTCAAATGCTTAATTAAGTTGCTTTCGTAGGTCTTGGCTCGTGGTTTTAATAATGTAAATCAGACAATATGATGTTTGTAAAAGGTTTTTACGCTTTATTTTGAGAGAACGGTTTTGCTTTTTTGGGAATATTTTTCCTGTCAGGCAAATTTGAGGGCATAATATTCCCCCAAGCGTTCACTGGCTCGCGGCTCTAGACAGACACCAGTTGACGTTCCTGCCGCGCCATCTTTAGAAAACAGTGAGCTCAACTCTGAATGAAAATTCGCTTTTCGTCGCTTGTAAGAACTTCTCGCTGTATGGACTGAGATTTTTGTTTTTCCAGGTTAAGTATTGTTACATTATCTACGTATACCTGTCTGTTTTTCTGAAGTAGTGAAACCGAAAAGCTCCCATGAAGTTGTCAAACCTTTCTGTGTGCGTGTATGGCTGCTGCAGACATTAGGCGAGGTTTTTTTTTTTTGGCTAATGCTAACAACGGGGCCTACATGGGAGATCGAGTGTCAGTGTGATTCTGCTATGCACTCCGCAGACCTAACCAGTAGATAAACGGAAATTAATGGAATATTCAGTCTCTCTAGTCAAGTATCCACGAAACTGCTCCAACATTTCTAAAGATCCAAAGCGCTATGTTGCTAAAGCTAACCAGCTAGTCGTAAAGAGACGTAGAAACGATTCCGTTTCAAATTGCTCAAATAATTATATCTTAATCCATATGTTACAGCGTAGGCTTTCAGCGCTCAATAGTTTTTTTTTATTTGCGAAATCTTAAGGAATTGGCGTGCGTTCGCTCTGCCTTTAATGTAGAGAGCTTCGAGGTAAAATTAAGCTCATCGTGTAATTTCATTTGTTTGGTTCAACTGCAGGAGTTTGGGAGAAACTATGGGGATCAAGGTTCGCCCCCGCTGCTTCTTTGACGTCGGGATCAGTAATGTTCTAGGTGAGAGGAATGTAGAAGGTATTTTTTTAAATAAACAGTAGGTGATGGGATTACAAGATTGTCCTTTTACATGGAAAGATACGTCTTCAAGTTTTTTATTCTTCTCTTTCGGCTTTTCCCTTCTCCATTTATTGGTATCCTCTGCATCCTCCACCCACACTACATCTAACCTCATGTTTTCTTAATCTCCTCTTTGGTCTTCCTCTCACCCACCTGCCTCATGGTTCCAAACTCGGTATCCTTTTGTCCATCTTTATCTCCAAAACATCTGAAGGTTGCTGTCTCTCTGATGTACTCATTCCCGATTCTGTCCATCCTTGCCATTACCAAATACAACCTCAAGATCTTCAACTTTGCAACTTCCAGTTCAGCTGTAGTGATACAATAATCTCACAATACGATACGATACACAATATTCTGCTCACGATATGATATATATTGTGATATTCATCAAATGATACAATTTGATACACTTTTGTGATTTTCTGAAAGATTTTAGAGAGACAGTCATCTTGGTGACATTTTGTGACTGTTATAAAGTTGGATTGAATTAATTTAACTGAAAACTGATTAAAAGCACAATACCTGGCTCTGGTTGGACACAGACTTAAAGTCGACATCTGGACAAAATTAATCAAAGAAGTGGTGAGAAAACATGTTTCCTTTAATTGAAACAGTACAAACTGTAGCTTACATGCATTTGTAAAGTAAATAAAGTGAACCAAGTACCTGCTCTGAATAGTTTGATACCTTTTTAACCTTGACACTTAACATCTGAAGGAATCACTCTAAGCCTGATGACCTGATCACTCTCCTGGCGAAGCAAGCAGTGAGTGAGCAAGGTGACAGTTGAATGTTATAATACTTGTGGATGAATATCGATTTTTTTTTTTCTAGGGAAGAAAATATCGATATTTATCGCAAAATCGATATTATTCACAGCCCTAATCCTCACTGGTCTCGCTGCTGTATTGTACAATTCTCCTTTCATTCTTGCCGATACCCTTTCATCACTCCAACCTGCTTGCACACACTTCTTCACCTATTTTACACACTCTCTGCTGCTCTGGACTGTTGAATTATCAGAAGTCCTTTACTTTTACTTCTGGTCCCTGTAACTTTATTTTTCCACTTACTGTTCATTAGGCTTTTATGTTTAATGAGTCCAAAACATGGTGTTGTCGGTGGATTGACTGGGAGAAAAATCCAATAATTTTTTTCAATATTTAAAATCTCAAATTATTAAAACTTTACAATTGGTCTAAACTATATTTATTAAATATGTCTCCCAAAAACAGTGAAATCTAGGTATTCAATCCTGACTCACTTCTAACTTATTGATTCTTCTTTGCAGTTGGCAGAATAGTGGTGGAGTTATTTTCAGACATCTGCCCCAAAACCTGTGAAAACTTCCGATGCCTCTGCACAGGTGAAGACTTCTCCACATTCTTTTTTTTTTTTTTCTTTTCTTTCTACAAATTGATCTTCATGTTACAGATCAGTTATGACAATGGACTGTTATTTCATTTAGGCGAGAAAGGCATAGGCAAAGGAACTCAGAAGCCCCTGCACTACAAAGGATGCCTTTTCCATCGCATTGTGAAAGACTTCATGATTCAAGGAGGAGACTTCAGTGAAGGTGAGATACAAAAGGCTGTGAGTGAAATACTTTGTGCAGAATGGTTTGAGCTTCATGTATAATGTCAACATAGACCCATACTGACAGTTTTCTTCCTGTCACTGCACTTCTCCACTCGCTCTTAATTTTGTCACTCATGTAAAACTGTTAATTTTCACATTAATTAACACGTAAAATAGAATAAATAAAACCAATTAATTATTACCTTGAGTTGATTTGTGAAACAGCTATGCAAATACAGGTGTTTACAAAGACTGGAATAGTATCTAAATTTATTTACGCATACTGGAAAAGTATGGAAAAATGTCATTTGGTTCTGGAAATATTTATTTTTCTCTATTCTCTACAGAAATGGTACTTTAACACATTGGCGTTGATTGATTAATTACATAGATTTTAGCACATTAACGCATTTAACCCTATTCTTTCTTATTGAGCTCATATGTCTAGTTTGTCAATAATTTAGCACCAAGAAGGAATTTTGAGTTAAAAATGTTGCTTATTTCAGTGAACACTGGTATACATAAATGGTCTCAGAGAAGAAATAACCAGGATAAAAATAAGTGGCAAAATATACCTTTATTTCAGAACATATGAGAAACATATTTTCTAATGAATTGTAAGCAACTAGCATCTGATTTTACATTATTTTTCTTCACCACAGGAAATGGAAGAGGAGGTGAATCCATCTATGGAGGCTTTTTTGAAGGTAAAGAAGCCACCATCAGAGCTGTGAGATGTTATCAAACGCACTGTTGGCTTCAAGATGGCCGATCAATCCTCTCCTTTCCCCTCTAGATGAAAGCTTTGCTGTTAAACACAACAAAGATTATCTGCTGTCTATGGCCAATCGGGGCAAAGATACAAATGGGTCACAGTTTTTCATGTAAGTGGCTTTTTATTTATTTTTTTATAAATAATATCAGCTTTATTTTTTTGTTAGTACTTATGGAACAAGTTTACACATTCATTGGCGTTTCTCTTCATAGAACAACAAAACCCGCACCTCATTTGGATGGGTAAGAAGCACCTGATTTGATTTCATAACACAAACTGATTGTGCTATCGACATAAAATTTGACTTAGCTCGTCTGTTTTTAGTGTCCATGTGGTTTTTGGCCATGTCATTTCTGGCCAAGAAGTCGTTCAAACGATGGAGAACCAGAAGACGGATCCTAACAGCCGGCCGTATGCTGAAGTGAAAATTCTGAACTGTGGAGAGCTCATCCCGAAATCAAAGGGTTTGTTTAGATCTCTGGGTTTTCATGAAAAACTGGTATAAACGTCCTAAAACTGATTTTGATGTTTTTATTGTATTTTTTTTTCTTGCGTTGTTTTTTTTTCTTTTAAAAGGAAAGAAAGCAGATAAAAAGAAAGAGAAAGCCTCGTCCAGCTCCGGCGGTGGCTCATCTGATTCTGAAAGCTCCTCGGATTCAGAAGAATCTGAAAAAGAATCCAAGAAGCGAAGGAAGGAGAAAAAGCTGCAAAAGAAGCAAAAAAAGAAGGAAAAGAAAAAGTACATAATCTTTTTGCATGACTTCTGACTTTAATTTTTTTTATTTTAAAAAAGCAACTTCTAAAACAGGGTTTTTCTTTTTCTAGGTCTGTTGAGGAAACTGCTGAAGAGAAAGAACAAGAAGACGAGGTGACCTCCACTGTACGGCCTGAAGAAATCCCTCCCATCCCAGAGAACCGGTTCCTCATGAGGAGAAGTCCTCCACCAGCCGAGAATCCAAACAAGGAGGATGAAAAGGACCCAAGGAAAAAAGAGGACAGATCCAGACAGAAGTTGGTGTTTCATAAGCTGACAAAAGAAAGGAAAACCTGAAGTAATGGTACTGTGTTTGCTTGACCATCTTGTTTTTCTTCATTTGCAGCGCTGGCTTATATAATTCTCAGTCACCATATCAGAGGCGATTTCAGGTTACCACTCGATCAGGAAGGAAGATAAAAGGAAGGGGACCGAGAGTAAGATGCAAAGAGAGCAGCTAAAACATTTCTGCTTTCTGTAAAATCATTACTTTGATTTTAATTTTATTATTCAGATTTCCTTGTACCTTTTGTATTATTTCAAAAGGTACAAGGTATTATTAAATTGTATATACTTGGCTCATAAGCAGTTCCAGGTTAAAGACAAAATAAATCTTCGTTTTGTTTCTTCCAACAGAGGTACCGAACTCCATCGCGTTCTCGTTCAAGGTCTAGAGATCGATACCGGCGTAGTGAAACTCCTCCACACTGGCGCCAGGAGATGCAGCGTCAGAGGATGAGGGCAGTCACCAGAGAGCGATGGATTAAGGGGGACAAGTAAGAACGGTTCACTTTATGAACAGGTGGAGTTTCAGAAAGGTGGTGCAAGGTTGCAGGGACAGCTACAGCTTTTAACATACTGAATTCCAATTTTAATAAAAGATTTCATCATTAAAAGGTAGCATGTATTTTGTGAACTGAAACAAACTACAGATACATTTTGTTTATTTGACAGGTACAATCAACAAATTTTGGCCCTTCATACGTAAAATTAACAATAATGATGAGCTAAGATCATCTTGGTTATTCAATATTTTCAGACCATTCAGGATTAGACAATATCATTCAGAAGTCTTTCTAAAAACTTGAGATGTAATTTTGGGTTACGTATCAAATTGTTGCCTAAGAGTAGCTGTCCATTACCTTAATAGTTTTCTATTTGTTTATTACAGAAGTGACTTGATTGATGCTAAGGATGAAGAAGCTAACGCTCCAAAACGAGAGAGAAGGACATCCAACACAAAAGAGGAACACACAGCTGAGGGCAAAAAGGAAAAGAAAACTCGGTCTCACAGGTCTAAAAGCAAAGAGGGCAGCACTGCAGAGAAGGATGAGCATCACAGCAAGCACAAAGCGAAGAAAAAAGAAAAGTCTCGCAGTCGCAGTGGAAGCAGAGAAAAGAGTAGAAGGTCAAAAAGTAGAGAGAAGGCCAAGAAAAGTAGTGACAGAAGAGGGCGCTCAAGGAGCAAAGAAGGACATAAAAAAGAAAAAGACTCGGAGGCAGATCAGAGTAAAGATAGAAGTAAAGGCAAGGAATCTGATACGAAGCATAAAGAAGAGGGTAAAGAAAAGGATCAGGAGAAAACAAAGGCAAAATCAGCAAGCAAGGAAAGATCCAGCAGCAGAAACAAAGATAAAGATGAAAAAACAGATAAGGAAAGGGCCAGAAAAAGAAGCAGGAGTAAGGAGAGGGAGAAACGGAGAAGAGGAACATCCAGGGAGAAGGACAGGCGCTCCAGAAGTCCAGACAGGAGTAAGACCAGAGACAGAGGCAGGCGCTCCAGAAGCAGAAGCCGTAGAAGAGACCGCAGCAGAGATCGATCTTCTCAAAGAAATGACAGAAGCAGGGACTCTACCAATCGGAGGAGGCGACGTAGCAGCAGCAGCAGTAGCAGCAGCAGCAGCTCTGACAGTGATAGAGCAGAAAAAAGGAAGAGCCGAAAAAGTCCCGACTCTACAAAGAGAAAGAAATCCAGAGACAAGAGAAGCCCGGATAGTACAAAAGGCAAAGATGGAAGAGATCGCAAGAAAAGTCGGTCGAGCTCTAGTTCCAGCTCCGACAGCGACTGATCGCTTCGCTTTTAATTAACAAGCTAGTTCCAGCTGCAGATAACCATAATTAGTCCTCTGTTCAGATCTCCAGTTTATGTAAACTGGAGCAGACATCAAATAAAGATGAAGAAACTAACATAACACCTTCTCAAATGTGTAACTACAAACTGCTGCTTCGTGCAAACTCTAGCTGGACCTGAAAGAGCGTTGTTTTAATCATGGAGCTGGTTAGAGGAACCTGTAAAGGCTGGCAGAAACAGTGATCTGTAACTGACGTTTAATGTGAACATAAGAAGCAAGTACCCAATAATATTTTCATCTCGCATGACCACAACAGCTCACAGATTTGATTCATTTTATTTTAGTTTTGCAGAAACCTTGCTGTCAGTTTGTTTAGTTAAAAATAAAAACAATATTTTACTGCAACTTCTCTCCATTTCTGCTAAGCAAAAGACTTGGAAAAGAAGATTATCTTGCATCCTGTTTGATTTATTTAGATGAGATACTTGTTTCTTTTTTTTTACTCTGCCAAACCTTTACTGTAATTCTGTCATCTTTATTTAGAATGAAAAAAAGATTTACAATTTCTTTCTTGAAATTGGAAGAAAATGTGAGAGTTGTGATTAAATTATAAAGCTTGGTTTCTTTGTTTTTTATATATACTGTAAGAGTCCAAAACATCACTTCAAATCAAAATGACAATAATAAAAACCTAAACTTGAAGATGTCACCTGGCTGAGACTGTGTCTTGGTGTTGACTTTGATACATGGAGATAAAACTACCTATCTGCTGAACACTGGTTATTTTAGATTCTTAGCTTTTCCTGGTCAACATACTACATAATTGTATAAGTAATAAGGTTTTGTCCATTTTTAAACTATAAATGTAAAGGTTCACTTTGAAATTACTGCAGATATTCCAAGAAGGTCAGGGAAACTTTAAATATCGAACAAGGAAATTGACAAGTTAACAGTTTATTGGAGAAATGGACACATTCAAATACTGATACAAAGGATAAAATCTACTAATGCATATATTTTTCATATTAAGAAATGGAAAACAAATTCAAGACTAAACATCCCCGATTTAGACTTTTTACCTAAAATCTTTCCAGATTTCCATTTGAAAACAGTTCAGTTTGAGACCAAACAGTATTAAGTTACACAATGAAGCAAATGTCCACCCTAAGAGAAGTAAGCCCTGCCGTACCGACGTCTGACCTGTGACGGATAATTGCAAATCAACACACTTTATCTGATTATAGAATAACAACATAATTGATCACGAAAATAATAGTTGCAGCTCTAGTTTTAAGGTGACAAAATCTTGGGGGGGAGGGGAGAATTCACCAGGTGAAGCCCAATCTCTTCTTCGCCTCGTGAATGTCTCCAGCCTCGTTGAGCTTCCTGATGCTTTCCGTGGTGATGGACACGTATCTGGGCATCTGAGCCCCAGAGCTGTCCTGGACGAGGTAGCTCGGCCGGACGCCGCTGAAAACGGGGCCGTGCCCACCGCCCGCGCCTTCTCTCGTGGCTTTGTAAAGCGGGATCAAATTTCTCTTGGCCTCTGCTGCTGCCTTGATGATGTGCTGTGAATACTGCTGAAACTTGAGTTCTTCCTCAGCGCTGAGCTTCGCGTTCGTTGCTTCGAACTCTCGTTCCTCGTCTTTCATCTGCTGAAGTCTGGCGCTTCTTTCTGCCTGCGTTTAGGAGAGAGCCAGGTTTCACGTTCAGACGTCAACAATCACAAACGCTTGAAGCGGGTAGCGGTGGAGTTTCTCAGCTCTTACCGTCTGTGCGACGTTGAAGTCGTGAAATTTTCTTTGTTCTTCTCTCATTTTCTCAGCCTTCAGTTGTTGCTTCTTGGCGTATATTTTGTCAGCTTCTCTCTTCGCCTGCAAAGCATCTCGGGTTTCCTGCTCTGCAATTTTATCCAGGCGCTCCTTTTCCTTTTTCTGAAAAGAACAATTTGTATTTAGAAAGTCGTTGCAACCATCGTGTCAAGTATTATGAATTATGCTGCATTACCAAAAGCTCCCTGTGTGCAGCTATCGACTTCAACATCTCAGACTTCTTCCGCTCCTCCTCCAGCTGCAGCTGCGCCTGTCTCGCGTCCCACTCAGCCAGAGCTTTGGCGATCCTCTGCTCCTCGTTTGTAGCCTGCTCCTGCTGCGTGGCTGTCAGCTTGTTCAAAATCCTCTCTCTGCGCTGAAGAACTTCACTGGAGAAAAAAAAAGACTTAAAAATGTTTAATCAAAGCAGATGATCGACTACGAGTGCATCTGTCCACCACACTTTTTCCTTCCACTCAACTTTCCATTAGAAATGATTTTGGTATCAGTCATTTTCTACTGCACAACTACTCAAGTCAGCAGACTTCCACATGATTATGTAGCCCATCTGATGGCTGTTATGTATTACTGGTGATATGTTGTCATTGGATGCAAAATCACATAAATTGATAAAAATAAAGACTTGAAACGAATACGTGGGTTCAACTTTTTAAATCGAATAGCAAAAACATGTAACCTTTTCAGTAATAAATAAATCCAACTGTATTTAATGTTTTGCAGGACCTGAATAGTTCTTTCTCTCTTTGTTTCCGTAGCTTTGTCATTTGTTCCTTGGTTGAAATAAAGAGTTTCATCTGCTCCTGTTCAGCCTTCTGCTTTTGCGCCTCTTGCTCTTTTCTCAGTGCCTTGTTATTGAGATGATCCTGAGGGACACAAAACGTACAAATTAACAGACTGTAAAATATGGATGAAAAGAATGACTAGTCTCGTCTTTTACGATTGACCATGTGAGCGTTCATGAGGTTCCTCTTCTGGTCTGCTTGCCGCTCCGACTCCATTCTTTGCTCCTGCTGATAACGCTCTTGAAGTTGCAGGATTTCCTCAGCGTCCTTCTTGATTTCCAGCTTCTGTTGCTCCCGCGCAAACTCGTTGGCCTTTATCCTAAAAAAAGATACATATTTCTGCTTTAGATTTTTATTTTTTCAACATTACTAAGAAGTCCCACCGAACACGAGGGATGGATTTGGCCTTACTGGTTCTTCAGGTCTTCTGCTACTGTCTGTCTCTCAAGCTTCTTTTGCACAGCCTTTTCCTGCTCTGTCCTCAGGGCTTCGTCGTTTCTGGTTGTCATTATTTCCAGAAACTTTTTATCCATGTCTTTAGCGGCACTTTTCATCCTTTTCTTGAGCTCTGTCTGAGCCTCCCTCTCCTTCAGCACCTCTGTGTGCAGGAGTGCGCGCTGTGGAGGAAGCAACATTGAGTTGTCACATATCTAATTAGATGTAATATCTACGGTGCTCAACTATGCTGTACTGACGTTTAACCCTTTCACCCGGTCGTTTTGATAATACAGCTGAGTTCTGGCTTTTGTCAAGGCCTCTCTTTGCTCTTCTTCCCTGTATCTGGCTTCCTCTGCAGCCATTTCTTTCCTCTTTTCCTCCTCCATCTCCTCTCGGATCTTCTTAGCCTCCAGCCGTTTCTGCCTTTTACCCTGAAAACAAATGTAGATTAGATGTACAGCTTAGTTCACATTTCACGTTTACATCTTTAAGAAACAGAATCACCCGTGTCAGATTTTGCACTGAGTCTTACAGCAATGGTATCAGGCCACAGCTTAACAATTTCCTTTGACTGCAGGAGCAGGGCCTCCCTGCGTTTGGCTGCCTCTCTAAGACGCTCCTTTTCTTTATCGACCCCGTTCATTTCATCTTGGATCCTGTGCCAGCCAGTTTTCCTTAGGATGGTGATTTGTCTGAGATCCGGAGGCTGGGACACTTTGTCTTTCTTTCCTGGTTGAAAAAGTGCAAACAATGACAAAAAAAAAACAAGAAAAACAGACCCAGTTTCTAACATTTTATTAGTAATTTTCCTTTTTTGTCTTTTACTGCAAAACAGTTTTAAGTCAGATCATGAATAGTGGAACGACTCAGGTTTCTACTCTGAGTGTTTGCACTTTGCCATGGTAACCTCTTTGTTTGCTTTTCTAAACCCTCTACTCCAAGGGGCAAATTGACCCGGAATGTACTAATGTACCAGTCAAAGGGCCGCAAATATAAAAACACATCGCATCAGGCAGAATTCAGGGTTATGTAAAAACCCCTTGAAACTTTTCACATTTTGTAACATTACAACCAAAAACCTTAATGTTTTCTATTGGCATTTCATGTGACCGACCGTAAAGTTTGAAGAAAACAGATTCCTTTCAAAGCCTCCAGAATGCTGGACAGTTATTAAACACATTACTGGACGTATTTTCTGTTGACGTTGATCATGTGTGGTCATGACTACAGGGTCGTTGTCCTGCTGGAAGGTGGACCTCTGCACCAGTCTTGAGGTCTTTTCCCGTCTCTATAACAAGGTTTCTTACAGGACTCACCTGTAATTTACTCTATAGATTTTTTCATTCACTTTGACTAGCGGATCACTGATAGAAAACATCGCTGCTTCTCTGATTAATGCTCTCCTTGCCCAGTCTGTCTGTCATACTCTATGCATTTTCAGAAGAATGGTGACAAAGTGAGAGGTTTTAAGTATTGGAATATTGCTTTTTAAGCTAACCCTGAGGTGTATAACTAGTAGTAGCTGTTCTGTCCTCCTGAACTGTGTATCTCTGCAATTCCTTCAGCATAATCATGGTCCTTTCTTCGCTTAATGCTTAGCTTGTCCATCAGCAAGTGATGAAAATGATGCAAATTATGGATCAACTGACACGATGAATTGTTGTTTTCCAACTTAACTCAGTTTTAAACTTCTCTAAAACTTTTTCCATGACCAGTCTGGTATGTCCCTTTATCTTCATGATGAACTTAATATATAAAATTACTCCATGAAGCCTTGAAAACAGCTGTATTTACAATGAGATCACAGCACAGTGTGTAAGGGTGTCTGATTACAAGGTGGTGAATAGAAATACAGAATTTGACTTGTAAAAAAAAATCTTCAAAACCATAATTCTCAGGTTTTGTTGTCTGCTATATAAAGTTCAAATCAAATGTGGAATTTGTGATGCAACGTGCAGAAAAACTGAAAGGTTAGTACTGTTCAAAGACACTGTAGAAAATAAATGCAGCTGTATTACTTTAGCAAACAAAATTATAAATAAACATTTCTAAAGTACATTTCGAAGTCTAATAACAATGTAAACATTTACAGAATCAGGATTTCATTAAAAATAGAACATTTTCGGTTTCCCTTTGCTGAGACATATACACAGTCCAGTCACATTAATGTGACCATCTGTCAAAAGCCAGAATAACCACCTTTCGCAGAGCGAACTGCTACGAGACGTGCAGGAAGAGAGTCACTTAGGTCCCTGAAGGTCTTCTCTGGGATGTTGAGCCATGCCGACTCTAATGCCGTGGCCAGCTGCGCTAGATTACGCGGTTGAGGATCCATGGCGCGAACAACTCGATCGAGATGGTCCCACAGATGCTCGATTGGGTTTAAGTCAGGTGAGTTTGCTGGCCAGGGGAGGACGGTAAACTCATCCTGGTGCTCTTCGAACCACGCACGTACACTGGCAGCTGTATGGCACCTCGCATTGTCCTGCTGGAAGATGCCATCATCCTGAGGAAAAACAATGCGCATGTAGGGGTGGACATGGTCCGCAAGGACAGATGCGTACTTGTATTGATCCATCGTGCCTTCCACAATAATCAGTGAACCCAGAGAATGCCAGGAAAACATTCCCCAGACCATAATGCTCCCGCCTCCAGCTTGGACCGTTCCTGCAATGGTTGCAGGGTGGTTCCTTTCAGAGGTTTCACGCCTTATACGCCAACGTCCATCTGTCCGATGGAGCATAAAACGCGATTCATCTGAAAACGCTACCTGTCGCCACTCAGTGGACGTCCAGCTGCTGTACTGGCGTGCAAATTCTAGCCTTCGTCGTCGATGAACACCAGTCAGCATAGGTGCACGAACCAGGCGTCCGCTTCGGAGGCCCAGACGCAGCAATGTTCGCTGAATAGTGGTTTGGGAGACACTTGTGGTAGCCCCTTGGTTCATTTTAGTGGTCAGTTGCTCAACGGTAGCCCGTCTATCTGCCCGAACGCATCTCCGCAACCGTCGTTCGCCTCTGTCATCTATGGCCCGTGGTGCACCACATTTGCCACGTCGTTGATTTTGGACAGTCCCATTTTGCCATGCACGGTACACTTTTACCACGGCGGCACGCGAACAGTTCACAAACTCAGCCGTTTCGGAAATGCTTCCACCCTTGGCCCGAAAGCCAATGATCATGCCCTTTTGGACGTCGGATAAATCGCTTCATTTCTGCATTACGCCAACGATTGAAATGTTTTCCGAAGCCCACACACACCCTTTATATACGCTCAACTGCACTGTGCTGCCACCTGCCTTCTGTGATTGGTTATTTAACTCTGAAGTGGAAAGTACGTGGTGGTCACATTAATGTGACTGGACTGTGTAATTGCAACGTAAATAAGACTTAGTTCACTAGATTTGGGTAACATAATGTCTATCGAAACATAGTATTTCATCATATAACAGCTCAACACCAATTAAAACCTTGGATATTTTATTTAATTCTCACCGCTTTTACTGAATGGTCTCCGAATCCCATCGCACGGAGCCATTGACGCCATATCCAGTTGCTGTAGTCGGTTTAAACTTCGTTAAATCATAAATCCCAAACTAAAATGTTAAGGACGTAGCTGACACTAAAGACCATCAGTAAGGACAAATTCAGCTACGTCCTAACTAACAACCAATCGCAAAGATCGTCCCAACCTAAACAACCAATCAAAAGCTGTTCACGGTGAAAATTAATAATCGGGTCACCCTTCTACACGACTTCTGTTGAACTGTATCTAGGCAACCGAAGAACCAATCACAGTCCGCAGAAGTGTGACGGCTAAAAACGCCATAGGTTTTATAATTAAACACGGAAGTAATTAAAACATCTACATAATTAGCGTGCTGTTATTTAGAAATATATATTTAAGTAAACATTTTGATAATTTCTTGTATAGTAGGCTTTGAACTACATGGTTAACATTTTCAGTTTGCTTACAGGGAGCACTGTAGCCCAACAGCCATTTCCATTGTTATCAAATCCAAATCAGTTAAGTTAAGTTTCAAATGACCAGTTTTGGCTTGAAAGCTTAACCAAAACTTCATTAATATTGATAGATAATACTAATAATAATCCCAGTAGTAAACTTGGATCATTAAATAGTGGATGTCTTGGCTGTACTCACATCAAATAATTATATAAACCCTGACTTGTGATTTAGGTAGCATGTTCTTAGCAACAAATGCTGTAATATGTTATTCAATAAACTTTAATTAAAAGTAGTTGCCTTGTCACTGTTCCAACTTGATTATTGATGCCAAACATGAAACTGATAGCAATCATGCTAAGATTAGCATTTTGGCTAATTTCACCTTATGCATTAATTTTAGCTAAATTAATAGTGGAAGTACAGCTTCATCAACATGTTTCTGACTCTCCACAGGTTTTTGACTACAATTTAGCTCAGCTTAGCATTGATGCTAATGTTGAGCATCAGAACGCTTTTCTTACTTATTACCAATGTTTCATATTGAATGGAGTAAGTAATGACAGACTACATGCTAGTGATGCTCCACTTGCTACTGATAGCATTCATGCTATTATTAGCATTTTGGCTCATTTTAGCTTATGCATCATACTAAATGGTACGAGTACAGCTTAATGAACATGCTTCTGAATCACCACAGGTTATTGACTACACTGCAGCTTTCTTTAGCATTATTGCTAATTTTTAGCATTAGAATGCTTTATTAAATATCCGACAGGCACACTTTGGCAGGCCCCGTAAAATTTCTGCAGGAATTTTCTAGTTAAAGGTAGTTGCCTTGTTTTTACATGTAGCGGACTCTTTTTTTTTTTTTTTTTTTTTTTTTTACAGATCATTAAGCATTAGCCATTTTCAAGCCTTTTACGAGCGTAAGCCCCTGCACTGTGGATGGTGGCTGTCTTTACGTTAACAGTCATGCAATAATAATCTATCAAAAGGTATTATGCATTATTTCTGAGTGTTTACGAGTATATGGCATATTAAAATATGTTGAAACACTAAAGTTAAGCGTTTCTGTATTTTGTTCCTGCTTTTTGTTGAAAATTTTACCACTATCACAAAAGCCTCCGTTGACACTGCCTATCAAAGTACTAGTCAGCTTTTCTCTGTTTATTGACCAAGAAAAAGAAGGCAGTTCACACCAGATGACTAACATTATCAGTTACAGTTCAAACAGAGACAGATGGGTCTCTGTCTCTGTTTGAGATAGAGACAAACAGGACTAAAAGGATAAGGGAGCTGTCATGTGCAGCCTAATGAGTCAGGCGACAAACATTATCTATTGAATTAAGACTCCTGTGACCTAACTCACAGTTCATTTAGGGTAAATGATAAAAAAAATGTGATAGTCAGTCTTTTGATATTCTGTCTTGTTATTAAAGTAGCAGTGTTGGAGATTTTACTGAGCTTGTTCTGAGTATGCAAATGATCTGGAAAATTAAGGCAAGATGTATTTTATGATTTTTTTTCCCCAAGTAAAACTATTCTACGATACACACCAGTAAATTTAAAACAAAGTTTTTCTGTAAACCAATAGAGATTTTTAAGTGACCTAGTCAAAGCCAATGACTTCGAACAAGGTATTCATTTCTTCAACCCTCAAAGATGAAAGTGAGTCAAATTATTTGAGACTTTTAAACGTTTAAGACAAAAAAATGGGCAAAATTACGACAATTTGGGTAAAATTAAGATGTCAAATCAATTTTTAGCTACATGTATACGCAATTGTACTGTATTTTTGCACAGTAAGAATGCCAGTGTTGAATTAACACCCAAAAGTGTCTATATGTGTCCAAGTCAGCAGGTGTTAAAGTTACACTTTTGAAAGTGTTAAAAGATTGACACCCATTTTTTTGTTAACTTAACATTAAGATTAATTAACATTAACACTGAAATGGGTTTAAGAAAAGTTAAACTTTCCATTTCTGTGTATTGTTTTGAATATTTTCCACTGGATTTGATTGATATTGACACCTTGTGGGTTCAATTATTTACTTTTTTAAAGCTACATTATATTTTGTGATCAACACTACACTGGTGTTACTTTTAATATATTTTAAAACCAACACCATTGTAATGTCAATGTGACACTCTGTACTGTTGAATTTAACACCTGCTGACTTGGACACATATTGAAACTTATGGGTGTTAATTCAACACCGGCATTTTTACTGTGTGGAATATCTTTCAAACTGGTTTCTCTTAGAATATTTACTGTTTGTGTGATCCTTATGGCTTGAGTTTTATAAAACTTGATTAATACGATGGAAATTCAGTTCCATTAAATCTATACAAACGCCTTAAAGTTTCTTGAGCGGCATTTTTTCTGAACTGGTTTCCAGCGTGCACGTGCGATTACGTCAGAACAGGAGATGCACGAGAGGCGGGACCAAGTTAAAAATGGGGGCGTGGGGGGCTGTGGTGGTGGTGGGGGGGGGGGGGGGTTACGTGGGAAATCAGTGAGAGCCATTCAGAACTCCACATAAGAAGCAGTGTCCATCATTTCACTACCGCGTCCAGCAGTGGCCCCTCGGCGACCAGCAGGCAGAGAGAGAAAAAACAAAAAAAAAACCCTCCAAAGATGGCTCCGATCTGCATCAAAACTGTGCTAATCAGTGAAAGCGTTGACCCTCGCTGCAGGGCGATCTTGGAGGAAAACGGCATCCGTGTCACTGAAAAGCAGAATATGAAAAAGGAGGAATTAATCGCAGAGATCAAGGTTGGTGTTGCCATCGTGTAGTTTCCTTGCTCGGTGTTTCAAGAAGCGCAAAACCTGCTGCCCGTTTTGCGGAGGAAAAGTTGCATCAGCTGAAAACGTGCTGCACTTTTCTTGGGGAGAAAAAAAAACACACACACACACAAACAATCAAAGCGGAGATTATCTGTTTTAATAGTTAACTGGCATGTATCGCTGGTAAACGCTTTTTTTAAATACCATATCGAAATGTGCAAAGTGGCTTCAGCTTAGTTCCGGCCATTGTGAATCTGATGCAACTCATCCCTGAGTTCTCATCACTCCCACATGCTACAGTGGTACTTGTTATCAGATCCACGTCGAGAAGAACGTGCACGGGCATTTACTCCAATCTTAAAAGAACATTTAACGTGGATTAACGACCCACTAGTGAACTTTCCTCTTTAAACCTGAATGCACTGCAGTGTTCAGGCCCGGATAATAATCTATTGGATCCTTGGGTCACGTCTTAGCTATGGACACCATTAAGCCACCCTCTCTATTACTATCAGTATTTATTAAGTTGATTTGGTAAAATTTTTACTGTTATTTATTGATTAAAAAAAACATTTATTTTAAATCTTTCTTTCAGGATTATTTAATTTATCATTTGAATTGTGTTAATTGGTGTTTACACTACTGTTAAAGTAGCTTTTTGTTTACAATTGCAGGTTATAGTGTCAACATTTTGTCTTGATATAATAAAAATGAACTTGCACAGATTATTTTTAAGTAATATCCACCCTCAATACTTTAGTTGAATGTAAAAAAAATTACTTTAGAATTTTTGGTTTGATAAAATGTCTATAATAGAAATTGATTTACCTGAAGAAAGGAGAAAAGAAATGTCTTAACTAATCTTTTGAAGTACCTATATAGAAGAGTGCCGCCTATTTGCCTAGTTTTTTCCTCACACATATATTACATATTTTAAATTTATTATAATCAACAGTGCTGATATATTATGGATTCTTTGAGGAATTAGCTTGAAACTCCATGTGCATGATTTAGTCTATTTATATGACTGCCAACATAAATTCAGCAGTAACTCTGTGCTTTGGTTCACACTTCAGGACTACGATGGCCTTGTCGTTAGATCGGCGACCAAGGTGACAGCAGACATTATAAATGCTGCTGATAATCTCAAAATTATTGGGAGAGCTGGGACCGGTGTGGACAATGTGGATGTTGATGCTGCCACCAAAAAGGGCATTATTGTCATGAAGTAAGTGTGCAGCTTAAGGCAAAGGTGCTGTGCTCTGTGCCAAACAGTTTAACCCACCGTCCATTTTATTTCATTTCCAGCACACCAAGTGGCAACACCATCAGTGCCGCCGAGCTGACCTGTGCCCTGCTGATGAGCCTCTCAAGGCAAGAGGTTTTCGTGAAAAAAATAAACATACATTAGTAGCCTAATATCTACTCATCCATCTAATATCACTTCTATGGTCTCTAGAAATGTGCCTCAAGCTACGATGTCGATGAAACAAGGCAACTGGGATCGCAAAAAGGTACGTGGAAATTTCCATCTGCGACAAGTTTGGATACGTTCGGCAGTTTAAGTTGCGTGGCTGGCTCCATTGTTCATTCAGTTGTCGGTAATCAAAAGCGACAGCTGGTTCTGCTCTGTTCATATTTAGGGTCTTTGTCTTCACTTCTACAGTTCATGGGAGCAGAGCTGTACGGCAAGGTGCTCGGGATCGTCGGGCTGGGACGAATAGGAAAGGAGGTTGCCACAAGAATGCAAGCATTTGGCATGAGGGTGAGTCAAGACAGTCAAACATGATGAGACTTGTGGGATTATAACACATATACAAATATTACGAGGCAGTTTTTTTTTTGTTTTTTTATTTCTTCTCACTAGACGATCGGCTATGATCCGATCACTCCGCCTGAGGTGTCGGCAGGCTGGGGGGTGGAGCAGATGTCTCTGGAGCAGCTCTGGCCACAGTGTGACTACATCACTGTCCACACTCCTCTGATGCCCTCCACAGTGGGTGAGCTTCTCTGTCCTCATGTAGGATGACGGGTACAACAACGATATGCAGACTAATGCCATGTTGTGTTCTATTTTTAAGGTCTGCTCAACGATGAAACCTTTGCAAAGTGCAAGAAGGGAGTGAAGGTCGTGAACTGTGCAAGAGGAGGCATCATCGACGAAGAGGCTCTTCTTAGGGCTTTGGAGTCTGGACAGTGTGGAGGAGCTGGACTCGATGTTTTTATTGAGGTGAAATCTAAGTCATTTTTAACTCTCTGGAATCGACAAAGTTTCTCTGTAGTTTCGGAAGCAATTTTTTTTTTTTTTACTAGAGATGCTTAGAGAAATTAGCTAGTGACTGGATTTAACTGATTTTCTGCTTGAATTGTTCCCAGTCTGTGGGTGGCAGGTCAAAAACTAGTGCTGGGCAATAAAACTATTTCAATAATTTATAGAGAATGCACCGACTTCAAAATTGATTTACAAAAAACAAGCTTAATCCAATTTTTCTTCACTGTGTACATTTTTCATACATGAGGGCCATGACGTGGCATCAGCTCGGATCCTAAAATAAAGAATTCATGACTCTCAACTGCAATGATAGAATAAAATTAACTGTATTCTGTTAATGAAGTAAAAATTAGTATTAGAAAGTCAACATTTTAAGAAAGTGTAGTTTCAAAATTGGCTGAAAACTCTGATGTGGTTCTTATTGTTCTGTGCTTGTTGGCTGCAGGAGCCGCCTACGAACCGTTCTCTGGTGAACCATCCTAATGTCATCAGCTGCCCTCACCTTGGAGCCAGCACCAAGGAGGCTCAGGCCCGCTGCGGCGAGGATATCGCCCTGCAGATTGTGGACATGGTGAACGGCAAGAACCTGGTTGGAGCTGTAAGCGCCACTCGAATGTCCTACGTCTTTTTTGTTTTATTATTTAAATTAACTTTTTTTAAAGCATCTATATTCTTTGCAAAACAAAAAAAAGCTTAAGATTTAAAAACAGGAGTAACTAAAATGTGTTTGCATACAAAAGCAAGGTGGACTGCATTTAGCTAATCGCTTTAGCTAAATGATTCTTATGCTGTTAAGCAAAAAATATTCATGTTTGTTGAATTTAGGACAGTCGTTTTACGTTTCCAAACAAGCTTCCTCTTTGTTCTGTCGGGGGTGTGAAAGTTCCTATCCTAATAACACTGACGTACCCCAGAAGTTAAACATTTAGCATCTGAGTATCTACTGACACACTTCACCTTTCTACACTTGAACCCAGATGCAACTGGTGAACAACCTTCAGGAAATGCTCCTGAATTTGAGATAAACCTTACTGTAATGATCCTGTGTGCTATAGCAGTACATGCATGTATAAAACAACAAAAAAAATTGTTTTCTTTTAAAACTGTAAATTTTTGTCCTTTTTGTGCAGGTAAATGCTCAGGTTTTAGCCGACACGTTCTCCCAGGAGTCTCAGCAGCTGATCAGACTCGGAGAAGCTGTCGGAGCGGTGCTTCACTCCTGCAATGCCTCTAGGAAACCGTTCAGTCATGCTCACATCATCACTCAAGGTCAAATTATTCACTGGTCTAGCCTGTTTTCACAGTGATCTTAAAAGGAGAACTAATCCCTGAAAGTGTAAAATTGCAAAAGGTTTTTCTTTTACCTCCCTCTAGTGGTCTAACCATGAAACAAGACAGTGTTTGATACGTAAAGGACATAATTGTCTCATACTTTCAGTTGGGTGGAGATCTGGTGAAAGGCATTCATTGCTTTCAAGTTCTCCTAACATCATGAACTGTTATCTAAAAATCAGGGTCGGGGGACTCCATGAAATCCTGTGGGCGGTATTTTACCTCAGCTGTACTTGTGGGACTTCTGAATCACGAACCTGGATGTAGTGCTAATCTCATCAACGTCCAGAGCCTCGCCAAGGAGCGTGGAATAGCGGTAGGAAACTAACCTATGATAATAAATCCCACATGGCAAAAACTTAAATACTTTTCAATTCATATAGCTTGTGCTTTCAGGTGAATCAGAGCCACTGTGCTTCTGAGGAGGCAGGAGTGTATAAGGTGGAGGTTGTGGCAGACGGCCGCAGCTACAAAGCGAGCGGATCGGTTCAAGGAGGCGTTCCCGTCCTGCTGGAGCTGAGCGGCAGCGTCTTCAGGCAGCCCGTCTCCCTGACTGGAAATCTGCTGTTTCTCCAGGCCTCTGCCGACCCGCAGCTGCTGCCCTCTGTGGCTGGTAAGAAGACAGACGACTGAGTCAAAATTCACCTAGTGCTGCATTTCAAAGCGACATGGTTACTTATGAAGAGTTGTGTGCTAGAAGAGGTGGGGGCTGGGGGGGTTGCCTTGTAGATTACTCTTACTGTTAAATGTGCGGTAAAGACCTGAATCTGCCCGGTCACGCAGTGAAAACTGTCTAAAATCGGTTTATACGTTACCAAACAAGTTTCAGTTCAATGAAAATGTATCAGTCGTCATTGTCCTACTTCTTTTTGCATTGTCTGCTGAATGATCTAAAAAAAAAATTAAACCACCATTATTTTAGGCTTTTGGGTTTTTGATGGTTTTTCAAACATGTCCTTGGAGTCTGCTCTTTCACAGATTTGGGCAGTGTACAGTGCGTACTAAATTACAAATTAGGAAAAGTGGATCAGTTGGGGACAAACTAGGAAATGGCCAGGCTAGGAACAAGCAGCAGCCTGAATACCACCTGAGCATCAATTTAGGGGAGTTTTGAAAGATTCAATTTTATGTTTATTGTGTTTTGTAGCTAAAACATCGACTCATTCTTATAAATTTGAACCTTTTTCCGCCTGTTCACAAAAGTAGCATTGAAACCAAGGATTGTTAAGTTCAAAATTATCCATACTACACTCGAAGTAATCTTTTAACATTGGGCAACCTGTTTCTTCTGACTGGAAAGGATATAATTGTGTCAAGATAAATACTAGAGTGTGCAATGCAGTACCTATAAAAAGCATTCACACACATGGATGTTTTACCCTTGAATTGCTTTTACAAATCAAGCATGATCAACAAAATGTGGCTTTTATTGACAAAAAAAAAGTTTGTCATGGTGAAAAATGATTTCTACAAATGAACAATTAAACAAAAATATTTAACATGAACCAAGTGACTGGATAAATATTCATGTGGATGCACCAATGGCTACAATGCTAGTCGTCTGTGTGGATTTTGCACTTCTTCACTCCCAAACGAGAGAATTTTTCAGAATAAGTGTTGTTAAGATCAGTGTGAAACTCCAAGCTGTTTTCTCGCCCTCTGTTTTCATCAACATTCAATTAGGATTGAAGATTGCAATGATGATTTCTAAATTGTAGTGTTCTTTGCTCCTTAAATTCACACCCACGTTTGCTTTCCAATTGTTCTGTTTAGGAGCTTTGGCCTCGGAGGGAGTGCAGATCGAGTCTTTCATTGCTCCGGTGGACCACACTGGGGACATGTGGTGTTGCGTCGGGGTGTCGTCCCTCCTGCAAGATCTCAACGTCTTGAAGCCTCTGGTTAAGAATGTAGCACAGCTCGGTATTTAAACAAAAACTGTGCCAGAGTAACATTTAGTCTGTGAAGAACCCCAGCCTTCTCAAGAGGGCTGCCTATAAATAGCCTTTCTTTGTTTGTGTTTACAGCTATAGCGGCTTGTTTAGTGGTTGCACGCCTTATAACCTTTAAAATAATTTTTTTATAACATTCCAGTGTTTTTGTTTGTTGAATTTGTTGAAGTAAAACCCAAATAAAACGTCTGGCATGAAGTGTTGACTCTGATGATTTACTCAGTAAAATGGGGTTTGTCGCAAAACCAGGACGAAAAGTTTAATTTAAACAAACCAAATCATTGTATTAAAAAAAAGAAAACTTTGTAGAAATGAAATAGCGTTAATAATCTATTACAGCTGACGATGTTCTAGTCCAGTTAATGGTGTTAAATTTTATACAAAATTCTGTTTTAATACAATTACAGAATGCAGTTAGTCAGTCTAAGAGATAAAATTGGTAAATAAAATAAAAAAAATATTCTCACATTTTCACACACATTGCGCCAGAGTCCATAATGCTTGTTATAAAGCACATTGGGTCATAATTTACTGAAGTCCAAAGGGTAAATATTTTTGTCTAATCCTGTGTGAAAATTTGCTCTGCAGGGAATACAGAGCATTATTGTCCCCCCTTAATCCACGTCTGGATTAGGTTAAAGCCTCCGTCGCACTGGAATACCACGATCAGATTACCATGGCAACGGGAAGACTTGGTTGGAGTAAATCATGAATGGGCCACGCAGATCACTCCGGCTCCTCTGGCGTCGTTTATAAAAAAAAAAAAAAAAAAACAGTCGCTGCTAGTTTGCGCCTGATCTGTATTCTGTGCGTGGATCTCCGTCTGCGTGGTTGCTGCTAATGCGCCGTGCGCGAGCGCGTCACGAGACCGTGGACCGGGGTTGTAATTAGGCTCTGAGGGGAAAATAACGGCGCAGGGTGATTCCTCTGAGTGCCGGACTGGCTTTGTCAAGGACCTGGACACTAGAGCGTGGAGAGGAGGAGGACGGGGTGGGGGTGGTGGGTGGGGGTGGCTCTCGCTACTGCACACAAATACCAAAATAGGATCGAGCTGCCTGCGACAGTCCTGAGCTAAATTGAGGCTCATGTGTTTTGGAGAGGAGCGCTTAGAGGAGAGTCGGTGGGGAACAAACATCCATGGAAATATATAAGGTACGCACACGTTCGCTGTATTTTAAGGTATGAAAAATGTTGCATTGAATTGCTTGTCGTGTCTTCTTACATTTCTTCTTTTCTCTCTCTCTCTCTCTAGATATAATGTCTCATAAAAGCGAGATCTACACATATGACTTCAGTGACGGGGAGCATCCCGCGGAGCTCCTGGAGGCTTTCAGGCATTTCTACATCCGCGGCCTGTTCACCGACGTGACCCTGCGGTGTGGCGAGTCCGGTCAGGTGTTCCACTGCCACAGAGCGCTGCTGGCGGCCCGCAGCTCCTATTTCAAAGTCATGTTCACGGCCGACATGAGGGAGAGGTCCGACAGCGTCGTCAAGCTGAGCGGCGTGGACTCCGCCGTGCTGGGCGCCCTGCTGGACTACGTCTACACGGCGCGGGTGCGCGTCACCGAGAGCAACGTGCAGAGCCTGCTGGAGGCCGCGGACCTCCTGCAGTTCAGCAGGGTCAAGCAGGCCTGCGAGGAGTTCCTCATCCGCCTCCTGGACGTGGACAACTGCCTGGGCATGCACACCTTTGCTGAGCTCCATCAGTGCCCCAGGCTGGAGAGGGAGGCCAGCAGAGTGATGCTGAGCAGGTTCCCGGAGCTCCTGGAGCAGGAGGAGTTCCTGGAGCTGGACCATGGGAAGATCAGGTCCGTTCTGGCGGATCAGAGCCTCACGGTGCAGGGAGATGAGGCCCTGATAGATGGTGTGGTCAGGTGGGTGTCCCATGACTTGGATAGTCGGGTTCACTGCGTGTCAGACCTGCTCCACTCCATCCACCTCCATCTGGATGACATTTACTTCAACACTTCCTTGGAGGTGCACAGGCAATATCTAACAAAGAACGATGGGAAGTTAAAATCCGTGATTGTTCAGGCTATGAGGTCAAATGGCAAGGAGATCCCTCCGAGCAGGAAAATTTCCCCCAGTATGTACATCATTGGAGGATACTACTGGCACCCTCTGTGTGAGGTGCACATCTGGGATCCCGTCAGCAATACGTGGGTGCAGGGGAAAGACATGCCTGATCCCGGAAGAGAGAGCTACAGCGTCAGCCTGCTTGGTGCAAACATCTATGTGACTGGTGGATACAGGACTAACACCGTTGAAGCCCTGGACACTGTTTCAGTTTATAACTGTGACTATGACGAATGGACAGAGGGTTGTCCCATGATTACTGCCAGGTACTACCACTGCTCAGTGGCTCTACATGGCTGTGTTTACACCATCGGAGGCTACAGAGGAGGAGCTCCAGAGCAAGAGACTGAATTTTATGATCCTTTGAAAAAGAGATGGTTTCCAGTGGCCAAAATGATCCAAGGTACAACAGCCTAATGGGAAGAAAAACTCAAATGCATTACATTTAATTTGGATTACTATCTATTAAAGATAAAATGATAATAATAATAAAATACTGCCGATCTTGCATGCAAATGTTGGACATTTGTATGCAAGATCAAATATAGCATGATATGAAGTATGCACTTTATAACACAAGTTACTTGATACCTGGAAATATTCGCTGTTTAACCCTGAAGGTATGATTATGGTAAAAAAAAACAACAACAAAAAAAACAACCCCAAGCTCGTAATTGTCAAGTATTGCAAGATATTCTCAACTACATTTATGTCTGGACAAGTGTATTGTTTGTTCTGCATTGTCTTCCTGCTGGAAGGTAAACCTGTCATATCTTCTATGAGCAGCTTCCAACTATACCCATGTGTCACACTAGTTATAGTTGATGTGCACTGTTAGTTTTCTGCCACACATTGTGCTTTGAATGATGGCCAGAGCACATCATCTTCATGCCTGAAGGTGTTCATCCGCTTGTCTGATCTTATGGCAAAACTGTAAACTGGGCATTCAGGCCTTGCCCAGCCTTTCAGTTTAGGTAAAATATACATTTCTTTGCAGCTGTGGGATGTTCACTTACATTTTCAGACTATACAAAGCGCGCGATATTGTTTAGCCCTGCTTTAAACTTCCTAAATTTATCCCTGACCTTACTTGTTTCTTCATCTTTATGAGACTCTCTGTTGATTACTGTTCTCCAACAAACTTTCCCAGAGCAACTACTCTTTTGCTAAAATGAAATTACACACAGGTGAAATATATTATCCCATTTGGTTGACATCCTAAAGCAGTACTTTGCACTGGAATTTATTTTGGAGTATCAGAGTAAGGGGGGGCTACCTTCAAACCACACCAAACCTTACTGATTTTTACCGCTAAAACCTTTGAAAATAATGTTTCACTTTCCTTCCTCTTTGCAATTAAGTAATGTTTTGTGTTGGTCTATTTCATGAAATCCTCATAACAAACACCGAAGTTTGTGGTTGCAATGTGACCACATGACTTAGAGCTGGACATCAAACTCTCACAAAGCCTCATGTTTACCTCAGAATCCTTTAGATCAAACCCAACATTGATCCATCCAGAAAAATCAATGAACACAGACTTCAGTCTACAACTTTTTAAGCAGGCATGAGATCAGGTGATCCTTATGATTCCTGTTTTCTTTTCAAGGTGTAGGAAATGCCACTGCATGCGTAATGGGAGAAAAAATCTACGTGACTGGAGGCCATTATGGGTACAGAGGAAGCTGCACCTATGAGAAAGTCCAAGTCTACAGACCAGATGTCAACGAATGGAGCATCGTAACACTGAGTCCACATCCAGGTAAGGGTAGTCGAAGGGGACAGAAAAGGAGCATTGATTTGATGTGTGAGAGCTGATTACTTGTGTTTGTACCTTCTGTTTCCAGAGTATGGCCTTTGTTCTGTGTCTCTCCACAACAAGCTGTATTTGGTCGGCGGACAGACGACCGTTGCCGATTGCTATGACACGGAGAGCGACGAATGGCGGCCCATATCAGTGATGAAGGAGAGGAGGATGGAGTGTGGGGCTGTGGTGATAAGTGGGTGCATTTATGTAACAGGGGGGTACTCCTACTCGAAGGGAACGTACTTACAGAGCATTGAGAAATATGACCCTGAGCTGGACTCGTGGGAGATAGTAGGGACCCTGCCCAGCCCTGCCAGGTCACATGGTTGCGTATGTGTTTATAGCGTCCATTGACGTTTTTCACATTTATAAATATATATATATACACAGCATTCCCTAGAGTTTGAAAAAGTCTGTGGATGACAAAATATATGATGTATGAAAATCTCAGGGGTCTCTCAATGAGTATTGTAGTTGTCTTTTAACATTTCTTGAAAGATTTTAATTAATTTTTAAGTGTTTTAAAAGTTTAGACAGAAATCCATTTTTAATAGCAGGACTGGACTTCCACTGCAATTTAACTAAATAAATTACTTCACTCTCTTGAACTGCTAAACTCTGTTTGAACGGGTGATTTCCTATAAACATTCAGCACATTTCTCCTTAAGAGGCACTTTTGTTTTTTTCATTTTCAGTTGTTTCATTATAAGTTTACTGATTTTTGGAGATCTTTTTTATAAGGTTTTGTTGGCTCTAGTGGCTTTTATTTGAAGGTAGTTTGACAGGAAAGAGGGCCATGAGAGAGGGGGAGGATGAGCGGCAAATGTCACCCAATTGGGAATGGAACCCGCAACCACCAGCATGAGGACCAAGGCCTCAATGCATGGGCCGTGTTCCGCCCCTGTGCCACCACAGCACCCCTTGGAGATCTCTTTTAATCAGGCTCAAAGTAGTTAAAAATAAGCCACAACAAATGCAAAAGGAAGAAACTTGGTGACAGAAAATAAAGAAATGTCACACCCACTTCCTGCTTTCCATTGTCCGTTTCTAATGTAACGAGATCAAAATACCTATTTGCAAATATATTCTCATTCAAAATAATTGATGTTCTTTTCATATTAATAATAGCATTTCTGGTAATCTGAGAGATAAGGAGACTAAGGAGAGGACCAGAACCATTGCAATGTTGGGGTAGAATGATCATCAATATGTATTTTTTTCATTTGTTTCATAATGATAAAACTCCCTCCCACATATTTGTAGTTTGTATTTCTCACAGCACAGAGGCCATAATATTGGTTTGGAGATGCTCTCCATGGCTCAGTTTTACATTCGGAGATGATTGCATATGTTGTAAACTACTTCTAACACAATTGCAAAAGATGTATTTTAGCAGTATTTTTCTAATTAATCTTTTTCTTTTGATTTATGAATTTATTTCAAACAGTTAAAAAAAAAAACAACAAACAAGTATCCAGAAAAAAAAACAACGTGCATACACAACTGAGGACATAACAATAAGCGTACCACTATTTGTTTGAAACGGATTAGGAAAAAGTGACAATTGATTTAATCCTGACATTTATTTCAATTTAAAGAAATACATATAATTTACCAACTCAGTAATAATCACAAATGTGTAATTGAAATAATATTGTCAACAAATCCATGCAAGTGATCCGACTTCCTCGAATACATTTCTACCACTGGTCTTAGAAAAACAACTTACCTTGACTGTTTGGTGTAATAAATGTGTGGAATTAGTGTGCTATTAGGTTTGAATCTGACTACATGAATATATTGTTCTGGACTAGAGTGAATTGCTTTTAAATATATTTAGATTAAATTGGATTCAATATAAATAGATGTGAATTATACCTGTTGCATTGTGAATTATCTTGACGTAACATTTGTTTTGACTGTGGGTTGATAAATTTAATTAAACTGAATTATTTTCTTACCTCACCTGTTATATTTTTGTATTATTATCAATTAAACCACCATTAATTTGTTCATTGAAACTAAAACGCTGGTGAACCTCACTATGCTATGCCGTGCAGTTAGACAATATTACACCGCCCCCTGCTGGTTTTTACTGAATTGCAGCATTTTGACCTGGAAGGAAAATGCAATGGCAACGCTTTTTGACCCTTGACACTTTCCGTAACACGCAGTTGAACAACGTGCGCGTAGTATAGTGAAGACTTTTGGTGCTTTAGAGCTTAAAGTGCGATTTACTTACACTCAACATAACGTAAGTACCTAATTTAATCGTACTTAAAATGCTCTAATGTACTGTTCGTACTGTCGTTTATTAGCTTATGGATTTTAGAGGGACAGAGGAGGATTTTATGATGTGCGTCGGTGAATTGTATGCTGTTTATAGAAGCTTGCAGATAGTGAAGCTGTGCTAACTTTACCGATTAAAGTGTATTTAAAATAAAATGAGCATCACTATAATCTATAAATATTCTAATAACTTAGCTGGCTGTGCATTAATGCCTGAAATGTTTGACTATCCAAAGCTGGTGAATAAAAGCTAAGCTAACAGGATGGTTAGCCTCTTCAAGCTATCTGCCTCTGGATAAGCTGTTTTCATATTTCAGACTAAGTAGGGTGAGTTGTCCATAAAGTGTTAATCTCCTTCAGTTGTTTTATGATCCTTTGAGTCAAATAATGTAAACAAAAATGTATTTGGCCTTGTACTATGACGTGAGCAATTATTTAAATTTGTACACAGTAGCATAGCAGATTTCATGCCTTCAGTTTTCGGTTTTGGTGAAAGTCATGCGGATCCAAGCTCTAGATACACACACACAATTCTGAAAACAAAGGTTTAGATGTGAATGGTTAAAAGAATACATTTGAGTGCACTTTCTGGAAATGTATCATATGGAATTTGTATTGAATTTTTAAATTAAAAAAGAAAAATCAAAGTGTATAATTCTGTTCAGTTTATTTATATAGCTAAACTTTACAACACGTCATCTTATGGCACTTTACAAGAACTTATTGCAGTTTAGTCACATACGTTCCAATTGGTCCTACTTATCAAACAGTACAGTAAGCTGTTAGTTATTCAAATTAGTTTACATTTTTTCCATTCAAGGAAACTCAGCAGATTCAGATCAGAATTTGCAAAGACAGAGCAGATACACAAAAAAATGAACTATTCATACAGTTTCAGCTTTCTAATAGTTATTTAGATTTTTTTTCTCAGACCGGTGCAGTTCTCCAAGTTTTACCATTCAAACTTTGTAGAAAAAATATATAAAACTATGAGACCTGCACACTTTGTCATATCCCAATGTTAGTATTGAGTTACTCATAAGCGAACTCAAACCACCAGTACAGTTCTTAACAGTAGTGTTGCAGTAGTTTGTGTGTTTATATATACATAATGCAGCCCAAATCAGGATCTCTTTCATATATTTGAGGGTCACTAAAGAATGTGAATTTTATACAGTCATTTTATTTTATTCAGTCATAAAATACAATGATACTTAATGTACTAAAGCAGAGATCTGAACTGATCTGTCCCTACACACTTGGATTACATGGTGAAACTGCAGTCCTGCGCTGCTGAGCTTTGCTAATGAGCTGATATTGAAGCCAGGTGTGCTGAAACAGTAAAAGCTTCAGGAAGCTGCCCTGGAGGACTGGAGTTTGAGCCTAAAGGCTTCCACAAAAAAAAAACCTTTCTTAAAAAAACTTGATGTTTCTATTAAATTGGTTCTCCTTTTCTCATATTTAAGGATGATGAATTTTAAACAAAAAGAAATTATTATTTTATTAACCCCAGCCAGGAGGGGAATTTTGTCTTAATAGCCTTGATGTTCTCAAAGAATTGATGAGCTATGTGAGACAACAGATTTAACATACTGCACCACAAAACGGCTGACTTTGTGTTTTACTGATTTCTGCAGAGAAAGATGGCTGAAAACCAAGGAGAGATGTCTCCCATTGAGATGAAAGTGGCTCGTCAAGTAGAGGTAATTCTGACTTAAATATGTAATCATTTATAAATATATAATCATATATATATATATATATATATATATATATATATATATATATATAACATGTCTTATTTTCACCTAGTATTACTTTGGGGATCACAACCTTCCAAGAGACAGGTTTCTGAAGGAGCAGCTGCAGCTTGATGATGGCTGGGTGATGCTGGAGACCATGCTTAAATTCAACAGGTTTGTTTGATTTCTCTTTACCTTTTGAAACTCTAACTTCATATAGATATCAGCTAACCCTTTTTTAATCAAATAACATTATGTGAGTAGAGGATTACATCCAGTGGTTTAGAAATTCAACCCCAGAAAATCAATAAATACCACAGTGAGGAAATGATATGAGGTCATGGTGCTTTGGGGTTGCATTGGGTTTCATATTACTGTGTTCTTCATATTCTTGTCGAATATTGAACAAATACATCACTGAGCCTCAGATGCATGGTGCTGAATTGAAATACTGACGTTTGAAGAGATTTAAAAAAAAAAAAAAATCACAAGGAGTGTCCACCAAAATATACAATCATTTATTATGTTTCTTTCATTTCTTTGTAGAAATGTAGTGGCAAAATCTTTGTTCAGACCTGGTATATCCATTCATTTGAAGTGTCCTCAGCATGACTGGGTGGCCATAATACAGAATAGAATGGAAATATCCTTTAATGTTCCACAGTGTTGAAAACAGGAGTAAGCCCATGACTTACCAGGAGTAAGTCATGGGTAAATCGGAGAATGCAAATTTGTAGTAAGGTAAAAATATTTGAGAGTTCTGTGGTCGGGACTGAAACAGTCTCACAATTTGGCAAAATCCTACTGGGTAAAATTGGCAATTGGACTACTTTGCTGACAAACAAAATTTGGATTACTTTAATTGCATTGTTTGCGTTGTACAAGTTTTACCTGTCCGAACAATTTAAATGCCATTTCTTCACCTTGTCCTGTTTCAGACTGAAAGCTTTAACTACAGAGAGCAGTGTGGTCATTTCAGCACTCCAGAAATCAAAGACTGGCCTCTTGGAGATCAATGAGGACAAGACAAAAATAAGGAGGTCTCCAGATAAACCCTTACCAGAGCAGAATGATGAATACAAAGACGCAGTGAAACACAGATCTGTGTACATTGTAAGTTTCATACACATTTGTGGTGCCATCTGCTTCGGATAATTTTTTTTCACTTGTATCTAAAAACCACATTTTACTTTAGCAGCCTGTTGTCAGTGTTGTAAATCCAGAGGGTTCCTACTCTTTGTTATTGTTTTTGTATTTCTGCAGATTTGAAGTCTGCCTACCATACCTTAAATTTGCAATAAACATAAAGAACTGAGAGCTTATGGAAAATTGTGTTTGAGAAAGTTTAGAAAATATCCAGGATTGCTATCAGGCAACAACTTTTGAATTTGATTCAGATTAGGTAATCCATGGCTCATTGTGTGAATTTGTTTGTTTTTTTCCTTGAGCGTTTCATTTTATTTTAAAAACGTGACGACCTGAATATTCTAATACGGTAATTTCTTTCCTTTATTTCTAGCATTATTGTTAATGCTGTTTTTTTTCTTTTACAGAAAGGTTTTCCTCTTGAAACAACTCTGGATGAGGTTCAAGAGTGGCTGAACGAGAAAGGCAGCATAGAGAGCATTCAGATGAGAAAAAACGTCCATCGGCAATTCAAGGTAGAAGAAAAGCATCACTTACTAGTTTTAGTCGTTAAAAAGTCGGAAGATTTAAAATATTTATTTAATTCGTGTCTTTTGCAGGGATCTGTGTTCATCTGCTTTGAAACGGAGGAATCGGCGAAGCAGTTCCTGGAACGGACGGATGTAAAAACATTTAAAGAGAACGAGATGCTCGTCTTGTCCAGGTGAGCTCGGCTGCTTCTCGTGAACAGACTGGTGCCACAATAGCATTGTTGTGAACAATAAAACTGGGTCGGGTTCATAACCTATTATAACAAATGAAAATTATTTTCTTGTTTTGGATAGAAGTAACAGAGAAAGGACTTTAATTTCACCAGTATTTTTTTTTTTTTTTTTTGCAATTTTGATTATCTTATAGGAAACTAAGTCTTTTCCATGCTTCAGTTATTTTCTTGGTTCGAAGTGACAAATGTTGAAAGCAAATTTCATACTTTCCAAGATATAGGAAGCTGGATAAAACATCACATAAATGTCCTATTTCTAATATCCTTGGATTGTTCTTTCAGGGAAGCCTACCATGCAAAGAAGGCAGAAGAGAGGAAAAACCACAAAGCAGAGACGAAAGCTAAAGCAAAACAGTGAGTTGACAGGATGTGACCTTTTCTATCAGAAACATTGTTGAAAATATCTGATCCACCTTCTTATCTAAACATTTTACAGGGAGAAACAGCAGCAGCAGAAAAACGCTGAGGAAAAAGAAATGGTAAGGTTTCTTAACCATGTGCTCATGAAGCTTCATTTCTGCTTTTGGATCATTTTTATTGAAATATGTAATTATGATTTGCAGGGTTTGCTTCTGGATGAACAGACTGGATGTTTGTTGAAGTTTTCTGGAGAGCTTAAAGATGTTTCAAGAGAGGACTTTCACGCCACGTTCTCTGGGCACGGAAAGATAAAGTGGGTTGACTTCACAAGAGGAGCAAAGGAGGTGTGTTGTCTGCAAGGATTCCTATACAGTCTGCAAAAGTACGGAGTTTTATTTTCCCATTATTCAGGTCTGGAACATTATGGAAAAAGCAAAGAAGAACATGGAAAATATGTACTTTCAGACATTATTCTCTTACTTTGTCCTTTAATTTCTTCTTTTTGTCTGTCCCTTCTTTCCTTCCTTATGTCAGTTATTTCTTCACTTTGCCCTCCTTGTCTGTAATCCTTATTTCCTGACCTTGGTCCATCATTCCTTTATCTACGTTTCCTGCTCCTTCTTTCCTTTTGTCTACGTGTCCTTAACTGGCCTCCTTTTCTTTCGTGTTTCCTAAATTTCCTTACTTCTAACTGTTGAAATTTTTACCATAGAAGACTCTGAAGTTAAGTCTGAAAAGTGAATTTTTACAGAAAAAAAAAAGTGAACAGGAGCAGTGGAAGACTTGTTTCTAAATTTTGTTATTGCTCACATAAAGGGTACGCTTCTGTTTGATGGGAACGCAAAAGAAGCCTTTGAGAAAGCCAAAGAGGCAAACAAAGGGGAGCTGAAAATGAAGGGCGGCAGCGTTACATGGCAGGTACTGGAGGGAGACGAAGAGAAAGAGATGCTGAAGAAGATCATCGAAGCCCAACAGGAATCGTTCAATCGATCAAAAGGCAGAAGTACGTTTTTGTCTCCGGGCATCACATTCTCTTGCGCAATACTAGCAAAGATGCTCTTAAGTGCTGATAGGTTGGGTTTGGTTGAAACAGGTGGGAGAGGAAGATCCGGCGGCAGAGGAAGAGGAGGCCGAAGGGGAAGAGGTGGCAGAGATCAAGGCAGGACTCAATTCCAGGGAAAGAAAACGAAATTCGATAGTGATAATGAGGATGACGACGAGGGTGAGGAAGGTAAGTGTAAATATTGATATAACATACAGGAGCCCAAAAAGTGCGACACTTTAAAACAAAGTGGAAAGAAAATGGATACTTTAAAAACGAATATTTAAAGTATTTACATACTGCGATTATCTTCCTTGTGGAAGAATCAAGAAAAAAAAATTCCCCGGTTAAGAGGTTAAGTTGATGTTCCGTAATAGTTGTGTGAACGAACACCAACTCAAGACGACCTACGCCAAAAAATCCAACCAGGAATAAAGGTTCCTAGCCCTGAGCGCTCCCACTGCTCTTTATCTCTTCATCTGTATTCATGCTGCCGTTTAAAATTCCTGAGATTTCCAGAGAGCAACTGGACTCAGTTTAATAAAAGCAATGAACTTTATTTTTGAGTTGAGTTTCTGTATAGTATAAATGTATGTACATTTTTCTTTCCAATTAACAATTGTGCTACATTGTGTTGATCTGTCACATAAAATCCCAATAAAGCACACAAAAATACAAAATGTAATAGATTATAAATGCGTTACATGGCATTACATATTCTCAGCAGCAGCGTCCTCATTCTCAAACATGTGCAGACGATTCAATGTGTCCTGTTTTTCTTGCAGCCCCAAAGAGAGGGCTTGAAGACGCCGACGGTCCTCCAGCGAAAGTTCCCAAAACTGAAAATGGCTCGTAATGTGGAGACAACAACCAGAGTTTTTTTCTTTAGCAAACACATTTATTACAAACGGTGAAAAATGCAGAGGCAACTTAGAACCCATTCCAGTAAAAAATATTCAGGGTTTGGAGAATCGTAGAAAGTCCACCTGGATGTCAACCTGAAGAAACATTTGGAAAACTTGGAGTCGGTTTTCAGCCTTTTAAGCCCTTTATTTTTTGCCTCTCATTTGTATGTTTTCTTGTCTCATCTGAGTTTTAATTTTAGCACAATACATGTAAAATTGACGGTCTAATTTCATGAGCGATATCCAGAATATGTGTGCCATTGGTTTTTTTCTTTTATTTTGTAGATTTACTCCATTGACTGATGCGAATGTGTCTTGAATTTTTTTTAAGTTTGCTTCTTCCAGTAGCAAATTAAATGTTTATAAAATAAAATAAACAAAATAAAGTTTTGTTTGGAATCTGAAGGGCGTGATATTGCGTATTAATGAACTTACCGACTTCTTCTTGTGGAAGCGGTAGGAAGCCGGCAAATCGTATCTCAGTTCTATGAACAAACACAATTAGGGTTTAATATTCCTTTGATTAAAAAGGATTGAATTGTCTCACTAACCTGCTAAGACTTCCATCTTCACTCCCCAGTCATTAGCCTTCTTTTGTATGTGCTGTAATCGGGAGTCAAGCATGTTGGCATCACATTAGATGAGCTCAAATATTCAATTCAAACTTAAATGGATCTCTAAACCGATTCAGTAAGACTGAGGCTCAAATGGCTCAAACTTAAATGCCTCCATTTAACATAAGATTTATAGGCAATTGGGCTAATAATACCAGCAATTGCCTTTTTTCTCCTGTAAATCGTATTAAATTCACATGTAATTTTTTTTCATCGGTATGTCTTCCTTCCATGGGTATGAATTATTTTGGACTTTTCCATATGCTGCAGTCTGTCAGCTTGTCTAAACAAGGATCAGAATCACAATCAAAAAATGAAAGATGTAATGAGAGTTTCTGTGGGGTCTTAAAATCTCATGCTCAAAGTTTCCTTTCTAGGTCTTAAATTAATGTTGGTTACATCTCAAATCTGTACATGTTGCTTCTGTTGACTTTAGTCCTTCTTGAAGCCCAGGGGATTAAAATCAAATCTGCTTTTGTCACATTATCCATTGTATCCTTGTTCAGCACTGGAGAGTGTATATTTAGTGTGATTTGGCTTTTAAAATAGTGTGACTTCAGATGAGACTGGTCTTAAAAGAGCTTTAAAGGTAATACATTTAAGCTATGGAATAGCAGTAACCCTAGTAATATAAAATCCTCGCAATCAAATTTGTGCATTTTTAAATTCTACACAATTATAAATGCTTACTGACTAAAGGAGGAAAACTTGGAGGCAATTGAGGAAGGAAGGTTAGAATAAAATAGTGAAGCATCAGTATAAATTTGCAGAGGGGTGAAGTGAGCTGGAGCTTACCTCTCGTGTTGATGTTTTATGAAGCGAGTAAACCGCCGTCTTTGACATGGTTAAAGCAGCCCGGAGGAACTTCATATCCATCCCTTGAATAAACAGTAAAAACTAAATACTTATAAACTCACCTGTAGCAGATTTGTACAGAACATGCAGCCAAAATACAGTATTTAAAAAATCCTTATTGAACTCGTGTGATACAAGCAAACTATGGATGTCTTTACCAATGTTGTTGCTGGTAAAGTTTGTCTTTTTGAATGCTAAAAATTGCTATAAGTGGTTAAGTAATCCTTTCCAGACTGATAATTTATAGTTAATTACAGTTCATGAAGCAAGGATGAAGGTGGTTAGTTTTTGCATATGTAACCAGGGATGTTTAGTTTTTCTTTAAACAATGGATTTGATCATTAGTAGAAAACATCTTTTTGTATTTAGTTATCTTTATGTGATATTAACGTTTTTGATCATCTGTAGTGTGCAAAAAAAAGCAAATGAAAAAGTACTGCATTTTCCACACTATAAGGCGCACCTTCAATGAATGGCCTATTTTAAAACTTTTCATATATAAGGCGCACAGCATTATAAGGTGCATAGAATAGACGTTCAGTTTGGGTTGCCAGTTTGTTCCATGCTCTATTATTACACATCCAAATTTGAAAAGAAATAGTCCCGAGTACTTTACATAGTAGGCTGCGCCAGTCATTGTTTCACTCACGGTGTTGGTGTTGCTATACTGTGCCCAACTGCTTTCTGGGTAACACAGACCAACCAACACGCTGCCGCCGCAGCCTTTGTCTCTCTTCCCCCTGGCTTTAAATGTATGATCAAACTTTATTAACAAACATGCACCTCTTCTACGGGGTAAAATAAAGTCGGCGACTTACCATAGTTGCTAGACCAGTTGTGGCTCAATATTGGTCCACATATAAGGCGCACCGGATTATAAGGCGCACTGTCGGCTTTTGAGGAAATTGAAGGTTTTTAGGTGCGCCTTATAGTGCGTTACAATCAATTTCTAATGAATAAAACCAAATTACCAGTAACTTCTTTGTCGAGTTAAACTCACCTTGGTTGTGTTTTGTACCAAACGGTGGATTCATTATAACAGTGTCAAACTTTTGGCCATAAGCCTCGGCTTCCAGGTGGCATACATCGCACTGGAGCAGATCCACGTTAGAGAGTTCAAATTCTCCTGCGTTCCTTCTGAATATCTCTAGTGCGTCCTCATCGACTTCAAAACCCACGCACAACCTGCTACGAACAGGAAACATCAGCAAGCTGCTCAACAAGAAGGACCGTCACACGGGGATCTTTCTCTCACCCCGCGTCCAGCATGGCAGCGCCGATGCTGAGGACTCCGCAGCCACAGCCGAGATCTGCCACCAGTTTACCCTCAATGTCGTCAAACGTGTTGTGAATCATGTAAAGCATGCATGCTGTGGGGACAAAGGGAAACAGTATTTTTCTTTCCAATTAACAATTATATATATACATATATATATATATGCTCACCAACTCACCTGCAATGTGAGGGCTGGTTGGATACTGCTCCAAGAGGATTTTTGGCTCCTCGAATGCGTCTACCTGCTGCAGGCAGCTTTCCAACTCCTTCAGCTTCATTTCGCGATACTGCGATTTTTCCACAGCAATGTAGCAACACCGAGAGAAAACATTAATTCAAGTAGTTCTGAATTACAGACAGCAAAAGTAAGGTAACCTGCGTGTTCCTCATGGAGCACATCAAACAAAACAAACCCTAGAGGAGGAGGAGGAGTTCTTCTTTCTTCTTCTTTCTTCTTCTTGTGCACCGTTTCAAATCAGGGAGAACTAAATTTTAGCAAGCTGCTGATATAAATATTTATTGTTTTTATTTAGTTTTCATTGACCTGATGTTTATGTAAAAGTGTATTGTTAAATAATTGTAATTAGACGTTTTGGTAAAAATCTTCTTTCTTCTTTTCTTCTTCTTCTTCTTCTTTCTTCTAATTAATCCAGTTTTGATACAGCATTGCGCTCTGCAGCCCTCTACGGGTAAAAATACAACTGCAGGCTGATTTCTCTGCTTTTTCTCTGGTTTTCTTATATTTTCTGGCACATCGCAGTTCAACTACAAGATGCCTTACCGCCACCTACTGCAGTGGAGTGTGGATGGGAAATGATCGGAAAATTACAAACTAAGTGTTGATGACAAAAAAAACGGCATAACTTTACCTTTTATTGTAAGAATTTGTTATACAACATTTCCAGTTGTGTAATTCACTATATCTTACTTATTAAAGTCTGGAAATCTCTTTCATATACATATTGATTCCATAAAAGCCTGCTAACAAATTCTTGCACGTACAATTATCACTCAAACCTGCTGAAAGTTTATCCATTGTTCTGATGGATATACCTCTTTGGTTTATCTATCAGTAGATGGATAAACATGCAACACCTTTGTGACCCATTCTAAAGCGTGTAATAAAATGCTCTTTCCCATGTTTCCCTATGTCTTTCTGATACTTCCTAATAAGTTATAAATGCTGTATGTCTGTCTTTGTGTTTCATTTATTTCCCAATATTTCTATCAGTTTTTTAACCTCAATGTCAGTGACCAAAGGCAGCTGCTTTAAAAAGCAATGATTGTTTTTTATGGATCTACATTTTTATTTTCTTCTATCCCCACATCCAGAAGCCAAAATAACCTCACTTGCAACATTTTTTGGTAAAGAGTTGTTTTTGCAGAATATGATGAATCATTCAGGGGTTATTTTCTTGTTTTATTACCTGAACTAGTAATGATAGATATAACTCATAAGCTTTCAGAAGCTATTACAATTCAGTTCTTCAATTCACTGCAAGAGTATTACTAATTCTACTTTAAAGACTGGGGATTTTTTTTTTTTTAGTTTTTATCTTCATAACTTTACTTTGGCTTGGAATGTAAACTATAGTTCTACTGCATATGAAGGTAACATATTTTTTTCTTAGAAAAATGCTTGTGAAAGTACTTTTGTACAGTATACCAGTCTGATTTACTTACTTCTGATTCATTCGTGCTTATTTTTGAATGTTTTAATAAATATTTAATTATGTAGCTAAGCTGTTCTGGTAGATACCTATTTCTGTCTTATGTCAATTTCTACAACATAGATTGGAATGTATGTTTTTACATGTCTCGACTTTATCCATGAGTTCAGGTTGTTGGCAAGAGCAACTTGCTGTTGAAGGTCTTTCTGCATAAACTTTGGAAGTCCTCTCCACACGTAGATTGTTTTATTTCCTGGAATTCAAACCTAATTTAATCCAAAAACATGACTGATAGGTCAATTAGTTTCTCTATGCACTGCCCTCAGGTAGTTATTTGAGTTTCTGTTTGCCCTAAGATGGACTGGCCTGTTTAGAGTGTACCTTAGCTTCTCGCCCAATGAAGATGAAAACGGCCACTGGGCCCCCAACACCCCACAAGGATCAGATGGATGGATGTTAAAAAGTTTGATTATACACTGACAAAGTAATCAATTAATCGATTAATATAATTGGCAGAGTCCTCTATACCATGCAAAGAAAATAGAGTATAGAAGATGGATGGATTAAAAGAAATATTCTTTTCAACTACACCTGAAATTCTGGTATGGCACATTATGTAAGGGGACTTCAAATATATAAAAAAATATTTACCATATAATCCAGAAAATCCCCTCACATCTAATGCTGAACCCAAACCAGATAAGAGAGGGTGTGCACACTTATTGTTGGTCACCTTTTGTTGATAATTATTACAATAAAAATTCATTCTCACTATACTTATGGTAAATCCGTGAACTGGCAAGACTTTGAGCAGGGTGGGGCGGTCCCAAACTATCAGTTGCCTAGAAACGCTCAAACAAAACAGGACTTAAGATGACTGTGCATGAACGGAAGTAGTTACATAAATAATACGTGCCAGGCTTATTTATTTAAAAATACGCAAACAGGGATGTCTATAGTGTTGTTGGAGTTGAAGAAAACAGAACATGATGTACTACAAGAAAATCGCTTGCTTGTAACAGCGAGTAGTCATTTGAGCTTCCGGTATCGCGAGAAAGCCCGAGAATATGGAAACAAGACAACAAAAATAAATTTGTGGACAACAAGCCAGAGTGCATGATGGCGGCGTCGCTGCTACGCCGGGACAAGAGAGCTACTGCCGCCCACTTGAAGGCAGACTTAAACCGGACTGACAACAGCTCGGGACTCCGACAACTTCAGGACCTGCTCGACGCCGTGCTGAATCCCGAAAAACCAGCTGCGGACACAGAAGCCCTGGACTGGTGTAAATGTCTGATCGCGGGAGGCGAAGGTTTCGAGGGGTTCTGTAAAACCGTCCGCTCCTATGACAACGCGACTCTGTGCGGACTGGTTTGGACGGCTAATTTCGTGGCATACCGATGTCGGACCTGCGGCATCTCTCCGTGCATGTCACTGTGTGCTGAGTGTTTTAATAATGGAGACCATACGGGCCATGATTTCAACATGTTCAGGAGTCAGGCTGGTGGGGCCTGTGACTGTGGAGACAGTAATGTCATGCGAGACAGTGGGTAAGTCTTAGCTGCTCATGCTAACGGGCTAGCAGGAATCGTTCTGACAGGTGCTGCTGTGAAGTGAGCCAACCTAGCTGATAAAATGTTCCTATCAGGGCTTTCCGTGTCACTGTCTTGTGCTGTTATGTTGGAGATTTTATGAATTATTTCCAGTCTGTTGTGTCGAAAGCTCCCTAAACTAGGCACGTAACTTTTACTGCTTAAACGCGGTTCTAATATGATTTAGCAACAGCTAGCCTGTTTATATCTTCATTACCAAATGATTACTGGTAATCTAAACGGGCGACTAAACTAGATTATTTCTTCTGTCAAACTAGAAACTGCTTTTAAGTAAATGTCGTAAATCAGTGATAGTGGTCAATGATAAAACGGTGACTGTCATTGTTAATTGGCCCTTACCTGAGACACAATTTATATTAGAAAGATTGTACCAAAGAAAATGGTTTGCCAAAAAAAGAAGAGAAGAAAATCCCAATATTAAAATGACAGGTGTAGCTATAATTTTAATAAAACATATTTCAAATGCACAGATTATTTAGTAAAAAATCAATTGTTTGTATAATGTATCTCAAAACCTTATAACAATTTTTTTAACGTGGTAAATTGATATTAACAGATTTTTACATGGAAAAATTTCTGTAAACAAAAAGTTCTATTCTTTACAATAAGTTTTTGTATTTATTGCAATTCTCCAAATGAAATGTAGACACTTTAAATAATTACATATACATTTAAATATGCCCTTGTTGTGTATTCACAGATAATAAAGCATGTGTATTAAAAATATAAAATGCATGAGATTGAACCAAAACGAAAAAAAACTGGCTTAATCATTGTCACAGCAATAATTGGCACAACAAAGGAAACTTGTTTCGATTACACTCTTTACTTAAAGTATTTATAAAAACTGAAACATTTTCTTTGAACTTACAAATAACTTGTATTTATTACAGTTTTATATGAATATAGGTATATCTGTCTTTAATTTTCATTCATTTAGACATTAATAGCTACATGATAAATGTTATTAAAATAGGACATAGTAAAAATGACCTGGTTGGCATCACAAAGTCAGCACATGACATACGCATGACAGAATTACCTTGTTAGACAAAAGTGTTGTAGGTTTCTTTCAGACAGTTCACTGTCAGTGCATAGCAACAGGTGGAGGAGGGGGCTTGCTGTGCTACTACTGTGTGCTTCGATCATCTTAAACTCAAGTCACTCAGGCACTTTCTTGGAATTTTCAAAAAAATGACAGAACTCCAGGAATATGATTTTAAAAATATAGTGCCTTTGAAAGTGTACTTTTGAAGAAATATCGAGATGCCTTGAAACCAGTAACTGTCTTTGAGATTACATCTGCTGCCCATCTGTAGTGATAAATTTGTAGTGATGCCTTCATAAAGCAGATGTAGTGCTGCTTGTGAAATATAACATTCTTCTTTATTTGGGTGTATATAATTAAGAGGTTACAGGGTTTCCCCCAGAAAACTTTCAAATAATAATAACAAAATAATATGAAATCGGCGTGATGTGTGACTCCGAGGAGAGCGCGAAAGCTCCTCACCGGGCTGAACCTGCATGATGAGGTCAGCGCTGCTCGTTGTCCACACAACGCTCCGGCAAAACGGGACCACAGACATAAACTTTACAGGGAGGACGGACACAGATGTAAACGCCGCATATAATTGTTCACTCACAAAGATAAATCATTCTCACTCCTCCACAACGCGACCCCTGAATTCGCTACAAGTTATTCCTGTGGTTCACTTTGAGCTGCACAACCAGAGCTAACATGGCGGGTTTTAAACTCTCAACTAGAGTTCTCCAAAGTATCATAATTAATCACAGTAAGCTGATGTAAATATCCATACAGGTCAGCCTGTGTCCAGTTTGAGTGAAAAGAGGCGTGCGATCCCGCTGAGGTAAAGCAGCGGCAGCGCACGAGGAAGCTGCCTCTACTTTAGTTTGCGCGCTGTCAGCTTTAAATGCATAAACTATAAACCTATCCTTTAGGAATAAATCTGCTCTGCTAGTGAAATGCTAAGAGCAACAGAGACACTTGCAGACCGACTTTAAAAAAACCCTGATTATTATTATTTTCCTAGAAATGTAATTAAGCAACGCTTAGTCTGGCGACAGGGCTAGTAAAGCATGGCGGGCTGCCAGGCTTATAGCACACAAGGGGAAACCCTGGGCTATCTCTCTTGAAAGAAATTTCCTGGTGAGTGACGTGCTTATGTTATTACAGTCTTAAGCAACTTAAGGAAGGTATGTCCTAATCTTTGTTTACTAGGGGTCAAATTGTACAAGGCAAGAAATACAAAAAGTTTTAGTAGAGCACAAATTTTAAGCAAACCGATTTTACATTTTGCAAGATTTTTTTTGATCAGTCTAATTTTTGGAGTCTTGGGGAATCTAAAAAATTTGGTGAATAATCAGAATCATCCAGATTTTCTATGATTGCCTTGGATCGGACGGTTCAAATACTTGAAAATATAATTAATTTTTGTTTTTGCTTATTTATTAAGTTGCTTAAAATGAAGAATTCCAACTATTTTTATCTTATAAAAGCATCAACTTTGAATTTTTATCAGTGTTAATTAAAATAAGATTAGGATTTATTTTAAACTTGATTCAATCTTTCATGTACAAATGATGATAATTTTGTAATTCCTATTTTTTATTTATTTATTTGCTTCGGAGCTGCTTACTCTATTAAAGTACCTATAGCACATTTAGTCACTTATGCATTATTGTTCTAGGAAGATAATTCAGAAACCACAAAGTTGGGCCTCAAAGACAAACACAATTTGGTATCAGGAGGGAAAAAAGCGAGATAGGAGCATCTTTAGGTATTACTAGAGCAAAATGATACCTAATGCAAGACAACATCATACTGAGCTAACAAGAATGAGCCGGGACGAGATTTTAATATTAAATAAAATAAAAATTCTATCAATCAAATAGAATGGATTCTTTCACAAAGCTTTAGAAACAGCGCTGGGTGAAGTAACATTTTATTGTAAATCTGGAGTGGCAGTGGTGTCCAAATGAATATTTTTCATATGTGAGGGGATTATGTCCCATCACATATAATCATGGTGACGTCTCATTCATCTTTTTTTGTCTTTCTTCTCCAGTCAAAATCTTATAGAAGTAATTAACAGGGCCTTAGAAACTAATATGTAATAATCCCAATTTTAGGTTGGGAAGTCTTCCATATTGGCATACAGACGTTCCATATTGGCTCTTAAATTTGTGGATTTTTCTTTATTCATGTGTCTTTTTTTAATTACTCATCTGTTAGAAGCCAGGATTAACTTTTGTCCTTGACTTGACAGCATATAAATACATTTAAGTTTAACGTCCCCAGTTTAGGGAATTAAAATCAAAGCATTTCTGTAGCAGAATTCAGTACCAGCTGCTTAGTCAGAAGGGTCTATATTTTATTTTACAGGGTTTTGTTTGAAAAATATGTATCTCGTATTTAACTTATCAAATAAGTCATGCATATTTTAAGTAAAGTAATTATATTTTCAATAATATGTAAATGTGCATTCATGTTCTTTAAAAGGTCTTAAATGTAAGATATTAATACTTAATAAAACTCTTGGCTGTTATGGCATTGGACTTTATAGTTAAAATAAATTACTTTCTTATATGAATGAGTGCAAGTCTGATTAGGTAAATATAATTTCTTCCATGAACCACAGCTAAGTTAGCAACATAAATGTCAGAAAACATTTAATTGGTAATTAGTTGTTTATTCAGCAGTTTTTGGGCAAAAGGAGCCATTTTAATAAGTGTACAAAGTTATGTGGCTGGGTAATAACTTCAAATTCATTCACCCTGTTGGCATATTTGTTCAGAATCATTTTAATTACAGTGACTTTCAATAATCAAGAGATAAAAGACAAATGTGCAAACATGAAAGAATGACTGTGAAAAATGCTTCTTTTGTGCCAATGTTTTTTGTTTTTTTTAGTTTATGTATTATTTATTTATCTTTGTATTTTTCTTCACCGACAGGTTTTGCAGACGGCATAGGCTAAGAACTGGGGAAAATGTTCCCTCCATACCCCGAGATCTTCTCCTGATGTCCGAGATGGTTCTGCCTCGCTTCATCCTGTGGATCATTCAGTATCTGAGAGATGGATACATTGAACCAGGTGAAAACAGTTTTACCTCGAGCAAACTATTAGCATATGGGAAACCTTTCTTAGCTTTCAGATTTAACACGCCTGAAGTAATTAATTTATTCAGAATAACTTAATCTAATTTTAATTGTCTCTTAATATCGCATGATTGTTGAAATTGCCTTCCTTCTATCTGGCTCTGCTGCTGTCTAGCTGTGGACGCTTTTGTAAATTACATTAATGAGTTTTTATCCTGGTTAAATAAATAAAAAAAAATAGAAAATAGTCTTCCACTTTATGAAAGCTGTGTTTCTCTGGTTGAAAAATATTTACAAAACAGCGTTCATTATGCATACGTAATCTGGGCATTACACAATCGTGGTTTGCATCCACAAGTGGTTCGGAAAGTGCTGGATCTTGTGACTTATGCTGCTTATCTCTGTTTGCCAGACACGTCAGCGGAGAGAGATCTCCAGAAGGTTCTTCAACAGCTGGAGCCCCAGATCACGTTTTTGGAGGAGCTCACAAAGATGGGAGGAGCAATGAGGACAGTACTGACAAAGATATTGACCAATCAGCAAACATACAAGGAGCTCAGCATGGGTAACTGATTTGGCTTTAAGCATAGTTGATCTTTAGATGCCATGTCCCTTCATTTAACTTTTATTTGTTAGTTTCTCAAGCAAATAATTCATTTGAACTTATGTGATTCACTGATGTTAAACAGTAAAGCTCCTGAAACTTTCAGCTGAGTGATTTTGTGCTCTAAAACTCCTTTACCCCCACAAAAATATACACGATTAAAATGCCTGCCATTTAATATAAATGTTTTTTTTGTTTTGTTTTTTTATTTGTTCATTACATCATCAGTTACTGTTTTTAATTTGCTGTTTCAGGCAAAGAAGACAACTTGTATGCTAAAAAGAACTACGACAAATATTTGTCAGCACTGAAGAATTCAGGTCTGGTGTCTGTGGAGGAGAAAAACCAAAGTGCTGCTGCTGACATTGCTGTTGGTGCTGAAGGAGGTGCCGGGGCGTTGGTCCTGCTGGGTACGGCTATATTTATGTATCTGTTAACCGTCTAGAAATAATTTGGAGGTTTATAATGTAATGGCGTGATTTTTGATTTATGTGAAGAGGGATGAGAGGAATGTTGGGGAAAAACAGCTGGGGAATCATAGTGTCTTTGGTTTATTTGTTGAAGAGATGCTAAACTCCTGCTGCCTTTGTGTTTTTTATTTATTTTCATATGATTTCACATAAAAATTTCTTAAAAAATTGGATTTGTAACTCAAAAGTTGCTAACATGAACCGCAGAAAAAATGTTTTTGTTGGCCATCACTGAGTAGCAAGCACATAACCTCTACAGAACCTGAGGAGAAACTTTGCTAGCAGAATATAGACTTCCTAACACATTATTCTGTGTGAGTTCAGATGCATTGGAAATGCCTCTTTGTTGAGAAATTTCTGTTAAATCTTCAATTCAAGCATTTCAATTTTGGGCCTTTAAAAAGTCTTAAAAATTTAGATTTTTTTGTCATGTGTCTTTAATTTAATTCTGATTTTGTTTTCATCTGCTGCTTCTTTCATTGATAAACGGTTTGAAATATTTTTAATTCTTTCATTAAGCTTGAGAAATATGTTGTGAATAAAAATGTTTTGGTATTATGATGTGACAAAGCTCCTTAGCCCATGGTGGACGGCAACTAACAGCCCTGTTGAGAACAGAATGAGATGTTTCCACTATTAAAACTAAGTTTAGAGTTCGCACTATTTACTACCTCAGCTCTAATTCCCAAAGGTTGTTTCCCCCCCTTTTTCTCCTCAGTTTTATGGTAAAGTTTTATTTTCTTGTTGCTTTTCTGTGGTTAAGAATTTTTACTTTGTTTTCTTAGGAACCACTGCACCAGGAAGCCCAGATGAGTCTTCTAAGGAGGTTCGTATCAGCTTGCCCACTTACTGTCATCAGGAAAATGAATTATGTTTATTTACTCTACTAATGACTTAGTTTGTTTTGGTCTGTTATTCTTTGTGGCTATTCAGTGTGATCATGTTAGTATTCTGAACCAAACTAATCTAATTAAACTCCTAATTGGCTTTAAATATCTTATATTGCTTAACTGTTGCTTCATATTGTTTTTGTTTTTTTTTTTCAGGAGGATCAAGATGGAGGCCAATCTGTTGGCCAGAGGAAGAGGGTTAAACTTAGCAGCAGTACCAAAGGTAAATATCTGGGTTTAAAATAAAATTTCACAATCGGGAACTAAATTGAATTATTCTTTGTGTTTTTGCCCTCAGATCCATACATTATTGATTCGCTAAAGCACAAATGCTTTCTGGAAGAGTTGCTATTTTGGACAATAAAATTTGAATTTCCACAGAAAATGGTCACGTTCTTGTTGAACATGTTGCCAGATCAAGATTACAAGGTATTCGGTTTCCTGCTTTCACTTTTTTTCCCAAGGTTTTAGCTTCTTCTCTCTCAACTTTACTTTGTGATTGTGTAACAAAATAAGCTTTTTTACTTGCACTGCTGTCATTTATAACATAGCTGCAGAACAACAGGCACTGTCAGAAGAAACGGACTGTAAGTGTGATTTACTTTTCCTTGCCAGATCACATTCACAAAGACGTTCGTTCAGCATTACGCCTTCATCATGAAAACCCTGATGAAGAGCCACGAGTCGGACACAATGTCCAACCGCATCGTGCACATTAGCGTGCAGCTGTTCAGCAACGAGGAGCTGGCCCGACACATGACGGAGGAGTGCCAGCTGCTGGACATCATGGTCACGGTGCTCCTCTACATGATGGAAAGTTGCCTTATCAAAAGTGAACTTCAGGGTAGGTTAACCAAATCTACCACTTAGCGTTATGTTGATTTCACACGTTTTGACAGTTCGACGATTGGCACATGTACTCGGCTTTGATAACAATTCTTTGTGGCACGACTGACGATATTTAATCGCACAATACTTTATTAATCCCAAATGGAATCATATTGTTGTGTTATTGGATAAATAAAAACAGTTTGAACTTTTAAAATGTAGCAAAAACAAAGAAGGCTGAAGCGTCTTAGAAGAAATGCTCGTGTCACAAGATTTACACTAACATTGAAGACTAACGTAGATCACATGACGTAAATTATTTTATTTAAAACAAAATACAACAATTATTTTATATAATAATAATATTTATGTGTGGTGTTTGAACTGTTAATAAATAACTGTTTTTAAAGGGGTCCCAAGTATTTGCAGATTTTAGTTGTTGTCTCTATAGCCCACAAATACTGGGGGTTCAATGTTTTACTATTTTACCCAACATTTATTTCACTCCAAATAGTCCTTTGTGATATGAATATTGGAAACAGTGATACTATAATAACAATTATATCCACAACATATATTGTGAAGCTCTAGTTTTTTTGGCCTTTAAGCTTTTTTAGCTTGTTCCTCTCTTGTACTCTCTGGATCTAGTGCTTTATAACAGGAATTCCTTGAATTTTATAGAATTCCTGGTGCAGACAGATTTGACATCCAAATTAGTGCACTTCATTTACATTTAAGACAAAACAACACAGTTTTGAAGAACAATATGCAGTAGATGTTTATTTGATCTCTGTGGTGTTGATATATCCTGAAGATGACTTCAGCTTAAGACACCTTGGTGTACTTGTGGGATTTGCATTGTTTGACTTTTTCTGTTTGTTCTGAATGATTAAATGCAGGAAATGAAGGAAACCATATAATTGAAATGTTTTGTTTTTTCCCTTTAGATGAAGAGAACAATCGCCATGTTGTGGTAAACTGCAGTGAAGCACTATTAAAGAACAACACTTACTGGCCCCTAGTTAGTGACTTTATCAACATCCTCTCACACCAAAGTGTAGCGAAAAAGTTCCTGGAAGACCATTCCTTGTTGATGCTCTGGATGAGCTTTGTTTCATTTTTTCAAGGTAAGTTTTTTTTATTATTATTTATTTATTTATGGAGTTTAATGGCATCGCTCATCTCTGACCTGAATGTAATCGATCAGCTGTTTATGTCGCTATCTTAAACTTGTTTCCCTTCACACTGCGCGTCTTTTACTTTTACTTAAGAATCAGACCTAACCCGACGCTTGAATTTAACGAATGCTGTGGGATTTGCTGGTTATAGTCTGATTTTTATTTACTTTGCTCATTCTGGTTTCCACTAAAATGACTGAGTTTTAGAAAAATAATGCGCAAGAGGAATTTCAGTCGGTGCTCCCCACTTTGCTATATGTAGTCGGCAAGGACCCTAAAAATAACATTCACCTTTGCACAGTGGACCTAAGTATCCTCTTGCTGACAGCTTGAACACAGTGTCACTATTGGGTTTTACCCATGCTCTGCTATCCCTATAAAAATGTTTAATAAAGATTTGCAGCATAGATATTTCTGCTGAACAAATACCTGCAAATATGTTTTAATGACCAAGAGCAGTGAAAGATAAAAATGCAGAACTATGCTACTTTTTATATATATAAAAAAAATGTTTAGAGCATTGATTTAAATTTTGACATGTTTTTTTCTAAGGTATGAACCTGAATAAGCGGGAACTGAATGAGCACGTGGAGTTTGAGTCTCAGACATACTATGCAGCATTTGCAGCAGAACTCGAGGCCTGTGCACAGCCAATGTGGGGTCTCTTGACACACTGCAAAGTCAAAGTAAGTCCATGAAGCTTGTATCACAGCTTTTTTGTTTGGCTTCATGCTTTCACGTTTGAAGGCCCGTTGGAGCTTTGGACATACTTCGCCTACAATTCTTACAGCCTCTTGCAAAATTATTAATTTTATTAGAACATTTTTCGGTACTTAAAAGAACAATGGTGAGCATCCAGAATGCCAGAGTTAAAGCAAATGTGTGGGTGGTTGATTTAGTTGAATAACCAGAGAAACGGAGAACCAGTGCTCACTGTATCTATTTTCCCCGTTTAATTTGTGCAGTCTGGATACTCCTTGGGTAAAATTTGTCGTCAGCATACTTGCAGAGGAAGAACTATCAAGTATACAGATATGCAAGCCAGGAAGAAAAACCAGCCTGATCAGTCAGGAGGTGAACAGGCAACCAGCCAAAAAGGAAACATCTGTGTGTAGATGAACAAGTTGGAATACAACCAGGAAAAGCAAAAATCACCCAACATTCACCATTTAAAGAAAACGCGCACAACAACAAATGTATTCATCGTAGAATCCATCAAGAAAGAGAAAAGCCTGCATGTGATAAATCAGCAAAAAGCAGCACATAATTGTGACGTAGAAGTAAAAGATACATAATCTTGAACAGTTTCTTTCAGTCCCGAGTTCATACATTAATACGGTAGAGCACCTCTTTCGCTTGAGCCTTGTCAGTTTTTGGTGCCTCCATCAGCCTTTCTTCCAGGATTGTGACATTTAGATTGATCTGTCTTCCTGTCACCTTTGACCAGCTTCCCTGTCATAGGGAAGCATCTCCACAGCATGACGCTGCCATCACCGTGTATCATGGTGGGAGTTTTCTTTGCTTGAACTTCGGCATTGTGTTATTTTTCTGCCAAAATTCGTATCTGGTATATTTTGGGTCAAAGGAAATTCAGTTTCAGTCTGATGTACTAAAATGGACAAACCAAACTGTGATCAGGACTAACAGTTGCCACCTGAGCTGTTGATCTGTGCAGCTTCTCCAGAGGTACCGTGGGCCTCTTGACTAACTTCTATAATTAGCTCTCTATTTCACACTACCCATGTCTTGGTTGGTTTGCAGTTATGCCATCATCTCTCCATTTTCAGATGATTAATTGAGCAGAGCTGTGTGAAACTTCAAAGCCTGAGAAATTGTTTGGTGTAAACTTCACCCCAACTTTATCCCTGACCTGTCTGCTGTATTCCATGATCTTCGTGATGCTGTCTGTTCAATATATTCTCTAACAAAACTTTTGATTCTTGACTGATACTGTGACTTCTGAAGGAAGCTGCTTGGATTAGATTTTATTACACGGCTTTTAGAGTAAAGTAGACTGAATATGAATGCATTCTGCACTTATTTTTGTGGAAGATATTTTTACAAATATATAATTTCTTTCAGTTTCATGATTAAATGCTACATTGCTTTGGTCCATCTCACTCAATCTCAGTATAATCTATTGAAAATTGTGGTGGAAGCATGACTAAGGTGTTCCATCCATAATGCATGATTCAGTATGGATTTTAATTTGTTGTATTTGGTTAACAGGAGACCCAGGAATATACAAAAACTGTTGTTCGCTATTGTTTGGAAACACTGCAGATCTGGTTTGATGCCATTGGCTTCATTGATGAGGTGAGTTTTACTCACATTTTTGCTTTTGCAGACAAGTTTCCTTCTAAGTTTCTAAGGTATTTCTTTCCTCATTCTTTACTGCACGTCTTTCCCAGCCTGCACCAAATCAAGTGACGTTTCACCTGCCACTCCACCGCTACTACGCCATGTTTCTCAGCAGGGTATGTCGGAGCTTTTCCCTTCTAACAGCGAGTTTGTGATTTAGTTCTGCGCTGTGGCGCTAACTATTCGGCTGCAAATCCGCAGGCTGTGAAATGTCAAGGGTTGGATTTGGACAGCCTCCTGCCTGACCAGGAAATGCTGATGAAGATTATGGTGCATCCACTCCAAATTCAGGTATGATAATGGAAAAAGATGTATTTTATGTATTTATTTTTTTTCCTCTACATCCATAGTTTAAAAGCACTAATGTGTTCCTCAAAACATTTTTTGTTTACTCAAGGCGTGCCTGTCTGAGATCCACAGCAACATGTGGGTCAGGAATGGTCTGCAGATTAAAGGACAAGCTATGACTTATGTGCAATCACACTTCTGCAACTCCATGATAGACCCAGACATCTATCTCCTTCAGGTTGGAAGTGAAGCCTCACAATAACAAAATTTTTTTTTTCCTTCTGTTTTTTTGTATTAAATTATTTTTTGTGTGTTTATTGTTATAGGTTTGTGCATCAAGACTGGATCCTGACTACTTCATTTCAAGTGTTTTTGAGAGGTGAATTGCCTTCCCCCCCATTTCTATTGTGCAAACCGTATTTGGTAACACTTTATTTGAAGAGGGGTGAATAAGACTGTCATGACACTTTCATAAACATGACATGACACCTGTCATGAACATGAATAAGCCTTCATGAATATTTATGACTGCTGTCATAAATATAAAGCGTCATCTGGTAAATTATGACATTTTTAATATAAAGTTGACTTTATTCAAAATGTCTTTGTTATGACAACTTGACATTAAACAAGAAATCATTACTGTTTAAACTTTACCTTTAATAACATAAAGTTACCTAATTTTTAAAGTGCAATCAGTAATACTTTTATAACAAATTTATATCGGTAATGATAGACAGTCAGTCTTATTCACCCCCTTCAAATGAAGTGTTACCCAATATTTTCATTAGTTTTTAAACGTTCCGGAACATGGAATCACCTCATCTTCTCTGGTACAGATTTAAAGTGGTCGACCTCCTGACGATGGCTTCTCAGCACCAGAATGCCGTGTTGGATTCTGAGCAGGAGAGGCCGATGCTGGAAGGAGCGTTGACGTTTCTGGTCATTCTGACGAGCCTTCGCATTCATCTGGGTAAGCAGTGGAAAACAGGATTCCTCCTTTCTAATGGCAGCATGAGAGTAAAAATGAGTTACAGTGTGCTTAAATCAGATTTTGAATCCAAATATATGCTTTAATTGGCTATTTTTAAGGAATTAAGGGGCAGCATCTCACACTTTTTTTTTTTTTTACACTTTCTTTATATTTGTTATTTTATTGCGCAAACTAAAAAAGGCCTGCTGATGTTTTCTAACAGGAATGACGGATGATGAGATTCTTCGGTCCGAGATGGTCTCCCAGTTGTGCATGAACGACCGAACCCACAGTGCACTGTTAGATCTTGTATCCTTCAGTACTTCACAAATACACTAAAGACCATTCTATTATCCATAAGTCTTTTTTGTTTGTCCTTAAGACTTTTTCTAGATTCCAGAAAATCCCAACCCAAAGAGCGGCATTGTTCCAGGTAGCTGCAGTTTTGAGGATGTGCTCTCTGCTGTGGCTGATTTCAAAGCGCCTGTGTTTGAGCCCGGAGGCTCCATGCAGCAGGGCATGTACACCCCTAAAGGTAAGAGGGTTGAGTTGATGAAAATGTGCAAAGGAGAAACAGACAATGGTCTGAGGTGCTGCGTGTCTATATATGGCACAAAGGTTTTTGGAATAAAATCTAAAATGCATAAACAGAGCCATGGCAACAAGAAAAAATAGGCAAGTTATTGAAAAATATAGCATATGTACAATTTTCTGCATTTCCAAGTTTTCTTTGCAAAAAACTCTTTCCAGAAGTTTTGTAGACACTCAGAGCTTTCTAAAATAACTCCTCAGACATCTATAATGGAACTCAGACCATGGATTTTATAGGCTAAAATATCTATTCCAGAACAACATTTTGGCTGCTTTACAGTGATGGATTATTGTTTTCTTTTTGGAATCAATACGAAGGTACTCTTCTGTTGTCTAAACAGGTTATCAATAGAAGAGGCTGTTAAACAAATGGAGAGATTTAGGAAGCGAGGACTTCCACCTAACAGAAAAAAGTACTGCAAATAGTTGTATTAATGAGTAAATCATTACATTTTATTAACAAATCACAATATAAAATTGAAATGTATATTAGAGATAAAAAAAATTACTTTCACCATATGCATTGGTTGACATATCTATTAGACTAAATAATTGATTCATTTACTTGGAGTTCTTCAGTAGGGATAAATATGATTGGAGATGATTAGAGAACAATCTTAAGTCGGAAACTTTAGGGTTTTGTGTGACAAGAGTCACCACTTGGGGGCAGATTTTCACAATTTTTAAAGGACAGATGAAAACTGGGAGCAATAGATTCAATGTCACTTTGTAGCAAAGCTTTTCCCTCTCTGTCCTCTTTTGTTGCCTCTAAATAGCTGAGGTGTGGGAGAAGGAGTTTGACACCATCATGGTCGTCCTCAGAACAGTCTATCGCCGTGATGTTCAGTCAGCAATGGACAGATACTCAGCATTGTAAGTCACCATTTCCACTATTTATCCCTAACCATTAATTTTTGTCCACATTAGACTGGGATTAGATTCACCTCTGTCACCTGTATCACGAAAGATCATGATGAGAAAAGTTCAGGATCGGTGACTGCTACATCTGCTGGAATGGGTTCCAGTTAAATGACCAACCTCAACGATTCTTTTTTCTTTCTGAAATGACTGCGGTTCAGATGCCTTTAAGGTCAACATTGTTTGGAAGTCGAAGAATTAACTAAAGGATAATTTTCTCCAAAAGTTTCCAGAATGTGTGAAAAGGTTGCAAGGTGGCTAATATGATTTTAAGAAGAGAGGAATAAACTTTGAAAGTTTTTTGTGGCAATTTCCTTTCTTTATGCCAATTTTATGCAAATAAATTAGGTGTTGATAACAGTGACTCTTCACTTCGTACAGCAAGAAAGAACTCTGGTCACTTTGGCACCTTCTCTAGCATTTTATTTAAATGACCTTCAGATTGCAGTTTTGGTAAACTCTTGTGCTCTTAAACCTTAATGTATTTTGATGCAACACATGTAGGTCACAGAATGAAGTAAAGGTCTAATAGCAGCGTATGATTGGCTGGATGGATGGCATTCTAATTAGAAGCACAGCCCTCCACAGCTGTTGGTTTTTAATAGTTTTTAATGCGTTTATAATATAATTGAGCTACAACTTTTAAGAAAATTGATGGATATAAAAATATAAACTAATCAGATTTTTTTTTAAGATTGACCTGCTGTCTGATCTTTTCTTTTGTATTTTAAATGATTATACTCATTTCAAATAAAATGTGTCCTTTCTGTTGTTTATTCTGTGCTTCAGTGCAAACAATAGTGTGATGTATTTCTCCTCGTAACATCTGAAACTGTTATTTCCACCTTCAGTGTGATAGCAGCGTCCCGTTACTCATTTGCTCCGACTGTGATGGATTACACGTCACACTGACCCAGTTCTTGTTAAAATGATGCAGTCATCACTAAAGGAGTGCTCTTGCATAGACTGAAACCATTTTGTAAATCAATTAGAGGCTATGAAGGTTTTATTTCAAGTATTTTTTATTTTTTTTGTTTCTAATTTTCTCTTTCTCCTTCTCCTCATTTGTGGCGGCTTTATCTAGTTTGAAACAGTATGGCATCCATACTGGAAACCCATGGCCACCTTACAAAGAGAGGACTCCTCTGCATCCTTGTTACAAAGGTTTAATCCGACTGTTGCATTGCAAAACCCTGCACATTGTGATATTCACTCTACTTTACAAGGTGAGCCTGTTTTTCATCTCGGTTTACACTTTGATTTTTCAGTAGATTGGTATGGATTTGTTATAAGAAAAGACTGAAGTACAGGACCTGTAAAACCGCTCCACAAAAGGATGGTTGTTTACTTATATGTACTGATAGTCAGGCTGTGTAACAAATGCTTTCCATAGTTTTCCAGTAGAAAAACTTTTTAACCTGAATATTGTTTTATTGTTGCATCTGTGTAACTATATCATTTTATGTTATAGATATGGATGGATCACCAGAACATGTCTGAACATGTGCTGTGCATGGTCCTCTACCTGATTGAGCTTGGCTTGGACAACCAGGTTCAAGACAACAAAGAGGATGAGGCGAGTACAAGTACAATCTGTGCAACATCAAAACATTATCCTTCATTTGTCTTAGTTCTCATTCTTGTGATCACTGTTTTTGTCCACAAATTCTTCCTGCTTCGTCTTCCTTTACCTTCCCGTTACAGGAGCCCTGCATTGAGGAGCACTGCCACGACAGCTGGTTTCCGGGCACCAATCTGCTTTCCAATCTGCACCACGTCATCAACTTCGTAAGGGTCCGGGTTCCTGAGACGGCGCCCGAAGTGAAGAGGGAGACCCCTCCCAGCACGAGCGCTGAAGCTTCCTCTTATGGCCAGGCAAGTGATGCTGGATGCTTAGACCACGTTTACTGCCATATATTGACAATGTCATAAACATATGGTGGTATGATTTTACAACACTTTACCATACAGTTAATGGTAATTTAAAAACCATTAAACTCTACTTCTCTCTTCTGTATAAATGTAGAAGACAACATATCTGAAATGTCAGTAAAACCAGCACCAAATCCCTCTGTTCGAATTTGCAGCGTATCCATCTTTACAACGAAGCTGTGACCTTTAACATGCAGACTATGTAACCCAGGCATGTTTTAAAACTCATCTAGTGTTTCATTCAGTTAAAGGGCCGGCATTAAGCTGGGCACCGGACATGAGGAGAACCACGGCAACTAAACATTTCTTTGTAATTTAACCAGGGGAAAGAAAATACTGTTCATCAACAAGGAAGCCTTCCTTAAGCTGTAGGCTAGTTCTACTCGTATCTGTATTTCCAGTCTGCCGTAACTCGTCAGGTAGCTTCCTCTTTAAACGTATTTTGCTGTGCTCTTGCAGAACTCCAGGCGTCTCTCAGGAAATTGGAGAGAGGTAGCTGTCTGCACCCATTACCATAAAAACAGTCTAATTACTTTAATGGCACTAGCACCAGCTGCTGCATTTGTCTGTCTTATCTCTGGTATGGAAGCGTCTCTTTGCATGTGTTTGGTGGTTTGTGTTTTCCAAAGGAGCCCTGCCTCGGTGTGTTGAGGCGTGAATATAATGCTGTGCTCCAGCAGTTTCCCTCCCTGTTGACTGCTGAAACTAATTACGTGTGCAATGCAGGTTTTGGTGTAAACGATTTTTAACCGCATGTCAGTATGATTGATGGTGGCTTGACTGGGCTTTATGATGTATGTTTATTTAAGAGAGCAGCTCGGGTCCTTTTCTGTCAGCCTAGGTCATGCCAATCCTTCACAGGGCTTGTGTGTTTTACATCAGGGCGATTTGAATTTTTTTTTCCGCTAATATTGTTGTCATGACGAGGTGTAATGTCAGCTGAAATTTTATAACGGTCATTTGTTTTGGGTTGCATTGGTTCTGTCAGGTTATGGTAATAAGACTCCAGGCTAATCCATCAAAATCCAAGTGAGCAGTAATAAGGCTGTGTTAGGAAAGCTTGTCTGCACCAAAATAGTTCTAAAACTATTGCACGTAAAATTTGATGCTTTCTCTTGCTTTGCTGTGAAGATATTTGATATTTTTCAAGTAAAGCATAATAATCTTTTAATGGAAAAGGTAGAATTTGCTTGATTGGTGTAGCGATCGTCTGCCCGTGAGGTTTTTGTTTATACCGCCAATGCCTGATGACCAACTCGAGACCAAAGTATTTCATAAGAGAATGTTTTGAAATGTGCAACTTCATTAAAAAAAAGCAACCACGGTTTTCATTGGTTTCTTTAGAACCTACGAGAAGCTCAGGTGTTCAGCCTGGTGGCGGAGCGCAGGAGAAAGTTCCAGGAAATAATCAACAGAAGCAACACAGAAGCAGCTCAGGTCGTCAGGCCCAAGAGCTCCTCGACCCGCTGGGTCTCACCAGGCACGCCCCCCCAGCTGGTGACCGAGATCCTGGAGATCCGAGAGAGCATGCTTTCCCTCCTCGTCAAGCTGCACCAGAAGATGTCATCCAAGCAGAACTCCCTGTCGGCCTCCTGGCTGGAGGACCCGGACACAAGCCATCACGCTCACGGAGACGGCATTACAGCCATCGAGCGGATCCTCACCAAGGCGGCCGCACGCAGCTGCCAAATCAAGCGTAGCATCCAGGACATTTGTGGAAAGGTGTGTCCTCCAGTGCCGCCAAAGAAGAACAGTCCATCTGACAAGAAAGCTTTGGACAAAGAAGAAAGGTGAAGTCACTGCGTTTTGTTGTGCTAAATAAGAATTTCAAATCCATGGGTTAATATTTAATATCAACTCACTCTGATTTTAAATATTGCTTATCATCTCCTTGAGGAGGGGTATTGATGAAAGATACTCCGTTCAGAGATTTTGCCAATAGATTCCAATCAATGATTATGCAAAGCTTTTGCCTTCCTACTTCTCTTAATGTTTTTTAAAGAACAGGTTTTTTTCATCCATCCATCCATCCATTTTCTTACACCCTTGTCCCTTGATGGGGTCGGGAGTTGCTGGTGCCTATCTCCAGCTAGCGTTCCGGGCGAGAGGCGGGTTCACCCTGGGCAGGTCGCCAGTCTGTCGCAGGGCAACACAGAGACACACAGGACAAACAACCACGCACACCTAGGGGCAATTTAGACAGACCAATTAACCTGACAGTCATGTTTTTGGACTGTGGGGGGAAACCGGAGTACCCAGAGAAAACCCACACATGCACAGGGAGAACATGCAAACTCCATGCAGAAAGGCCGGGGCCGGAATCGAACCCAGAACCTTCTTGCTGCAAGGCAACAGCTCTACCAACTGCGCACTGTGCAGCCACCAGGTTTTTTTTTTTTTTTTTTTTTTTTTCGGGCTAAATGTTGATATTAAAAAAAAAAATCTCAAGGACATAGAACTTATTTTCTCTTCATCACTGAAGTCTTCAAATAAAATACTGCAGGTTATGTGAAATATAGATATTTTTTTATTCCATCTTTTTTCCATGTCCTTAATTACAAAACAAAAAGGCATTTAAAGGTTGTCTATAAAGTATATTCAAAACAAACAACTTTTTCAGTTTCAGATTGCAACTATACAAGAACTTTATGGAATCTGACAGTCTTGGTGGATCATAATATAAAAGTATAAAATATCAGAAAGGACTATTTGGTTAGCTTCAAGTTTCCCGCATTCTTATCATGCATAGCTATATCAGTTCCTCCAGGCTGTAGGATGTAGGTTATTTTTAGTGTCAGGGTTTCTAAAATCATGACATGGTCCTGAGCACTTTGTACAAATGACAAAAGAAAAAAAATCTGAAAAAATGTCTTTTTGGTTTTCAGGAACAAGATTGTTCTATATTTTCTTGATATTGTACATACCTAGTACCAGACATAAACTCAGAGCGTCTGTGAGAGAGGAGAGCCTACAGTAAATATTTTAAGCTCTGTTTAGAAGTTAACATGTTGATGTGCTTAATGTCATAAGCGTTACCAAAGCTATTGTCTTGGCAAGACGCGTTCACCGATCATAGATGCAATGAGATTTTAAACTAAATTTTAAAACATGCAATAAAATTGTGACATCGTTGCATCTTGCAGTCTGTCACCATGTACTTGTTTAAAGTCATTTTAGAATCATACAAAATATTAAGAGATGAAAAATGGCTTGCATACACGCACAGTGATCAGCTAGAAGTCTGACATGAAGACGTGTAAAGGTGCAGATAAGCGGAAGTTGTCTGTACACTATCCTGCTTTGATGATCTATAATGTGCAGCAGATTTCATGCGCTCAGCACAGTCTATCCCGCACAATCATTTATATTGCAATTAATTGTTTCAACGGTGGCCATGAAAATATGTTCGACTGGCTCTTCTGAAAACCAAAATGTTGAATGTTGTAATTTATTCCCCTTGAAATCAGCCTCTAGTCTGTGTGTCCTGTGGTTAATGATGATAGAAACGGCTTTAACAATCCTGCAACAACCTCCCTTTCGCGCTCGTTTCATCCCTCAGAGAAAATGGGAGGTAGATTTTCTCTCTTTTAAACACATTAGATCTGTTTCCAAGCCAACCGTCGGAGAGCAACATTGCCACTGGCGCTGAAAATCCTTTCGCCATTATTTAATCTGATTGTTTGCACCCTTTTAGTTATCAGTAAGGAATAATTGAGCTACTACACTTCTGTCAACATTTGATTCTGTCTTCTTATTAGACTTCATTTACAAACTCTCCTCACCTTCTTCAGCTTTAGAGGATTAGCCCACCTTATTTATTACTATAGTGCCATCTGTAACGGTGAAAGCTTGAAAATAATTTGTAATCCTTTTGTGTGCTACAGTATTTCCAACTAGATATAAATAATTGTAATATTCTCTTCACATTTGTGATGCAACAAACCCTCAGGAGTTAAGTAATTGATGGTTGGTACGAAACTTTAACAATGCGTTTGTTTTCGATGTAACATATTTTGCATGCCTTTTTTTCACAGTGTATTATTCAAAATTAAGTATATACTCAGTGATTGAGTTATTGTAAATTTACCTTTAAAATGCGTACTAATTAATAACACAAATACAGTGGTAAAACTGGTTTTAAATGTATCCTGTATTTTCTCTGTTTCAGGCGTCAGCGGGCCCGAGAGAGGCAGCAGAAACTTTTAGCTGAGTTTGCTTCAAGGCAGAAGAGTTTCATGGAAACAGCCATGGATGTTGGTGAGTCGGTTTATCTCTGCTTTTAGAGTTGGCGCTTCAAAATGACGGTCCTACGAGGATATTTAACAACGTTAAATATACATCCTCATTATTAAGACGTTATTGGAATAATCTTGCACAAGTCAAATGAACACATTCTTGTGTTAAAGATACAAAGAGTGAAGTTTCTTCTGCTGAGTCTCTCTGTCTTGGATTCCTGTATCTCTTCCTGGAGTCAAAGTGATTATTGTCCAAAGACCCAAAAATATGTAAATGTGCTGCTGTAGCTTTGTCTTAGGTAGCAATGTTGCAGCAAGACTGCACTAATTAAGATTGCACTTTGTTGGCAAAATATTTGCCAACAAAGAATGCAAAATCACAAAAAATACAAATATAAATGGGAAACAGGAAAAACTAGGATGAACACCTAACATTTTGATGAATTTAGTCAGAGGTTTTTGTCAAAAATATATGTATCTTTAATTGCACTTAAAGCTAGGTGGCCAAAAATATTTTCCATTTTGGCCACCTAGTATATGGAGAGGTTATCTTCTTGTCGTTTTCGCTCATCTGGACGGATGCGCCCACTCATATGTCCGGACAACAAGTTTAACGTTCTCCTTATTCATTTTTTGCTCTTTTCCAGCTCTCCACCAGGTTGTCTATTCAAATAGTTATTAAAACTGAATAGAATGTGATAGGTTTTCTCCAGAGGTTTTAGCATCCATTAAGTTGCAAGTCATCATCAAGACTGGCAGTCTTTTATAGATGAATACCTGATAGGAACAAACATTTAATTATCGATTTCTATTGGAATTTGTATGAAACTAATTTGTAAATAAAAATGAATCAGTCAACTAACATGCATTATCAACAATATTCTTTGATACTGTATCTATTGAAGCCTTTATCACAGTTTTATTGGGTGGGTGGGACAGCAGCACTTCTTGTTCAGATAACATGTTTCTACCACAGACCTTGAAGTAAAGTGCCTTTGGTGAAAATAAACCTATCATTGTTCAGATTTTATTTTCCCCCTGATGCAAGGTGAGAGGGAGTTGAGTCTGTGCATACGGTCTCTGGGGTCTATTTAGCAGAAATAGACGTGGGAAAAAGAGTATTTGTGCCTGTTGGCAGTAAGGGCATAAGATCAAAGCCCAAATAGCGGACCGAACTCTAAGGGACCACCCTGACACAGCATGGTTAGCAGCTGAATAATGGCTGCTGTGGTCAGTAGGTCCATTCTTGCAGAACTGTGCTGTGTGATGTTTATCTGCACTTTTACTGCAGTGCTGTAACTTTGGCACTTTAGTACTTGTCATATTTTCCAGATCAATGTGAGATTTGATTCACTTGTACAGAAACAATGGTTAAACTGAGAAGAGGAGTAATATGGTGACTTTCCATTAAAGTTGGCATTGATGTTTAGTTTGATTTTGCTTCTACATGATATGAAAAAGATTGGAGACTTAGTCTCCAGATGACAATACGGAATAAAGTCGAGCGTAAAATCAGCAATTGTTTCATTTTAAAGAGCACTTTGTTGCAGACCAAATGTATTTCTTGAAAATGTGGTGTTATCCAAAAACACCTCCTATTAACAATGTTGAAGTATTTAAAGCCAAAGAAAAGTGTGTAAGGAGGCAAATACCTTTCTACAGCACTGTAGTTACAGCTGTCACTGACTTCATAATTGGTTTGTAAAAACAGTGTTACTTAAGATCAATCTAACATTTAGAGATTAGCTTTCATAGACCTTGTCAGTTTATGCTTCTCGAGGTATTCTTGCTGCTGCGCCCATTTTGCAGTTGCTCGTGTGTGTTTGTGGGTGCGTGTACAGTCATAGGTGGCTCGGTGTGTTTGGATAGCCTGAGGCTACGGCTGCAGCCTTGACATCCAGGTGAAACTGTTTTCATTTCCCCAGGAACACGGTGACCTCCTCTGAGAACATGTTCCTCCTAAAAGCAATAAATCAATTTCCAACACAACGTGACATTTCTGCTCAGTGCTTACTGCTCGTTATGAACAGAATCCTTACCATTTTAAACTGATTTCATATCTGTAATTAATTTCAGCTGCAAGCAAGCCGAGAGAGTTTTTCCTGTCTGTCAATTGTTTACAGCGAGGTTCAAAAACTGTTTAAACATTATGAGCAATACAGATGGAATTAAAATGAACCTCTTGATGATGTGCATGATTCAGCATTGTACCTTTTGCTCACTTTGGTTAAATCACAGTAAACATTAACTGCATCTACTCATCATACTAATGTAAAATGCGGTGGCCAATTTTTAAATCTTCATTTTTATTCTACCATTATGCAACCACAAGAACAAGATGTAGGATCTGAGGGTTAAATGAAGGTCAAGAACGTTGGTTGTTTGCCACTTAAATGGATGGTTCAGAAGTTTTGAAATCGGTTCCTGTTTAGAGATTATAAGATGGCAACTTCTTGCCTCTAGTAAATAATTCAAGGTTAAACAGTGAAAGGACATGCCTGAAATTTGAGAAAATATCAAATCTATCCCAATGCAACACTGATGCACCCTGATATATCAACAATATAGCACAATCTCCTAACAAATGTCTTCTCTCTATAATCAGACTAATATAGAATCCAAATTTGGTTTAGTTCAATCCAGTTCATTGCTGTGAAACACGTTGATATACTGTGATTCAAGTCCATTAATATTCAGTCACAAGTTTAAACATTGCTTTGAACAAAAGTTTTCTTTCAGAGTAATCAGCTCAATCTAACAGTTAACCAATTTTTTTATTTGCCTCAGCTGGTGTTATTTAAATATTTTGTGTGGAAAGCTTTGTACAAATAAGTTATTCTCATTCTCATCTTTGTTGTCTCCATCTTGTTTTTGGGCAGAATCTCCTGAAACTGAGGCAGCGATGGATTTGGGGTCATCTGAAGTGATGGAGTCTGAGGTTCTGTACGACTGTGTGATCTGCGGACAGAGCGGGCCGTCCACCGAGGACCGGCCAACTGGATTAGTGGTTCTACTCCAAGCATCCTCAGGTGTTAAATTCATCCAGATTGTCCCTTTGCAGACTCCACTTATGGTGCCTTTTATTCTAAAAATGTTGAAGCAACAGTTAAATCAACATTTAAGTGAAGAATATTTATATTTCTCACCGGCATTGCTGCATTTTACCTAATTTTTTTCCTCATTTCTCTCCTCCAGTTCTTGGGCACAGACGCCAAAGCAAACAACCCAAGCAGCTGCCAACAAGCGACGAGGAGCACATATATCTTGCAGACACATGCGGTGTGGCTCATGATGTCAGGCTCACGCTGATGCAACAGTTCTTCAAAGATGTATGTGGCTCACAGAAACATATATTTTGTTAAAGTTGGATAAAAAGCCGACTTCCAAAAGAGCTTTAGTATGTTGCACACCGACTGGTAAAATTCATGTCAATAGCATTTTTCTAAATGACTTTAGGCAGACTGATTTCTCAATTCAGGATATAGTAAAATGCATCATGTCATTTCTGATTCTTTTCCACAAATTGATTCGTTAGAAACTATCCATGCACATCTCTCAATTAAAATATATAACATTTTAAATGTTTGAACAAAGCAAATCTACTGGTATGTAAAATAGAAAGAAAAAACCCCGTTTGTCTGAGGTTGTTCTTTTAATACTGAGGAGTTCAAATCGCCTCTGAGCTGCAGAAGCCTCTGCATGGTAGATATCTATGAATTAGCTCTGACTGATGTGTTTTCTCTTTTGTGAATTCTGCAGAGTTCTTGTTTGCAGTCTGTGTCAATAGGCTGGGATGGAGGAGTCTATGTCCAGACCTGTGGACACACTCTGCATATAGATTGCCATAAGTCCTATATGGAGTCTCTGAGGGTAAGAAAGACTTGACCTTATGAAATTAATGCTGTTAACAGAAGCTGGATGCCTGTCTAGGGTGGAGATTAACAGCTCATTAACCAAACACCTATAAAACCTTTATTTTTTTGTTTTATATCATAATCTGTATCTTTGCCCTTTTAATTTGAAAAAATTAACTTTTCTGTTGGTTTTTTTTGTGTTTTTTACCTTATGTTTAGAACTATATCTGCATAATCCTTTTTTTTATTTAAATTTTGTGATGTTTTTCTTCAGAATGACCAGGTCCTCCAGGGTTTCTCTGTCGACAAGGGTGAATTTACCTGCCCACTGTGCCGGCAGTTTGCCAATAGTGTCCTCCCGTGCCGCCCTGGGCGTGGCGGAGATTCGAGTGGATGGCACACACCCACGAATAAAGCGACATGTGTTGTTGTGAAGGAGGTGGAGGACCTGCAGGAAAAACTCGGCCTTTTTCCAGTGAGTTTTAAATTAAGTTTATGGACGCAATGTATATCGGTTTTACAATCAGTATATATGAGCAGATGTTGATGCCATTTGTTAATGTATTGGCATCGGTCCGAGAAAAGCTAGACTGATATTAAAAGCTAATGTTTATTTCCATCTTGTTGCCATATGTTTATGTTTTATAATGGGTTAGCAATGCGTTTATGTTTGAGCATATGAATAGAATAGAAATATAATTTATTGTCCCACATTATTCAGGTGTAATAGCAGAAAAGTGAAAGTGCATGTAGATTCACTCAAAGATAAAAATGATCAAAAAAATGTAAAAACAAATAAAATTGAAAATATAACTTTATAGTGCTACATTATAATAAGACGGTTGTTATAGCAATTTCTATTTGAAGTCACTAGTATTTAGTGCTGCAGCATTAAGCTTTACAAACATTTTTTGTAAGACATTTTTGACTGTAATGGTTTGCTATGTTGTATCCATAGTTTTGAATTAAAGTAAAACCTTGACCTTTTTTGTCTCCTGCACACATTCTCTTTTCATTAATAAAAGTACCCAGATAAAAGTATTTGTGTTGTCTTTTAACTTTACATATTGTACTCTACTGATGATTTAAAATAATTTAAACTATTTTTTTCCTCTTAGACGGAGTCCAACTTGAGTAAAGAAATGGAATTAGTAATCAAAGACATCAAGAACACCACCCAGAAAAAATACATGGACTATGGCAAAAATCCTGGCTCCCCAGATAATGATTTCCTCTTCATGTACTCGGTGGCAAGGTAAGACCACAGCCCTTTAATTGTTTAAAATAGTCAATATTGTTCATAAACGATTCTGTTTTTCCTGTGTTATCTGGACTTACAGACACTTGAGTCAGTTGTACATCAAAGAAGAGCATGTTTTGGCTTTTGAACTTGGAAAAGTGCACACCTGTGTAGTTTAATGGGACATATTCAAGATCTCTTTCACACCTTTAAGATATAGTTACTAGCCTTGTTTCGGTAAGAGCTTTGTGATAAACAGTGTAAAACAAACCCTCCCTTATAGCTCCTTTTGTCAAGCGCACATGATTTATTTGATTCCTTTTCATGATCTAGGAAGATCATGGATTTAACTGGATAAAAATAAATTACTTATGTATCATTCCTGATCAGCTGTTCCTGATTTGGTTTGATGGGGCATATTGTAGCTCTTGAAAGTTGATCCATTAAGTCGCCTTGTAAAAAATCCTATTCATTTATCTTTTTTAAATCATTGCTTGTCTAGATAATATTCTTAAAATAATATTACTGATGTATATCATTTGAGTGTGTGTACTGTGACTCGATCATTGCATTAAATGTCATCCTCCAGCAATACTTTACACATTTCATGCACATTCACGCACCAGTAGCAGATGAATCCAGCAGAATAAAGGCCATCTTTTGTTTTTGTTCTGTTGTAAAAAGTTAGATTTTAGCAAACAATAACCATCCATGACAAAGTTGGCATGGCATTAAAAGGGATCTTTAATTTAAAATATATATTTTGTGCTTATAGCTGATGTATGTCTTATGGCTATTTTGTTTAAACTTAGTCTGCCATTCAAACATTACCCAAAGATTTTGGAGAATATTCATTTGGATCAAACAAAAACAAACAAAGACTAAACAGACCCAAAGAAAAATTTTCTCGGGGGCCGGGGGGTTCTGAGCACTTTTTATCTTCTACAAAGACTGGTCACAGGCAAGAGAGATGATTGACTCCTTTTGTAACCTGGGGATCCCCTCAAACAACACCACCTCCCATTTCCAAAAATCTCAAAAGAAGCCATTTGTGTGGCGTAGCTACTTAGACCTCTTGTCCACCAAACACTGGTACCCTCAGCCCTCTGCCCTAAACAGAATGATCCCCTAAGTGTGTCTGGAAGCCTGTTGGCACTATGAAGTTCAATGAACGGAGCAAATTGCCTGAGGGGTGGAAAATTCTTCTGTCACACGGGTGCTCTTATCAGTAAGAGCCAGATGGAGCTTCACTGTGGTTGCATTATCTATGTGAAATTGGGTTTTTTTTCTCCCAGGAAACCCAAGCATTTGCCCCTCCTCCACGGTCTAAAGGAAGAAATGGCCAGAGGTTTGGCGAGACGGGCCCAGATCAGTCCCATTTTTAGCATCACCTAAAAACATATCTGCTTTCACCATCTACGTTCTTAGATGTTTTGTTTTGCTTTTTTAATCATTTCAAATAGAAAATCCCAATGTGAGGATGACTGTTTGGACATTTAATATTCATGGTTATAAAACTGATAATAGAAACATTTACATAAACTGATTTTGGAAGGGCTTTTATGCTAATAGTGCGTCTCGTGGAAAATCTATTATGCAATGTGACGGAGTTGTGCTGACAAAGTGCATTAAGTGGCAGAGGGTTTGACTAGGCGGTGTCTTTCATGTTTATAACCAAGCTTTTTAATAAACTGAAAATCTGAGTCTACAGTAATGCACAACTAGTTACACAAATATATGCTTACTCCCTTGTTTGCATTCACTCTGTAGATGTCGTGTGCGGGTCACTAGATCAAATATGAGAATAGTTTTCTATAGGATGAACAAGACTGTTAGCTTTTTAGTTACTGGCCATATTTGTATTTCTGTTTTGTATTTAGATTTTCACTAGTCTAAAAAAGATTCTAAAATTGTAGCGTCTGACCAGCAGATCACAAACTGGGGTTCTGTTGACCATGAAGTTCTGTAATCCCCAATCTGTGTGTCTAATTATCACAGAGGCACATTTAAGGCATGATGCAGTTTTTAGACGACTCTGCACAATCCCTGCAAAACTTCAGTTTTCCTTGCATATGTTTCACCTACAGAGTAAGCTAGGGAGTTTCAGAAATCTACCGTATTTTCCGCACTATAAGGCGCACCGGATTATAAGTTGCACCTTAAATGAATGGCCTATTTTAAAACCTTTTTCATATATAAGGTGCACCGCATTATAAGGTGCATAGAATAAACACTACAGTAGAGGCTGGAGTTACGTTATGCATCCACTAGATGGAGCTGCATTAAAGGGAATGTCGACAAAACAGTCCGATTCCCGTCGGCGAGGAGAGTCTTCTGCGACTGGGCCGGGGCGTGGCCGTACGATAGTCACCGTTCTCCATTCGCACACAGCTTGTTGATGGAGAATATGGTGCTAAATGACCTGCAGACGACCTGATTCTAGACGGTCAGTAGGTAGATAGGCCAGTCAAACTTTATTATTAGATTACAAACCAGCATTCTGACAACTATCCCAGCATGCACCGCGTGCTTCTTCTTCTACAGGCGAAAATGAAGTCGGCGGCTGCTTACCGTAGTTGCTAGACCTGTTGTGGCTCAATATTGGTCCATATATAAGGCGCACCGGATTATAAGGCGCACTGTCGGCTTTTGAGGAAATTGAAGGTTTTTAGGTGCGCCATATAGTGCGAAAAATATAGTAAGTGCAGCAATACAGGTTGGAAAATGTTGCTAATTGTGTGGCTTCATAGATAAACTGTTGTTAATTCCCCACAAAGTCCAGTTGGAAAACCATTGATGTGAATGTGCTGCTAATTGAATTTGTATTGATTTTGACTTCTGCAAAGCTCATTTATTATTAAACATTTCATTGGGAACAGTTTAAAAGGAATCACTTCAGTTATTTTACAAGACTTATGACTTTACTAAAAGCTCTGATGGGTTTTAGTCGTGAGCGTATTTTTCGTGATCACTTTTGCACCAGCTGAGCTGCTTACCAATCAGTTGATTTGCTTAAGGTTGCTTATGTTTCTGACCCTCAGGATAAACCTGGAACTGGAGCTTGTGCATCGGGGAGGAAGCCTGTGCTCTGGAGGAGCCAGCGCTGCTGCCAAGCGCTCATGTCTAAGTGAGTAGTTGCTGGTTCAATTTCTTATATTTTATTGGTGAACAATCACTGCATGCCAAGAGAAGATACCGGCCTGATTTATAATGGCAAAGTAACTTAACTAGGCATTCGAGTATTAAATCACCACCTCAGTTTCTGCAGTCAGGTTTCTTAAAATTGTGTTTTAAAGAGCATATGAGTTATTAACAATTCTTAGTTTGTTTTTTTATTTTGTAAAAGTTTATGTCTTTTAAATTGTTACTTGCAGTTCAGCACATTGTTGAGTACTACAGCTCAACTTTTGAGGGGGGGAAAAACAAGTTAATTAATGGAAAAAAAATGGATTCTGATCTGAGTGAACTATTTTGAAAACTAAAGTAGTTCTTTTTTTGTTTGCTTATTTTACAGTTGACAAGGTCATTTAACTAAGATGTGATAGGATCTGAATTAGAAATGAAACCTGAATATTTGTATTTCTTCTCAACTTCAAAACATAGATAAAAATTGCCGTTCGGAAAAGTTAAACTTCATCAGTGAATAGAGTGAGAAATCTTGGAAAGATGGACGTGTGATTTTGTTGGGTTTCACTTTCCGTTTTCTAGTTATTTAATTGTTCTGTCAGAGTTGCAGCTGCTCCAGTGAAACGCCCTGTCATCCCCTAGTGCCTGGAGAGATTTCTTCCCTTAAGGGTTGCCATTTTTGAGCTACATTAACCGTGTAGCCACACTGACAGCCAAATTTACTCATTTGCAGTACATTAGTGTTCATTCTTCTCAGTGAAATGGATTTAAAGGAAAAAGGCAGACGTTTGCTAACTGTGAGAGCCCATGGGGCTCTTAAGCCTGCTTCCCTATATGTCCCTCATGTGTTCAGCTGATGAGGTTACAATTGACTGTAGGAACAAGCTCTCTTTTCAATTCCCTGGGCAACAGCTAAATCAAATGTAGAGAGTCTAGCTTTTAAGCAGCTTTGCTCCTTTAACTGAAAAAAATGACTCTGCTACTGTAAAGGCATTTTAAAGGATAATGATGCTGACCTTCCCTGTTTCAACCCAATGCCACTTCCAGTCCAATATGATTTGTGGGTTTTTTAGTCTGTAAACGAATATTTAATTACTTGACCTGAGACATCTGAGGCATCATCTTAGAGAAAAGTAATTGTGCACCAAACCACAATTGGTCCTGGGATGTGGATCTATTGATACTAGTAACTATCTGCTTTCATTTCAGAGTTGTTGATGATTAGTGTGTAAGTGATTGTAATTTCAAAGGACCAATCAGACCCCGGTGTTTCCCGCCGTAGACATGTCGTCTTGTCTCACTCAAGTTGCTGTTTTTGGGGTTCATAACACTCACCGTAACCTTTGCTCTAGAATGCATTGACCCATAATGCGCTGGTCACACTAACCACCATGTGGAAACACGCTGCGTGACAGAAAACAAAATGATTCACACAGATTTTTTTTTTACCAGAAAAAACTGACATTGCATGATTTTCTTCCCCTTTACTATAATTGGGTTGTTCTGTCAAGTAAAAATCAAAATCAAAGACATTGAACTGGTTGTAAAGGGACAAAATATGGAACATTTCAGGAGATATGAACACTTGAACAAGGCACTGTTGTAACGGTGGTCGTGCAAAGTTATCTAATCACTGGTGATGTTTAGCTCTACTTGTTGCAATTGAAAAGCTTTTGTTTTGTTTTGTTTGTTTAGGAACCTACATAAAGCATGGTGATGATGAGGTTTATTTAAATTTGTTCTTGTTTTCCACCAACTATGTGTCTGAAAGGAAAGGACTTTGAGTTATTTCTTTTATGGTAGTCGAGAAAAAAATAGACTTGACTCTGCTTCCTCTTGACAAAGAGATGGAAAAAATTGGAGCCATAAAACTTGGAACAAGCAGATACTTAATGCGTATATTTTGAGGAGCCTAGTTAATTATAGCCAGGATTTTATTCTCTCTCCTGTTTTTAAGATCTTCCCTCCTCCCTGTAGCTGCCTCTCTCTGGTTTGTTGGAGGAGAGCGATGGCAGAGAGGGGAAGCAATCTGCAGTGAAGACAAATGGGATGCCGTCAGAATCTGACACCTTGACTTCTTTTTGCCGTGTCTCTTTTTTACCTGCGGAGGGCAGTGTTGCTCCAAGAATTGATAACCGGCATGCAGGAAAATTACAGTGTTGATTATTTGAAGCCATTTTGCTGCATTACTGCCTCAGAAATCATTGTAAATCCAAATAAACGAGAGCGAATGCTTTTTGTTACCGTTCTTGTTCTGAGAGCAGCCGCATTTATCTCTGTTGTTAGGCAGATTTGAATGAATTTAGATTTTTCACCTTGCATAATAAATATGTTATACATGTTATTACATTAAAGTAATGCCTGGACATGGTAATTAATGACTGGTTTTGAGGTAGTGACTAAACATGGGTGTGTGCGCACCGATGGTCTGTCTAGTGACTAAACATGGGTGTGTGCGCACCGATGGTCTGTCTTTGTGAAAGTAATGTTCCATTACTTTCACAAAGAACAGGTGTAAAAGAGACGCTCTAGGCTGTCGGACCTGGCCACGAGTCCATCTGGGCTGGCCCCCTTTCATTCGAGCCAAACATTAGCCTGCCGTCTCTCATAAGTCCCTCATAAGTCCATCAGCATTGCTTGCTGCTGTGATAAAACAATTGCATTCTCACACGAGCGATTTGTGAGACAACAACAAGATGTTTATTCCTTTCCTCTTTCAGATCAGCTGTTCCACGTGTTGGCCATGCACATGAGACTCTACAGCATCGATTCAGCGTACAACCCGTGGACGAAGCTGACGCAGATTGCACAACACAAGGACGCAGAGTGAGTGACGTTCGTCCTCAAATACTCTTCCTAAAAGGAAATCTGCAATTCTGTTGATGCATTGCAACTTTGCCATCCTCTGGTGTCTTTCTCACCATTTCCTCTTACATAAAAACACACTGGATCTAAAAGCAGAAAAAAGACATGGGGGTGGGGGGGGGGGGGGGGGGGGGCGACTGTGGCTGGTTACCATAGATACCAGTAATTGCTGCATCTGGCAAATTACCGGGCACTCCACGCAGAGCCAAACGACCCTGTCAAATTGAGTGTACAAGGAGCAGCGGTGAAACACCAGCACCCAGCTGCCTCCTGCCCTTTACAGGGGACTAGCATTTATTTAGCAAAATACAAAAAAGGTACAAATACACAGGTTATTTTATGTTTGGTAACATAAAACATTTCCCTAACATAAAGTTAGGGAAATGTTGGGAAATTAAAAAATATATATCAATTTGGATTCCATAATTGATGATTTGAAAGAATTGGAGAAACATTCAACTGCAATTTGTCATTGAATATTGCAGTGTAGATGTCACGTGGTTCAGCTAACTTCCTGTTAGCTTAAGAATCTCAGTCGCCAAAGTTTGTCCTCATAACCAAATACAATGTTAAAAATATAGCATTTAAATCTAGCAGCCCACCAAATATTGCATCCAAGCAGTGCCTTACATTGCACAAATTGATACTGTGACTCAGCATATTGTCTAGCTCTGGAAAACATGGTTTACTGCACCTGGAAAAAGAAGCTCAAATAGCCTCTCTTCCTCTGTTAATGTTCTTTTAGACATGCTTTCACACCTGTTACCGTCAAAGTGCTTGCAGCCTCGGTATTCTCTTTGGACCTATTTGCTGTTTAAAAATACTCTTGTCAGAGCTTCATAAGGGAACAGTGTCATTCACACCCTGAGGCTGTCGACCTAATGTAGTCTAGTTATATGGGACGGAGAGACGTTTTCACGTCGATGCCAAAAATCCCTCTTGCCGTTTTCTTTACGAGAGAATCTTAAAAAGAAAATGTTTGAGTGTGCGGCTGCAGATAATGGCTGAAAGCTCCGTCCTCTAAGGTTTCCTTCCAGTGCACTGAAGAATTAAGTGTTGAGTGGTTTGGAAATGGAAGGTTTTATTCTTTAAGTGCAGTTCCTCTTGTTCTAAACCCCCGAAGCAGCCTTTCAAGGGTAGAGTGGAGACCAGGACATGCACCGAACAAAAGAGATGTAAATTGGAATGGCACAAAATAAGAATATGTTACCCAGAATGCATTAAGGATTTCAATCAGGGGATGCAAGAGAAGGGGTCTTTTGAAGCTACGTCTTTGTTGAACAAATTAAAAATGGAAAACCACAGCAGAAGCTTTTCCTCTCAGATGGTCTAAAGCCACTTTTAGATGTGCTTTATGCAGCATTGCAGTGTTTTCCTTCATGTTGAACTTGCTTATCGCCATTAGATACGCAGCAGTTGACATTTGCGACGGTGAAGAAAAACATAAAATTAAATAAAATTCAGCACAATCGTCTTGATTTGTCAGATCAATAAGACAGATGTTTGCTCCTGCAGATGGGTCTTGTTTGCATCAGGTCACAGTTTTTCAGTCACAAACGCCGGAGATGCAGTTAAGTGAGAAAAGAGATGGAGAAAAAGAAAGTGTTTTTTTTTCATCCAGGAGAGAACCTAGTTTCCTCTGTCTCGTTCTCAGTAACACAACTGAGATAGATTCCTTCTTAGATTACAGTCAGATTTTCTTTTTGTTGAGTTTGAGTTCTGTTTGTTGAATTCTACATGCAAAACATTTGTTAGAACATTCAAATATCTCAAGATTTCAACAAGATGATTTGTTTCTTTTTAGTCTATTGAGCTAAAAAGAATCAAAAGTGTAAATGGTATGATTGTACAATTCATTTACCTTTTTTCTGATAATTGTGAAGTATGCCATCAACTTTAGCCTTACCTTGCTCGTCTTGTTTTTTTTAATTGATCTTTGTTAGTGATTTTACCAACAGTGTGAAACAAATAAGTAGAGAATAAACTCAGCCTCTCTCATGAATTAGTATTATTAGTTAGGGTCTTTTTTTTTTACATTTTGGGCTGTATATCTGAATGGTCTACATTTTCTTCATGTGCTTGATAGTTTTTGGCTTGCATTTGTTTTTCAGGGTTTCACATTACCACAGCTGTTTGACATTTCACTGAGTTACACACAGCACCGTTTGAGTAATGAAAAAGCTCCTTGGTGTGTTTTTGCAGTGGCTTTGATGAGGAGAGGCCTGAGGTCCCCATGCTGTTTCGAGATGTCCCATCCCTCCTCATCATCTTTGTGCTAACTATGCCGCAGCCTCTGCGTAAAGGTAAGGTTTCTCCCCCAGCAGCAGGAAATCGCAGGGGTACAGACCTTTTTGTAGCTGTAACACAAGGATGCCCTGCATTATTATTTGAGGCTGAACGCTTGAAAGAAGCATTTTACATATTTTTGTCTGTACTCATGTTGCTGTTTTGGCTGTGAGGATCATGAAGAACTCACCCTCCCTCATCTTTCCCTCGTTCTTTACTTTATTCATTCCCTGTGACTTTATTCATTCCCTGTGAAAATGAAGTAAATTCTTTAAAGGACTGATTGGAAGTTAAATTTGTTGGCAAACTGTAGAACATGCTCTACATTTAGTTGTAAATACAAGTCTAGGTTCTTTATCTGTAAAACTTTTAAACAAAGAATTTTTTTTCTCTCCATTCTTCCATTCCGTTGCTTTAGTCTGGTTCAGTTTTCTGCTTATTATCGAGTGTGTTGTCCACTGCAGCTCTCCGTGTCAGACGTGATATCCCTACAATCCTCCAGCTTGCACTTTTAAACCTTATAAACTGGTGTCTCTTTCTGACCTCTTTCAGAGCACTTTACCTGTGTGATCAAGATGCTGTACAACCTGCAGTTCACTCAGGCTTTAGCTGCACTGTCAACCAAGCTGAGCTCCGAAGAAAGACAAGCCTGGGTCAAATCAGGAGCACTTAAGAAGGTAAATGTTAAACCACATGACCTTGATCCGAGAGGCTACGTGCTCATTGTAGGTTGTTTTATTTTACACTAGATATGTGATGTTTCATTTTCGTATCTTGGTAAAAACAGTTAACTTAGAAAAAAATGTAAGTAATTTGTTTATCTTGCTGAGATGTATTAGTTTTGTCACTCTCTTTTTATTCCTCTTAAACTGCACAGAAATGTCACAGACAGTGATGTTCCTCATTCAGAACAGTACATAAAAAATATCACTGAATAAACTGAGCTCCTATTTAAAGCAGCCCAAACTAATGCAACAATACCTTGAAATAATGGAGCAGGCTGAGCATGAACATGCTCATTTTTAGTCGGCAGTATGCAAATGTAGGTTTCTAGTTTTACATCAGTTGTGGGAAATAAATGGCGTGGCTTTAGCTTGCCCCAGGTCATAAAATACAGCACTTATGGCAAGCTGTATTGTATTCATTTTAAATCCTCGATATCAGACAACATTCATTGCTGCAACAATATCCACTTAAAGAACAGAGTTGAAGGTCTTTAACAAGTGTACCAATGTACATATCATAAAGAATAAAATTGCATCTGTTTCTGTTTGTTGTTTTTGTGAAGCGTCTTTTGTTTGTCATGAATTGGCACGATATAAATGAATTTAATTAATATCTATGCAAAACAGTGTGCAACAACATCACTGGAGTTGTTCAGTGATTAAGCTAATTGGCTGGAGAACTTTTCATTTGAGGGATTTCTATCTTTAAGCATAGTAATTTTCCATTGAACTTTAATTGTGATTGTTGCTCACTGTTGACACGGCTTTGAAACGGCATAAAATATCCGTATTGAGTTGAGTGCGACTGCCATGATAGTGAACGAGAAAGCACAGTGAAGACAGATCAGAGGCTCGAAACGAACGAAGGAAAGCTTTAGACTCGAAAATCCCCTCCTATAAATCTGCGACGAACGACAGCAGACGAGATAAGACCGCTGTTTTATATTCTACCACCTTCAGCTTGATGAATGCATTCAGCTTTTCCTCTGTATAAAACAGCAGCCAGATCAGCAGAACACACATTCAAATCAGAGGAACACTCATTCAGTAATGTCTCTTCCCGCTAATCAGACATTTCGCTGCGTTCGTCAGTATGTTCTGTAGGGCCGGCACGTCTTATATTGGAGAGACCTTTGAATGCTAAAGTAAATCGTTGTGTTTGGATAATATAGAAAATGCAAAAATATGTTTTTAAAAAATATATTCACAAAGACTGTCCATCCAGCAAGTTAAATTGTGTGTGAGAAGTGAAATCCTTCGCTTCTTTAAGTTTGCTCATACATTCGTTCCAGGTTTTTAATATTAATATGTAGGAGTTGAATGATTAAACTCATAATTGTGCTTAATTTATTTTTACTTGGGTTTGTTTTCACGCTAGTTTGTTAAAAGGAGTCTGCTGCATTGTGGCCTCACTTTGTTTGCAAGATGTGTGGGGCATTCGCCGTCTTTGAAAAGTATTCACACGCTTTGGAAGTTTTCATTGTTGCTACATAAAACCCACAAACCTCATTGTGTGCAATGGGGATTGTGTTCGATATGCCAACACAAAGTGGTGCTTAATCATGGAGTTACAAGAACATAGAGTGTAGTTTCCATAATTTTTTATGTGTAAAATGTTGAATATTGTAGCGTGCATTCGTTTTCAGCCCCCTTTTAATCTGAAACCCCTAAATAAAAACCCATTGAAAGACATTACCTCCACAGGCCACTTAATTTCCCAAATAACTATACGCATTATATACCTACATAAATACATTTAGACAATAGTTTTTTTTCTTTTCACTGATTGCTTTTACTGTAATAGATTTTAGTTTTTTTGTGATGTAAAGGTTTCTGGTTGAATTCTCTACCTGGGAAAATGGTTCACACATAATTTACACACGTGAAATTTTAAAAATATATATTTAGAGGATCAGAATCAAGTTTCTTTGATGCTACTCTAGGCTCGAGGCTTGTTATGTTAAATTATTCATTCTCTAGTTCTCAGATTTTTCTGTATTTCATCATCATGTTCAGCTCAACAAACATGTTTCATTATTTCTTAAATGCGCATCAGACTTTACCTTTCTCTGTTTATGATCACAGGGAGCAGATGCTCTATGACATGTAGTTTATAGGAATCATTTCAAGTTGTTTTTTTTTTTTTTTTAGTCTGTAGCTTTTGTCTGTATTATTATTTCAGGGTAGAGTTGACTTAAATATTTAATCTTGTTCGTGTTTGTTTGCTGTCAACATCATGATGGTAAAATCCTCCATTTTCTGTGACAGAATGCTCCGAATCCAGAGAAGTCATTCGAAGCTCTGCTCAACCATGTCATCACCGGACTTTCAAAGGACAAGAGTGTTTACAAAGTGAACAGTGAAGAAAAGTCCATGGTGAGCCTTTGTTTACGCTTCACTGCCATGAAGATCACACACCGTCTCCTTTTCATTTCTTCTTTTACTATTAATCGACCATCATAAACGGTGATCTAATATCTCTACTAATCTCCAGGAGTTGTTTTATATTACATTGTTATCAGCGAGCTGTTGCCTGGGTATTGATCAGTTGTTTCTGTTTTTTTTTTTCCCTCTCCAGCTGAGCTCCAGTGTGTGGTCGCCACAGTCTATCGAGTTCAGCCTCCAGCAGTTCTGTCTGCCCTTCCTTCGCCTCTCCTGCCTTCTGCAGCACCACCTCTATGGAGACAACCTGACTGGCTGCACGGTACGTTTTTCTGCTCGCTCAGATTAAAACTTTTTTCTTTTTTTTTCTTTTTTTTTGCCTATTTTTTACAGATTTTTTTGCTCAATTGTCGTTTTCCTGTCTGCCTCAGGAGGAAGAGGAGTTCTCGTCTTTGGCTGTGTGTTTAGGGCTGCTGTCGTCAGCTCCTCAGCCTCCCAGCGCCGTACACAGTGCCTCATGTCTGGAGTGGCCCTTTAGCGCCTTTGACCTGGTGACGCAGTGGTGCGATGAGGTCACAGGGCGATCTCTGATGCATCCTGAGCAATCACTAGTATGTCCATTTTAGTCAACATACCAACTGTGGTAAAAAGCAAAAAAAAAAAAATCTGAAGCATTCGGGGAGTTTTCTGAGACTCTCATGTTTGAGATTTTGAATGAGCTAAAGCAAACCCTTGTGAGTTGTCGGTGATTACATTTCTGCAGGTGTCTTGTTTTTAATAACATCAATTCAGTTGCCGTTTTAGCGAACTTTATTCATTAGTAGCTTGCAAGACAGAAGGATAGAAAGACTGTAAGACCTTTGCTGTCGTCCTTCTCCCGTGCAGAGCTTGCTGGTCCAAGAACCTCAGTGGGCAGCGCCTCGCCTTCTTCAGCTACCAGACAACTACAACATCATCTTCCAGTACTATCACAGAAAGGCCTGTACTGTCTGCAAAAAGGTGCCAAAAGACCCTGCGCTCTGCCTCGTTTGCGGCTCTTTCGTCTGTCTCAAAGGCGTCTGCTGTAAACAGCAGGGTACCTGTGAATGTGTTTTGGTAGGTTTATGACAATAGTTTTTATTTTTTTTATTTTTTTTTTTACTTAAAAATAATGTTTCAGTATCCCAAAGAAATAGAATTTTGTTTTGAAATGTAGGAAAAGCAGTCCTACTTAAGTCATTAATGCTGACTGTATCATTGCAGCACTCCCAACATTGTGGCGCAGCTACAGGCATCTTTCTACTGATAAACGCCTCAGTCATCATCATCATCCGTGGACATCGTTTCTGTCTGTGGGGCTCCGTTTACCTTGACGCACATGGGGAAGAAGATCGAGATTTACGGTATGATGAACGTTTAAACGCTTTAAAACTCCATCTGAAAGCTTTTCCTGCTGCTTATTTGGGTGAGTTTATGTACGTTATTGGGAACAAATAAAAGGATAATTCATTTTAGAAAATTAAAAGTGAACTTATGTTAAGTTTTGTGGTTAAACCAAATAAACAAGGTTATTAAAGCATGAAAAAATATTATGTTGTTAATTTAAAAAATATTACTCATTCCTTTTTGTCAGTGAAGATAATGACGAAGAAAATATGTATTAATGAGTAATAATGACACTGGTTCTAGAATGCGGAACTAAATAACTTTTAATCACACTATTCTTTTTTATTTTTTATCTTAAGCATAAAAGAAATAATAAATATGCGCTTTAATTGCATTTAACTGGAATGGAATTTTTTTCCACCAACTAAATATTAGCTTGAAACCAGTCTGACTTTATCAAGAGTATAAATATCTCTGAAGTTGTGAAGTGAAGGGTTTTGGTGATGATTTGGAGTCATTTCACCTTAAATGTGAGAAAACAGGAAACTTGGACAGGGGTTAATCATTTCCTCACATGGCCGCTTTGGGTCCTTTTGGCTCTCGAACCAACTGCTTGAAAAGCTGAAACGTGCAGAAATGTTAATGACTGAAAACCTTACCGTTTGAAGCAGCTTACCAATAAAAATCATATATAACACATGGCTATTCAAATTCACCAGCCCGTCCGATTGCTTTTAATACGCATTTCTTATTTTTCATGTTTGTTTGTTTGTTTTTTTCTGTTCCTTTGTTTTGCTTTAAAGTACTTTGAAATACTGAGTGGCTCAGCATATGCAAACATTTCTTGACCTACTGTCTTTGTTTCCTTTAGCCGTGGCAAGCCTCTGTTCCTGTGTGAAGAGAGGTATCGAGTGCTGGAGCAACAGTGGGTTTCCCACACCTTCGATCACATCAATAAACGCTGGGGGCCACACTATAATGGACTCTAAGATCTTCCAAAGTCCTCTTACAAACACATACAAACCCAAGATAGAGATGTTTTTTATTATTATTATTATCATCATTGTTATTATGATTTCCTGGCTTGTGTCTGCCTTGATTAAAATATTTGGAAAATCCTTAATATCATAAAAACAAACATCCAGTAAGGTTATCGCTGCCACAGCTTTCAGTTTATGTGAAGTTTGGTGTAAAGTCATGCCTAAAGACTAACGTGTGTGTGTGTGTGTGTGTGTGTGTGCACGTGCGCGTGTGTGTGTGCTCAAGTGATCTATTGTGTGGTTTTCAACAGGAAAAAGAAAAAAATCTGACTCTGAGCTCAAAGTCGTGGGAATAAATGTACCCAGGTTATCTGGAGCAGGCTTTAAAGGTCTGTCCTGTTTGGGTTTGAAACGTCACAGATCAGGCAGATGTGGATTTAGAAAACGTAATATCAGGGTTGTTGAACGTCCCCAACAGAATCGATATGTTTTTTGCACCATTTTTGATGAAGAAAACGCATATCCCTTATATTTATCGCGGCGCTCGCTGCTGTTCAGCCATGGATTTTCTGAGCTCCGGATGAGTGAAACGACGTTTTCTGCAGGCTGCTCTCGTCGTCTGCTCACGTGCGATGGTAGGCAAGACCAAGTCCACTCATCAATACACAAAGAGTTTTGTTTTGCGAACAAGAAAGGACTCTTTCTGGGTCTAGTTGCAATCCATCCTCAGGAATAATTATGTTTCCTTTTTTGTTGTCTTTGCTGTTTAAAATACGTTTTAGATATTTAAATAAATGCTGCTGCTCATTGTTCAATTAATGTTAACTTTTGTGAAGATTTTTTTTTTTCTTTTCGTAAGGTTGTGCTTTGAGTTTACAGTTAGTGGCTGGGAATGTGGATTCAAACTCACTTTAAAGTTTAAGGAGGTATGCGGTCGCCACATTGCACCCACTCCAGGTGACATTAACCTGCCTTTTTAGAGTTTTTCTTTTCTTTCTTTCTTTCTTTCTGTTTTTTTGTTTGGATTTAAAAGGAAAAAAAACTCAAATGAGTCCAGCTTCATAAATATCACTGCACAGGCACCGAGTCCTGCTGCGTCACGTCTGAATAAAAATATCAAGCTTTGAAGGAGTTTCCTCTCGACCTCTTAAATCTCGGCTAAGCGGACGTTTGCTTGCCGAGAAGCCAGAACTCCTAATTGATCTTCCTGTGCTGTTTGAAAGGCTTTTCTCCCTTTATGCATTCTAATCAAGTTCATATCTTCAGTGCAGAGCAATCCATTATGACTATCTCTTACTCGTGCATCATCTAGCTGTGATTTGTAGTTGCATTTTGACATTGGAGGATCGTCGGAGTTGGTGTCCATTATAACACTGTGCATGGCATCCTTTAAGCAACCATTGTTTGTCTGAGCTACCCAGTTTTCTGACTATCACCTTGCTTTCTAGAAGGGTGGAAATTTGGCTCTGCGAAGCTTCAGTTTACGGCCGTCTGGGATGCCGGGCCACGTTGTGCTGCGCTGTGGGGGGGAAAGAGCACACATGGAAAGTTCCTTCTGAATTTCTGCATGCTGATTTTTCTCCCCTCCCTTTTCCCCCAGGTTTCATTTATTTCCTTTATTTTCGCTGTACCCACTTTGTAAATGACCGCAACCAAATAGCCAATGAGTAACGGGTGTAAAGTTGTAACTGAAAGCTTCTGTGTGTTTTCCTGTGTGAATGAAGAGGAATACAGTACATTACTGTAGGTGCTGACTCAAACTTTCTGAGTTTGACCAGGAAGTATGACTTGGGACATTTAATGCAAAATGTAACATATGTGAATAAAATATAAGCACACATTGACTTGGTTTACTTTGTTGTTTTTTGATTATTGTCATATACTGCAACACAACTAAGAAACACAAATATTTCACCTAGTTAATTTTATACCAATTTAATCAAAGTAATATAAAATCAACATCAGAACTGAGAAGAAACTCCATTAAACTTGAATTTGCCTAAAAATGGATGTTATTGATTTTGGACTTTTAATGCTTTGAATGCATTTACTGTAGAAAATATATCTGACTCTCTCCATTATCTATTGAGTATTGAAGCATTTTCAGACTTTTTCCATGTAGAAATCTAAAAATTGTGTTTGTATTCAGCCCCATTGTCTTGATGCCCTTAAATGAAATGAATTTGAAAAGGAAAGCCGTTGTTGGAAAGCAGGCCATAAAAGTGCTTGTTTGCAGTTTATCAGAGGACACTGCAAACATGTCAGAAGGTTCTCTGGTCAGATGAAACCAAAATCAAACTTTTGTAAAGCGTGCAGAAAGCTGTGTGTGTGTGTGTGTGTGTGTGCGTGCGCTTTTCTCCAGCAGGCACAGGGAAGCTGGCCAGAGTTGATGCCGAGATGAAGCTAAATGCAGGACAATCATGGAAGAAAGTCTTTGGAAGCTGCCCATCAGGACTTGGGGAGATTAAATTGACGTTCAAGTTGAGTGTAAACTGCTAAAAAAAGCCCAAAAACCTTTTTTTTTTTTTTTTTTTTTTTTTAGCTCGACTAACTCTTGACTGGCTGTTTTGACTGTTGCTGTCATGAACAGAATGTAAAACGTGACCGGTCAGGCAGTTCAGTTCATTGGAGCTGAAATCTGGACATCAACGTTACATCAGAAGAAAGTTCAACCTGGGCTGAAAAATGGAACTTTTACCCAGTGAAAAGCTGGCATGTTAAATAACCAGACGGTTGATAAGATTTCGCTTTAACGTCTAAAAATAAAATCTGCGTATTTGCTCCTGATTTGGTGCTGCTGAGAGCAAAGTAGCTCGAGTTGTCAGTAATCCATGCGAGGGGAGTATTTGCAGCATAATTGGTTTGGAGTCCGAAAACAAGGGAGGCTCTGTGGATAATGACTATCCGTAGTACAAAGCCACTTTTCTCTTCCAATTTGGCAACAAGAAGGGGGGGGAAAAAAATCTGTGTTTAGCCACAGTTGAAACCCTCGGAGTTTCTGCCACCGTGTTCAGACGAAGCGATGTTGGTGTTGCAAGCGGTTCTCCGACAAGCTTCCTTGAATGTTCCTCCCGTCGCTTCCTGTGCAGGTAGGTTCAGACTCACCGCAGCATGCGTAAGGCTGGTGAAGGCTGCATAAAGGGACGGCGGGGATGCAGTTAACCACTTCCGGTCTGCGGGACACGGTGCTCGGGTATCTGGAAAGTTAATAATTAAAAGCCATTATCAAGTAGGCAGAAAATCTCTTTGTATTTATTACTCCAGAGCTGAGCCGTGTGGGAAGCCTTTAAACATAGAGTTAAACGCCCATGGAGGTTTATATTAAACTTGGCCCAGATATCGGGAGGTGAATGCAGAGGTCCTGCTGTGACTGACAGCCTCTCCCGTGTTGCAGATGTTACAGATGGAAAAACAACGGAAGCAATGTCAAGGTAAGGAAGGACATGTTTTTTCTTTTTCTTTTTTTTTTTTTTTAAATAAAGTTTTCCCAGGTGTGGAAGGAAAGGCTGTGAATGTGCAACATACTCATAATCAGGTTGTCTGCATGTTTCAATTTCAATTAAAACATCCCAAATTGTCTAAATGATCTTGCTTCTTCTGGCTGTTTTCCACCTTCAAGAAATAATTGAGGTGTTTTGGAAAACTGATCCAAAACGCAGCCGTGCATCTCAACAAGACGGCATCATCGCCATTAGATGTTTTAAATATTTTTTGTATGGTTCAGAGTAGTAAAAACACAAACGATTTAAATTCAATCACAAAAAAATTATTATGGTGGTACCATCTCTTTTTCCCATTAGAACAACTCTTCATACCCTCCTATATATATTATATATATATATATATATATATATATATATATATATATATATATATATATATACACAGTCCAGTCACATTAATGTGACCACCACGTACTTTCCACTTCAGAGTTAAATAACCAATCACAGAAGGCAGGTGGCAGCACAGTGCAGTTGAGCGTATATAAAGGGTGTGTGTGGGCTTCGGAAAACATTTCAATCGTTGGCGTAATGCAGAAACGAAGCGATTTATCCGACGTCCAAAAGGGCATGATCATTGGCTTTCGGGCCAAGGGTGGAAGCATTTCCGAAACGGCTGAGTTTGTGAACTGTTCGCGTGCCGCCGTGGTAAAAGTGTACCGTGCATGGCAAAATGGGACTGTCCAAAATCAACGACGTGGCAAATGTGGTGCACCACGGGCCATAGATGACAGAGGCGAACGACGGTTGCGGAGATGCGTTCGGGCAGATAGACGGGCTACCGTTGAGCAACTGACCACTAAAATGAACCAAGGGGCTACCACAAGTGTCTCCCAAACCACTATTCAGCGAACATTGCTGCGTCTGGGCCTCCGAAGCGGACGCCTGGTTCGTGCACCTATGCTGACTGGTGTTCATCGACGACGAAGGCTAGAATTTGCACGCCAGTACAGCAGCTGGACGTCCACTGAGTGGCGACAGGTAGCGTTTTCAGATGAATCGCGTTTTATGCTCCATCGGACAGATGGACGTTGGCGTATAAGGCGTGAAACCTCTGAAAGGAACCACCCTGCAACCATTGCAGGAACGGTCCAAGCTGGAGGCGGGAGCATTATGGTCTGGGGAATGTTTTCCTGGCATTCTCTGGGTTCACTGATTATTGTGGAAGGCACGATGGATCAATACAAGTACGCATCTGTCCTTGCGGACCATGTCCACCCCTACATGCGCATTGTTTTTCCTCAGGATGATGGCATCTTCCAGCAGGACAATGCGAGGTGCCATACAGCTGCCAGTGTACGTGCGTGGTTCGAAGAGCACCAGGATGAGTTTACCGTCCTCCCCTGGCCAGCAAACTCACCTGACTTAAACCCAATCGAGCATCTGTGGGACCATCTCGATCGAGTTGTTCGCGCCATGGATCCTCAACCGCGTAATCTAGCGCAGCTGGCCACGGCATTAGAGTCGGCATGGCTCAACATCCCAGAGAAGACCTTCAGGGACCTAAGTGACTCTCTTCCTGCACGTCTCGTAGCAGTTCGCTCTGCGAAAGGTGGTTATTCTGGCTTTTGACAGATGGTCACATTAATGTGACTGGACTGTGTATATGTCATCTCAAGTCCATCTAAAAATTTACTTTGTTGAAACTTCTCAACATAAATAAAATTGACATCAACATTCATGTTAAGTTTGCACTTTAGTAAATACAGACATACCTTTCTACTGTCAAAATACTTGGAACCTTAAATTATTACTGTAAGTATTAATATCGACTGTCATCAAGTTACGTGCAGTTAGCTGTAAAAATATCCATACATTTGACAGAAAGGAGTCTTTTAATGTTTTTTCTAACTTGAGGCAATATTAATGTTTTGGAGTGGCTCAGACTGACCTGAATCCAGAAGAATTTGTAGGGAGCTAAACATTAGGGTGATGGCAGGGAGGCCTTCCATCCTCAAAGATAAATCATAGAAATAAATTACAGTGGAAACATTGCCAGCAGCTCTAAGAAGTTTGATTTCTGTTTTGTCTATAAAGGACTTTTCATTACTTATTGAATAGTTTCTTCTAATGTGCTAATTTTGTTAAAATGTAATTTTTTTTCCCAAAGCAATGCCTTTCCTATCAGTTAAAAAAAATCCTTGATTAAAAGAAAATTCATTTTAAAATTTTTCACTGGGGTATAAATAATTTGTGCCTTAACCGTAAATATAGCAGATCTGCTATTTACATGTCTGCCTTGAAATTTCTACACACACAAAAAGTCTAGCTTGTCTTTTGAACAGCCAGTGGCTGCGTAATGTGCGGTTATTATGCTGAGTCGCAGCACAAAGAGGCAGCTGAGGTGTTTGTGACGACAGAGATTGATCCTGATGAGGTTTGGCTTTGTTTGGCTAATTGTGTTTTCTGTATCTCGTGTTGTTCTGCTCCTGCAGGCTAATTAATCCTGCAGGTTAACTGCTTAAATGTTAAAAAACAATAGCAATGAAAAAAAAAGAAAAGAAGCCGGATCCGTCTGTCAACTTCTGATGGGGTTATTGGTCATCCAGGGTGAAAACAAGGGCACCGTGCTTTAGGTCTCGCTTGGTGGAGGTTTACTGCAAAGCCTCTTCATATCCCCTTAAAAGGATTATAGTTTTTTCTCTCTCTCTCACTCTGCAGACCTACCAAAGGGTTTATTTACCAAGTGCAGTTCCCAAGAGGCTTTATCACAGAAAGTAGAACTGTGTGTTTGATAGGACCAGAAAATGGGATTACTTACTTTCAGTTTGCGTCATTTTTTTTTCGTGATAAAGTTGTTGTGCAGCTTGTCACACTATCAATCATCACAGTAATAATGCTTTTGTTGAAACAAAAAAAAAACTCAAAGGAGGAGAATGAAGGGTATTCTTTACAAAAATGACACACCTGTTGGTTTTGTGTTTTGTTTTTGTGAAGCTTCCTGTGACTTGACTTTGATTAGCTCATTTATTTATTTCAAATAGTCACGTGTCACGAAACAAAAGGTAACCTGAGCTTCTCGCCCAGTGAGGACCAGTAGGTATCTTGTTCCTAAGCTGCTCTTCCGTCCTCTGTCCCTCTAAATGGCAGTAAATTAAAATGTACTGCTGTTAAAATTAAAACTGAACAATTGAATTTCTGTAATGATTTTCATACATTTAATGTGCATTTTTAACCCCTTAACCTGCAGCAAAATGCTCATGTGCTGTTTATCCATTATATTTTCTGGGGGTGAAGGTTAAGGGGTTTTAACCAGAGCTTCTGAGTAGAAATTACACTGGTTTGCATGTTACAAAACACCAAAATCAATTTTCAAAGTGTACATACTTACCAAAGTCACTTAAATGTGTTTAATAATCAACTTTATTTCTTTTAAGTTAATCAAACTACTGAAATTATAACTACTTTGTTTTATATTGACTTAAACCTCAGAAGCAACAAGAAGAATTGATAAATTTATATCAAATTATTCAAATGAAAGCGCAACATGTGTCCTCAGCAGACAATCCAGAAATAATAGGAGAGCAGCGTGTAGTTAAACTTTTGGTAAATAGTCTTTATAAATATATTTAAAACCTACAGGTTGAGGTGACAAATACCAAATACACAGACTGACTGCTGCTTCATAAAGTCATTCAGTTTGTCCTTATCCCACGTTAATAAGAGTTAAATAATAAGAATGCCTAAATAGAAATGACTAGGAAATAGAAGTGCTAGGAAATAATTAATAGGAAATAGAAATTGTCCTATTGAATAAGTTGGCATATGTGCTGTTTATTTTATCTTTATAAGGGTTTAAATATGTACCACATTCTTTACAGCATTGCAAAGTTGCAAACTTGTGACTAAGCTTAAATGGTTACTAACTTCATGTTCAAAGGGTCAGTCTCAAATATGCTGACAAAATAACATTTAAAGTTGTCTTAAAGTAAAGAACAGTGTGTGCTTAGAGGAGACTGGCTGCGGTCACATGATTTAGCAACTGTCACAGACTTCCTGGTTACCTGCCTGCAACATGAGATGCTTCATATCAGCCAGCTATTATGACTGGCTACATCTGCCGCCTGAATATTTAAAGCCATCTGGGTATCAGGTTGCAGATAACTGGTAAATTATTAATCCCTGGAGATTGGCTAAATTAGTCTGGAGCATTTCGATGCGAGGTAGCGGCACACACTTTAAAGAAGCAGGTATGTTTGGTTCTTGACTTTTTGATCTTTTATTTATCTTGAATCATCAATTGTCAAAGATTAACAAAAACATCTATGAAGAGAAGTTATTGCAGATGGTATCCATGCGATTGCTGCAGTGGACCGTTGCTAAGTAATTTATTTGCAGCCAGATTAGCAGAGCTTCTCTGTTTTGTGCCAGCCTAAAATAAAGTTTAGTTAAACTTTCTTGCAGAGTAAGGTGCCATATAATTACAACAACACAGAATAATATTCTAGTAAAAATGTAAACAAACACGTTAGCATTAATAATTAACTGCCACAGCATAACAGTCGCCCTTATGTTCTGCATTATACTGGAGTATTAGACATGGCTATATAAAGTTTAAGGTGTATGTGAATCTACTGTATTCTGCTGCAGATTGTTAGAGACTCACTAAAAGCTGTGATAAAGATGGAGGTTTAAGAACAGGCGACTGGTTTTGTGTCCTACATGGGGTTTAGGTTACAAAACACAAGAGCAGTGATAAATGTTTGATACTGTTGTGTGTTATGCTTTACTCTGAAACCAGCGTACGATGTCTGACTCTCTTCAGGACCTGAAACATGTTGAAACAAGTTGCCCATGCGCCTTTTTAAAGCTTTTGAACAACGCTCCAGTGTTCTTGTGTAACTTCAGGGGACAAACATGCTGAGAGGTTGCTAGTTTTTGTAATTAAAACTTACTGGTTATTTGGTACTTTTCTTTAATGAAATCTGATTTGAAACATGTGGTAACTTCCCTTACGTCTTTCCCACAAAGGACACACTGAAGGGCATCAGACGTGCTGCATATTTGAGAGTATCCTCTCAACACCCTTCTGAAATTCATCGTATTCTGATTTATAAACCTGTCCCCGCGTGACAGGGTTAAGCATAATTTTTCACATCAATTTTCCAGATCGCCTAAAATAAAAGACTTCCCCTTCAGTCCCTCAGGGACACACAACCTCTGTGATGCATTAACATGTTTATGATGAGGAGAGCAGACACTGAATTGAAAATAAACATCCCTCTCCATCAGGTTTATCTGGGGAAACGTGTCATTTTATTAAACAGTGGGTGTGGGCTTCCCTGCATGGAAGAGATGGGGTTGTTATCTTTTGTGTTGTTTTATTTTTCATGATTTCATGTCACTTTACTGTTCTTGCATGGTGTTTTTAGTCACAAGAAAATAATCATATTTTAACTATAAAAACCCCCACTCTAAAGTACCTTGATTGTTTTATGAAGCTGCTTGTTCAAAGGTGTGGCGAAAGTTTGCCGCTTCAGGCCCGGTAATCTCTGACCAATCCAATTGATCTCCAGCAGATTGCACTTCTTAGTGTGCACAGCAAGGTCTCAGTGGAGACGGCTAATTCAGTGACTGTGGGAAACGCCGCTTGTTGCCCAAGGAAGCATTAGCTGTTGCTATCGGTGTTGCTGTATTATGATCACTAGAGACTCTTCGCTTGTAACTTTTCTCAGTGCCGATGAGTCAGAAGAACATAACGCTCGCCATGTAAGTATAGACTGTGTTCTTATATTTAAATGTGTTTAAGATTGTAATGTGGCACCTTTGTGGCTATTTATCTCTCAGGAAGCTGCTGGGACGATGCTGTCTGTGCTTCGTTGTTTATAGATTTTATCTGCTTTTCTTTTTAGCTAGATGTGTTTTGTTCTCATGCTGCAGCAATGTGACCTCTGTCAATCACAACCAGCTTTCTGTTCCCTGTGCAAAGCATTAAGCATTAGAAATGCGATTAACATTTTCCCTTGGTTTATTTGAACCGTACAATCACAACATTTTGACAGGATTTATGAAAACACTGTTGATCCCAGATCCGGTTTGATCCACAGGCGATCTCTTTATGGGCTGTACCCCTACAAGTCCAGTATGATTGGGCTGGAGAACCTGGGCGATCCCTCAGCCAACTGGGACATAGTGGAAACCATCGGGAAAGGGACATATGGCAAAGTCTACAAAGTGACCAACAAGAAGGACGGGAGCCAGGCGGCAGTGAAAGTGCTGGACCCGATCAACGTGAGTCCAGTCAAAGCTTGTTAATTACTCAGGCTGCTCTGGTTACCTTGGTGAAGTCGACCCCACTGCCTTCGTGCAAATTCCCATTTGTACTGCTATCACTTTACCGATATTAATAAATGTTTCCAGAGGTCATCATAGGTCAACCAGGCCGGCCCGTCACACACAAATTTCACCTAAATTGAAGAAAGTATCTGGGCCATCTGCACTCAGGTGTTTCCTCATGTGGTCGATTAAGGTGGTTTGTTACTTTAAGTGTCCCCCAGTGTTGGTCTTTTGAGGCTCCACATGTTTCTCATGGTTCTCTGGTTTAATAAACTTGTTTCAAATGACTAATTACCTCGTCTGGTAATGAAGAGCAGTGAGTCCAGATGTCCACGGCTTGGCAACGCTTCTGGAAACCAGCAGCTACATAAACGCGATTCTTTCCTGTTCATTTTTAATGAGCATGTGCAAAGTTGTTATCTCTGTTTGGCAGCCTAGTGATGACCACTGGAAAATATTTGGTGGAATTAGAACCCAAACTATGGATGATACTTGATTATACAAATTCATCCTTTATTTTTCATATGTTCTATAAAATAATCCATAACTGTAAAATTGTTTCTCATCTTTCTTACAGTGCTTGTTTGCCAGGTGATTATTGTGCTTTCCTTAAAAGAGCTCAAAATACACATTCACATCTGAGGACTTCTTGTCCCGTTTCATTGTTTTTTTTCTGCTCACAATCTGCACATATGTTTTATGATTCAAGCTGTTCTTATGTTATCATAGTAAGTTTAGCATCACGAGGTAACAGACAGACATCTTAGATCTAATAATTTCAGCCTTTGATTAGTTTAGCTGCTTTAATGAGGCCTGTTTCATGTCTGTGAGCTGTTTTATACATTTTTGTCTCTTTGTCTCTCTTATGTTAATGACGGTTGTGTGTTGTCACGATTATTCATGTCTGACTGAAAGCTTTATTTATTCTCGAGACTAAAACATTTGTTTGTTCTTCATAATTTTGATTTCCTACAGCATTCAAGCTCCTCAAACAGAGTAGGTTGCAAATCTTGTCCTCTTCATTTCCGTCTCCACTGTTTTCCCACTGTGCTGGTTAAGACCAGTCTTACCAGTTGGCCTCCGGTCATTTTTCTGTTTGACGAGTACGCTGTAGACCCTGTATCGGCCACCCTTGTTCTGAGACCTGCCTGTGTTTGTGTCCGCCGTCCTGGCAGCCCGATCCACCACGCTGCTCCCCTCAAGAAGACGGAGCTTCCTCCTGTCCCATCGCTCTCCCTGATTAGACCGCTGACACTATCACTCAGACATCCAGGAGGAGAAATTCTGCCTCTGTGGTTGTGGATCTTCCCCTCCCCCCTCTGAGATTTACTTTGATAGAAAAGTGGAGCCAGTTGTAGTTCATCCTGTCCGTGTGTTACTGTTACACAGCCCGATTCTAATCATAGCTACCTGGTGTTGCTCTGTAGCTAAAAATAAATAGTCACACACCTATAAAGCATTTCTCTGATAATTTATGTTGCAAGGCTCTATCAATAGTTTGTTTGTTTGCTTCTTTAAGGACGTAGATGAGGAGATTGAAGCAGAATACAACATCTTGAGGTCTCTGTCCAACCATCCTAATGTGGTGAAGTTTTACGGCATGTTTTACAAGTCAGACAACTTATCTGGGGGACAACTCTGGCTGGTACTGGAGGTGAGCGCTTCCTCGTGCATCTTTATTGAAATTATTTCAGATTTTCAGGTGTAATATTAAACCCCAACTGGTGCAACTATTTTATTTTATTTGTCATTTGTGGAGAATGTGAACAATGTCTTTAAGCCGTAATTTTACCCTAAGTCAGTTACAACCAAATAAATCTTTTGACGCAGAGAGGAAACACGTTCAGTAGTCAGAAAACAATCGAGCTACCTCTATTTGCGTAATCAGGATTACGAGAAATTAAAAAATAAATGAGACTCTGCATGGACATGCTTGAGCATTTTGCTTCCTGCTGACATTTACCTTAATGAAATTCTGTTTTCTGTTAACACAGAGTTTGATTCTTTCTAATGAGCCATTTGAGTACTCCTACACTGAATTTGACTGTTAACAATAAATGTGAAGGACTTTGCATAGTAAAAGAAAAAAAAAACTCGAACAAAACACAGTACCTCAAAATGAAACAATCAAATTATTCAAATCCAAAGTTTCCTTCTTATTCATCTAATAACATAAACAATATGATCTTCAGCAAATCCAGAAGGCAACAATTTTTGTTTACACTTCAAACATAACAAACTCTTCAGCATTCATGTGTGACTTAAAAGTGGCAACATCCTAATGACATCACTTAATCTCACACCACTCTATGCAGGGTCTTTGTCTGCGATAATAAATATTCACTCACCCCTGCATCTCGAATGCTTGAACTGTCTCCAGCTGGGGAACATCTGACCTAATTTATGATTGATGCATTGAATTTTCATCCCTATATAGTCAGATAATACTTAAAGAAAGAAAAACAATAGAACAAGTCAGAGATGGAACAACAAAAGTAACTTTCCTGTCCTTAAACTCTACACTCTTCATCCCAATGCTCTATACAAAATGGAAAATACTTCTTTGAGTTAGTCAGATTTAAATCCACATAACAAAAGATGTTTGACATACCAACATGCATAGCGAGACAGAAAGCAGTGCATTGGAAGCCAAAGTATTTGGAAATACTCTGCAGGCTTTGACAGCACTTCTTAAAGAGCCTGATGCTGTTGTGCTGACATGTGAGGCCGGGCTTCTTTCTCCAGCTCAGATGTGTGGCCTAACCCTCCCCATGAATCATAATTTAGGGTGGTGAGTGATGGACGAGTCTCCGGTGTTTCTCTGTCTTCCTTGCAGCTGTGCAACGGCGGCTCCGTCACAGAACTCATCAAAAGCCTGATCATGCGCGCCCAGCGTCTGCAGGAGCCCGTCATCTCATACATCTTGTACAGTGCCCTCTTGGTAAGCTGGCAGATGATTTTAAATGGCAACTAAAAATGCAAGGATATTAAATTTCAGGGGCTGAACAAAAACATCTGTACCCTTTGACGTTTTCTGCTTTGGTCACCACCAGAAAATTCAACGTATCATATTGGGATTTCATGTGATAGACCCGACAAATAAATTATGCAGAATTATTAAGTGGAAGGAAAAACATATGCAGTTTTCAATATTTTCTTCTTAATTAAAATCTGAGACTTTTGGATGAATCTCTGGTCCAGTGCTTCTAAATCAAATTAATAAATTACATCCTCAGCAAGGCGGACTCTGCAGAGTCCAGCTAATGACCCGATTACTTCACACTGGTGGGTTAAAGCAGCAGTGCTACTAAATGTTGCAGGACCATCCGCCTGAAAGACTGGAGTTTCCTGATCTAAGGACTAGTGTTGCTGTGATTGTGTGTTTAGATGTGTTGTCCTGCTTGAAGATCAATCAATCAATCAATCAATCAATCAAATTTTATTTGTATAGCACATTTCAGCAGCAAGGCATTTCAAGGTGCTTTACTTAATAGAAAAAAATAAAAACAGCATGTGACAATGAATAAACAGTAAGAAATATGAACTTTCACCTCTCTGTAAAGTGTTTTGCAACCTCAACAGGAACTGCTCCTATCCGTTTTGACATCAACCCTGAGCAGCTTCTCTGGCCGTACTGAAGAAAATCCTCATAACATGATTCTGCCTCCACCATGTTTTTCTGAAGGGATAGTGTATTGAGAGTGATGTTCAGTTGCTGTGTCCACTAGATGGCTCATGGTGAATTGCAAATGGCTTTTCTTACTGCTTCTCAATGAAAGCAAGACTTTTTGCTGGATAAAAATATGCAGCTGGACCTTATTTACAAATAATGAATAGCATCTGTGTAAGTAGTTAAAGCAATACTACCATTAACTATTTTTATTTTTAAATAAAATATATAATTTTTCTGCTCGTCACAATAACATGATGTTTATCAAAAATCACAATAATTTTATTTGAAGTTTGTGGACAAAATGCAAAAAGCAATGAAAAAAAATTCTTGAAGTGTATGTCTTTGCTTATTTTCAATATTAATTAATTTTTTTTAACACAATTTGTATTTTTGGTTCCCAACTTCAAAGGGGCTGCAGCATTTGCACAACAACCGGATAATCCATCGTGACGTCAAAGGAAACAACATTCTCCTCACAACTGAAGGGGGAGTCAAACTGGTTGACTTTGGTAATTATCTCACCAAAAACAATTGCTTAGAGATATTAATATCTATTTTTTAAAGTTTTTTTTTTAAGCATGATTGATCTTTTGGCAGTACAACTTTGATCGTGAAGAATGAACACAAGCGCGGGGTAAATCATACTCGGTGCTCCACACTCTTTAGTCCCCCGCTCACCATAACATCTTTTTATTTCACGGAGCGTAGCCTGAACCCGGGGCTATTATTGCTCGTTTAAATTGCATTATTTGATGCTTTGCATATTAAGAGAAAGCTGCTATGGCAAATGACTTTGAGTCGCCCCCTCCAGGCGTGTTTATGTCCCCCGTGTCATGGAGATGAAGTGGACTCACGCTGATAAAAATCTGTCCTACATAATTTGAAATGATTATGGCCTATTATTATTACTGCTTGGCAGTTTGCCACAGCAGATTGTACACAAGGATTTATTGATCAATTCTAACACTTTGCACCTGTTATAAATCTGACTGTGGGCTTTTAGGGTCTTTTTTTACGTGGCAGAAGGTGAATCTCATCGTCTTCTTCTGCAGGTGTTTCCGCTCAACTGACCAGTGCACGGCTGCGGAGGAACACATCGGTCGGGACGCCGTTTTGGATGGCTCCTGAGGTCAGGCATGTGCATCTATTAAAAAAAACAAACCACATGCTTTAGTGCCTGATCAGTGGAGTCCTTATGTGTTACCCAGAGCGCCTCGGTTATTTTAGTGAGCCTCCCTCCTCTGTGTCATTGTGTATTCCCCTCCTGTTCTCCGCCACGGGGTGCAGCTCTTGAGGTTGCCTCAAGGTTAATAGCCGGGAGTCTGAGGGCCCCTCGGCTCACTCCGTGGCAGAAATGAGGTGTGGTGATTGGGCCGGTCGGGCTGGGACCTCAGGGGCAATTAGAATAAACTCAGCTGGAAAATGTAATGTCACTTATAATTATTGACTGTGGGAAAGCGGAGCTCACACCGGCAGCTATTCTAAGCTGACCCAGCTTGAATTTGCTTTAGATAAAAAGGATTTTTAGCTTTGAGTCAGTGAGACAGGTTCAGTTTGATTTGACACAGTTCTTAAGTAAAATCTGACCTACTTTTTTTTGCCATAAATTGAATTTGTCTTGCATCATTTTTAAATTTCCCTGCATGTTTTTTTGGGGGGATATGTAGATGTTATTTATTTATTTATTGATTTGGTCTCAGATGTTGTGTTACGTTGCCAGGTCATAGCCTGTGAGCAGCAGTATGACTCCTCGTACGACGCCCGCTGTGATGTGTGGTCTCTTGGCATCACAGCCATCGAGCTGGCAGACGGAGACCCCCCTCTGGCTGAGATGCATCCAGTGAAAGCGCTCTTCAAAATCCCGCGGTGAGTCCAGTAGAGGGCGCTCTTATCACACAGGTGGAGTGACGCTAACACAAAGACCACAAATGTTGCCCTCCCTGCCCGAAGTTAGTAGACCAATGTTAAACATTAGAGCTGTTAAACAGGAAAGTCATAATATTTCCTCTTACAGCTGAACATGTTTTTGACATATGGATGTCCTCATTCTTTTCTACAAAGTAGGTCTTGATGTATAATGATGAAATCTATGCCACAAAAAGTCCTTAAGGTAATTCCTATGATATATATTCTCTGGAAATATTCACTTCAAGGAATGGTGCATGTCTGACAAGGGGGGAGACTCATGTTTGACCTTCTCTTGACAGCACAATCGTGCAATTATCTCTTCGTTTGTGGAAGATGTGCCCCTCTGATTGCAATTTGCATTAGTGATTAGCTCCATTCACACCGAGACGAGGCTGTCAGCACCCCCCTTAACCCTCGCCAACCCTGCTCACAATATTATCTCCTTACTCACCAACATGCAGGAGCACAGCCAGCTTGTGCGGCAGAAATGATGTGTGCTCTTCATCAGCGCCGCATTTTACCCAGAAGGTAGAAGATAGAGCTGACTGATGGCTGGATGGGTTGGTTAAGTTCTCAGAAACATACATTGTGTTACACTGCAATGTTTTCATTTTCCATTGAAACTTGAAGATTTCTTAATTTTCCTAATTTGATCCTTCCCATTTTGTTGCATGCTGACTGGCACCAATGAAAAATGTCTAATTTAAGGATATTTACAATGTCACTACTCCCCAAGGGCAAGATGGGAAGGAAGATAAACATGTAGATTTTATAGTCTTTATTTGGAGAAATATGCTTTGGTTCATGATTGAGAGCTTCAGCAACACACAGTGAAGGAGAAGTTGGTGTGAATTAAAAAAATATAATGTGAAGATTCATGTCTCTTCATGTTTGGTATGAGGAAGGATCTGTGATGCTGTGGGTAGAAATCTGTTCCAAAAGACCCAATAACTTTATTTTGGTACAAAGCCTCCATCCATCCATCCATCCATCCATCCATCATCCATCCATCCATCCATCCATCCATCCATCCATCCATCCATCCATCCATCCATCCATCCATTCCCATTCATCCTTGCAGGGCCACCAGGGGCTGTTGCCATTATCTTGCAGCATCAGGGGGCTGGTGCCTTTTCCAGCAGTCATTGGTGAAGGAGTTCACCGACAGGTGATGCACAACAGGTTAAACCAAGGACCTTTTTGCTGCTACCAACTGCTTTACCATGCAGCCCGCATTAAGGACTGTTTAGTAAAAGCCTCTTGGACTCAACCAAATAAAAAAAACAGGTCTTTCAGTGGAGAATGATCCATAGTGGCCAAACCTGCACTGGAATGTTTAACAAAACACAAAGCCATCCTTCCTGCCTGGTAACCACAATTCTCTGACCTGAATAGTTAAGAAAACATGTAAGGTAAGGTGAGCTGATGAGAAGAGATCAGATTGGAGGGCCCAGAACAATAAACTTTAATCCCCGACCAAACAAATATGTTCAAATTAAAAGGTCTGCATTTTTAAATCAAGACTTTTCACACACGTTACTGTAATTCATCTGCATTAATATATTGAATTCCATTTTACTCATTCAAAGTTTTACTGAAACGTTTGAAAGGATATATTTCTTACACAGACACTCCTCCCCTTTCTATTCGATACACAGTCTGGCCTTTTCCTTTGAATTGTGACCCGAAAGGTTTAGTGGTTGTTAAATAAATCACAGTGTGTGTGTGGAGGCATGAAATGATTCTTTCACCATGACATTTATCTCAAATGTATTTTCCCCCCCGACGCTGCAGCGCCGCAGATGAATTCAGGAGGAAATGCTCGTATCACTCCTGAAGGAATTACTTTCTAAATAAGGAAATGTGTTTCACCTTTGGGTCTCCGGTGGCGGCGCCAGTGATTCATGATAAGATCTTAGAGATTCATCTTTTTACATGGCTTTGACGATTGTAGAGTTTCTGATTTATTTACGTATTTTTCCCGTTAATGCATCACAGAGGCTTTGCTGAAGGGCCTTTTCTTCTGTTGGATAGTCCTTGACTCGTACATGTTTGCACTAAAACATGCAATAATTCAGATTTTTCACATATTAAAGTGTTTCTCTGGTATGTGGTTAATCTTGCCTGCATCACTGGCTTTATTGATTCTCTTAACACTCTCTAGGAAAAAGAGCTGAAAACAACCCCAGCTGTGCATCGACTCATATTTTGTCTCTGCTGCTGTATTAACTGAAAGTAGCCAAATAGACGTCCAGCCAATCATCATGTGGCCGTTATGACGTAGTAAAAGGGGCACAGCAGCATCTTGCAGGGTCGCCTATGCTTTTCTCTCATTGTAGTTGGAGTTGTTATCTGACAAATTAAGCCAAACTCTCTAATAAATCACAGACGTTTTAACTTTTACGGTGAAGTTAGATGTTTGTGATTTCTTTTTTTCTTTATTATCACCTTGTCATTAGATTAATGAAAATGTTTAGGTGTGCTGCAGTGTGCATGATAGACCTACGATGTTCTCCGTGGCTATGAGTGAACCTAATGAAGTATGACAGAAGGCAAAGCTGTAAAATCATCAACTGCAAAATTAATTAGTGACATCAAAGGTGTTCTTCGATATTTAGTATGCAGGAAAGGTTAATTGCTCGCGCTGGTTGCTCTCGGTGCTATAAAGCCTCGGAGTGTCCATGTAAAGTCAAACCAGAGGGTGTAAAATTTGTTGTAAAGGTTAGAGAGGCAGCAATGACGGACAAGGTTGTGATTGCTCATCCGGATCTCTGTCGACATTACACACACATTAAACATGGCGCACATCCGTCGGGGCGAAGACCAGAATGAGCGAGATGGAAGACTGAGTAAATGATGGCTTGTCAGGGGCAACAAGGTCCAATAAAATCACAAAGCTCAGGGAGAGAGATTCCGACTGGCCAGATGCAGAGAAACTGCTCTCATAAAAATTATAGCACAAAGTTATGGCCTAAGCAGCAGCAAATGGAGACGGCGATCAACAGTGTCTGAAAAGTTATTTTTAAAAAGTTCGTTCCACTCGACAGTTTAATATTAAAATCCTTGTAGACGTTCAGTCAACTGTTTTACTTCACAACAAGACAACACTCAAAGAAAAGACACATTTGACACAAAAAGAGACTGAAAGCAGAGATAGGGTGGGTCACTTTGTGACACTGAAGAATATTGAAGAATCCTAAACATCCTTTTCACAAGACTGTAGAAGAACAGAGTGTCTTAAGTCAGAGGCATCTGCAGAGCAGCTGCAACACAAACCAGTGCAGGACATTCTTCTTTTTCTGACTATAATGACTATTTAAGCAGAGGTAGTGAGAGTTACCACATCTAATCTCCCATTAGGATTAATGAAGTTTTTTTTAAATTATACTGACAGCTGAACATTCAGGCTTTCAACAAATAATGAAACTATAATAACTATTTGCACTACTTTAAACAAAGTGTGAAAAATAAACATGTAAAATCAGTAATGTTGAGAAAAATTGTAAAAACATAAAAATAAAACTTTCTCCCACCTCATTTGACTTTTCTGACTTCATGAATTCTTTGAGGCATTGACTCGGAGAATTCATGTCATTTGTTTTTAAAATGACAAAAACCTTCTCATCTAGTAATTAGCAGGTCAGGTTTGTATGAAACAGCCTCATCACGCACTATCAAAAAAAAAAAATCCTACCATTAATTTTCAATTGGACTGCCACGTCCTGGAGTTGATCTTTTTTCCCCCAAAAAAGTTAAAATTCTCTCTGTTTGGTGGACAAATGTTCATCCTGACAAAATGACTTCAGATACTTCTAGTTCTAGAATAATTCATGTTAAGACAACAAGATAAAATCACAAATAACCACACGGTGATGATAAAATTATCTTAAAATGGGGAAGGCCGAAAGATCTCCACACATGCATCGTCTGTTGGTATTTGCATTAAATTTACTAAATTAGTATTGCAGGTTAATAAAGGACTAAAGTTTGACATCTCTGAGCATACAGAAACATTCCACAAACTCAAAATCCCTTACCTCAAACAAAAGGAAAAAAAAATTCTGGATGATCACAGCTGTAGTTTTCTTAGGTTTTGGTCAAAAATATTGCTGGCATGAACACGCTGCCCCATCAATTTTTCTTTAATGAAGTCGCTCACTGTTCCTGTAACAGGAAGTCACACATAAAAAAAATGTTTTGATGGGCTTAAGTAACCTCACACCTTTTGTTTGAGCGATTTCCTTCCTGACAGGAGCTCACCAGTAGGTCATGATTAAGGGCTTTAATATCTCCACCTCTGATGCAGTCGTCTTACTGAAGCTCTCGGCGGCGTCCCGGTGTGCAGCTTGGGCGACGAAGCTGTCTGCCCCATGATAAATGCAGCGGCAGCGCTCGGTTGCTCATTCATGTATGCTCAAAGAAGTCCTGTGCAGAGGTGGTAGTGATGGATGAGCCAAAACTTTGGGTGGGTGGCCCAATCACTGAACAAGTCTTTATTTTTGTATACATGTGCTCACTCTCTGTCATAAAAATAGTTTTAAACACAGCTGTGTTTCTTATTTTTTAAGAAATCAATGCTGTTTGCAGCAGTATTCTTTTTATATTGCATTCCTTTTTCTTTTTTTTTTCACAACATAATTTTTCTCCTTGTCTAATCCTCTACAAGGCATGTGGGCAAACTTCTAAGAGCACAAGAAAGGGGACGTTTGAGTTTAGAAGAGCATCATCCAATAGCATTCTACTGATTTATGAAGCAGTTTTTCAGATGTTTCAAGGCTGTAGATGTGGGCAGACATGATCTTACTAATTCTGAAGTTATGCCTCACATCTGACTGACTTCACAATATATGATGAAGTGCTTGGGATTAATGCATTCTGATGCCTTTAGTAAAGATATCTGCTTTAAAGATTATTGGGCTGCCTTTGTTTTTTCTCAACCTTCACTGCTGCATAACTTCCTGTAGACATAAAAGGTCTGCATGCTTCAAAGTGGACAGTGGAGGTAGCATTGGTTTGTCAATGGGATCAGACTCAGTGTCTCTTTTTAGGAATTTATGCCTCAGATTTCTTCTGCAGATTTTTTTTAACAAAGCCCGGGTCAAGGCTTATTCTTTGGCCAGACTACAGTCAACGATTACCCCGGACGATAGACTGAATATTTACTTTGAATCCAGGGTTACTGCCTGATGCATTACCTTACAAAGATTCATTACCTTTCTCCGCCAGCGAAAAAATATGTCATCACTAATGCAACTGCAGTCACGGAAAGAGGACGACTTCCTTCGGGGCAGAGTTTTTGTTAAATCATGATGCCAAATAGACACACAGAGTGAAACTCCTCCTCCTTCTTCTAGAAACCGACACGGCTTCATGGTTTTCAACGATAGTCAATATTTGTTGAATTATCTTTATAGCTTAAACAAAAGCTATGAAGAACTGTATGTGAGCAGATTAGAGTTCTTTGAAAGAAAATCGCAGATCAGCGCTAAACAAAAACTGTAAACGGAAACTGGATGTCATCCTGTAGAAAAATGATTCCTGCCTCCTTAACCAAGATTGTAAGGAGTCCAGAACTGAAATTGTAGCCCCATATTTTATTGTACTGAATAGTATTCACCTGAATCTTAAAAAGATATGAATGTATAACTTCATATTTATGGTAATGTCCTGTAAAATGTCTGTTTTTTGACATCTCTTTAGTCAGCTAGACAACACAGAAGTCCTATTTCATGCAAAAAAAAACTTCTTTGGAAATTTAAACTGAATAAAATATATGAAAAATATGCATATCAAAAATGATATTCAGAAACTGCAATAGCCTAATTTTTTTTGTCTTTTTTTTTCTTCCTGGTTTAGTTCCAGCTGTCAGAAGCTGTTGACGCCTCCCTGATTTTGCCTCAATCCACTCTGAGGAGCGTCTGACAGACGGCGCTTGTGCTGCCTGGACCCACATTTGAATAAGCCATTTGTGTTTACAATGTGAGCCAGCGCTCACACACAAACACTCAAAGAAAAAAAATATCAGGGTGAATTTGTGGAAGCACAATGAGCGCTCTTGACAGCGTTATCAGCAGTGCGCTGGTATGTTGACTTTATAATATATAAGCAGTATAGCAGAAGATCAAGGCGAGAACGTTTCTTCGGGCTCATATTAGAGGTTGCATTGAGACAGTCAATTTCCGGCTTTGATCTGCACTTTGGAAAGGATTGCCTGCCTGAATTCTTAAGAAAGACTTGACTAAGTGAACGCTGCGCAAAATGACAGATTTTGCAACCCTTACATCCTTTCTTTGTATCCTCAAAAAAAAAAAATTAATTCAGACCGTTGGTGTTCGAACTGCACCGCCCCAACTACAGACTCTTGAACCTGTGTTTTCCTCCAAACACTGCAGCGTTTCATGTGAGTGTTGGGAACTAATTAGCGCAGTAGCAGGTGATTGATCAGATGTTTCACTGTTTACCTGACAGTGACAAATGGCTCAGCCTCCAGCTGTCGGTTTGACAGCTCGCTGTGAAGACGACTGTACCCAGGCTCCGTCCAGCCTTGGCTCCCGGTGCAGCCCTACCGCCTGTCATCCCGCGTGTTGAAATGTGTTAGCATCATTACAGATGGCCTCCGTAAATGCTGCTGACAGAGGTATAACTATCTCCCATAACTTTCAGCTCTCGGTGGCAGATGCTTGCTGCCAGACCCTAAGAAGAACAGTTATCATTTGTCACTTTTTCTGTGGCTGCCACAGACCTGGATGCAGACACAGTCTGTGCTGCTCAGAGCAGAAACCCTCTGATAGTCACACACATCGTCTGCCAACCATAACCTGCCAAATCTGAAAACTTGGGGGGGGAGGGGGAAAGTCTCTTTGGGTCACAAAAAGACCCAAAGAATGGCTTTGGGTCTCTTTCTAAAGGCGTGATCTAGATTGCCTTTAGATCATGCATTCTAAAGGCTTTTGATAAAGTCTGTTCCTCATATCTTTGTTGTAATTTTGTTGCAGAAATCCCTCGCCCACACTCCGAAATCCTGACCAGTGGTGCAGAAGTTTCAGCTATTTCATCAGCCAGTAAGTCCCATTAAAGTTGAAATGAACTTAAATGTTTTCTGTAGGTCTGAATGTTTTAAAGGAGGAAAAGGTTTCAATTCCCTTTTTCATCACCAATACGATCTCTCTACCAAGCATGTTTTCACGCCAATAAATAAAGAAACATATTTAGTATACAAATATACTAACTGAAGTCAAGAAATTCAGAAGCTTGAAAGAAAAACAAAGCAAGCAGGAGGAAACTGAGACGACAGCCAAGTGGTCCAGAAATGTGTTGTTGCTTCGCTTAGAATGCTGAAATTGGACATCAGTGCTTAAAATAATGTTCACCCAAGACAAAAGTAGCAACTTATACTTAAATTTTGGCAGAATGTAGTACGTAATTTCTGATCCTGTTTTGAGCGCCATTGATAATGATATTGTTAATGAGCCATAGTTCCTCTGGATAAATGTTTTTTTAATATTAATCCTGACTGAAATGTAAGAGAAACAGAAAGGTTAAAATAAATTATTTTGATCAAATATTGCATTTTAGTACGTTTATATCTTCAGCATGAAAAATGTTGAAGATGGCGATAAAACAAGCTGGTTACCAGAATTGGGTGATAAACGATAACAAGATGCCATACATGAGGCACTCTACAATGAGGAAGCTGTTACTGAAGGAAAAATGCCTTCAGTATTAATATACACCATATAAAATTAATATTATTGTACTCTCATTATCACAACTAGAGTAGAGCTACATTGAATCATGATGCTGAAATAAATATTCAAGTATAAATAATTCAGTAAGGGCATACATTACAAACTATGACCACATCACATCCTTGTTTTTCTGCACTAAAAAGTTAAACATGAAACTATTTCACTAAAAAATATGAATGAGTATTATTATTGCATAAGATCCGGCAGGAACGCATACGCAAACAGAGAAGGGCCTGGATCTGGTTTTTTATCACCAGATTATACCAACCCTCTTTTCTTTTCTCTTCTCCTCTTTTGTTGACGTTCATTGGTGTAAATCTGCCACAGAGGAACAAAGAGATTTACCTGAGTTATCTGTTCAATCTGAGGCCCAGATAACTTATCATTTGCTCCGCTGTGCAAAGCTAATAATGTCAGGCCCGGCTCGTAGCGATTGCCTGGAATATACAACCTTAATATGTGACTCGGAGAGCACTGTTCGCCCGAGCCGTAATGAGAAAATAAAATTCAATTTGCTGACTTTGGATAGGAGAGATTTTTGGCTAACAGTATGTTTGTATGCAACAAAGCACTAACCATCAGTTTTGAGGACTTGGTTGCTTTTTTTTTGATCAATCAGTGAATGGTTGATCTTTGTCACATTTCCCTTTCATGCATAAACTAGTAACCACTTGGTTTTAACATTTTTTGCAGTGCAGTTACAGTGGGTTTAATTGATACTTCTTATTTGCAGGTTTGTAATTTGTATAATGGTTTCAACATTAATCTCCTTAGACAAAGCCCACTAAAGATGAATGCAGAGAGGCTGGACAATGTTATCAGTCTTTGCAGGCGGCTTGTGAAGCCTTTGCAACCTTTGTAGGCCTGCATGCATATGTGTGTGAATGAGTGAGAGAGTGGGAGAGAGTGTGTTCAGGGGACAGCTTGGGAAATGAGAGGAGGGATTCTGGATAATAAATCCATCACCGGTGTCTCCACTTGGGTAGCCAAAGAGCTGACTTGGTTGACAAAGTGGCCTTCCGCTCAGCATCCTGGCAGCGCAGCCTGGCTAATAGCAACAACCTCTGCTTAATGCCCTGACACTAATGAATTCATGGAATTAGCTTTCAGAGCTGAACAAACTGATAAAAGAAACAGAATTTCTGCTGCGATTAGCTGAAAGCAACTTGACTGGCGAGTTCCCCCCCCCCCCATCTCTAGCTTTAGCTTAACAATTGAGCACAATCCAGTGGTGTTTTCTTAAAGGAGGGGGTATTATGTAGAATGTAATTTTTAAGCTTTACATCATGATACATAATCTCATTCTTTCCCGCATATATCTGAGGAATCCTTGAATGGCAACCACTCAGGGTGCCTAAACGCGTGCTCTCTCAAAGCTCCTCCTATTGCCACAAAGCTCCTCCTTGGAGTCTCCTGCCGAGTTTCCGCCTCCTTCATGCCTTCTCCACTCAGCTCCACTAGCATTAGCAGTAATTAGAAAACACCTGGTGGAAGTGTTCATGTGATGACCTCATCATACAAACTGTTTCACAGTCCAACAATCCTATTAATGGCTATAAATGGCCTCTTGGAACAAAGGCATTGTTATGATGTCATGCTGATTGTGGATCGTCAAATTTCTTTTATGTCATGTTTGATACATACAGCATTTTTATAACAGTTGAGTTTAACAGCTACTACATTGTGCTATAAAATGTCACAATGTGTCTGTAAAATACACAATACCATCCCTTCAAATCCTTTATTGTCTTAAAGACCACCTTTAGATTAACTCAACTAATCAGCATGTCTTAATTCTTAATAACTGTAATAATTTACATAGTAAGGAGTTTTTTCATGCAGAATAGACTTTGTCTGAGCAGTGATTCTGTGATTTATTGTGTGTAAGGCTGCAGAAGGATTTACTCACCACAAACTGCAGCTAATTATCATGAACATTCAGGGGGACCATTCAGAGAGAGCTGTTGTTGAGTTGATCTTAAAGCAATCCCTGCATAGCAGCAAATGTTTTTTAGTGTCAGAGGACACATTAGAGGTAAAAACAAAAAAAACCCCCACAATTTATTTGTTTTCTCTAAAACAGAAAACAGATACATGTCTTTATGTGATCTATTTCTGCATACTTTTAAGATTTTCTGGTTTTGTGATTTTGAAATATGATCAAATTTACGCTTTGTTTTTTGCATGCAACTGAACCAAGTCTGATTTTCCTTTGTGTCACACGGTCTAAAAAATAAACTAAAAATCATGTGGTTTTCAGTGACTTTAAGGGGAGAACTTGTGTCTGACACAATCTGAGAAAGGTGCGGGCAAAGGGCGATATTAAAAGCTCTGACTCTCCCTGGGAAACAGATTGTCCAATCTGTCAGCTGATTTTAGGGAAACTCAGACTTGTTTCAGACTTCTTTAAGTTTCAACAACGTTCAGGAGATTCTGCTAAAGATTTATAAACACCTAAATAATTTCTTAGTTTCCCAATAACTGCGTGTCTTTTCTGATTGTAAGGTGTTTGATAAAGGACTTTGAGGCCCGTCCATCTGTGACCCATCTGCTGGAGCATCCCTTCATCAAGCAGGTCCATGGCAAGGATGTAGCTCTCAGCCAGCAGTTGGCAGATCTTATCAGAGAGCAGCAAGAATTTGGGTGCAGAACCAGAACCAGGTAAGTCTTAAAAAAACAAACAAACAAACAAACAAACAAACAATTTCCTAAAGTGCCTGTGCAGAAGAAATTGTGAAAAATCTACACTGCCTCTGTTGGGTGTTGAGTTCTCTGCTTCAGCTGCAGGGGAATCAACTGAGTGCTGTTATCAAGTTTGACCAGTAGGGGGCAACCTCTCATCTTGTTATGTTCAGGCACATGGAGATGAGACACGGCAACGGATATTACAGTTTGTGATTAAAGATAAGCTCAGAGAGTGTGACTAATTCAGAAAGAGTGATTGTGATGACTTACTTGAAATTAATAAAACCAATTCAGTTAAATCTGTGTTCAACTATTTGTCTGGTCCACTCAATTAAGCCCCTGATTGGAGGAATAAATATTAGCTTTAATCCATATAGGATTTTGCGACAATGAGCTAGTTATTGGTTCGCAGGCCTGCAGGATCCACATACGAATAGAAGAGATTTCACGAGGTTAAAGCTTTGCTCAGAGACTCACAGGGCAGCAAATGACAGCGCAAACTGTGACCATTTTACTGGAGGAATACTGACTCTGGCAGTGCTTAATCTTCATTATAAAAGAGTTTGCTGAAGCTGCCCTTGACTGAGAGTCCTGATGCCTTGCCAGCTCTGTTTACTCCCGAGAGCATGCAGAGTTGGTGCCTGAGCCTGATCCCGAATTCCTGTCCACAGTGAAAGTGGATAATGGGATTAGGAGCTTGTAGGGCGAGAACTGGGCTCGCCCGGTTTAGTCTCCCATGCCACTGATCGTCGAACAATGAAGCAGATAAGAATAAAAAGACGTAGGGAACTTAAAAGTAGCTGCCGTAGGTGGAATAGCGTTGGTTTACTTCAAAGCGGGAGAGAGTCAGACGCTGGAGGTCTCAAGTCCTCCTCCAACGGGACACGAGGACAAGGAGTCACTTCCTAGGGAGCACATGCCAAGAGTATTTCCCCACTGCTGCTTTTTCTGCTGCACCGAGACTGAAAAATTAAGACGAAGGCAGAGGAGGAAACATTCACTAACCTGGAGCTAGAATATCTTCTCTCTTATGATTGATTATTTATTGTAATAGAATATAGATACAGCTGGTGAATTGAATATCAGAGGATATGTTGCGATTTTTATATGTTCTTTCAGAATTTAATTTCATAACTCACAATCTGCTGCTGTGCTGTGAAAGAATTTTTTTATATGTTTTGGCTGCTTCGTTTTAATTTTACGCACTTGTTTAAGATTATTAAAATGATGTAATATCAGACAAAGAAGCCTGAGTAAATACGAAAAAGTAGTTATAAAATTATAACTTGGCAAGAAACAAAAGCTATTCAGACCAAACTGATCCTGTATGTGAAAAAAAATATTCCGTTGACAGCAACAGATGTCATTTGCAAGAGTTTGCAAAAACACTCGTCTTTGCAGAAGGGTTTAAATTCAGACCAATGTTCAAATTTATGATTCCACCAAGTACAGCTTTTTACATTCAGGAGTTTGTTCAAACATCTTACAATGACATCTGAACTAGTTAAACTAAAAGGAAAAAAGATGGTTAACTCTCGTGATGTCTTGTTTTGTCTAAAATGAGTCGAATACAGCTGCTAATGACTTCCAAAAAAGAAAAAAGGAAATCTGTCTGCAAATGCACCAGCACTTGTTCTGGTATGAAAACTGAATTTATTTTTGCTGAGTTGTTGAATCTAACAGCGGCACTGGGTGCTGGAGAGTTTTTGGAGATAATAAATCAGAATCTGAAGTTTGGTTTGCATGCTCTATATTAACTTCAGAACATCAATCCTGGCGCTCCCAGCGTTAAAATGCTTTCCATTATTTTCACAAGTGGTGGTTAACAAAGATGTCGCAAACAATTCGAACACAGCACGCAGCAGTCAGACTGTTGTGTTTTGATGAGCAGAGATGTTTTAATTAGTTCTCATATACGTTTATCTGAAAATCTGCCCAAAATAGACACTTTTAAAAGACGCTTGTTCTTCAGGAACAAAGTCCTGCAGCCTGTTATCATTTTGTCCGTCCTGTTGAGGATCAGCGGACCGCTGATCAATCAGACGATTCTGAAGACTCTAAAATATTCATCTGCATTAGTGCTATGCCAAATGATTCTGCATGTAGTGAGGACAGAAGCATATACTGCCTTCTGTTTGTTTCTATTTGATTAGTAAAATAGAAACTGATTACAGACCAAATAAGATTTGATTTGTTTTTTTCTAACTATTTGGATTTCAATTATTTAGTGAATTTCATCTTTCGATGTCTGAGTTTGAAATAACCTGTGCCCTACTTGTCCCATTTTTCATGTTACTTTGATTATAACATCTTTTAACAAAGGCCAGTCATTTCTTTCCCTTTGTTACAATTTCTTTTTTCACAAGTTTATTCTTGTTTTAAATTTTTCTATCTTGTTATTGTGTCTTACTGCAGGTGGCTTTTGTTTCTTATTTAAATTAATCAAATTAAATTTTTTTGGTATGCATTTCTTTTGCCTTCATTTTATAATTTATATCGACAGCGATTTTTTTAAAAACAATTTCATGATTTTTTTTTTTAACCCTGAAACCATAAAGGACAACTGAGTCACACTGAGACTTGCAAATAGAGCCTTCAAATTAGAGTATTAATTTTCTTTCATTAAAAATTAATGAAAGAAGTCCATATTTAGGTTATGGCTTGTTTTTAAGAACAGTGTAACTTTGTCAGCAGCTCTGTGCGTCTGAAACAGAAAGTTATGAGCATGAAATTATCAAACGGCTTCCTCCCCGCAACACTGTGGCTTATTGGCTTGTTATCCAGCAACAAATGATCTACTGTGTGAAAATAAATCACGTGAGGCTGCAGCTGCACAGATTAATCAGCGTGATGGATTTATTGTATGAATTTATTGTTGGTTTCCTTGTTTCTCTCCGGGAATCTGTTGACATCATAAAACATCTCTATCTTATTAATTTAATGGAAAAGGCTGATTGCTATTAGATCGCAGGTTCCTGTGTATTCCTGCACTCCGAGAGGAATCTGAGTCACACCTCGGCTTCACTCTTTCTCACATTCACCGGGTGTCCCTGGAGGTTTTCATGGAGCCAGCTGGCTGGGTGTTGACCTCCGGCCTCATGGGACTTGTTGGAGAGTAATAGGTCAAAACACAGATGAAGAGCAATCACAGCTGGTTTTACAGGGAGATGAGTCCCCTGGGGGAGCTTTATAGAGCGTTACTTGGCCCTTCGATGTGACTGGGGCTCAGATTCAGCCATCAAACTACTTTTGGTTTCCTGTTGCAGCTTGTAACATATTTCGTGTCCTTTATTTCAAACAGGCACAAGCGGATTAATACTCGTAAAACCGTGATAATTGAAAGCTGCCCTGATGACGATCTGGTAAACCTGGAGTTTCTAGACGAGGTAAAGTTGCATTAAAATGGGATTCATCAATTCTGATCATTTTCATGTGGAAGTTTTTGATTTCCGACATCAAAAACTTCCACACTATATACAGGAAATGTTTGGTGACAGAGAGGGTGGTTATGATCTAAGAGGTGAAGGATATTTTAAAAAAACAACATATTAGAACAACCAGGAAGAATTTTTGTTTATCAGTGTGTGGAGTAAATGTCTGGAATGGATTGAATGAAGAGTTAAAAAAATGACAAATGTAAAACAATTTAAAAAATTGATTAAAGCAGAGCTCATTTCAAAATATACTATATAAGATGTTTAATAGTCTATAATGTAATTGATTTAAAATAATTGTACATAGTTAAACATCATGTAAAATGGAAACAAGTTGTCGCTTTTTGATGTTCTGAAAGTTAATTGATAATAAATTGACAAGTATGAAAGGGGCAGGACATTGTAAGATGTATCTTCTACCTGCTCCTTTTCGAACAGATAATATAAAATTTGCATGTCACATGGGCAAAATAATTTGTTTTACATTTTATTTCTTAAGTTTGTTTCATTCTATTTTATTTTCATTTCTTTTTTTTTAAATTGTTTTTAATATCTGTTCGAAACAAATAAATAAAAACAAAATAAATAAAATTTCTAACACTGCTTGACTATTCTTTTTTTCTTTTTAAAGGAGATAATAATCAATCATCTCCAGAAGCGGTACGATGAGCTTCAGGTCTACACTTACGTTGGCGACATCCTCATCGCTCTCAATCCTTTTCAGAACCTCAGCATCTATTCTCCTCAGGTTGGTGGAAAAACATTTTCACATGTTCCCAGAGATAAACATTCAAATCGAACAGATAAAAAAATAAAAATAAAAATATGCTATGAGCTGATCATTTCACATTTTCACTATTTTGTAAATTTAGAGCTTTGGATGTTTTGCGCCTGACTTTTCAAGACTAGAAAAGAAGGCGTCTCTCTCTCTGATCAGACGTGTATAGTGATATTCCAGTTCATTCTTAACAAACACTGGTTCTTAACTTAGTTCAGAAAGGTTTTAATTATTGATTCATGTTCAGAATTCCCCACTTACCCATTTGAAGTTTCACAGTTTCAACATAGACAAGTTATTGTTATTGTTTTATTTTGTCTAAATGTATAAAGATGTGATTCACCAATTAGCATACTGATTATAATCTGACCTAACCTTTACAACCTAAAATCTGTTTTATTCTCTTCTATTGTCTTTGCACAAATTAAGTTTATTTTATAATGTCTGAACTGCCCATGTTCACATATTTTAATGTTTCTGTCATTAGAATACAGAAAAGTTCAATATTTTGACTGAAACACATCACATATATGCAGTTTTTAAATACCAGTCATTCAGAGCTGACTTTTTTTTTTGTTTAAAGTCTTATTGCACATAAGAAACTTGAAGTGAGCTGCTCTCACAAAAAATAGATAAAGATAAATAAATCAGGATCAACACGTTTAATGATCTCAAAAATATTGTGCTATGGAGACGATGGAAACACAATTTGACAAGTAATTTTAACCATTTTCTACAATCTGCCCTGCTACCAGGGAAGTTTATCTGCCATGTCTGGCCCAAAATGGGATGAAAACCACAAAATTGCAGACTTTTTGAAAATTGCATGTATATGATCTACACCTTCTTATAAACTCTTTGTTTTTTCTTCCTTAGTTTTCTAAGCTGTATCATGGCGTAAAGAGAGGTGACAACCCTCCACACATCTTTGCCACAGCAGATGCAGCGTACCAAGGAATGGTGACTTTCTGCAAAGACCAGGTCCTCTGGAGGAATACAGTATTATCAATTCAGACTATATATGTGTTTCTTTGTCAGTGTGCTATCGAGACATACACTGAGCTATGAGGGCATTTCAGTCTATAGGGACAGAATATCAATCAAAGATGCAGGAAAGTTACCCCACTGCTCTCCTTCGTACAGAAACGGCTCAAAGCTTCAGCTCCCTCCTTAGGTTTTAGACATGCCTGCAGCATGAAATGCAAATAAATAGTTACACTTTATGCAGTTCATTTGGATTTTTAGCTCTCTACATAATAACAAAAAGTTGCTTTTTTTTTCCCAACCAAACTTTTATCTTCCCTGTTGTGTATTTTATCCCCCCCCACACCTCTTTTTCCTCTTGTAAAGTTTAAACTTTGCTGATTTTCTACAACATATCTTAAAAGCAGCCGGCCCATGTTGACAGTGTGGACTGTAGTTTTGGTAGTTAACTGTTAAACCATGAAAAAAATGTCCAAGTTGTATATTGGTTGACAATTTGTTTTTGCTGTTCTTTTAGTGCATCATCATTAGTGGTGAAAGTGGAGCAGGGAAGACAGAAAGTGCTCATTTGATTGTTCAACATCTCACCTTCTTAGGAAAGGTATTTTCTTATTTTATCAATATTTCTCACTGGACAGTGTTTGCCAAGCAATCTGTTATTCTCTCACACAAAACTGAGAATGCACTCGATGCTTCTCTCAGGCAAACAACCGGACTCTGCGGGAGAAGATCCTGCAGGTCAACTCTCTGGTCGAAGCCTTCGGAAACGCCTGCACAGCCATCAACGATAACTCCAGCCGATTTGGTAAATACCTGGAAATGAAGTTCACACCGACCGGAGCCGTCATCGGGGCAAAGATTTCTGAATATCTACTGGAGAAATCGCGGGTTATCAAGCAAGCAGCGTGAGTCAAACCTTTAACTTGCTGTATATTTAAATTTGTGTTACACTTCTAACAAATGTTTGTTCTTTATTCAGCGGGGAGAAGAACTTTCATATATTTTACTACATGTACGCCGGGCTTTACCACCAGTCCAAGCTGAAGACTTACAGGCTGCCAGACAAGACGCCTCCTCGGTCTGTGCTGCAGTTTTATGTGCTGAATTTATGCCTGGCTCTGACATGTTTCTTAAAAGTAAAATCACAAGTGTGTGAACCTTTTTCCAAACCTGGCTTTAAAATAAAATGCTGTAAAACATTAGGTGCTCACCCCCTTTTGATATTTTTTTGTTTTTTTCTCTTTTGTCACACCAAAATGTTTTAGCTCATAAAGCACATTTTAATATCTGACAAAAATATGATGGTGGACTTATTTTTATAACTTAAGAATGGGCCTGTTACTCAACTTGGGCCAAGTTCAGTTGCTAACTATTTTCCTCATTAAATGTACCATTTAAATACTGATGGAGGCTGCATAATATTAGGAAAATGCATCAGCCACAATACATATTTTTTAGACTTTTTTCTTTCTTTTAGTTTTGTTTTTATCACTTCCACTATTACAAATGTACATGGAGTGTTAGCATTGCGGGTCGTGAAAGTCTAGGTAATAAAATGCTAACATATAAAATGTATTTTTTTGGCACTGAAGATAAAATATTTGGTGTAATACTGATTTGCAATACTCCATACATGGATATTGCAACAAGAGTTGTGACTATACATTTCTTGTATTTACTCATGTTATCTGTGTCTGATGTAAATTTTTTTTACATTACTTAACAAAATTTTGAGAAAAATCAATAACAGAAGAAACCTGTAACCTGTTCTTAGATTTGTTTTTATTTTTGCAATGTGTTGTTTCTCTTTTTGACAACATCATCAAACGGTGACATGCGTAACCTTCCTGGTATTGAAACTTGACATCTTCTCTCATAATCTCTCTCTCTCTCTCTGCAGGTACATTGACAGTCAGCAGAGCAAATTGATGCAGGACATTGTCTCGGGGAAGCAGTACAAGGAGCAGTTTGACGCAATTCAGGAGTGTTTCAGAAACATCGGCTTCACAGAAGAAGTACTTTGCACGACTTAAATACGTAAATGTGTATTTTCTTTAAGTGCCACGATCACTGGGCTCTCTTTTATGCTTTTCTTTTCACAGGAGGTGAACTCTGTTTACAGGATTCTGTCAGGCATTCTAAACACGGGCAATATTGAGTTTACTGCCATCACGTCTCGTCACCACACAGATAAGAGTGACGTGCCTAACTCAGAGGCCTTAGAGAACGGTGAGATGCAGCAGCTCGGCTCTCTGACTGGAACGGCGAGCGCCTGTTTTCAAAACCATTTTAAACTTGTTTAGATAAAGGATTGTCAGGCACTCTCTTTCTAAAATGTGTTACGGCACATTGGAGCACCTCGTACCACAAAAAGAAAACAGAACAGAACAACACAGTTGAAAGTCGAAACATTTCTGAAACATATACCTCAAAATTATGGATGCTGCTATTGTGATTATTTATGTCTTCGCTCCTTCTACATAAAATTTGCAAAACTGATAAGTCTTAACTGATCACTGTAAAAAAATGGATAAGGTTTTATTACCAAAGAAAATGTGTTTAAATTATTTTATGACACTTGCTTTTGGGCTTTAATACAAAGTAATTTAAGAATAACAGAAAAAAAGTGTTTCTTGATCTAAACGTTCTGCTTGCAGGACATTAAACAAGCAGCTCTCCGACCTAATGAAGAGATGACAGAACAAAAAATATCTCTCACTATATTGATTTTCCATATTCTGTAGAAGACTGAAGAGTTGTTTAGTCTGGTGTATCTCTTCTCTTTCTATATAAACAAAACATATTCTGTAGAAGACTGAAGAGTTGTTTAGTCTGGTGTATCTCTTCTCTTTCTATATAAACAAAACAATTCACAAAACATGTTTTTCCTTCAGGAAAATTTACAGCAGAAGTACAATAAACATTCCTCTGACAAAAGATAAAGAAAAATTAAAACAAAAAACAACAGTTTAGCAAAAACCTTACAAAATTACTAGTTTATTTATGAGTTCTTTTACTTTTTCTTATATTATATCAGATCAGATTATAGTAATATGGTATGTTACATAATTTCTATTACTACATGTATACTATACAGTGTACTGTGCAGAGATTAAAGAGGCAGGCATGACCACAAAGCTTTAGACCTGTTTAGATGGGCCTCTAACAAAAGAAGACTAAACAATGTAAACTGAGGGTTGAAGTGTATAATTAAGTTTCTGTCACCTATTAAAACGACTTATCTGAGAGATGCCACATACTGAAGCTCAGTGGTAGGGCTGGCGCACCATAAGAAGAGGTTGCAGTTGTCCGCAGTTCGATTCCCGGCACCTGGCCATTTTAAACGCGCGCGCGTGTGTGTGTGTGTGTGTGTGTGTGTGTGTGTGTGTGTGTGTGTGTATGTGTAACAATGTTTTAGTAAAAACTCATTTGACACAGACTTATCTGAACAAAAGAGGACTTTTTACAAACGAGCCCATTGCAGATCTTCTCAACCTTCTTGGAGAAACCAAAGCAGATAGAAGAGCTTTATAAAAAACTATTATCATGGTGTTTTTATAGGTGGATAGGCAGTGCACAAATGGCTTCCCATATTTGGATTCATTACTCTAGAACCAACTACTGTACAGTCTTCTAATGCACACACTTCCCACAGACGGAGCTGCATGGGTTGATTGTAGCCTCTTTTATATGTGCCACTGCCTTTTCCCCACTATTGATCAAGTCTGGAACATTTTTTTACCAAAGCAGAAAGCGAGAAAGTAGGTGAAATATAAAAGACTTTCAGTTTATGATGATCCTCCTGAAGCAAAACCTCGCCTTTCTGAATGGCATTATGTGCCATTCAGCGGGGAGAAGAATCTAATCTAATTCGTCTAAATCTTTGATTTAGACGAAAATGATTGTTCAAATTACCTTTGTTTTCAGCTGCGTCTCTGCTCAGCATCGGCTCCGAGGAGCTCCAGGAAGCGCTGACCTCTCAGTGCGTGGTCACGAGAGGCGAGACCATCATCCGCACCAACACCGTGGACAAAGCCGCCGACGTCCGAGACGCCATGTCCAAGGCCTTGTACGGACGCCTCTTCAGCTGGATCGTCAACCGCATCAACTCGCTGCTGCAGCCCGACATGAAGATCTGGTGAGAGTGCGTGTAGATCTGTGAGGATGTCAACGCCACCTTTGTTGATCGTTTCGGACAACGACGCAGAACCTCTGCAAAGCCCCGATGACCTCTGCGGACGTCTGCAGGGGAGGATGCAAAGATGCAGAGGAGAATATCAATGGGCACGCACAAGACAAGCAAAAGAAGAGCCAAAAAAAAAAAAAAAAATAGAAGTTTTAATAAATTTTTGATACAGAGTTGCGTGTGGAGAAAATAATGTTCAGATGATTAAAAAGACTTCAGAGAGACTCCAAAGAGGCTCTTCATTGATCCAAAAGAATTCCTTTATAAATATGAGCATTGAGTGTCAAAGAGTCGTCTCGCAGAAATGAGGAGAAGCCTGAGTTCCTGTCTAAATTCAGCTCATCTTTTCTGATTCCTTATTGCCTGTAATAACTGGGCAGAGCAGGCTTTTAAGGTGACCTTTACTTCATGTGGGGAATGACTGATTAAGAAGCAGGAGCGTGAATATAATGTAAAATATCATTCAAAAACATGTTAACTCTTCGACTGTGCTGTAAAATTTTGTCTGTGCAGACTCTGAAAACGCTCCGAGGTGTGAGACTGAAACAAAACCAGTCACAGAGCTTTTATAACACCCGATGTTTGTGATTTCCTCCAGATCCAACTCTGTATATGGGTTGAACTTGGATTATCATTAAAGTTTTATCAATTATTACGGCTGCTGGGGGATTTGCTGCTTCCTCCAACACAGAAGAATAACTTTGTTTGTCCCCCTTTTCTCCTTTGAAGTGCCGCAGAGAGCTGCATGAATGTGGGAATCCTGGACATCTTTGGATTCGAAAACTTCAAGAAGAACTCATTTGAACAATTGTGCATCAACATTGCAAATGAGCAGATCCAGTTTTATTTCAACCAGCACATATTCGCCCTTGAGCAGGTGAGTTTTTCCTGCAGAAAACCGTCATGTCAACACACTTTGCAAACGCATTTTAGCTCAAGATTCTCTCCTAATGTGTCGTGAGTGAAGAGCCATTTAAACAAAATGTTGTTTTGAAAAGAACTATACTTGTACTTATTTATTTGTTTGTTCGCAACATGACATGCCGCTTATTTGTTAGCACACACTTGTGCTCTACAAAATTACTCTTAATTGATTTAATGAAGCTGTTTACTTTGAAGTGTGTCAAGCTTTTGTTTTGCTTGATGGAAATGAATAGATGTTAATCAAGAAGCCTTTTAATACAACGCCTTGAAGTTAACATTAACAGCTGTTTCTCCAAGGTAAAGTGAAAGTTGTTGTTTTGCTTATTAACAAATACTGAACTAAAGCATAAGCCACAGGATCTAATTCGTTGCTTCCAGTCTCTTGTCCTCTGCTCTGCTTAGTCTTTAGTATTTATCTATAGCAGCATGATTAAAGTACTATGTTTTTAAAAACATATTTGGATATATTGATACAGCCTGTGTTTATGAGAAAAACTAGCACTAAGCAGTGCTGAACTTTCAAATTAGGCAAATATAACCACCTGAACCTTGACGGATGTGGTATGTTTCTACCAGCTTTGCACATCAGATGACTACATTTCTTGCACCTGGTTCAAGGCGTGGTGAAAAAGTAGCGGCTTATAGTTTCTACCAGCTTTGCACATCAGATGTTTTCTTGGAGAAACCAAAGCAGATAGAAGAGCTTTATAAAAAACTATTATCATGGTGTTTTTATAGGTGGATAGGCAGTCACAGTTACACACCTTCCAATTTGATCAAGTTTGTTTATTTAAACCAGCGGCTTATAGCTTTTCTGTGGATTTTTCTTCAACCACCAGGGGGCACTTTAGCAGGAAGTGAATTATTGGAAGTCAAAATTGGAAATCAAAGAGGAAAGTGCTGATTTTCATTTTAGAACAAGCACATGCTAGCAGCAGGCACGACAGAGAAATGTTTTCAAAATCATAATCCCCTCATCATGGAAACCACACGAAGAAGTTCATATAATGCAGCTTTTAAGCTGAAGGTTATTGATCTGGCAGTGCAGGAGGTAAATAGACCTGCTGCACATAAACTCAGCATGAACAACGCCATGATTCGGCGTTGGAGACGCAGGGCTGCGTTCTTAATAAATCCAGCAAGTTTAAATCCTTGTTGAAAATTGAGAGCGGCAGAGATAGCAAGGGCTTATTGCCTGGTGTAGCTTATATATGTACGTTTCCAATTTAAAAAAAAAAAAAAACCTTTGTAGATGCGGCTTATAGTAAGATGCGCTCTCTAGTTCGGAAAATACGGTATATAGTATCTTTATCTGGATGTTTAAAGTTTGTTGTCCTGGAAGATGAAACTTGTCTTACAGGTTTTCTTCCAGGACTTCCCATCCACTCTGACCAACTTCTCTGTTTCATCTGACAAAAGAAATCCCCACAGCATGATGCTGCTGCCACAGTTTTTCATGTTTTGGAGATGCTGGCATCACTTGTTCATTTTTTTTCGCCAGTTCATTTTTTTCATAGTCTAGATTAGTGGAATGCATTACTTATTCTGTTGACAGTAGTCCACCTGAACTGTGGATCTCTGCAGCTCCTCCACACCTGCAGTTTGGCCTCTTTGCTGCTTCTCAGATTAATTCTCTCTTTCCTCAGCTTTGCAATTTTGGGTAGACGGTCATATCTTGGTAGGTTTTGCAATTGAGCTGTACTCTTCCTTTAAATCTCTTTACGTCATCTCAGACCTGTCTGAAATCCCACAAAATTGCTCTAAAGTTTGTGGTTTTGACGTCAGAAAATATGAAAAAGTGGACAGGGTGTGAATACGTTTACATCAAAAGCTGCATATTCTGCTTTAAATGATGCTGTGATCATTTAAAATTAGATCTTAAGCTTGTGAAAAAGTTTCTACTGAGTTGTGGGGCTAATGTTCTGTACTAGAGGGATCTTTATTTGGTCTGCATGTCTTCAGTGCTGCTGTGCTCAAGCTGATTATTCCAAGATGATGACTTAAACATGAGGAGGGTTTAGATCCATTGGTTCTACTTTATTAGTAAAATATATATTTAAAGGAACTTTTTGATCTGAAGTTAAATAGATGCCATAATAAGATATCACTGTGGGTTATTTGCACATTGAAATAAATTATGAATAAGTAAGTGGCTCTATTTGTTAGTTGGGAGCGCTTCTGTATTATGCATTCATTCTATTATGCCGTAAACTTCATCACACAGCCTGCTGAAGCTCTTTGGTTGAGTTGATTATGAGCTCTTTTCTCTCCCCCCTGCACATATGCATAGCCACAAATCATATTTACCCCAGATTGTCTAATTGGGTCATTTAGAAAAACCATTAACTAGTTTATTCTATATTTTCTGGTCCTAATTAGATGGAATACCAGAGCGAGGGAGTGGATGCCAGCCTGGTGGAGTATGAGGACAACAGGCCCATTCTGGACATGTTCCTGCAGAAGCCAATGGGACTTTTATCCTTACTGGATGAGGAGAGCCGCTTCCCCCAGGCCACCGATCAGACCCTTGTGGGTAAGACAGTGAATAACCTGTGGCCCCATCCACAGAGGTGCAGCATTAGTTTTTCACACAGGGTCTGGTTGGTTTGGATAGCTTGTAGCTCGTTATAAAAGCTTTTTGAATTTATTTGGCTTATCTTCGTCTGACAATAACATTTGTTTGATGATCTGAAACCCTGAAGTGTGACAAAAAAGCAGACAGATGAAACCTGTGGGGAGGAAAATACTTTTTCACAGCAATGTAGCTGCAGCTCATTATGCATGTAAAGCCTTTTAACACCCCTTTTTGCTCTCTTTTTATGTCTTGCTCACAGATAAATTTGAAGACAATCTGCGTTGCAAATATTTTTGGATTCCTAAATGCATGGACCTTTGCTTCGGAATACAGCATTATGCTGGAAAGGTATCACGTGTTTGTTTGCTAGATTTTGAAACATAAATTTAATAATACATACACATACACACAGACTCTCACTTAGTCTCAACCTGCATTTTATTTACAGCAAAGATTTGAAGTGATGCATTCTGGGCTCATGAGAATGAGATGAGGTGTTAGTATGTTTTTAATGTGCAGCACTTTGGCTACCCTAGTGGTTTTTGAAATATGCTATGGAAATAAAGTTGATTGATTGATTGCAATCTGGATTTAAGCAAATTTGTAATTATTGTGTAAACAATCAAACAACAATACTCCATAGTTACTGTGAAATAGGCCTGAGCTTTATACTTGTATGCTGTAACCAGGCGCTGTCAGCCAGCCTCACTAGAAGTTTTATTGTCTGATTAAATCACAGACCTTATATTAGTTCAATAAATGCTTTCTGTCTTACTTAAAATAAGAGTCATGAACACAGAGCTTCATATGTTTAGCTTGGACTAAACCAGCCTCTAGATGGCACAAACACAGATCTCACTTTGATCTGTTTTTATCACTCGACTGCATCTTCTTGATTGCTTGTTCATTCAGTACCTACTGCTATGAGGCTCAGTAGAGATATTGGCCAAACAACTGACTTAAAGTGACTCCAGCTGCAGTAAAAGTTGACAAGATGCTTTTTTAAAAATAAAAATAAAGCATCTGCCATTCAGAGGAAAGAATCCTTCCTGTAACATCAAAATTACATAAAAAAACAAAGTTTAAGAATAAATCATTTACGTATGATTTTAAACCAGTACTACAGCCAATAGTTTCCTGGAGTTGTTAGGTTAACTTCCAGGAACATTTTGGGTCTTTCCTGAAACTTTCATAGTTATGGACTAAATCGCACATCAGGTTCTGTAAAGCACTCGTTAAGTTCAGGAAAGTGCCTGGTCTGTTCTGGGAAAGTTTGGGAAAGATAACCATTAAGTTCCTTAAAGAGATCTTGAAATCACCCAGTAACTTTCAGGAAAGTAAACCATTAGTTTCAACGAGGTTCAGGCTGCAAAAAACCCCTCAATTTTAAACTTAAAATTATTTTATATAACTTTGCTGTACCTTTATATGAACATTCCCTACATTTTGTTTAAGAAATGTTACATGTTTATGCTATGAAACTATAGCATATATTGGATAACTTCTTGTTGTTCACTTTGACCCAGAACAGAGTGCATTGCTGTAAGAAAATTGCTTGGTTCCCTAATATTTAAGATTTTTGTTTGTATTTTTTGCGTTCTGCTCGACAGGTGATGTACAACGTAAATGGATTTCTGGAAAAGAACCGGGACACTCTTCCTGCAGACATCGTGTTGGTGTTGAGAACATCGGAGAACAAACTCCTTCAGCAGCTGTTTTCCAGCCCTCTGACTAAAACAGGTACGACAAAGGAAAATTATGCCAATTTAGCAAATTTCAGGTGACATTGTTCTCATTATCACAATAGAAACGGAAACTTTTGAGACAGGCAGTTTGTGTGATGGTGATGCTGTATAAGTGCTGCTTCTATAAACGTTCAGGTAAGTGGGTTTCTTAAAGACGCGGCTTCCAGCCATCCACTGGTCCTCCTCCACTTCAAGCCTCTGCGTGCTGTTCTCGGATAAATCTGCACTCTCCATTATCTCTGGAGAGGCTCAGCTCTCTGCTCGGCGCTCTGTTTTTATTTTCACTAAGCTTTCCCTCTTGGTTTCCCACTGCTGAATACTATCTGCAAATTGTGGGTGCGGAGGGATATTTTATGATAAGGTTTCTAAATACCCGGGGGATGAGGAAACAGTATTTAGGGAACACAAAAGCAACTCGTCCCACCTCTTTTCTGTTTTTTAAATGAAGGTAGAGTAACGTGCTCGTCATTAGCCGGCGCCGAGGCCTCCTGGTCACTTGACTTAGCTGAAATGCTAATAGATGTCTTAAATTATCAGATCCCCTCTCCTTTATTTCAGCTAAGCCACATTATGTGATCCACATCCTATTTTAGGGAGGGAGTGGGGGGGCTGTAAAGGCCTGCTTTCGCTCCCACCTGCATTAAGAAGGGGCTTCGATTCACAAAAGGCTCCCAAGCTGTGGAAATTTGTGACGTCTGTAAACTTCTATTGCAGCTTGTGCACACAAGGGAGCCTTCAGCTATTTCCTCCTGCAGTTAACAGCTTCAGAGAAGTGCACACCATAAAAACAAATGCATTGAACACATCTTTTCAGTAAACAGCAGCACTGAATAAAAGCTGAGTTGTGCTGTAATGTTTACTGTAGGAGTCTCTTACATCTAAAAGCTTCTTCTTTATTCTCTTATTGCTCTGTGGTTTTGTCTGGTCTGCCATTCAGAGGAAAGAATCGCGTTAATGTGTGGATTTATTGGAGAAATAAATTGTTTATGTGCATTTTTAAACTTGCTAAAAGGCTTAAACAAAGCTCAGTGTGAGCAGTTAGATTGTTTGTTAAGAGCTGGAGGTCTGGTTGCCCCGCTGCAGTTTTTGAAAGTACAGATCATCTCTGAAGATAAAAGCTGGTCTGTCTTATCAGTCTGGAAAAGACGGAGCTCTGTTCAAAGTGATATACAGCACAGCATAAGAAAATTAGAAATCTGTTCTTCAGGGTAGAGTTTTTGGAGGGATTTAATTTGCATCTCCCCTCCACGTTATAGATTCACTGTTATCTGTGAAATTACCATTATCTGAGAGGACCTGATGGAAATCAGTTTTTACACCAGGGTGGTTTGAGTCTCTGGGGCTCCTCACAGTATCACCACTAGGGGACACCCTCGTAGACCTGCAGCCTCTCCAACTGAGGTTGAAATATCTGTCCAAGGAAGTCCAAGAACACACATACATGTAACTGAAGGATGAATTCGTCCCAGCTCATATTCCCTTACTTTATATTTTCTCAATCCTAACACATGCATGTTTTTCTCGGTCTCTTTTACATGCCCACTTTGAAAATTTGACAGTCGTAATGTTTGTGCTCGGTGAGCAGCAGGGAGGCAGGAAAGCCCCAGAAAGTAAAAATCTCCCAGGCTGTGAATAGCGAGGCCACTTGAGCCCCCGGAGAAAGCGGGTCCTTGAGGCCTGGACATGTGGTGGTGTTTTGTCAGAGGAAATGGGATGTATTTGCATGGACAAATTCCTGAGAGCCAGGGTCTTTCCCGGACTGAGGAGGGGGATCAGAGTGTTTGAATTGGCGCGGCTAAGTCAGGCCTACCAGGGCCTGGGCCGCCTTCAGTGGTTCTGTGTGTGTGTGTGCGTGTGTGTGTGCGGTGTGTGTGTGTGTGTGTGTGTGTGTGTGTGTGTTTGTCAGAGAGTGTGTGTGTTGCCTCAGGGCTGCCTGGGCCTGCTGATTGTACACACTGCACCTCAACACTGCCAGTCCTTTGTTCCAGCACATAAAGTGTTGTGATATAAAGTGTGACTGCATTTATTATTAATAGTGATGCGCTCTTTTTGTCCTCGTAAAAGAGGACTGCGCCTCCCCACAATTTATGAATGGTGAATATTTTGCGGAGTAGTGCAGTTGGAGACTTTACAGAAATTACAGCGCGTTTGTAGTCCTAAACAGCAGTATCCCCTGTGTTTACTTCAGATAATGTAGGAGTTGGTGCAGTTCAGTACAACATTTTTCTCTGTTTCCATTGTAAAAGTGACCCATACAACTGACCTGTAATACACACTTCCTGGGCATCCTACAGTGGTAGGTTCATAGGATAACGGTATGGTTAGGGTGATGGACCGCATCACCCAACACAGTCCACACATTCTGTAATTTTACAGAAATAACAGCACATTGGGGGACATAAAAATGTCACAAAAATGCACCAAAAGGAGACATACTAGTAGTGAACCATGTTTGTTTTCACACTACTATGACACCCAGTTAGGCGTTTGGGTTTAACTGCATTGGAAACACTTTCTGAAAACCTCAGACGATGAAATAGCTAACCTAATAGCTAGCTTAGTACGGCATTGTTGCTTGTGATTTTGAAAAGAGACACTAAGCAATTCAACAAAGCAAAACAGAATGTTGTCTGTGAAGCAAAGCCATGTACATAGGTGACTTTAAATGACTGCGACACCAGTTTGGAACAACTATTGTAGGCGATTAGCACCGCTAGCACAGTTAGCATACCTAAATGTAACAGCAGTGTCTGGTTATTTTTCTACATTTTTTATATTCCTACCTTGTGTTAGAAATTTCCAACATTTTTAAATCAAGTATATTATCCAGCAGGTAGTTATTGCTAGTTATCTAGCTAGCCTTGCTGTTATTCTCAATGTGTTATCAGTGTTACAAACCCAGTGTTAAAACCAACTTTTACTGCTCAGTTATATGTCTTATATTTTTCCTACCTCAACACTATAAGATCTTAAGAGAAGACAGAGTTGGCCAACAGATTGCTTACTGACAGCGGACTTGTTTAAATAATCTGGCAAATCTAAATATGTCTGACATGTGAAGCATCTGTTTGAATAGTTTAGCATTTTACAGCCCAATATAACTGACAACTGATTAGATTTGTCCTGTTTCTGAAATTAACTTGCTTGAGCTCCTCCAATGTTATTTGTTGCCTTTCTGAGTCATAATTTAGGAAACATTCCTGTGTGTGATTCAATTCCTTAAACTGAGGTGAAATTTACATGCATAGTCAGATTTAACTTCTCCCTTCACCTGTCAAGGGAAGAAATTTGCATCTGAGAGATGCAGTGTGTCTTACATCCAGACTCCACCTTTAGAAAAATCTTTGGAGGCTCCATCTGAGAGAGTGTGAGTGTTTATGTGTGTGTTTATGTATTTTTGCCAGCATTTACAAAAATCTACTTAAGTCTGAAACTCAGATAACTACAACTTTTTAAGTGTACTTTTTAATGTTGGAAATTTAGCAGAAATGTACGTTTTGTGTGATTTAGCTTATGGTTTAGATTTCAATACTTAACTAAATTAATTTTACTGATCTTTCCAATGTTTTTTTTTAATGTTGGGATTCAAAGAAATGTTGCTCTTAAGATGTGACATTTGATAATCACATAATAATTTAAATTTCTTGGATAATTTCTCAGACTTGGATGCTTTTTCTTAACAACAGTGTTCTCATCTAACTTTTCAAGGTTTAAAGTTTAAGGCTCACATCTGTGTCAAACATTTAAACTTAGTATTTTTTTTCACATCTTCCTGTCAGGCCACATCTTCCATCCTCTGTGTGCCTTCATGTAAAAGGAGATCGTCCTGACAGGCTTCTCCCGGCTCCATATGTGACACGTTTGGCTCTTTGTTCTCTCCCCAGCAGAGGCCTATTTTCATCCCAACAGACAGATCTTCCTCCAGACCTCTACCAAGAAAGACTCTCACTGAGTAATACTTTTATTATTCCTCTTTCCAAATAGTGGTATTTGGAAAATGTTTTGAGTCAGCAGCGGGATTTACCGCGACCCTCTGCATATCGGTAGCATGGAGCCTACTCTCTGAAGTCACATGGCGCAACATGCTTTGATAAACGCAACACTGTGTTGTGTCACTAAAAGCCAATTACACCATGCTTTTCATGATTGATCTGCTTTGACAGTACTGGATGGCATTTAAATCGGCAGCCTCCCCCCCCCCTCGAAGCCATCCCCAGGCATGAACGGTGGCGGTTACGGAGGGGTGGGAAGGGTTATGGGTCTTTTAATCTAATTTGCTTGGTTGCTGAGTTGAGTTTCGAGATCATCTGTTTTGAAAACGAGAGCGGGAAAAGCGCTGGAGATATCCAGCAAGTCTCTGCTCACTCAGCTCGGTAAGGCTGCTCGCTCTTACAACTTTGATTGTCCCCCCGTGTCGACAGCTCGATCCACAGCTTCAGAAGTACAAGGCGCTCACTGACACTCATAAAAGCGTGCAGGGAGGTGTCATATTGAACGCAGGATTGCTTTTTAATCCCAGGCACATTGACTATTCTTGTCAATAGAGCCCCAATACAACTGCCAGCTTGAGCTTTTTTTTTTCTCCTGCAGGATTCTTGCTGGGCTTAATTTTCAAAGTGAACGCACAGATGCCAGGGAAGGGTTTTCTTTTTTCCTCTCTCTCTACCCCCTCCCCACACGCCCCTCTGCCACTCTCTTCATTTGTCCTGGAAGTCAGCGCCAAGAGCAACATGCGTGAAGCCGAGACGAACAGCAGGGATGCTTGTCCACCTGTTTCTCGCCACTAAGTGACCCGATGGAGAGTATTCCCCTCACCTGCTCTCCTTTTTTAATTTTTAATCCCTCATATCAAAACTTCTTTTCGCTTTCATTTATTTTCATCATTTGAGAGAACGGATAAAAGTGAGAAGCGTCTCTGGCAGAAACTTAAAAACACATGAAGCTGATTTTTTTTTTCTTTTTTCTCAATGTCAAAGAACAAATCTTCGCCTTTCTTGTCCGTCTCTCTGTTTGAATAATTATGATCCACATCATTAGACAAGTTCCCTCACTGTATCTAAATGAGAGCGTCTCCTTTCAGGGCCGGACATCACAGGTGTTCCCGTGGTTTCATGTCTCGAGAGACGCAAATCTTTGAGGATACTGACTATTAACCCATGCTCTAATCATGTAGTCTGAAGTGGGGGGGGGATACAAAATCCTCCAGAAGAATGAATTAATGCGACCCGCCGAGGAATAAGTGAAGAAAGCGGCGAGTGTCCGTTTGCGAGGCTTAGGTACAACTGTCACAGTTTCCCTCTTCGCGGCGCAGCCCCCTTCATCTCCTCTTGATGGTGTCATGGAAGTGAGAGGCGTGAAAGCGCAGTGACACTCCACGAGCCCGTTCCACTCGCAGCCGCTAATTCATCATGACAAATGTGCTCAGATGATCTGGCCCAGCAGCACTAATGGGGAGAGGAGAGAGCGCACTTCATTTGCACAAGACCCACTCCAATTAATCCATCCAGCTTTACTCTGGGCTAATTGGAGCGGGGCCCTCCCTGCCTGTGTGTTGGTAATGTACCCGACACAGTTTTAACAGCCCCTGTTCTTAAAGATCATACTTTTTCTTCTTTTTTTTCTTTTTGGGGATGGGGTGGGGGGTGATTGTGCCAAAGGGCCGCTTGAGGTTGTAGAAACCTGATGTCCTTAAAGACAAGGCCCTCTCACTAACATTTGTTTATAATGAGCAACGAGCAGCTGGAATTTCCATCCCGTCACATAATTTTAGGCTCTATTTATAATCCTGTAGTTACTTTTCAGAACAAATATCCTACAAATTTAAAACGGCACATTTAAACATGTCGGAGTCTTTGCCAAATGCAAGAAAAAAAAACATTAATAGGAAAATAAATGTGCAGAAAAATACATAGAAATCATCCGACGACTGTCAGAAGCTAAAAGCAGCATCACTACCGGCTTAAAAGGCTCTTTTGAAGTGTTCTCTCATCATGTTTTGGGTTGTTTTGACTACAGCAGTGTATGCACTACTATTTCTGTGTGTATTTTTATCCCGCGAGGCACTACGCTGCTTTGGCTCACTGAGGAACCTTTACTGCCAATAGGGCATCCTTTATCTAAAGTTAGAAAAGGGACGGCTGTTAATTAATCCATCAGAAATTGATTTTGATCTCTCGCAGCATTTGAAACTTCTAATACTCATCTGATCGGCCTCTTAGGAAAGCCAGCCGCTGATCCAGTCTTTAGTTTTTTTTTTCTTTTTCCTGGCTGGCTGTCAGACGACGTCCTCGGCGCTTGACGTGAGACTTCATATTGGAGGAACCAGCTGCATATTTAGCATTTTAAAAAGTTGGTCTGCGTGTAGCAGAAAATCTAGAACAATTGTTGGCCTGTCAGTTCGGCTTTATCTTAGAAAACTTACAAAGGTTTACCTCCTTACCATGCACGGCTGCCTGGGTAATGCTGCCTCCTGTGTCTGCAGACATATTTTTCTAAAGGTGTGTGTGGCACATCTGTGCAGCTATTGTTTATTCATGGAGTAAACCCTTTGAAATGTGTTAAGATACTTCCCACTCATTATAAAAATCCTGCCACCCATGGATTAGGACTTTGATGTCACCAATCCTGCTTCAAAGGCTTCTTTCACTGCTATTAATCACAGTTTAGCCTCTGAAGATATAGCCAGAGAAAACATTTGGACATCTTGTGCAGAAACTTTGAAATGTTCAGACTGTCTTGCATATGCTATGCTCATATCCTTTCTACTGTGTGTGTGCGTGTGTGTGTGTGTGTGTGTGTGTGTGTGTAGGGATGTTTGACTGCTGTGCATGCAGCTGCACTCCTGAGTCCATGGGATTCAGAGATTTAGGCTCCTTCTGAACAGTCTTTTATGAGCCGGCTGCTGTATGAACACAAATACTGTAGTGTCGTTTCCTCAGTTTGATGTTTTCAGTATTTCTCAATAAGCATTTCCATCATCTTAAGACTATAAGGACTGTTCAAAGTTTAACCTGTTTTTCATAACCATAATGAGTTGGCATCTTTTTTTCCTTTCTGCATTTTGGGGATTTGACTTGTTGTTGGATCTTATTTGTGTCGCTTGTCTAAAGCGCTTTAGTGAATAAACTGTCCAATATGGAGACCATTTATATCCAGTGATCAAGTCTAGACTGACAGTTACAACACTTACTAGAAAACTCATGAATGTCCTGTTTATTTCCTCATCTGATCACTTTTAGGGACATAAGCTTCACATGTAACTTCACATGTAGCTTCAACTTTGGTTTGATTTTCATATGGGCATCATATGCAATTTGTGGGTTTCACATCAGGCTGCACAGTGGCGCAGTTGGTAGAGCTGTTGCCTTGCAGCAAGAAGGTTCTGGGTTCGATTCCCGGCCCCAGCCTTTCTGCATGGAGTTTGCATGTTCTCCTTGTGCATGAGTGGGTTTTCTCCGGCTTCCTCCCACAGTCCAAAAACATGACTGTCAGGTTAATTGGTCTGTTTAAATTGTCCCTAGGTGTGTGTGTGTGCATGGTTGTCTGTCCTGTGTGTCTCTGTGTTGCCCTGCAACAGACTGGCGACCTGCGACAGGGTGACCCCACCTCTCGCCCGGAACATCAGCTGGAGATCGGCACCAGCATCTCCTGACCCCATTAAGGGACAAGGGTGTAAGAAAATGGATGGATGGGTTTCACATCAGCTTCACAAGTTTGTTTTTCACACTTGATAAAACAAACAAGCAAAATATATTTTGCTTCAAAGAGTTTCACATGGTCATCAAAAGTAATTTATGGGTTTTGCATCGGCTTCACATGTGTGTAGTTCAAGTGAATATCACGTTGTTCAAGAGTTTCAAATTTTGTTTAAAAAAGTTTTGCATGTGCATTAAATGTAATTTATGGGATGCATCAGCTTCACGTGGACGTCACATGCTTATGTTTTTGTCATGGGCATCATATGTAAATTGTGTGTTTCACATGGTCTTCACATTTTATTTAAGGGTTATGCATCAGCTTCACATGGCATCGTCTGTTTGTTTTTCACATGTGCATCTCGTCGAAAAGTTTTATATGGGCATTGTATGGATTTGTTTTTTTATTAAACACACAATGAGCTTGTGAAAACCATTCCCTATTTTAACGTGAAGCACTTTGTGGTTTTTATCTCTTAATAAAAGTGACTTACTATTGTAATGATTTCATTTTCAACAGGAAATCTGGCGACGTCCAGGGCTCGGGTCACCGCTGCCTCCAGATCTCTCCCCCCTCAGCTCACCTCGGGACGCAGCAAGGTGCGATTCCACTGGCGCGAATCAACACACGATGCTTTTTATTTGTTGCTCACAGGCATCGCTCCATAAGAATCACAGTAAAAGGCTGCGCCGCGGTGCATAGCCATGTTAATTGACTACCCTGTTGGCTGTCTCGCTTGCGGAAAGACAGCTTCGCCATCTGTTATTTGGAATCTGCAGCTTGAAAGTCAAATATTAGATTTACAGACTTTTCTTGTTAACAGACAGTGAGGTGTTTGGCAAATTTGGGAAATGCATTAACCAACTTCGATAGATTGTTGTATCAGTTCACATTCAAATATTTAGTTTCTTTTACTTGCTGATAAATTTTTTGTAACCTTTAAGGTAGCAGATTGTATGTTTTCCCCACAGAGCATTCACTTTATAGTGTTATTTATCTCTTTTTTGTTTTTATATAACATAATTTAGACAACTGTTAACATCTTATTTCTTATGAATTTTAATTAAATTTTTAAAAATTATTTTCCCTTTACATATAAATTCTCAACTTATCACCATCCCAGGTGTGAAAAGGTATATTTTATTACAGTAGCAATACTTAATCTTTCACTTCAAATCTATGAAGTTTCACCAGGGGAAAACAGACAAAAACATGTTTTTTATTTCAACCTACTGGTTTTCTGTAGGATTAAGGTCTTTAGGACTGAGATGTAAGAAGGTTGATTTTCTCCTGGTGACACATTTCTGTACACTTTATTTAAATGTTTGGCTAGTTGTCCTGTTGAAAGAACAGTGTTCACCAACATTTGTAGAATAGTAGAATAATCCACCAGATTGTAATTTAAAATTTCGATGAAAATTGCAACGTAACAATATTTCTTAACAGTATGCATGACATGCTTTTTTTACTAACAACGTTAGTTGCCAAACGGCTCAAATTTATTCTCATCTGACCAAATGACCAAACAATTGCGTGCCTGCAATTTTATCAAATTTAAACAAATGAATATGTATTTGTTGTGGAGGCAGACTTATGAACACTAGTGGGTCACGTTCCTAGCAAGAAAATGTTGTGACTGCTTCCCTGCCTACATTTAGAGACATGAAGTCACCTGATGGTTAGAGTGAAAACCTCCTTCCTGTTGAGTGTCTTTACTTTCTATTTCTCTTTTCCCTCTATTTCTATGTGATTTGCCAACATGTGTTGCACTGCAAGTCTCCAAAATACTTAATGAAGGTAAGACTTTAGTTGCAACAGTAAAACCTTCTAAACCTACAACACGTACTTCCCAAAACTGCAGAGCAGATCCAAATTGCGAGCAGTTTTTGGACAAACATATTTCTGCAAAATCAACTGAACGATCCTGTCAACTTTGAATTGTGTGAAGCTTCGCTTTTCAAACTTCAATCACAGGCTGGCAGAGAAAAATGTAAATCATCTCTTTTGAACTATTTTCCCCGCACAGCCACAATTCTGTGTTATCAATGTAAACAAATACTCTGTGATGTCTCTCTTAGATTATAAAAAAAAAATAGAACCCTCTTAAAATTAGACACAACACACCATGTTTTAGGAAAAATAACCGTGGAAAATCAGCTCCTCTTTGATGAACTTCCACCAACTTCCACCTACTCGCTTATTCTTGAAGGGGAAAAAGACTTCCTAAAAACAGCTCAGTGGGAGTGATGCAATATGCATGCTGCCTTGTTCTCAATGGGAGCTGGAGAAAAGTTGACAGAAACGGACACTTGTAAAAAAAAAAAAAGTAGCCAGATTAAAGTGATGGGCTGCTTGTTAGAATAGTGGAAACAGGCCCCAGATAATCATTTGCTCCTCTGAAAGCAGATCATACTCGAGTACAAAGTGTGCGAAGATCTCTTTCTGTTCCTGCACACGGGGAGCACACCTTCCTTCCTTTGAGCAAGAATAAAAGAAAGTTTTCAGATATGCACGTTGCTACATTGACTTGCCATAAAATATCTATTGCATCATTAATTTTGATGAAGCTATGAAATGCAAAGGCTGTTGGAAAGCTTAAACTGTGTCCTCGTTAATCCGTCGTCATTTGGATGACTGTCTGCTTGGTGATGGCAACTCTTATTACCCGGAATGCTATGCAATTTTCCCATGCCCCTCAGCAGTGCCGACTTATTCTCTAGATTGTTAGCTTTAAGTGTTTATCAGCTTTTTGTAGCATCGACGACAGCACGGTTAGTGCAGCTGTGTATTCCCAAGTTGCCTGTTCGGTGAAAGGAAAGCCGCTACAATAATGTCACTTTTATCTCTGCCGAGGACGACCAGGCTGCAAACAAACAGCATTACATTCGGATCTCCTGTGTTGAGCTGGATGTGCTTTGTCAAAGCAGGGTTTTAACTGCGAATGTCTGTGTTCAGGTGGACACTATGGAGATGATGCGTCACCCAGAAGAAACCACCAACATGAGGAGGCAGACTGTGGCATCTTACTTTCGTGTAGGTGTTCTCAAAAAGATGTACACATATTTATTTACGTACAATAAATCAACTTCTTTAAACGTGTACATTTTTAAATGTGTGTTTTGTTTTTAAGATTCTAGAGGGTATCTAGTAATCTCGGGAAAAAAAAAAATCCATGCCACAATCTGTCTTATTGTACTTCATGCACAATTGATGAAGTTCGACAGTATCAATAGCAGCCAATAGCAAGATCAAAGAAAGACTAGAGACAGTTTGAAAGAATCTATAACCCTCTCTGGCACTCAGGCAATCCAGATAAAATGAATCAAACTTATAATCATAGATGATAAATTAGCATCGTCTGTGATTCTACATCAAAAATGTACTTTATAAAATTAGCATTATCTTGTACAACTCAGGACTGGGATAAGTTCTAGTTTGAGAGAGGAAATTTAAAGACATGAAGCCGTTCCAGCTTCTTATAGTATCATGACAAATGGAGGTCTTTATTGCTGCCTCTCCTCCTATCGCCTCGACTCAAACTTAGATGTGCATTCTGGGTTTCAGATCAGTAAAATCATATTTGACAGCAACTGTGTAGTAAACATTTGAACTGGCCAGCTGTGCATGCCTAATGAAATCTGAACCCTCTTCGAAACCGTTAGCCAACAAGACGTCTCGTATTTGTGACGTGTTTGTCCTTCGAACTGGGAATTATCACATTCCCTTGAACACTAAATATCTACTTGAAAAGTTTAGGTTCTCAAAGCATCACTGAGTTTAGCACATAATGGTTGTTGGTATAAAGTTTATACCGGTAAACTTTAATGAGTACCTATAACCGCTAATGCAGATTAATGGTTTAAGCAATAAACCATTAATTTACACTCATTAATTTGCAGGCCGTTAAACCAGTTGGACACATCTGGAAACACAGTTTCTGTTTTTTGTTTGTTTTTGGACATTTTCCTCTCATGTTTCACCACACAAAATTGAGAAAAATACATGACAACAGTGTGTAATGGTAATAGTAGTTAGGAAGTCCAACTGGCTTTTCAACCTGCAACTTAGAAGTTCTGTGCTCAGATGTGACGTATTTAACAGATCAGAGTTCTGACATCGAACCAAATCAAAAGCATTACTAAACTAAAGCATACGCCCCTCTAGTGGTAGCAAATACTAACCCGGTGGTGAGTGATCAAGTGATTTGGACTGTAGGCATATTATGTGTGCCTTCTTCTCATTTCACTCTTTTGTGGTGATTAAATATTAGCAGCTTTAAATTAACAACATATAACTTTGTTATGGATTTTATACCGTAGCATATACATATGTTATGTAAAGCTAAACCAAGATGTTACACATTTTTGGGACTTGTTTAAAAAATTCTGTGGCATAAAAGGGTCAAGTTAGAGACTCCACATCCACCATAGATAATTCCAAATTGTATGTATTTTTGAAAATAAAATTAGTTTTTACAGTACTCATGATCTCCTCCTCTCACTGTTTACTCCACAGTACTCCCTGATGGACTTGCTCTCCAAGATGGTGATGGGTCAGCCGCACTTTGTGCGCTGCATCAAACCCAACGATGACAGGCAGGCGCTGCGCTTTTGCAAGGAGAGGGTGATGGTGCAACTGCGCTACACCGGGATCCTGGAGACGGTCAACATCCGCCGACAAGGCTTCTCCCACCGCATCCAGTTCGAGGAGTTTGTCAACAGGTTGTAGTGGTGGTGATGAGATGGGGTTGTGTTTCCACTCTGCGTCGCTGTTCTGCACTCTCCAGAGGGGACGCAGAGCTAGTTAGCGCCGCTCTGTCTCACACAAAAACACGAGTTCTTTAATTAGATGGAAGTTCAAGTTGAGCCGAGCAAGAGGCTGAATAATTGGCAGTCATTAGTGATGGACCAGCACCTAATCTTTGGACTACTTTAACTGGGTGGATACTGTAGTCTGGGAAAATATGAAAAAATTCAAACAGGGTGGAACTGTAATTATAAGGGGAGATGCATTTTAATGGGTTTTCTTTTACTCTTCATAATGAGAGTTTGTTCTTGCACCAAATGACCTGGAAACACTCGAACCTGGCCTCCCCGTCCCACTGGTATTATATCAGAACACAATTAAAACAAGCTTCATCATTAGGGGAACTTTATGTAAGGGTGCCTTTTTTTCCCCTAGAAATGTGGAACATGATCTTATAACTCCCACTTACTTACACAATGCTTTCAACATGGCTTGAACTTGAACATCCTGAGTCATTTCAAGAAAAATAAAAAAACATATTTAGACGAGTCTGAGAGAAAACTCCTCATGTTTGATCAATGTTGCTTTGAAAAATTCATCCACTTCTAATGTGGAGGCTTTAAAATGATCTGGAATTTAATTAACTTGGGCTTTCGGCCAGTAGGAGAAAACTCTGAGATGACGGGTTAGTCTCACTGCTGAAAGGAAGCTTTAAAGTATTTGCTTAATTTCGGTGAGCTGAAACTTTGAGCGAGTTTGTGATGCTTGCTTGCATGTCCTACTTTTGCTCCTCATTTCAGAGTGATTACTGGAGGATCATGCATGACTTGACATGAAAACAGTTTCTTTTTTTGTTGTTGTCTTTTTCACGTGTGATTCTGCCGACCGGAGAGAGTGTGCCGCCTCGGTTTTAACCTCGGCTTCTGAGTCGGCATCATCCCACCTGAGCCCGGCCGGGGTTGTGCAGACGGACCCAAATGGCTAAACTGCACCCCTAGTAAAAAACTGATTTAAATTTGCGCTCCCATATCAAAGGCTCGTCTGATGTTGCAGCGCTTTGTATTTACCATCAAAGAAATAACAGGTATCAACAGGAATTAGTATGAAAGGCTTTAGACCGAGGCAGGGAGGGGAGTTCAAAGAACTTTTTTCTTCTTGTTGTTCTTCTGTTTTTGACCAACTCCGTGGCGCTGGAGATGAACCAGGGCTCTGGAGCCTTGATGTCCCTGTTCAAACACTCACAAGCACCCTGTTCTGTGCTGCTATTCTTTAAACTACAACAAGAGAACCCGAAGTCAGACAATGTGAGCAATAAGCAGTAGCGGGACGGATGCACGGTGATGGGACTCAGATGGTTGCATTTTCAACAATCTTGCAACAATATGCCTCTTTTTTGTCTGAACAGCTGATTTTCAAACTAATCACAGTTTTAAAGGCAAAGACGTAGCGCACATGGCTGACAAAATTAAAAGTGCTGTGGTTTCCAATTAATTAAAAGAGGGAGTCAGGAACAACTTTTCCTCTTTCCACACTGTTTTTGGACAATTTTTTAGATAATTTTGTTAATTTTATTGTTGTTTTGTTTTCATAAACAGCTTTCAAATGTTTATATAGTTCCTTTTTTTTATCATTAACATGTACAGAAATATACAGATTTCTCTGTACTTTTTGGCATCCCAGTGAAAAACGTGTGAAAATCTTTAGAATCAATTAACTTTTACTACAATAGATTGCCATCACAGAGAAAAATCTTAATGTTAAAGAAATCATATGTTGCCTATATTGTTACACTGGGAAATAGTCTTTTTTGTTTTGTTTTTACAACCCCTACTAATACTAATAATAGTTAAACAAACTATTTGTTTTTTAAGTCGATCAGCGTATTAAGGAACATTTAATTAGTAGTCTTTTATTTCCTGCTTCCTTGCAGGTAAATATGATGTGACATGAGGCACAAGATTACAAGACACTGTTCAAAATTGGAAAGACAATAAAACATGTCTTTGCAGTTAAGCGGATGTGTGCAGATCTTGTAAATCAAGATGTGACTATATGAAAATATCTGCTTGTCTGAATCTGTCTGCATCTACAACTAAAGCGTTAATTGAAAAGGTTTTAAACCCCTGGAACAATCTGCATGCAGACCAAAGTTGTAGCCCCAGTCAAGGTGAACAGGAAGGAAAGGGAGGTAAAAATAACTTCCAAAGCTCATTGTTAGAGAACTGCAGTAAATATTTATTTAAAGCTTTTTTAGGAAAATCTTTATTTTGTGATTAAAAAAATCTTGTGTCGGCATTTTCAGGTCATTTGCAGAAGTCAAAAGTTTCAGTTTTTGTAATTGTATCTTGTTTGTGTTTGTCTCACAGATATTACTACCTTGCATTTCGCGCCCACCAGATGCCCGAAACAAGCAGAGAAAACGCAGTCGCTATACTGGAACGGGCCAAACTGCAAGGCACGGTGTTGGGGAAGACAAAGGTAGCACGATTTCATTCTTTTAAAGTTTGGGTTTGTTATTATAAAAACAAAACTAAAAAAGAAAGAGAGCATAGGTGAACTGAATGTCCTTTCAGGTGTTTCTGAAGTACTACCATGTGGAGCAGCTGAACCTGCTGCTGCGGGAGGTGATAGCCCGGGTGGTGGTGATGCAAGCTTACGTTAAAGGCTGGCTGGGAGCCCGCCGATACCGGAAAGGAAAGGAGAAAAGAAGCCGCGGCGCCGTCATCATCCAGTCAGGTGGAGTTCTGTTACCTTAAACAGGAAATAATCAAACATAAACCAAAAGCACACAAATGAGTTCCCGTGTTTTGTGTCATTCTGCAACACTGGAACAGTTGCAGTTTAGATATTTAGACGATTCCTTGTCTCTTTGGGGTTTGTTGTCTGTGAATTTTAGTGAAAGACATAGTTTGATAAACACAGGTTGACCCACGAGGGTTAAGAGCAATGCTTCAGAGCAAACAATAAGGCCTCTGAGAGTTCAAAGGGAGCCGTTCTGTGGCCACCTGGTTTAGCCGTGTTTTGAAGTGGGATCTTGTGTAGTATCTGCAGTCTATTTTGTTTCACAGAGGTAGGTCAGGGATCTCGCTCACACACATTGTTGTCTCCCTCTTCTTCTAGCCTGGAGGGGCTACGTTGCACGGCAGAATCTGAAGCAGATAAGAAAGGAGCGGGAACAAGCTGCAGTCCGCATACAGTCAGGTATGAAATGTTTATTTTGCTAAGAAGTGCGTCGCGTAGCGATGCGCAACATCTGGACCGTCTTGTGTAAATCTGTATGGGAGAAATTTTTCCAAAAGAGCGTGGACAAAGGTCTACAAACCTTGCGTCCTTGTGGAACACCTTTTTGATCTCCCCGAGTAGCCTGCAAAATAGTAATTATTAATCAATAATGCATAGAGAAACGCTTTTGAAAGTTTGGGCAGCATTTGGTCCCCATGTTTCTGAAGAACTGTGCATACTGAGATCCGTCTTTCCTTTCATCTCATTCCCAGTAAAGGCAAGAGAGGGGCTTATCCCTTCTGTTTCCTCACGACTTCCTCTCTCAAATTCCTGGCCTATTACACAGCTCTCACATACCAGAAACAAGATGCCTTTTTATACTGTCAACCTTTTCATCTGAAATGTAAATTAATTCTTACTCAGTGTGCCTTGACGAAGATCAAAGTGGGCACATTAACCTTCCCAGCCCCAGCCCCCCGATCCTCTGAGCCTCTCAGCGGAGGACAAGAGAGGGTGCCAAAAGGGGCTGGAGAGAGGAGGGCAGGGGGAGGAGATCTGGCATTGTTTCCTCTGGCTCTCTTAAGGGCTGCCCTCATCTGCCACATGGAGCTTCTCAGTCGCCTGCACACCTTGTGTAAATGTGCTCCATTAAGCCCTTGTAAATAAAGCTGCTGAATGGGTAAACATGGTTTTGGTGTGAGGAAAGCCTCTCTGTCGCAACTGCCTTTCTTTTCAGACAAGGGTGTTTGTGTGTGGCCGCCGGGGGTTCACGGGATGGTGGGGTTTGGAGGGGGTGGGTGGGGGCGGGGGGGGACCTGAACCTGACACAAGTGGGGCCTCAGCCCCCTCTGCCCCCCACCTCCACCCCACCCCACCCCACTCCTCCTGGCAAGCACTCCACCACATTCACATTGTGTGTTCTCCGCAGCTTATAGCCTTTGAGGTGGGCTGCATTTGCATCTTGAAAATAAACAGATGCCTTTCAAATGTATGAGCCTGGTGGCTTCTCAGATCTCAGCAGGACCCGAGGGACGTGCTCACCATCGATCAGATTAGGCCATGCAAAGGAGAACCATTGCTCAATAATGTACTTGAGCAATCTTTCCCTGTGCATATGATTTTGGCAGAAAAGCACAAAGCGGGCCGAGGGACTAACCCGGCATGCTTCTTTCACCCTCCGTCAGAGTCTTAATATGTCTCAATAATCACAAAAGCTCAGCTTTAATGAGTGCTGAATTTATTTCTTTATACATATATTTAAATATTTAGATATATAAACCCCACTGAAAACCTCATGGTTGTTCCACCAAACATTGATTTCTGAACTCTCCCTGAGTTTAAACATTGGTATTATTGTTTCTAAATGAATATGAACTTATTTTCTTTGCATCATTATCGTTGTTAAGGCAGTTTTTCATTTTCTGCAAATACTAAATTTTTGCTTGGACGTTTGGAGACATGTTGTCAGTAGTTCATAGAATAAAAGAACAATGTTTATTTTACTCAAACATATAAAATCAGAGAAGCTGATCATTTTAAGTGCTCTCTTAATTTTTTCCAAATCTGTATATATATTAGACTCATTCAATAACTGAATCATTTGGAAAATCATTTTGTTTCATAATTATATCAAAGACTAATGTTTTCAAATCTGTATTTCTGTTCATTATGATGATTTTTTTTAACTTACAGCCAATAAAAGCACAACATCTATTAAAATATTATCTTCAGCTAATTAAATGACTGGCTTTCATACCTGTTTAAAGGTATTAAATGAGTTGTGACCAGTCAGGTCAGGCTGTTGTGTTTAACAGGTCAAAGTTCTTCAGCTTAACAAATAACAAGAAAACTAACTTTTACAAATGGACAAGTAGAATTCAAAGAAAAATCTAAATTTCCCAAAAGTATATTAATCAAGACTAGTATAAAAGATTTGGATCATGACTCTACATTGTATTGTGCATTGTGGATAAGAGACAGAACCACAGAGTTCATCTCATGGTGTCATCCTGTGCAGTTTACAGGGCCATCGAGTCCGTCACGTCCACGGATCCCCAGGGCAACGATGTCACAACGAGGCCAGAGGAAAGACCACCAAAGAAGAGCATGCAAGGTGAGATTAGGATTTATAGTCACTGAGTGTTTCAGTCATTTCCTTTTTTGATTTACTATGCAAAAGAAGTTCTCTGAAGTAGCCATTTTACTGGGCTGATTTGCTTTGGGTTTCTGTGTTTAACCTCCCCACAACATGATTGCTGTCATTACTTCAATAATCTGTATTGGTGTTATACTTAAATAAATCTAATTTTATCAACTCATTGTGTTGAACCATGTTTGTTTCTGACTAAGTCACTGAATAAGTAATTGTGGAAATCCAGTAACAGAGCTATTCATGCTATTAACTTATTAACTCAACCATAGTAATTCTATAATTATACTTCATATTAATATAAGCAAAAATTATTAGCCACATAAGTACCATCCATTTATGGTTGCCATGCCAGTAATATATTTGGTGATACTTGTTTATGGCATCAAATTCATGCCGAAACTCGATAGGAGAAATATGCCATCCTGATTTAAAAAATGTTTTGTGAGAACATGTAATAAGATGTTCTAGCAAAGCCTTCAAAAGCAGTGGTATTATTATTAATATTATTGATCAATATTACATTGCCAAAAAGTAAGCTGTCAACAATCCCATGTTGTTGGGATGGAAACGGTGAATTTCACATTTCATTCATATAGTTCAAGTCATATTGTCATTGCGTTTTTACCAACATTATGACATCTCTCATGTTTTATTGATGTTCTGCTGGAGGTTCCTTCCTGTTAAAATGGAGCGATTTCTTTCTACTGTCACCCAATGCTTGCTTACTTAGACACAATTGGCTCAACATACTTGGATGAACAACTTTTTACTGATATAGATTAAAAGATAAAGCAAATTTAACTTTTCTGGTATTTATATGTTTGAACTGTAATTGAGTCTGAATGTGACCATGTGGCTCGACTGGAACTGGATTAATCTGATTTAAATTCAAACCAATTGGAGTTAATGGAGCTGCATATGACTTAGACCTTGTTTGTCTTGTGAAGTGCCTTGAGATTACATTACATAAATAAAGTCGAGCTCGATTTGAACTGAGTTTAAAGTCCTGCATCCTAAACCTGTCATTCATTTTCAACACTCCTGGAAGGGCTACGTTTACCATGTAGTGTGTTGCTGTTTCACCCCAGAGAAGAAAGCTCCTCCTCGTGCGCCGCCTTTCACCGTTTTATAAATGTAATAAATAACTTTCCACCAAGATAGCACACTTGTCTGACCACAAATAGGGCTGGGCGCTGCACTGGTCTCCAGATGTACGAGCTGGGGGCTTTGTGTTTATTCAGCACATGGGCAGGCCAGTCATTAAGAAAGTATGCGCAAGGCATGAGAGCAGCCACTGACTGAACAGCATCAAATAGACGATAGACTTTGAGCTCTGGGTTTTATCAATTATCACAAATCCCCCGGAAATGTTTCCTACAGTAGCTTTCCATTAAATACGCTATAATACATCAAATGCTAAACTAATTCACAACAGCAAAAAAAGCCTCGTTCAAATGTTTGAATTTTGTGGTCAACACTCATCTCCAGATTTCTGCTCCAAAATACTAGATTTACACATCTGAAAATGTTGTGCTTGTTATATACTCGAACTGAGCCGTGCCTCATTGGGGATTTTCCTCTCCATGTTTACAATCATATTCCTCGGTGAGAAAAACTTCAAACCTCCACTTAACAATTCTGTTTAATCAGTGTTGGAATCTCTCCATATATATTTATTTTGACATGATCTGGCCCATTTTTTCTTCCTGTAAGATCTATATTCTCACCTACACGCTGTTCTTCTCCCTTTTGATTCCCCTCTCCTCCGCCAGGCTTCAGCTCGGTGTTTTGCATCCAAACAGCATCACCAGGCTCCAAACTGGAGGAGATCTCATTCCTCCAGACTCGGAGCATGGTTGCTGCTGCTGACATGTTTTGTTGTGTGCGCACATGTGGGCTCTTCTGTGTTTGTTTTTGTGAATAATACAACACAAGTGATCGTGCTCAGACAGACGTTCCCAGATATTCCCATTCATATTCTGCAAATTGCATAACATGTATTAAAACATGAAATCAAAATCTTTTCACGATTTTCTGATGGTGTTACAGAAAGAAACGTACTGCAATTTAAGAGTTGAGGTACTCTGTCTCTTTCTAAAATAATTTACCTGAAAGGTAATAAATAAGAACAGCTCTCAGGTAAAGTAATTTGAGCTTAAATGTTGATAGACAATTAACAAATGTGGACTTGTTAATAGTGTTCCAAACCCTGGATGTCCAAAGACATCTTGTCCATTTAACTGCGTAAGGTTGACCAGTTTGGGGGAATTTTTCTGTCCTGAAATCCAGCTTTCAGACTGAACATGTGTGCTCTTGGATTATGGCAGAAAAATCCCCCCATAGAGGGTCTGGTGATGTACTGCACCTTATATTATACTGTTAATATCATCTTGCTAGATTAACAGTGTTATTATAAAAATAGCAGAACAACTAAAATGAATAACAAAGTTTCCTTAGAAACTTCCACTTCTATGCAAGTAAAGTAAAAAAAAAATCTTTAAAAATAAGCTGCTACTGACACTGTCTTCAAGTGTATCTTGTTACCTGTGATCCGTTTCTCAATCGTTAGCTTGGATTGAGAAACAGATCAATAAATCATCACCTGTCCGCTCTAGATCTGTGGTGTAAATCTTAACTTCAACATCGAAATAGTAAGGTGATATAATATAGACAGCAACTGTTTTTCTGTTTTGAATAAAATCAGTTTGTTCATGTTATAATATTTCTATAAAACTGTGTGCTAATATTGGGAAATTGTGTTTTTTTTACTTACAATTATCATTTTGTAAGAATTCTACCTAAAATTGAATGTTTTACCAATATTACATTAAAACATTAAACTTTAACTTAGACATCTGAGCCAAAGCATAGAATAACAAAGTACAGAATGGACCGTATGATTTGGCAAAATGCCAAAATGCTCTAATCATCCATCATCTAACAAACTTTAACTCCCACTCCTGATGCAGCTATATAATATCTATTGTTATTTTGTTTTTAACTGATAAATGTTTACTTCTACAGGTGCAGCCCAAAGAACGAAGAGGCTCATCCAGATGACTTACATGAAGGAAATGTAAGTCACAGAACATCAATAAGCATTTTGTTTCCCTTTAAAAAAAAAAGGCTTCTTGTCTACAAAGCAGCTTTAACCCAGATTATTCTTTGGGAAATTTTTTGAGTCCTTGAGACAAAAGAGTTCTCTTGCTCCAACCTCCGTCTCAGCGGAGAAGACAGGGTGGTACAGGAATGGGGAGAATCAAAAGGCTGGAAATTCACGGCTGAGAATAAATGCTCGCTCTTCCCCCGAGGTGATTTGTCTTTGCGCTCCTCTTTCTACAGATGTTAGACCCCTTTTTTAGTAAAGACCTGAGGTTCTTTGGTAGCACTTTGATATCCTGCTCGGATTCAATATGTGAAATAGAAGAGCCACTCCGTGACTTGGAGCACATCGCAGGCTTTGAAGTCTGATCCAATTTTTGCTGCTCACCATTTGATGTTGAAAGGATGAAATGAGGAAAATGTACAGTTTTTGCCAGTAACTCTGCTGAGCATATGTAAGATTAAAAAAAGCAAAATCCTTTGGAGGATGTACTTAGAAATGTTAAGCAGATTAATACTTTCCTATAGCTCTTTTATTCAAAGATAAAATTAAATATGAGAGGAAGTCTTATGTGCTGTTTTCCCCCCCTCACAATTAAGTCAGTGTGCTGCTTGTTTGCTAGAAGGTAGGACCAGTAAAAAGGGGGATATGCAATTACATTAGCATTTGATTAACATTGCAAAGCACATTAATGGGTCTCAGTTATATGAGTGCCAAATTGTAAATTGTAAATAAATGAATGCAACATCTACATGACTAATTTGAAGAAGAAGAAGAAGATGAAGAAGAAGGAAAAAAAAAACCCCATCACATTAGAAGGCTTGCTTTAACTTGTATGTATTCGTGTGGTGCTTTCATTGACATTGCTCTTCTGGGTGTGTTTACGCCTCCTCTTTCAAGGTTGGCCCTGACAGCCAAGACAGACAAGTGAAAGACATCAAGAGAGACAAAAGCAGAGGAGAAGACGGTGTAACGAAGCCTTGCAGGGAGACAGCCAGGCTGCAAGACGTGCAGTGTAAACAAGGTAAGCCCGCGCGCAGAGCTGGTGGGTGCAGGTAATTACACAAAGAGACAGTAGAAATCCCGCTTTAATGGATAAAGTGCCATTTTTAATATGGGAGCCCTTTCAACCTTTTCATCCTATCCAACTCCTCCCTCGCCCCCCTCCACTGCCATTTTTGTTGACAGCAGAAAAAAAAGAGAGACCTGCTTTTATGAGTGATAATTTCTGTGGTATTTTAATAACCAGGGTCAGCTCATCACCAGCTTCTTGTGGCAAGTGGGAGGGGTTTGGGGGGGAGGAGTGCTTTGAAAGTGGCACGAGAACTTCAAAAGCTTTGATTTTCCCACGTGGCGGGCTCTTCGCTTCGGATCTCATCAGCGACTCTAATAGACCTGCACAGTGACGGTGACAAGAAAATACACAAACCCTGATTTGTTGAACATATGTTTGGTTTGCTTTTTGCCCCAGGCGATGAATTACATTAATTCCTGCTGCCTGGAAGGCTGAGTGGGTGGCTGCGCGGGGGGCCTCCGATTACGGCCGTCGCCCAGCCCACCACTGTATGGGCAGCCTCAGTAATAGGGCCCGGCTCTTCATTAAGGCTGTTAGAGCGGTACGGAGTGAGAGGGCCGAGGTGGAACAGCGTTTAGCGGTGCAGCTGAGAGATTACGGGGATTAGACATGATAATGTAACACAGACAGGGCTCTCCAGCGGGCCCAGGATTAGTGTCAGCGCGCCGCAGCAGGTCTGGGTTAGATATCGGCTAATTCGGTAATGCTGCGTACAGGTGACCCCCGCTCGCAGGCTTCATGGCTGCTCAGGGAGGCGGCGTTTGATGAATGTATGGAGTCAGAGTGATTATGGAGAGAAAACACTGCTTTCTGCTGAAATGTGTCTTTGGCCCTGGAGCCTTCTGTCAGAAGACGCACGTTTGTGAAAGAAACAGCTTAATTGCAGCTCTTGTTTTTTTATTTCGCTTTTTAAATTTGAAACTTAGTAGGATGGTGCAGGATGTTTATTTTCACACTTAAAAGCCACATATCTATTCTATGACTTGTGCAACGCTCTATGCCTGAATAATTTTAGTAGACATCCACTAATGAAATATTTTAGGCTTATTTTCGATGCCCAGCTTTGGTAAACTTTTAACCTGGACATACAGATTTTAGGCATTAATGAAAACTTTCATTTGCATCACTCAAACAACCTCCTGGGCTTCCTGCCCTTTGCAGTCATCATTTATTTGCACGAGTAGCAGAGGCGACGTCACACTGTGTGAGAGGGCAGTCGGTGTAAAACGGACTTTTAATCCTTTAAAACATTAGCAGTTAGCACTATTAGCTCAACTAACTATGAATTGCAAAGTCTGAGACAAAGTGACATCCTAAAGCAGATAGCTGCTTTTTAAATAAACTTCAAAATGAGGGAGAAAATGACCAACAATTAATTTTATTTATTTACATTTTGTTATGTGTTTCACACAACAGGTTTTTATTGGTAGTTTGTGATTGTTTTGTACCATTAACATTAACAATTCCTCCTTCTGAGCAAATTGCATGGTGACAAAGGACAGAAAACTGCACTGAATTTGCTCACCTGATATATAAAAGGAAAGATAGCAGCCAGTAGCCAACATCTCAGTAAATGACATCATTGTCTACACATTTATTATGTGGTTGTATCTGCAGCAAAATGTGTAGGGTTGACAAAAATGAGTAAAAACTACCTTACTAATGCAAATTAGTGTTTTTCTGTCCAATTTTTGGTGAATTGACAGATCCAATTCTCCCTGCACCTCCTGCAGCCTATTAAGAGTAAGTATGACTCATGCTTTCCCATCAGCCTTTAAAAGTCTCCAATAACACCAGAAAAATTGTCACTGGTTATTTTTTTAAAACAAGTCACTAGGCATGTCTGATTGCAACTGGGCCAAACTGTGAACAGCCATTATTCCTCCGTAAGAAACACAGTTCAAGTTTAAATAGTTTCTTGCACCTATTGGTCTTTCTCTAAATTTATGTTAGAAAAAAATCTAGGTTTGAGTTATCGTCATGCAGTAGCAACTTCTGCAGTGAAGAGAGTTACTTGGACCTTCTACTTATCTGAAAATAATCTGTTTTTTTTTACCAGTTGGTCACCAGTTTGGTGTGTCTACTAAAGGGGTCAGAGGTCAACAAATGTGGGGTTTTGGGTGGTGTTTGAAAAAATAAACTAAAAAAAACAAAAATGGTTCGGATAAAACACATTTATGCTACAAATGTTCCTCAACCAAGAGCTTTGATGTGAGTCTCTTCTGCTGTTCATTTGTAGGTCATTAAGTAATTTACATCTGGGTCACATATAAAACAAATAAAGGACTTATGAGGGTGTATATATTGGCTATGTTTTTTATTATTATTTTCCTAAAATATAGCTAAAGTAATGCAGAATAAATGAAAATTCTTCACAAACTAAATAAGAACGTTACACTCCAATCACGCCAATCAATTCCAAATTTTTAAGTAACTTAACTTCTATGAATAAAAAGTTTATTCAAAGAGACAGATGAAAGAAGATTGATTGCTTCATTTAATAAAAGACTTCGAAAGCTCAACTCCTTTCGGCTTCAAGTTACAAAGGCCTTGTGGTAAAGGCTGATATTTTGTGATCTTGTAACCCCTCCTGATTTATCTTGGGGGTTTGAGGTTTCAGTTCAGACCTAATGGGATACTTCTCTCCCATTGTCATCCTCCAAACGTTTTCCACTACGTCAACCACCATTACCGTTCTTTTTGTTATAAGGCAATAAAAATTCAAAGCATGGAAAACATTTTTGCCTGTTCCGATTTATTTAAATCTCCGGACTTCTTCAACTAACTCTATTTTTTTGCGTGAAGGGTGCGCAGATTTCGAGGCATTCACTGTCGCCCCTTTTACCGCCTCGTTTACATTCTGAGGTCTGCTTGTGGCGTCTTCAGGAAACCCCATTTGAATATGTTGAGGGAGGCCACGGTGGCTCAGGCACCCGGGGCACGCTTTGATCCCCGCAGATCTGAGAGGCCTCTGAGCGAGTCGTGGAAGCCTTGCCCCTGCCAGATGTTTGGAGAGCAGGGCTCCTTCCTGCGTCTCATCCTGCTGTCGCCTCTGGTGATCGCGTCGGGCTGCAGCTCGACCCGCACTGTTTCGGGACACCAGTGGAGAGAAACAGAAAATTAGCCGTGGAAATCGAATTACTCCACCCCTCCAGACACATGCACTCGCACACACTCTGCAAGCCGCCTCCATGATGGTGAAACACAGAGGGGTTTGAAGGGGGTGGCGTGACCTGACGGACGTTGGGTCGTTTCCGTGTGATCCAAATAAGCTGGGTTAGATTTGTTTCTTTTAAACCTGACACCAAGTTAATCAGGCGCTCCCACTTTTTTTTTTAGATAAATGCTCACGCTTCTGTATTTTATGGCAGAAAAACAGCATTAAAGCACTTTGTACTCCAGGCAACACTAACCTTTGATTTCCCGTGTTTTGTCAGTAAAAATGCCACACATACAGCATGTTGTCATGTAAGCCGCACATATGAGACGACGCCTTCCTTCGTCACCTGTCAGCCGCCTGAATATTAACACAGCACGTTGGGAAAATGAGTCACAGAGGCGTGCGGAGAAAGAAAGCTTTCTGCTAGCAAGTGGCAGATATGATCAGAGTGCTGCTTATGCTGCTCAGCGTGGTAAACAGGATGGTGCCGAGGATCAGTCAGAGCTGACTTTATGATTTATGAAAGCCGAGCTACTTATGTTAACAGGCTTTCTGCAGATTATAGTTGTGGTAAACATTCGTGTCAAGAGAGAGGCAGATAAAGTGGAGCCACAACACAGAGCCCAATTACTTCTGTGCCTTGGAAAGTGGTTAACCTGGTTGTTCAACAAAGAAGGAGAGGAAGTTCGACTTTTAGAGTTATTCTTATGTCCCCCCCCCTCTGTGTATAACACGGTTCAAGTCAATAAGAATTGATTTTGTGTGTCGCCTTGAGCTCTTTCTGCGCTTCAGAGCTGCAGCTTTTACCCACACCGAGGTCACACTCAAAACCACATCTTGTTTTCCTTCCCTCCCTCAACTTCCCACATGTCGTCCCACAAGGGTAACAGCCACCAGGTGCTGCTCCACAAACTTCCACCACTTCCAAATCAGCAGCAGCAGCGGCGGCAGCAGCATCACTGTATCAACACGCATCTGTCAGACAAATGATCCACCCTCTCCGTGTTCTCTAGACAAATACTCTCCCACCCTCTTGCTGTCTCTCAGCCTTTTGATTCATCTAACTGTCTCCGCGTATCGCCGCGTCTCTGCCGGATGCCTTGAGTTTTAGGCAAATTACAGGCTCGACGTAGCGGCAGCGGAGATTTGGAAGGGATAGGAAAGACTCAACTTAACGGAAGGAGTTGCCTCTGTCTGACGCTACCTACGTAATCCTCTTAATGTCAGTGGGAGTAGTTAACAGGATGTACTTCCAAACTACTCATCATCACAATTCCAGCAGAATAATCTCCCCAGACGTAAAAGCAAGGTGCAAAAATTATGCTCTTGACGCTCTTTAATTTTTCCTCATGATTTAGTGTACGGTGCTTAGCTAACATATTCAAAAACCTTGAACTTTTCCATATTTTGTTACAATTGCAAACTTCAAGAGAGCACTGTTCAGGTCCATCATGCAGAAATGGAAAGAGAATGGCAGAACTCAAACCTGCCGAGACATGTTAGTCCAACAGTCCAAGTATGCCGTGGAATCTGGGAGAGCTGCAGAGATCCGAAGCTCAGGTGGACAAATATGTTCACACACAACTATTAGTCAGACTAAAATGTGATTTTTTTTCTTTTTGTTTATTTCTTTCTTTGCCTATGTCTAAAACTCTACTTGTGGCAGAAAACTAACTACACACACGTCACCAGGGTGAAACATGGTGGTGGTAGCATCACTGGGACTGGGAAGCTGGTCAGAAGATGAATGAAGCTAAATGCAATTCTGAATGAGACATGTGACCGCCAGAAGTATTGAACCAAGGGGTGATTGATTGAGGGTTTACACAACACCAGCACACTTTTTAGATTTTTATTTAATAAAGAAGAATGTGTAAACCTTCAATTTCTTCTTCTGTACAGTGAAATGGCTATTTTGTGTTGGTCCGTCATGTAATATCCTAATAAAATACTCCAGAGCTTGAGGAGTTTTTGTGAAAAACTTAAACATCTATGCATCTGTTTGCAATGCATTATACTAAGTCCTTATCCAAACCAAAAACCTGTTGTTTTTTTTTTATACATATTTGTAGCTGCAACGTTGATAACTGGATATTCATCCAGTCCGGATGCAAAAACAAATGACCTTAGTCTCCATAAATTAACTGTTTTTGGCTTGTTTTTACTTATTCATGCCTCCTCACTACTAACTTACTTTATTTCACAGATTCTGTGCCACAGTTATAAATTGCTTCTGTTAAAAAATCTGACAAATGATCCACTTCAGCAAAGTTCAGAAATTTTTTTCCTGAAGTCCAAGTTCGAAAAAAAAAAAAAAAAAAAAATCCCCTGTCAAGCCAGATGATTGATTTCGGTGTGAAAAATTACTTGTAAGTAACAACATCCTCTGCATGTGTTAGTGAAAACAGATGCAGGAAGTGCCCCTCTTTCGGCAATATCTACTACATTTGATCAGCTTGTCCTCTAATTTAAAGCACATGAGTTGGTGCTTTAGGAGCAATGTGCAAAATGACAAAATCCTTCCTCGAGAAGTTCTGGAAATCCTCTTCAGGTTCTGATATCTGTGCAGACTGCCGTCTGCATTTGTGTCTGGTTTTGTGCGTGTTTCTGTGCATGTGTGCGAAGAGGCTGAGGTAAAGAGAGGGGTCTGGGTTGCACATGCTTCATTTAGACATCAAAGGCCTTTGCTGATGATTTTTCCTTATAAACCATGCCTTTTGGTGCCTCTGCTCTCTCCATCTGAATAAACAAAGCCCAAATGGGTTGTCTGGGAATAGTCAGGTGATTGCAGCACGTGATATTTGAAGTAAATCGATATATCTCTAATTTATTCCACAAAAAAATCCCTTTCAGCGTCTCTTTTATGTTGTTTCTGAGAAACATTCTGGTTTTTCAAGAGATTTCAAAGTGGTATTTGGAGATGTAACAGAGCTCATCTGCTGCTCTTTGAAAATGAAAGCGGCACCTATCACAAAAATAATCTCAGCCCCTTTTTTTATCTCAAGGAGCAAACATGTAGAATATGTAAGTCTCTCACTGCGAGGAGCAAACTCTGCTTGGCTTTCTTTTGATATGGAGAAATCAATACTGCATGAAATGCTCTGCCTCTGTATTCCCAGCTGACTATTATTCCTTCCCACCCAAAACAGCAGATATTACCCACCATCATTTAGCAAACCCCCGACGCAAGCCACCGCCTGACCCCTTCCTTTCTCCGCCTGCCAATGTCCAAGCGGGACTCCGATGCCAGAGGCCTGTTGGCAGCCTCCCGGCCTGAAATATATCTGCAGAAGCAGCATTCCTCTGGGGCTGGCCTGGATCAAATGGCAGCGATTTCCCAAACAGAGGCAGAGAGATGGGAGGCTTGACCCATCCTCTGATCTGCAGCGCGCTCTAATCGCTGCAGGTCAGACCGGATAAATAGTGAGGCTGAACTTCGGACCTGATTGGCAGAAGGAGATCCAGTAGAGAAGCATATTTTTATTAAATCATCTAATGGTGTTTTTTTGGGGGGTTTTTAAAAATATTTTTCTGCTGTGGTATGAATTACGGTACTTTTCTACGTAAGTGGCTGCAAATCTATTTTGAGAACCTGGAGAAAATGCACATTTTAAATATGCTCACTTAAAAAGCACAGAAACAATTAGAATCAGTTGTCATCAGGATCATTTATTTTCAGAAACTGATGTAAAATGTTACCTAGAATGGAGAGTGTACTGTATATTAAAGGCCCTGGAAATATTACAGATTTCACCATTAGGCTCCTATCATCTATGCTTCCAGTCAAACTGATGGTTTAACAACAAGAATAAGAAAGGAAATAAAAGATATACCAACAAACAGACTGAAGCTTAACCCAACAAAACCATAAATCTGCATTTACAACCTTCCCCCATCAGCCGTTTGTCCAGACGTTGCGCGTTCATCTTTAGCCTCACAGTCACTTTCACTGACTTTTAGTGGTGCCCTTATGCCAATATGTTTTCAGTCCTCTGTTTGACACTGGTGTCGGATTTCAGTGTCAGATATTAGATCTGGCACTGTATTATTTTTATTTTCAAAACTATAAGCATCATGAAATGCAGTCGGCCATGATAGCTGGAGAAAAGAAGGAATCTCCAAGCTTAGATGTAGGTCCGATGCATTTCCTCTGTTTCATTGTGGGAGGTTTGCTGCACCACAACCATGACTCAGATTAAGTAACAGTGACATTGACGGGTAATGACTTTGTATTTATTAGCCAGTATAAAACCAACTCCATCAGCATGGTCACCTTTGAGGCATCGAAGGGACTCGAGGCACCCAGACCTCCATTAAATCCAGGTCAGCCACGTTCAGGAAGCTTTAGACCTGCTAATGTGGAACTGAACATTAGACCATTAAAACTGCAAAAATTATGAGGTAAACAGCAGGTTTGACTGTTGCTACCAATAACATTCACATTATTGACTGGGAAATATTTAGTTTCTCAAACATTTTATCCTAACAACCTAACAACATGCTGAGAGCCACTGAGCTCCTGAGATAGACGCATGGTTTTGTATTCAGCCCCTTTTACACAGATATCACCAAATAAAATCTACCGCAACCATCTACCTTCTCATGTTGCCTGTATAGCTTGTGCCTGTGGATAAATGTAGCTAATTTGTGAGTTTGCTAGAGAAGATTAAAGAAGTTTTTGGTTGTAGCATGATAAAATGTGAAAAAGTTGAGGTGTGTGAATACTTTGGCAAATCACAGAAGGTGCTATTGATGCAACCCAATGCATTTTTAAGAGGGATAAACCCCTTTCCACCCCTAAAGCAATTTTTTTCCCTTGCATTTATGATAATTCTTTAAGTATCCTCAAATACTTGTGGGTAACAAGGATTCACACAGTGGGCAGTTAGCGCCTCCGAGGCACGGATAGATAAGATTCACGGTAGAAGTTAGCCAATATCTCAGAACTGACAGGAACTTTTGCTAAGTGTGACTTTAGTAAACTCGTGCAGGTTTGAATAACATCAAGAAAGCCGAGGGAGGATTGGAGGGGTGGAGGGGGACGCTGCTCTTTGATGTGCAGGATTGAGATGTGATGAGGTCTGTTCAAAGTGAGCACAAAGTAGTGTTAAGATGGAAAGAGCAAATGCTGCTTTAGTCAAGGTAGACATGGTGAGTTGGAAGGAGATGATGAAGAAACGTTGTGTCTCCAGCAAAACCAAAAGGAGATGAAACGTTATCAGGCATTAAATATAGATGCTGTCTCGTGTCTTGGATTTTGTAATGTGTGGATTTTTTAAAATCAAAGTTGGTCGAGGGTGGAAAGCCATCATCCATCCATCAGTGCATCCAACCATCTATCCATATTAAATTCCTGTTTTAGCATGAGTGCAGCGCATAGGATGTTGCTTGTCTCAAATGGCCAACAAGTGACACTCTGGGTGAATTTTGGACATGTGTTTAAATGTGTATGCCAAGGCTCCCTATGGCAAATAGTTAATTACAAAAACTCATTTTGCGTACGACTTTCAGCTCTTTATTTGTGCATTTAATCTTCGGCTTCTGGACTAAAAAATTAAAGCCTGACAACTCTCAGCAAGCCTCATTAAATCCATCGACTTGCACTGCAATTACAGGACATCACTGTTAACCTCGTTACTGAGAGAAATGGTGAGCGTTTTAAAAATAGATTACTTTTTATCAGTATGCTCAATTAAATAAAAAAATGCTTTTATAGAAAGCATTATTGGCTTAATCATGTAATGGAGATGAGGATGGTGTGTTCAGGGTGACATGCAGTTTCTGGTTAAATAGTTTTTGGTTAAATGAAAATAGGTTTTAAATCTAAATCTAGCAGGAGTATAAACAATCTGTAGCTTAACTGAAGCCCTGAACATTAAAATGCAGCATCATCTGGTGAGAACACCTTCATGGCTTTCTTTCAACAAATCCTGTCACAACTCCAGAAAAGACCAGATTTGTAGATCAGACCTATAGACGTCTTATTGACCGAGCTTCCCACCTGAGCTGCAGCTCCTCTGGAGTTGGTTTATGTGGTCTGCCGCGCTCTTTCCATTTTGATGTAATGATTGATCACATGGAGCTCTCCCTTCCTTGGTCTTTGTGATGCTTTTTGTTCACCAATGTTCTTTAACATTTATGACCTTCATAACACAGAGACACTTACGCTGAGTTTAAATTGCATGCATCTGAACTCTATATTTCGGGGGGTTTTGCTTCTAAATGTAACTAACCTGCAATTAGGATTTCACTCGGGGTATCAGAATTAAGACAATACAAAAACATGCAAGTTGGTTTAGATTTTTATTTGAATATATATGCATATAAACTATAGGCATGTCATATTTTCTAAAACACACCAAAGTTTGTGACTATAATGAGACAAAAGAAAGAAAAAAGAAATTTATATAAATAAAGTTAGGAATACTTTTCAAAGGGTCTAAACCTCAGCATTAATGTTTGTCAGAGTTATTACAACTTTTGTAACATTATTTGTGTTGGCTTTATAATTGGCACCTAGTGAATTAGTTTTTACGACGAGTCTGCTCAAATTGGTCTGTTTCAGAGTTTCGCCTCTGAATACTTCCTCTGCAGCAGCATGAGAAACACCAACACATCCTGCTGTGCACCTGTTCGGAGAGATATAATTCTGAGTGATTTATACGTGTGGATCTTTGTAAAATTAAGCTGTTATTGAGTCATCTCATCAATGAAATTACATGATTGCATTTTAGTGAATTTTAAAGCATTTCACTTGCTTTTTCAGTCACGCAGATTAAAAGAGTCGAGGGCAGATTGTGCTTACTGCTCCTGTCGTCATCGTTGGTATCGTGCCGGTGCTTCTTGTTGTTGTTGTTGTTGTTGTTTAGCCTGCTTGGATGGCTGCCCTCATTTTCTTCCTCTGTGTCAGGTTCAGTGACGAAGCCGCAGCAGAGGACGTCTCGCCGTCGTGGCCAGCAGCCCAAGCTGCTCAACAGCCCTGAAGACAGCCTGTACTACAACCAGCTAAATGTGAGTTCAAAGTGCCGATAAAGGCCTTTGTCTGAGTTTGGTTCCAGATGATAATACAATTAAACCTACCTGTGCCAGACCCTGGAGCCCCACCCCCACGCTCCTCTGCCTCTTGTCTTGAACATGTGCTTATGCTCTTTATCTGTTGCTTTCATGTCAGGATGTCTGCCTTCACGGTGAATAATTGATGTGGTTTATCAAAGCCGAGCAAGATGCATGCTTCATCAGACTCACTTGAGCCCTTTGATCAGAAAAAAAATTATGCTGTGACTTCTGATATTATCAGCATCTGCTCGCATTCAACACAAAATCACTTTGAATTAAAAATTAATGACTCTCTGCTCATCTTTTGACTGTGTGCTCTTGGCCCTCTCCTCAGAGAACTCTGGATCACCAGGGGAGCAAGAGGAAGCCGAGAAAACTTGGGTAAATAACTGCTTTCCTACTTACAGCGACTCTAAACAGAGCGGGCCCGTTGTGGGATCGGAAAATCCAGAAATTGACTTGTTTTCTTACAATGTAAATGGAGAGCTGAAAATAACACTTTTTTTGTTGTTGTTTTTTATGGGAGGAGGCTCTGCGTCACTATAGAGTCGGGAGGAGGGGGGTGGGGGATGCACATTAGGCTTTTGCCAGGATGTACGTTTTAATTGTTAAAGACCTGACTTTGCACTATAAATGACACAGTTTGAGTTAAACACCTGACTACACGCCTGCTGCGTCTGCAAATGTTGCCTCTTTTTCTTCGGGTCATGAAAAACTTCATCACTGCCTGCTCTATCCAAGCTTTTCTCTCCTGTCTTCTCACACATCACAGTCAAATCAAAGTGCTGGACGGAGAGGACGAGTACTACAAATTACTGTCAACCGTGGAGTCGATCCCGGAGGAAGAGCACGCGACTGAACCCCCTCCCACCCTTCCCAACGGGCCCCTCGTCAGTCAGCGCTGAAGCTCTGCGTCAGTGTCAGCCGGTAAGAAAGACACATCAGACACAGAGACAGACAGACACTCCAAAGAAAAACCGCTCTGTGTTGGCCGTGCTTTGGTGGGAAGAGCAAGTAGAACTGGTGCAGGAGAAGCAACTTGTGCAGACATTGTGCTGTGGTCTCTTAATCCAAAGGGCTCTGAGTTTGTATAAGTAGCTCACTTACCTTTCTGGCATTATTGTACAGATCTTGTACATTGTCTTTTGTTTTATTGCTAGATGGCTGCCCCATTTCCTATAAGAAAAAAAATTCTGGTCAAATGAAAATATTTTACATATGTGTCAGGGGTATGAATAATTTTGTGTCTTACTGTTATTTTCTTTCTTTTTAATTCCTAGTCTTCTTAAGTTTTATTTAATTTTTACCCAAATGGTCCACTTAGGAGTCTATAACAATAACAATTTGCAGGATTTCTCTTTTGTCTTTGGCAAAACACTACAAGCCATTTCTCCAACCAGTGCTAGACTGTTTTGGTTGTATTTACCCAGAATGTCCTCTGCTATAGTACACTTCCTGCTTTTGGAGCTGTCTCCAGTCTGTTGCATGCATATGCATATGCATTCGAACCGCCCCAGAGTTCATTTTAACCAAGACGAGACCCAGGTTTTTAGACGGACCAGAGTTCACTTTTCTGGTCTGCACCAGAGTTTAAGCTACATTTTCACACCTCTCAAATCAACACAGACTTTCTTGGCAAATGAACTTGAGTTCTGGGCTGGTGTGAAGGCATCCTAAGTTGGCAAAACTGGCTCAAAAAGATTGACAGAGCAACTTCACAGTATTTAGTTTACAATTTCTACTTCAAGTCTCCTCTTCTTGCTTCCTGAATGAAGTTGTTTCCACATGTTATGAAGGACATTTTCTGTAAAACATTCTTCTTACATTTTCTGTTCTTAATCTAGCTTCATTTTGAAAACTGATACTGACATTAATTTAAATCTTCTTACCCCAGTAAATGCTTCTACTCTGAAAAGTGTTGCTAGCATGACCGTTTTGTTTTCATGTTCATGGGTCAGAAAATAAATCTGAGCAGGGAGTCACTGGTCAAGCTAACCATCGACCACCAGCTGATTTCTCTGTACAGCTCTACATTACTGTGTTTTTTTCAGTTTTACTACAAAGGTTGTGTCAACAAATAGCTTGACAATAGTGAGATTTACTCTTGCAATGTTGTTCTTTGCCTTTATTTGCTTCCTGAACAAGATAAAATTGATTTATTTTTTATTAATAGATAAAATTCTGCCACATGTTCAAAGCTTTGCTCAGGTGACAGATTGCATTGAAACTTCACAGATGTTCCTTTATGATCATGTTAGTCATAATAGACAGAAGGAAAACATCGTCTGGTAGTGTTGGAAGAGTGTACGACGTTAAAAATCAGTTGTAATAATAAAACACTCGCACTAGCGCCACATATGGCTGAAATTATCTGTTAATGTCTTTGTTATTCGTTTACATTCTTATTACTTTTTTTTGATAGATTCATGAATATGTAACATTTGAGAAATAAATCCAAACATCTGAGGTACAAAAAAAAAATACATCCTCCTCTGTGTGAGTAAAACCATTCCCTGAAACAGTAACACCATGTGGTTTACATCTTTAACAAACATTTTCCAACTCTTTTCCACATTTCCGACGAGAAGCCCCTCATCCCGCAGCAAGCCTCCAGCCTAAGCAGTGTTAACATGAAATTGAAACATCTACCTATTTCCAAACCTCGTGTCTCCTGTCTCACACTGATCCAAAGACAAATCCCTGCAAAACCCAGAACTCTTTCGACGAGTTCTCCCTCTGTGAGTTGGCTTTAGTTAGAGGGGCTTTGTGCTGTCTGAGAGCAGAGAATCACCAAACGGAGCTTCACAGAGGCTGAGCTAGACCTCACTTTGAATTTCACCCTAAATACAGAAAAAAAACCTTTTAAGATGTGAAGTGTCGGAAATGCAGGGCTGGCGAGTTGATTTGTGGAGCTTTTTTTTTTTTTCTTTTCAATTTGCATATCATTTACTGCATCTCCCTTTGTTGACACCCGAGGGCCTGAGAAGAGATTTTGATCTTAATAGGAAGAGTAGGGTGGTATGAGTGAGGATCTCATCCTCCTTATGCTCAGCGGGAAAAACATTAGAGCTCTGCATTGATAGCGAGACTGGCTTCACTTAGGTTGAATTTACAGGAATCCTGGTGAGTTTAAAGAGGCCCAAAGAGTTCAGTATTGGGAGGGTTGGATGCAGGTTGGTGCATGAGGACATTACAGGCTATCTATATGTGTATTTAACTATATTTACCATGGGAACTAAAAGGTCTAATGGCGTGGAAGTAGTTAAAAAGTACTGCAAGTTAAAATTAGGACGTTAGTCGGTTGTGACTCCACCAGTTTTGTGGTTGTGACCCTGTAATTTGCCAACCATAACTGTACTGTTTGTTGTTTTGTGCGGCCGCAAATTTTTGTAAAGAGAACTTGCATAGCTTTCTGCATCTCTTTTAAGAAGAAATAATTCCCCACATTAGTGTAGGAAGTGGGCATAAACTAGTATGAGACTCTCACAGCATGATAGCATTGAATGGAAATAACATGGCTTCACTGTGTTTGGACAAAATCATTTAGAACTACAATGTGTAACTAATCCAATTAATTTAATTAAAATGAAATTCATACTGGCTGCACAGTGGCGCAGTTGGTAGAGCTGTTGCCTTGCAGCAAGAAGGTTCTGGGTTCGATTCCCGGCCCCGGCCTTTCTGCATGGAGTTAGCATGTTCTCCCTGTGCATGGTGGGCTTTCTCCGGGTACTCCGGTTTCCTCCCACAGTCCAAAAACATGAGTGTCAGGTTAATTGGTCTGTCTAAATTGCCCCTAGGTGTGAGTGTGTGTGTGCATGGTTGTTTGTCCTGTGTGTCTCTGTGTTGCCCTGCGACAGACTGGTGACCTGTCCAGGGCGAACCCCGCCTCTCGCCCGGAACGCTAGCTGGAGATAGGCACCAGCACCTCCCGACCCCATTAAGGGACAAGGGTGTAGGAAAATGGATGGATGGATGGATGAAATTCATACTGTTTCCAAAACATACGTGTATAAATACACTATACCATATGGAGCATTTTTTGCAATGAGCCTTTTGTTTTTACAAATAAAGGTTAAAAAATCTGTAATCGGCGTGAAACGTTGATCATTGTCAGAGTCTGTAAAAGTCTGGTGTGGAATCATCCAGCCGGCTTTAGCTTTATTGTTCAAGTTGCCCAGAAATCCAGAGCTAATATAACATCTCATTTGATTTTAGAGCGTTCTGTTTTCAAGTTGGAAAAGAGTTATTCATTTGTTTTAGTTCCAACTAATATCAGCAATTCACGACAATGGCATTATATTTGTTTCCAGTTTTCAGAACATGTTCTCAATTGCACATTTTATAGCACTGTTTATCCCATTGTTCAAGACAGATGCAAACTATCAAAATGCTAATAAATAGTGAATAGCAACAACTTTTATCATAGTTTAATGTGTCTCAACTTCCCCTGACAGAAACAAGGTATTGTCTCATTGTTTTTCCCAATTGAGAGCCTGAAAACTTCTTAAATTAACTTTTTAAAATAACACCTTAAACTGAATCCCTGTTAAGTGCATAACTGTTTAGTTTAGGTTTGATTAATGTAAGAATTTTAGATGTTGAAGTAAAAATAATCAATTACAATCCAGACTTCTTTAAAAAAAATAAAAATAACTAACTTTAGCATGGTATAGCGGCTAGCAGTGGAGGTATTATGTCACTGTTCCTACGAATCGTTTGCATCTTGTCCCTTTTTATATTGAGTCCTCAAAACAAAGACATCTTCAGTGCTTCCGTTGCTAAGTGTTGCTGAGGAAATGATGTCTTTATTTGCTAGTTTTGTCAACGCAGCAACTATTTCCTGTCTAACTTCAGGATAAGAGCCTCAAACATGTCTTTTAAAGCACCAATGGTCTATCAAATTTATAGACCATCTTAGACTTCACTAGATGAAGTCACAACTAACAGCTTATGAATAAACACACACTTAAAGGACAAGAAATATTGTAGCATTTTAAAATTATGACTCCATGAGAAATTTCTCTTGTGTGGGAATCAAAAGTGCAAGTCAGCTGACTGTAGAAGTGTAGCAATATGATGAAGGGCAGTGCTGCATGAGTCTTTGCTCCAACTGGCAGATAAGTCTCCAGCCTTTTTTCATTGCTTTATTAAAATGACTTTAAGTTACAGCAGCAATATGGTAAAAATCTTAGCAAATAATTTGGGTTGAACAGACATATAACTCACATAATTTAGGGTAATAATACAACTTTTTTATTTTATTAATTTACTGACCACAAATCTTAAACGATCCACTATGTTTCTCCAAATGAACAAAGTTAAATATCAGAGATATCAGCTTTTGTTGAATAAATATCAAGACGTTTGTTGAAACTAGACAGAGACTAATTGAGACATTTTATTGGAATAATCATGAAAACCCCTCCATAATTGTAAGTACGGCATAATAGACTACTAAAGAGATGTCTCACACATACCAAGACATTATTTAATGAATTTTACAAACATTAATGATCTGTAAATTGCCTTTTTTTTCTCCAATGTGAACCTGCATAATTAAACTCATGTCTTTGTGGCTTATCATCAAATTTAACGCTGCAGGAATTCAAAGCGTAATACAGCAGAATACTGTCAGAGTTATAATGTAGTGTCACAGTTTGTTCAGACGCATTTCACCTCCGGTCCTAACCAGGGATCGCAGAATAATTAAAGTCCTCATTGTGCATTACTCTCTTGCTGGGATAGTTGGTTCCTCCGAAGAGCAGTCTGAAATAGGTCACCCCAGTACCCTGTAGAGCGTCATAAAAGTACACTGAATCAATTAAGTGTGATCATGCTCCCTTGATTATTTCGGCCCTGTTTTACCACAGAGAGGAATTTCAAATAGGCTCACTAGTTTGAATAACAAGGTTGGACTGTGGTGACAAATGGTGCCAGAGAGGGTGTTTCTTTCCCTTGTTTTTCTCTGCCAAATTAACTCCCCTGGCTGATTGCCTGCTTTAGCATATGAGAGGAGGTGAGCAGAGGTGTGTGCATAATTGCCTCCGATGGCTGATTATGTGCTGCAAAAGGCAAATGTTATGAAATGCTGACCCGATGAGCAGAAGCTCCGGGTTGCCGTGGAGGTGTTGGAGGCTGCAGGATGCTGAGGGACGGCCAGCGTTTTAGGTCCCGACACCTGTGTTTCCTTGGGTACTTTCCTGCAAATCCAGCTCAGTCTTGTTTTTAGCCTCATTAAAATCTGACAACATCTGGTGTGTGGGATAGGGCTCCTTTAATGTGGGTAACATTACTGCTGGTGTTATTTTTTGCTATTTTAGCTATTTACCTCATGGGCTGTGTGCACGTTCATTAAAGATGCATCCAAACTGCTTCACCAAGGTTTTTTTTTTTTTTTTTAAACCACATTTTATGGAAATCGCTCAAGCTGCAGCCTCCACAAGTGATGAAAAGCTTTTATTTTCTAAAAAAGCATGCTTACCTTTTCACCTAATAGTGATGTCTCACTTCAAAGAGAGCGCACGATTAGGCCAACATTGTCCTGTTTCTATATACTCAGAGTTCAAAGGGAGAGTTTCACGTGCAGACTCCTCCAATCCTCCAGTTTACGTGCTTTTCATGCTCACATGTGTCTGATTTTTCACACGCTGGAATTATTTTTCACACTCTCGTGATTGCATGCAGTGCCCTGCTGAAGTATTCATACCTCATAAACTTTTCCCACATTTTGTTGTTTTGTGCCATAAACCTCGGCATATTTTCTTTCTATTTCATGCGACAGACCGACACAGAGTCGCTTATAAAAATGGCAGCAAAACAATTAATTGTTTTCAACATCTTTTTACTGAGAAAATCTGATAAGTGTGGTGTGTCAGTATCTAGCCCTCCTGGGAAGCCACACTCTCCTAAAAATATTTGGAGATGTGTCTCTGCCCGCTTTGAACATCTTAAATTGTTGCCCATTCTTCTTTGTGAAATCAGTCAAACTGGATAGAAATCATCATTACCACTGTCTCAACAATCTCAAGTCTCTGCAGCTTCTCCTCTTTTCTTTCATAATTGCCATGTTGCACCAATTCTTGAGAAACATTCCCAGAGCATTATGCTACCAACACCATGTATCACAATGGGAATAGTTTGTTCAGGATGAAGTGCAAGTTTCCCACCACATGTATTATTTCCACAAAAGGTTTCATTTTATTCTTAAGGCAGGAATTGCTTTTCCTTTATACTGACAGGCGAGTCCTTGTAGGTTTGCTTTTATCCCATCCTCTTTAAAATATGTGGCGGAAAGAGGATGGGATAGGAAATATTTTCTATTTCCTATCTCAAACCTACTTTAAGCTTATTTTTAGTTTTATCCCTGACCAGTCCGGCAATTTCTTGTAGTGGATTTTAATTGGAGGTGTCATAGTAAAGGGGGCTAAATGCATGCCACATTTCTCAGATTTACCAAAAAAACTGAGAAACCATGCATCCTTTTCCTTCCACTTCACAATTATGTGCTACTTTGTTTTGGTCTTCCCACTAAAATCCCAATAAAATACATGCTAGTTTGAGGTCTTAACGCTACAAAGTGTGTAAAAGTTCAAGAGGTGTAAATATGTTTACAAGGCACTTTGTATTTATTGCAAAGAATTAGGACAAGTTCCTGTTTTACACTCCCCCCCTCAATTAAAGGGGACAAGAAAATAGCTAAAAACAGTACAAAGTCAACATTTGCCACACTTTGAGACACTTTGCTGCCTAATGATGGATACATGAACATCAATCAGATGTCAGATGCATGTTGGTGGCTCTGAGCAAGAGAGACATTCCCTAAAGACGGCATTAATAAAGGAACTGGTTGAGCCTGGTTGAGACACAAAGACTAAGAGGAGTGGAGGAAGAACGAGATAAAAGACTCTGTTGAGTACATACATCAAAGCCTGCTTAATGACCAGGGATGCCATTAGGGTTACGGTGGCTTTTGTTTCAGCTTTCTCTCACCTGCAGTTTGTTGAGGATGCTCTATGCGCTGTTTTGTTGTGAAAATTTGCATGAATATAAAACTCATGCGTGCAGGGATAAGAGTTGCTTCCCGGCTGCTCGTCTTGGAGGTGGCTGAATGTTTTAGTCAGAATTACAGCCTCCTTTTCATTTGTAAAACAGACCTGGAACCGGTTTCCTCCCATTTAAAAAAAAGTAATAATAATAATAATTTAAAAAAAGGATACAGTGAAACAAAAGGTTCGCACAGAAAACCAGAAACAGCATGTGGAGTCTGTGATGCGGTGAAATGTATTGTCTTAAAGTTTTCTCTGTGCCTCCGGTGCTGGAATTGGTTTTGACAAATCAGAGCGTGAAATTAAAATGAGCCCCTCTCAGTTTGCACACGAGGCAGGGGCACAAGCAGACTTGGCATGGCCGAAGGTGTGACCCTGTTTTGTTTTGCCCCAGCTTTACTGTCCCAGATGGTGGGACCAGCTGCCGCTGAATAAACGCTGGACCGGGTGCAGTGTGAGAATTACCACGGCCTTGTTTCGGTTTGGGACGCATCACAGAGAGCTTGTCACTTTTTGGCCACCGCCAGCAGGAGCAGAAAATTTCCAAACTTTCTTCCTTTGCAGTGCAGATTTTATGTTTATTGTCCGTTGTTTTTATTACAGCCACCTTTCATCGCATGAATCGGTGCAACTTAATAAATTTGTCTTAATGTATTTTACTTCAGCGTTTCAATTCAAATAGAGAAACTCGTATGTAAAATCATGACACAAAGTGATTTGAAGTTTTTATTTCTGTTTCCTTTGGTGATTATGGCTTACAGCTAATGGAAATTCATCTTCTTTGAACAAGAGAAAGGTGATGCCTACAAAACTTTCTGCAGCACATGAACAGAAATGTAGATAGTGCTATTGATAGGGATTCTGTGTCTTTCCTCTCTTTTATCTGCTTGCATACACATATACACTGACATGCACATGCAATGTTAAGGAAATTACTTTACTAAAGCGTAACTTAGTTAAAGGCCTATAATCACATTGTTCAGGGCCACTTGAACAATGTTTGTCCCTTAAGGACTCTTATTTGCCTTTAATAATTTGGACTGGTGATTTTTACTCTGTTTTCTTGGTTATTCAAAATGTTCCCTCCCAAAAAAGGAGGAACAATAAAAATCAGCAAAGGTTAGAAGAAAAAGATGTTTTTGTACATTTGGAGCTTTTTTTAAAGTTTTCCTGTGCATGGTGCAGAAAAAGATGAAAGATGTTTTTCCGTATTTCGAAAATGTTATGGACCTCAGCCGCCTGCGAGGGGCTACAATCAGAAAATACTTGAAATACCCTTCAAAAGCTTAGAACTGACAATTTTAGTAATTTACATACCAAATTTACCTAAACATGCATTAATACGCACAGTGAAATTAGTCTTAGCGCTACGCCAGAAGTTAACATCTACAGTCTTTCTCCTCACGGTCCTTGGGGGTTCAGCCAATCAGTACCAAGGAAAATAAATGGCACTCCTGGATTGGCTGGTTTGCAAAGGCCAGCCAATAGTGTGTCAAGTAGCATTTCACCAAGGCATTTCAGGTTCCCAAGCTGCAATTTATTTAGAATATTTTATAATTCAATCCGCAAATAGGCAAGTTTTCTGCAAATAATGTGGAGTGATGTTTCACAGAAAAATCCATGAATAGGTGAATCCACAAATACGTCATTCTTATCAGGCAGATCCCTCTGTAAAGGATGTACCAAATCTACTTGAATATTTCCACATTTACAAAAGACAAACTTAATTTTAGTGGGATTTTATGGCATAGACCAACACAAGGTTGCACTTCTTTTTGAATTGGAAGGAAATTTGTGTTTTTCAATTCATTTGACAAATAAAACTATCAGAAAAGTGCGACATGCATCCCTTGATCCCTGACTTGGAAACTGTTGACAGGAAAAATAAAAGTCCTACTCAATCCAAACCTGACCTTTATTTGAAGACATAATCCTGGATACTTAATATCCACAGTGCAACATGGTGGTGGCAGCATTATGCTGTGTGAATATCTTTCTTCAATATAAGCTGGGAAATTTGTCAGACTTCATAGGAAGAAAAAAGATTTTAGTATGTACTTTGTTGAATATGAAAGCATTAAACACTTTTCATATTTGTGCTTATATTAAATATTTCGAAGCATTTATCACTTTCCTTTCCGCTTCGCAATCACGTCACTTGGTGTTGGCGTAGCTCATGAAATCTCAATGAAGCACATAGAATCGTGCGGCCGCAACATGACAAAACGCGGAAAAGCTACATTTGCGAGGTGCTGTGTAATAATAACACAGCGTGAGTGAAAACGTGTGCTTGTTGCTCGTAGCCACTGAGAGAAGTAAAACGTCAGAGGCTTGCCACGTCTGTGACATCTCAGTTTGAAGGTGATGTCTTTTTATTGTAATGTTTCCTGAGAGAGCACTGCAGGCGGGAACTTTGTACATCATCACAGAGGGGGCAGAGATTTCCTCTTTAATGCTGGATTAGCGCAGCCAGGGTGGGCTGAGAGGAGGTAAAATGACCTGTCCCGCCTTTACGTGACCTGGGGCCGGCGCTGCACATTGCCAAGGCTTTGCTGTTTGCTCTTATGCAGCGAGATCCTGGGCTTCATAGGTTGAGCAGAGAGGGGCCGGGGCGGCAGAAGAGTAGTATCGTGTTGCAGGGAATATTAGTGAGACCAAAGTTGCAGTTTCTGTGTGTTGGGGGCTGCGAACAATGGCAGCTTTCTGTCAGACAGGGACTTCAAAGGTCTGCTGAGTGACTGCTCTGAGTTATACTTTGTTGTAGATCACTGAGGAAATTCACAGATGTTTTCTCATACGAGACACCATTATAGCGGCTCAAGTACCCAGTAGCCTCGAGCGTCTCTCTCCCTCTTCTCCCCCGTCTCTGTCTCTCCCACACACTCACTCTCACAGCCTCTGAAATCTCTTCCATGAGACAGATGTGGAACCTGTTTTTTTTTTTTCTCCCTCCAACTGTCCAGAGAATATGGAAAGTTAGAAAAGGGTTCGTGTTGTGGCGTTGCCCAACAACTCTGTCAAATCTGAAGTCCTGGCTGTCAGTCTGCTCCGACTGTCAAGATCTTCGCACTTCCTCACTGATCCTTTGTGGATCAGAAGTAGAAGTGTGAGCCATGCGGCTGCAGAATGGGAACAATATTCAAAAGTGGTATGATTTTCACGTGTTGTTTAACAGTAATATTGATGCTGCGCTCTTATCTTCTGTTTCTTTTAGGTTGCCTTGTTCTGGAGCAGAACCAAAACCCAACCCATCTGAGGAATACGCAACTTTTACTGTAAATTTTAATTTATTTCTAGATGTACTGCAGTTTTTTTATGAGCTAAATAAATGTTTTAAAAATCCTGTTGTTTTTAATGATCGTATTTATTATAATGCACTTTATTTCTCTCACACACATTTCAGGATACATTACACTATTAATACCCATCAAACTTTGCTGCATTTTGTTACTTTTACTAATCAATTGCGAAAGATTTTAGGGAATTTAAAAAAAAACATGGTAGACAAACACAAAGTGGTATGTCGGTTTGAAGTGAAAAAATTATCCATCGATCCATTGCCTACTCCCACTTATCCATGCATTGTCCAGCAGTCGCTGGGCAAAAAGCAGGATAGGTCACCAGTTTATTTCAAGGCAACATGGAGACACACAGGATAGAAAACAATACACACACCTGTCACTCCTAGGGCCAATTTAGAGAGAATCATTAACCTATGAGTGTTTGTGGACTGGAGGAAGTCAGCATACCCCAAAAGATGAGGAAAAGCCCAGGCTGGGATTTGAATCTAGGACCTTCTTGCTGCAAGGCATCAGTTCTGAGAACAGTGGGACATCACCAATAACCACATGATGGTCAACATCTTTAAGAAATAAATATGGAAGGTTTGTGGCGCTACTCTGGTGGAATTGATTTACCAATTGACTTTTTGAAACAAGTTTGATTGCAGAATAGTATATTTAAGGCTGAAAACAAATACATGCCACAAATGTCAGATTATTTATTTGTATAAAAAAAGTGTTGAAAACCATGCATTAATTCCTTCCACTACACAATTATTACAATCTTTATGTCCATATTGAAGTCTTTTGACTGCTCCAATCTGCGTTTAGCTTGCTTGCCTTCAGCCTAAAATTTCCTTCCTGCTATGTGAAATACGAGGTGGCTCTGACTGATCCACATCTTTCAGTACACAAGCAGACAATCAATAGCTGTGGGACTTCTTTCACGATCATTTCATTAATAAATTTTATATATTAAAAAAAATCATAAAATAATTCATGTTATTTTATGTCCAAGGAATGGAAAATGCTCAAGGCCACAAAGTAACAGTCTGGAGTGAGTAAATTCAGTGAATCAAGCATATGGTCATTTCTGACAAAGTCCTGCTCAATCAAATTCATCCCTTACCTGGAGTCCTTTTGAGGTGCTTGAAAACCTTGGAGATTATATGTAGAGGTTATCAAATGTCTCCAAGGAAGATATCAATATTTATTAATGACTACAGCTCACATAAATCACCTATGAGTGAAATTTGTCTTGCATGTCTGGACAGCCTGCATGTACAGCTGATTTTTTTTGGAGAAGTGCACCGGAAATCAAGAGTCTGTAGATGTGCATTTTAATGAATAACAAACAAAAAAATGATTTTGTTTTCCAGTGGGCTCCCTCCCTCCACTTTAATAGTTTGCTGCGTTGACATGAAAGAGCAGATTACTGCATAAGACATTTATCTGACATTTAAACCTCGAAGCAGAAAAAACTGACAGCTTGTTGCGGCTCATACACAAATTTCAGACAAGATGGGAAAATATGTGTTTCTGTTTTCTGAGGCTCTCTCTTATCTTTGTTGAGTCTGAGGACTTCCATACCAGTTTAGCATTGTTGACTGAAAAACAGTAAATCAATGCAAACCAGTGGGAAAAATATAGTAATCTCCGTTTAGAAGTTTTTCAGTTGTGTCACATAGCCACACTTTCACAGCTGCTGTCAATTTAGACAAATAAGACACCGATGTCCATCCACCACCAAAAGACTCTTTACAGTAATTTGCACAGGCCAAAGCAGACCCTCAGGTTTGCACAGGCCAAAGCAGACCCTCAGGTAAGAAAATATAATATATAGATTATTATAATCTATATAATAATATAGATTATTATCAATCAATAATCTATATTGGTTGATAATCAATATAGATTATCAATCTATATTGATTGATAATCCATCAATATAGATATTGATGGATTATATAAAATGCCGCCTAAATTTCACCTAAATTTGGAGCAGCAGGGGGTTCGGCTTTTAGTGCCTCAGCCAGAGTTTGACTCCAAAGACGGACACAGCGATGCACGGACAACCTCAAGCTAACAGTGATGATGATGATCATCTTTAAAACTTTGACTTGAAACAGAAACCTGTTTGGCATGCATATTTTATTCACTTTTTATTGTACAGTAATCTCCTCTTATCGAGTTAGATTTTTGAAATGCATTTAAAATTATGATATTATGATATTATGATGATAAAGCTTAAAGCATTGTGCATCCCAACTTGGATAAACTTTAAAAAATAATGGTTGACTATAAAAATCTGATTTATGTTTGATGAGAACTTCTGGTTTATTCTTATTATTAATTTTCATTTATAAGTTGATTCTTAAAAGGTTTACAGTTCTTGATTTTAAGAAATGACCTACTAACTCATATCTGTATTGGGGCTTCCCTAAGCTTGCTCTTTTTAGGTAATTTCAAAAGCAAAATGATAGATTAAATATGTGTGGTGCCAAAGCAAGGACTTCCTTGTTTGCTGATTTTTATTTATTTTTATTTTTCAACACCAACGAGAAACTACATCTGCCATAGCTTGATGTAAACAAGGTTGATCTTCTTGTTTTTCACGTCTTCTGCAACTAGCATTGTAGTTTAACAAGGCTCCAGTGCAGCCCAGCAGGACCCCCCTCTCCCACCCATTCTCCCTCATGACTGTGTCTAAAGCCGTGGGAGAGAACTGAGAACATTAATCCCTTCAAAGGAACAGATCTAATTCAAAATCTGCCGCTCCAAACTAGTTGAGAGGACAGTGATTGTTTCTGCAGGGAAGCTAGATAAAGATCAGAGAGCCAACTGCAAACTTCCAATTCTCCACTTCTGCCACAAAAGTTTTGGGGTGTTATCTTATGAAAGCTGCATAGTTGTACAGTCATTATATATTATCTGAAACAAAACAACAGATATGATAAAAAATAAGCAACAAAAATGAACAAACTTAAGGGATAAAATTCAGTGCATTTACATTTATGTCTATTTAGTGGTTGTTGTGCTCCCCCTTTGAAATGCCGCCCTGGGCAACTGCCTGTTCCATATCTAAACCACCATTGCTTGCACCAAACCTATACAAGTAATTTACTTAGACCCATTATTTAATCTATTTCCTATTCTTTTGAGTCCCATATGTATACTAGTAAGTATTTGGATATGTGCCCTATGTACGTTTTGCCCAGGTTATTGAAGCTAAGTGGTCCTCACATCTACTTTCTGTATGGGACCCATTTAGATTGATTTAACACTGTAAACAAAGTATCATCAATACCAATTGGGTACCTTGTGTGGATCTTAACTGACTCTCAAATGGGTTCAGATTTTAGAAAACATCTAAGACCAATTTGTCCCTTTTGTTTAAACCACAAATGTCCCGCATTAGACCTTTACGAGCAGCTAACGTTGGACTATTATGGAACCCTTGGAAGATTAAATCTTGGGTCCATCATGTAACTCATTTCAATAGATCGGAGCTTCAAATTGAATTACCAGATGTTAGTTTTTTGTGTAGGTCTTTATTGGTATTGTAAATTGTATTGCTTAATAAACTTTGAGTATGACTCTGATCAAACAATTCATTCACATAAAACAAGTCCCCATCCCACAATGATGTAACAGCCCTGAGTCTTGATGTTACAAACTCCTGCTCTATCATGGATTTAATTTGCTCCCTAGCTTGTGTTTCTATTGCTCTATAGCAAACTATGCCATTTTTGTTCAAGAAAATTCAGCTCTTATCCTCAAGGGGACAAAGAAATATAATTAAGAGATCTGTGTGAAGCCGTTTTGTTAAACCTGTGAAAAGTTACTTTTCATTAACTTACTTTTACCCCGTCATATTGTAGGTCCCACATGAATTCTCCACAAACCGGACAGATAAGCGCATCTCACAACGTGCTTCTTGAATGGGCCTCATATGGAAATACTGATTGGGAGGAAATCTGTTGTGGAATAGATCCCAGGTTAGATTGTGTATGGGGTCTGTAAAGGCTGAATTCAGGACAGTTCTGCGTAAAATGTGGGACTCATGTGGACCTTAGTTGGATTGATCTCATTCACTTAATGCCTATCAGCTAAGATATGAGATTGCCAAATGGTTTTGCTGATGTAAGTTGTAGTTTATAAACAGATCATTCTCGTAAAGGCCAAATTATAACCTACCTAGCCAAAGTAAAAAATCTTATGGGGCCCATGTATGCTTTATATCTAGGGCCCTAATATGGGCCCCATTTATCAGTGTTGGCTGGGTGGGGTTGTTAACTTGAATTACTGTTGTAGGCTCCTATTGTTAGTGCAAATTTCATTGTTTAATTAGGATAGGGGGAAAAACCCTCTAAATTAGAATTAGCATGTGATAAAATAGATGACTGAAAAAAATAATAATTCAGAGAGAATATAATTAAGTGTTTAATGCCAAGCTACAGTTCAAAGGCACAACAAAAGGAAATCTGGATTCAAATTAAAAATGTAAAAGAGAGGCAGATTCTTCAGAGATGAGAACTTCATGTTGAGTCACTTGATTTTGGTCTTTTTCCCTCCATCAAACAAACGCAGCCAAAAAACGCTCTTGGAGATCTCCAGAGATAACAATGTCACATTGTCACATAAGGTTCTGCGACAAATCCTTAATTACAAAAAGAGGATCAGATGACTACAGCATCCAATACCGGGGTCTCCAGGCGGCATGGAGGTCTTTGATCAAGAAAATCCAATTATTTGTGTATATACATTTCCCACATAGTGATTACTTCATTAATTGTCCCGCCTTTATCTCCTCCCTTCCCAGCCCCCCTAATAATCAGCTCCTTTATCCAGACCAACAAACACACCATAGGAGCTTTGTGGATTCAAAGGATTTGCTTTCCCCTCTCAAAGAGCCGCCATTCTTTGATGATTGGGCAGCGGCAAACTTCAAAGTAATAAATCTTATTTCTGACTGGCTGGCGGCCCACCAAAGTCCTTATCAAATTCTAAGAAGTGATCCCTCACTCTTCAGATAGACCGAGGATATATCGGCGAGCGGAGGCACAGGAGAGTGAAGACCTGCCCCGACCAGAATCTGCTTTTTTTTTTTTTTTTTTTTTTTTTTTTTTTTTTTTTATTACCTCCCTCTTACATTTTTTCTTCTTTTGCTCTGAATGCCACATATTCATTAAAAAAAATCAGCGCGTTTGTGTATTATTAGTTTGCATCGGGAGGAGGAGGAGGACGCGCACCATGGCAGCGGTGGCTGTTCTGCGGAATGAAACGCTGCAAGCTTTTCTCCAGGTTTGTGCGCAACTTTCTTTTTCACTTTTAAGCGCTTAGGGAACGTTTCAAGCGGACACGTTTTACCCGGCGTCGATTTGAGTTGTTCTGTGAAGAGTTTTCTTTCTAAATATGAAGCGGGAGGAAGGACGCGGTTTCCGACTTCTTAAAAGTTGGAAGCGGTGCATTTGTCTGTGGATTTTTTTTTTTGTTGTTGTTGAAAATGTACGAAAGGATGAAATTACTCGTTTTAATTAATCCAGTATGTTCTAGCAAAAAAAAAAAAAAGTTTATTATCCTATAATGATTATATTCCCCTCCCCCCCCCCTCCTGTTATTCCCAGATACACATTCGCCAAAAGTTAAGCTTCGGTTTATTTTTGTGATTGTGACCAGTTTTATCCACGAGTTGATTGCCTTTCTCCTCCTCCTCCAGGATCGCACTCCAAACTCCTCTCCAGAGAACTGTAAACACTCTCCGCTGGCGCTCCTGGCCGCTACTTGCAACCGGATCGGACACCACCACGGATCCAACCACCCGGACTTCCTCCAGGTCCCCTACGACCCCACCCTGGGCTCCCCCTCGCGACTATTCCACCCGTGGACCAACGAGGGGGGCCCCCAAAGCAGCCTGGCGGGCAACTCTACTTTCGGACTGACCTCCAAGCCCCAGCTGTCTGCGCACATCCAGAGCTCCTTCGGCGCCCACCACGAACTGCCCCTCACCCCTCCGGCGGACCCCTCGTACCCCTATGACTTCTCCCCGGTTAAGATGTTACCTTGCTCCATGCAGTCCCTCCAGTCCACCTGCCCCCCCACCTACGTCCCTGCCGTCAGCTACGCAGCTCCGGCGCCCATCCCGCCGCAGATGCCGGGCTTCGTGACGGGACCGTCCGGCCTGGTCCACCACCACCACACCACAGCAGCAGCAGCAGCAGCAGCACCAGCAGCAGCAGAGACAGTTGTCCCCGAGCCCCGGGGAGGACATCCCGTGGTGGAGCCTGCAGCAGGGCGGCCACGTCGGACACTCTCCCTCCCTGGGCCCCCACCGCTTCCAGCTGCAGAGAGGCTTGGTGCTCGGCCACGCGGACTTTGCGCAGTACCAGACGCAAATCGCCGCTCTGCTGCGCACCGCCAAGTCGCCCCTCGCGACGGCGCGGAGGTGCAGGCGCTGCAGGTGCCCCAACTGCCAGTCGTCGTCCTCCGCCTCCGGCGACGAGCCCGGCAAGAAGAAGCAGCACGTCTGCCACGTGCCGGGCTGCGGGAAGGTGTACGGGAAGACGTCGCACCTCAAGGCGCACCTGAGGTGGCACTCCGGGGAGCGGCCGTTCGTGTGCAACTGGCTGTTCTGCGGCAAGAGCTTCACCAGGTCGGATGAGCTGCAGAGACACCTGAGGACTCACACGGGGGAGAAGCGCTTCGTGTGCCCGGACTGCTGCAAGAGGTTCATGAGGAGCGACCACCTCGCCAAGCACGTGAAGACGCACCAGAACAAGAGAAGCAAGTGCCACGAGAAGACGCTCGATCACGTCAAGAGAGAGGAGACCAGGAATATGTTGTAACGCGGTTCGAACCTTCCGCTCACCCGTTTTTCGTGCCCCCCCCCCGGGTGCGTTGCCGTTTCGTACCTGCACACGGTCGCGCAGCTTGTCCGCCCTCCCCTCCTCAATCTCATTTTCTTTTCTGAATAAACTCCAGTTCAGTTGTGACTGCTGTGCTGATTGTACAGAGCAATCAACTCTTAAGAAAACTAACCTTTGACGACCCCCTGACCTTCTTAAAAAAAAAAAAAAGAAAAATGACATATACGAGTAATAAAATTGACTTCCAGGCCAGAAGCGAATAAAGGGAAATTACTTGAAATATCAGCTGTCAGTTGTAGGGATGGAAACGACCAAAAGTAGGAAATGGCAAGGCAGCGACCTGACCAGCACTCATTAAGGCTCAACACACCTGCTAGTTATTTCAAGCAGCAGACAAACAGTAACATAGTGCAATACAGTCAGTCATTAGTTAAAGTACAAATTAGGCTGCATTTTCTGTTTGTTTTTTTTTTTACAGGGTATTTGGACTTTTTGGGTTAATTTCTAACATCCTGACCGTAGTTTCTAAACTTTGCTGGTCTGTGGGACACATTTCACTCTGTGTGTATAAAGTTTAATGAGTTCATTTGAGAAGTTCAGTCAAGTTTGGGATATTCACTGTTTATATAACATCAAAGAAAAGACAAGTTTTATGACTTGTGTTTTGATTCATTGTCTTCGGTGGAAGATTTCACTCCCTTGTAAATTCTATTTAATAGCTTTTGTTGAATGAAAGTGTCTGTTTTTTGCTCCATATGGGGGTGTTTTCTTTTTTTCTTATTATTAAAAAAAAGCATGCTCTTGAAAAGATCTGCTATTGTTGCGATGACCCAAAGTACTGCGTGAGAATAAAAGTTGTAAAAATGTCCCCCTCTTCTAAGGAGAGTTTATTCAGTTTTCCTCTGATATCTCACTGAGGAGGCGACAAAACACTTTTGAAAATGTATTTTACCTGTAGAAGATCTACATGAGTTGCAAAAGCTGTTGCTATTGTTGAAAATGTCCCAGTAGAAAAATATTAATTTGATATATTTCCAATAATCAATTGTATGGGATTAAACTATAAACTCGTAGTATTTTCTTCTTGATTTTGGAGTTTAGAGACTGAAGAAAATACAATTTTGATCTGTTTTTTAAGTCTACAAATGGCTTTGCTTTAGCAAAAAAATTGTCATTCTTGGGTATTTTTAAAGAAAAAAAAGAGAATATTTTGCCCAGAAAATGTTTAGAATAAGTTAAATATTTTTCTAAATTTAAAAGCATCAAATTCCAAGTTGATTAAGTCTGTATTAGGAAAAAAAATAAAACTATAGATTTTTATATTGATGTACATATTTCAGAGGTGAAAATGTGAGCAAAAGCTTTTTCATCATAACTCCATGAGCGTTTCGGATATGCATGAAGTATACTTTATTTTTTACTAATTAATATATTTTTTCCTGAAGTTCAAGATCTTCAGAATAAATGTTCATTTTTGCAGATTTTACTTTTTTTTCTTCCTGTATCCGTTAATGTTATATTAAATGAATAATTTGTTTAGTCCAGGAGTGATATTATTTGCTGAGTGGAGACCAAGACTCACTGGATTTTGAAGCGTTGAACAAAGAAGTTACATAGACAATCCTTAAAATACGATTGGTACAAGCTTTTTTCAGTGTTTTTTAAATTTATTTTTAAGCATACTGCTGTCTGTTACAGGTTCATACGTTTCTCAAAAGAAATTCAAGTGTTTCATCATGACCTTCTTCACCCTCTTTCTCAGTTTTCTATTGCTAAAGTTCTTCAGTCCAAGATATTGATCAGAACAAATAAGAAGCGATAAAGTCCTTTGTTTCTAACAGATCCAAAGCATCAGTCAGCGATTCGACCATCTGCTCCAGCCATTCAGTAAGTGAAGTCCTTCTGCTGTCATGTCTGTTTCATCTCAGATCAATACAACTGTCAGGCTGAAAGCTGCCACTCAGGGAAGTTTCAGCTGATAGTTTTTTGGGAGGGTTTTTTTTTTTTTTTTTTTTTTTGCCACAACAGCGCCCCCTTTTGTAAGTTGTGGCGGCTCGATGGAGCAAGAAAAGATTAGTTTTAGTTTGAAGTAATACAGAGTCATTAACTTTACGAGTGCACTATTTTAAAATTTTAAATATAGCTATCTCCTGTGTTTTCGGGCAAGTCAAGGAAACAGCTAATGCACCTTTGTCGATCAGAAAAATCCGTGAAAAAGTTTTTAACAGTAAATTAGTCAAATACAAAAATTGGTCTTATAAACAAACCAGTACATGCATACTGCATTTATTTCTCTACTAGACGTTATTTTCACAATTACTGGAGCTGGTTATGACCTTTTCTTGATCAGTAGTGCCTGTTAATTACTGCCTAAAAAATGCAAATCACATAAATAAGTTAATTTAATTCATAATTGTTTAATTGTTTGTTTAATTTGCTGCTGGTTTACTGTTTTTACATATTATTCTACTGTAGCCTGCAATGTACTGAAACGCATAAAAGAAAAGCTGTGAGTAATATCAAATGTGTTTTTTTTAAAAAATAATATCCCTAACTATAGCTTTTTTTTTCCTCCACAGAAGTACGAGAAAAATGAAAGGAACCAAAACAACACAGCAAGATGAGATTTCTCTGTATGAGCTATGAAGTCTTTATCCAGATTCTGATCCTATTATAAAACAACGCCTGCGCCATGCAATGGATGGGGAAGTTGAGCTCAGTTAGATTGTTTCCTAACAAAGGTTTTGGTTTGAGTTCAGTGTTAAAGATAAAGATTTTGGAGGCCGTAGTTCTTAGCTGTTCACAGTGTGGGCACAATATGTTGTGGTTTAATATTATTTTCTAGAATTAAATGAAATAATTGGACGTCTCACATTTTTCTGTCATTGACCTGTTGTCTGAATGTAGCTTAAATCTTCATATTCAGCACATTATCTGTATGAACCTGATCAATTTGAAAAGCCTTTTCTATTTTACTGCCAGTTCATTTAGCCAAACTTGTGAATTGGCATTGAAAAAGGACAGTTTACACATCAAATTTAGGAGGAAAAAAAATCACTTTTTTGTGCCTTATCTCAAGTCAAATAACTATTATATCCTAATCATACAAAAATAAAAGATCAAAGCACAGTGCTCTGTTCATTTTATTAATATGGAAGCTTTTCTCATAAGTGAATTGAGCTGTATGCTGTGTGTTAACACAGAGAATGGAACATTTGCCAAAACACAAACACACTTACATGCCTTTACTCTGAGGTTTTTGAAATCCAAAGACACACAAACGACATTGATTGACACCCAACCAATCAACTTCATCAAATGTCAAATTAGCAGTTTTACAGCTACAGTCAAAAAAGATTAGCTCGAAAAAGAATGTAAAAGAATGAATGTTGCCACTGAATTCCTATATTTCCGAAAATATTGTCAACCTTAGACTTTCCCTTTGAGCCTTGCAACATGTTAGTGTTTCTTTTTACTTTCTTTGAAATGGTACTACTGGTGCAGTACTTGGAACAACTAAACAAATGTTTATCTTTAGTATCTGCAACAGTTAATGGGATCAAATTTTTTGAGTAAGAAAACTTTCATCAGCATTGAAATCTATCAAACTAGAAAGGGTTACGAGGGTGTTTCTAAGGTTTTGGGACTCCAGGAATAGCCACTGTTCACAAATGGAGAAAACATGAAACCTGGTGAACCTTCTTAGGAGGAGCAGGTGTCCTCCATCCAGGAGGTGACAAAAGAATCCTAAACGTAGACAGACCTGTGAAGACACTGCTGAAGTAATCAATGAGTCTTAAGATAAAAACGTGGATAAGTTTCTTAGTCCTTTAATGCTAGAAATGTTCTTTAGGTGATAGAAGGCTGACTTTGCAATTGTCTTTATTTGTCTCTGAATGTTCAGGTCCATCACTGCACCCATATTTTGGGCCTGATCACTTCTTTCTAGCTGTAGTAGATGAAGCTATGAGCTGACTATTGGGATCTCTACAGATGTTTCAAATAATCAAACAGAATTTGTTTGATTACTTGAAACATCTCCGTGTGACCAAGAAAAGCCAAAACATAACAATTCTGTAATGGAGATTGACTGATTGATTTTGATTTAAGCAGATTGTTTGGGACATGACAAGGAAGTTGTAGTATTGGAATACAGAATAAATTGTGTTACCAGCAGCTTAAGTTAGTGCTGTTTCCATCTCTCTTAGGAAGTCATTTATTTCTACAATGACAATGAAAAACATCTATAAAATGTAAGCTGTAGGCAATTTATTTTGTAAGAGTGCTGTCAGATAAACAACCTAACCCTAAACTCTAAATTCTCCTTCAGACCACCCATCTTCTCTGTTCAGAATGTAGACATCTTGGTCTCCAACACTGTGCTGTTTCTGTTTTAGGTGGTTGTAAACCACCTGATGAGTTTTCTTTCACCAACACCAACACGGAAATTTACCTATCTGCCTAAATATCTGAGAAACTGATCCTAAACGCACCGGAGATATTATAAGGACATAACTTAGAAGTTTTGATGCTGTTTTTCTAACTTCTTGCAGCAGATAGCTATGCTGCAGTGCTGCTTTAAAAGGAACCGCAAATCTAGATTTCCTTTCAAATGTGTTATATTAGGATTATTTCTCTCATTTTTAAAAGTCCACAGCTCCCAACATTGTGTGTGAATTTCCTGCTTAATTGGTATTTCCACCAGACACCACAACAAATCTCTAAATTATCTAAATGTACTGAGAAAAAAAAACTTATTAGAATTACTCACACTTACACTTTTTCTCTTTGGTCGAACTGATTTGATCATTCAGTGTAAACAGATTGCCTTCTGATCAGATATTTTGTTGTACTCTGTTCAGTGTTTTCTTTTTTATGTCTAAACCTGATCAGGACAAATTTTTGTCTAATTGTTAGTCTAATTGTTATGTTAGTCAGATTTCCTGATTCTTTGATTCATCAGATTTGGGTTAGCTGACTACTGCTATACGAATTGTGACTGATTGTCTTGGAAGATAAGCTTCTTTGGAGTTTCAGAGGACAGGCTTCCAGGAAGCACCCCAATATCTCCTAAATATGATTTATCTACCTATTTTCAAAAGGTGAAAAATTGAAATTAGATTTTATCTCGAGTCCAAATTGAGGCATTTAATGGAAACTGTGAGTTTCACTTGATGCAGGCAGAAAGACAAGAATAATTCTCAATGTCACTGCTTTATGACTTCTCTGAGATGTCTGGGTTTATTTTCTGGTGTTAAATAACTCCTCTGATTGTTCCCAGTCATTTTATCTATTTACATTTTTATGGGAAAATTAAAGGATTGCTCCTTTGTCCGTATTAATTGGCTCTCAAGGAAAATGGTAATGGGTGTTTAAAGCATGAAAAATTGTTAAATTGGATTCTGATTCGACGTCGTGTATCTGGACATGTAAAAGTGTTGTGATAAAGAAGAAATTTCATGCCACTTCTGATTAAAATGGCGAGCCTTGAATGGAAATTTGTGCGTAAGGGGTCAGGGAGCGAGAGAGAGCCGGGTCTCACGCTGGGCTTCATGTTTTATACATCAGAGTAGTGATTAAAATGTAATTAAAACATGTCAGTGTCTTTATACCAAGCCTTCCCTGTCTCTCACTCTCGGTCTTCATTGAATATATAAACATGTTTTGATGCAGATAAGCATTTACATTCCTGCTTGCCGTACCAACAACAAGCAAACGGAGCAACTACATGGACCAGTGAGGATGTTTTAGTTCCAGAAGCAGTCAGGGTTCAAACGTTTTTTCATGCTCTGTCCTTTGTCTTTATTTTCTTGAACAAAGATCATCTTTGTCTTTACAAGCTGGTATCAGTTTTACATGATAGCTGTAACAGTGTCATTTCACCAACACTGATGGGAAATGATCAGTCTCCTGTTAGAAGCTAAAAAAGATAATCAGCTCTAGTTTTTTTTTCATCTGTACATTCACAGATGCCTTCCAAAAAGTTGTACAAGAGTTTTGACTTTTAAACATTTGGTTCAAATTAAAGAGCACATTGATCACATCAACGCACACAATTTGAAAACAAAACAAGTTCAAGCTAACTTATTACATCTTAAACGCCTCAGGTTCTCCTAATATGAGCTCCCACCTAAGTTATTTAAAGAGATAAATTGTATTGTAGGCCTTCTGTTCTTGCTGTTATTACCAGTAATCTGTCCTTGGGTGTTGTTTCAAATGTATGGAAACGCACAATAGAGCAGCATTTGATTAAAAAGGCCTAGCATCAATCCAACTGTACAGACAAGTTTTAGTACAATCCTTAAGTTGTTTTGTTGTTTGAAAATTTTGCGAAAACCATCCACACGCACTGATTGATTTCTTATTAGCACATAACACTTTGGAGCTCTTTTGGCTGGCTTCAAGTCACATCACAACACAGAATCTGCACTGCTCACTGTTGTATAAACTGCGTGATCCTGTTTTATTGGATGAAACAATTTCATCATCATAACAACACTTTCATTGCCTTGTAAAGAGTGTTTTATTGTCTTTCCCTTGACTAGTCCAGGTCTGACTTGACAGAAAAGACCTTCTGTGTCAGCCTGGGCAATTTTAAGTCATTCTTTCATTCATTTTAATATGAGGTCCCACAGGGTTCAGTTCTTGAGACTCTTATTTTTTCATTGTTTCTGTTTCCCTTTCCCCTTAAGAAGCACATTTTTAGTTTTATTTTCATTGTTATGAACATAAAACTAACAGGTTTACTTTCTTCTTAAACAAGACGTCTCCAACTCCAAGGAGTCATTGTTGGAGTGTCTTGAAGAAGTAGGAGTATGGATGATTCTTTCTTAATTTTAATGACGGAAATACAGAGTCTTTGTGCTGTTTTCAAATCTTGCTGGTCATATCACTTGATATATTTTGAACTTTTAAATAAAGGTGATTTTGACTCAATCTGCTTAAGTTTTAAGCATCTTTATTTGCTTTGGACCTAAAATGTTGCATGGATTATTAAAATAAAGATGGTATCTGAACAAGTATCTGTAGTTTTCATTAAAATCGGCCACTTTCTAGGAATTAATGTAAGGCTGGATAACACTGCAGCTTTTTCTTTTGCAGATCAATTGATTTTAGCTTCTTGTTAAGTGAATGTAGCGCCATCATTCCAAAGTATAAAATGCTGCAACATTTTTACAGAAAGTTTCTTGGTGACTCCATTAAATAAGGCTGTCTGATAAATAATAAAGTAGATGCTATGTTTGTTTCAGCCAATAAAAATTCAGATAATCTGTTGGTTTACCACTCTCAGTCCAACTCCTGACGAATAATAAGGGAGAAAATTAAGACAGAGAAAAATCAAAGTGTTAAACTCGACTATAATAAGTCCTGTTAATTTGACACCACACTAATAAACTAAGTTTTAAGACCCTTTTAAAAAGTCATAAAATCAATAGTCGGAAGTCTCAGAGTATTTTAGAGTTTGAGGCCATAATAACTAAAAGCAGCCTCTTACGACCACCTTAGAGTTTAAGCATCATTTGTAGGGTTACCATTGGATAACTTTAATGCTCTAGCTGGGACATACCTGTTAATCATGTCATAAGGAGATGTTGTGAGCGAGGTCCTGAAAAATTTTTAAAAAGAGTGAAAATAATTTTTCAAAATCTGAAAGATGATAGTGACTGGAGGAATTTGAGTATGAGAGAGAAGATTTTTCTTTTGCCAGAAAATGAGAAATGGTCAAAATAACGAAAAAGATGCAGTGCTTTCAGACCTCAAATAAGGCAAAGAAAACAAGTTAATTTTCATTCAGAAACAACAATACTAATGTTTTAACTCAGGAAGAGTTCAGAAATCAACATTTGATGGAATCAAGGGGACATTTTCAATGGAGTGGTCTCATTTTTTTTCCAGAGTTGTGTGTGTGTGTGTGTGTGTGTGTGTGTGTGTGTGTGTGTGTGTGTGTGTGTGTGTGTGTGTGTGTGTGTGTGTGTGTGTGTGTGTGTGTATTTGTTCAGTCTGGTATATATATTATATTGTTGTGAAGCATTGTCAGAAGCTACTGTAGTTCAACATTTATTCTAGCTTTCATTCAAGCCTTGATAACCTGTTTGCTACTGATTTATTTAGTTTTTTTCTCAAAAGCAAAGAACACTGATTTCACAAATGTTCTTTCTGTTTTGTGAGAGTCGAGCTAATAGGTGTGTTTTCACTTTTAACTTCAGTTCTTTTAAAATTCTGGCTACGGCCCTCAGCATCCTATGATTGCTGCAGATGTTGTCATAGTTTCACCTGATTAAGTAAGATCAAACAGGGCTCCTCGCACGGTGCAGCAGTTCATCCCAAATCCTCCGCTCTGAGCTGCAGGTTTCTCACACGTGCGTCACAGCGCAGCTTCTCCCAGCAGGTGTTTAACTTTTACTTTTTCAGGGAATTAATCTGTGTCTCCTAAATTTTGCTTAAACTCTCATTCATCCGTAGGAGCAATTGTTACATTTTGGTATTTATTTCCACCCTGTCTTATGACTGTTAGGTACCAGGCTGGTGGGTCTGCTGGGTTCTGTTTTCAGATCATCCATCAGAGGGCGCCTGCTGTCAGCAGGGTCCGGGAGGGCGTGCCAACAGGTCCTAACCAGACGCACCTGAAGGGAATTGTCATCGTCTGGTGGAGTATATGAGCAGCTGGCTGCCAGCACATCTTCGCCAGAGTGTTTGCCTGAATTGGTACACTGAGCCATCTAGAAACCTCCCTGAGCATTCTTGTTGAAATTTGAGTAGTTTGGAATCTAAAAGAAACTTACCTTTGTGATCCTTTTTTCCAGGACGTTTGTCAGAGCCTCCAGAAAGTCCCGAGCCTTTCCCCCCCTCTTTGGAAGGAAACCTCTCGAGGCATCTTGGCAGCCAGCACCACTGCTCCTCCGAGCGTTCTTGGTTTACCTGTCCGCCCGCCGGCACTCCACCTCTCCGCCCAGCATCACCTTCAAACAGACCCACCGCCTGGCCTTTTCCCCTCCGCAGTACTAATCCCGACCTCCTCGGGTAAGAGCTTCCGTTCCCGTTCTCTGAGTTGATTTTCTTCTCCTTACCTCGTACTCACCTCATCTCTCTCCCTCAGTGAGCGGTTGCTCCCAGACCCCCACCCCCTGTGAGGAAGACCATCCCCGATTTATCAGTTGAACTGCGTTTTTGTTTGAGTAAAATAAACCCATTGTCTTTAACACCAGTCTCTCTCCGTGAGTGTTTCTGCATGTGGGCTAAAACCATTAAACCCGACATGACAATGACGTGTTAAAGTTAGGCCTAATAACAATAACACTTTCAGTAGCATCACAGAGGCACAGAGTTAGATTTATTCATTTATTAAACTTTAAGTGACATCTCTTTTAGTGGTCTTAATTTGAACTCAAAGTAATTTCCATCATAAGCAGAATTGTCACAGCAGACTGGCAGCCCTCACTTCTTTCATTCTCACCTTCTCCATTTGTTGTAGTGCGCCCTCTTGTGGATGTTTTAATAAATCGTCAAGGAAAGAGTGAGTTAATACAGTTTTGGTCTGTATTGGTAGACACCAAGACTTTACAGTAGGTTTAATAGTTCAACGATAAATGTGGAGAACGTAAACATTAAGAATGCTGAACATATAAGGCAAAACTAGTTTCAGAGGGTTATCCATCTGAACAAGGTGTTTTCATTTTTGTCCCTGGCACAGAGACAGAGTGATTTCTCACAGTATGCTGACTCTTATAGTTACTGTGCCTTGCAGACCTATTCATCCCACATTAACTTGATGTTTTGTCACATTAAAAACCACTAATGTAATTAAATTGTATCTGGATTTTGTGCCATAAATCAACATAAAATAGAACTTAACTGCAAATTAGTAGAAAAACGATCCATAGTCTTCAAATTTCTTTATAAAAAGTTTAAATGTCCTGTTCATTCCTGTTTAGCTGCTGTTTGTCAATACTTTTTGCATCCACATTTCACTCCAATTACCAGCTTTGCAAATTTAGAGGCTGAAATATCTGCACAGAAAACCCACATCAGGTTGCCGCAACAGACTGGCAAAGGCTCATAGTTCTGCTGAAAGGTAAACCTCAATCTGAGGTTTATTAGAAGCATTGAACAGGTTTTCTTCCAGAACTGGCCTCTATTTAGCTTCATCCATCAGCTCATCAGCTCTGACCAGCTTTCCTGTCCCTGCTAAAGAAAACCTGCCACTCGAGCTTTAGATGTCTCCTGCTGCTTCTCTACTTGAAGCGCTCTTAACTGTCTGTTAGTTGAGTGGACAGCCGTGTGTTTCTAGGTTTCAGGTTGTACCAAACTCTTTCCATTTTGAGATTATGGATTGAACAATACTCTGTGGGACATCTAAAGCTTGGGATGATGTTTCATAACCTAACATTGATTAAATAATGCACAGTGGGACTCTGTTTATTAAAAGGTGTTTTGGTTCTGCTGGATTTTATCCAAATCATAGTGATGAAAATCTCAACTGTAGTATAATGCTACATAAGAAATGTTAAAACATTCAGTCCTACATACATTCAGTGTTTAACAATGTGTTTAACACTCACTTTTTATAAGGAATGTAAAAACTAAAAAGTTTGGTTTTTACCAAAAAACCAAACTTTTTAGTTTTTTGGTAAAAACCACACTCCTACACACATTCAGTGTTTAACAATGTGTTTAACACTCACTTTTTATAAGGAATGTAAAAACTAAAAAGTTTGGGCAGTAACATCAGAGGCAGCTTGAGGCCAAATCAGTCCTGGACTCAGTAACAGTTCCAGTAAAAGAAAAATGTTTCAGAGAAAAGAAAATGCTGATATTTTATGTAATAAATGTTCATTCGTTGTCAGCTGAATTAGCTCTGACACAACAGAGGAACAGGGAACCTGAGCTCCGGACCTCCAGGTCCAGACAGTGTTTTCGTGGAGCTGTCCAGTGCTGAAAACTCAACCATCCACTCCGGTTGTTGACCGCAGCCTGCTTGCTGCTCAACATGTGAATCGACCTTTGTAAATCGCCTTCCGCTCCATCCATCACCAACAGAGGCAACAAATCTTCGCTAAACTGCGGCTGCGTGATCTTTGCGTGCGGTCGGTTGTGTGTCCACTCGTGTCTCTGACGTCACGCATGCCTGGCGCGGCGTCCCAGATTAATTAACGTCTCTGTGTATAATTAGATCCGTGAAATGTTTTTTTTTTTTTTTTTTTTTTTTAATGGTGTGGCCCAGTTGTGCTCCTGTAGGAATCATCTCTGGGTTCACGCTGCCACCTTGTGGACAGATTGTGTCCTGCACTTTGGATGTGTCGCAGGTTACATCAACACCTGCCGGTCTGCAAATAAAGAAGGACAATAAAATGTGACGGCGGGGGGAAGGAGGGGAATAATAACATCTGTGACTGTGTATAAAAGAATTGTTGCTAAACTATTTTAGCAACGCTAAAAACAAATCCCTCATCTTATCAGTGCGCTTCTTTTAAATTAAATGGCCCTAATTAAAGCCGCATTTAGGCGCTTTCTCTCGTGTCGCCCCCCGCCCTCTCCCCCTTTAGAACACAAACCAAATCTCCTCCTTTCTCCTCCCTCCTTCTTTTCTCCTATCCAGATCCCTCCTCACGTAGTGTGTTGTTCATAACACCCAAGCATCACGTCCGTGACCAGGATCACAACCAGACCTGGATAGAAAACAATAACTACTTCGGGGGAAAGTCGCACTTTCGGGGGCCGAAAGCGGCGCCATTTGGAGCCAAACGCGCAGACAGTCTGCAGACAGTCTGCAGACAGCTGGTGCTGCTGCTGCTGCTGCTGCTGCTGCACCGGGGAGCTGGAGGTGCTGCTGGAGCTCCACGCTGTGACTCACCGGTGGGCAGAGGTTCACACACACACACACACGCACACAAGCAGATGCTTTTTCCGTCTTTAAAATAAGAGCAAATCAAAGCTCCATCTTCACCGGTAAGCGGGGTCACCTTGACTGGGATCTAAGGGAAGACTGGAGCACAGGTTTTCTCCTCTTTCTCGTGTCGGTGGAGAGGAAGCGCAGCATTCTGCCTTTCAGGATTTATTCTGGTAATAAATTCACATTTCCCCCCCAAAACAACATTTTTTTTTTTTTTTTTTTTGGGTGGAGGTGGATGTGAACCTGTCCACCTGGACGCTCTTCAGCTCGGTAAGTGGATGTGTGCATTTGTCCGTCTAGACATTGTAAACTGAAGAAGCTCATTTATACCTGAGCTGCTCTAACAGGTGTTTTTTTTTTTTAATAACTGATCACCGCTTCTTTTTCAGACAGCTTGGGTTTAATTTGGACGTCTCTTTTTTTTCTTATTCTGAACAAGTTACGTCTCTCTGAAAGAATAAAAAAAAACCCTCCGGGTTATTTTCTGTTACCTGAAATCACCTTGGCCCTAACATTTGTCATTCAGGAAATAAAACGGATCGTTGATGAAGATGCTGATCGCACTATTAATTTAAGAAGAGAATAAAATCAAAATAAAGTTTTTCTAAGCTTTTTTTTTAAAAAATTTATTTATTCCAATCTTTTTTCCCTTTTTTGGCTTTATATTATTTTAGGATATTAAACATTTTCTGGTTATGATAATCGTGAATCTCTCACTGAGCATTGAGCCAAAAATGATTAGAATTAGCTATTGTTAAATTGTAAAATGAAGGCTGCTGATGTGCAGATATTTTATTACATCTTGTAGATTTCAACCTAAACTTGTAAGGCAGACAGAGTCCTTGTCCAGATTGATGATCTCTTTTTAGTTGTTGTTGTGGGAGGTTAAATATTCCTTTGGGATTTTCTCCTACACTTCACCTTCTCCTCTCTGATCGCCTAAAGTGATTTTTTTTTTTTTTTTTTTTTTAGCGGGAGGGAGGGAGGAGGAGAAGAAACGAAAGAAATAAAGAAAGAAAAGTGACCAGGTTTTCTTGACTCTGGCTCAGGGTCTCTGGGAGTGATGGCGGCGTCTGCACCCTCCTCCTCCTCTCCTCCTCCTCCTCCTCCTCCTCCTCCTCCTCCGGCGCCGGAGCGGATCCCAACTCGACAAATTTACGGCCGCCGGGCTCAAGTAGGTCCATCACCGATAAAATGCTATTTTCACTTGTGCTATTTACTTTGCGGCCATCGCCATTAATCATCTTCGTCGATGGGGGGCTGTGGGGGGAGGGAGGACCGGGGGAGGGGAGGGGGGGTGACAACATGCGGACCCCCTCTGTTCCTGATGACAGACAGCAAAACATACCCTACAGCTATGTTTTTTTTAGAATGAGTTAAAAAAAAACAAATTTTTTTACAGAATGTCCATATAGTATATATATATATATATATATATATATATATATATATATAATATATATATATATATAATTGTATTATATATAATTGTCGTCCTCTTGCATTTGCATTGAGTGCCCGCATGGAAGAAAACAATTGAGGTTTGGCCCTGAAGTGCTCGCTAATTCAGTCACATTAAATGGACTCTAATGGCTCTCATGATCATTGTCGTCGTCATTCTAGCAGGAACACAGAGCGACCACTCAGCCGCGCCGGCCCGGATTTTCACTGTCTGTCGTTTGGAGCCTTTCCAAAATAATAATTACATATTGAATAAAGGGAGCAATAAACTTATTTCTTGAATTATTTAATAGATATTTGAAAAAAAGAGAATGCAATTGTATGAATTTAAAAAAATATTGATTTTTCTTTTTTCCTTTTTTTTCCTGTTTTTTTTTTTTTTTTTTGCTGTCAGCTGCTGATTAAAAGCGATAATTATACCTTGTTAGGCCCGTGATTTCTCTGTTTTCTTATCGTACTTCTGCAGCCTAAACGGTTTTTATGCTCTGAATCCTGTGGCCATTTGCACATCTGCTCATTTAGGCGTTCTCCTTCCTGATATGCCTCCAGCTTGAGAAAAATCTCTTCAAGTGCGCTGAGCAGTGAGGACAATGATCTATCTAATGGTCCAAGGCAAGGGTTAGATTGGGATGCTGGAATTGGAACGATCACCCCCCACCACCACCACCCCATCTCCCGGCCCCCAATGCCTCCCCTCTCTCCCATCCCCTTTCCTCTTCTCCCTGAAATCGCATGATACTGAGAATCCCGTTTTTGCCTCCCCTCCAAGGTGCCCCATCCCCTCTGAGGCTGGAAGCCCTTGATAACGCAGTAATTCTCTATCTGTCACCAAGCAGCCGGCTGATGTCTGCAGAAGGACCGTTCGCCTTTTTTTTAACCAGCATCTTTTCACTCTATTAGACCAGCAGACTGCAGCGGAGTTAAACGTCTAATTAATGTGGAAGGCCTGTGGATGATGAATGGGTGACGCACGGTTAACCATGCAGACAAATCCAGATGAATACTAATATATATGCCATAAATAGAGCAAAACCAAAAACACTCAATATAGAGTGTTTGATGATAATATGATGATGATATTACAATAGTCTTCTTTTTCTTTTTCTTTTTTTGTTTAGGTTATGATGCGTGGTGTGGAGTAGCTCATGGATGTACAAGAAAATTAGGCATGAAGATCTGTGGTAAGTTTATATATGTACATTTATTTCTGATTATTACACTGTAAATTGTTTGCCATTAAAATAACCGCAATAAAGTGTGAATTTCACTGCAGCTCTTGTATTTTAAGTTTTGCAGGGAGCCACCAGAGCTGCTGTCAAACGACAAATCCAATAATAATAACTCTTACTGTTATCTAAAATACAACGTAATTTTTTACAGTGCTCCAGAAGTTTATGGTAAGTCAAGTTATGGCTGTACCTATGCATTAATTACAGGAACATCATTGGCTCTGGTAAAAAAAAATTATAGGATGATAATCAAAATTTTCCACTCTGGCCGGTTTTATATCAGTGTGTAATGCTCCCCATTTTCTATTTTGGTCATTATTTTTAAATTACATTAACCATTGTAAATCTACATCAGCAAGATAAAAATTGATTGTGCATATAGCTGCTGGGTATACAATAATATTACTCTTAAAAACCACTTTCTCTGCAGGAACAAAACACACATATGTTTATTATTTTAACCTTAATTGTAAATGCAACTGTTTACTGTTAAAATGACAAAAAAAGGAGAGATTGCAATGCAGATTCAAATAATCACCCTGTAACCTCTGCATTTGAACCCTTACTGCTGAGTTAATGTTAAACCATTTCAGTACAAAGCCCCAGTTCTGTGCAACATATTAATAAACTACTAAAAATGATTGCTGCACATCATGTTGTGCAGCTCAGCATTAATTACAGGAAAAAATATATATATTGGCTCATGTAAAAAAAAAACTCCAATCAAATCAAAATAAAAACAGTGATTGAAAAAACTGAAGTAATTCAAGAAACATGTTTCGTCTTCAAATATTACTAAAATTTAACTTACAGTAAAAAAAATACATTGCAAATCAACATCAGTAAGATGTTTCCAGATTATACAGCCCGAACCTGCTGAGAACAGTTTTACTATAAAAATCTCCAACTTCACAGCAGCATATTGCTTCCATAAGAAAGGAGTTGTTGTGAATGTACTAATTTACAGTTAAATCAACAAAGCATGTTTTAGAGTGTAAGTAAACGACAAGGCTTCAGTTTTTGTGTTTGACACCATGTTACATCCTTCATGACATCAGTGCACTGCTGTCTGCAAGACTAAGATTTCTATTTAGAAATGTAAAGAATGCAAAAAAAAATTGTCTATATATACTTTTTTTCTCTCTCTCTCTTAAATTGTCACCACATTTTAAATCCAACCCGCAGCGGAAAGGCGTCATCAGAGGTTATCATGTCCCCCCCCCCACCCACCTCCCCCCCCCCCCCAATCCTCATCCTCCTCCTCCTGTGCGGGAAACAGATGAAAGAGGGAAATTATCTGGGATGGATTTTCCAATTTCCGCTTGGAGAGTCTATTTTCTATTTTCATCCCCACTCCGGCCAACCAAGGACGAGCTGACATCCACCATAATGTTGAATATCAAGCATCAGTGCGCAGCGCAGCTTTCTGCTCTGTTCCGCTTTCTGCATGCGAGTATTTAATTATTGTAGGTGGTTTAACCGCAACACCACGAAAGAAGCAAAAAAAAAAAAAAAGTAAACAATAAAAAGTAAACAGTAATATCTGAGGTAAAAACGGCGCCGGCCTTTGACATTTCTCTTGTTCTATCCCGATAAGGCTCCTTTATCAGCGCGGCCTGCTGAAAGGCGCTCGGCTCTTGAGCTCCTTTCTGCCCCCCGCTGTGAAAAAACCTCACGCTTTAATGGGGATTTACAGCCTGGACATGACAGCGATTTGTTTTTGCCTGGCTGGAGTTTGGTGCTGATGTCATCGCCGGCTTTACCTCCCCCCCCCCCCCCACCTTCTCTACCCCCCTCCAGCCTATAAATAGGGAACCGGTCGCCTCCCTTTACTCATAAAAAAAACAGACCGAGACGATACGGTGCATCCCCCGGGGGAACAGAGGGGATTAGATCATTTAAAAAGAAAACACTGAGCTTTTATTTTCAATTTTTTTTTCCTCCTTCTTTTTTTTTTCTTCTCTTTTTTCTTTACAAACATGTTTGGGCAGTGCGGTCATCCTCTGGACTCGTCTCCTTCTTGTAAACGTTTAGGATTTCTGCAGAAGAACAACAGTCTGGAGGAGAGGAGCAGGATCGTGAGCTCCCTGAAGGAGCGCACGGCCCACAACCTCATGGCCTGTGACAACGCCGGAGGAGACGCGCGTTTCAGGCGGACAGAGACAGACTTCTCCAACCTGTACGCCAGAGGTAATAAATAAGCTCCGGGAAACGATAGGATTGTGAAATAAATTCAACTTTAAGACTTGTTGCAGTTGGTGGAGAAGTGGATTTGTGATGAAATACCGAAATAAATAATAATAATAATAATAATAATAATAATAATAATAATAATAATAATAATAATAAAAATCACCCTTAATGAAATTTGTGTTAAAGGCAATTCCTCATTGAATTTTTCAACTGAAGTTGATTCATAGCGAAGTACAAATTAAACACAGAGTAAATTTGAGCGTCTAGAGTGATGTTGCTGCTGACGATCGAGATTTGATTGAGATCAATTATCGTTAGTAATGCTCACAATTCATAGCTGCAGACCTTTGCTGAGTTATTGAAAATTCTTGAATTGTAACATTGCAATAACAAAAAACTAAAAAGTGTGGCATGCATTTGAGTTATATATATATATATATATATATATATATATATATATATATATATATATATATATATATATATATATATATATATATATAAATATTCCCTTCTCACCCTCTGCGGGTGGTCTCCTCTCTCTCTCTCTTTCATCCTCTGAACTCGGGTCCTCTACCAGAGGCCTGGGAGCTTGAGGGTTCTCCTCCAGTATCTTGGCTGTGCCTAGTACTGCACATTTCTGGACTGAGATGTCTGATGTTGTTCCTGGGATCTGTTTTAGCCACTGCTCCAGTTTGGAGGTGACTGCCCCGAGGGCCCCGATGACCACAAGCACCACTGTGGTCTTCACCTTCCAGTTCTTTTCCAGTTCCTCCTGAGGCCCTGGTATTTCTCCAGTTTCTCATGCTCCTTTTTCCTGATGTTGTAGTCACTTGGTATAGCTACATCCACCACAACGGCTTTCCTCTGTTCTTTATCCACCACCACAATGTCCGGTTGGTTCGCCATTACCATCTTGTCTGTCTGGATCTGGAAGTCCCACAGGATCTTAGCTCGGTCATTCTCCACCACCTTTGGGGGTGTTTCCCACTTCAATCTCGGGGCTTCCAGTCCATATTCTGCACAGATGTTCCTGTATACTATGCCCGCCACCTGGTTATGTCGTTCCATGTACGCTTTCCCTGCCAGCATCTTGCACCCTGCTGTTATGTGCTGGACTGTCTCAGGGGCCTCCTTGCACAACCTACACCTTGGGTCTTGTCTGGTGTGGTAGATCTGAGCCTCTATTGCTCAGGTGTTTAGGGCCTGTTCCTGTGCAGCCAGGATGAGAGCCTCTGTGCTGTCCTTGAGTCCAGCTTTGTCCAGCCATTGGTAGGATTTCCTGATATCAGCCACTTCAGTTATTTGTCGGTGGTACATCCCATGTAGGGGCTTGTCCTCCCATGATGGAACCTCTAGCCCCTCATCCTCTGTTCCCCATTGCCTGAGACATTCGCTGAGCATATCATCCGTTGAGGCTTTGTCCTTGATGTATTTATGGATCTTGGATGTTTCATCCTGGACAGTGGCTCTCACACTCACTAGTCCTCTGCCTCCTTCCTTACGGTTTGTGTACAGTCTCAGGGTGCTGGATTTGGGGTGGAAGGACCCAAGTTCAGAGGATGAAAGAGACAACCCGCAGAGGGTGAGAAGGGAATTTTTTTTTTTTATTTTATATATATATATATATATATATATATATATATATATAAATATATATATATATATATCATTCTGATACTAATAAATAAATCCAGTTCAGACTTCACATAATTAGTCAAAAATGTTCTGGAACTATCAGAAAAATATTTAATCATGGACAAGACAAATTCAACTTTTCTACAAAAGTGGCAAGAAGCAACGTTGCTTCTTGCGTTGCTTTGTTGAGAGAAAGTTATGAATCCTGGTTGCTTCAAAACATGAACAAGACATAGAAAACATGTGGTAGAAGATCATACAAAAGTTGAACTTTTTGTTGCATTATTGAAACTATAATCATGGCACAAACTAATAATGAATGTCACTTCGAGCACTATCAACATGGTGGTGGCGGCATCATGCTGTGGGGACTTTTTTTCTTTGTGAGTGGGGGCAGGGAAGGTGAATCAGATGGGAAGATGGATGGAGCCTAATAAAGGTAGTCCTGGAAGAAAACAGGTTGAACAGCAAAAGACTGGGGTGAATGTTCTTAAAGGAGCCATGCATGGTTTACTAGCTTTTCAACTGAAAGACACAAATTCAGCAGAAATTTGGGGGATGCAACTGGCTGGAGATCCTTTTACCGGATGGTATAATGCATATGGCGGAATCTGAATTTCCTTGCGTATTGAACTGATTAGGTATTTCCATATAGATGATGATATTTATTGTGGACTGAATTGAGCCCTTTCCCATTTTTGCAGATCTGTTGCCATCAAAGAACGGAGAGGAGACGACCTTGCAGTTCCTGCTGGAGGTCGTGGAAATCCTCACCAGCTACGTCAGGAAGACCTTTGACAGATCCACCAAGGTCCTGGACTTCCACCATCCTCACCAGCTGCTGGAGGGAATGGAGGGCTTCAACCTGGAGCTCTCCGACCAGCCTGAGTCTCTGGAGCAGATCCTGGTGGACTGCAGGGACACTCTGAAATATGGAGTGAGAACAGGTAGGAGGCCCGAGAACTGCAGCCGGGTGGATAGCTTGCATTAATTCACAGGCGCCTCTTTATCGCCCGTAGGCCACCCCAGGTTCTTTAACCAGCTGTCCACTGGATTAGACATCGTGGGCTTGGCAGGAGAGTGGCTCACCTCCACAGCCAACACTAATATGTGAGTACAGTTGGGATAAATCGCACACTGTATTTGTTCCCATTTGCTTTCCAATGTTCCATGAAGAGGGGACATTATCAGCTGGAGGAATAGTTGAAGTGACGGACAGTAATTACTGTCTCCCGCTGAAGAAAACCCCAGAACTCCCTAATGGACTGTCAGTCAAGCAAGGAGATAAAAGAACACAAACGAGGACATTAGTGCAGCTACGCCCCTGCACTGTTGTCGATACTGGCCTGTGCTTATAAGAGGTGGGCGCATAATTCAGCCCTGCAGGCAAACTAAATTGCATATTGATTAGCGTTCACAGTTTACATGGTGTCTTTGTTTCATGTTATGCCAGTTCCTGTGACATAACAAAATGGAAAGAAACAACCTCGGCTCACTTTGAGCCACGCGTACACAGTGTGAGCAGCAGCATCCTCGGGTCTCTGTGGGAAGGTTCTGTCCTGCAATAAATCATTTTCATACTAACTAAGTCCCTTCCTTCGTTTTGTGCGACTGTCAGTCACAGAATCCTTGATTTAGCTATGCCGGCGGTCATAATGGTGGATGCATTTTGCAGCAGTGTACCTCATAAACAGTCACGGGCCAGTGTATGACTGTGGAGATAACGCCAGCTCAGGGTTCCCAGAGTTCCTACAGCCTGAGATCAATACCATAAACCAGAGATTTATGCCTCTATTGTTCACCCTTTACAACTTTAGCACCCCGATCGCTAAATCAAACTATCAACTACTGTATGGTGTAAAACTGAAACAAAGGGCTTGCAGAGGAAGTAAGAATGAAACGTTTTATACTTTGCCCATAAAATGATAATAAAAAAGTAACAAAATACTAAGGTAGTTCTGCAGAAATTGTTCTCACCCATTGGATCTTTTATTCATTAGGTGACTTTAGACAAAAAGCAGACTGTAGCACATGGTTGACACAAAAAGAGATGCTTAAGATATAACAATCTATTTTTGTCTTAAACAATAAAAGATCTTTAGTTAATCAGCTCCTTATGCTTGATTAAAGATTAGTTATAAACCATAAATAACGATAGATTAAGTGTCTTGAGATAGAAAAGATGGATTTTCTTTAATAGTAATTAACATTCTGTTAAACAAGACACCAAACATTTATCAGTTTATCACAGTAAAGCCATAAATTACACTTTTATCCCCACTTAAGAAAAGGGGAATTGTAGGAGAGTTTTGCAACTAAGAGTACTAAGAATGATATTTGCAGAGCTTTACACAACACAGTATTTTACATTGTGAGTGGTGTGTTCGCAGTAATGTGCTGCATTTTTCATCAACACATCATGTTTTGCATGTGAGCCAGAAAGTGCAGTTTAATTCTCTCCAGAACTTCTTGTCATGTTTGCTTTATCCACTACATGGGTGGTGAAAAGTCTTATGTCTTTCAACAAAGTCTATCCTTCTGGAAATCTTCCATGAAGACCAGAGTTGTGGTTTTGTCAACAGAACTAAACAAAACTACTGTGTTTTTACTGGGATTAAGTCAAACATAGATTAACTAATTACATGATTTCTAAACGTAGTTGGTTGCGTTGGATTTTATTTTGGAGTATGAGAGTAAAGAGGACTAAATACAAATCACACATTACAGATTTTCTATCAGCAAGAAATCTTGAAAACCTCAAAACATTTTCTTCCCTTTATACAACCATGATTAGATTACATTTCTATGAGAGATATTGATGGATTGGTTACGATGTGACAAGTTGCAGAAAATATATTTAATTTTTTAACGCACTGTACTTCAGTAACCTTTGCGTAATGCAATTTATCTGCTTAAAGTAAACATCTGCATCCAGTTTTACAGATGCTAAAACGTAGGGAGGAAACAAATCATATGACTGGCATTAAATAAGACTACGGATTTTGTAGTTTTAATGTGACAAAATGTGAATATTTTCAAACATAATGATCATTTTGCAGGACACGCTCTGCTTTTATTCTTGATAAGCTGAGATTAACATTATAAATCTCTTTCAAACCTTAAAAACTGTCCCATCTTTTCTCAGTTGTAACATCCCTTCTAACCTGCCTGAGGTTTCCTATGCTCCAATTTGCGATTATTAATTACTCCATCACTTCTAATTATCCCAGATAAATATCGACTGACACTAATAGACTGACAATCACATTCTGCTCTTTCATAAGCAGAGTAACTCTGGCCTGTCTGCAGGAATGAGTGTAGCGAGATTAACGCGTGATGTCTGTGATTTGTTTGCTTTTTGGTCTGCACATTCGCCTCTTCTGAAGATGCTGAGCCACACTGCAGACATAATGCAATCTTCCTCAGATTCATTTTTACTTGCTTTGCATGAACAGACGGTACACTTATGTAATTAGAGTGTCACTGGTCTGGAAAAGATGGATTAGTCTGCCAGTACTGTAATTCCAAATTGACTGTGTCGCAGAGAGGCTTTCACAATGCGTGGCTCGTTTGAACAAGCCCCATATGCTCTGAGGAGATAAAAGAAATTCATGGAAGTCTTTGGAGAACAAAGCACCACCTTATTGTTATCAGTTCTGCACAATTTTAACCAAATGGTGCATTTTGAAGAGAGAAACGCAGCAATAAAACGGCTTCTATTCATCAGATTTTAAGTGTCTTTGAATACTCAGAATGTAGATACAATTAATTATTGTCATTTGTGATGTTTAATTGAGTTAATTTAACCTGGATAAAAACAGCTTTTGTTAGTTACATTGTTTATTGTCAAATTAAGTCAATCTATTTGCATTATAACAGCATTCAACAACAGAAGTATATATGTTTTTGGTTTATTCAGCTGTGTTTGGGGGAGAAATAAGAGGTAAAAATGCTGTAAAATTGAAATGAGTTTAATAGCTGTTCTACAGTCTGGAGACAGAGACCTTGGGTTAATGTTAAAGTAAAAGTCTCATGGTTCTGTTTTTCCGTCTTTCATGGTGCGGTACTGTTTCTCTGATGGCATATATATATATATATATATATATACTGTATATATATATATATATATATATACACAGTATATATATATATATATACACAGTCTATATATATATATACAGTATATATATATATATATATATATATATATATATATATATATACAGTATATATATATATATATATATATATATATATATATATATATATATATATATATATATATATATATATATATATATATACAGTATAGTTTTGGCTGAATTATTCCTCTGAATATGTTACTTTTTTCAGCAAATTACCTTTTTCTATCAATTAATCGATTACTAAAATATTTGACAATTCTTTCAATAATCAGTTCAGAGCAGCAGATCTGAAACAGGTCCTGACATATGATAGCGAAAACATAATCGTCTAAGGTCCCATCGCTATGTCCTGCAGGGCCTTCTCATTTGCTCTTTTACAGCTGGAGCACCATTTCAGTTCCAGTTTCCTCAGAAAATGGTCTCAGCCAAGAGCATTTCAGGAAAGCTGCATTCAGGAACTCAGCACTGATCCGGTGACCTCTGGAAGTCAGTGTCCATTTGAAGCCTAAAACAGAGCCGTGTGTTATGCAGGGAAACTCTGGGTTAGGTTTATATAACAAATACATACAATTAAATGTGATCATTTTGTCTGCTTTAGGTTCACTTATGAGATTGCCCCTGTTTTTGTGCTGATGGAGCAGCTGACGCTCAAGAAGATGAGAGAGATAGTTGGCTGGCCAAACGGAGAGGGAGACGGAATATTTTCTCCAGGTAAAAGGACAACCAAAGAGCTTAAAACGAACTCAAATCTTGACAAAACAAAGCAAAATTCAGTCCATTGTGCTGCTTGTTATACAACATTTGTCAATGTACCCATGTATACGGCCCTTTTGTCTTGGTTCATATTAAATAGCTGAAAATTTGCGCTCTTTTGGTCTCGATAGGTGGCGCTATCTCCAACATGTACAGCGTGATGATTGCCAGATACAAGTCTTTCCCTGAAGTCAAGACCAAAGGCATGGCAGCTGCACCCCGACTGGTGCTCTTCACTTCTGAGCATGTTAGTTCAACACTTCTCCCTGGTCATCTCAGCAATTTAAACATGCTAACAATGAAACATGAAATGAACAATGAACAATGAAACAAAACATGCTTACAATGAGCTGGATCCGTTCAGCTGACGGTGTTTTTGTTCCTGCAGAGCCACTATTCCATCAAGAAAGCAAGTGCAGCTCTGGGCTTTGGAACAGAGAACCTTATCTTGTTAAAGACAGATGAGAGGTTTGCTTTGTGTTTCGCATAGTTTATCAAATTTTTATAATATATGGAATACTGATGCTGGTTTTACTTACAGAGGGAGAGTCATTCCTGCTGATCTGGAGGCAAAAGTAATCGAGGTCAAGGAAAAGGTAAAAATAGACCTTTGACAACATCTCACCAATCAGCTTTTTTTCCCTCTGTCAAGTACTTCCCGTAATCAGAAACACTCACATGAGCTTCAGCTTCGTGTGCTGGAGCAACTTTAATGCGGCCACTGCTTCAGTCACTTCACATTATGACGCTGCAGCCTTAAACTTTCTCTCCAGGAAGTAATTTCTGTAGAAGAAATTACAGTAGAGTACCAAAGAGGGAGGCATTAACAGAGAACTTTCTTCTCTGCCCATCTCGTTGATATATAAATAATAACATGGAGCAAAAAAAAATCCTGTTAGACCGAGTCCTCTGTTTTCTTCTGCTCTTCAGGGGTATGTTCCAATGTTTGTGAACGCCACTGCCGGCACCACTGTCTACGGAGCCTTTGACCCCATCAATGAGATCGCAGACATCTGTGAGAAGTACAACATATGGCTCCATGTAGATGTAAGGGAATACATCATTTCTACCTTTCGACTAACTAAAGACTACAAGTCTGTCATCCGTTGTACAACTTGTATCAGTGTTTCCAGTGTTATTACAGTGCAGCATGTTGTGCTGTGCAGGGTGCATGGGGAGGAGGCTTGCTGATGTCCAGGAGACACAGACACAAGCTGAATGGAGTAGAAAGGTAAAAAAAAACAAACATCCTGTTTAGGGAACGGCATGTTCAGTATAAAAAAAGGATTGTGTTTGCGGTCTTAAACAAACAAACAAAATAGAAAAAAATTGAACTGACTGAAAAATCTGCCTAGTACACCCAGGACATATCACCAGTACATTGCATCAAGAAATATTTTTAAACAGTACTTAAAGTAATGGGTTTTTTTTGTTAAGTATGATGAATATGCGCTACTAAACTGAGGGAACCCAGATATCTTACCGTGCAAAGATCAAAATCAGGATTCAGTCTGGAAACACCCCTTATGATTCCCAACACTGCAGCTTCTTCCTCTTCATTTGACAAGTATACCATTAGTCACTCTAGTTGAAATGACATCTTCTTATGTTTTCAGTTTGCTGCTTGTCTTTGCACACGAGGCACACTCGATCCCTCACAGAGATGTGTTCACTGTTTCCATATCTGTGCAGGGCCAACTCAGTCACCTGGAATCCTCACAAGATGATGGGAGTGCCACTGCAGTGCTCTGCCATTCTGGTCAGAGAGAGGGTACGTCTGTGTCATCGGTGAAGATACTGTGATCAGTGCAGTTGAACACAGCACTCTTTCCTCCTGTTTATCCCTCATCCTCGTTGTTGTTCCCACTGCAGGGACTTTTACAAGGCTGCAACTCTATGTGCGCGGGCTACCTGTTCCAGCCAGACAAGCAGTATGACGTCACGTACGACACGGGGGATAAGGCCATTCAGTGCGGACGCCATGTTGATATCTTTAAGTTCTGGCTCATGTGGAAGGCAAAGGTGAGCCATTATCTGATTCCACTCACTGTCAGATTCTGACGTGTTAAAGAACTGGCTGTAATTTCATTTTCTTTTATCCACAAAAAAAAGGGAACAGTAGGATTTGAGCAGCATATTGACAAGTGCTTGGATCTGTCGGCGTACCTCTACGACAAAATAAAAAACAGAGAGGGATTTGAGATGGTGTTCAAGTCAGAGGTAAGATCTAAACGGTTTTCATGCGTCCCTTTCCACAAGAGCTTTGTCAACCTGCGCAGTAATGAGGAAATATTCATAACTTACCCCGGTTTCAGCACTGATTAGATCATTTTACTTTGCTGACACAGTAACAAGTTGCACCCGTTCCAAATGTTGTTTTCTCTTATCAGCCGCAGCACACTAATGTCTGCTTCTGGTACATTCCTCCGAGCCTTCGTGGCATGCCTGATGGGAAAGAGAAGCGCGAGAGACTGCACAAGGTAATGGCTCATTAATCTGCAAATTAAGTCTCTTTTCAAACTTCTCTCTCCTCACATGTGGCTCATTTATAAAGACACACAGGTAGCAAAGGGGGGGGCGGGGAGGGGACAGGTATAATGGTTTGCATTGCCATGCAAAAGAATTTACAGTCTTTTACCTGTCACATTTAATCACATTACAGTCACAGATTTTAGTACTGTAAAGCAGAAAGAAAAGAATATGATTTTCAACCGTTTCGGCACAACATGACCAGAAAAACTTGAAATGCATTCGTATTCAAGTCAATACTTCTCATCTTTGTGCGGCACATTTCTGTTCATGACTCTTCAAAACAAAATAACTTGTGTCTACAATGTGTACGATAGGAGACTTGTTTTTGATATTTAAATTCCTCCAGAAGGCACTGCAGAGCAAATTTATAACTGCACAATATCTGCATCAGGTGGCTCCCAAGATTAAGGCCCTGATGATGGAGTCGGGTACCACTATGGTGAGTTACCAACCACAGGGAGACAAAGTCAACTTCTTTCGCATGGTCATCTCCAACCCTGCAGCCACCAGGTCAGACATCGACTTCCTGGTTGAGGAGATCGAGCGACTGGGCCATGAACTGTGAGAGTCTACTGCAGATTGTATTCTCCAACATTAACGAGTGCTGAGCTTTGTTTTATGTTCCCTTTGTCTTTTCAACAGAGTAACATTTTTTTTGCCTACCAGTATTTTCTGGCAATGCACAATTAACAATAGCATACCTAGTGTGTTTCTGTCGGTTTTGTCTTTAGCTACGTTGATGTATGTATTGAAAAACATTTGCACATCTGACAAAAAAAAAAGAAAAAAACAAAGCACAGTGGCATTCTCGTCTATTATGCAAAGTGGGAATAAACCACAATGAGGTGAATGAATTGAAATGGGGTCATATTTCTGTTTACACAGAAAATGAAATATTGTTAGAAAAATAGCATTCAGTAACACACCCAGCAGCACATTAAATGATTTTAAGACATGAAGTTAAGATAAGAATAAAAAGGAATAAAAATCTGGAGATTTAATCCTTTGTTGTAATTTTTGGTAAGAAAATCATTGACAAGAAATCTAAGACAAGATTTAAAAACTAGACAGTAAGTTAGGAATCTATTAAAATGAGAGCAAGTAAACAAGAGAAGATGTTTTAAAGATTTGGAAGCAATAATCTTACTCTTTTTATAGAGCAGCATCAATGGCAAAAGTCTGGTTATAATCGTTTGAACAGCTAAAAACTCTGCACATCTAGCGTTTTCTCTGAATATCTGGGGAATTTCAGGGCAGGAACAACATTTTAATGGATTCATCAACTTAATTTTACATAGGCAAGGAACATCTTAAGTTTTTATAACTGAAGATTCTAATAAAAGTATTATTTGCAGTAGTACTGCCATAGAGGGGGACAGGCGTTAAGAGCAGAATTTCTCTCTGTTCTTGTTGATGTAAAAGTTAGTATTGGCACAGCACAGCTCGCTACTGTAGGCAGACAGAAAAGCAACATTTAACCATTTTGAGCTGATAAAATGAGTGAGTGACCCTCAATGTTGGAGTTGTTAAGGATACTGGTTCAATGCTGGAGGTTCATAGTAACCAGCATTTGTGCGTTTTCATTAGAAAGCAGTACTGAGAGCTAAAAATAATACCCTGTTTTTAGCAATCTTAGACAGGCACAAGCTTCTATTGTAACTGTAGGCAGCGCTGTTTCATACAGAATTATCAAATACCCCCATAAGACATTGCTTTCCTTTTTATTATTGTTCCATTTTTTCTATATATATTTTAAAACATATGCTTTGCAGGCCTCAAACGAGGTGTGGAGTATTTTAAAATATTAATCTTGAAAAAATAAATAATTATTTTTTTGTGTTCAAAACAAAAAATTTTGTTTTTTAACTGATGTTCGGTGAAGTAATAAAATAACCAAAAGCATGCACAGACGCCATGATAAAGGGACCTCTTTTAACATCTCATATACTGTATACTACCAGTTTTTCCTAGAATGGAAATGCTGAGACAAGTTCATTAGCATTCAAATGTGGATATGTTTAGCAAGTGAATTATACTGAGAAATACTGTAAAAGCCTATTAACTCAGAAATGCTTACAATAAAAAAAGTTGCCTCCCTCCCCCTGTGCCTGTAAACCAGCCACAAAGAATGTCCCTCAATGTGTTATCTGTGTTAAAAATACAATATTCCAATATATTTTCAGACATAGTAGGTAAAATGAAAACAGATCTTTACAACATAGACAAAAGCATAAATAACAGAAATGTAAAACATGTATTAGTTATGATCTGTGTTGTATTTATGGAGCCAGTTGGGATGTCACAGCAGCTGCTGCGACCAACTCCAGTGACTTTTGTGTAGATTGTGTTTCATCGCCTCTGTGCCAAATATGTCCTAGAATCACAACGAACCATTTTTATATGTAAATCAAACATTCAGTATACTGTGTGACAGATTATTTGATTTATATATAGAGATTTTTATTATGAATAGCATCCTTAGTTTGAAAAAAACTCTGCTGTGAAACATGTGTTGGTGTGTTTGTGAACCAAAGAAGGATTGGGTTACAGTCATGAATATTGCCACGGAAATGGATTTAACTTTGACTTTAGTGCAAACGTGGAACCATGGCAGAGTCGTTGGGATTCACTGACTGAATGCCATCCAGGCTCTCTGGCAGTCAAAAAGCACATTACCGAATCATGTTAACGGGAGCTGCACAGTGGCGCGTTGTAGAGCTGTTGCTTGCAGCAAGAAGGTTCTGGTTCGATCCGCCGGCCTTTCTGCATGGAGTTTGCATGTTCTCCTGTGCATGGTGGTTTTCTCCGTACTCGGTTTCTCCCACAGTCCAAAACATGACTGTCAGGTTAATTGTCTGTCTAAATTGCCCTAGTGTGAGTGTGTGTGTGCATGGTTGTTTGTCTTGTGTGTCTCTGTGTTGCTGCGACAGATTGGCGACTGTCAGGGCGTACCGCCTCTCGCCCGGACGCCAGCTGAGATAGCACCAGCACCTCGACCATTAAGGGACAGGTGTAGGAAATGGATGGATGGATGTTAACGGGGCAGCTTAAATTAGAGACATATGATTGTTTGTACTATATAATGTGAAGTGGAGTTAACTATAATATGCAAATTTGATGGTAAGCTTTCTGTAGGCATAATTTTATGTTTTAGGAAAAAAAAAACCTCTGCGGTTGTTTATCATTAAGCATTTTTAGCTTGAACCAAGTAATGTATTTGCTACTGTACCATGACTGAGTAAACACCTGTACATTCCTGATTTTTGTGGGGATGAAACGTCCCTTGTAGTACTTGATGTAGGCACTTTAACATGACTAAATAACTACTGTATACACAAAACTAATAAAGACATGAGCTGTAGATCATCTGCAGGCACAGGTATCTGTGGTTTCTTTGAAATACTTAAGGATCCGGTGGGGGGGTGGGGGTGGTTGTAACCACAAATGGACTGTGACAGTTAGAGCACAGCTGGGCAAGGAAGTATGGAAGAATAGGATGAGGATGAAGAATATCACAAAATGTAAAGTTGTCAAAAAGCGCCTTGGAGAACCGTTGATTCTGCTTTGTGTATATTTTGGTAGATGACATCACAGCAGGCAAAATAATGGTGCAATTAGTCCATATTATAGAAGGTAAGAATTTTTTTATATTAGATATTTTCGGATCCTTCGTATCCGTATTTTTCCATCAGGTTTGTTTCTGTACATATTTGCCTTTTGTAAAACGAGTAAACACATTCAACACAATATATGATGAGTCGGGAGTCAGACTGTGTTGCATTATTCTGCTTACATCACCTTAAATGGTGTCACAATTAGGCAGAGCAGCAGACTGCATGCAGTCTGAACTCACTGTTTGAGCTTACCAAGCCGTTTGAGCTTCTTGCGTCTTCGATCAGGTGCTATCTGGACTGATGGTGATGGTAACAATGCATGCGGTGAATGCATGGACTTGGCTAATTACACAGTGAGTTTTTCTTTGAGGAAGTTGCAGGGTGCAGCTTGGATGGATCACCAGCCTATCACAGGATGCTCACTTCCAAGGACCAGTTCATCAGGTAAGGATTTGACCTGTGGATAGAAGCTGGAGCACACTAATAGAACTCATGCATGTGAGTGGAGAAAATGCAGAAAGATCCCAAATCGTGATTTGAATCCAGGACCTTGTAGCTGGGAGATGGACCAGCAAGCAGCTGCAGCTTGCACTGTCCATTTCACATCTGCTATCTTTGTTTGCTGAAATGGCAGGTTTTGCCATTTCAGCAAATATTATCTTTGCAAAATAAAGGCTGTGCATGTTAACCTTAACATGTTGAAAATATGATTTCATTTACAGCATCAAATCTTTGGGTTACATAAAAGTTCAAGTTCTTTATTTAAACATTTTTGGGTCCGTTTTTCTTTTTTATTCCAGAACCTCCTCTCAGAGCTGTTAGCACCATTAGTCAGATTAATCGCCCTTAAGAGACTTTTTTAAGTGATTGATAATCTTCCATCTGAAATTTCATGAGGCCCCACAGTCATTCTCCTCATTTCTCCCTTTCCTCACATTTTTTTTGTCATAAAATGCATTCGACTGTGATCTCTTAACATTTACCCCCAAAAACTCCTGCAGAGCCTATTTCAAGGATCTGCCTCGCTGTGTTTTATCTCGACACACTCACAAAAAGACCGACTGACTGTTTGAGCGGCTCTCCTTCCCTTCCTCCACCGGGCCGACGCTATTTCTTTGTTTCATGCTTCAGTGCAGCAATCATTACAGGACCCGATGTCAATGGAGGCTTTTGTGAAGCTGCAGAAAATGGAGGGGTGGAGGGAGCAACCGCTGAATATCACCTCTGACTTCCTTCTACAGGGGGAGTCATTTCTGCTTTTTGTTTGGTGCTTTTTGAATGATTGCATCCGTGGAGGTTAAATGTTCCTAAAGCATAATAATGCAGCTAATTTGGAGGCAGCTGCAGGAGAGTATTATGATTGAATGCAAATAGAAACAGGTTTTATAGCTCCTGCAGTCAGTCACAGTCTGGTGGGTTTTGGAGTAAATCAGTGTTCCATGATATCAGAGTCAATTAACTCATAATATGTGCCATTAAATCTGTATAATGCTTAATCAAATGTTTAACAAAAAAGCTGCAATATGCAGTTAAAATAAAAATCTGAAAAAGCTTTGAAAAAGGTTTAAACTGTTACTGATGAAAATGCAAATGTGACAATTTAAGAGACAAAAACATGACATTCTTCTGCCAATTTAAACAAAAGTGTTTTTTTTTTTTACTTGAATATCTAAAAAAGAAATAAAAAAAATAGGCGGTGGATGCTTTCAAAACAGATTCTTCAAACTTTGGGCCATCAACCTGCTGCGGTGTGCAGATTATTTTCCACTGGTCCTGTCTCTGGGTGTCAGACTTACCATGTGAAGAAACTGGTTGCCAACATCTTTTTTATGTTTTATTTGATGACTCCTGCCCACCCTCTTCTAATGCCGCCCTGTGCAGCTGCCCATATCAAGCCCTCCATTGATAGCAGGGCATCTAGCTGTTGCAGCTATTTCTGGATGGCGGCCTGGCTGACTCAGACTGGAAACTTTCTAAAGTGTCTCTGCTCTGGTCTGGTCACCACACAGATGATTCTAATCAAAATAAATCCAAGACAACGTTCTTTAGACGAGAATAAATGCTATTTTTTTCCTTTAAAAGACATCAGATTGGTGGAAACTTTGAGTCACTGACCATCTTCTCCTCTGCATTCTTATCTCCCCTTTTCGTTCTCTCTCTCTCTCTCTCTCTCTGTCTCTGTATCTCATGAATCCATGGATCTTGTCAGTCCTTCCCTGATGTGCTAAATATATCTCCCGCCTTTGGGAATCACTGCCACATTAGTTTCCTGATAGATACTGACGCTCCCATTGTGTGAGGGAAGTCTAATGAAAAGATGATATTGACTGCAGGCTGCCTGCCAGCCCTTCCCCCTCCTTCATCCTCACGCTGCTCTCACACAGCTCAGCAGACTAAATGCTTCTCTTTGAATTAGCTTTAACCCTACATTATCATTATTGTTAGCTTTGATAATAGCTGTGCTTGTGAGAGTGCCATGTGCATGAAGAAACCTCATTCATTCGACTTAACTCATTAGTTAAGTCGTCTTTTGGTACCATCATAATTTGAGCATTTTTATGGTTAAACCAAACACTAACTGCACGTGACTAAACACTGATAACCGAATCAATTATTACACCTTACGGCCTCCATCTGCTGAGCTAATTATAATTGGTTACACTTATCTAAATGGCCTTCTCTTAATGATTACGTGTCCATAGACTGATTGATTAATATTGGTGGAGACTGAATGTTGAATCGTAGATTAATAACTTGTCCATTTCCTTGTAAATCTGATGTGGCATTACTTTTTTCTTTTTTTTTTTTTAAAAGGCTTCTAGTAAAAAACTGGGTGTTTTTTGGGGAGCGGGGGAGAAAAGGATATGAGCCTCTGGGCAGAAATACTGCAGCTTACTGACTCCGAAAAGCCAAGATTATGTTGGCAGGGGGGGATTGTTATAAAGGCTTGATAAAATAAAAACAAGCTGTTTTCTGCAGGATCAGTAAGTCATTTCTACTTTCTGTAAAAAAAAACAAAAAACAGAGCAGACTATAATTTGTGATGTTGTTCAAATTACAATGCCAAAGTTTCCATACTCCTTGAACTTTTCCACCTTTTGTCCATTTGGAGCCAGACTTCAAGGTATTTTCTCAAGAAAATACCTTGAAGTCTGATGGACCAACACAAAATAAAGCGTCATTACAAAGTGGAAGGAATATGATACATGGTTTCAAGGTGAACAAATAAAAATGTGAAGTGTTTCCGGCAGCTGTGTTCAACCCCTATTTTATGATATCTCTAAAAAAAAAAACTAAATTGAGCACAACCAGCTGCCTTCAGAAGTCAAGTAATTAGTAAATATAGTCCATCTGTGTCTTAATCGAACATTTGGAGCAAAGAAGGATTATCTTCTGTTGGTCTTTCATATAAAAACCTAACAGAACACAGTTAAACTATGTGGCAGCAATGTGAGAAAATGTGAAAAAGTTTATAAATCATGTTTAAGCATTGTTATAGATGTAGGATTTTATTTAAATCGGATTTGCATTTTTTTTTTCTCTGCCTCTTTGTGGAGCAGAGAGCAAATACATCAGCATTTATATATTAGACAAAAATATCCTGAACCTCTAAAAGATGCACAGCATTGTCTCTGACATTAATGGCTCAGGCTGTTTGTAGCTTTGGGTTTTTTACAGCACAGAAGTCCACTCAGAGGATATTTTTCTTGCAGGCTGGATTTTTGTGGTTAAAGTGACAAAATAAAATGACATTACACTTTTTTTTCTCTCTCTCTTTTGCAGCTTTAGTTGTAAAATTTTGAGGGAGTGCAGAATAGTAATTTTAGTGCAGCGACCCAGAGCAGTGGTCTTATTGTTTCAAGGCATCACCAAGCAGCTGCTCAACTCTGGAGTTTATTTATCTACAGCTTGAAAGGGTAAGTGTCTCCATGCAAAACACCACACCGGCGCTCTGGAATAACAATGAGCATCTACAGAACTCCTCTTTGAAACTATCGTTAAAAAAGGAAACTTTAAAATGATAGAAAATAGTTTAAAACCCAAACATTTCTAATTCAATTGTAAGAAACCATAAAAAAGAGTTGCAGTCACTGAATCACATCACTTGGGAAATGTTTAATTTATTTGAAAACACACATTGTTGGCAAGTCAGTGATCATTGTTTCTGAACATGGGCCTCAGTTGCTCAGCAGTTTTTGTTCTCATCAGTTCAAATTTAATTCAATTCAAAACTCTTTGTCGACTCCAAAGGGGAAATCAGCGTTGTTGTGACTCATACAAGTTTATTCAAACAGTCGTAGATCTTTTGACTGCAATCTCCTGAAGAGATTGCATGTTCAACTCTTTCACCCACACAGATGTCTGACCTTTACAAAAACTATTGTTTTAGTTTGCTAATTATATCTGAATCAAGGGGAGCAAATACTTTTTTCCCCTTTTTCTTTGTATGCCCATTTGTTTTTGTGAAATCTAATTTTTAAGATATTTCTTTGGCAAAGGTAAATATGCAGCAATTGTTTTTTATTTTGTATTTGTCTTTTTTCCAGTTTATTTTAATAAGTTATTGAAACACACACATTGACGCCCCTAACTTCTACAGAAACCCTGAATTTGTGTTAGTTTATTGTGCAATAAGGAACGGGACACTGACTAATATTTTTTCAAAGACGCTGTTCCAAGCAGCCTGCAGTACATCTGATTTGTGGTAGGGGTCAGCATTGTGTTGATATTACTGCTTCCAGAATAAAAGACGAGCGTCAAAGGACGATTAAAAAATAAAGAATATTTAGAAGTAGAAGCATCTTTACATTGGGGAGAATATGTACATATTATCTCAAACTGCTTTATTTATTTGATGCTTTTTTAAGCAGTTTATAATTAGAAATTTACTTTGAGGAGTTCATTCAGAATTAAAGTTTGGTTAAAGCAATTAGTAATATTCGGAGATTTGGGTGTCAAAATGAGAGAAAGAACTTTGTTTCCTCTAAACTCACTCTAGTGAGTTTAGAGGAAACAAATTTAAAAAAGGAAAGAAAGAAAAGATTTAAGTCTTGACTTTGAGCAAATTGAAAAAAAGAATGGGCTGAAATAGTGACTTTTAAAAAGCAAAAATATAAATTATATGGTTCAACTTAAAGGAAACCGTGAAAAAGATTACGATAAATGTAACAAATCACTAATATGCTACAAGTTGTTTGAGATTCTAAGAATTTCAGAACCTTCAGCTTTTAAACACGTTTTGCATTTTCAAACTCTTGAACTTACTGTCAAAATGAAATGCAAAATTAACTTTTATCTGGAAGGTGTATCACTCGGTAAGAGGCTTCCGCTGATCAAATCTGGCTGACAAGCAGCTGGAAGAAGAAATGGCACTTCAAGCAGTAATATCCCCCTCAAACTGTTGACTCCGTTTAAATTCACAATCTTCTTGAGATCGCGGTTATCTCGCACTTTTTCCTTCCGCGTTACCTACCATTAATATGCACGGACACAACGCTTTGTGAACAACCTGCCTCTTTAGCAATTACCAATCCAGGCCACACCTGATGAAAGGTGTATTAATGACTGTCGTGTCATGACATTACCTTTTTTTTTTTTTTTTTTCTATCCGCTTTCATTTTTGACTGGGCTTAAGTCAGCTGAATGTTGGGAGTTTTTTTTATTAGCCGTCAGTATGATCTTGAATCGTAATTATGGTAACTCACTGAGATGCACCCGCGTGTCGTTTTTTTTTTTTTTTTTTTTTTTTGGAGTCGGTGACGTCACAGCTCGGGAGATGCCGTCATCACACAGCTGGCAAGGAAGGAGGGAGGACTGCAGCACAGGAAGTGCAGCAGCTGGACACCACCAACGACAGGAATCACGACATGACTCTCCCCGACGGAACCGCCTGTTAAACCAGCGCCGCGGCGGCCGGATTCAGCGGGGTGGGAACATGGGGGCCTCTCCGAGCGTCCAGATCCCCGGTGGAGGATCCGAAGGTTACCACGTCCTTCGGGTAAGAGCCGCTGTCTTGGTCGCCAGCCGGGCTGACATTAACGCTCCTCTACGAAATGAAGACTCGCGTTCACACTGCGCTGCGCCGGGTTGTATTATAATTCACATTATGGAGATGTACGTCCGCCATAGGAAGCGTTTCCTCGTTACCTTAGACGTGAAGCCAAGTGAAAACAGCTGCTCGTCTTTTAACGCGGAGCAGGTTAACGCGGAGGGTCATTTCATTGGAGCGCGTCAGGAAATAAATACGTCTGTGAATTGAAATGAAATGAAATGAAATGTTGGTCGTGTTTAATGCCGTGTTTGTGCAGTTATCATCTTTGGTTCGCAGCTCTCTGGAGATTATTCTCCTGGATGCCAGAATAACCGGTGTGGCGACTGCATGACTAATGGAGAAAGGCGTGTCCTCCTGTCCCCACCTTTAGTCTGAATAGAAGTGATTCCTGGGATAGTTTTTATCTGCACGTCCAACTCTGGACTGAGGACCAAATATCATTTGGAGATCCTATTGGGATCCACTCAGTGGAGAATTGGGTCAAGCTTTAAAGCTCAAAAACAAGAAAACTATAAGGTCAGATAAAAAATAATGTAAACATGTCATGGATTCTGTTTCTCAGTCATTTACCCCCATCAGGACCAGATGGGATCCTTTTTAAGATCTCATGTTGTCAGTCTCTCTTCATTCATTTTTTTTTCTGTATGAAAATTACAAACAAAAAGGTATGGCATATTGTCCCTAATCTGTTATTTTTTTTCTTTAGGAGCAATAAGTGTGTATTATTTCCAATCCTAATGAGCAATAAAGGTCAACAGCTGTGATCTCAATATCCAATATTTCAACACCAAAATAATATATTCTTATACTAAAGCTTTATACAAAGAAAGTTGAAGCCAATACTGATGTGACTTATTTAAAATTAATCTCAACCCTTTTGTGCATGAAATATGATCCTTTGTGTCAGGATTTTTTTTCCCAAAGTGTGTTGGATTTTGAGTTTAACATATTTAAGCAAATCTAAAGTTAAGACATTAGTTAATATAACAAAAGACAAATGTGTATTTATCAGACCAAAATTATTATTTTACACATTCTTGGTATTGTTCTTGCAAAACATAACCTTTAAAAATTCAGGCATACTGCTGTGTTGAAAACAGGTCTCCAAATGAAAGTCTGTGCATTTCGTTTATATGTTTCATAACAAGTTTACATCTTTAGAATTCATTTTAAAAGTTGTTTTGCAAAATGTAATTTAAAAAAAAATCTATTTGGATACCCAGATATACGTATATTCCTACTTACAATGGCCAAAGTCACACTAGATGCATCGTATCAGTTGCACGCAATAGAAAAACTTTGTTGCTAAATATCTGAAGGACATTTGCCTCATTTCCAAAAATATCGAGGCTGGTGAGGGATTTAAAGAGACATGAGAAGAATTAGGAGACCTTTGCTTTCTAAGAAAAACCTGCTGGTCACACTGAAGGTTGCCAGAGAGAACAAAGACAAAGACTGGGCGGGTTTTTTTCTTTTTTGTTGTTTTTTTTTTTTAACTTGTAAGGCAGGTGTCTCCATCTAAAATCAACAGTCACTGGTGTAACGTATGACAAAGATGCCCTTTGTTTACACTAATTCGTTTTAATATATACATTTTTAACAAGTTTGACCTGCTGGCTGGTGTTGCAGTGAACTTTCACCTTCAGCTGCTGTTTTAACTGATGAGAAAAATTGAAAAGTGACCCCAAAAAGCCGTAAAACTCTTAGGGTGCGGTTTTTTTGACATAGTGCAGATTATCCACAATGTAATCCCTTGATTGTAGTCAACCAGCGACGATAATTTATCCTCAAACATCTCAGTTCTGTAAGATAGAGTGGAAAAATATTCTTGTTAGTGATTTAAATGTTCCTCTGTACTTATTTGTTCTTCAGACAAGTTAAACCTGAACCTGTTTCACCATAAAACATGTTTATGTTTTCCTTCTGAGGTCATTAAGTTGGAGCTTTTCAGACTCAGAGGACAAAACTGTATGGCAAGCCGTTTTAACTTAAGTTTGGTTTCGTGTGACTATCCGTAATTACATTCCAGATATCTAAAAATGCATTTTGACTAGACAAAACTACATTTTGACTATCCGGAACAGTAATTTATATCTCTATTTACATTCTGACTAGTAAGAATAATAATTCAAGATATCTTCAGTTACATTTTGACTAGTCAAAATTCCTTTTAGATATCTCAAATGACGTCACTGGATCTACCATTTGACGGGACACATATCCGTAATTACGATTTAAGGTATCTTCAAGACTTCAACACAATTATGACTAGTAAAAATTACAATTAAAGATATCTTTAATTTAGTTTTGTCTAGTCATTATTTGCTTTCAAGATATCTATAATTTAGTTTTCATTAGTCAAAACTACATTTCTCCTACCCAAAAATACATTTAAGATGTATTGAATTATTGAGTCATTAGAGATATCTTTAATTACAATTATGACCAGTCAAAACCAAAATCGAGATATCTTGAATTCACTTTATGACCAGTCATAATTTAATTGTAGATATCAGAAATGTGTATTTCAGATGGTCAGTAATTCATTTAAGATATCTTGAATTGAAGTCTCCATACAAGTCAATGGTAAATCTGACGTCATCTCGACCAGTCGGAATGTAATTAGAGATATCGCAAATGGTTATTTTGTCTAGTCGAAATATAATTGGAGATATCTTAAATCGCTAAAACGTCTAGTCACAAAACAATTTGACATATCTGGATAGTAAGGGCGGTAAAACTGAATGTTAAAACCGCCTGCCATAAAAACTGTATTTGCTTCTTTAAAAAACGTCTTAGAAAGTCCACATACCCAGGATGCTCAACTGACTTTTTTTTTTTTAAATACTAAGAAAGTCTTATAATATCGCCACTGTTTTCATCTCCTTTTTGCTTTTTTTTTTACCGGAATAGGAACTATTTGGTGTAGAATCCAAAGATTGTGCTCAAGTCTTTACTGTATGTAATATATTACTGCCTTAGCCTGAATCCATAATACTTGTATAGCAGCATATTTCATAGTGCGCCAAGCAGATATTTTAATATTGCATACAGTAAAATCAGGATGACAGTTGGGTGCCTTGCATTGTTTGACTGAGACTTCTTGTCCTTTCTTTAAGGATGTTTTCTAGGGTCAGCTGAGAAACCAGCTGTCCAACAGTAAAGGCTGTAATAATGAAGTTAGGCCAAACTATAAGACAAAGATAAATGTACTGTGGAGGCAAAAATCGAAAGCTATTCGGTGACAAGTCTGCAAAAAAAAAGGAAAAACGGAACAATAGTTTTTATTATGCTGTAGCAGGTAAAAATAATAAGAAACCATTTTCTATGGACATTTGTAGGATACATATTCAACGAGTTAGAACATTTCCAAAAAGGGCCAGATACTTAATTTCAGAAAATGTATTTACGTCCAAGCTGGACTGTGGGGCATAATTCTCTAAATTCACTTTCAGCTTTCAAATTTATGAAACAAAAATGTATGAAATGGAACTAAATAATTTCTTTTTTTAAATGACCCATTCCAAAGTCTGACCTGGACCTCTTTAAAATTGCGTCACAGAAACTTTACGATTCCCCGCAGGCGTCGGTGAACTGAGCCAGAGGCCGATGTGAAGAATTCAATTCATGCCAAAGATGGTTCTAAATATGGACAGTGTGTGTTTTGTTTTTCTCTATAATTGGCTGCCTATATTTATTTAGGTGTGTCGTAGCCTAGTTTTTTTATGACTAATGCAATGTCAAATACTCTGTTTTCATCTTTCTCCGGTCTCTGTTGATAAAAATGTTTTATCTTCTCTTTGCTGCTTTGGCACAAAACGTACATATCAAACAGGATTTCATGTACGATCTGTTTGAAGGACCAGACGTACATCTTCATTCCCAATTGTTCTGCTTTGGTGCGCTTGTCCTGAACTGAAAACCCCTGTGAACCTTTTCAGGTGCAGGATCATTCCCCGGGTTACCACGCACGACTGGAGCCATTCTTCGACTTCATCATCTCAGTTTGTGACACTAGACTGGTAGGTGTTTATGTGAAGCATCCCAATCCGGGGCTCAGACCGCCGTCTTAATGTCCGAGCGCTGGATTTTTAAAGCATCAAAGTATGTCCGCAACAGAACAGGGACAACGACACCCTGAAAGAGCTGCTGAAAGTGAACGTGGAGAGGCCCGTCAAGATGCTGCTGTACAACAGCAGGACGCAAACTGTCCGGGAGACGGCCATCACGCCCAGCAACACGTGGGGCGGCCAGGGCCTTCTGGGGCTCAGCATTCGCTTCTGCAGCTTTGAAAGGGCCAATCAAAACGTTTGGCACGTCTTGGTGAGTGTGCAGGTCTCGTTGAAGCTCTGTTTGCCGTCAGATCTACCGAGTTAACGTTTGCGTGTGTTGTTTCTTTATTGAGGAGGTGGAGCCAAACTCTCCTGCAGGCCTGGCTGAGATGAGGCCCTACGTTGACTACATAATCGGCGCAGACACGGCTATGCGTGAGGTATGCCCTCTGTGCTGATTGGAAGATTTTTTGTGTGGTGGCCTGCAAAACGATTCACTCTTCAACTGTGAACATCAGAATTATTATTATTTTTTTTTTTTTTTTGCAATTTCATGTCAGAGTGATGAGGAATTTTGAATTGAAATTAAAATTATACTTCGGTCTCTAAATTATCTTTTTTTCAATAGAAATACAAATCTGAAAAGTGTGGCGTGCATTTATATTCGGTGGTACTGAGTCAGTACTTGGTGGATTCACTGTAAACGCAGCTGCATCTCATTTTTTGCTCTGTCTCCACCAGCGCTTCATTGTTTGCCCATTCTTTTCTACAAAGAGGAATGTCAGATTGGATGAGGAGTATCTGAGAACAGCCGTTTTCAAGTTACAGATTGTCTCGACTTTGACTAGGCCATTTGAACACACGCCAAATGCTTTGTTCTAAAGCATTTCATTGTAGTTCTCGGCTTAATGTTTAGGGTTGACAGCCTTCTGAAAAGTGAAGCTCTGGCAGGTTTTCTGTCAGGATTTGCTCCTGTATCTGCCGAACCAAAGCATCCAAACAACACGACGCTGCCACCGCTCTGTCTACTGCGAGGACTCGCACTTTTACGAGGCACTTAAGATCTAATTTGCCGCATACCTATACGTGGCCTGTGTTTTTGTTCAGAGCGAAGACCTGTTCTCTCTCGTCGAAGCGCACGAAGGGAAGGAGCTGAAGCTCTACGTTTACAACACAGACGCAGACAACTGCCGCGAGGTGATCATCACCCCGAACTCCGACTGGGGCGGAGATGGCAGGTATGATGCGCGGAGAAAAGAAAATGAGCCACGTTGCCTCTTGACGATGGAAAATTCAGGTCATGCTTTCTGAAAACACATTGGAGAGATTACCTTTTGCTGATCATCTTACCGAGACATAAAAGAAAAGAGGCACAAAACCTAATTGCCTCCGGTGAAAATCTGTCTCCTCTCTACTTGAATCTTTATGGGCCAGATGCATGAATGAAACTTCACCTAATTCCAAAAAGCAGGTGCAGGATAGATATGGTGCCTCCTCTGAAAGTGATTGTGAAATCTGATTTTCTCTCCCATCTTTAGCCAAGAATAGAAAACGACACTCCCCTGGTTAGCCATTTGTCTTCAAGCAGGATTGTCAGCTTGGCATGACTAAAGGAAATACCAAAGTACGCCATTGCATACTACTTGTCAACTGACATGCCTTAAATGCTCCCCCTTCTCCTCCAGCAGTAGGAACGGTAGTGATTCTACTGCATTGGAGGAAGAACTGGTCTTCGACTAACCACAGTTTTATATATTAGGCTCTTGCCCGTGGCCGTCCCTGCTGGCCGCCATGCAGGCCAGACGTTTGAAAACTCCTCCCACTTTTCTGCGTCAACGTTTTGACCCAGTTCACTCGCCAGCTGACTGTCAAGGAATGCTTTCCATGTGCATGAGAAAAAGAGACTATTCAGAGTAAAGATTGCATTAAAACAAACAAAAAAAAATTTATAACTTGATTATGAACAAAAGACTAAGGTGCTGACAAGTCAGGTGAATGTGTGACTCCTGACTTATCTGTTGTTCGTAGACCCAGACAGGACCTGGGTTAAAATTTCCACTAGTTTCTTTGTGAATGAACTAAACTTGAAGCTATTTATGTGTTAAATCATTAAATGTTTTAGTTTTGCTTTCAGAGTTTCACTACGGGTTTGGTTTGTTTCAGCATCTTATTTCTGGGGGGGAGAAAAAAACCCAACCTTTCTTGAGCTGTTCTGCTGTTTTGTCCGCATTTCTGTTTCTGCAGTCTCGGATGTAAGATTGGGTTCGGTTACCTGCACAGGATACCGACGCTTAAGGAGGAAAAGAAGTCTCGTTCCCCTTCACAGAATCATAAGGCGTCTCATATACCCAAAGACGGCTACACAGAGGTAAGGTGACGTATCCCGTGGCAACTCAATCTGGAAAAAATTACATATTGCTTCATCTCTTTCGTGATCTTGTTGACATTTGGAGACAAATAAAAGAGATAAATACATTCTGGTTACCAGGTCCAACTCTCTGCTGTCATTCCAACCATTCCAGTTGTCGTCTCGTCTTCTGCTCCAACTGGACTAGAGCAGCCTCTCGGCAGCTTGTCAGTCAGCTCTGAGCCAACTGCTGTCCTCGTTAACGCGCCGACAGGTAAAACACCAAATCTGATTCTTTAATCAGATTCTTTCAAATTTTTACTGCGAAATCCTGGATTTACCAGTCGCATTAAATTGACCTTTCCTCCCCGTCTCCCTCCCTGTCCATCGTTGACATGTTGTTACTACCATCCTGCTTTTTCAGGAATTCCTATCATCCCACCTCCCAACCATGTAATTCCCAAGCAAAAGCTCCCTCTGATCGCAAATGGTGCTGCAACACAACCAGGTTTGAGAGCTTGTTTTTACATCACAACCAAATGTTGCACAAAAGAATAAACGGCTAAAGAAAATTAATCAAGGGTTTCATTAGGTACATCATATAATTATCTCGAATACTGGAGCTATTGACGGGGCGTCACGCTACATGTTTAAAGTTCTGCAACAAGTTTGGAAATGAGATCATTGAAACGGCTGTTAGTTTGGATACTTTGCCAATTAACTTAAATTGTGTGTTAGTTGTAAAAAAAAAAAAAAAGAAGGGATTTGATTTCTTGTCGCTCAGTCTTGATTCCCCTTCCTGGAGCTATTCCAGCCTTTCCTAATTTCCCAAACCTAAACGCTGCTTTGCCAGAAGTGAGTCATGTTCTGCCGCCTGGACTTGGGATACAGCATGACGGTATGCTGCGCTTCACCTCTGTGCTTAGATTGTGAATGCCGTTTGAAGTTTTGTATTTCACAAAAATACGGAGAAAATAGCTGCTTGTATCGCACACATCCTCTTGTTTAAACATTTTCATTTGCTGAAAATGGTTGATGGCACGTAATATTTCAAAATTCTTTTAAGCCGTCTTGTTGCTTGTATGTTTTCAATTCATTGACAGAGAAAGGCCATCCACGTTGCCAGCGTTGCTAGGTGACTTCCTGAATGAATTGCAGATGCACTCTTCCAGTAATTTTGCCTCCAGGGAGGGTTCATTATCATAAACATTTTTCTCCAGTTATGGAAAATGGCTGTCACTGTGGTTTCCTGGAATCCCATAGCTTTATAATTGGCTTTGTAATCTTTTCCATACTGAACTCCACGTCTTTGAACATCATTTGTTTCCTTTTGCAGTTGTTTGGCCTACTTCATGTTGTCAGACAGGTTCCATTTGAGTCTTTTATTGATATTACAGCTCTTGCGATTAATCATAGTAAACCCCTGACTTAGCAAGCTGGATGGTTACCTTTTTAACCAAGGGATTGTCTAATAAATAAAGTCATGATTTGAAAGATGCATTTTATGTTAACTCAAAGATAAAATAAATCTCATCTCTCTGCAGGTCTTCCTCCTCTCAACCTTCCAGCCGCAGTTTCCAGTGTTACTCCTTCCAACTTCATTTATCCTCCCGTTGCCGTTAATTCACACACCACCATCTATCCCTCTTCCACCATCCACACGAACAGTTCACTGACCAAAGCCCCCAACCATTCATCAGTGCCCAACTCTGGAGCAATTAATTTCACTGTAACTATGGACTCATCTTAGCACGAGGGAACTCGTAAAGACGACACCTCGCCCTCAAGTCCTTCCGCAGCATAAACAGTCGCTGACAAATGGGTCGTTTTAAACCATGTTTGCGTACGAGCTCCTGAAGGACGCTGAAGATGCACGCGAGGCGTTTCAGCTGAATTTAGACATAACTCAAAGCTGGCACTATGCATTTTCACTTGTCCCCAGAAGCCGATCGTAAAATGTGGGAAAACTCGAATGCGGTTGTCAGCATCATTTCATTTTAGTGGTTAGATTACTGAAAAGTATCAAGAGGAAGAAAAAAGACGCTGAACTGCTGAAGTTTTTTTTTTTCAGGTTTGTTTGCAATGTTGTAAAACCATCTTTGAAAAAGGAAAAACACATAGTAAAGTTTGTTATAATCTTGACTCCAGTTAGTCTGTTCTGGTTTTTCCCCAGTTCTTTTTAAGGAAAAACATGCAGTTCCACACATTACCAGAAGATGGTGGTATAGCTTTGACTACACGTGGTTAAGTATTTGAGAAACACTTAAAAATAAACGTTTTTAGAGTGCTCTGATAATTCCAAGAAGTTAAGATAATGAAAACCCAACATTACGTTTCTCAGACAAATTGTGGTCAGGAAACCAACCATCAAACTACCAACAACGCTGATCTGACGGTTCAGTCACTGAAGACTAGGATGAAAGTGTGGTATGAAAGCAAACGCATGAAGTTGTGTGTAAGGAAAATGCAAACCTTCCAGCATCAACTGACATTGTGGACAAATTTTGTACTTTGTTAGCCTATATTTTAGAACATTTGTGACATTTGTATTTAATGGTCCTGCACCATATAGGATGCCAAAGTGAGTTTTTGTGAGTTGTAAGTCATAATTACCAAAATTAACAAAAAAAATTGTAAAGCATCCGATTTTCACTGAATTTAGTTTTGGATCCAACCAATCATCCAGCTAATCCATCGTCAGAGGGATGAGCCCCTTCTGTGCAATTTAGTTTGTTATTCTACACTGACGCACCACTAAATAGATATGCATTGGGTATCAGGTTATCAATAACATTCACTGAGGGAGGAAAAAAAACACATTTCCTGGAATTTATTATTCACTCTAAGCAGAACTGTACAACTTGTACCCAAAGTGGAACATACAGCCCTTGAAACAGTAAGAGCAGCAAAATGAAAACACTCCAGGAAACTCATTTTATGTCAGGAAAACTTTTAACTCCTTTAATACATCACTGCTGCAGCTCAAAATTTGAAAATTCACCTATACAGCATATACAGTTTCCAATTTATATGTTAATATTCCTGCATAGGGTTTTATACATCATTTTTCTACATTTGGTTACTTTGTGCATTTAATGTAAGTATGCTGCTCCAGCCTACATGACACTAGATGCCACTTATATGCTACACATTACATTCCCATGGCTAAGTTACTCAAATTAAAGCCTAACATTTGTGGGGGGGGGACACAAAAAACAAGAACAATTAACCAAATCAATAGTGAAATTTCTTTAATTCTACGTAACGATGACAGACTTCTCCTCACAGTAAATTAACTTCTAGCAGCTGAATCATTTGCATCCTGGCAGGACAGTCTCATTAAATCAAATGGCACACAGCCGAACCTCCATTCAGCCACTGAATGCTCCATCCGTCCAACTTCTCTACAGGGTGTCCAGTCACATTTTCTTCAAAATACATAGTTTCAGTGCTTTTGTCGGACGCCCATCCCAACACACGTTCTGTAAAACACAGACTTCTCCATCCTTCCACTGATAAAAGTCCCGATAAAGGAGAAGACTCCAGGCGCAGGTCGGAGGAGGCCAACAACCCCCCCCCCCCCCCCCGGTCCTGCTCTTTCTGCTGCCCCGGTCACAAGTCCAGGCCTCCGATGAGCCTCATAGTTGCAACTTCAGTTCTTGCTTGGCCTCTCTTATAAAGTTGAGAACAGTCAGTATGAGATGAGACTGGATGAGGCTGAGCCAGCGCTAGCAGCGCTCATCTGGAGATTTCCAGAGGAGCTGGACCTTCGCATTTGAGGGAGCAGGTAGGGGTCGCTTCCCAGCTGGAGAACGTCGACTCGATCCTCCTTCCTGTAGGCCAGGCAGCGTCTTATGAAGGCCTGGAGGGAGGAAAAAGGAAAACCGGTTCATTATTGTCCAGTCTGGGTTCTTACAGTTTAGATTGCAAAGTTGATTCGAGCCATTTCTAGTAAACAGCTACGGGTTCTGACACATTGTTACGTTGATCAAGTCTTAATGAGAATTTACTCTATTTTCAGCAGTGAACAATTTAAAATCTATTTCATTTAAGGTTGAGAGAAAAAACAAGATTGACAATTTACACTGATATGGGTGAATATCAATGTAAATTGATTAAAAACTTTAATGAGTTTAAAGAACTTTGCAGTCTTCCTCTACAAAACTCTATCCTAATATCCCTAGTAAAATTTAAAAACATGCATCGCCTCTGAACCAAGCACCTTTTCAGGAGTACATTTTTACCCATGTCATTTATTTCTAATAAATGCAGTAATAAGCCTCAGAAAACAAGCCAAGCTCCTGGAAATTTGAGGATAGATCATATGCATTAAATGTTCCCAGACTCTCAAAAGTAAACGGTATGAATGAAAATGGTTTTGATAAGAAGTCTAATAAATTAGAGGAATTTTCATAAAATAAAATTTGTGCTGCTCCCCGATGTATAAATGTACTTTAATTAGGTTTTTTTTTTGTGTGCTGCTGTATTAAAATATATCAAATTAAAGGCTTACTATACCTTAACATGCTGAATAATATAGAATTGGCATAAATCAACATGTGACAGCCTAGAACTTGACATCTAAAAACCAGTGTGAGTGCAAATAATTGAAACAAGAAAAGGTCAAATGTTAAAACCAAACATAAGATATAATCAAGTTATTTTTATATAATCAGATCTTTCTAGTTTAGAACCGCTACCCTGCACCGAGGCTGCTTAGAGCTGGAACAATATTCATTTTTGAAACTTTCCAATACAGGTAACTATATACAGACACGCCTTTGTAAAACGATCCAAAACAAGCAAGTTCTTACCTTAGCTTCATTACTGACGACTGGCTTTACAGGAAACTGGACCTCAGTAGCTTTGAGAATAGTGTTTTCCTGCAGAATGTCCTGCTGCGACTGGTTGTGGCCAAACGGCTGGAAAACAGGGAAAACTCTGATCAGGCTCAAGTTACCAAAAGATAAATATTATCAAACTATCCGTCTCACCTTTCTTCCATACAAACACTGGAAAAAGATGACACCGACTGACCACACATCCACCTTATTGGAGATCTTTGGCGGTTCTTTACCAACCACAAAACATTCAGGAGGAAGGTACCTGTGAACCAGATCAACACGGTTTAAGGTCTTTGGAGGAATATTTAGACACAATCAATACAACTTGATTTAACCGGGAGCGTTGGTAAGTTTATTTTTGTAAATCCTGTAATCAGCTCTCTATAAATATATGATGCCTTCATGCACTTTTCCCTCACCAGTAGGTTCCTGCCCCCTGTGACGTCAGGTCCATCCCATCAACACCGTAGTTGTCGTCATCCATTATTTTGGAAAGACCAAAGTCGGTGATTTTTATTTCCCCGCAGGCTGTGCCGTCCACCAGCAAGATGTTACCTGCATGTCAAAGTACAGTAAGGTCAACACTGAACCTGTGGTCAAACGGTAAGAGGCGGTAGGCGCTCAGACGGTGCATTCACCTGGCTTAAGGTCGTAATGGATGATGGGAGGTTTGATCTCGTTTAGATATTTTAGTGCGTTCACGATCTGCATGACGATGGACCGCGCCTCTTTCTCAGACATTAGCTTATGCTGCTTCAAGTAGAAATCCAAGTCGTTGCCCTCGCAGTACTCCATGACGGTACAAAACCTGTTCAATGAATCAGTGGTTACAGCCGACATCCAACGAAAGGAAAGAACAAGAATCCAGGCAGATACCGACGTGTCTGTATCCAGTGAGAAGTAGTCGTAAAGTTTTACGATCCTGGGATGGTCCAGCTCCTTGTGTATTCTGTACTCTCGACATGCATGCCTGGCAAAAACGAGGTGGTTCTTACATCGTTAAACCAAAAAAAAGGTCCAGATTATGAACTATTGGTTTATTAGACCCACATACTTGTGATAGTTCTCCTTTTTCTCTTCTCTCCAGTTCTTATTAAGTTGGTGAATCTTCACAGCAGCATATCGTTGTTCAATCAAGTCAAACGCCTGAAGGGAACATGTAGTAAATGTTATTTAAGCAAGCCAGCACCAGGTGACCTTTAAGTCTTTAATCTGAGGCAGCAACACTTTCAAGCCTACCTTGTAAACTTCACTAAAGCCTCCCCGACCCAACAGGTGTAGGAGTAGATACCGTTCATTTAGCGTGGGGTGATCTTTAAATCTTAAGGTGGAGAACGGGAGAAAAACATCATTTATTATTTCAGCTCATTCTCTACATAGCTTTTTGTCAAGCAATAAGACTTTAAAGCAAGTTTAGTGGCTGTTGATGGTATCTGTGTGCGTATTATGTTCCAAAGTCAATGCAGCATCTGTCAAACGATTATACATAGACTCACTGGGAGCTGTCTTCATTATTTATTCTCTTCAGCTCCCTAATGTGAAGGTTGCGGACTCTCTCCAGGCGCTCCAGCTCAGCCTGGATCTCAGCTTCTTCCTATAAATGATTCAAGCACGTAAACACACAAATGCAAAGAGGCAACTTTAGAGAACCGACAGCGAGAAGAAGAGATCATCACAACCTGCCAAAGTAAAACTGCTGGATTGGCTTTAATAAGGTGGGAAATCAAAGCATTTAATTAATTTCTAATAGTTGAGTTTTAGGCTTCACACCAAGTAATGACACTAGATTGTTGCATATGTTTAAAATAATGACTGAAGCCAATTGCTGCAAAAACCAAACAAACAAACAAACAAAGAGTATTGCATTCAATATGCAGTGATTGTGGGAAATATGTGATCACAAACAAACCTTCTTCAGATGTCCAAGTCGCAGTTTGAAGATCTCTTCCTGTTCATGGTACTCTGCTAGAGTCAGCCTAATCAGGATGAGAGGCAAAGAGGGGGAGATTACTCACAGTACAGCTGTGAAGAAATGAAGGAAAAACGAAACAAACAAAAAGATAAGAAGGAGAAAATGAAAGAAAGAAGGCATAACAGGAAAATCGTAATAAAATAGCAAGGATGAGAAATTCATTGGAAAAGAATAAATGCTTAAAGTATGAAATCAAAATTAAGTGAATTAACTGCAGATTTATTGATCAGAGGGAAAGAAGAAAGCAAGAATAAAAAGGAAGTAGAATGAGCAGGGAAAGGAAACAAAATGGAAAGAAGGAATTGAGGATAAAAAAGTGGGAAAATTGGAAAGAATGGAAAAATACAGGGGAAAAACTAAAATTAAGAATTAAAAAGTGAATGCAAGAAAGAAGCAGGAAACATGAGAAGGAAAGCACAAAAGCAAACAAGGAGGCGAGTAAGAAAGGAATGAAAGCAGTAAGGATAAAATGAAGGAAAAAGGAAACGAACAAAAAGATGAGGAAACAGAAAAGGAAAGTAGGGAGCATAACAGGAAAATCGTAATAAAATAACAAGGACGAGGAAAAAGTGCAGGAAGTAACAAGTAGAAAGGAAGACAGAAAATTAAATAATACACTCTGGCAATGTACTTTGTTTTTAACAAACTTATCCAGAAAACACCAATATTAAACTGCAGCCTCTTCCAGGCTCCATAGGAAACTCTGACCTTTACATAGTGCAGAGCAAAACCCACATTTCTACAACAACATAGATACACAATCTTCACCCAGGCTACAACTTTTAAAGATAACACATGCAAAGTCTTACAGTTGAGGTAGGCTGGGTTTTAGAAAGGGATCGCTCTCTGCTCCGTTCACTGCCTTGGTTTTGCGTTGCTTTGGCTCCAGGTTTGTGGTTGGTGCTTGGGAGTTGCTGGAGGACGGAGGCTTCCTCTTGGCAAGAAGTTTCCTCTGCCTCTCGATGTCTTCTCTCTGTTGATTTATCCACTCCTGCTGCCTGTCGATGCAAATATGGGATTTGCATTTTTAAAAGCCCACAAGTCAAAATGTTCTCCGGCACTAAAAGACGTTTGTTTTAGTCGAGCGAGTAAGGTTGAACTAGAAGGGAGCGAAGGCTTTTACTTGACGAGGTTCTGGAAGGCGTAGCCGTCTGTCCACTGCTCTGTGAAGGAGGCGCCGTGTCTCACGGTGGTGAAATGACCCAGACGCAGCCTATCCTGCATGCTCTTCTCCCGACAGGCCTGCTTCTCCTGTGTGCTCTGAACAATCATATCAAACAATGATTTGCATCGCATCTCACAAATGAGCTCAAACGTAAAAAGAAAGAAACCTAATGTACCTTTTCTATAAGCAACTTTTTGCTCATAGTGATGCATTTATTCAAGCGTTCCTTATACTTTTCAAGTAATTTTTGCTGCTCGTCTATTTGCCTCCTGAGATCACAGTTTACCTAAGAAGCAGGATCAGGAAATAAGTCAGCTACATAATATAAAAAAATAAATTAAAAAAAACTAGGAAGGCTTTACTTAATTTGTTATGCACTAATGTGATCAGAAACCTGTCCTGTTTGTCTCTTACCCTTAGCAAGTCATCTATTCTACCCTCCTTCTTCTCAAGGTCTAGATTCTTTGTACTTTCAAGGGCAGCCAACTTCAAAACTGTAAGGTCAGTCTAGAGTAGAAAAAAACAAACAAAACAGAAATGTTAGTGGAGGATTCTCAAACTAATGCAAGCTGCTAAAAATAAGATATTGATGCAAGAGTTCAGCCATCCTCCTCACCTGAACAAATTTGACTGATAGTTGCTTTGGATTTGGCATCTGGTCCCCAAAAGACATATTAATAGGAGATGAACTATTTTGTCTAACCTGAAACAGAAAAAGATTATTTTTTAAGCATCAAATGGAGCAACCAAAGACGGATGGATCTGAGGATGTGGGATGACTTACAGCAACGCCCTGAGCCGACTGGGAATGTGAGTTCTGGGGTGAGCGGAGCACTGGGGGGAGGCCTCTCACAGGACTGGACCCATTCCCTCCCTGAAACTAGGAGGCGGTAAAGAGGACTGTTCAAGTTTCACATCACCAAACTGCAGAGGTCTCTTCTCGCTAACAGAAGATTAAAACAAGCCGTGAAAGGTAAAGAAATGTATAAGGAATATTAAACTGCAACCTTACATCAAAGTAATCACTTATTTTGGGTCCTCGCACAGCTGATTTTCCTTCAAAGAGAAAAGGAGGAAGTTTTTAGGTTAGAAAGAAATGTTTTCTCAGATATTTTGGACTTATTTAATAAAAGTCCAAAAATGAAAAGAATTAAACCTTGGCTGCTCTCTGACTGGATCTCAGGCTTCCTTTTTCTGCCTCTGGTTGTTTCAGACTGTTTCTTCTCTGGAGTCTGAAATACAACATTTGAAAGAAAAAAAAAAGATTATTACAACACAACTTCCAACCTGTTATCCATCTGGATAGAGGCTTTAGTGAGTCTGTATTCAAACTTATTAGTTCAACATTTCCATAAACCAGGATCACTTCTGTTGAACAAGTCCATAACCGCCAAAGTGAAATCTTCAAACCGCAACAGCTGTTATACAATATATTTTATACTAGGCATGTTTAATAAGTCCACCAAATATGCAGTAGAACTGCCTCTTTTTACACCAGACCCAAATTAAATGAGGAAAAACAGGACAGTTTTAGCAGAAACCAAAGATTTACTGGAATATTCTTTTATTTCTAAAAGACCACAAGCATAATCCTCAAATATACTCAAACACAGAATGGAGGTGTTTATTTAACTGTAAAGAGGAAACTAAAAAACTGAAAATGCATTTGCAGAGCAGAAAAATGGGTCAATTTATTGCAAAACATGACACATATTGCAGTATTTTAACATGTGGTCTCAATCACTTCATCCTAACCCTGTTAAACTGTGACTGACTGCTTCCAAATGCCAGATGAATAAAAAACTAAGTTTACAGCTATCCATCTGCACAATTTAAAATAGAAGTGATTTAATCACAAAAGCAGAAACTAAAGGAGAAACACAAACCGTTCAACAAAACAACTAAAACCACTGCATGGCGATACACCTACAAGCTCACCATTAAAACACACCAGTGTTCAGTTGCCAATGATTAGAAGAGCAGCTTTTTAAAGACATGCAGCATTAAGAACCCTTTGTCCATTCATAATTTTTTCACTATGAAAATTAAGAAATTCTGCATTGTTTATTTTAGCGACACAGCTGGGGAATTTTCTAAGGTGCCTTGATGTCTCCGAGTCCATCATCCTCCGCAGCCTCCTGAGTTTTCTAACTTTTCCTCCTCCAGTTACAAGCTTGCCAACCAAACTACAGCTTCACAAAACAGCTGCTTTGTTGAGTCGACATCTTTCCTCCGGGATGGCTCAACAAAAGAAGTTCAGCTTGTGTCACGATTGTTTTTTCCTTATGCAAAGAGGTTGTTCACCACTGAAACTTATTGGACAGAAAGACTACATGTATATTCAACTGGTCATATTTCTGAGATATACATGGCCCATACGATTCGACATTTATTGTGATAACTACTGCAGTTCAATTTAGCGAGTGGCTCTAAATGCAGAATCTGATCATTAAGTTGGGGATTGTAGTTTAGTCAATCTGACTAATGAATGTAAAAAGGTTCTGAAATGTTTCTGCCTTACCTCTGACTCCTTGTCACTTAAGGATCCCAAACTTCCAAAACTATGATTTGAACATTCATTGTTGGTCAGTCCCTGCAGGAAACAGAAAACATTTAGCTTGGAATCAGTTTGAGAGACCCCCCCCCTCCCCGAAAAAAAAAAAAGCATTAAAGACAAACCCTTCACCATTTTAACCAACTTAACACACTGAGACTCACTTTGGTTCCTCCACTTGTGCTGCACGTGCTTCCCCCTGTGCTGCCACTGACCCCACCCATAAAACGAGCCTCCAGCAGTTCCTGTCTGCGGGGGTCCAGGCTGTGCAGCTCCTCCATGGTGCCTGGGTGGATAAACACCTGTTATTTAGGAGTCTACTTAATTGAAGTTTTTCATTGCTCCATAAAGAGCAGATGGCAAAGCATCAGTAGTAAGAACATTAGCACAAAGAACTCATTTATATTCACTCTCAAGGGGCACTGAAAAAAATCCACTCCAACGAAAAACAAACTATCTTTTTTTTCAAATAGAGTTTACTCTTGCTCACACTTAAACAATCCTATATTGTTAACAATACTGCAGGTATCAAATCTATTCTATAACAGAGAGGAGGATTCAGCCGTTTCTGTGCTACAAAGCGCTGCCGTCCTGAGAGTTCAACAGGAATCTTTCGATTGCTAGGCGATGCTGAATGCTGCGCTCCGGTGGGAATGATACAGGAGCTCCTTGGGATTCTGTGTTGCTGCAGACTCAGAGGTGCCGGCACACTAAACCTGTGCTTTAATGAGACAACCATTTTGAAAAGCTACCGGGGGCCATAGCAAAGCACCCAGCATTTCAAGAGGTTGAAATGTTCAAGACCCGTTTAAAAAGGGGGGAAAAAATAAAGATGCGTGAAAATAATAAAAGGAATTTAGCAACTAGTCAGGAACTAGCTGGTCAGAAACTCAGATCTTAATTCTGACCAGAGAACATATCAAGTGGAATCTGTTTTAGGTGGACAAAGATTTAAAGCTGTGAGGTGCATAAAATTAACTATGAGAAAACACAAAGGCTGAACAAAGCTTAGAGATGAAACTGTATTTTCTATGCTGCTATGTACCTGATGATTGTAGTCAGTAAATAACAGAAAGCGTTTTCCCTGTTGTAGTCAGTTAAAAGATGCCGGATCAGGAAACATCGACATAAGAATCTACTTATTCCACACTAGTCAGGCTAACCCTTTTAAACTAATCATGGTTAGACTAACACAACATGCTAAAAACAGGTTAATTTATCAACTCACTAATCATTTTGCAGTTTTTGAAATAAAACAAATATCCTGTTTAACTGCTGTACCATCCAATTGGCTGTTCTCTCTGCAACAAGGTGAGATTGTCTCTCCTCTTAATATGAATAATTAATCTATCATGGCCAAAATGCTGCTTAAACTTTATTTTTTTAGTAACAATAAATTAATTAGGAGTGCCCCTATATAGGGACATTTGGGCTGATATTGATACAAATAATATTTTTGATATTATATACATTATAATACCATTTCAACATCGTGAAACACCTAGCGCACCACTAACATTACTTCTCTGCTTCTGTTAAACATCTCAAAATCCTGCACTACATCACTGTCATGTCACATGACCAAGCAAATACCACATGGCCAACCTCCACCCTCTCCTGAAACATAAAAGGCAACAACATGGAAATATTCATCGGTTGTCTATACTGGGTCAGTTTAGCTATCGGATGATACTGATATGTTAAAAATTGACAGTCAGTCAATACCGATATTTCTGCCGGTGCATCATGCATCCCTAAAATTTGACAATGTAGCAAATTTTGTTTGTGGAAAGAAGTTGTGAACTATTTATTACCTGTCCTGTAAAGGACTAAATGTTGCATTCATTGTGGTTCGGTTTTATTTGTACCGATGTACCTGCTCCACAACATGGAGCGTTTTGCTAACTTTGTAAAACATTTTGTGACTGAAAGTTGCTTTTGAGAAACAATTGTTTCGTTTGTTTGCACTATGAACACTTTATTACTAAGTTAAATTTTCAGTAGAAAACAACTTATTTCTATCTTTTTAAAATCTGAATCAGCTAAAACTGGCAGAGGCAGGTTTGAGATTTACCAGCAAATCTGCTGTAAAATGATATTGTAATATATTCACACAAAACACCACTTCTGCAACAGATTTATATAATCTGGGACACAATTCATAAAATTTCCCACAATACCTGAAATAAAAACTGGATTTTCTGCATGTAACACACAAAATGAAGCTTATTTAAGCTTATTTCCACAAATATCATACAACAACCATGAAAACTGCTTGTAATTATAATAGTACAAGATGTAACACATAAAAATGACATGCCACCATTTTTAAATAGAGCACAAAATATGTGAAATACAATTCCAACTGTTAAATGTATTATTTTCCTTTAAGTTCATCCACAGAACAACATGGAAATAATCCATGTTGTTCTGTTGTAAACTCAAACCAGTTTGATAAGTACAGAAAACTTAACACGTTTTAAGAAGTCAGGACTTAAATTGCTACATTATCATGAATTCTCTTTTAAAGCTACATAAGAATTATTACTCTGTAAATACTGAAGTACTACACTTATTAGGTGATTGAATTACAGTATTACGAAGCCAAAGAAAGACCAATAGTATTCAGAACTTACACAACTAAAATATTACCAAAATCTACAAAATAAAAACAGAAAGAAAATTGGGCCTTCATGTAACAACTATGATTTAAATGTAATATTACTGAAAGTGAAATAGCAGAAGTCTTGAGACCAGGACATATTTGGCATCACTTTTTCTTCTTCAAATGTATCTATAATTCCACATTCTAGGGAGTTTCCTCCGTAAACCTCAAATCTCTTCGCTGGAAATGTTCCTGATGAATGCAATAGAAATTCCACCTCCTGTGCAATAAGAAAAATGTTGGAAACAATTTGGCAGCCATTCAATTTCCTCCTCCCCTTCCCAAGAACCCAGCAAACTATTCTTGTTGCGTTTCTCCACAATAGGTCTTTGACTTCCAATCAAATCTGCAGCAGCACATTTTATCGTCGAAATCATCCGTCTAACCACAGGAATACCGTCTGCATTTGCTTCATATTCAAGGAGCCACAAGTAGAAAGCAAAACAAAAAGCTGCCGTCAATTACTTAAGATTATTTTGTAACGAGAGCATACACCTGAATAAAATAAGTGTCAGTAAATCAGATACCTCATTTCCAGCTCGTTGCTTTCACCTTCAACTTCCACCAGCTTGAATGGGCAAATATAAATCATGCTGGTAATAAATAACTGGTATGTTCACTGTTGCCAATGATGATCTCCAAAATAAGAACTGCAAAATCCACAGGAAGCAGCTGTTGTAGGCATTCAAGCAACCCTCAAGGGAAGTGCTACTACTACAGGGTTTCCCCCAGAAATCTTGCTAAGCCCGGTGGTCGGGGCACGGAGGCGGTCCACCGTGTTTCTGTATTAAAAGATGATAAGTTGACAGGAAATGTAAAAGTATTACACTGTAATCATGTGTTACGGGAAAAGATCTCCAGTGAAATGCTATTTATTTAGACCACAGATACATAAATGTAACATTTGTTAATTGAGATTATCAATGCTGCTAAATTTGATTCAATTGTTTAGGCATACATAAATTAAAAGTTTTAAATTAACATTTAAATGTAAGATTTTAAGGAGCTGGCAAGTTTACTTTGTAAAACTTCAAAGAACAATATTCATAGCAAGATTGTTTTGTTACCACAGCAACAATCTGATGCTGTGAGTTTAATCCTTGAATTTACAAATACAAATTAGTAAACTGCAATTATTACTTTTTAGGCTGACCAATTAAACTACTTTCTTCTCCCATATTTCACTAAATCCTATACAGAGGTTGTTAGAGGTCTTGATGATTTTAGCAGCAAGAGGGGCCCTTAAATCAGAGTCTGCTTAAGACCTCAAGCATGATGAGTAAATCCGCTGCACTGAGCAGAGATGAGCAACAAACGGGAGATTTAATGCCCGTTGAGTTTTTAGTCGTCATAGAAATTGTTTTGGTTGGTCGAGTTTATGGGACAAATTTGTCAGATCTCCACACGGCCACGCGCATTAACTCTAAGTAGACAACAAACAAACATTTGATATGGTTTTAATGCATCGTGTAACTGAAAAAATAATACTAAAAATAATAATAAAATATTATGAAATCAGCGTGATGTGTGACTCCGAGGAGAGCGCGAAAGCTCCTCACCGGACTGAACCTGCATGATGAGGTCAGCGCTGCTCGTTGTCCACAAACGCTCCGGCCAACGGGACCACGACATAAACTTTACAAGGAAGACAGACACAGAGCCACAGGCTGGGCAGCGTGTTGAGATGTAAACGCAGCATATAATTGTTCGTTCACAAAGATAAATTATTCTCATCACTCCACAACGTGATCTCTGAATTCGCTACAAGTTATTCCTGCGGTTCACATTGAGCTGCGCAACCAGAGCTAACATGGTGGGTTTTCAACCCTTAACTAGAGTTCTCCAAAGGATCATAATTCCTCACTGTAAGTTGATGTAAATATCCATACAGGTCAGCTGAGGTAAACGCAGAGGCAAAACACAGAGGCGCCAACTGTGTGATTGGTCCGCGTGCTGTCGGCTTTAAATGCATAAACTATAAACCTATCCTTAAGGAATAAATCTGCTCTGCTAGTGAAATGCTAAGAGCAACAGAGTCGCTTGGAGCCCGGCTTTAAAAAAAAAAGCAATTTTTTTATTATTATTATTTTCCTAGAAACGTAAAAAAGCGGCGGGACTAGTAAAGCATGGCGGGCCGCCAGGCTTATAATACACTGGGGGAAACCCTGTACTAAAACTCTTCCCTTTGCCACTTTTCAGTGCAATCTTTATGTCTGATTTGGACCCATATCAACGGGAGGTTCCAGTGATTTCAGAAGTCCAGATTGTACGGAGTACATCACAAAAGTCTCACTTAAAAAAGTTTGAATATTTTAGAGTTTCAGACTGTTTGATGTGGATTTTCCAATGCACAGTGTGTGTTCTCCATTTGTCAGAAAGAACAAGAAAAGCATGACGATTGTTTCGGCAGTATTTGGACACGCGAGACCTGTGTCATGCGAGATCTGCTAAACTGAGATCAGCCGAGACCAAGACGTCAGCATTTGATGCAAAGTGCTATATTTAAAACACATCTTGAGTGCTTTATTTTGCAAAATGACTATTTCTTCTGACTAATAAAAGACTTTAATAACTCATTACAAAAGCAACTGAGAAATGTCTTACTGAACAGCAGCTCTTTCAAGTCACCTAATTAGGTATGTGCCTGTGATCTGCACCACAACATAAATTGAGTTATTACAATTTTTTTCCCTTTTAAACTTTCAAAATTGGTCAAACTTTCTACACCACTCGTTAATAATAAAAGTATTTTTTAATTAGGTAGAAGAAAATGTGCCAGAATGACCCAAGTTATTATTATTTTTCTAGGGTATTGGGTGAAGACATAATGCCCCTCCTAGACATGCTGCTACTGACTGCTTGTCCACTGGCTGAAGGAGGGAGAACAAGCTGCACTCATCTATTTAGAAGAAAACTACAGGATGGCTATCTGAGCCAATAGTCTGACCAACTAACCATGTAATAATATCAGCTCATTGTACTTGCTTAGACTGTAAAGAGCAGTGCAGCAAAAAGGGAGAACGCTCAACACAATTAGCCTGTTATAGTTGCAATTTTGCAATTACATTAAATTATTTTTCAATCACAATACCAAAAACTGTTGTAAAAACATCACTGTCTGCACAAGAGAAACAGATGATGTTCTACGTTTCAGCATTTCAGTTTTGTGTAAATATTCTTTTACTTTGTGAGTATCGCATACCGGCTCACGTCTACTTATTATGATTTGACCCTTTAGATTCTTTTTCCAAGAAACCACAAGTAACATCTGACTTGTGTAGCACTCACAACACGCTTAAGCAGCCCTACAATACCCCCCCAATGCCAGACAGAACATGCATGCCAATTTCATACACACATTTGTGCTTTTTTATCAAGGATTTCCTTCTGTGTCAAACACAAGGCCTCAGTGTATGACTGTTATCTATTTTCAAGCCCCTGCAGGAGCCTGCGGTTGAACCCTTACAGCCCTTGTTGTGGATGTCATTTTAACTCCATGCTGTTCAGCAGACTGACCACCTGTTTATGGACGACTCATTCAGAGTCAGAAATAAAGCCCAGCCATGATATGAGTGTAGAGTGAACTAATTCACTCACAACTACAACTTCAGAGCAGGAGAAACACATTTTTAACAATGACAAGTGGCATTGTGATGTAGGCAGCCATCATTGTTGTCAATCACTGTAGGGGTACAGTGATAATACAAGGAGCAGAGGAGAAGCCAACACAGCTCACTCCTCCATCACCGCAATATCTGGTGAGAAATGCTGACCCTAAAGTAGGCACAAGAGCCACATAATAGTGAGTTACAACAGCTTTCATCCCCCATTAGCTGTTTTGCAAACTCAAATGAAGAGATGAGGTCAAACAGAGGGATACCATGCGTCCAGTATGTTAGCATCCATAGCAAGGGGACATCTTCAAACAGCCTAATTTATCTGAATTACTTAGCCGATTCAATGCACTCCTGTCCCGTTATTAGGCACATCCAATCATTAGATATAACATAATCCAAATTTCTGTATGTAAAGACTACAATCAGGACACAAAGGATTGCACACCTTTACCTTGCTTGTTAGGACTCCATCGATACAACGTTAACACTTCCAGAAACTGCTTGGTTGGTCTACTTGCATCAACTGACTCGTTTTCAAGAGTTAGCCTTCCCAGCGACGTGATGTTTCTGTCAAACACGCGTCGATTACAACGTCTAACGTGTCCTCCGCAAAGATTCTTCTGCACCAGTGCAGGTTATTTGTCTAAAAGGTTACAACACTGGCCCGGGCACTAAGCTACGATCCTGTCTTCGGTGCTACAAGCTAACCCAAAACAGCCTCAATGGACTTTGAAGCTGACGCTTCACTGTAAACGTTAGCTAGTGCCGAGCAGCTTTCGCGAACAGAATTTGTTCGGTAGTTTTAGAAGAACCGCTTTAATCCCCGTCAAAGGACCAAATAGGAAATACGTAGAGACTTTAAAGACGTTTAACGATACCTTCCGAGGCCTTCACCCCTGCCGTGGTATGCTGCTGAAAACACAGTCCGTGTTGGGGACGTGGAGAGCTGGGACCAAAGATGGCGTCCCCTCCAAACTTCCACTACTTTGGATTCTCATCAAGCTACTTTTTTTTTAATTTATCTGTAGGTGCCGCAGCGCAGGTCGCTCCTCACACAGACAGGGAAGGTAGCCGTGCGGTGGACCGCATGTTGCTTTTTCACACAGGTACACAGACCACCGGGGACGGAAAACGGGAAAATTGGTGTTCTTTTAGGGCACAAACCTCTTTAACACCTAAGCAGAGCGTCCGGGCTCCAGGGCCACCTCTCTCTCTCCGTCTTCGACTGGTTGTCTGTGAAACGTCACGCAACGTGTGCAAAATTCTTCCCGTGGAGGTGATGCGTTCCGTGTGAGCGCGCGCGGCCATGGCCACAGTCATGGCTGATAATTACATGTAGAACATAAACTTTGGACATTGATAAAGTATCCTCACAACATTATTATTATTATTATATTATTATTATTATTATTATTATTGATGCAATTTTAAAAATAACGGTCAATATTAAAATGCTGTTGATGTAGAATTATTCTAAATATTCAAGTACAACATATTGAACGGAATGATGAAAAGGACTCCGGATTTATTTTTGTTATATAGTCTAAAACAAAACTTGTCGTTGAGGGTGTATTTTGAAAGACAGATAAAAAAAATTAAAAAATCATATTGTAATTTAGTGAAATACATTTAAAATTGCAAACAAACAAGAAGCACATTTCAACAAAGTAACAGAAAACTCAGTAGTCCAGAGCTTTCAAGTTGCGACTCATAAAATGTGCCTGCTGTTCATTTGTAACAAAAGGAATAAAGCAAGGCCATCATTTTATTCTATTAAATGGCATGGGCAGTGCCTTGCAAAAAGTATTCACACCCTTTCAACGTTTTCACATTTTGCCATACTGCCACAATTTTCAATGCATTTTATTATGTATTTGTGCATATTTTTAAAATGAATCATGAGTTTGCTTTTTCTAATAAATGAAAATCTAAAACATGTTTCATAAATTTGTGCTTAGCCATGTTTACTCTTACACACTCTAAAAATAATACTGCAACTAGATACCAACAGGTCAAGGATAATGTTATGGAGAAGTTTTAAATATTGCTAAATTTTAAAGCAATATCACAAGCTTTAGACATAAAATGGAGCAGTTATATCGTGAAAACATGAAAGAAGCAGTACACAACTGATTGGGTCATACAACTAACCTGACAGGGAAGACATTAAAGGCATTAATGAGAGAAGCAGCCAAGAGGATAGTTAACTCTGGAGGAGATACACAACTCGGCTAGGAGAATCTGTCGACAGAACTGTCAATGTGAACTCTATCTGCAGTAAGAGCTAAGACAGCACGGTCAGAACAAAGCATATTCATTAGAATGGCACAAAGTCCAGAACAAGTCCATAGCAAGATTTGGAAAGTACTATTCCCAAATGCTTTCCAATAAATCTGACAGAACTTGATCTATTTAGGCAAAGAATGGGCAACAGCTCCAGCTACTAGATGTGCAAGCGATAGAGATAAATCCTGCAAGAATTGCAGCTGCGTGTGAAGCCAAAGGTGCTTCTACATCCAAAGATTTTAATTTGGAAAATACTTTTCAAACCATGCATTTTTTTCATTCCACTTCACAACTATGTTCAGTTTTCTGTTATACTATCACAGAAATGCATATTAAAACACATTGGAGATTGTGGTTGTACTGTGGGCATGAATGCATAACACTATTACTAAAGAGCAAAATTTGACAAGGTTAAATAGTAGGCTGACAGTAAAATAAGTCAGTTCTTCCAATCTGATTAGGCTACTAAATTCTAAATTTTCTAACCTCTTTTGTATTGTATATTAGGTGGACAGAAATCCAATGACTCCAACTAAGCTTTTTTACAAGAGCCATGCTATTAATACAGTAAGATGAAAAGGCAACATTATGTTTAATTAGTTTATTTTACTTATTTTGCTGCACTGAAATTTTACATTAAAAAATTTAAAACATTTTATAATGAAATAGAGATTTAAATAGTACTAAACCCATATAAAAAACACACAAACACACAGCTGTGTTATTGGGGCTTCTATGGTAACGGTAGAGGTGGTTTCCTGTACTTGCTCTGCATCCACACCCGACGCATTGCGACTTTCTTCCCACGATTCACTTGTAGTCGTTTGTCTTCAAGATTCTGAATTTCTTCAAGTCCAGCATTGGAAAATAAATCATGGACTTCTTCTGTAAATGTTGCATAAAGCATAATCAGTGACCAGAGCCTTCTTTTCTTTTTTACAAAACTAATTTCCAAACTCTAATTTAATAGTCATCCAGAAATAATGTGCAATTATAATAAAGATTTTCTTATATACAGTTTTCAAGTTTTCTCTAAACTGGAGAAAAATTTTGATTTTTTTTGTGTGTGTGTAAAATAAGTTTAGTTTTTTTTTTAATGAGAAATTAAAAATATATTAAGTCAGAAAATATTGAAATGGATTTACATTATTCACCAGGGCAAAAAGTACACAACTGCTTGGTTCAGTAAACACCAAGTTGAGCTTGGTGTCATAAATCCTGGACACTGTCACCATCACTGTACTGTATTATGCATGAAGTGAATCGTACATCTTTAGGTCATTACCAATACCTTTAGTAAAAAAGTAAACGCAGGTTCCATCTCCACGTGTGTAGAAATTGTCTGATAAGCATCGACCTAAATATTAGAAAAAAATAAAATAAATAATTACAGGAATGCATATGTATTTGGAAAAATATACTTCTAGGGTTCCTACACAGTCTAGAAAATCTGCAAAAGTCTAAAAATGTATTTCAGTATTTTCAATGTATGGATAAAAATAATAAATACATTTAAAAACCTGTCCTAGCCTATTATTCTAGTATTGTCTATCCTTCTTTCTTAGTTCCTCGTATACTTCCTTGTGTACTTCTTTCCTCTCTCCTATTCTTCTTTGCCACCTTGCCCTTTTATCTACTCTCATCATCTTCCATCTTTAATTCCTTATTTCCTTTTACCCATACTTCTTACTGTTGTTTCTCCTCTATCCCTTGCCTTGTGTTTTTCCTCCTTTCCTTCCTTTCTGGTATCTTTCTCATCATTAATTAATTAATTAATAATTCATTCATTTACTCACCTTCCTTAAAACTAACTATAGGAAAACTGGCAATTTCATGGAGAACTTATATATTTTTTCTTTCTTTAAAAAGAACATTAGATGAGAAACCAGGAAATTAAGTCAGGAAAATCCTGGATTTTTTTAGATGCACAATATGTAATAATCCTGGCATTCATATGTGAATAAATGTTTTGTTTTATTGTCAATGAGGAACCTCACCCTTCTTAAACCTTAGCTGTGAAAGGTCATATCTCCCATAATCACGGAAGAGGAAAACTCCTCCATGCTTCAAATATGTTGAAAGTTGGTTCACAACTCTCTGCACTCTGTAAAGAAACAGAAAACAAATAATCAAACACTGTTGACTTGTAAGTGAACAGCAAATGAAAGTCAATGCAAGTGTGAACCATCAAGCAGCAAGCAAGCAATGAAAACATTTAAATATACTTTTCCTGTTCAGAAACAGCTGCTGCACAGCTTTTAAATTGTACTCCTCTTCACATTTTGTCAAATCACAAGCATAAGATAGTATTTTATTATGGTAGAAATTATATGGCAGAATCACACCTGAAGTTGAATCTTTCAACTTCAAGAAATCCTGATAGTTGAAAGAAAACAATAATGCAGGTTTTTGATTTAACAAATAAATCAGATTTGTGTCACTTGTATTTGTATCCATCCTGTGTAAGACAGTACTTATATTGTATTTTATTACAACTTCAGGTGATGGTCTAACACAAAGTTGCACAATTTTAAAGTGGACTAAAAAATACATAGCATGAAAAATATTTTCCAATTAAAAGCCTCAAAAGTATTGCCTGTATTTGTAGTCCATAATATGTAGACCACCTTTTGCTACAGTTATAACTGCAAGTGTTTGTGGGTATTTTTCTACCAGACTGAAATATTCCATTCTTCTTTGTAAAACAGGTCAAGATCATCAAATCGGAGAGAATGAAGCATCTGAGAACATAAATTTCTACAGATTCTCATTTGCATTTAGGTCTAGACTTTAACTGGACATGAAGGTGGGTTGAAGGGTTGTGAAAGGATAATGAGCAGGTCACCGATAAATAACTCTTCTCTATACTTTAATCTTCACCTACCGCTGAGGATGGATGGAGGAGAGCACAAAGACTGCTAGGATGACATCCAGGCTCTGAGGAGGGAAAGGAAAAGAGCCCGCCTCCTCACAAATGTCGTGGACAAAGGCATGGCACACAGAATCATCATAGTCCGGATGGTCCTATTAGAGGGAAATAAACTGGGTCACATTCACTAAATTGTCTCTGTTCCCAAATTAATGTGGGAGATTTTCATTGGCATACAGTGTGTAAAATAAGTTTTGAACAAATCAATGTTTTTCTAAGATTAAATATGCCTGCAACAACCCAAATAATCTTCAAATACAAATAAATCAATGTAAAAGTAATCAACAGATTAAGTTATGAGTAAAAAATAAAAAAAAGTTATTCGTGTGTATGGCTCAGGTGTGATTTGGCTGCATTATTCCATGCAAACCATCTTCAAACCTTGAAGGTTCTGGGGGTGTTTTTCATGCCTTCTTGTCTTCAGTTCTCATCATAGAGACTTAATATGATACAAAACAAATCATTGACCAGGTACAGGAATACATTGAAATTTGTAGCTCCAATGTGTCAAATAAGTTCACATAATATGAATACTTTTGAAGTCCTGTTGTTCAACAAATTCAGTATAACAAGACTCTTTGAAACATAAGTAAATCTGTTTTTGATATAAACATCTCCCTCAAGTTTTAACGACGAAGTAGAAATGCATAATTGTCTGTTCATTTAGGATTCAACATCAGGTTAATATTATTACTTAGATTTTTTACACTAATATTTTTTACCTTAACCAGCTGAATGGCACGAGGGGAGAAGTCACAGCAGTATAAAAAGGAGTCTGTGTTCCTGAGAAACAAAAGAACCAGCTCTGATAATATCAAATAACCACGAGTGGATATGTACTGCAACTTTGGATAATTGTGGTCCTTTGAATCAAGACTCCTTCATCACTTCAACAAAAACATAGACCTTGACAGTTTCAGGAGTTACTTGCTTAATGTCAAAATAAAACTGGTGAACCATCTAAACGTCAAAATTGGCTAAGTAAGCACTGAACAGCACAGATTTATTTTCCTTTTTTTAAATAAAATATTCAAAACTGAAAACTTCCACTTTTTCTGCCAGGAAACTCATGATCAAACACCTCATTCTTTTGATGCTCTTTGTTTCTAGTTTAATGAAAATCAGATAAACTTGACGAACATATGATTGTATTCATGAATAAAACTAGTGAACCATCTATCAGTTTTGATGGTTGATATCCTTGTAACTTCTTTTAACATTGGACCTAATGCTTCTACCTCAATCATGGAACATGCTGTTCTCTTTCACGGTCAAAGTTTGATCATTTAAATTGAATTAAAATAAAGTTTACACAAACAACATTTTGCATTGTTAAAAGAAGAAAGAAAACATGAACCCAATCAGTACATCTGCAGATAAAACATTACAGTGATCAAATATCAAACATATAAATCTTTATATAAGTAATTATGTGTAAATCAGTTAAATATATGACCTACTTTATGGCATTAACAATGGGAAATACACTGTTACCAACTCCACATCCAACCTGAGAAGAGATAAAGTGAAAGGTCAAGTTAAAGTAGTTAAACAAACTCTAAACATCTAAAACTAAGGAAAGAGATGTGCATAAACATGAAGAAAGTGAACATTTTTTAAAACCTCCAAAATCCTGAAAGACGCATGCTGTCCAGGAAAAGGAGAGATTTGTCTGATGGTTTCATTTGGTTCTGCTGCTGCTTCCTGGAAATGAAAAGGTATCTGTTTTTGGCTGCGCTGAATGGAATCATTGTGTTGACAAGATCATTGTGTTGACAGTGTCCCGTTTCCCCAGTAGTGCGGGAGCTACTTCTAGCTGGCTCTGCTGCTACCTGATGACTGCAGCATGCATTTGTCCTCTTTTCTTCGGCAGATGAAGGAAGTAATTCTGGGAACTCTAAAAACAGCCACCTGCGATCTTTGAAGAATTTATCCTGGTGCGCCTCGTAAAACTGGTCCCAGTACTGGCAAGCGTCTGTGCTAAATTTACCTGAAGGAAAGAAATTGGACTCATGTTTAACTCTTTTTTTTTCACATAACGTAAATAGTAATGTGATGAGGTAAATTATCATGTGGCAACATGTTCGTTACCTTGCTCTTTTAAAGGAAGTCGTATACTTGAATTTTCTTCTGCCTTCTGCCGAGCAGCTTCTTGGTCCTCCTTTGTCCACTGCACATGGTCCCTAATAGTGAAAACATTAAAAAACTAAAAGAACTGCTGTCTTGACTTAAGTGGAGGATATACTAGATTTTCCTATTTTAGTGTTTGATTCATAAAGATAAAGAAGAGGCTTTAGGAAGGTAAAAACAGATGGACACTGACCACATGTTGTGTTTAAAGATGTCATCGGGGTTTGTCAGAATTCGTGAACCCAAAGGAGCCGTAGGTCTTGCCTTAGTGCTCTTTAATCTCACGTGAAACCGGATGAAAGCAGAAGCTTGTTTGACCACACAGCAGCTCCACTGTTTATGCATTTACTCTGCAAAAGACCAAGGAGCTCAATTATAACATATATTCTATAGTTAGAGACTGAAACAATAAAGTCATTGTTAATAAAAACACACATTTTTAAAATAGGGCCAGCATACATTTTGGGTCCTTAGAAATGGTGTGCAAAAAAAAAAAAAAAACACCTTAAAATAAATGAATCTTTAACAGAGGCAGCACAGCCTCACACCGAAAAATTCAACCTTTAATCTCAGCACATTTATACTGTTAAGAAAAATCACAGAAGCAATTTTTTTATTCATACTTTACTTTTTAAGTAAACTAAGTTTGACATTTTTCAGCTACAAACACTCCAGGTAGGTTTGTAGGGAAAAAATTTGATATGTTTGTGTAAAAGCACCTCAACGCCAGTGTTAAGTATGGTGGATCTGTAAAGATATGTATATTAATATTTTGCTATTTGTGAAAATGCAATTTTGTACTTGTAAAACTGTAATCTATAATATTTCAGAAATTTCAAATGAATCTCATGACTTCTTATCCCTAATTATTTAAAAAATGTTCAGTTAGCATTGAAAAGGATGATAGATTATAAACTGTATCACAATTATTCTCAAAGGTAAAAAAGAAACACAAATTAATGCATATAATAAATGGATGAATTGAGTAAACGCACTAAAGGAAACAAAATACTGTACAAAACATGAAAACAAGGTAACCAAAACAAAATCAATATAATAAAAAATGAGCAGAATGTAAATGGAAAAATAACTTTTGTGGTGATTTGAAAGCGCACACGAGGGTCTGACTTGTTTGTATTTTTGGCCATTTTAACACGTTTACTACAGGAAATAAATGGATCTAATACTACTCGTACATACGCAAACTAAAGCTAACGAATGTCGGCGCTGTGGTTTCAGTCGGAAATGTTTTCTTATTTTGTCCGTAGAAGAAGAAGCTTGGCAAACATGCAGCCGAACAGGCTAACGGCCAGCTAACTTCAGCGCCAACCGAAAAGCGACATTCATTTCCTCAGATTAAACCGATTACCTGTAAATTACACCAAATTTTCTCTAACTTTGGGACAGGTTCCTGTGACTTGTATAGATATACCGTAGATATGCAAATCGCTTTTTGCTAAAATATCTCTAATCGAGGTTTTTAGCTAAAATAAAAGCTATTTCTGATGGCTTCCTTGCTAATCTACGCTGAGAACAACTGCGATCTGGGAAAGATAAGAGGTGGTAAATAGCTCTTCGGGTTGGAGAACATCCCCATCCTTACCTGGTGGTTCTGGATGTGATGTGCGGTTTGAACGAACCTTTGGAGGCTTTGGCTTGTTGAGGAGCTCCGCCTGCAGATGGCGCCACCCCGCAGAAAGATGACTTTTAACACCGCTGACCTGCTGAACCAGAGGAGCAGAGGGATCTGGGATGCTGGGACTTTACACAGATTCTGCTTGAAAATCCTCAGAAGCATCACTCTTCATGTAACATAAAGCAACACTTTAAAATCGTATCAATTCCTGCTTTCGATACATGTTTTACTATACATAATTGTTGCCTCACTGTAGGAAAACAGGAGCTTCATTAAAGTTTGGAGCAAGACTTCAAAAACAGCAATAATGTATGAGAGTGGTAGGATCTACTGTGATAATTACCAGAACTGCTACAGTTGGTGAGTACGGATTATTCACTTGTATTATTTACAGAATAGTCTAATTTATTCTAAATGTGTAAGTTGGTCACATGTGGAGGTGGCAAATAGATGATTTCTTTCCATTGTTTGGGGCTATCAACAACAACACTTTGCTAGCAGAGTTGAAATAATTTAAGCTTCAGAGTTCAGACACTCCATTTAGATTTTATGTGTAAGACTTTTGCCAGAGCCTGTATTTTTACTCTTAAGGGTTCTCCTCAGAAACATTAAAGCTCACTCGTCTGCTTAACTATTACTTATGTTATATTAGTATGTAACTTAAATCTTCTGATTTTAGTGTCCACGATCAGCCCCAGAATTTATACAAATTCCCAAAGAAGTCCAAACAGCAGAAGATTGAAGATGCTCTGCTTTGTCAGAGCCCTCTTGTGAGTAAAATTTAGACGTATTTGTGTTCTTCATTTGTGACATGTAGCTGATTTTGCAAAGATAAGCTACTTTCTACTGTATTATGACAATTTACAAGTCAACTTTATAATTATATTTAATCAATAAAGTATATCCTGATTTTGTTGATTTTTTTTGTTTGTTTCAGGACAAAACTTTATCCTCCCCCTCTGAACATAAACCCTGCCTCTTAGCTCTGACAGCAGATAACTGGCTCTGCCGCATTTCAGCTGAAACGGGAAAAGAGCTGCAGAGAATTTATCTCTCTCCTAAATATAAGTACAGGTATATTTAACACTCAGCTCTTTGTCCTTTGATGGGTTATAATTAATTTTATCTTATAAACTTGTATTTGAAACCTTGCATTTCTGTTGTGTAGATATCTTGCCTGGAATGTTTCACAAGAAACATTTTACATTAAATCTGTTCACAACAAAGAAACACCCTTGTCGAGACAGGTAAAAATCTATTTTTTAAGCTAACTTAAAATATGTTGCACTTTTACAGAGACATTGAAAGCCTGTACGCCTAATATAATCAGCATTTAAGCAATCTTGAGCTGTTGTTCTGAAATAAATTAATCAAGAAACCAAGAAACAATAGTTTTTATGTGGTCTACTTTAAGAATTTAATATTTTTGTTTCCTTTTAGTTACATTTAACAAAGATCTATGTAGTTTTTTTTTTTTTTTTCTCCCGCAGGCTGGTATATCGCAGAATGCAATCATGCACATGGCCATTTTTCGTGTTTTCCCCTTGCAAATTGAGGGGATTTTGGAGATAAATAAAAAGGTATAGTTCATTTAATCATATAGGTGTACCTGATTTTTAGGATTTGTGTTATAAAATGGAAATTATGTTATTTCAGGGATTTGGAAGTGGTGTTACAGATGTGGTTCTGTCCCAGGGTGTCCTCGCTGTGTCTTACAGTAACAAGTCAGTGAAGCTGTACAGCCTTGAACACATTGTCCAAAGAGTATGTATGCGTTCAGCTGGAACGATCTCCATTAGCGTGCTATCTGTGAAATGTATTTATAGAATATCTTAGATGAAAAATAACTGTCTTTGTTGTTAGTGTCTAACAGAAGAGTTGACATTGGGACAGCAGAGTCCCTGCTGGGACACAGAACCGTCGGGGACGTTCCATTTGGTATCCCGGTTAACATCCAGATCACTGGTGAAGCACTTGAACCCTCTGGCATTCCTTCATTTAGTTCTCCATCTATTCAGCCTTTATAAACTTCAGTCCTCATTATCATAGCAAATATTCAGAAAATGTTCCTAACTTAAACACCAGTGTTTTTATTTCACAGAACCTCCACCACTTCTTTTTGAGGCATTCTCTCACAATGGTATCCAGATCGGCGGCTTCCCTTGGCACTGCATTTACACTCCACCACACAAAAAACACAGAGGGACTCACTACATCTGTTCACTCCAGGACAACACTTTGGTAAATTTAGAGAGTTTTCTTCATCTTCGCAGGACAACGTCTGTTTTTTGGCTGATGAGCTAATGATTTGTTCATCAGTATTTGGGACAAATGATAAACATGGACATGATTAGTGCTCTTTAAAGTACAAATTAGTAAGCTTTGAATGGTGTATCATTAGACTTTGACTAGGCATAATATTTGAAAATCTTGCAATATAAAAATACTGGCTAAATGGCAACATCATCAGTTGCAACCCATTCATTCTTATGAACGCTTCCAATACTCTTCTGTTGATGAATTGAACAGAGCTCCGTGAGACGTTTAATACTTCAGAGTATTTTGTAACTTAATTCTGCTTTGAACTTTACAACCTCCACTCAGACTTGTCTGTTGCTTTCCTTGTTTTTTGCGATGATCTTTAATTTCAGAAATTAAACTGGATTTATATCAAGGGAAACCCGGACGGATTGTATTTACTAATTAGGTGACGTCTGAAGGCAAATGATTGCCCTGAATGTAATTCAGGAATATCAGAAAACAGTGGACTGAATGCAAATGCACATCATACTTTTCAGTTTATAGACAATTTATGAAACTGTAATTTTTCTTTCATGAAGCATTTTTTCACTACTTTGTGTTGGTTTTTCAAATAAAATGCAAACAAATTATATTAATGTTTGTCGCTGCAGCACGAGAAAATATGACTAAGTTCAAGGGGGTTGAATTAGTTTTGCAAGCGACTGATGGTAGCAAAATATTGTCGATAGCGAAAAAAGTCACAGCATGTCACGCATTGACCAATTTAAGTGTGCAAGATGTTGATGCTGTGTTGGTTGAGTTTTGCCCACCAATGAGCTGGGTTTGCACCTTGCCTTCAACTATACATCTTTGTGATATCAGGCAAAAAATGGAATCCAGAACATGAACTGCTGCTCTCTTGAGAGTGACGTCATCTTCTTCCATCCGGCCGGTTCAGGGAGAGTCATCCACATTGGACCTAACACTATAAAGTGAGTGATCTGGTCAGTGTTAACAGTATAAATGGTATTACAAAACGGCATCATCTCCTGTGTCGCTTACACATACTGTATTATCACGTATGTCTTTCTTTTTTTTTTAAGTGTGCTGAAAATCATTAGTGAACTAAACAGTCCTTTGCCGTCAGAGGTGTTAGAGGATTACTCTCTGACAACACATCGAAGCAACGTAGGTGTGACATTTAACATCTTTACTGTATATGAGGCGTTTTATTAATACTCATGGTCTTGAGCGTTGCTGGTGACAATGTTCTGCAGCCGCCCCCCGTGTCACCGTCACGTCTTCAGGCCGGGCGGTGAGATCGAGATTTCAACAACTGGATGATGATCCAACACAGGAGGTACCACTAGACTGTTCTGAGCCTTGATATGAACAAAATCGCACAGACATAGTACTTGTTGTACTCTTGATATAACTGCCCTTGAGACCCTTAGTTTAATTTATGTGAAAACAAAAAAAAACATACATGTTTTTTCCCTTCTCGTTTAGATGTGCTTATGCATCTTAATGCTGTTGCCATGAATCTAGAAATATATAACAGACATCAGATTTAGCAGGCAGATATTTTACTCTGAAGCAATCCCATCTGCACAAAATCTGTTTAGAGAAGAGCGAACATCCGCTGAAAACACTTACAAGTTGATGAAGGAGCACCTCGAAATTAAACACAGTCTAACACCATTAGCTGTCTGAACCAAAAAGGTTTCCAGTCATACGAGCTTTATTTGTTCCAAAGCATCACATGTTAAATCTGTACTTGGATGTGGATTAGACCTGATCAGTGGTCACAGCTTTACGTCTTGTAAAATGTATTGCAGAATTTTATTTTGAAATATTGAGAATTTAGAGGTTCCTGATAACAAAACTGTAAATTAAAACATGATGTTATGGAAAATGTGTTAGGAAGCTCTGTCTATAAAAATGTGTACTGTACTGTATGGCTCCTACAACAGATCTGATACTTACAGATTTTTTGTATACGTCATTGGTAACTTTATGTTTTTGGCTTAAACATATTGACAATATGCATGGTTTATTTGGAGCAGGTCTAAATTTGTTCCACTCAGAGCAGTATTTTGATATTTCAGACCTTTCGGTTGCTGGAATACGAGGATGAACTCGACCTTCTGGCCATAGCGGTAACTAACGGGGAGGGCGAGGAGGGCAGAGCTCATGTCCAACTGCATGACAACCAAACAGGGCGGTTACAGCGAAAGATTGACCTGGATGATCCTTGGGATGAGGTTTGTAATATAAAGAAGCTTATTAATTTGACATATTTTGTGTTAATTAATCAGTAGGAAAAGGATCATATAAAACCTTTAAAAATAATATATACTCAATATAAATTGTTCTATGTTTGAGTAGTTTTATTACTATTATGTCCATTCTTCACCAAAAGAAACTACTTGGTACTGCATGACAGTAGATTAGGGAGAAATGGCTGTTAGTGGTGCAAAATGAGAACGCAGTTGGTTCCAAAGTAAAGAAATAAACATCAGGCTGTGTGTGAGTTAATGCGTTTCTGTCCTCTGTTTCAGACTTATCCACATGAGCTGTTCTTTGACAGAGACACCATTGTTCACATTGAGCAAAAGGGCAGCCAGTTCTGCTGCCATGTTTATAAACTCAGGACCATCACTAAATGACAAAATTGACCAAATGACGTTGTGATGTTTTTTCCAATGTTGTAAATTTGTTGGAAGTGGTGGTAAACTTGTGGATACTTGTATACTTTATTTTTGTCTGAATATCTGTTTTCTTTATTGTAAATTTCTGTAATCACTAACAACTACAACAATTTTATTGTTTTTTTTTTACAATATTAAAATTATATACTTTTCAAAGCTGTTTCTCTCTCTTACTTTTCCTCATGGACTTACGTACACATTTTTTTTAGATTTTTAAAAATGCTTAGTTTTAATTCAAACATAAGTGCAAACAATTTCAAACAGTATTTTTGCTGACTTTTTAAAAAGTTGATCAAAGTTACAGTTTAATAAACAATCAAGGATTCTCTTCACTTGACAGTGATAAAACAAAGTCCTCAGTCACAGGATTCCTTAGATCCACGTCCATTATCATCTGTTATATCTATTTGAAGAAACGTGTGAAGTTTAAGTTTCTGCAACATTTAATCTCCCTTTCAGATGAATAAATATGGAGAGCTATTTAAGCCAAAATTAGATCAATAAATAAGCATACGATTATTTGACTTCTTTCTTTAATTAATTTAGCAATAATTTCATTATTTATATTTATTTAATTACTTAATTTCGGCTGTACTTTTAATTGAACTGAGAAAATACACAGTCCAGTCACATTAATGTGACCATCTGTCAAAAGCCAGAATAACCACCTTTCGCAGAGCGAACTGCTACGAGACGTGCAGGAAGAGAGTCACTTAGGTCCCTGAAGGTCTTCTCTGGGATGTTGAGCCATGCCGACTCTAATGCCGTGGCCAGCTGCGCTAGATTACGCGGTTGAGGATCCATGGCGCGAACAACTCGATCGAGATGGTCCCACAGATGCTCGATTGGGTTTAAGTCAGGTGAGTTTGCTGGCCAGGGGAGGACGGTAAACTCATCCTGGTGCTCTTCGAACCACGCACGTACACTGGCAGCTGTATGGCACCTCGCATTGTCCTGCTGGAAGATGCCATCATCCTGAGGAAAAACAATGCGCATGTAGGGGTGGACATGGTCCGCAAGGACAGATGCGTACTTGTATTGATCCATCGTGCCTTCCACAATAATCAGTGAACCCAGAGAATGCCAGGAAAACATTCCCCAGACCATAATGCTCCCGCCTCCAGCTTGGACCGTTCCTGCAATGGTTGCAGGGTGGTTCCTTTCAGAGGTTTCACGCCTTATACGCCAACGTCCATCTGTCCGATGGAGCATAAAACGCGATTCATCTGAAAACGCTACCTGTCGCCACTCAGTGGACGTCCAGCTGCTGTACTGGCGTGCAAATTCTAGCCTTCGTCGTCGATGAACACCAGTCAGCATAGGTGCATGAACCAGGCGTCTGCTTCGGAGGCCCAGACGCAGCAATGTTCGCTGAATAGTGGTTTGGGAGACACTTGTGGTAGCCCCTTGGTTCATTTTAGTGGTCAGTTGCTCAACGGTAGCCCGTCTATCTGCCCGAACGCATCTCCGCAACCGTCGTTCGCCTCTGTCATCTATGGCCCGTGGTGCACCACATTTGCCACGTCGTTGATTTTGGACAGTCCCATTTTGCCATGCACGGTACACTTTTACCACGGCGGCACGCGAACAGTTCACAAACTCAGCCGTTTCGGAAATGCTTCCACCCTTGGCCCGAAAGCCAATGATCATGCCCTTTTGGACGTCGGATAAATCGCTTCGTTTCTGCATTACGCCAACGATTGAAATGTTTTCCGAAGCCCACACACACCCTTTATATACGCTCAACTGCACTGTGCTGCCACCTGCCTTCTGTGATTGGTTATTTAACTCTGAAGTGGAAAGTACGTGGTGGTCACATTAATGTGACTGGACTGTGTATATCACTTACCAGCTGTTACACAGTGCGACACTAGTTGGCGCCAGTACCCACTGATTTACAATGAATAACTGAAAATTTTTTTTTTTATGATACTGATGCAACAGTTTTCATAAGATCGAATGACGCTCTGGGCAGAGAGCCACCCCCCCCCCCCCCCTCTCTCAGCTACTAACTAGCTCATAACGGCTTTTTTGAAAGTTGTGTCATTCAGACTTGACTCAGTGTCTGTGGTCGGCCTTAGAGAGAGAAAAAACATTTAACGACTAAGTAAGTGTCCCGCTGAGGTCAGAGGATGACGCAGCACAAATAGCGGACTCCTCCGTACGTACGCAAGTTACAAAACGTCGCTCCTCCAAAAAACGGTTGCGCGCCTCCCTGTCACGCGACCGCGTTTCTTGCGGAGCGGCCGCTTGAAATAGTTTTTCGGATGCTTGAAAACAGCCGCCGCAGTCCAGACGCGTCCTCCTCGCTGGTTCTCTCGCTCACTTGATGATGGCGATGGAGAATTTGAAGCAGTTCCTGTTCGCTCTCTCCGCTGCCGGAGCTGTCGGGTTCGTCGCCATAATATTCGTGCTGAGGTGGGTTCTCCACTTTAAGGAAGGCTTGGACTGGAACGGAGGACTGGCTGAGTTCAACTGGCATCCGGTGCTGGTCGTCACAGGCTTCATTTTCCTGCAGGGCACAGGTGAGATGGATGACCACTCTCATTCCAAGAAGTCTGAAAACTGAATGTGGCTGTTTTAGGCGCCCAGAGAGGAAGTTAGTGGGAGAAAACGGGAACTGTTTATCCTCCAGGTTCTTTGGGGGGTGGGGGGGCAATGAATTGAAAGGAAGAAATGTCCATGTCAGTTTAACCTTTTCATACTTTGTCATGCTTCAGCTCTAAACTTTATTTTGGGATTTTAAGTGGTGGATTTTAACACAAAGTACACTAATTGTGAAGTGGGAGGAAAATGACGCACAGTTTTTTCACCAATATTACGGAAAACAAAGAGACTCTGCAGTTAGATCTGGGATAAAGTAGTTGAGAAGTTCAAAAGTGACCTAGTTTTTTTTTTTGTTTTTTTTTAAAGACATCTTAAGATGTGAACCTCTCACGTAGCACTTTTCAATTCATAGTTGTGTACTTGGCAAATTCAGCCTTTATGGAAAAGTAGCAAGTTTACTACAATACACAGCAAACGTGTGGAAGAAAGTTCAGTGGACAGGTGATCATTTACTGACCTCATTGTGAAGTCAGTCTGGTAGTGGCAGCATCATGCTGTGTGGGCAGGAACGGAATGCCGGCTTGAGTTTGTGTGAAAATGGATAGAGTTAAATTTACAAAAATCCTTGGAAGAAAATATCTTCAAAGCTGCAAAGGATTTGACAACAACCTGAAACGTACGGCTAAGGCTACAATGCAATTGTTTAGGTGAAAGCATATTCACGTTCTGGAATGGCCCGGTTAAAGGCCATTGTGTTTGTCTATCACATAAAATCCCAATAAAATATATTGACGTTGGTGGCTTTAATGATCCAAAATAAAAATAATAAAAAAAATCCCAAATGGGCATTAAAAATTTTGTAAGGTAGTGTAGATCAACAGTAGGAAGGAAGAACTATTTCACATTGTGTAATAAGTTGCATTTTTTCTAAGTCTTAATGACTCAGCAGTCTCTATGTGGTTCAAGCACTGATCCTCTCTTGCAGCCATAATTGTCTACAGGCTTCCCTGGACCTGGCAGTGCAGCAAACTCATGATGAAGTTCATCCATGCAGGCTTGAACTTGACAGCCTTCATTTTCGCTGTTATTGCCATGGTGGCCGTTTTTGACTTTCACAACTCTGCCAAGATCCCCAACATGTACAGTCTACACAGCTGGCTGGGCCTGATGGCCGTTATACTGTACGGTCTGCAGGTAAATGGACCTATTTTCATTCACAGCCTACTCAACAAAATGGATTACGACACTTAGGTTGTTTTTTTTTCAGTGTTTAAGTTGCTTTTTCATGCTTATGTCATCCACATGAAGACACGAGGATTAAAAGTTGCATGACTGAAGCATCTGATAAGCTTTTTTTTTTTCCTCCCTTGTTCTTGAATGGACAGCTTGTTCTCGGAGTCGGCCTATACCTGATACCAGTTACACCTGTGGCCTGGAGAGCAGCTTGTATGCCCATCCACGTCTACAGTGGTCTTTTTCTTTTCACCAGTATCATAGCAGTTGCTCTCATGGGAATCACAGAAAAACTTATCTTTGGCCTGTAAGTATTTAAGCAATTCAGATATTTATACGTAAATGCTTGCTACAAATGAGCGTAAGATTATTTATTTCTCTAACAAACAGGGCCAACCCAAAGTATAAAGACTCTCCCCCAGAGGCAATCTTTGTGAATGTCTTGGGACTCCTCCTGGTGGTTTTCGGGGCCCTTATCCTCTGGATTGCCACTCGAGCGTCTTGGAAACGCCCCAGTGACCAGATTGCACATTCTCTGCATACCAACAGGGGAGGTGAGGACAACAGCAAAGCTGGTCCGGCAATGTCTGAACTGGAAGATGGAGCCAGTTGTGAGACCGATGGAGATGTCAGGAAGAGGAATAGTAAATAAATCAGAGAGCTAGGCTGACACTTTGTATCAGGATTAAAAAATTCTGTGCAAAAATCTTCAAATAACCTCTAAAGTTTCCCAGGAAATATCTGTTGAAACATGCAAACATTAAAAAGTAAAACATACTCAATGTTTGCAATAATTTTCAGTGTCCATCTTTCTGTTTTACATTGTCTTCATCAAGTTTTCACATTACTTAATTAGTCAGTCTTTAGGAACCTTTCTCCAGTGTTCATGAAGTGACAATCCAAATGTCTTCTTTTGGATGACAGGCTGCCCTTTATTTAGTTTATCTATCAAGATAATTTAATGTTGACTTAATCATTTTGAGGTTGAATCACTACAGAGACCAACCCATGAATGACTACATTATGATGGTTTGTTGTTTCTTTCTGTATTTTAAGTTTTTACTGCTTTGGAAATTGGCCTAAGGTAGTTATAAATATTATTTTTGACAGACCATAATCTGAAAAATTCCTCCCCCTATTCACATATCTATAAATTTTGACGTGGCACCTGACATTAGCTTAGACCCCAAATCATTCCAGAGCCACCAGCATGCTTTATTGACATCGAGCTCAGTATTGCACCTCGACTCTAAGGTTCTGACCCCCAACCCCAGATTTTGTGCAAATTAAGATTTATTTTGTTGCACGTAATTTGGTATTTTTACATTTTAGTCTTTCAACTTTCTAACTGCAAAATAATTGTCAAATATCCTTGGAAAATTGTGCATGATAACAATACACAAATCAAAGCTGCTATTTGCATTTAGTGAAATTACACTAAAAGTCTGATGTGTTGAAATCCAAGACCAATAAGATAAGGGATGTTTCAAGATTTTTGCATGGTTTTATTTGGCCCTGATAAACGTCTCTGCACAGCATACGAGTCCCTGTAAATGTTTACAACACCACAAAAGGGGACTAACTGGTATCTCCAAGCAATGACACAAACTGAAATTATGAAGATGGTTGTATTGTTAAACTAGCATATACTGTTTAGAAAATACAAAAAAAACTTAAAATATTACTAAACTTTAAATTGTAACACACCAAAATATTATTTTAGCTTATATTTCACCAACATTTATTGTTACATGTGCATGTAAATATCGACGAGCTGTGTGGGAACAGGATGTAGATGCTCACATTGGAATAGATATGCAGTGTAGAACATAATCCCACAGTTAATTTTTTATGCTACTATAGATGTTTTGTTGTATACAACAACTGAGTTTTTAATAAATTTTGTACTGTTTTTTTCTTAACATGTTTTGCTTTGCATTTATTTTGTACTCGCATCATTGGATGTTTAAAAAAATATATTTTTGACAATTGTGACAAAAAGCACAAAAACTGATTTCCACAATTTTGACAAATAAAAATGTGTAACACAAAATAAGTGCTAAAATGTTCACCCCCTTTTAAAGCGACTGACCCAATTCACCAGAAGTCCAGCCAATTAGTGCTGCTCATCTCACAAGGTGTGAAATGGAGACCACCTGATTGTAGTGTCACCTTCCAGACCAAACGCTGCACATTAACAAAAGCATGCCATCCTTGGTATAAAGCATGGTGGCAGCAGCAGCAGCATCATGCTGTGGTGACGCTTCTCACCAGCAGCTCCTGGAAAGTTTGTAGAGGAAGAAGGTAAAATAAATGCTGCAAAATACGAAGAAATCCTGGAGGACAATTTGTTTCCACCTGCTACAGAACTTCGGAAAACATTTATTTTCCATCAAGATGATGACGCCATCAGTGAGCTAAAGCTACACAGAAACGATTTGAAGACAACAAGGTAAATGTTCTGGAGTGGCCCAGTCAAAGCCCTGACCTCAATCCGATAGAAAATTTGTGGGAGAACTTGAAAATGGCAAGTCACAGCTGATCCCCAGCAACAGGACAGAGCTGGAACGGTTCTGCAAGGAAGAATGGAGTAAAATTGCAGTGTCCAGATGTGCAAGTCTTAATGGGACTTATCCGCACATTCTCCGTACTCTGATTGCAGCCAAAGTTTTATCTACCGAATACTCACTTGAAGGAGGTAAAGATTTATAAAATCACTTATTTTGCATTAATATTTTTGCGCTATTTTGTAGAAATCAGTTATTACTCTGATATTAAAAATTTTTTGTCCAAAAAACCCAACTATGTTGCTCATGACTGATTTGTAAAAATATTAAAAGGGTAAGAGATCCAAAGAGGCAAATGCTTTTTATAGACACTGATGTATAATAATAACATGCAAATAGATAGGTTAACTTATTGCTAATTTTCTTGGTATCAGCTTCAGTCTTTAGATTTGTGATGATTCCACTGTTGAAAGTTGCACAAGTCAATAATTTCAATGCACGTCTAATCAGCTCTGTTATGAACCAGATGTGATATGTTCTGCAAATATTTTTTTTTCTCTAAAACATATCAAAGAGGCTAAGATAAATTAAGTAAATATAGTCTTTAAACTTTTATTGCAAGAGGATTGTATTAAGAAGTTTATAACCCATTATTGATATGGAGTTCCTAGCCATAAAATCTCTGTAGCAACACGAATGGATGAATGAATGAACCTTTTAAGGCATGTGCACACATATTTTTCACAAAAATTAGGCAAACAACGCACTTCAGAACTGCCCTGGATTATCCTTGAGCTGAGAAATTCAATTTAACAGCTTCCAACAGAATCTGGTCATTGAGTTTGACCAATGACCAGATCTAGACCTAATCTAGACTTAAAATCTATCAATGTTGCTGTAATGACAAAATTGTTAGAAAAGAAGACATAAAGATGACAATAACAATGGTATTTTTCTTCAAAGTTGTCAAGTTGGTTTGTAATGTTGAACAAATTACTATTGTATTTTTTAATTATTTAGAATAGCATACAAAACAATAATTAACGTTTTCTTTCTTTGCACCTGTTGTGAAACCGTTTATTTTCCCTTTTGAACCTTCTCGGCACCTGTAGTTGAGTTGGCAGCTCAATTGTTTTGTTTTGGTGGTCAAGTTGGAAGTCTACTTCAAGGTTTGTAATCCACGGTTTATTATAAAAATGGTTATAAGATAAACCATTTACCAGTTAACTTTTTTGTAGTGGTGTCGGCATCTAAATTAGCCTTTTAGTCAGCACCGTTTCTACCGGTTGCCTGGCAGCTAAGCTAACTCAGTCGCTTCAGGTTTGCGTTGGTTAAACTGACACATTTTCTGTTGCATGAACTATATTAACACATACCATAAAAAGTTGCATGTAATCTGAACTACGAAAGCTTGCTGATTTAAAAAAAGAAGGGCGGCATTATGTAGCTACAAGGCAAATTCTGAAAAATAAGGAAGGCTAATGCTAGCAGCAGAGAGGCCAGCGGTTGAATGTTGCCGTTTATTCATTAGATTTCGACGCTTAATGAATTGGCTTCAAGTTTAAAAGTTGTACAAGTTTTAGATTATATCCTTTAACGTTTATACAGATAAGTAAAATCAGTCAAACAATGTTTTGAACTAAGAAGTTATGGAAACCTGGTATTAGCTTTAGGGTGGGGCTCATTCAACCTAATCTAATGACCGGTAGTGGTCAGTGACCAAAAAGTATCTTGTTGAAAGATGTTTAATGCTTTGCCTTTATTTATACCTTTTCATACAGATCTTTGAAAACATTTTATTGGCTTAGTATTTACATTTCTTTTACCCCACTCACATGTTATATAGATAATAGATTAAGTGTAACAACTAAAGTTATCAGTACTGACAGCTGAGATCCACGTACACTGACTTCTGCTATTTAAACAAATGAAAATCGGTGACATATTTTATGTCTAAAGGGTATTGCAGTGTGTTAACTATTTGTGAGCACATCCAGGTGCATTTTGCTGGGGTTTTTTTCTCCCTACACAAAATGTAATAAAAAAGTTATACAATGGTAATTATTTTGTATAATTTTTTAAATATAAGGAGTTAATTTTCTTTTTTTTATTAAATCAAACCAACAGACAGTAGTATGTTGCTGCCTAAAAAGCAATGATTCATATGCCTGTACGAGGCAGTGGATGGTCAACTGAGTCGTAATTTATATGTCAGGCTGTTTTTTTTTTTTTTTTTGCCCTGTTCTTGAAAGTGATTTGTTACAAAAATATGTTTCTCCTTTTTTACATCTCCTACTTTCACTTAGATTAGTAGCTGATTAAGATATCCTAATGTAAAGTTATGGACTGTCATAATCAGGAACCTGGTTTACATCTTACCAGATTCTTGTACTTTGCTGTAACTTGTGCTAGAAAAGATTAGATCAAGTCTCTCAAGCAATCAGCATCCTCTAAAAAGGTTTTGCTGTGCATCAATGGCATCATCTACTCTTTTCTCCTTCTTGAGTTGCATTAAGATGAGCTTGATTTGCATTATTTTCTGGTCACACTCAAAACATATTTGCTTTTTTTGTTTATTATATTTATAAATAATTTAGAGCAAAGTTGATGGAAAACATTATTAAGCTAAGGGCTGTACTAAGATTGTTGGATAGTTGTGTATATTTCTAGACAGATATGAAGTTTGATTAAAAAAATATGCACGCCAATGAATGCAAACTAAAATTCCCATTTTGTTTTGAGAATGCTATCAAAAATATTTAACTGGTTTGGCCGCAGAAGAAACAGAAAACCATTAAGTATAGGTGAGTTTCCTTTAGGATCTTTCTAAGGAAATCCTTAAGTGGAAGACTTATCATGAGGGAGAGGCGTGGCTTTGAAAGATGATACTAACTGTTTAGAACACCCAGGATGCTTGTCTTGTTGACTTGTCCCTCTTGGAAATTTAATGCAACCGTTTAGCATATATGTCTTTTCACAGCTGTGACATCATGTCTGACAAAAGTGAACTAAAAGCAGAACTCGAAAGGAAGAAGCTGCGTTTGGCACAAATCCGGGAGGAGAAAAGAAGGAAGGAGGAGGAGCGAAAGAAGGTATGAATTTTCTGACTTAAGGATTTGCATAGTCCGACGTTGGATCTACATAAGTGAAATGGAATATATATTTGGCCCAGTTTGATATACATCACATAAATGAAAAACAATTATGGAAATGTTCAAATCTTCTAAAGCGATTCTTCCTCCAGGCTTTCTGGTGTAATTGAGCTTCATCTCAGTCTTTTTGCATTTGCCATTTTCTGCGACGGCTGTGAGTTTCTTGCCTTGCTAGTTTAAATCAGGCAGGTAATCATGGTCTTCCTTCAGAGCAGGGTCTGAACAAGACATGAAGCTCTTTGTTCATCGTTTTTGTCAAAGAGTATCTGAATGTAATGTTGATTCTTGAAATAGTCCTGAATGCTTGATGTTTCTGTGTTCGCAGGCAGACCAACAGCAGAAAGAAGCTTCACCACAGCAGGATGACTCCGACCTGGAGAAAAAAAGACGAGAAGCTGACGCTCTTCTGGAAAGCATGGGGATTACACCAGATGCTGCACTTGGTATGTTTATATTTATCTGATGCTGCATTACTTCTGTATACTGTCTAGGTCATTAGGAAACTGCATAGTCACAACTGTTCAGCTGCACAATTTCTAAATTTTTTTAGATTTAGCGCTGTCAATGAAGCTCATGTACTTGCTGCTACATGTGCTAATAGAGGAGAAACAAGTTACTTTTACAGGACAACTGTTTATTGGCCATCATTGGTGGCCATGCTTGGTAGACTCAATATTCACAGCAGTCTCTGCTAGCTGCAGCATAGCAGAGAGCAAACGGGGAAAGAAAAGGGGGATGAGCAGCTTCACATAAGATTGTGATTGACAGCATAAATACCCTCCTCTTGGCTCTCATTGGTAATATCATTAGGTGAAGGCAGATGATTTTATTCACAGACAGTGTGTCCTACATCGGTGGTCCCCAACCCCTGGTCCACCGGCCGGTACCGGTCCACGGGCCGCGCAATAAATAATTAAATATTTCCGCTTCATGTGTCATTTAAGTCTGAAGGATCTTTTATTTTGAAAATCCTTTAACCGGATGCTTTCAGTTACTTGCGCGCTAACACTGAGCCACAAGCAGCGAAATGAGTAAGAAACGGATCAGATGCCTTTGGAAACTCTCTTATGGATCATGCGCATGCACCCCCCCCCCCCCCCCCTTCAACAGAATTTACCGGCTCTTCACCTGTCACGGCGCAATCCCCCCGCCCCCACCCCCGGTACGCAGCGTAATTGTCCGAGTCTTGACCGGTCCGCGGTAATAAAAAGGTTGGGGACCACTGTCCTACATTATATGAGACAGATACTGTCAAGACATAGTGACAGTTTCAACAAATATGTCAAAATGCTCATTTGATCAAGTTTCTTCTGTAGTTTGAGTTGAGAAACTTAAATTTGGGCAACATTGAGACAGATGCACATATTGTTAATTTGCAACATATGTACTTTCATCTCTATGTTGCCTAAAATTTGCAGAATAAAATTTTACAATAAGGCAAATTGCAGAGAATTTATAAAGTTTTTAAAAGATAAAGATGGCTTTTGATGGCAATGAATATCTACTATGTTACCAATGCTAAATAACTGAATATTTCTTTAACTTGGGTTATTATTTGTACAACCTTAGACCCATTGATTCTTAAAGCAAACTACATTTTAATATGGTGGTGTTTTGTTTTTGTGTAAGTTTATGTCAGTCTTGTTCTCCTAATTGTTTGAAGTCTAAGTTATGCAAATGTAGTCAATGTTATGGTTAGGAAATGCACAATTCCTATAGACAGCAACCATCAGAACTGAAGAAAACCTATACTTAGTATAAAAATGAAATGAAATGGGCTTTCTTTCCAACTGAGTTGTCTTATGTATATGAAAAATAAAGCAAAGGTAAGGGACTTAAATAAATAAAGCACATAGATTTAAGCAATCAATCAAATTTTTACTGGATTCGTAGTGGAAACTGTTTGTGACGTTTCAGAAACCACATAAAGGAACTGCTAAAAATTCCCTCTTCCTTTGCTTTTACATTTAAAGGCCACAGGTTTCAGACATTTGATCTAGGAGAAAATCCTTATACAAAAAGTATTTCTAAAAGAAAGTGTGTGTGTAAAAGTTTCCCCCACCTGTGTGCAAAACGCCTGAGCAATGTCTCTATTTAAACAGCAGGTGGCAGAAGAGCTCCATTAAAAACTCAATGGAAAAGCCGTTGGAACATGAATGAGGCAGTGGTACTATGGTTGTGCTTTTAAAGCAGTTTAAGTTTGCTTAGATGTGCGTAGGTTTTTATTGGCTGAATTTTTCTAAAAGTATTAAAATGTTTTCTTTAATCCCGATACAATTTTTGCAAATGGATGCATTATGCTTTGCTTAATTCCCTGTTTCCTACACATGAAATGCATCCTTCCAAGATTTAAGTGGTAAAACATATCCAGCAACACGCTGACGTGTTTCCGCTGTTGAGTTCTGAACTGTTCAACTTACCTACCGTTTTCTATCTCTGTCTCTAACGTAGCCCCTCCTCTCACGACTCCTGCTCCCAAATCAGCGGAAACTCCTAGTGAAACCAGCAGCCAGGACTCTGATGGAGCCGTGGGACCCAGGTACACAAACACACCGAAGAATCGCTCAGCAAGAGTCCAAACCGCAGCGCAGGAATTTACAAGCGTGGAGAGCATCCAGGCTTCCCTGTTTTGGAAGATATTTCCTACCTAAAGCAAATTCTAGATATTTATTGCTTCATTGCGTTTCTTATAAAAGATAATTCTCTTTCTTTTTTTTTCCTCTTGCTTTGACATGTGATCAGCCTTTTTGCAGATTGCAGATGTGTTTTGCTGTAAAGATTGCTGTAAATGTGCTAAGGTACATTGTCAGCTTGTGTGTTTTGCTTTTATGTGCGTGTTGCTGCGTTTTACTGTGACATAAAGGTTACAGACGCCAGTAAATCCTGCAGCTTAGCTTAAACTCAGATTAGAGCTGCCATTGCTGCAATGAGTGATGACAAATTTATGCCAACCGAGGACATGTTTATTTCATTTATGTGCCTCCGAATTAGAACGCTCCCAAATTAACAATGAAACAGCGGGCTGCTGTGACGCCTGGGGGACTTCTTAACCCCTAATTAGAGCCCCCTTCCCTGGGCTGAAATTCAAGCTCCCCCAGTGTCCCATCAGGCCCGGTGAGCTGTTCCCACTACGTGTTGACTCATTTCCCTCACCAGCTTGGCCATTTCCTACACACATGGAGGTCATGTTTTCTCCCAGAGGGCTCCCCTCGCCACCGCCACCATTCTGGCTACACAATGCTCAAAGCCTTTGGTGTGACAAAGTTTGGACAGATCCATTCTTCAATTTCTGGGTTTTTTTGTTGTTGTTTTTTTTGCTGGGAAATTAAATCTGCATTGGTATAAATTGAACAGACTTTTGATCGTTCCAATCAGCATGTCCTGATGCTAACATTACCTGGTCTCTTCATATATGCTTGCTTGTCTGTCTGTCTGTCACTAATGCTGCCTTGTTGCTGTGACACTAATCAGGACTCTGCACTGGGACTCTGACCCGTCCACTCTTCAACTTCACTCTGATTCTGAGCTGGGGTACTGGACACTCTCTTCTCTCCTTTCCTGGTCATTTTCCTTTCTCTCAATCTATGGCATGATTACTTTAGCTTTCAGGGTCATTGTTAAGTTGATTCAGTCCAGGAGAAACGGTGACGTCGTGCATGTTGAAAAGATCGGATTATATAGCGCTAGTAAATTGTGAACTAATCAATTTCTTTCACGGCACGAGAAAGACGAATTATTTTAGATAAGCTAAAGAGTTTCTCTGAGTGTGGTGAGGATTGTTGGAAAATATATTAAGGCTGGTTAATGTTATGTGGTGCAGAGTTTGAGTTGTTCTGTGTTTTATAGGCGTGTGACTCCAAAACTGGGAATGGCCAAAGTCACGCAGGTGGACTTCCCACCGCGTGAGACAGTGACCTACACCAAGGAGACTCAGACACCAGCCCCCGTCCAGGCTAAAGAAGGTGATTTATGTTTTGTTTTTGTTTTATTTATTTTTTCTTTATTTTTTAGCTGTTTTCCTTCAAAAAATCAGAAATCTCTGGATTTCTTTAATGCAGATTTACCCCATCTCCAATTTTGTCTCTAAAATTAAATAATTAATATGTGTGTGTGTGTGTTGTGTGTATATATATATATATATATATATTTTTTTTTTTTTAAGTTCTCACGTGATCATTAAATATCTTGTTAGCAGTGATATCAAATCACATTCGACATCGCAATTTCCGAGTGTGCAATTTAAAAGGACTTCTTGGATGCGACATCGATAGGACTGCATGTCCTCAGCGAGATATTTAATTGCAACACTATGTTTGAAATTGCAATGACTATATTAATTACAATTAACCCACATATGCTGACACTTTTCTTTCTTTACCATTACATAATTTCCCTGCCACTCAGTGAGCTCTAATGTCTCAGCAGTTAAAGATACACATCAGCTGTGGGCATTAAGGGTAGTTAGAGTCCATTCAACAGGCCAATGTTATTGCATATTGCGTAATATATAAGCTATTGCCTATAAATGCGTATTAGTATACACTGAAGTAGAGCGTGTAAAAGCCTTACTCAAAAACATATTATCCTACTAAATGTTGCACCCAAACCGTCATTTGTGTTTGAGATGTTGCAAAAAGTAATATTAAACTGATTATTTCATACTCTCTTCAAATATATATTAACTATGAGGGTGTAAATGAAATAATTTAGCCTTCTAAATGTAGCTGCAAAGTTGGATGAAGTGCAAACTGTCTTTTATACCCACACCTGTTATATAGTTCATGGCGATTCGATTAAGATGCTAAATCTCAGGGGGAGTGGTGGGTTCACGGTGGAAAGGAAAGCAGAGTGAGTTAAATCTAATATTCAATAATATTGAAGCTATTTTACTTTTTTTTTTAACTCATGTGACCCTATTAGGAGCAGAGATGATGTAAGAGAGCTCAGATGATGAAAAGCCAGATTATAATTATTTTGAAATTAAGAAAATGATTAAAGCTGATGTTAAAAGAGTTCTACTTTGAGCATCTTAAATGCTAAAAACTGAAATGTTCTTTGCTTTTTAAGCTTTCTGTTATCTGCTGAAAATCTTGCTTTCTCTCTCGCAGCTTGAATTAAACACAGACATTTTGTCTTTTAAATAGCTTCCTGGATCCCACTGCTTCTCTGATTTCACTTAAAACAATTCAACACCACTGAAAACAATTACTTTGTGTCTTCTTACTGCTATAACAACTTCCACACTGAAGAGTGTTGTTGTGACCATGACCTAGTAGCTCTTGGATACAGGTCGAGCTAAAAATCATCTAGGTCAGGAGCTAATTTCTCTGTTCATCTCCATTCATTACGTTCGGACTAACAAGGTTTCAGAATTTTGTTTATTTAAGATATGTATTATATCTTGAAGGTGGAGGAGCTGCTTACAGGAACATTTGAGGAGAAGAGGGAAATGAATGACGTGTGGAAACGCTTTACAAAGCCCTGAGATGAAAGTGATAGAAAAATGAGATGTAGGAAACACAAGAAGTCAGAGCAGAGACTCAGCTCAGACGGGCTCGGCTCTCTGAACCCCACCAGCAGCTCGGCTTTGGTGTAATTAGCGAGCAGGATGAGAAACCAGTGACAGGAAGGAGAAATGCGATTGGAGCGGAAGATATGAAGCGCTGTGCGTTCAGCTGCTTATTGCCTCTGAAGCGTGTTGATATGTATGTAATTGCTGCTCCGAAGCTTTCATGTGCGTGGACAAACCGAATATTTGTGCCGAAATCCACATGTTGATCACATGTTGTGTTAAATATTCAATATTCCCAGTTGAGCTTCTTGTTCTTGGATGATTTTTTTGTTGTTTTCAGATGGTGAATAATGGGCTTGTCTGACATCCTGATAAGAATTTCGGTTTTGAACCTTCACGTTAAGCTACTGGATGAATTTGTCTTTCATCTGGTAGCTTAACTCAGTTTGCACCAGTTAACACTCGTCTTCAGCGTCCATAAAAGCTTGGTTTGGATTTTAAACAGTGTACTGATGTGTAGAAAATTCAGAGATGACATGCAGAGTGCGTAAGGTCAGATTTCTCTCTTGTTTTGGAAAGGGGCTCGTGGGGGTACACTACAAGCCAAACTAGTGAAGAATGAAAAGCATCTTTTTTTTTTTTTTTTTTTTGCTCCTCATTTCTCTGGCCTCCACTGGATATAGTAAAACTGTATTAAACAGCGACACTCTCTGCCAGCTGTTCAACACAGAGCCCCCCTTCCCCTCTCTGCCACTATGTAATCATTTCATCAACTCCTTCGCTTCCCCTGTCTTCTCCCTTCACCGAACAGGCACATAACAAAACGCACTCAGTGACATTGTGCATTTTCACACCATCACTTCTGGCGCCCGATGAGACGGCGATGCCTCCCCATCTTGCTCCCGTTTGCCACATTTGTGATGCGTGGGGTGGCGTCTGGCCTGCTTTCTGATTGAGTGATTTATCGTGTTGTGGAAAGGAGGCAGCGGCGCGCACTCTCAAGGTCAGCAGGCGGTGGCATTAGAGGGAGCGGCTATCGCGCCCTGGCTATTGCAGGTTGAGGGTTCCCACTGTGTGTTCCTGACATCACAGAAAAACGAGTTGAAAATTCGAGATTACCAGCAAATGTTCACATCTATAAGAGAAAACAACAATGAGCAATCAGGTAGAATGCTATCTAATTTTGTTTGTTTGTTTTCCTGAGAAGCTTCTGCTGATGCTGTGAAATGGAGCTACTAAGCAATCCTTGAAGTCCTAGTGAACTTGAAATCTTGTTGTCTATATCTTATTTTTATGTGTAGAAGAAAGTATTTGTAGCCATAATACAAAAAAGTATTTTGGGACCTAAATTATTCTTATGCTCTATTATTTGATATTACAAACCAGAAGGCATCTGATTGTTTTTATAGTCACCACTGTCGTAAGGAATAATTAACAAAATATTTGAATAATCTAAAAAAAGACTAAAAGCTGTTTTACTTAAATTTCAATATGAAATTTAAATATTTGGCAAAAAATATGATTGATTATATCAAGCAAAGACATTTTCACAATTGAATTTTTTTTACCAATTTGGTAATGAAGCACCAAGTCTTTGAGATTGGAAGGCCTCCCTTCCATCACCCTCATCTTTAAATCCCTCCGCAGACTCAAGTCTGGACACTCCGAAATGTCATGACCTCTGCTCAGAAGAAGCATGCTGGTAAAATTGAACGACCAGTGTTAAACCAGGGTTCATAAATAATTTTTGTCCTAATTAAGAAAATAATAAAACCAATACATTATCTGTCTTAGTAGTAGTATAATAGTATAATAGTATAATAATAGTATCATTTTTTGTTTTTATAGACCTGATGTTAAACAATCTGCAGCTGTTTTCAATATCATTTGGGGAAAAATTTGTTTTTACTTTTACAATATCATGTTTTGGATTAAATTGTCATCTTAATAATGTCATATCAAGTAACAACATGATGAAAAAACATTAAAGTCATGGCGTAAAGGTGACTTGGCATCTAAGTGAGCAGCAAACAGACCTTAGAAAAAACTGTTTCTTTTAAATAACCTCTTAAACCTTTTGTGCTTCTTGTAACATTTATATAAAACACCTTATAGACAAAATAGAGAGCTGACTTGGAATGTTATTTGCTGCTAAGATGTGCTGATGGCAGAACAAAATATTCACCTAGCTGTTAGAAAAATAAAAATCACTTTTTATGTGGTTCATCATCTCGTCATTGGTCAAGAAAGTCGGTCAGACTGAAAATTGGAGAATCAACAGAGGATAACTGGTGCAGCTGTACTTTGTCAGGCTTCAGTTCTTTGGATTTTTTCCACAGTGCTATTTGTGAGACATCTGATTAGTTTTACTAGTTCGCAGAGGTGGTACAAGACCATATGACTAACTCCTATCATAAAAGTTTATTGAGTTTAAAAAAAACAAGCATATGGAGGAATATTTTGCTTTCAGAGTGTTAAAGCTGACAATTAAATTCACAAAACGACACTAAAAAGAGAAAACCACTAGTATTAAACAATGAATTTAAAAGAATCGGTTTATTAAATGTGAGCGATACAAATCCTGACTGCAAAGTTAACTGAATAAACACTTTTTATTGCAGCAATGTAAACGGCACACTTTAAGTTAGCATTGCACAGCATATCAACTCATGATTGTCCTTTGTCGTCGTCGCAAAGGGTTGATTTGGTCCAGTATTTTGTCAGCTAATATATATTCAAATGTCGTGCATTCATGCTCTGCATATTGGCTAAACTTCGATTGCCCTTGATGCTTACTTCTGATATATTTAGTGTCTGAAACACTGAAACTTGTGAAGAGATGTGATGACAAACAAGAAAAGAAACAGGTGTAATTTTCAACAATGACGTTGACTCCAATTGTTTTCCTGATTTCTATTTTCAATCCATTGACGTCTTTCCAGATGTGTGGAGTTTGCCGTAAAGGAAGTGTCTCGTTAATCTACTAAACTGGTGAACGTGTCAGTGCTGCAGAATTCCCAGACTGCATCAATACGCTCTCTTCAATAAAAGGCTGTAATTATGGAGTAAGATATTGTTGGACGCTGTGGGGAGGGTGGGGGGTGGATTGGTTGGTTCAGCACCGCATTTCAAAAGACTCGTCAGGAACACAAGTACGCCGAGCGGTTCAGTAGATCTCATATTTAATTGAATGTGATTGTTTTAATCACTTTGAATTTAGAGGTAGGTCAAAACTTTTAATCATAAAGTCCTTAAAGGCCTGCTTGCTTCAAGTGCCACTTGGAATTGTGGTCAGCTTTTATGCACTTGATGATTAGTAGCGCTTGAATATCTGTCGTAGAGTAGCTGATCATTTCAAGGAGAAAATTTGATGTTTTCCTTTTTTAAATTTCCTCATTGTATGATTTTTATTAATGTTCGCCCTTTTTGATTTTGATGTGCGAGTCTCCCCGAGGTTTACTTTGTTCCTTCGACCAATACTGGCGTTTGCTATTTACAAGGTTTAGATAATACTCTTATGTTAGAACCACTTTATTTTTAAAATGAACGACTGTAGTACTATTATATGTCTGTAGTATTAAACTACTGGTTTTCTGTGGGTTTGTAAGTGGTGTTTAACAGAGAAATATCAACTAGTGCCTGGAAACAGGATTTTCAGCTTGATCGTTTCAGACCAGTGATATGCTGGCTTGTTGAAAACTTAAAAATCGGATCTTGTTTTTGATCCTTGTTCACACGACGTTAAGCTCTACCAGGTTGCAGTAGCAACACAACTTTTCGCTTAGCTTTAGATGAAGGTAAAGGGATCGCAGCTATTTAAAAAGAAGCTGTATTTGAACGACATATGGAGACTTATTGTGCTGAATTCAGGCTGCAAGAGAGAGCTGGACTTTCATCAGATAACAGACTGAACGGAGTATTCGCGGAGAAGTCTATTCACAGATTTTCTAGATCATGGCTCTAAATTATTTGTAGAAAATTCACCTATTTGTGGATTTTTCAGTAAATCATATCCAAAATATTTGGTTAGCAGTGTTGTTTGCTAAAATACCTAGATGCAATGCTACTTGATATGCTACTGGCTAGCATTTGCAAAACAGCCAATCCATGAGTGCCATTTATTTTCCTTATAGCTGTTTTGCTGCACCCCCAACAGTGGAAATAAAGAAGACTGTAGACATTATCTTCTGTGGTAGTGCCACCTATGCGCATTTAGGTGTATTTGGGTTCATTTAGTAATACATGCAGTTTAAGGCATTGTTGTGTGGATCTCAAAAATTAGCAGATTCTGGCTATGTGTTGCTGACTGTGGTTTATAACCCCGTTCTCTTTTTTTTTTTTTCTTATCCTTCAACAAATGTTATGAAGTCTGGTGGATTTAAAACTGCTCTTTGGACATCCTAAAGCAAAGGTTGAGGTTTGGTTTCTTGAGGAATTCACGCAGTCTACTGTTTTAGAATGCTAGCTACAATAGCTTCACTGAATGTTAACATCAGTTATTGATGTCACATTAGAAATAGTTGTACCTTTCCTACATTTGCCCTGACTTGGGCTCTGCTCCTAAAATGAATAAAATCATGACGAAATAAAGACTTAATGACTGGACAAGAGAAAATCCTTTCAGTGCCATTCCTATAGTTGCTGATGTCATTCTAAAATCTGTATCAGCAAATCAAAGCTTTAAAAAAGCCAAAGACTGAAAGTCAACCTGAAAATTTTGATCTGTATGTCTCTGATCTTCGAGTTCTTGCAGAGCGGCGCTGAACACGAAGCCTTGGTGACTTCTGCAGCTGTGTACAACAGTTGTTTAATACTTGTTCATCCTTTGCCATGTTTGCATTAATGTATTGTCTGTTGACTTGGACTTGCCGTTGCTCTTTCCACCCCTCCACTCCCTGTCCTATCCTGCTCCCTCACCCCCCAAAAAAGCTTTTATTTCTTAAGTGGTACAAAAGCCATAATTGGACTTGCTTTGAAAGAGGTGTCAGTGTATGGGACATTGGTGATCCGGGTGAATTCTGTTAAATGCAACCCACCCACCCTTACTGCTTCTACCCCCACCCGCACGCGCGCACAGCCCCCCCAGCGGGGTCACCAGGATCACTAGCTTTTCTCCAAATGGCCATTTTGGCTGGCAGGTGCATTATACCCTTTATTTTCAGATTGTCTGTCCGCTCCTAATGCCTGGCAGGTTGATTGCTCCGGCTGCCTCGCCAGGGAAAGGGCTGACGAGCGCGGCCGGGACTAGCTGAAAGACAGTGATTACTGTTTTCCTTTAAGCCTGATTGAGGCCCTTGAAAGGAAAGATTTTAACCTTCTCCTGTTGGGAGTAGGGTATGGCTGCACATCGAAATGGCTTGTGTCATCAACCCGATTCTGTAAACTCATCAGCGCTCCCAATAACCTTCGTCCCTCAACCCTCCGTCTGAGGAAAGGGATAAATCACTTTATGGACAAAGTGACGGATGACATTATCATTTAGATTATCTCACCGGGAGAGAAACTCTTGCTTGCGCTGTGGTGATCTTAGATTAACTGCAAACGCTCTTTGGAAACAAAGCAAGAGCGTCCCCCTGCCCGGTTCGATTCTCGTCTTTTCTCCTTTCGTTTTACGTTTAATACCATCTCGAGATGATGTCCTGGGAAGAATCACGTTGGTCTTCTTTGAGGTGAAACCTGTGTGCAGTTTGCCAGCTGGTGTGGCCTGTATTTTGTTGTACACTCTCGGAGCCTGAATAGGAGCTGCAGGACCTCCTGCTAGGACGGTAATTGCACAGGCTTGCCGTTCAGGGGGAGGCTTGTCTGGACGCGGCCAGGCGGAAAACCTCTGTGCCATCCCCATGCCACCTCTGAAGTGCGCAAGACAATCCCTGCATCACCATCTGCTTTTGCACCATGCCGTCATCTGGTCAAGTCCAAAAGGATGGTGCCGAGGCAGCTGCTCCTCACCCTCTGCCCCGTGGCCTAGAAGGGGGCAACCTGCAACTGGGACACAGAGGAAACGGCTACACTGACAGCCAGACTCCCTTTGAATGGATTGTGTCTCATTAACAGTTGGGGAAAGACAGGGGTCCCTATGACAACAAGACACCCGCTGCGCCGTGTCCCTTTAATACAAACTTCCCTGCTATAAAGGAGCAGGTTCCTCTTTGAAAAGCAACATAGTGCTGACAAACCAAACAAATGCAAGGCAGAGATACAAAATCACTCTATTGCTGCGCTTGTAATCGCTGGGTGGAGCTTTTATTGAAAGCGAAAAATAATGAAGGTGTGAAATAAAGTGGCCATGCTGCATGAAGCATCCGTTTGGAGGCGTAATCGTTCCTCTTGATAAAGCTTTCCACTTTATTTTGATTTTTTTTTAAAATGCTATTGTAATATAGAAATCGGACAAAAACAGGTAATCACTAGGATATGACCTTTTAGGGTTTGTCATCAGGAGATAAAGTTTGTAGAGCCTTGTTTAATCTGTGACCTGAGTTTTTAATGACTTTTTGATCGACAGAAGAAGAAGAGGAGGAAGAAATTACTCCAGCTCAACTAGTAGTTGAGGATCAAACTGAGAAACTGGTCCAAAAAGAAGAAGAAGAAGAAGGTAATTCACTACTACTACTACTAAAACTTCTACTAAAATTTCAATTGGAGTTGTTGGAATTTTTACAGAGCATCACACTGATGCCTCCCAAAGATGTTCATACACCTTTAGATAGACCATTACAAAGTGCTTTTGAATCCAGCGCCCTTTACCTTAAATAAAATTGACTGCCTTTGGAACTGTAATTCTGACCTCAGAGGTTTGGTAGAGAACATTAGAAAACAACCAGCATCTCCAGGCCCGAGAGGCAGAACATTAATTAAAGAAGCAGCAAAGAGGACCTACTGTTAATCTGGATCTGCAGAGATCTGCAACTCATATGGGAATATCTGGCAACAGAGTAACTATTGTCCAAGTGTGAAATTGTCATCCTTATAATAACGGCATAAAAAGTCAGTTTTGCCTTAAGCCATGTGGTTACCCTGGTCAGATGAGACAAAAATGTTGCCTTTTGACCCATTTGGAGAAAAAAACCCAAAAGTATATATAGTAATCCATAAAGTGACACATGGTGGTGGTGACAGCATCACGATGTGATTCACACAATGTGATTGAAATCAAAGAGAACCTTTGAGAAAAACAAACAAAAAAAAAAAACACAATTCCTTTTCACAGATTTTCTTCTAATCTGACTGACTGACTTAAGCTATTATATCACGAAGACCATGCAACAACATTGCTAGTAAGTCTGGCAACTGCAACTCATCTGAACTTTTCAGGAATTTCACTAGAAGAAAAATAAGTTATTATTGCCCTTCCTCTTTGTACTAGTCTGCCACATACACAGTCCAGTCACATTAATGTGACCATCTGTCAAAAGCCAGAATAACCACCTTTCGCAGAGCGAACTGCTACGAGACGTGCAGGAAGAGAGTCACTTAGGTCCCTGAAGGTCTTCTCTGGGATGTTGAGCCATGCCGACTCTAATGCCGTGGCCAGCTGCGCTAGATTACGCGGTTGAGGATCCATGGCGCGAACAACTCGATCGAGATGGTCCCACAGATGCTCGATTGGGTTTAAGTCAGGTGAGTTTGCTGGCCAGGGGAGGACGGTAAACTCATCCTGGTGCTCTTCGAACCACGCACGTACACTGGCAGCTGTATGGCACCTCGCATTGTCCTGCTGGAAGATGCCATCATCCTGAGGAAAAACAATGCGCATGTAGGGGTGGACATGGTCCGCAAGGACAGATGCGTACTTGTATTGATCCATCGTGCCTTCCACAATAATCAGTGAACCCAGAGAATGCCAGGAAAACATTCCCCAGACCATAATGCTCCCGCCTCCAGCTTGGACCGTTCCTGCAATGGTTGCAGGGTGGTTCCTTTCAGAGGTTTCACGCCTTATACGCCAACGTCCATCTGTCCGATGGAGCATAAAATGCGATTCATCTGAAAACGCTACCTGTCGCCACTCAGTGGACGTCCAGCTGCTGTACTGGCGTGCAAATTCTAGCCTTCGTCGTCGATGAACACCAGTCAGCATAGGTGCACGAACCAGGCGTCTGCTTCGGAGGCCCAGACACAGCAATGTTCGCTGAATAGTGGTTTGGGAGACACTTGTGGTAGCCCCTTGGTTCATTTTAGTGGTCAGTTGCTCAACGGTAGCCCGTCTATCTGCCCGAACGCATCTCCGCAACCGTCGTTCGCCTCTGTCATCTATGGCCCGTGGTGCACCACATTTGCCACGTCGTTGATTTTGGACAGTCCCATTTTGCCATGCACGGTACACTTTTACCACGGCGGCACGCGAACAGTTCACAAACTCAGCCGTTTCGGAAATGCTTCCACCCTTGGCCCGAAAGCCAATGATCATGCCCTTTTGGACGTCGGATAAATCGCTTCGTTTCTGCATTACGCCAACGATTGAAATGTTTTCCGAAGCCCACACACACCCTTTATATACGCTCAACTGCACTGTGCTGCCACCTGCCTTCTGTGATTGGTTATTTAACTCTGAAGTGGAAAGTACGTGGTGGTCACATTAATGTGACTGGACTGTGTATAATCCTAATAAAATCCATTAACCTTTGTGGTTTTGGCTAAACAAAAAAATTTAAAAGTTTTAGTTCTTTAACTTCCACATGTCCACAGCAGTAAGTTTCTGTTTCTTTGTCAAGCCTCGCCGCATGAGCTGACTGAGGAGGAAAAACTCCAGATCCTCCACTCCGAGGAGTTTTCTAAATTCTTCGACCAGAGCACTCGCATCATCGAGCGAGCGCTCTACGAGCACGTGGACATCTTCTTTGACTACAGCGGTCGTGACCTGGAGGACAAGGAAGGGTAAATGACGCTTAATTCAAAAGCCGTAATTGTTTATTTTGAAGTATTACTTTTCATTGATTGATGCCATTTCCCTCTCCAGGGAAATTCAGGCGGGAGCGAAGCTTTCACTGAACAGGCAGTTCATGGACGAGCGCTGGTCCAAACATCGGGTCGTCACCTGTCTGGACTGGTCTCTGCAGGTGATTTTCCCTGACAGTTGCACCATTTTAACATGTCCCTCAAAGCGCCATTAAGGAATTGTTTAATCAGTCCTTTTTCTAAAAAAAAATGAAAAATCAAATTGAAGGAAAAAGTGAATGTAATGGTTTCTAATTGGCTTTTAAAAGGGCTTTGATCATGTTTTATGGTTAACTTGCTTCAGTTTGACAACATTTCCCTTTCAGCCAAAACTCCCTCAGGAAAACCAAGTTTGGTTCCGTACACATTGTAGTCAAGTCTGCCGGCTGTAATGATTTATTTCCTCTGGTGTCTAAGGTCATTTCACTCCTGATTCTGCAATGGTTTTTGACAGTGACTGAGCACCTAACCTCTTTGTTCACTGTATTTCTGGCCCAGAGCAACATTAACACCTGAAAAACCTCAGCAGCATCGTGCAAACATCCACAACGTGTTTGTATATCTAGATGCTGTTTCCTTTTTGATTATGGATGCATTATGGATGAATTTATCACCATTTTGAAACAATTTTTTTTATTTATTTATTTATTTATTTATTGATTATTCCTGAAGTAGTCGTGCTTCTATGAAATAATAAAAGGAATAAAGGACGTTATTGAGGATCTGAAATGGTTGAGCTGCGTGAAACGAGCCACAAATATGTGCGGAAAGAGTCACTTTTTCAGCATAGACGTTTTGGCTTTGAAAATTTAATTTGTTGAGGAAAAGAAATAATATCTATCATTCCACTCATTTTATTTCCATAGCTCCATAGAGTGACGTTAACTCACTATCTTGTCTGACAAGCAGGTTTTACAGATTTTATTATTTGGACCTTGAACTCGGGTCAATGCTATGACAGAATATTAGGGCCAGGCTGCAATGTTTTTTCAATAAAATCATGCCTTAAATATGAATAAAGTCATTATATTAGGAGACTTCACTTGTAGTTTTATGAAAACTCCTTCACAAAAAATAGCAAAAAACTAAAATGAGGAATTTTAACATCTTGTGATGCTATCCTTTGCTATCAGTTTTATAAATAAGGAAATACTTAATCTTTTAACAAGTCAGCATCAAATCATTATCAGGAGTAGGACTTTGAATCGATTGAGCAAACGACTGAACTGGTCATGTCATTGGTCGATAATTAGAAGCTTTTTTTGTGTTTTCATTAAAACAACTTTTTTTCTTAATTTTCAGGTGCTATGGTAAAATAGAATAGGATATTAGCGTCTGCTAATATTATGACTTTATTCTTGTAATTAAACAAAAATTCTTGTAGCCTGGCCCTAATACTCCATCGTACAAATTCACAGAAGAGGAGACTGAAATAAAAAAAGTACTTAATTTTGTGGTGATGTTTTATTTTTTAGAAAAGAAAGAGGGAAAAAATTGCTAAAATTGTATCTGACATGACAAAAATCAGAGATTTTATTTTTAAGCCACATTGCCCAGGCCAATACTGGCATCTGTTGCTTTTCCACATACAACTAGATGTGAGGAGTGTGTCTATTTTATCCATTTGTTTTCTTTTTTCCCTCACTAGTATCCTGAGCTCCTGGTCGCCTCCTACAACAACAACGAGGAGGCTCCACACGAGCCAGACGGCGTGGCTTTAGTCTGGAACATGAAGTACAAGAAAGCCACGCCAGAATACGTCTTCCACTGTCAGGTACCAAAACCAACATCACTCACTTTTCCTTCTTCAACTCCCTTCTTTGTGTTTTTTTTTTCTGCCCCACCCCCACAAATATACCTCGCTCCACAAGTGTGGAACAGCACCAACCTTTTTGCTCCCCCCTTCCTGCCTCCATTCACACGGTGAGTTCACCATGCTGGCATTCACCTCCACCACATCTTTCCACAAACACATGTTCTGGAGAAGACCTGTGGCGCAAGACCTGAACGGACTCCAAGAGCTGCAGCAGGATTAAGTGTGGGTGGGTTTTGGTGGGGGGTGTGGAGCAGGAGTGAGGTGGGGGTGGGTGGGGGCGTGCAGGGCTGGTTATCATGTGCATCTAAACAAGGGCTCTGTGTTCAGACAGAGCGAGCTGGGAGAGCAGTTGAGTGCCATGGCTCTGCTCAGCTTTATATTAATGCTGCCCTGAGGCTCCTTCACCAGAACGAGTTGAGTAGAACCACATGTTGCCTTCAGAGCGGATGTCATCGAAGACTCGCTGCTGAGATGAATAAAACTGAACAGAAGTGTGAATCCAGTTTGCTTTGTGCTTCCAAGTTGGCTCAAAAGCTGATTTTTAAATTTTTTTCCCCCCTTTTTCTTTACTTTTTTGTCGAATTATTTCGCTCTCGATCATTATTTGATTAAAAAGTGGTCGTAGCTGAAGAGGTCAGAGTGTTCATAACACCTACGCTGCAGTAAAAACAAACATGGATTCTATTAGAAAGTTAGTTTGTCAACACTGGTGGATATACAATCTGGTTTTGTTTTTGTTTTCCGGACAAAAATTGAACCTTTTCATTTTAATATGAAGTATAATCAGATAAGAACACACTAGCTATTAATATTCTGGAAGAATATGAGGCAGATGATGAGTTACCTGTCTCTAATCATGGGGTCAGTAAGATAAACTTGAAGTAAAATGTCGCAGCAATTTAAATTTGACACACAAATTCAAAAACGGAAATTTAAAACATGATTTATTAGCTTTTAATTAGAAAAGAAAAGCAATAATTATTCCTTTTGCTGTTAAAGTAATGTTGCTACATTCTAAATCACGATTTAGAATGTAGCATTTTGCTTTTCACACATAGCAGCAAATAACAGATTCTTTAAATTCAGGGTGGTTTTTAATGATACAGAATATTTTCCCCCCACTCTTCTCTGTGTTTAATAACTCAAACAAATTTTAGCAGCTTAATTAGTTGGGCTACCTGCTCCCAAAACTAGCCTACAGACATCAAATCTGTTCAAAATTAATTTGAATTGCACAGTCATAACCAGCTTTTACTTCAGTAAAGTAATTTTCAAAGATAAGATAAATAAAAGTAACAACGTTCTGATAAATTGTAACTGATCAATTGTAACTAATAAAATAAAAAAATCAAGAAGTCCTAGAATTAAAAGCAGGTTTTAGACAGTGACTCTGTCTCTTCAGGTTGCAGTCTGGATCTGGGAAGGTTCAGCAGTAGCTTGTTTGTGAGCCTTGCAACTCCAGCTGGAGTGTGATGACGTAAAACATGCTGCTTGACGCTCGACTGCTGTACTTTTAACAGTTTTATCTTGATGGGAGCGTTGGGCGTTGCTCCTTGAGTTTCCACTCAAGTTGAAAAAAGTGAAATGGAAAAAGTCACTTAAATAGATATTCTGACAACATGAAGTAGGATAGAACATGCCAAAAAGCAACACTTTATGAAAGAAATTCAAGAACAGATGAGAAATAAAATGATTTCAAAGCATTTGGGAGGTTAGCGAACCATTCGTGACTCAGTAAAGAGACTGATTATGGACTTGCTGTAACATTAGTTTCCCATTTGGGACCTGAATAAATTTCAGAAAAAGAACACAGTGTGATTATCTGCAGCTGTTTTGCTGTTTTAAGACCTGGGCGACTGGCTGGAAACGAAGGAAACATGAACTCTGCTTTCTAGTATTGAATGTCTGACCTCTGAGTGACTCGAGAAGCAAAGTTGAGTTCAGACTTGAAATGCATTTACATGCTGTAAAGCGAGGGTCTTCAACATCCGTCCTCAAGAAGTGCTGTCCTGCGACTTCTAACTGCACCTCTGCTTCGACACACTTCAATGAAATAATTCGGTTGTTATCAGGATTTTGGAGAACTTAACTGCACACTCAGGAGGTAATTTAGTCATTTAATTCAGGTGTGTTGGACCAGGGGCACAACTAAAAGTTGCGGGACACCGGCCCTTTAAGAACCAAAGGTGTTGACCCCTGCTGTGGCGTGACCTTAAACAGGTTGTTTATGCTCATGTCCACTCCACTGTGGCTGATTTTAAAACAACAGAGGATTCTGTGAGCCAGAGTTCCTCCACAGCTACTGCTTGACCAGTTATTGGGATTGAGGAGCAATTACTTTGTAAATAAATTTGGCCAAGATGGTTATTAATGGATTTCTCCTTCTCTTTAATAAATGCATTTTTGACTTCACTCAGTTTGGTGATCTTAAACATTTTAAAATATTAAGGGTAATTGGACCTGTCACAATATCTATTTTTACTGGAATTGTCAAAGAAGTAACTGCGATAAATGACAATATTGTTGTTTTGAGATGGTTTTGAAGTCATGTATTGGAAATGGCATAATAATGGTGGTTTATGCAGTCTGGTAGTCGTCTGCAGCACTCAGCCCGTCTTAAAGTGATGTTTGAAGAAATAGGAAAAAATAGGTGGCTCATTTTAATCGGTTTAATAAAATACAGTGTGACCAAAATGAGTGAAAAAGAAGCCAGAATTTATGAAGAACAGCCTAAAGAAATAACACTCATGAATACTTTTAGAAGTTTCACAGAACGTTTGGCTCCTGGAAGCCAATCGTACACAAACCAGTTCGGTTCCCTGAGGCGGTTTCTAGCGACCTTTTCTCAGCTCGGAAGCATCAGCTTTACTTGGGAATGTTGCAATGCAACACTAAAAAAAAATGATTCACCTCATTTTCTAGTCTGTTTCTCCCACAGTTAACGACATGCAATCCATGAGTCAAGTTTTCCCCCAAAAGTTCTCTTGAAACGTTTCATTTGTTTGACAAGCATCAGAGATCTAACCGTTTGACCTTTTTTGTCTTTGGTCTTTGCAGTCGGCCGTGATGTCTGCCGCGTTTGCAAAGTTTCACCCGAACGTCGTGGTTGGAGGGACGTACTCTGGGCAGATCGTTCTGTGGGACAACAGGAGTAACAAGAGGACCCCCGTGCAGAGGACCCCACTCTCGGCGGCAGCGCACACGGTACTGCGGACGCCCCACGCCGGGCGGATGAACTTGATTTACCTTCAACCTGGCAGCAGAAAAATAAATTCACTTTCACTGCGTTCGCAGCACCCGGTGTATTGTGTGAACGTAGTCGGCACGCAGAACGCCCACAACCTGATCAGCATCTCAACGGACGGCAAGATCTGCTCCTGGAGTCTGGATATGCTCTCCCAGCCGCAGGTGAGGGAAAACTCAGAGAAGCTCTGATCCGAGCGAGGCGGCTGTTAAAACAGCTTCCTTCACATCCTCCGCTGCCATTGCTGGAACTTCAGGCTACAATTCTAATACAGCGCAGAAAATCGACGTCACCGTCCACAACTTCTCTCTCTGTTCGCCGGAGACTAAAACGTGTCACTCCGAGTCTCGTTCATTCTGAATGTCACTTTCGATTTATTTCAACATACAAGTTCACTTCGGTCTTCACTTTGAAGGAAGTAGTTGTGGACCACTTGTCCTGCCAGGATCCCGATGTCAAAGTACTGGGTTTGCACGATTGAACTATGCTTTGAGTTTAATAGGTTGCTCTTGGCGACAAACGCGACATGCTTAATGGACGTTGTTCTACGTTTTCCCCTCCACAGGACAGCATGGAGCTCGTCTTCAAGCAGTCCAAAGCCGTTGCCGTCACCTCTATGTCCTTCCCTCTCGGAGACGTCAACAACTTTGTGGTGGGCAGCGAGGACGGCTCCGTCTACATGTCGTGTCGTCATGGAAGGTGCGACCGCAGCCTTTTTGCTTTGTTTTTTTTCTTTTCAAAACTCCTGCAGGAAGCTGAGGCAACCTGTTAAGCCCACCTAGGACCGGGTGTCAAATAAATAAAGCCCACTCGCTTCCCAGCACAGCCCAAATCCAGCACTTGATCTCCTGCTGTTTGAGGTTTCACTCCTGCCCAGTCATCCTGTTTTTCTTTTCCGCTTGTCAGTTTATGTTTGCAAAGGTCATTCAATATAAACAGGGCACACATGCAGGGGAAACAAATCATTTTTTCCCCTCTCGGCGTGTTTCTGCGCTCCAGACAGTTTGTTTACAGGCCGTTGTCCCAGAGAGAATTAAAACTGCAGTTCATCCCACAATGTTCCCATCTGTGAGGCCGGGGCCTGCCCTCCCCGAGTGCCGCAATGTGGCTTGAATCAGCGCAGCCGCTCGGTGGCGTGTCAGCCACCTCCGCAGCGCATCCAGAGAGGGCATCGCTGCGAGGTTCTGCGCAGCAGAATCACCTCTGTAATTGGGGGGAATAATTTTCCACCTCATTTACAATGGTGTGATACTCTCATCGCAGTTAATAATGCATAAGCATCACTCATGCTGAGTATTTACCCCTCTACATTAATTATGTTGCAGAGCCTCAGTTGGATAACAGCTCTGCAACATGTGGTTGAAGGGACGCGGGCACTTTCTGCCTCCCTGCTGCTAATTACATGATCTAAGTAAATGATTACTGTGAGCGTGTCCAGGAGAGGTCCGTCTGCGCCCGTCGAGTCCCTTCATGCTCAATGACACGCTTAAATAGTCGCCAGCAGCAGCAGCAGAGCCGACTGTTAACCTTTTTAGGGTTTTGTTGCTCTGAAAGCATCGGCGTGGCGTGAGCACGCGCATCTAATCCGAGGGTCAGTTCTTCACATCTGTGGCTCATTATCGCGCTCATTCGTATCTGTGCGCTCCACAGCAAAGCGGGGATCAGCGAGATGTTTGAGGGCCACCACGGCCCCATCACCGGGATCCACTGCCACACAGCTGCAGGGCCGCTGGACTTCTCCCACCTGTTTGTCACCTCATCCTTCGACTGGACCGTCAAACTGTGGAGCACCAAGGTAAGAAAAGGCGAACGGAGGAGAGGTGAGGGGGGTTTGTTAAACTGCAGTGGTTTGGGAGTTTTGGTGCAACTTCTTTCTCTGATTTTGTCATGTGGGAAAGAGACTTCAGTGTGTTTAATTGGGATTTTATTCTGCATCTTTGTACAAAACAAGCCAGTTTCACTTAATCTCCCGTTCACCATGTTAGCAGTGCAACCAGTTCCCTAAACAGGAAATAAATTCCACCTGGGTGAATTTTTTATTCTCAATACAATGCCGTCTTTTGTGTCAAACTCATTTTCATTTTGAGCCACATCAAGATCATGAATGTCCTTAAAGGGCCGGTTGCACCAGAATGTACTGATGAAACCCATCAAACTGTTAAATGTGGCTAATAGCTGCCTTTGCATTTAATAAGTACTAACTAAAGTTAAGTAATATTGAGTATTTCTTCACATTGATCTAATCAGGCAGAGTGCAGAAAAAAAAGATGTAATTTGATAAATAAAATAATACTTGGACACACAATTTCTGTTGGAGTTGATGGTGCCAGAGGAAAACGTTAAGGCGCGCAGAATTTGGACCTTTGGTCGTTGAGTTTTACACATACGCCATAGAAGTTCATTCCCACAGTGAAACATGGCGGTGGCAACATCAAGGAATTATCCAGGCAAGATGGAGAGAGCAGTGTGTGACGTTTAATAAGTGAATATTGTGTAGTTTCTAACTGTCCAAGTGTCGTAGTTGTGAGTAAAGTTCCAGTGACAGCCGGATCAGAATAAGATTTATTTTCAAATTTCTGAGCAGCCAGTGTGTGAAAGAAACTCGCATTCTGTTTTACTTTCATCAGAATGAGTGCTCCCATGTGTTTCTCCTGTGCAGAATAACAAGCCGCTCTACTCGTTTGAAGACAGCTCCGACTACGTGTATGACGTTATGTGGTCTCCCACTCACCCGGCTCTGTTTGCATGCGTGGACGGCGTCGGCCACCTGGACCTGTGGAACCTGAACAACGACACCGAGGTCCGGTTCCTCCTCCGACACCTTCCTCTGCTGGCTCCCACATGGGAGCAGCAGCAGAGTTGTCTGCAGAGCTCCGCTCCTCCTCTGATTGATATTGTGCGCCGCTTTTGTTGTTGTTTCAGGTCCCCACTGCTAGCGTTGTGGTGGAGGGGAGCCCGGCCCTCAACAGGGTCAGATGGGCTCATACCGGGAGAGAGATCGCAGTGGGAGACGCCGATGGATGCATTCTTGTTTATGAGGTTGGAGAGGTGAGCAAACGTGACTGTTAATCGGGCGTGAGTTACGCTCGTCTTCCTACGCTGCATGAAATTAGCTTTTAATACTTTCCAAGTCATGATTGGTATGAAAACTTTAAAAAAAGGATGAAAATGATTCTATATCCTATTTGCTTTTGTCCTCATTTTCATCCATTCATCTTCCTTTCTTCTTTTTTGTTTTTTGCAGTTTATACATTTAATCTAAGCCATTCTGAATATGTCCTGAGTTCAGAATAAAGTTTACCTTTCAAAATAAACCAGAAATAATGACAACTCTGGACATTTCACTCTGGAGAAGTAAGACATTTGACATGCAAACTGTGTAGCAGCCCTGAGCTTTGTTGCACAAATGAGCGATTAATTATTTAAAATATTCACTTCAGCCTAATGAGACGTATTTAAAGGATCGTTTAATGAACCGCTCTGAGCAGTTCGGGTCTGTGTTATTTAGCCATTATCTGCGTAAATGGCCGTCGCCCGCAGCCTGGAGTAACTCTTCTGTGCCTCTCCTTCCAGCAAATTGCGGTTCCTCGAAGCGACGAGTGGACGCGCTTCGTCTGCACGCTGGCAGAGATCAACGAGAACAGAGACGACGCGGAGGAGCTGGCCGCTCAGCATCTGGCTGCGTGAGCTCGTCTCGGCGGCGTTTAAGGGACCAGCTGGGCGCTTGTTACTGTCGGCCCTGTTTTCCGACCACATGACTGTAGGATGAAAGTGTAAACATTTTCTGATTTCCATCACCGGTCTTCCTCAAATAGAGATCCAAGCAGCAGGGTTATCGAACAGCGACACTAACACAAAGCCATTTATTTAAAAAAATAAATGAATAATAAATAAAAAATGGTCGTCTTCTCTTCAACCAGATGCCTTAATGTTTATCTGTAAAATCTTTACCTGTCAGTATGTTTGTGCATGTTGACGAGAGCCTTAACTTTTGTTAACTTTTGTGGGGGTTTTTTCAAGCCAAATAGATGCACCGCTGCACAAACTCAGAAATGTCAGTCATGCTGTAGTTGCTGTAGTTTCTATTAAAGTTATGAACCAGCCAGGTCTAAAATAACCCAGTGGTGTGATCATCTGAGGTTTTCTTTAACGCACCTAGGACTCGAAGGTCATATTAACTACAGGCTTTTAATGAACCACTCAGTTTCAGCATAGAATGATGACTAAACTTGCATGCATACGGGTACATTAACACGCAGATAACCACTTTTTTTTTATGGACACCTGTAAGCTTCTTTCTTATAGATGGATATTTTATCTCTAACTAATTTCAATTGGTTGATTTCTCAGCATGAACATTTTGAATTTGGATTAGGTTCCAGAAGTTTAATGTTTATCTGTTCCAAAGCCAGTTCTGATGCGTTTTTGTCCCAGGTTTGAATTTTCTGTTGATTTCAGGTTAATTAAAGAATCTGGACACATGCCTCTTCCCTGTTTATTTTCACCAAGCAGGTTCATCAGTACCACTTTAGGTTCATGAGGCCCATATCATGATGTTGCCACCACCATGCAAGGGTTACTACACTGTTCAGTTTAAAAGCCTCACTTTGACTCTTCCAAACAGATTTCTTGTCATTGGTGCTTAACAGATTCCTCATTTTCTGCTCTCAACATGGATACATTTTTAAGGTCCTCTGTGCAGTTCATTGTGTTGATTTTATATATATATATATATATATATTATATATATACTATATAATATATTATAATGTCAACAAATCACCTTCCAGCTTGTGGTATGTTTAAAATTCCTGGCTTTTTTTTTAACATGCTGACCAATTTTCCGTTTTCTTTGAGTTTTGACGACTCCAGTGGTTTCACTTCTATCCATATGTTTTACTGCGTGCAGAATTTCGGCTCATGTAGATAAAAAAATGTCATTAAATTCAAATTATTTTCAAAATAGGTTAAGGTTGTATCTTGAAACAATATTCGTGATTGACCATAGATCAGTTCAAACAGTTAAAATGATTACATATTAAAATGGAAGATGTTTCACAAAGGTGTGTGTGTTAGTTTCTGCCTGTGGCTGCAGCTCAGGTTGTCATCTCTGCTCATTTAGATATGACAAATTTCTATTTTGATGCTGTTTTGTACTAATCCTCCTGGCTGGAGTCATGAATGCTGTATCTGCTCAGCCGAGTTCGTAGCTGACATGTAAAGTGACGGGACCCGACTATATTCTTCGTTTTGAGACAAAACATTTTTTGGGGCGGGGGGGAACAGAGAATGTACGTTTCACAGTAGAAACACTTTGAATGATTTATTTCAATAAAATACAATAAATACACTTAAATTATTTCCCGTGTCCCTGGTCATAATTCCAAAATAAATATTTTGAAAATATCTGTACATCTTTGTTAAATATAACCCATGCACACAAAAGCTGTCACTCACCAAGAAAAAAAGGTGATTCTTTGCTGAGCCATAATGTCCCTCTGTCGAGAAGTACAGTAAAGTTGTGCAAGCGATGCAAAGAAAACAAAAACCACACCCATGCAGCGTTTGAAGAAAGACGGCCTCTCGGATTAACTTGAAATCGGAGGAGCGTGCGGGCCTCCCCGCCGCGGCTTCGTTTAGGACGGCTGAGGTTCAGATCTGGACTCTCCAGAGGACTTGAACTTTGGCAGGTGCAAACCAAACTTCCTTTCCACGCCGGCAAAGGTCGCAGCAGCCAGACGGTAACCGCCCACATGGTCGGCGGTCACAGAGGGGAAATCCTTCACCGCGGGTTTGGGAATGGGCTCGGAGCCAGCGGGACGACTGGAGGAAGAGAGACGGGCAGTGAGTGAACGGCTCCATCATTGATGCTTGGTTCAGATCCAGTGAAACTGATCTCTCCCAAGGGAGATTATTATCTCATGCACATGGAAAAGTTGATGATATAATGATAATCTTCATTAAAACACTGCATGTCCAAACCAGACTTTGTCAAACGTGTTTTAAACCGTTGTAAGTTCAGTTAATGAACAGACTGCTGGTTCCAGCTGTATATTCTGTCATTCCCATCAAACTTCATTTCATGTTACAACCACATTAACCTTAATGAGAGTTTTCATGAGTAAACAGCAGACAGTATAAGTGTGATTGAAACTTTCTCTGGGATTGCAATTGCATGCCACCGTTTCCTGACAAAATGTATGTTTCAGAAATCCTTTAATTTCCCATGGCAACCGTTTGGGGGTGCCTGAATGCCTGCTCTCACCAACCACTGCTTCTCCATACAGTTCCTCTTCAGAGCTGCAGTTTTCAAGCGTAGCTTCCACAACACAGAGCGCCTCTCCCCAAGACTGCCCCGTTCAGCTCCTTCAGACTAGCCAGCAACAATTAGCAAACATCTGGTGGAATTGCACCTCTGCTAATCATTGTCGCTACCTCTCAGTGAAAAGTTGGTAAAAAACATTGTTAAACACTTGATAGAGGAATGTTGCTGTGATGACTTCCTGAAGGCAAACAGCAAGAGCTACTTAAAGAGACAGAGGACCAATTTCAAGGCAAATATATACAGCATGTTTGTAACAACTGAAGGTGTGATAGATACTTGATTGTGCCACAAAATGACACATGTGCCTGGAAAATACATAATATGCCTCTTTAAACTTCACATGTTCCTTCCTGACTGGTCTGGCTTGTTCACTAATGCTCTCTAACATCTGAGGCCTCCAGAAAAAAATGTGGATTAAACACTGACCTCCACCACAATTAGGTAAATTCTGAAGCTGATGGAAAATGTCATGAATATTTGAGATGTGCATGAAACAGAGAAGGTGTTTATTCTCATTTTCTACACCCAAAGTACTTACTGTCCCCCAAAGTCAACGTAGAAGAATCTCTGCAGCAGCTCGTAGGTCACCAGGGTCACACCAAACTGCGGCGACGATCTGAAGACACGAGCTAATGGAAGGCAGAAGTGCACCTGAGGTCAGTTTCTCTCGTCTGCAGTCGATAAAGAACGATGGATGCAGGAGTGCCGTACCTCCCGCGCCCTTCCAAAATGCACTGAACCCCTCCTCTCGGAGAATCTTCCTGAAGCAGTCGATGACTCCGTCGTACGTCGTCTGGCCCGCTCGAGCTGCCACCTGCAGCCTGGTTTTGATGACATCGGCAGGGGTCACCAGCGACGCCGCCGGTACGCCTTGTTTGCCACACAAAGACATAATGAAGCAGTTTGGGTATGCACAGGTGGAGTCACACAGAGACCAAAATGGCTACACCTTCACGGTGTGATGGGAAGAAAACTATCACAACATAGTCGGTCTATTGATGGGGGGAAACAACAGGAAGGAAACCAATGTGCTTTCTTTTTGTTTTTTTTTATTCCGAGCAGATAATGTGACGCGTTCACTTATGACACAACACGGCGCCGTCCTCCCAGATGCCTGTTACCTGCTATAGCTCCGGCAGTAAGCAGCTGCAGCGGGCCCAGCCTTCCGTCTTCGTCCGCCAACGCTTTCTTGGTGTGCGCATAAACCGGGAAGTAGATGGCGGAGAAGGGGATGTCACGCAGGAAGCAAGCTTTGGCTCCCTATCAAGAATTAAAAAAAAAAATAGAGCATTTTATAAACAAATACATCAGCTCAGAGACTGATGAATGAGCAGAGAGGTAAAGCTGGTTCGTCTGCAGGGATTAAAAGGCTGGGGGAGCTGATTTATTCAGCCTGCAGAGGGGCTTTAGTATTGATGATGGAGCTGAAGGGCTCCAGGGAGAGCTGAAGCACCGGGCCTCCGGAGACAGATCCATCACGGACCGCAGTGTGTTCTCTTACCAAGAGGAAGCCAACTCAGAAAAAAAAAAGTCGTATCCAGTAAGTAAAGCCACACGGATGTGGAAGGGAGCAGGAGTGAAGCATAATGCCTAACCAATTTGTTGGCTGCAGCAACCGTCTGCGTGTTTAACACTATTTTGGAAAATTGAAAACACTCAACAACACAACGTCTGATGTTCAGGTTCCTGTTTCTCATTAAAAAAACGTATGGCTGCTTCTTCAAATGCAGATGTGTTTCATCCACAGAAACTTAAAGATGAAAGTAATTTGACTGTTTAAGATGTTTTTGCTTCTTTCATTTGATGAACAATGAGAAGTAATGCATTTTCAATCATCATGTTCTTAATCTATCTTCAAATGAGGTTTGAACTTATTTTAATAAATCAAGCATCAAACTTTTCTAGCTGTTGTCAAATACATGAGCTTTTTCCATAGAGGATGAGCAAAACTGACTGAGGCAATCACATCATCATAATGTCATAATACATTTTTATCTGTTGTGTTACAGGCCTACACAAAGTGGGGGCACAATTGTGAAATGGAAAGAAAATTATAGATGGTTTTTAACATATTTTTATATATTGAAAAAATATTTTGACATTTCAAGAGACATGGCCGTCCACCTTCACTGACACACTGGGTAATAAGAACATCAAGAGTGACTCTGGAGGAGCTGCTGAGTGTCACGAATGTTGACTCACTCTTAGCATAACCCCATGATGAAACATGGTAGTGGCAGCATTGTGCTCAGGGTCATTCTCATCAGCACGCATGGAAAAATGGAGGGAGCTGAAAACAAGGTCACCCTGGACAACGACTTTAAAGATACAGCTATAGCTAGCATGTTTATGTGTTAGAACAGCCTAGTTAAAGTTCAAACCTAAATTATGGATAGAATTGAAAATCAATGTTTACAGAAGCTCTGTATTCAATCTGAATAATGACGAGCTATGGAAGAGTCGTCAGGAAAGTCGGCGTTTGTGTATCGACTCAGGTGGACTGAATGAACGTCTACAAATGTGCATAAACCCTTTTCAGATTTAATCAAGTTCTTTTTATTTCATAGATAAGCCTTGCTTGGTGTTGATATGATTTATAAAATCCATTAAAGTTTAGACAGTAGAATGCTTCTGCTATGCATATAGTCTTGACAAGTTTAGTATTTCTAGTATTTTAGCATGTTAGTGTTTTCAGATTGTTACTCATTTTATATTTTCCAATAATAATAATAATAATAATAATAATAATAATAATAATAATAATATGAGTGTCACTTAAAAAATATGGACACAATCATGTCTCCCCTTGATTCCAGGTGTGTTGGCTGGTCATTATTCTTTTACAGTTCAAGTGGAGAGATAACAATGTTCAACAACTTCAAGAACATTAATGAGAATTTGTTTGAATAGAATACCTGGTAATTCCCCAAAAACTGGGTGAAACATCTAGAAATTTAAGCAAGAGCACGTGCAGAAACCCTGTTTCAGGCAGTAAAGTAAATATAAAGCGCATATCGTTGGTCAGGCGTTCCTCTGCCCCGGCTGTGCTGTGGGTCCTGCGGAGCTGACCCACCTTGTAGAGGCCGAGGAAGCCGAGGTCCCTGACGACGTTCAGAGCGCTGACCCTGGGGCCCGTGGTGATCTCTCCAGCCACCTGCAGGCGGATCTTCACAATCTCCAGTGGGTTGGTGAAAATCACCTGTGAGGCTCCAGCCTACAGAGTGCAGCACACATACGAATATGAAAAGCTAACGGTAAGCTGTTAATATGCAGATATTTCCTGAGTGGGTTTTGTCCCTCCAACCCCTGTGGGGTGAACTCTGGGTGAGAACGGAGATGGTGTGTAAGCATTTTCCCCCCTTTATGGGAATTTTTAAATCATCTCGGTAAACTAAAGCACAAAAGTTGCTTTCTTTTCGCCCTGTTTTCCAAACGGCCTTGACAGGAGGAGGAAAAAGCCGGCATTGATGGAGGAACAACCGGGGTCAGAGCGGAGCAGGAGAAGCCACTGGCTCATGGTTGGGAGGCTGTGACCCTGGCAGCGGCCCTCTGCCCCCGCCGCCTCCCCTCCAGGCGCCTCCTGTGGCAGGGTGAGCGGCCCGGCCCGGCCTCGCCCCGCACACTTCCCCAATTCAACCCCTATTCCCAGGGGAGAGCGCTGAATCACCAGGACCGTCCAGGAAAGCGGTGCCCTGGAGGCATGGCACCCTCTGACTCTGGCACATTTATCACCCTCCCCAAATCTAATCAGGCCCCAGGATGGCTGCCGCTGACATTCAGGGCAGGGGTCTTATCTGTAAACATCCGAGCTAAAAAAAGCTCGTTTTCAAAGCGGAGGGGGGGAATATCCGCTGCTCTGAAGATTGATGCACTCATCTCCTGTCTTTCATCTTCTGCAGTGATAATTCAGCGAGTTATCAGATTAAACTGAATTTAAACTTTCATGAGTGTGTGTGTGTGTGTGTGTGTGTGTGTGTGTGTGTGTGTGTGTGTGTGTGTGTGTGTGTGTGTGTGTGTGTGTGTGTGTGTGGTGTGTGTGTGTTTGCGTGTGTATGTGGGACAATTAACAGGAACCCCTCAGATCCGATTATGGAAACTCAAACTTCTAGTTCTGAACAGCTGGGAGATGGAACACCCTGGTTGTCCTCTGTGAAGACCTGCGCCGGGACCTGCGCCACAGGTTTGGACCCCATTGTCAAACTCAATCACGCTGAGCTAGACCCTGCTTCATCCAGAACCCTCCAGGGCCTCTTCCTCCAATTACACTCTGACAGGGGTCGCAACCTCAAAGACCCCGCTCCTCCGAGTCCAACCTGCAGGCCTTCATTCTTTCAGCCGCTCTCATATCTGCTCTGAGTGAAGGAATTACATCTTTAATCCAACGCTGCTCTCAGAACACGGTACGGTGCTGCTTGTGTAGGATTTGCGGTCTAAGATTCAAAAGAGTCATTAGAGGACAAAACAGGCTGATAACTGCAGATGGATGAAAACAAAAACTCTAAATGACATTTTATTCAGTCAAAGTCTATTTTCTGACAGTTGCACATCCAAAATGAACAAAGCTCCCGATGATGAGGAAATATTTGCTTTTTCACTTTTACACAAACATCAACCAACACACTGCCAGACATCTTTTGGTTGTTTCTATGATTTATGATTTATATGATCTTTTGCACATTTAACGGAATCAAAATTATGTTTTCAAACTTAACACTACACAAATTGTTAAGCATGCTGGTGGCCGTATCATGATGTGGGACAGTTTGGTATGAATAAGTAGGCCCACCTAAATGATTTAAACAAGTATGGTTGTTGCTGCAGGATAACTTTTCTAGTTCAAATATCTTAGCGCACTTGAAATAAGACTAAACTAAATTAAAAGTAACTTTTCAGCAAGTCACAGGAGCTCGTTTTAAGTCAATAACTCTTAAATATTGATTTAGAAAGTTTTAGTTCCACAGAGATTCTTTCACTTACAACACAAGAAAATTGTTGTTTCTATACTTTTTTTAAACACTCTTCATTTAAAGGTGAAGACGGTTTTAAGTGGCTCACCATGGTGTCATTGTTTACATTACAAAAGCCTGTCATTTTAACAGGGATGTGCAGACCTGTGGGAGCAACTGTAATAGGAACTGATGCTACATAAGTGAAATAAACTCCGGTCTAAAGTTTTTGGTTCATTTAAGGAAATAATTTAACACTTACAGATCCACCAGCAAGAATCTCTGCCAGAAGAGGGATGGTATCATCTTGTGTGGTGAACTTGTCTCTGACGAAATCATTCACCTGGAAAAAACAAAATGGGAAAATATTCACGAAAAAAAAAAAAAATGAGTCAAATGAGAGTCGATCTTTAAAGCAAGACAGTAAATTTTACATGAGCTGCAGCCACATCTTAGATTGCTCAGATTCTTTCATTCAGAGACTCGTTCGTATCAACTTTTTTTTTTTTTCTCCAGCTACGTGGTGGAATGACTTACCGTGAGTTTGATAGCTTTCTCCGGGGCGACGCCGATGAGCTGCGGGAGGAGACCTGCAAAATATTATTCATAGATAGCATCTGTGACTCAAAAGTTTGCCTTGAGATGAGAGCTCATTTTTTATCTTGGCTGTATGAATGCATCCGCTGACAACCAGAACAATGCGAGCAGCAGGGTTCTTGGGAGCCTAAAACAAACCTGTAAATATTTACAGATAGTCGCTGATACATATGAGACATGAGAGACACAAAAGGTCCCATTGAAACCGGACAAAAGTCCAGAAATGACTGCTCCTGAATATAGGATCCGTTGATCCAGCTATTGGTGGGGAACAGAGAGAGCTGTGTGGCCATGCACAAGATTAAGAGGGGAGGGGAGTGTGGGGGTCTGGGTGCTACAGTGGCGATAGCCGCCATACTGTTTCAGCGCCCGTCCTTCATCAAACCAGATAAACTTCTGAAGGAGCTGCTGAGTGACCGCTGCTGGTATGCGGCCAGAAAACAGCCGAGCGTGTCTGTCTCTCGAGTCGATCGGCCTCTTATCGTGAACAAGAGGGAGAAATAAGACGCTGCAGCGATGGAGGCAGCTGTAGATGGCAGTCTTGACTTCCCTCGCGAGCAGCAGAGCTCCGGGGGTGAAGGGCTTGTATATCAGAAGCCTTCAGCACTATTATCAGCACTCCGACAGAGGCAGATCAGACGGTACATGAATACCGCTGGTCATTTTCGCTCAGGGAACTCTCCCAGGTACAGAGATAATGAAAACCCCGGGCTGCTGCTGAACACAGAGGGCAAAGGATTGTGGGATCAATTAGAAAACCATGCTCCTGACCATTAGCTCCCTGATACTTGCCCATCATGCGGACAATCCACATGCACGTGTTGTTAAATTTTCTTTTTAAACTATATGGAAATGTAATGACCTCTGTAAAATCCAAAGAAGCCCTCATAGCGCAGCACTTTCTTCGCACAGTCGAAGCTGTTCTTGTACATCAGCTCTCCTACGAAGGAGCCCGTGGAGCGCTGGTTCTGCATCCGAGTCTTCACCAGGTCGATGGGGTACACGGCGGTTGCGCCGGTGGCTGCGGAGCAAACAAGCGATCAGTGCCGATGCCAAAAACAGTAGAGAATTGCATAGGTTAAAAGAGAACTGCAGTATTTAAGGAGATTTATATTTTATCTTTGAACTGCAGGATGATGAATCCATTTTTTTGGGCTAATTTAATGAAGTAGAAAATCTGCACTTTTGAAGGAGTGAAACTTGTCAAGACGAGTTAAAAATCAGACTTTCCACAAACCCCCATTCAATAGTTTAATGGAGTTCTGACCCATTCCTCCTGTCAGAACTGGTGGAACTGGGTCAGGTTTGTAGGCCGCCTCACTCACACACTCCTTTTCAGATGAGTCTATAAATTGTCTACAGGACTGAGATCAGGGTTTTGTGGTGGCCACTCCAAACAATCACTTTGCAAATCTTACTTTTTCATGTTTCTTTTAGAGAACTGACTTCCTCCCCACAAAATTATTCATACCACGACTAGACTTTTAAATGTATCTTTCAATTTGAACAATAGGTAAATTTCTGACTGGAAAGAATATTAATGTCTTGAAGTGACACGAATCTTATTCTGGGGTGTAAACATTTGCCGACATCGTGTTTTTTGAATTCTCAAAGAAAAACGGGAATCAAGTTGAGAGGTGACAGAGCTTCTGAATGCCGTGGTTGTTTCCACTGAAGGGGGGGCAACGTAGACTTGAAATGTTATCACAATATATGTTGCATTTCTCGTGACAATAAAAAGTCCATAAGAGCTCATTTATGTGTTTCGATCGACTGTTATAAAAACCCCACAAATGCAAATACTAGCCATAAAAATAAACAGTGGAGAAAATGAGTAAAAGCAGCAATCTGTCGGATTCAACCATCAATAATTCAGATTTATCACATACAATAATTGCCCATTATGCATTTATTTGTTTGTTTTAATGTTGCTCTTCAGCTCTTTGGTCAACCTTGGTCGTCTTTTTAAGGTATTTTATTAATAAAATGTGATCTTAAAGCGTCATCCACACAGAGTTGCAGAGATTCAACCTGATAAAATACATCCAACAATGGAATTTTGCTATCTTTTAAGTCGTTGTCTTCTCATCCTCATAGCTTGAACAACACGAGCAGCTCAAATGCATTTTTAAGAACCCAAAATGACTGGTTTCTGCAACCTAGAGTGATGCTGAGGTAAGCTGCACTAAGTCCCTGCTCTCAGCTGCACATGCTGCATCTTGTCTGACATCGGTTGTTGGTGTACTGATTGTTCTTAACCATTCAAAGAGCCTAAAAGGTGAGAAAAAACTCATTGCAACAAAGAAATTGCAGTTTCACCGTTACATCTCGCGACAGACGTCTCGTTCGGGCCCCGTCTTGAATCGGCCACTGCTGAGTGACGACGACGTGAACCCACACACTCACAGGGTCGGAGCGAGCTCCTGTCTGTGGGCCGGTTATGTCAGTGGTTCCTTGTTTCTGCTCCCTCCAGTGTAATTAGAGAGGGAGATTCCAGGGAGTGCGGTTCCGGAAGATTTGTGTCATTCCAAAGCTCCGTCTCCAAAGACAGCCTGGAGCCACCGGTGGCACGGCAGCACAATGCCGGAGCCTCACATCACAGCCCCTCTCCCCTAAAAACACAATGGCCGGCCCCGGGGCCTCAGTTGCGCCAGTCGGGGCGGCTAAGGTTACCCCTCGGGCGGGCCGGGGGCCTCTGCTGTAGACATGTCACTCACCTCCGGCGATTGAGCCCAGGGTAAACCTGTAGGCGGACTCTGCAGCCTGGAGCCAGACGGACCGAGACGTTTCGTGAGCGTGCTGTATGGGAGGAAAGAGACACCGGCGGTCAAATGGATCTGGAGAAAGATGGAGGCTGGATCACAGCGCTAATCATGAACCGGCGGGCTATCAAGCCACAGTGAAACAGATACATTGTGGAAAGAAAAATGTTATGGAGATGGAATGTGGACATTTCATGTACAGTCTGATTCACCGGCAGTCGGTATTAAATGTCAGAGTCAGATTAGCTCCGGGTGACTGTGTGGACCTGTGGTGGAGTTTTCCACATATGTTTTCATCTTGGAGGTTGTGATCTAAACATTTGGTTTTTATTTTAAAAGTATGATTTCTCTCCTATCTCCATCATCTGTGCGCTGGTGTTTGATGTTCTCTGTTTCCGCTGGAGAGCAGGGGAACAGATTAGCCCAACAACCCGTTTCCATGTTCAGATAATAATCTACACAAAACGCAGTTCCTTGCGAGAACTTTCATATTCCTTCAGCCTTTCCACATTTTGTCACTTTCACAAACTGTAATGCGTTTTGTTTTGAGTTTGGTGTGACAGAGAGACATAATCTGGGACAGAATAGTGAAGATGAAACAGTTCTGGTTCTGCTGCAATGGGTGAGCCCAAAACACACTCACCGACTCATCATTCTAGCAAAAAAAAAAAACACCACCTATTTACTCTGTCTCTTACCACACATTAAGAACTGAAGCAAAAAAATAGACAGATTGCCTGATTATATTTTGTGTTTTTCATTTTCGTCTCAATCTGTGATGGCATTGATGGTGAAAAAGTATTGAAGATCCCCATTCTGTGTGTTCAAAATAGAAAAAAAAAGCTTTCATAAATCCCAAATCGAGTTCTAAGAAAGGTTTTAACAGTGTACATATTTTAAGAGTGGTATTAGAGATGAAAAATGATTTTAAAAAAGTGAAATAGCCCTTTAATTCAGTAAAGATTGCTAAGGTACATATCAGCCACCAACTTAACCAGCTTTATAACAATCTTACATTGCTTGGACATTGAAAAACACTAGGGGGCGACGATACTTAGTGACTGGACATGCTACTATGAAGAAGTCATGGAAAATTAGTTTGGGGTTTAGCTGAAAGATACGCCAAACCTTTTTTTAGTAAGAATAGCGTCCACCTGATCGTGCTGCCATGGACATAAACTACGCTTCATGACTTTCAAATATAAATAAGAATGTATGCTGTGCATGTGTATTCAACCACCTTTACTCTAATACCCCTAAATAAAACCCTGAATATAAATCCAGCTGTTTTGTGAATGCTTCATAGGTTTGGCAGGGATCTTTTGAAGAACCTGAAGTCCGATGAAGACATAAATCGATATAATGGTCTACAGAGATCTGCATCATCCAACAATGCAAAGAGTGTGGCATTACTACATGTCCACTAAGACGTTGAACTTGCATCTTGATTAAGGATGTGCTGATCAGGTTTTTTTTCTGCCAATACCGATACCGATCACCTCTGAGGGATGATCGGTGATGCCGATCACCGATACAGATCACATAATTGTTATTTATTTTTTATCATAAACACTACTGTTACATTATGTGGAAAAAGGAACCACGAATTCACCTTAATTTAGACAAAAACTTGTTTTTAATAACTTTTTCCAAGAAGAAAACTAAACAAAACAGGCATTGTGCAAATTGAACTGCTATCAATAATACCATCTTTAACAGACTGATAACATATGAAGATTCTGAAGAGGCTAAATAATGCAAAGAGCCAAAATAAAACCTCTCAACATTGACAAAAGATTCAAGTATAAAACTTAACAAAGGAAAAGGAAAGTACAGGATCCATTATAATAAACAATCCAGAGTTACTGAATGAAAACTTCCTGTTAGCATGGCGGCTAGCTGGTTACTGCTAGTTCTGATTGGCTGTTTCTGACTGAGAATAGTAACAGGGAGGAGATCGATTATTTTTTTTAGAGAGTCCTAAAGCGAGTCCTACAGAATTGTATAATATAAGCCACAAACCCCCCCACGCCCCCTCCGACGCACCGACCGCCAGGGTTAGCACGTTTTCTGGGGGAAACCCTGCACTTTATACTCTTTGGTTAACTGGTCCTCACGCTCCAAATGCAGACAACCGGATTGGTATATTTTAATTTGGAAAGAGCAACCACGGCCTCCACACAGGCTTTTATTACATTCAGCATTCCTTCTTTACGTACAGAACTTGGAAAAACTACATTTTCTTACAAGGCTCCTTCTACTTGGAACAAACTGCAACAAGCTGTGCAGCTTCACTGAACTGAAGGGTTTTAAATGTATTTTAGTGCAGGATTGGTTGTCTTTGCTTTATTTCTACAGTCTTTTATTTTGCTTTGTTATTCTTTTTCAGCTAACCGATTGTATGAGCTGAAATAATTCTAGTGTGTTTTAGTTTGTATGCATGTACAAACAGCGACCAACAAGTACAAACAGGTCGCTCATGAAAATAAAACCTTGTATCTCATTTACCAGTATATAAATAAAGGTGAAATAAAAAAAATAATCAGAGACGTAGCCAAGGAACATAGTAACTCTGGAGGAGATGCAGAGATCCACAGACTGGACATCTATTTGTCAATTGCTCTAGAAATTTGGCATTTGGGAAAGAGTAGAAGGAAGAAAGTCATTAAAAGTCAGTGTGTAAGACTTTCTTGTTATGTAGGGGAGAGAGTAAAAATGTGAATGAAACTGAACTTTTTGGCCTAGATGCATTACACTCTCTGTTGAATATCACCCTGAATATCATATATCCTGGATATCAACCTGAAGATACTGTCTCCACTGTGTAATACGGTGGTAGTAGCATTATGCTGTATGTTTGCTTCTCTTCACAATGGATAGGGAGGCTGACCAAAGTTGATACACAAGTCACATTTATTCTCAGCAAAATACACTAGAGTTTGTGGTTGTAACTTAAAATCATGTGGAAAAACTTCAAGAGGTGTTTGTGCTCTTTAAACTACCAGCGTGCGCAGTTTGGGGGTGTGTGAGTAACTTCCCCCAGACGAGACGTTAAGGGAGCAAAGCAGATCGCTCTTTTCCTCTTCCCAGATGCTTCCACTGATGGCCGCATGCTAACAAGATCGAGGTCTTGATCAAAGGCTTTAAACAATTAGTCTACTTCCACTGAAGAGCAGGCTTGAGAATCACAGCTACCCCCGCGCCCCCAGCCCGCCCGCCTCCCCAGAAGGAGTCAAATTCCAGACCTCTGAGCGCGAGTCTCGGGAGCACGAGTGGTCTGAAAGCTCTGACACAGAGCCGTGTTATCCGGTGGAGGCAGGAACTATTTTGTTCTCCCACATCCACCTTGCCTCCCACTCCCCTCCTGCCATTAGCAGACTTCGCTAAAGGCTTCTAAAACTTCTCAAGCCCCACGGTGATAAAAGCCTCTTATTAGCGCCTCAGATGTGTGATTGCAGCTGATGCGTATGTGCAGCCGCACTGAATAAAATAGGAAGAGCCTTTCATGGAGAGCCGCAACGCAACAATCCATTCCTCTTCTGTGACTATAATTGGTGTACTTTTATCTGGGAGTTTAAGAAATGCACTTCACAAGGGAAGAAAAACACGGGCTCTCTGCTAATTCAGAGCCTGAACATGCTGCCTTTCTTCGCTCCCTTTTCTGAGAGGGAAGCGGAGATAGAGAAGAGGAAAAGGCTTTGATGAAAGCCAGTTGGAGGAGGATGCGAGGAGTATTAGAGAAGTCACTCAGGATACCTGTCTCTGAGTCTCAGCTAGGTGGTATGGCATGGCTCCTTCCTCCAGCGGCGCGACTCGCTCGATGTCTGCGTTGTTCAGCCGCCTTAAAGAAGCGAAAGTGGGAATTAGGCCAGGAAAAAAAAAAAACTGCTTCTCCACTGAGCTGCAGCAGCCAATGATGTAAGATTTTCCAGTCGTTTTTTTACTGCCAAATAACTTGAAGTTATTGCATCTTTAATTCAAACTCACATAGACAACACACAAACAAAGCTGGATAAACGCCCGAGGCGCGGCAGGTAAATGAAAGTGTTTCGCTGCAGAATATCGGAGACAGAAATGCTCCCCGCTGGCCTGACGCATCATAAAGTCTGCATCCATGTTTTATGTTTGTCTTGTAAAAATAAGCCAGTGGAGCCACTGTTACTAAGCTAAATGGGCATCAACTCCATCTTTACAGCCAATAAACAAGACCTGTAACATATTTATTCTATTTAAGCAAGAATTTAAAAAAAGAAGCAAAAAAGTAAATTTGAAGTTGCTCCAAAAAAAAAAAAATCTGAAGTTTTAAGCGTCACCATATTTATACAAAAAAACAACCTAAACCCAAATACATGTAACAGTTTAATAGTCTTTATTTGAAACACAAAAGCATCAATTAATCCTGTTCTTCCTTTTAACAAACTAACACAAAAAATGTAATAAAACACCTGCTTAATATAGTGTTAGTTTAAGGGATTGTCGTGTAGAAAATAACTTTATGCTGTTCTGCTCTTTATAGACAAGGTCAAATAGAAACACTGGATGGCTAACTAGGCTGCAGAGGGATTCTTTACAGTAGTTTGGCATGCCAACTTTATTTTCAGAATAAAAGATGGTATGTCCATGCAGTTTAATTACTTTCCTTGTAATTATGGTAAAAAAATTTACTAGTCCCCTTTTCTGCCAGCAGTGCACAGCAATGGTTGGTTCCTGGCATCTCATTTGTTGGACTTTACAGGAAGTCCACCACCATGACGCTCCAAACCGAACTGTCGGTGTGGTGTGCTGGATCATTTCTCCTTCATATATGGTATAAAAATGTGCAAAAACATACAAAGAGCTTTACCTTTTGTCTTCATTCGACTATATCCTCTATGGCTAGCTTAAAAGTTTAGCAAAAAACTTTAAATGTGTTCCAGCTTGCGTTTTCTTCAGCAGTGGAGTCTTGTTTAGTGAGCATACATAGTGGGCATTTGGATTTAGAGCAATAAGCATCTTTGTACAGAAAAATGTATCAGTCATTTTTTTAATAACTCTGGATTCTTTATTTAACAAGAACCTGATAGTGTGAGGTCAGATTATGTTCTGTCTACCTCCAGATTATGTCTGTTCCAGTGAACGTCTAAATGTTCACTGGAACATTTAGACGTTTAGAAAATAGGTCTGTAACCAATAGCATCATTGGGTTTTGCACCCGGGAGGTCTTAAGCGAGCTTGTTTCATTTTAATCCACTGTGATCAGCTTGCTTTTTGTGTGATACAAAACCATTTTACAGACCATCAGTTACAAATAAAACATAAGATATGAATTCTAGCATAAAGTGAGCAGAATTACTTTCTAAATACGCACAGGTATTATCCTTGGTTGCTTGGCTTTCAAATATTCAAACTGGTAAATGACACACAGATGGCAGTCAGCCACTGGACTGTAGCTGCACCTACCCTGGACAGTCTCACAGAAGCAAACTCTACTGATTGGGTTGTTCTACTTTTGTAGACACTAATTAATTAATAGAAAACTTTGGTTTGCTTCGAATCCACACTGTTGCACGCTGGTGATGCAGCATCTTACCCAGAGTGAGAGTGGAGGCCGACGAGCTGGAACAGGATGTCTATCTCCATAGGAGTGATTTGACCAAACTTATTCGCAGCGTGAACAAACTCTTCTACGGTTCAAAGAAAAGGAAGACAAAAAGGAAGTCAAACAAGTGTGCCTCAAAAAGCCAAGCTAGAGGCCAAGAGGTGGAGATAATAATAATAATAATAAAAAAGGTATTTTCTACAGTAGGCTTTAATTACAATAGTATTTGCAAATATTGATCTTTTGTGTGTTTAGGTCGTTATCTTGGTTTATGTGTTTGCTGCTGAGAAGGCATGTAATGGAAAATATAAACCTTTAAACTATGTTTTATGTGCTCAAGTTCCTTCTCTGAAAGTACTTGCCGCATGAACATCCACTCTCTAAGCATCGCTCTATTATTTGAGCTTCAAATTTAGTTCTTTGCTGCTGCCTGCTAGGTAACAAAGTGGCCATCGGGTGGTCTTTCTAAAAGGAAACCTAATGGTAGTTGTTGAGGAAAGGAAAAGAGTTAGTTATTCGCTTCTCCCGAAAAAGACCTTTCCGTCAGATCTACAGATGCAACCTGCAAGCTGGCTTGACATAGAGGACTGCGTGGACATGCCTTGCATGATAGAAAAAAAATGAAAAGTGAGTGTTGGCATAAGCCTGGACAATATGTTGCTACTATTTGCAAATACTATTAGCCCAAAGTCTTCTCTAAATGGAGGAAAAACCATGGAGAGAGAGAGAGAGAAGTCTGATGTTTGGGTCTCAATGGACAACACAGTTGGGAGCAGATGTGACTGACAGGATCAGCTACTCATGTAGAGGAGGGGGTCATCGGATGACCACATTAAAAACGTTCATTTACCTGTGTAATTTAGTGCTACAGTTAATGTTCCCTGTGTGTTCACTCACACCACTCTGTCGAGAAAGTTAAACATAGGATCGAACAGCCAGATGTCATAGCACACGTCAAATTCAGGAGATTGCCGAATTTCAGGAGGCGATAAGAAGCACCTTTCGTGACGAGGGTTTCTTTGTGCGAGCCGGCGAGGGTGCTGTAAATCTTGCGGATCAGCTCCATGCTGTTGAGGAGGGCGTTGAAGGCAGTGAAGTAGGAGAAGCTCACCATGTGGGAGGTGCTGCCTCCTGCAGCCTGAACAAACAGTCAGCTCGAGTCAAAGTAGCAGGATTTTTATTTTAAATAGCATCACCCGTGCTTAGTGCGACTCACTGAAACCAAGTTTTCTTCTACGAAAGGAGTCAGCATGTGGTGCCTGATGGTGGACATGATGTCACTGAAGTCCAAGGCAGTGATGGTGCCACTTTTCTTCTTGTCCTTCTGTGCGAACGCCTGGCGAGCGTGCTCCAGCTGCAGCTCCTGCAAAAACAGGTGGATACAAACGGCAAAAGATGAACTGAATCGCTGCTAAAGCAATAAACTCAAAAGCGAGTGGTTTTCTCGGGTCAAATTTCCAGAAACTGTGAAATTTTTTGGGATAAATTGTAAAGCACGAAATGTTTGCTACGAATTGACAGCAGATTCTTGCTTAGTGAGCATGGATACTTTACTTTCTTTATTTCATCTCCACAGATATCGAAGCCATCAGATGCTAAAGTGTCACATGGCCTATTGTCTCTCTCCGGAGGCTCATGAAGCCCAGGACCCTGAGAAGCCAGGTCTGACAGCAGAACGGCTGCCCAGTGGCTGGCAGGTGTGTGTTTGAAGAGACATGATTTAATACAACAACCATGCAATCAGGAGAGGATGCGGGGGAACCTGAACCCTGCTGTCTGAGCTCATCGCCTAGAACCAGAGGAGAGCAGAGCACCGTCGTTGAAACACTTGCCTAATTGTTGGATTAGCTCTCAAATTGAGTTCTTCTTCCACTGCTTTTCTTCTGTCTCTTGTTGGAAGCATATGATGAATTTTTGTCAGCTGACAAAGCTAATACTCACCAGTGCTGCAGTTTCAGTCAAATGCACATTGTGGCAGTGCTGCAACTCTGAACAACAGCTAAATAGACACACTTGTAATTATTTAGATTTATTGCATTGCTAACTGACTATTCCTGGCCATGACAGCAGACAACAATAATGACATCAGTGTATGAAATCCTGTACACAAGAGGATCATTTGTGCAGTTGTGGGAAACAAGAGTCAGTTATAATAAACCATAGGGAGCTGTGAGGGATCCCGCAGTGAAGCAGAGAAGAAGCCCACCCAGCTTCTTCCTGAGACCACAGCCCTCAAGCCCGGACCAGGTTCCTCCACACATACACCAATGCCATTTGCCCACCGCAAAACCATCACTCAGATTCAGGTCAAGTCCCACAAAAGAACAAGCTTTGGATTCTTTACAGGCACATTACTCAACGCCTGTAAATCTAAGGAGGTGAGGTCATGTGCAAGGCTGTAGTCATCTACGTTGCTTTTATTCTAAAGCATTATTTTCTGTCTCCATCTTCATCATGTTACTACATTTTCACAGTGTCAAGCCGTAACCTCCATGTCTCGTGCAAGTGGGAGTTAAATCAACATTTGACATGTTCTAGGTCTCATCATTGTGGCATTTACCAAACAAAAATCATTTTGGTCATCCTAATTAAACTAAAACAAGAGAAGTTTGATTATTTTCAATTTCAGACAGTGAGGGAAAAAAAAGTGCATTGGTCGTTTTACTCAACTTCTGGTTTCAACTGCATATTCTCAATACGCAGAGAGAAGACTTGAGATATAAAATCAGAAAAAATATCACATCAAAGCAATCCTTTTTCATTGCTAACTTATGACAAACTATAATGTGACACTGATTGTGATTTGACAAATTTTGTAGCTCTAACTCAAAGGTATGTCTTAGCAAAACTTATCAAAATATCAGATGTTAAAAATTATGAAGGCTTATATTTGTGGCCATTTTGTGGGGACATTGCAAATGACAACACTGCAAATGACACTGCAGATAAATCCTGATGTATACATGGTTGGTAAAACTCTTGACGTGACATGTTTACCTGCAGAAACTGAGTGAACTCTGCGTAGCTGAGATTCTTGTTCCTCTCGGGGCCAAAGTGCAGCCGGATGAACTCACAGTCCCAGTTGAAGGGGATGTGGTGATGGACTGTCGTCTGGCTGAAGATGTCTCTGACATTCTCTGGAAAAGAGTTAAGAAGTGGTTATAAAACAACACAGGGACAAACATCCAGCATGCAGCTGTATTGTCACACCATTCAATTGCCTTTATCTCATAAATGCTAGTTTAAATAAATGCCTGCGACGTCCCTAGAAGGCCTTTGGTTGCTGAAGTCGATGTAGTGCTCTTACACCTCTGATCTGGCAGTGGACGTAGCCACCGAGTCGAGTTAGTGAGTAGGTGTACAGAGCAGAGGCTTCAAAAGACAGACACTTTTAGGCTGCATGGTCCTTTCACAAGCCAGTCGAGTCAGCCATGTCAACTTCAGCTGAAACATGCAAACTATGTCCTTACAAAAGGTCAAACAGAAAAGGCAAGAAGGAGGTCTTGTGACCTTTGATGACACACTTCTTGTGCCGTATCGTGTAACCCTCACTGCTAGATAAGAATGACAGGGAAGAGAAGGTAAGATGAAAAGAATTGAGGCAAAAGGGAAAACCAGAATGTAGGATATAAGAAAAGAAGTAAGGATAAAAAGAAGGATGCAAGGGTGGAAGGAGACACACCAAAGAAAATAAGGAAGGAAGGAATAAAAGAAAAGACAAGGTAGGGCAGGCGAAAACATTTAGAGATGTGACGTGAATTTCTTATGTTTTTTTATTCTTTTGAAAAACAGATATTTCGTTGTTGTGTAGAAACACCGCTCGATACTCTCACCTGGTGCTGCTCTGAAGCTCTGCAAAGTGCTGATTTAACTCTTGGAGAACATAGAAAATCAAGAGCTAAAAAGTGTCTTGCTGTTCTCAGCATGTTTCATACCATGTACGTACCAAAAGAGATGTTTCCTGTGCCAGTCTTGTCAAACAGCTGAAAGGCCACTATGAAGAGGGCATCAGGGGCGCACAGAACCGATTCAAAGGCCAGAAACTCCTGGAAAGAGATCAGTCTGTTTGGATGGGAAAGAAAAGATGTAATCTCAATAAAAAAAGCTGATTTTTTCAGTAAATTTACAAATTTGCAGCAATGCCAGCTTGAATAATGAACTAAATAAATCTAATAAGAACAAACAAGCCATAATATTGGCATTAATGGCATGAAACCATGAGATAAACTTAGCATTAAGGTAGTTTTAACACCAGTTAAAACAAAAAACTTCAGGGTGATTAGTTCTAATGAGTGCATTTTAGATTTTGTTGGCATCATTTCTTCCAATTTGTTGCATTAAAGTTATACAGTATTTATATTAACTTGGACAGTAGGACATATTCAGTCTCACTCACAACACATATCTTGTCTATGTAAAAAAAATAAACTAGAGGGATAAAACAGAATAATAACAGTTAAACATTTAGAAAACTCATCAGCTACTGTCTTTTTTTACAAGGGCAATATCTTCTGCTATTAATATGTGAAAACTTCATTATTTAAATCTAAAACAAAGGAAGACATAGATCAAGTGAAAAGCAAATGATTTACTTTGAAACTCAAGGTCACTATCATTTAAATCTGAAATATAAAACCAACCTAATTTAACACCAAAATTAAATATTTAGGCTTGTCAAAGGGTGAGAGATAATACAACAGCTGTTTAAATTCGACTTTGAGAGAACACTGAAGACAAAATACACAGAGAATATGAATTTACAGGTGCTGGTCATAAAATTAGAATATCATGAAAAAGTAGATTTATTTCAGTAATTCCATTTAAAAAGTGAAACTTGTATATTATATTCATACATTATATACAAACTCATATATTTCAAATGTTTATTTCGTTTAATTTTGATGATTACAAATGACAACAAATGACAATCTCAAATTCATCATATCAGAAAATTAGAATCTTGTGAAAAGGTTCAAAATTGATGGCACCTGGTACCACACTCTAATCAGCTAATTAACTCAAACCACCTGCAAAGGCCTTTAAATGGTCTTTCAGTCTAGTTCTATAGGCTACACAATCATGGGGAAGACTGCTGACTTGACAGTTGTCCAAAAGACAACCATCGATACCTTGCACAAGGAGGGCAAGACACAAAAGGTCATCGCTAAAGAGGCTGGCTGTTCACAGAGCTCTGTGTCCAAGCACATTAATAGAGAGGCGAAGGGAAGGAAAAGATGTGGTCGAAAAAAGTGTACAAGCAAGAGAGATAGCCGCACCCTGGAGAGGATTGTGAAACATACCCATTCAAAAATGTGGGGGAGATTCACAAAGAGTGGACTGCAGCTGGAGTGAGTGCTTCAAAAACCACCACACACAGACGCATGAAAGACATGGGTTTCTGCTGCCGCATTCCTTGTGTCAAGCCACTCTTGAACCACAGACGGCGTCAGAAGCGTCTTGCCTGGGCTAAAGAGAAACAGGACTGGACTGCTGGTCAGTGGTCCAAAGTCATGTTCTCTGATGAAAGTAAATTTTGCATTTCCTTTGGAAATCAAGGTCCCAGAGTCTGGAGGAAAAGAAGAGAGGCACTTCATCCACGTTGCTTGAAGTCCAGTGTAAAGTTTCCACAGTCAGTGATGGTTTGGGGTGCCATGTCATCTGCTGGTGTTGGTCCATTGCGTTTTCTGAGGTCCAGGGTCAACGCAGCCACATACCAGGATGTTTTAGAGCACTTCATGCTTCCTGCTGCTGACCAACTTTTTGGAGATGCAGATTTCATTTTCCAACAGGACTTGGCACCTGCACAGTGCCAAAGCTACCAGTACCTGGTTGAAGGACCATGGTATCCCTGTTCTTAATTGGCCAGCAAACTCTCCTGACCTTAACCCCATAGAAAATCTATGGGGTATTGTGAAGAAGAAGATGCAATACACCAGACCCAAAAATTCAGAAGAGCTAAAAGCCACTATGAGAGCAACCTGGGCTATCATGACACCTGAGCAGTGCCACAGACTGATCGACTCCATGCCACGTCGCATTGCTGCAGTAATACAGGCCAAAGGAGCCCCAACTAAGTGCTGTACATGCTCATACTTTTCATGTTCATACTTTTCAGTTGGCCAACATTTCTATAAATCCTTTGGTTTTATTGGTCTTCAGTAATATTCTAATTTTCTGATATGATGAATTTGAGATTGTCATTTGTTGTCATTTGTAATCATCAAAATTAAATGAAATAAACATTTGAAATATATGAGTTTGTATGTAATGTATGAATATAATATACAAGTTTCACTTTTTAAATGGAATTACTGAAAAAAATCTACTTTTTCATAATATTCTAATTTTATGACCAGCACCTGTGTAATAATCAGTTTCTTATACTGCGTTGAAGCAGGAGGCGGCTTCTGCTCAAACTATTGGGTAGATGGAAGCCTCTGAATGCAGAATTAAAAAACAAAAATGAGCTTTGCCTAAGCTGAAGAAAATTTAATTGAAAGAAAAAAATATGTGGAACAGATCAAGACAGCCGAGATAAAAAAAAACCCTTCTAAATAAAGCATAGTCAGACATGACACAATGGATGCTACAAAGAAATAAGAGATAGGAAGTTGGGCCGTGGGATGGATGAAATGACAACTGAAAGCAGAGCAATAGAAAGACAATGGAACAATCAAGTAATAGAGAATAGGCAATGCGGGTAACAGGCAGACAGAACAAACACTGACAAATGGGTAAAACTTTCTTTTTGAATCAAAACAGGAATTTAACTAGAGACTGAAACCAGGAAACACTGATTTGCTTCACAGCTTTAGTTTGAATTTTTGCAGATCTCTGCCAATAGCAACTTTGATAAAGAAAACAATAGTTTTGGAGCACAAAATGAAAATTGAAACACTTCTCAAACCAGTGTGTGGATGAAAAGTGTAGAAGAAAATAAACATTTAATGTTAATAATAAGGAGTGTGTTTTGAGACATTTCAGTCTAAGACAAGGTCTCTACTCACCCGTCCTTCGTGGTGTCGGCCACTCCGGCTATCAGCTCCACAGTTTTGGGGTTGTGTTGCGGCTGCGTGTGCAGACCCAAGTAATTCTGCACAAAGTCTCCAGGGGTCATGTAATGCTCCCCATCCTCCACCACGCTGGCATACTGCAGAGGACACATGTACAAAGCTGTAAACAGCGGTAAGCGTGGATTGACATGTCGTTTTAGACAGAGAAATTGTAAGGTAGAAACTCCATTGTGCGCACAGAAAGATGAGGAGCTCTTCCCTCTCTATAGGGATCTCTTTTCTGTGTCACAATATGGTTTTGTGTTTTACTAGAACAAAAGAATCTCAGTTCACTCCAGCTACAGCGCATTTAAAATCTATACAATGATGTTCTTTGGGCTATAATGACACATAGAACTGAACTGTTCATATTCTTTCACATCAGTTTTCTCTCTTAAAGCTACTTGCCAGGCTGCTCTGAAAACCCCCCCCAGCAAAAAACATTTTTCACTTATAAAACATAGGCTTTATAAGTCAGTTTGTTGCTGTATTCTACTGGTTTGTTGACAATTAAAAGCAACACTCCCAAAAACAAGCTTCAAATCCCACATACCTCTGGTGACATCACAAAAGGTAAAAAGCAACTAATCAGATTTAAATTGTCTTTGTCTTGTTTTTCATATTTATTTGCATGTTTTCAGCCACATTCACACTTTACAGGAGTAATCTGTATTCTACACAGTGGTACCATAATCTTTAAGATATGTTCTACTCTTATACCTCTTATGATATCATCAACCCAAATGCTCATGAAGCATTGAAGCTGGCTTTTTTAGTACATTTTTAAAAATTTTATAGTCTGTTAAATCCTGCTATTCATAACCAGAGGCTATCCGACAGATGTGTGTTTATTTTGTTACATGTTATTAAAAACAAATTATTAGTTTTTAAATCATTCATATTGCAACAATTCTCAAGCAAAAAGACACAATAAAAAAAAACCCTAACATTTTATTTAAACATATCGTCGTTATAGCAAAAATAATTAAATATTAAAAACATAATTTAGGTCCTTCTGAAGCATTTATACTGAGTGATATATAATCTCTGCTTTTCCATAATGTGCTTTAGATGGATGCAACATAAATAAAAGCATCAACCTTTAAGCTTCGAAAATATGCTACTCCACATGACTGAAGTAAAACCTGATCTTAGTGTCAGGGCTTCAAGATGTACAGTCATTTATAGAGACTGGGTAGGGTTTCATGTTTGGCACCAAGATAGCTCTGGAAGCAGAAGGGGAGCATGAACCGGCAGCAGAAAGGCCATGCTCATGGGCCCGAGCCAAACTCAAAGAGAGAAAGCAAGGGCGTGGGAGGAGACCCCTCCAACCATAAGTGTTTTCACAGCTACAATTCAATGCGCTCTGCTGAATTAACGTTTCAGACGGAAAATATTAATTTCAAGCAACCCATTGCCGTGCTTCTCCGTCACAATTGTGTATCTATTCACCCTCACAGTAGGCCTCAAGTAGTTCTTAATCAAATTATACAGGCAGTCAGAGTGAATAATTAACCCTTCCACCTGAATATGCATTGAAATTAAACAGCGCTGTTACAGCTGAGTGAAGGGATATTGAGGGTTATACGAGGAGACCGGCATTTCAAACTGAGTCACTTCTTTCAGGGACAAGTTTACACTCCAAACAAGACGCTCTCAGAGGGTAAGGAAAGCTAAAGACGTGACGAAGAACAGTGGAAGTTCTTGGCTAAATTCAATGCAGGGAAAGCCCCTTTGTTCTGCACACCAACAACAATCTGATGTCAGAGAATGGCCTTTGAAATTACTTGTTTTGTAAATCCCAAACCGTGTTTAAAATAATTGTTGTGCCATTTAGAATAACTGAATTAAAGGTTTGACCAGTCAGAGCATTGTAGTTGTTGCAGTAGAGGTGAAAAAAATGTGGCCCGTGTCCCTCAAAAATCCATAAAATAGCCCTTTAGAAAATGACCTGATGACAAACTGTACACCTGATAGCAACTCTAGCCTCCTGTCTTTCAGATGTTTTTACTCCAAACAATATGCATAGTAAACAAATGTACAGGTTTGTGACAACAGCAGTAGCACTACTTGCTTAACAGGCTCCTCCTTCTGTGCTAAAAAAATCTAATGTGGTACTAATGCCATAAAAAAGACAGTGAAGTGGTTTTTTGTGTTTTCTCAAATAGAATAAAAACTTTACTTTAGAGAATATCTGTCCAATATCAAGTTTGACCAGCCCAGATTATTAAGTGCAGCCCCTAATTCTTCTGAGTGACACACTCAAAACAATAAATCAGATAGCAACTTCAGCCAGCAACCATTTAAAGTTTTTACACTGTGAACAACTCTGATGGGCACTTATCTTCCTAACATGGGGAAATGCAAATAAGTGGCAGAAAACTTAGTTATGGTGCCCCCAAGGCTATTTTACCCTGGGAAAAGAGCCACATTATCCATATCAAAAACTTCCACTAGACAGGAATGTGAGTTTTATTCAAGGCTTTGAAAAGAGGATGAAACAAAATTCATTAAAAAGCTTAAACTTCAAAATGTACACAGTAGTTCTAGATTATAGCTGATCCGACGCTAATCGAAACCTTTTATATGACCTTTGATGGCGTTACACAAGGCACTGCAAAAGCAGAACTGACAGATAAAGTAACAAACCATGCATACAACGTGTCTTTCTATTCATCTGTGCTTTTGTTAAGAGGTTGAGAAACAAAAATTGCAACCTACCTTCAGAAAAATACCCTTCAACTCATTAGGGTCAGCTCTTCTTGTGGCTTGCACCTGTAACACACAAGTTTGAAATCTCCATGAAAAAAAAAGTTCTCAGAAGAACACAATGTTGTCTGAAAATATGAAAATTAAGATTCACACAAAGATATCTGTCATCAACAAAACTGGACTTCAGTTTGTCACTTTTCAGCTTTGATTTTTATTTTTTTTTTTCCTTAACGCAGGCGGCTCAGCAGGATCGATCACAGGACTCGAGCAAAAATAACTACTCCCAGCGTCTTTTTAACAGCTTCGAAACAAATCTCTCAGATGCACAAAAAGCAACAGAGCAAAGAAATTACAGTTGTCTCTTTGAGGCCAGGGAGATGCGCCTATATGTCAGGATGCAGAGCAATAATACAATAAAAGGGAGGAGGGCACTCCGCTGGGTTGAAGCTCTAACCGCAACGCGTCCGCGCAGATTAGACGTCCTCCGCACCCCAAAGCGCAAAGCCCGCGGCCGCTTTTTACCGCAGTTTTAAACACATTTCTGATAAAAGGAATATTGACGGAGTCACCTTGACGGCCATGCTGGATGTGACGTCAGCTGCAGTGGACCGTACTAGCGCACGCGCTGGGGTTCGGGATGACAGCACGCAACACCGGCATGTCAGCAGCAGCAGCAGCAGCAGCAGCAGCAATGTGGATGTCTGGGACCCTGAGCTAAATTTATCCAAGTATTGTCCCCTCTCTCTGCCGCTAGACCGGAGTTGTGATGGGAGAAACTACCGCAGCTGAGGTGCTGCAACATGTTCCTGTCTGCTCTGGTGGGAAGATGACACTCCTGCTGCCTGTAGCCCATAAACACACAATACAACTACTAAACAGTAGTTGTATTGAAGTAGAAACTAACTAAACAGTCACATGGCTGGATTTAGTAAAGGTGGCTGAAGACCTGTGGAATACAACCGGTCAAGGGCAAGCATTATTCTTCCCTGTTACACTGTAAAAAATACTTTTGAAGATGTTAAATGAAAGTAACGATAATAGATTTTGCTACAGTAATATAATTCAAAGTAAAACACTAATATATTCATTCACAGGTAATACAGTACATTAAGTTTTTTTTTTACTGTAGTCAATCTGATTCAACATATTTCTTATTGTGGGCATCACATTTTAGTACTTTATTCAGCTTGTGTTTTTGTCCAATACTCTTATTATCACCAGTTAGCTCCCTCTATGTATCTGAATGATGAAAATGATCTCCAACATCTACACAGTCTGACTCCACTGAGTTGTTAAGGAAACACAGTCTTCTTTTATAGCTGTATTTAGGTTTTGTACCTTGCTTTGCCTGGTGTCTCTCATCCTCCTCAGTATTTCATTCACTCTCTGTGGGGTTTAGATCAACTTAGTTCTCTGGGCAATCCAACACAGTGTAAGCATGGACATGGTACTTTTGGCAGTGTGATGAGGTACCAACTCCTGCTAAAAACAAAACGCTTGTTAGCAGCATGCTGTACTTCCTGGCAGACGGTGGTGTTGACTTTGGGCTTTATTAAACACATTAGATCAAGACAAGCAACCCAAGCAAATGTCCTCAAATCATAAATTACTGTAGAACAAATAGAAGACAATGTCAGACAGACAGGATGAATAGGAAAGCGAGGTTCATCCTTTGGGCTCCTTGGTTTTCTCTCCCTATTCCACGTTGTAAGAAGTCCACAATGTCAACTTGGGTGCACGAATGACCAAATAACTAGATAATACAACAAGAACAAAAAGAAAACTAAAAATTGACTATGAAAGTCATACACAGGGCTGACAGAAAAACAGGAACTAACTACACCACGGGTGCACAAGGGAAGACAGGAGCAAAAATAAAACAGGAACAAAATGAGACTACAAAATTTAAGCAATACATCAAAGACAGTGCAGATCAAAATCATAAAAATACATAGCAAAGGCCTAAGGATCATGACACAACCAAATTCTTCAATCTATTTTGCTGCATAGTCCACTTACAGTGAGAGCAAATTTTTCTACATTTTTTTCCTTCCTCTAAACTTTCCACAAATATGCATGGATACAGCAGTCTCAGAGCAGACTGGTCGGTTAACAGTAACATTTTGTGGCTGACTCTAGTGAAGAGTGTTACTGAATTGAAATTCAAATGAATAGAAATAACTCAAATCAAAATTCTTACATAAATTATACAGTTAGTAAGATAAAAAAACAAAATGGTTTAAAGAGATGTCATTGGGACATTTTTCCCATTGTCTCAGCCTGGAGCTCTTTCTTTTGAGTCCTGCTTCTCATCAGTTATCCAGGTGCATCTTGTTTTGAGTGATTCCATAATTGTTTCCTCTTCTTGATCAGAGAAGATGCCATTAATTAGAAGAAAACAATTTCATTTAAATTTTGAGGGTTTGTTTTGCGAAGCAGGATTCTTCAGCTGTGTAAGGGAATTATTCAGATGGTTTTTTTCCCCCTCACAAAATAATACAATGTTTCAACATGATGACTATTTTATATTTACTATGTGTGTAAAGCTTAAAATAATAATGATAATTTCATTTGGAATTCAAGGGAAAAAGGTAATCAGTGGGTCACTTGTAGAGGGGTCATCCATCTATCTGTCCATTTCACTCAGTCTCCTGATGATGAAGTGTTTCCAAGTCATAAATGTGTCGTGGTCAAATGTTTGTATACCTTCATTGTGGGGGAAAAGGTCCAATTTATTTTTTAGGTTTTAATGATTTCTTTATTTGAAACATCTTTTCACATCAGAGAAATAACAATGACATAACAGAAAACAAAAAACAAAACGTCTTTGCATGATTAGAGCAAGTATGAATTAATAATCTATGTATGTATGTATGTATGTATGTATGTATGTATGTATGTATGTATGTATGTATGTATGTATGTATGTATGTATGTGTGTAAGTATGTATGTATGTATGTATGTATGTATGTATGTATGTATGTATGACAAAAATAAGAACATGCACATAGCAATGCACTGCATTTAATAAAATAAAAACTTTAAATGAATAAGAGCATGTATATTTAATTTATATGTATAACAGCCAATAATACTAACATCCAGATCAAAATATTGAAATAAAGAAATAGGCTTATTATTTAAAAATATATATTTTTAAAACAATCTGCGAAAATAAAATAAAATCACATATAATCTAGGGGACAGACAGCCCGTTCTTTTTGTATAATACATGTATAGTATACATATATATATTTAAAAAAAAAAATCAAAGTCAAGTTAATTCAAAAGCTAATTTAACTCTTACCTGGCTGAAACCCATATGGTATTTCTGTACAATATCTCAGTTTTTGACGAATAATTGGTTTGAAATGAAAAGTAAAACAGCTGACTACGTACATCCTGTTTCCACGGAAACATGTTCACCCGGAAGTACTCCATTTTCCGCGGGTCTTTTGGGACAATAACACAGTGTGCAGAAATGGCGGGTAAGGGGCTAAATGTTTACGTTTTATAGTCCTTCAGCATTCATTTACGTATATTTCGGTCCTCTATAGATGTCAGGACTCCTCTTCGCCTGCTCGAAGCGCATACCTGACATGTAATGTCTTCAAAACACCGCAAAAAACGAGCTAACGTCACCTAGCAAATGAAGCAAGCTAACGTTGCTTTCAGACTGTCATGGCATCACATTTTCGGTTTTAGAAACACTTATATTCAAATCTAAGCTGGGTGTAGCTGTATTAATAAATACGGAGTTCTTGCTGTGTTGGAATGCTGCTATTTAGTCGGCTGACAGCTCTCCTGCTGTATCTTCTCTAATGAAAAATAGTACTTTGTAATTGATTTACAAACTATACTATAGATCCATGGGGTTTCAACCCAGCTTTTCTGTGGTTACATGTCTTTGTAGACCTTCTATAAGCACAGAATCTTAGCATTTTATTAGCAATCAGATGTAAAGACGCTTAGAGGACGGTATAAATATGATTTAATGTAGCACTGATTTCAGAAAGGTACATATTAGTAATGTTAACATAGAGTAATAGTTTTCATTCCCAATGTTTTTTTGGGTATAAAGAGCTTCTGACAATGCATTGCTATGAAAAAGTATTTGCTCAGTTAGAGGACTCTTATTTATTTTTTTCACACTTTAAGGTTTCAAGTCACTAACAAAATTCTAACATCAGAAAATAATCAAATTGAATGCAATAAGGGACTTTAAATGAGTCTTCACATTGCAATTCTATAAAAAATATGTCTAAACCAACCTATTCCTCAGGGAAAATATATATCAAATTTATAAACCTGATTACAGAGGCCTGAATATGTACCTGTAGAATCATTACATTATTTAAATAGTACCTTAGACAAAATGAAGTAGGTAAAAGTATCTGTCAAAGAGTCATACTTATATTGAAAAGATTCAATACAAATGTAGAACATTTTGGAACACCATACTCACAGTCAGACATGACTGAGTATGGTGTGTATGATTGATGCTCATCAGAACCTTGACAACTTGGGCTAACTGATGAAACCATAATTTCTGTTTTTTACTAAAAATCTCAGGGAGAACGTCGATTTGAAGGTGTTTTTGAGGACAATATCCTAAAGAGACTTAAGTACAGAAATAAGGACACTTCTCAATGTTTAAAAAATGAAATAAGTACTTTAGATTGGTCTAGTTAAAGTTCAGTCTTAAATCTGATTGAGATGCTGTATGATAATCTTAGATAGGCCATTTTTGCTTGAATCCTTCCAGTGGTTAAATTACAACAATTCCTCCATGGCAATGCAAAACGTTACTGCATATGACATTCATGTCTGAGTCCAGTGGTAAGAATGGCACAACTTGTTTTTCGGTTCCTGGTGTGATTATTTATTCCCTTAGGGCCAGATTGGGTTGGATATGTTTTCGCATTTGTTAATTGCATCATTTGAAAACGTCATATTTTTTATTTTCTCAGGTTTCTAAAATCGGGTTGATCTGAAAGATTCAAATTTAGACAAAAAGTTGCTTTTCATTTGTTTGTTAATTTGGCTTCATGTGCACATTCAGAAGATAATCATAGTTATTTCTGGATCTTTCATAACATGCCTATACATCTTGCTGTATTTATTCAATGTTATTTGAGCTACATATTTTGACATATGGAGCTCAGGAACCAGTTAATGTGGGCTGTAATTCAGTAAAAAATATATTAAACACAATCATATATGCATAAGAAGAAAATTACTGGATTTCTGTCAAAATAAAAAGCGGAGAGCATTTCCTTGGCAACAGTTGTGTTTTATGGACACCCACAGATGTAAATGCGATGGAGAAGAAACTGGCTGAATACAAGTGTGACACAAATGAAGCGACCTGCCTGAAGTTAGGTAGGTGTTTTCATTTTTGATGACGTATGCTCATTTATTTATTAATTAAACATTTTTATTTGACTCTCTGAAGCTCTCATACTAATCAGTGATCTGTTGCTGTTAGTGCGATTTCCTGAAGACGTTGAGGATGATGGCACCACATTCCACCCAGAGTACAGCCACCAACTATTTGGAGATGAGTGAGTTTTTTTCCCCCAGTGTTATGTACTTAAAGTTGAATTAGTAAGCCAAACCTGACACAAGGAAGTATTTCTCTCTGCTGCTCTGTCTGCAGTCTCTGTGTGCATTTCCTTAAAGCTGAGAGTATGAGTCAAAATGATGTTTGTGCAGCCGTGATAAACTCATTCTGTGTCTTTATCAAAAAACAAATATTTTATTATTTGCGTAAGGATTTTACTGTGTGCAGTTTTATAATTTTTCTAGTTTTGATTGAGTACTAAAAGGAGCTATCTGGCTTTGAGAGGTTTGATCCTGCATCAGTTGGGAACAATACCAGCCCTCCCCTCTCAGCTCCTCCAGACTAGCGGCAGCAGCAATTGGCCAACAGCTGATTTTAACTGCACAGCTGCTGAGCTTATCATATAAACTACATCTCAGTGCAATGCTCCGAAGAAAGTTGTTAGAGGCTTAATGGAGAAGAGTTGTACGATGAGTTTTGGAGGCAGCTGGAGCTTCTTAAAGAGACAGAGACACAATTTCAAGGCATTAAATTGCAAAGTCAAATTTCTTTTAATTCATGTTTAATATAGAAAGCATTTTTATAACAACTCAAGGTAACATAGTTACTTGATATTCTATAAATATCTGGAAAACACACAATGCTGCCTCTTTAACAAGACTGGGGGAAAAAAGTGCTGCAACTGTTCCTTGTTTTTTTTTTCTTTTCTTACTTATGCTCTTTCAGATGTGCATCATATTTATAAGCGCTTGTAGTCCTCATAAACTGTCTTGACTTGGCTCGTGCAAGTGCCTAACAACCTGAGCTCTTGGAGAAAGCTGGAAAGCTGCACACATCCCAGGCCTGGGGACAGCATGTAAACTCCTCACAGGGAGGATCCAGTCAGCCGGCATGTTGGATTTGTGAAACATCTTGCTGGGAGGCGATAGTAACACAGAAATTTCCTCATTAGGACGGTTCTTGCTGCTTTATGACCATACATAACATCCTGTCTTGTATATGATTTTGTTTATATGCTGCATTACCGCAGATACTCAGAATATGGCTTGAACAAACTTTCTCACAAGCTTCTTTTAATATTTTGTTTGACATCTGCTAGTGATAAAAATGGTACATTGTGATCCCTTTTTAATGTGTTTTTCCACCTACATTTGCACTTTTATTTTAGGCAATTAGAAGCTGGTTTAATAATTAGAGATGATGACATGCACATTTATGTTTTTTATTAGGATTAAGTCAATTATTTGTAATTGAAACAAAGAGCTTTAGGATAGTTTAAGCCTTTCATTTAGATTAAATTGTGTATTTAAAGAGATTTCAAAGCAGTTTCACGTCTCATTGCACGATATCAGAACAAGTTGTCCATTAAGTGACGATGAACCTAACCAAATGTACATAGCTTTTCAGTAAGCTCATCATTGTTTTCAGATTTTTTTTAATTGTTTTTTCTGGGTCTGTAAAGATCACACATTCTGTCAGAACACATGATTTTCCTTCTTTTCATGTTAGATAAACAAAGAGGAGCCAGATGTAGACACATCAGCACAGATTTACTTCCAGTGTCTGTGGGATCTTACAAAGCATTGCAGAGTTGCAGGATTCCAATGATTTGCTCCACTAAAGAGACGTTGAACTCGAGCAGCTCTGCATTGTTGGCGGTGACACCTGTCTCTGGGCACGGACATACAGTAGCGTGCCGCTCTGCTCTAAATTGCGCTTCCAAATTAGTCAAAACTAGGATCGGTTATTTTTGCGCTCGCTGCAATCAACTCAAAAGGAACTCTGTAATTGGGGCATTAATTATTTCAGCAAGCGTTAATTGCTGGTAAACCTTAATCACACAGTTGCATAATGATGAATCTGTTTTGCCAAAATGTATTTGTTTCCTTCATTATCATATCACAATGCAGCACAGTGAAACTGGTGACCCTAACAAGCATTCACTATATCCAGCCAGGTGTATATTTAATGATGGCGGATGCAAAAAGAATAATCAGATGCTTTAATGAGACTATGCATGAAGCAGCGAGTTTTGTAATACCGTGTTTGTGAGTCTCTTATATACTGTAGATGCAAACTCACTTGGACTTGTAATCTAACTGGAGTTGCTCTCTCCACAGTGAGGTCGCTTTTGGGTACAAAGGTCTTCAGATTCAGCTCTTCTACACCGCCGGAAACCTGAGCACACTCTTCAAAGTGAAATACTCATCAAAAGTTACAGACACATTTGATTGTGTTGAGGTAAGAAAATTGTTTTATTGAAATTTGACTACTTTACATGTGGAGTTCTTCAGAGTTTTATTCTAGGCCCTGACTTATTTTTGGCTATATGTAGCTGCACTTTGGACATCAATTTCTGATATTTATTTTGTAAACATCCAAAACCGTTTGTAATAATTTTGTTATATTTTACCAAATTAAATTGAACAAACCCTGACTATAGAAAAATGGTGGTAGGGATTCCTTTAAAGGGTGTTTCCACACCTGGTTAATTTTCTTTGATTGTAACTTTTTCAGATTTTTCTTGTTTTCACTCAAAGAAAACTCCAAACCATCTAAAAGTCAATCATTTCAACAACATTCAGTCGGTTTATTGGTCAGACGAGAGTACCGAGTGCAAATCCAGGAAGTAGATTCTGTTTTCTGAGACTGCAGAAAATACAGAGAATATATTCATATATGTGTTGTGTGTGTGTTTCTAGTTACTATTTCAAGCAAAATCATCTGAGAAATATAGTTGCATTAGGTTGTATAAGTGAGTGTGTAGAATCGAGTTTGGATTACCTCATGTGCAAACCAGTGAAGCAAGATGGTGGAAGCACCATTCTGTAAGGATAGAGGGAAAGTTGAATTCAGTAAAGTACAGACACATTCTGGATGAAAACCTGCTGCAGAACGATCTTGACTTCAAACTGAGGCAACAGTTCATGTTTCAGGGAGACAGTGACACCAAACACACAGCCAAGATATCTAAGGAGTGGCTTCAGGATGACTCCGTTGTTGGTCTTAAGTGGCTTAACCAGAGGCCAGACTTGAATGTCCAAGGACAGATGTGAAAATGCATGTGAACCAACATTTTCCATCCAACCTGATGGGTCTGAAGAGTTTCTAATTCTGCAATTAGAAATGGGTGAATTTGCCCAAAAACAGCAGCTGTACCAGGCTGGTGGCAGCATGTTTAAATAGACTGGAGGCTGTGATGACTGTCACAGGTCTATTAAGAATACTTATGTACATCTAATCTAAAAATATATAGTAATAAAAATGTATAAAAACATTTGGTGCAATGGGAATTTGCATGTGAAGTTTTGAGAAATCGATTCAGTGTAGCAAAATGTGGAAGAAGTGAAGGTCTGTGAATAGAAAGAAGTATATATAAATAATCTCCAGGATTGAGCTTTTGGTCAAGAACTTATCCCTGAAGATGCTTGAATATTTGAATTGATTTTGATGCTGGACTTAATTGAAAGAATCAGAGTCAGCTTAAATACAGAATTTGACTCTAAAGTGAAGTTTTGCCCCCTGCTCTTTTATTACTTGATGACAATCAGTTAAGGAGGAAATACCAGCATTAATCAGTCAACTAAAGCCTGTGGCATGTCACTTCTCCTTACATCTTTTGCTATTTTGAAAGAAATGGCAAAGTTGTAAATGAAACAGAAGACAATCTTTACTCTTTATCTTTATGGTCTCATCTAGGGCTACATTATTAAAGGAACATGGGGTGTTTTGTGATTAATCCAGCCTTTCCTTACTTCTATCTCTCTTTTCCATCATCATGGTCTCCATTCCAGAGCGTTAGCATCTCTGTCACCAAGCTGTGGCTCAGGTGTGGACAGTCAATGCCCTCCCAAGGGGATAACGTATATCACTGTCAAGCACATTTTGAATGCATGGCACCCAAATTGTTTGAGCCTGCCAAACATAGCACAATTTTATGTAAAGTGCAGCTCTAGCATTAACCAATTAAAGATTCATGTCATTATTAGACGTGTTGGTGAGCAGAGTTTGGAGCCGTCATGCAAACTGGAAAGTGCTCCGACTTCAGCGCTGACCCCGGCGCGTTGGTTCACCTTGTCAAGGGTTTGAGTGCAGCTGCAGGGAGCGAGGGGAGCTGCACGGTTCAGGCTGCGTCTGAAGAGTGTTTGTCTCTGAGTGTGTGTGGAGACGGTCGGGGTGCGGTGCAGCTGGCGAAAGATGAGGGGGTTGATGCAGCTGCTTGTTACATTGATTCAAAACTCTGACCAGAACTCACCTTCTAACATAAAAAAAGACATTTCCACTGCTGGAAATCTTCCAGAAAACTAATTTAAAGCCACGTCATTATGTCGGTCCAAACATCTTTTAAATGTTTGTTATTAATCCACATTAATATCTTAAACTGTGACTTCTGATCAGATGAATATAATTATTCAACGCCGCACCGGCCCTCTGAATGGAATTACCAGATAAAATTACAACAATACAACAAATTAGATACTTTGTACTTGCCTTTGTGCTTATTGTTAGAAATAAAAGACATCAACAAACTGCTGCAAAGGAACATTGTTGAGTTACATACAGGACAAAACGAGGCGCCTATTCTTGGAGGCTGAGCAATTTAGTGTCTAGTAGGTAGGAGAGTGGGCCGGACAAAGCGACTTGTTTGTCCATGGTCTTTTAAGTGTGGTCCTCGTCCAACCAGAAATGTGGCTGAACAATCACAATAGTTAAGAGGCATTCAGCTGCAGGTGCATTACTTCCAGTTAGATATTAGCTGATGTCTGAAAGGGGGGAGAATTAGCAGAATGTTGCATTAGCCTTTTGTGGCGCATTTTGCTCAGACCTTCTTCATTTCCCGGTTTTCAATGCTGAGCAGCGAGGGTCTCTGTGCTCCAATAATGCCCATCACACATGTAAATGGTGTGAAAGGGCTTCTTAGCAAAGTGTTCTCATGTCAATCCTTGTGGAAATGGATACAATGCAAACATCACAGCTGAACTAACCACACGTTGTACTGAGTAAAAAGTCCGTGGGTAGGGGCCCTTTGTCTCTGGGCCTCTTTGAAAACGCGGGGGCAAATTCGTTTGATTGGGTTCACTTGGCAGGATTAGAGGAGAGGGCTCCTTTATGGATGCCCAAAGGTTTGTTAAGCTGAGATCAATTCATGGGGTTTTCTTCCTCAGTGAGAAGCAGAAATGTGTTTATTGTGGCAACTTCATCACATATTCATGGTTTAACATAAGTAGTAAATGTACGGATTTAAGTGGCCTTGTTACCATTGGGGAGGGAGGGGGTTGCCTCTGCTCAGCTGACAGTTTTAATTGCCTAATGGGTTTCTATTCAGCTGCTCTAAAAATGTACTTGCAGACTTATTTTTGCAGCTTTAACTTAATAAAGAGAGAAAACACTTTCTAGTTTCTTCTGCATTTCATTCAGCTTTTTCACGTTTTTCCTCATTTTGCATGCTTAATCAATAATTATAGATATTTAATGTGATAGCACAACAAAAAGTTTTCTAAATAAAAACCCTGAGAAATGCGTTGTGCCTTTGAGTCAATGCTTTGCAGACCCGCTGCAGGGAGTAATTACTGCTTTAGCATCATGTGCCTACCAGCTTTGCACGTTTAGCTATGTTTACGCACATTCTTTACAGAATCACTGAACCAGATTGGATACAGAGTTTGCGTAACAGAAAAGCAATTTTCGCTGAGTCTAAATCGGATTCAGGCCTGGGCTTTGACTGGGCCGCTCCAACACATGAAAACGCTTTGACCTAAACCAGTTGAGTAAAGAACTGCTTGTACTGCAATAAATGTTAACTACATAAATGTCATTGATTTAGACTCACCATACCAGTAATGCATTTAGTGATAATTGTGGTTTAATGCAGCAGAAAGTCTTTTAGGAAGAACCTCTTTACCAGAATTAAGTTGTTCTTACCAACAGCAGATGGAGCTGGATGCAACTTTTTAAGATTAGACTATGATCCTAAGATGGAAAAAAGACAGGGGGTTTTCTCACTAGCTGGATGTAGTGACCTCTGTGTGGAGGTCTATGTTTGCAATGAATTCAAAGAAGAAAGACATTACCACCATTAAATAGTATTTTATTTAAATGCTAGTATAATAGATATTACTGCGTTCACCAACATCACTGCATATTGTGTGCTTTACTGATGGCTCTAGAGCCAAAAATAATTGGAAATACATTGTAATATTAAGCTTGTAGGTAAAAATGTGCAGTAAAACATGTGAGATTTGAGCTTTTTTTTATCTCCATAATTCATAAAAAATACTTGATTACAATATAAACTAATATATTTAGGGGCTACTTAAAGATACAAAAAAGAAGTAGGAAAGGATGAAAAGCCTGTCACAGGTTGGGGTCTCATATGAGACATGAGGACCTTCCACCACATGTTTGCTGTGCTCCTTATAAGGTTTATGGCAACTTTCTTCTCGTCACTTTTCTACAACCAATAGTTGCAGACAAATTCTCCTACTTGAGCTCTTGATCTTTGCAGCTCCTCCAGAGTCATCCTGGGCCTCTCTGCTTCTCTTATTAATGCTCTCCTGACCAGACCTATCAGTCTGTTTACTACTCAGGTGATGCCTGAAGGTAATTGCTTGTCCTGGATTTTATTTTGGGGTGTCAGAATTAATGGTTCTGAATATAAATGTGCTTTTCTTTCATTACCACTGTTTCTTGGTGTTGGTTTGTCACAAATTGGCCGGTAACAATAACAAATGTTGCTGGATGATAAAGTTGATAAAGTTATTACAATAAACGATAATATTGTTGTTTTCAGACAATTTTCAAGTAACATAATAGTGATAACATAGTAGTCTAAGTACAGCCTCTCAAAGATCACCAAACATTTCACTTTGGAACTGGGAGAAATTTGAAATATCAAAAATAATTAAAACAACCGAAACGACAATTAAAATGGAGACAGAAGTCTCTGTAAACAAAATTGTCCTTCAATCAAGGGTTAGTTGAGACTCGGGGTGGATAGTGGCTAGTTACTTGTACTTAGTGCTGTTTACTTTGACTCGAATAAGTTTATTATTATGAATTATTGCTACTGTTATTCGAGTAAAATTTCTTGATACTCTACCCACTGAGTAACTTGAATTAAGAACAAGCTTGTTTTGGACCAAAATTCACCAGACACAGACTCGCACCTTTAGGTCAGTTTAAAATGGTTTTCAAACAATATTATTGTTTGTCGCAATAATTTTTGAGACAATTAATCGCCCGTGACAGTCGTAGGTGCTAGTTGTTTTTCTAGTCCCAGTATGTGTTTCTTCACCAAGTTGGGTTTTGGTTGCGGTGGCCAGGCCGACGACGTCGAAGAGAAGATCCGGGAGATAATTCCCGCTGGTTTCACCTCCAACACCGATGACTTCATCTCTCTGCTGGAGAAGGAGGCGAACTTCAAGCCGTTCGGCACCATGCTCCACTCTTACACAGTCCACAACGAGGAGGCAGAGCAACTCACCTACCAGATTCACAAGGTACAGATGCCTCGCGCTCCCCTCCTCGCCTGCTGAGCCAGTTTTGAAACTTTTTTCCTTTTCTTTTCTGATGTTTTGCTCCAGGCTGACATCACCTGCCCTGGATTCCAGGAGTACCACGAGCGCCTGCAGACCTTCCTCATGTGGTTCATCGAGACCGCCAGTTTCCTCGACATAGACGACGATCGTTGGGACTTCTTTCTTGTGTGAGTGCCCTCCTTAATTGACACCAATCCCTCCCCCTCCCCCTTTTCCCTGCCTGCCCACCCCCAATGCTTTACCCTAAAGCTTATATTGTGTCATTGAAAAACAAAGCCCCCCTTTGAGGCGCTTGTGACCAATTACCAGGCCAGTTTGATTATATTTCCCCCTGTTAGAGAATTGTTGATCAGCCAAGAGCTTCCTTTGTACCCGAAGCCCTTTTCAGATTTTTCGGGGGCAAAGAGCTGAATTGAATACTGTTGTCTTTTGAAACACTGAACAATGTCTTAACAGTAAAAAGAGCCTCTGCCAGTGTTTTCTTTACCCTGGCACCTATTAGAAGCGACAATGGGCAAAAAGAACTGAAGTGATCTGGAGGAGCTCAAACCCTCCTCCAACCCCTTCTCTTCCTCTAAGTTGCAGCACTCCAATTAAGTGCATAATGTATTCAGGATGCAGCAGGTGTACCAATCGGGGCTCGAACACGCCGGCGTGAGGTGTGTGGGGGGGCAAAGGGGGGGAGTGTGGATGTGGGAACAGAGAGGCTAAAACGGACACTGCTCCGGGAGTGTGTCTGTAATTGACCTGTTTGCCTTTGTGTTTTATCTGCAGATTTGAAAAGTACAATAAAGACGGGGAGACTCTCTACGCCACTGTTGGCTACATGACAGTTTATAATTACTACGTATACCCAGACAAAACCCGACCACGTGTAAGGTAATTGCTGGGGCAGCGCGTGCCTTCCCATTCTATTGTATTAAAAAAAGGAGTGGAAAATTATACATTTCTTTATCCTCTTCCCAAAGAGCCCAAATTACTGGCTTCTATAGCCAGCCATTCATCCAGATTTTGTTTCAGAACCAAACCAGGGGGATTTGTATCTGAAAACAACTGTATAGATGAGCTTTTTATGTGATTTGATTTGTTGCATTGACGAATCGGTATAAAAGTCTATTATTTGCTGCTTTCAATCAAGGAATTTCTCTTTCTCAGAAAAACAACAACTTACATCACTCAGACATTTTTTTCTATTTTTTTCTCCTCATTTCCCTTTAACTGAGCAGCCAAATGCTGATCCTGCCTCCTTTCCAAGGAGAGGGCCATGGCGCTCAGCTCCTGGAGGCCGTGCACAGGTTTTACTGCAGCCTGCCAAAAGTGCAGGACATCACAGGTGAGCATCACTTGTCTCTGAAGACTGGATGGACTCATTTATATCTAAACATTTGTGCTTAAACTATCTTTTTTTTCTGCTGTATTACTGATTGGTTAAAAAGGCAAGCTTTGACCTGAAAGCTTTTCCTAGGAGTAACTTTACGCTGAAAGTGTGAATAAACACAAGTTTGATTACAATTGATTTTTACGTTTTTTTTGTTTGTTTTTGTAAGAACAGGAGGAAAGATCTCTGCATAGTTTACATGCAAAAGACATGAAAAATAACTTGGGAAATGCCAAAAAATAAGTATGAAAGTGTTTCCAAGCCACTAAGTGAAAGCATTTTCAGATAAAAGTGAACGATACCCCCCTCCCCCCCAAAAAAACCATCTGAACTTCCTGCTGACGTTTCAGACCTTGTGTGTCCAAGTCCAGAACTCAACATCTACTATCCTGCTACTTCTAGATGAATCCCTTCCTGAATCAAATGAATGACTTGTTGCCGGGCTAAAAGATGCCGATGAGCCATTTGATTCAGGCTTGTTGGTGAAGGAAGGGATGTAAAACTTGTAAGATGATAAATGTCAAGGACTAGACTTGAGCAGCTCTGTTTTGGGCTGTTATCAGTCTGTTAAAGACTTGATGGAAAAACACTTAAACTGTGGTGTATTGACACTTGATGGCCCCAAAGCTGCAGCTTTGTCCATTCTTTCTTATTACATTTTCTTTTTTTTCCCTTCATTTTTTTTCATATTTATTCTGCAGGCTCTGACAAGTTTTGGTGATTTTCTCAGTATCTCCATGTGCAACACTAATCTCAAAGGACTGCATAGACATGATTTTTAATAGGATACTATTATTAAGAGATCATGCTTATGCATTCTAGCTGCAGTGCACAAACGCTTCTAAATAAAATCTTTAGTAAATTAAAAAATAATTAAATGTTATAACTCATCTCATCCAAATATCTAAAGAGTTGCTGATGGTGATTCTCTGGGAAGGAAAGATCTCCAGTAGCAAATCTTTCTTAAGATCTGGGGAAAAAAGTTACTATTTTCTTCTGTTTTGTGTTTCTGGATAATGTGTCAGATTTAAAGTTCAGCTTCAAGATGGAAAAGGTGAATTATTGAAAACTCAATTAATTCAAACTCAAAATAAGGTTTACAGTAACAAGGAAATAACTTGCTTAGGTAAGTGGGACCGGAGCTTAAGGTGTTAAAAATGGATTCATGCTCTGGAAATCACATGAGTTTTTTCTAAACCTGAATATCTTCAGTAGATTTTACATCAGGAGAACATACAGGACTGTCCAGAGTACTGTTATCCTCCTGATGATGCCTTTTGTCAGATAGCCTTCATGAAGTGCAGCATCCTGATGAAAGGCCCAGTGATCATCACTCTGATGAAGACACTCAGTCAAGAAGGATACCTGCTTCAACATCTGACAACAGCTGGCTGCAGTTTGCACAGCCCGAAGCTCTGTTGTTCCATTAAATTCAGATTTTACTTTAATTTCTATTATATATTTAAGTTTATTTTATCCTTTATCTTAACTAGAAAAGCCAACAGATGTAGAGGAGGATGAGGATAACACCTAATAACCTTCTTGTCAATCTTAGAGTTGTTGGTTTTCTATGAGTTATTCCAATTCTTCCAGTTATCCCAGCTCTTTACTGCACTGTCAGAGTTTCTGCCCACATAGGAGGGAAATGAATCGAAAACCTGACCAGTCACATGTTAATGGTCTGATTCTGTGTCTTTGCAGCTGAAGATCCCTCAGAGAATTACGTGAAGCTGAGAGACTACGTTCTGACCAAGCTCTGCCAGAACCTGCCGTCCTTCGATGCGGACAAGCTGCACCTCGGCTTCTCCGCCGACATGATCAGAGAGGCCCAAGAAAAGTTGAAAATCAACAAGGTGCTGCCAAAAATTTAACAAAACATATTAATAAAAAATTAATTGATCATTTTTATTTAAAAAAAAAATCGCTTTGAAACCATTAAATCTAATTTTACTCAATGTTATCACACCACAGCAGTCTAATACCGACACATGCCAGTTGCCAGCTGAATTAAAATCTGATAAAACAAAAGACATCATGCCAACCACTCTGCTTTTTTTTTTTTTTTTTTTTTGTTCCTTGCAGAAACATGCGAGGCGAGTTTACGAAATCCTGCGTCTAAGAGCAACAGACATGAGCGACGAGGAGAAAGCCAGAGCGTACCGGTTAGAGGTGAAGAAGAGGCTCTTTGGGCCCTATAGGGTGAGGTTATAATTACGTCGGCTTTCAGGGCGCCACTCTGAGCGATTTCCATATGTATTCAAATATATGTGAATGTCAGATTGTCTCTGCTGTCAAACATGGATCCAGTGTGTAGTCCTCCACCTCTTTTTAGCATAACATTACAGCTGATTGATTGGGAGAAGACGAATGGTGCATTCGCAGAGCTCGCTTGATCGGCTCACAGTCTTGTATTGTCACTATTTATTATGTTACCTTTTTAAAACAGCAGAAAAATTGATCTACAGGCCTGTGAAAATTGATAGATTACCAGTGGCGCATTGTTAGAGCCACAATGGGGCGCACCAGGCGTCTGTGGTTTTGCTGCGGCTCAGGCTTTTTTCTATTCAGGCATGTCATTAGCCGGGATTTGCATTTCTTTGGGAGAAATCATTTCATGATCGTGCATTTGAAGCACTTTGTCGTGGGGGGGGAGGAAAAAAAACCCCTGCAACTATTCAGAATTTGGCTCTTTTGAAAGCCAGCGCACTTTTATCTCATGTTTTTGTTGTTGTTTTTTGTGCTCTGGGTGAGTTCCACAGAAAATACAGAAACTCCTCTGAGTCCGTGTTTCAGTCTCGACATGGGAAACACTGAGTGGATGTGTGCACCAGAATAACTCCCTACATCCTGTTTGCCTGTGACATTTTCTGTTTGAGCTGCTCAGTGAAACTTTGCATACCATCCATTAGAGAATTTGCTGTCAGCGGGGAAACCGCACGTCTCGGGCAACAGGCAAAGACTGACACTGAAAAGACCTATGTGGCGAAGTGGGACGGAGGAATTCCTTGGGAGAGTGGCAGCGAGGGATCTGGTGGCCAGATGCAGAGGGATTTTCTTTTTTTTTTGCTTCCCTCAGGAGATTTTAGCTCGTCGTCAGTTGAATGACAGAGGCCACAGCCCTGCGAATGTAAGAGGGGTTGTTCATTTCTGCTCTGAGCTCCAGTTCCCTGGTGAACGTGTCGGCCAGCATGGGTGAGCAGGTTTCTCCACACGCAGCACATCGTTCAGGTCTCACTACGTCTGCGTTTTCTCTTGCGACCTGCTGAAACCCTGGGAAATTAACAACACTGTCGCAAATTTAGTTTCTTTGTCCCTTAAGTATTCATTTGTCTTAGCTAATGACTTTGCTGCCTGTTAGTTCAGACTAACGGGCAGCAGTTGTAGTTGAGTTCCTCATCTTCCTGAGGACCTCAAGAAGATGACCTCATTTCAAAAATGACAATAAATGACAAAATGACAAACTATTGTCATTTTTGAACTATTGTCAAAAATTACAATAGTTTGGAAAAATATTTATATTTCTAGACTTTATTTCCTGTAGCCTCCATTTATCTGTTCATCTGAGCATCAATCATCAATGAATTTATTATTCTGTCCATCATCCAATCGTTTACCCATCAACCACTCCAACCGTCCTTTTGCATATCCGTCCATCCATACATTAAGCATGTCGCAATAAGCAACTTATCAAATAATCACAGTATAAATTAAAATGAACTCAATAATTTCCATTGCAATTATTAATATTTTTTGAACGACAATTTTGTTTAGAGACATCATATTTCATTTTATTTATGGGTTTGATTATATGTGTTTTTTTATTGCTTTTGGTTGTCATGTTCATTTTTGGATATTTGAGTTCTTTGCTAAATGAAAGTTCATCGGTCTGTAGGAACGCAAACTTGGTTGTTATGAGACTTGAAAATGATCTCAAAACAACAATATTAACATTTATCGCAGTAATTACTGGGAAACTATCATCAAATTTATTATCGTGACAGCTCTATTACCCATCCATTGTAATGTAAAAGTATCTGTTATTAATTCTGAATCATTTTTTCATTTGTTTGTATTAACAGTCGTCCAAAAACGTACTAAAAATATTGAAAATTAGAGTCTTGAGGAAAAATACAAGTGTATTTTAATACTAAGAGAATGCTGGATTCTGCCCCGACTTGTCTGGTCAGTTACCGGTCTCGATCAGGTTCTTGTTGCTATTGGGTCGCCTTTGTGATATTTGTTTTACAAAGGTGTCACATAAATGTGAGGAGTGTGAAAACTCCAGATTCCTCAACGCTGGTTTATAGTTTGGCGGTAGAAATGACGAGGCTAATCTGGGACGTTTGTCTCTGCCGGTGCAGAAAAACCAGAGGGAGCTGGCGAAGATGAGGAAGTGCTTACGGCCAGAGGAGCTGGTGTCCCACATGGGCCAGCTGGACACGCAGACGCAGCACGAGGAGCTGGAAAAAAGCTACCAGCTCGCCCTGGAAGACTACAGGAGAGTCATCGAAAGGCTAGCGTCGCAGGCCTGATCCCGCTGGGCCAGAGTCCGGTCTGTACAGAAGCCCTCGCGGCCGCAGCACTCGCGCTGCAGCCGACATGACGCTGGTCGAGTCCTTCCTGATTCCCAGCTGATGTTTCTACACCAGAGGAAGTAATTCATTCAGGTTGAGTGGGGAGGGGGCGTGGGGCTTCCTGTTTCTTCCATGTGTTTGATCACATTGTGCGATACGATATGATGTGTAATATTTTCACATGGAACCACCAGTTCACTATCCTTCAAATAAACTCGATTTATTCTCCATTATTTTCTAAACCTCTGCCGTCTGCAGTTTCAGGTGTTTTTTGAAGGACTTCATTGTAAAAATTAAATAGTGTTTTGTATGTTGTTCAAATGGGGGCCATTCTTAAGAAAATAAATAAAACGGAGTTACCAAATATGACTTCTTTTTTTTTTACTTTTGTTTTCATTTACGAGGTTACCAGTTACCAAAAAATACATGGTTGACACTTAGAAAGTCAGAGGAGTTTGACATTTTTATTCAGCCTCTATCCGGTGATACCCCAAAATGAAACCCAGATGTGTCGTGAAGAACAAACAGCATCGTAACCACCAAGGAACAAAGCAGACAAATAGAGATAGAGTTGAGATGTTTAAAGAATGGTTGGATTATAAATTAATACCCTAAAGTTTGAAAGTCACCGAGAGCTCTTTAACCCATCATCTGAAAAAAAGATCAAAACATATTCATGTACAAATGACCTAGTCAAAGGCCTTAATCCAACTGAGAATCTTCGGAAAGACTCGAATACTAATGTTTTCCATCAAATCTGACTGAGATTAAGTTATTATTAAGTTACATATATATATATATACATATATATATATATATATATATATATATATATGTATATATATATACATATATATATATATATAATATATAGGAGAAAATTAGCTATTCCTTTTTTCTTCATTGTTTTTTTTCCCTCTATTCACTGCTATTTTTAGCTTCTTGTCTAAAATAGCTGAATGTAATTTCTGCAGGATCCCCAGTCATCATGCTCTTTTGAGACGAATAATGATGTGAAATTGCGAGGATGGAAATCTCCATCCTGTCGAGGCTGCAGCCGTCGCCGTGAATGATGATGCCAGAATAAAAACCAAGTGTGGGACATACAGATAAATCCCTGTAAAATCAGACATGTAGAAAAGCCTTGTTGTAGAACACAATAGGCTGATTAATTCACTTTCCAGTGTGTTGAGGGATTTTATTTTTTTTTAGTGGTGTAATTTGTCCGGGAGACCCTCTCAGAGCTAATGTAACTTCTGATTGGTGCTGGTGTTGAGTGTTGAGACTAATGAGCGTTATAGTTTTCAATTGGAAACCCTTTGTGCTGCTGTGTTGCCCCTGCTTGTGCAGATCACTGTGATGAATACCCATCATACTTTATATTACTTTAGCACATTGTCACTAAATGAAGGCTGTGGGTCAATTTTCAATTTTTCTCCCCCTCTCCACTTGAAACAAGACCAAACCTTGGAACCCTTCACATCTCTAATTCAGACTGATTGAATCCACTCATGGCCACCAAGGGCCTCCTCTCACTTTAGTTTTATCTGCTTTTTCTACACTGAGTGAACATTTTGCGTTGCACTGTACAAGCTTAGCACACCGACCTGCTAATGGAAAGTGGGATTATCGTTTAGTGGGTGAACAAGTTTAGATGCTGTGTCATTATTCTCAGGTTTGCTTGTAGGACCTGTGAGGCTCTGCTTAGTTCGTAGGGGACGTGAAACCTGCTCTGCCTTGCAAAAATATTCATAATTCCTTGAGCTTTTCCATATTTTGTCACGTTTCAACCACAAACTCAGACATGAACATGTTTCTTTTTTTTAAATATGTGGTCAAACTATATTCATAAAAGTGGCCTAGTCAAAGACCAGACATGAATCTGATCAAAAATAATACAACATTTGAGCTCTAATTTCTCAGCCACTAAAAATATACATGAGGTTTTCATTAAAGGCAGTTAGACTCCATCAGACAGGCCACTATATTCAATAAGCAGAACATGAATTCATGACTCGATGTATAGTTTTTATCACCAGGCATTGCCCCATTGCATACCTCTGCAGGTGGGATATTCCACAGGAAGTCGCATCATCTCATCATATTATGATGAAGATGATTTGATTATTTAGCGCTAATGTTCACTGACCTTCTCCAACCAATATTACAGAGTGAAAATGTTAGTCTGTAGATACACTCCACTCTTTTCTGACTATTTGATTAAAAAATGTTTTACTTTATGATTGGATGATGGGAGCTCAAGGGGTATGAATACTTTTGCATAGCGCTTTTGATAGAGCGACAACTCTACACTGGGAGCTTCTAATAAACCAGGCACAGTTTGATCCTGACGTCTGTATTTTCCAACACGATGGACCAGAATAACATGAGTCGGTGTCAAACCTGATCCAATTAAACTGGAAAGAAAAACTTCCCTGTATTCAGGGTGGAGGTGTGGCAGGATTCATCTTCAGTTTCAGTCTCCCTGCATTTCATGTGGCAGAAAAGGACAGGAAGTCGCATAATTCATCGCTGCCTCTTCCAGATCGTGTTTGTGGATGTTCAATCACACCAGTAATTGCCCGTCACTCGGACTGGACCAGACAGGAAGGCCGAACGCCACTTCTCCCGTGGAATCACAACAACAGTATCGGGCTCGACTTGAAGATTTGGTTTCGCCTGTTGGCATTTCTGCTTCTGTTCTGTTACTTCGTGGCGCCTCGGCATCTCTGCGGTGAGGCAGACAGTCGGGGGTTTGGACCGGAGCCCGGCTGCACCGAAGGACCTGCTGAACTTGATACCTGTGTGGAGGAGTTCCTCCGTCTTGGCCTCCAGGTTCCCAGGAGAGAGTCCTCCCACCACCCTCACCGTGTATCCATTTCTTTTGTCCTCCCCAGATACCCCCGGGCTACTGAACCTGCCCATCACAGTCGGTGAACCTGGACGGTTCCTTTTCTTCCCTAAATGAGTCCCCTTTAAGATAATGTTTGATGCGCTGACAGCCGGGACCAAAACAGAGTAAGAGAAACCAGGTTTGACATCTTTTAATTGTGCGTCAGAAAGCGCAGATTGTGCTTTCTTAGAGTTGCATTCAGATCCTGATGCTGATATGGTAATTTGCTCCTGTGAAGGACGCGGCGAAAGTGCTGCTGTCGAGCGTCTGAAGGCAGGAGTCGCAGGAGTCTTATCGGACAGTTACTCTCACAACAAACATGACATGGCTTGTGAAACTGCAGATTTAGACTCCAGGTGTCTCAATTGGTCAGGTCTGCAAATATCTTTAATCTCCTGTAACAAGATGTCTTCAACCCCAGTCCACAAGAGCAATTATCCTCCACTTCTCTAATTCACCTGAAGCAAACAAATAGCTCATTTCCAGACTTGAGTAACGTGAATGATGTGCTGAAGAGGAAATTCACGTGTGTTGGAGCAGGGATGCATCGAAAAGTTGCAAGATAGCAGCATCACACATTTCTGCATATTTTATAATCTTACAGTTCTGCTTCATTTTTTTATTTATTTTTTTGCTTTTGCTACTTTCCTCTCATTTTTACTCCAGCATTCACCCAACACTCTGACAAGTGTCATGCAATTGCTGCTCATGATTGTAAGATTTGATCTCAGTTTGCTTCCAGATGTTCTGTGAAGATTACAGAAAATTTAAAAAACGAAAACTGCACAAGGTGAACACACCTTACCATCAAGGACACACGGCGGTGGCAGCGTCATGCCACCACCGTGTTGATGGGAAGACTGTTGAAACTAACTACGGGGCAATCCTGGATGAAAATATGTCAGAGGCTGCAAAATACTTGATACTGGAGGGTCAAAGGATACTTCTATTGAACATCCAGAACCTGAGTGAAGCTGCCACCTTTCACCCCCCCCTTTCAATTTCTTCAAATCCAACAAAATTGGCTCCAATCATTTGTGCTGGTTTGTGCAGCAAAAATGTCCATTTTGTTCAATTAGTATCTAAAAATATTAATACATGTTTCCAGAGGTCATCAAAGGTCAACCAGCATGCCCGCGTTTACAAAATCAAACAAAATGTGGTGTAAATCAAATCCACCGTGCTACTTTTGTGCCGGTTTGTTCGACAAATTTTTTTTAGTTTGAGTCATTATAATTTTTAAGATTAAAAAAAAAGGTTCAAATATTTCAGAGGGCATCAGAGATTGATGCATCTCTGTTCCTCATTAATCAACTAAAATGGTTGGAACACAGTTGATTCACACCACATTTGTTTGATTTTTATAAACTCTCAGCTCTGGCTGGTTGACCTTTGGTGACCTCTGGAAACATTTAGCTTTAAAATCATAGATGCGCAAACCAGCACAAACGTTTGACACAATTTCACTGATCTGAAGAAAGCGGGAGAGCCAACTTAACTCAGGTAGGTCGAGACTTTTGCATGTTTTGCAAAGAAGGGAGAAAATCTTCAGTCAGTTGACGTGGAAAGTGAATGGAAACATGTTAAGTTTGCACAGGGTGCAAGGAGGCAAATTCTGTTTAAAAAAAAATAATACTTTCATCACCTCTTACCCAATGACCGCTGGAGATCGGCGCACCAGCCACCTGCCACACAGATGAGGAGGAATGTTTCTGCTCCAGCACAAACACTGGTCTGAAAATGAGAGAAAAAGCAGCAGAAGTCAAATGAAAGACCTTCAGATATTCAGGAGAACTATTGATGAAAACCACTTTAAAAGAACAGAGGGACGTCTGGATCCTTGAAAGCGACGCATAAAGAAACCTCTGCAGAGTTTTCTGTACGTGAAAAGTGTGTTTGTTGTGATTGATTTCTGTGCGGTTTTGTTTCCCCAATTGGGGTCATGCTTTTCTTTCAAATCAAGACCGCGTTAAGCCGGATTTCTATTCAGATGACATGAAAATAGATCAGTTGTGCACATAATGCGCTGCATTTTGTTAGTCTGATTGACAGCGAGCATGAGCAGACTTGTTATTTTTGCCACAAGTGATGCATGCTTGCAGAATAATCTTTTCCTTCCTCACAGCTCGTTAAATACGACGACGCTTATTGAAAAGGCCTAATTTCCTAAACCGTTTTTTTCTTTTTTTTTTTTGTGCTCCTCTCCTTCTGTTGTGCCGTTTTAATTGACTTGAACAAATGCAAACGACCCCTAGCTTTTCAAGTCATCGTGCTTCGTGTAATCACTCTGACTGGAACCTGCTGTGGCATTTGGTTTTCATTTGCTCCATGTGCAGCATGAAATATGACATTAACAGCATCCACCAGGAAGTTGGTTAAAAAAAATAAAAAATCCACAGAGGACTCGTTTTCTTTGTGTGTTTAACTAAAAAATTACTTGTGAGTAATTATGAGGTGGAGGAAACATTCACGTGTCAACCTCTTTGCCCAGCGTGGAGGATTTTAATTGTGTCTGTGCAAAAAGAGCATTAACAGTGGGCTTTATGTTGTGATCTGCACATGAATGGCCTCCCGAATGAGTCAAAATGTGAGGTTTCTCGTGCTGCTGGGCCTCGTCGGATAAAAATCTCTTAAATGAGCCGTGCCGCTGGAGCTGGACGAACACGTTGAGGTTTTCTAATTCAGACTGTCCCATTAGGCTGTAATTGTTGTTATCTGAGGGTCAGGACCAAGCGGTGAGGGAGGCGGGGGGGGGGGGGGGGGCAGAAGTCAGACTCAGATGGTATCAGATCCAGGAGACAGGAAGCCTCTCTGAGTAATCATGTCAGCTCCGAAATCTGGGCCGAGATCGAGCCGACTGGACTGAACTCTGCTCGTCTTCTGTGGTGCAAATGCTGAGTGTTCTGAGAGAGAGCAGATTCAGAGACTTAATATATAAAAGGCATCATAAACATTTCCATTGAAATGTTCACATTTCGACATTTTGCAGCCACAAATTTTGATGCTTTTTATTGAGCTTTTATGCACTACTACAGCAACGCAAATTTCGCAAATAACAATTAAGAATAAGAAAACTATGGTTTTTAAATGTCTGTTTACAAGTAAAGATCACATTAGCTTGGCTTGAGTCAGTATCTGTTTTACCGTTGAAAATCACAGTCGCAGGTCTTCCATCTTTGCACATTCTTGACAGATTTTCTTTACTCAAGCTCAGTCAAAACATGTATGAACAGTGATTTTCAAGTTATACCACATATTCTCGATTTGACTGAGGTCAGGGGGGCAAAATTAATCTATGTAGCTGAACATAGACAACACCAGTAGCCTACAAGCTACTTGTTAACAAGCTTAAGGTGCTGTATTGATTTTAGCTAGTCATCTTTTAGCTAACTTTACTTGCATCCAGCAGCTTCACTCAACTCAGTTGGTTAGTTTGGGGGAAAAACTGTGAAAAGTTCTTTGCGTTTTACTGCCATGATTCTAACAGACCTGCGTATCCACGGCATCCCCCTCTAGGGGGCGCGCCCCACAGTTTGGGAACCTCTGGTTTAATCTAACCAGCTCAGAGCGGCTTCTTCCTCATGACCCTTCATGGCCTGGAGGTAATTGCGAACTGGATATTTCTAGCCTTTCTTTCTTTCTTTCTTTCTTTCTTTCTTTCTTTCTTTCTTTCTTTCTTTCTTTCTTTCTTTCTTTCATTTGTTCGGTAAAGGCCTGCTGTGTGGAGGTATAAACTAATGGTTGCTCTGTAGACGGATTCTCCAACCTGAGTTTTTCTCTTTTATCTCTGCAGCTCCTCTATGGTTACCATGGATCTCTGGGCTGCTTCTCTGATTAATGTCAGTTTAGGTGAGCAGGCATGTTATAGCAGGTTTGCAGTTCAGTCGTGCTTCTTCTCTTCTCCGACGTCAGATTGCTCCCTGAGCAAGTGTGCAAATATTTCAGCACACTTAAAATAAGACAAAAGTTACTTAAAGTAACTTGTCATCAAGATATATAACCTTGTTTTAAGCCAATAACTCCTAAATATTGGTGAAAAAATGACTAGTTCTGCTGGTAGATCTTTTTCACGTACAAGGCAATTTCCCTTGTTACCAATTAAATAATTTTAAGATTTTTTTGCACTGTGGAGGAAAACACTCCCAAAAGAAAGCGCTTACAATGGGAACAGCTTGGTTTTGTTGTGAGTCACCAGCTGGACTTTACCTGCCTGCACTAAAAAACAACACAGGCATTTAAAGAGATCTTATCCCCAATTCCAGTTTGAACTCAATCAAAATCATTCTCAAAAAAATCCTGTGTGAAACTTTTACAAATCCACATCAGGAGTATTTTTGCTTCACTAGCAGAGTAATGGACATGTTTGTGTGGGCGTGAAGGACCCTCCAGTGGCACCGGGAAACGCTCGGTAAGCTCCAAAGAGTGGCTGGATAATGACACGGCTGCTGTAACACTACACATACTGTATGTCACTCTCCCAGGACGCCTGTTTGAAACACTGCAAAGCTCTCTGCCGCATTTGTTCCAGCTCAAAGCGAGGCTTACTGAGCAAATCAGAAGTTCTGCACGCCGAGACGTGCTGACATTTGCCAGATGCTGGGCGATAATTAGGGCCAAGTATTCCCCAAACGGATGGAGCGTGTGAGAAACCGGGAGTGCACCGCTGGCCGACCTGTTGGACCCGAATGGGTTGGAGCCGTTTGGGCGCTCAAAAATAAACTGTTTGGAACTTTGGAAAGGTGTGAATACAAGCTTTATACTGGTTTCAGTTTCTTTCTTTCTTTTTTTTGTTGTTGTTGTTGTGGAGAATAATAATGAATTCAATGTGTCATCTAGATTCAGTTTGTATTTGTGTAGCCACTCTGCAGCAGAACCCGCTCACCCTATTGTTAATTTTTCACCATTTTCCAACTCCGTGAGACACATTTTAGCATTTCCATCCATAATTTAACATTTCCCACGTCTATAAGTCTGTCGCCACCCCCTCCCTTCCTGGGCTCTCAGACTGGTGGTAGTGGTGGTGCATTAAGCAGGAAGTGAAAGGAGACCTAAAAAGGCCCAGCCACCCACCCTGTGGATCTCCTCGCCCTCCTCTCCCAGGCACCGTTGTGACTCTGTGTTCTGGCTCCTGTCCAGGTTTCTGGGAAAGGGGTCACGATTTTTCGCCTGACCCCAGGTCTGCATGTTAGATGTTGTTATTATCAGAGCCCCTTGCCCCCCAACTCACCCATCCCCCCAACCCCCCACGCCCCCTGAGGCAAAAGGAACCGGCTTGCTCTGTAGACCTGGAGAACAGCTGTGCAGGGTTAGAGGCCGCTCTGATCCCCAGAGAGGCTGAGCTGGTGGACGGCTTTGCACCGACTCTCTGCACAATCTCACGGTGCATGACCGACTGAGCGGTGTAGCGGGCAGTGAGTGTAACGCAGAAGGAGATGGTACTGTAACTGGAAGCGCTGACCTCACAAAGAAATCAGATTTTACAAAGCACTGTGAGACATTAGAAATTTGTGAACCATCAAATATAACCCGTTTTTACTTTGCTCTGCAGTTCTGGGGGAGGATGGGGCTTTGGAGCATCTCATCTGTGGGTTTTTTTTTTTTCCCCCATGATTTGGCAAATGATAAAAGAGAGTATTATTTCCCTTTCTTTTTTTTTTCATTTGGAAACCTGGTAACGTCATAGATTTCTGTAGACTTCAAAAGGAAAAGCTTAATTACAAGAAAACGCATGATTAATATGCTATTATTGTTTTTTGTCCCTGGAGCTCTTGAATGTTAGAAGTTATGAAGGTACAGTTTTAAAGCATGCTACTCCAGCAGCACAAATGCACAAGAGATGTGAAGGAAGGGATGAAGGCAAACGAAAGGAGTTGAAATGTCTAAAATAAGTCTGAAGAGCACAGAAAAGAGTCACAAAATAATCACATAGAGGACATACACAGTCCAGTCACATTAATGTGACCACCACGTACTTTCCACTTCAGAGTTAAATAACCAATCACAGAAGGCAGGTGGCAGCACAGTGCAGTTGAGCGTATATAAAGGGTGTGTGTGGGCTTCGGAAAACATTTCAATCGTTGGCGTAATGCAGAAACGAAGCGATTTATCCGACGTCCAAAAGGGCATGATCATTGGCTTTCGGGCCAAGGGTGGAAGCATTTCCGAAACGGCTGAGTTTGTGAACTGTTCGCGTGCCGCCGTGGTAAAAGTGTACCGTGCATGGCAAAATGGGACTGTCCAAAATCAACGACGTGGCAAATGTGGTGCACCACGGGCCATAGATGACAGAGGCGAACGACGGTTGCGGAGATGCGTTCGGGCAGATAGACGGGCTACCGTTGAGCAACTGACCACTAAAATGAACCAAGGGGCTACCACAAGTGTCTCCCAAACCACTATTCAGCGAACATTGCTGCGTCTGGGCCTCCGAAGCAGACGCCTGGTTCGTGCACCTATGCTGACTGGTGTTCATCGACGACGAAGGCTAGAATTTGCACGCCAGTACAGCAGCTGGACGTCCACTGAGTGGCGACAGGTAGCGTTTTCAGATGAATCGCGTTTTATGCTCCATCGGACAGATGGACGTTGGCGTATAAGGCGTGAAACCTCTGAAAGGAACCACCCTGCAACCATTGCAGGAACGGTCCAAGCTGGAGGCGGGAGCATTATGGTCTGGGGAATGTTTTCCTGGCATTCTCTGGGTTCACTGATTATTGTGGAAGGCACGATGGATCAATACAAGTACGCATCTGTCCTTGCGGACCATGTCCACCCCTACATGCGCATTGTTTTTCCTCAGGATGATGGCATCTTCCAGCAGGACAATGCGAGGTGCCATACAGCTGCCAGTGTACGTG